>CM057453.1:596926875-598221250 GCA_016271365.2 Neoceratodus forsteri
TAGGTGGGGTCTCAGCAATGGTCTGAACAGGGGTGACACCACCTCCCACTTCCAGCTGGTGATACCCCTACCATTGCACCCCAGCATTCTACTAGCCTTCCCAACTGCCTGGTTGGACTGCCTGGCCACCTTCAGGTCATCCATTATGATTACCCCCAGGTCTGTTTTCTGCTCTTTCATTGCCAGTACCACTCGATCCATTTTGTACTCTGCCCCTGGATTTCTGTGCTTGAAGTGCATTAATTTGCACTTTTTTGCATTAAAACCTAGCTACCTCATCCTTGACCAGTCCTCCAGCTTTTCAGATCACTGCACATCCTCCCCCCCCCCGGGAGTGTCCACCCTGTTACAAATCTTGGTGTCATCTGCAAAGAGACAGACCTTTCCTTCCAGGCCCACTATTATGTCACTTATAAAGACATTAAAGAGAACTGGCCCTAGCACTGAACCCTGAAGCACCCTGTTGGTCACCCTCCCTTCCTCTGAGTTAACTAAATTAACCCCTACGCTAACTCCATTAACCCCTACACTCTGGCTCCTATCCCCTAACCAAATTATTATCCAGTTTACCATCCTATTACCCACCCCTAAGGTGCCTAACGTTCTTACCAGTCTCCTAGTTGGAACAGTGTTGAAAGCCCTACTGAGGTCCAGGTAAGCCATGTGCACTGCTCCTCCTTGATCTAATTCCTTGGTCACCCTATCAAAGAAATCTGTCAGATTTGTTTGGTGTAACAAACACCCCTCATGAATCCATGCTGCCTCAGATTTTGCAACCCACTGGATTGAAGATATTCCACCATCCTTCCCTTTAGCAGTACTTCCATTATTTTCCCATGATTGATGTCAGGCTGACAGGCCTGTAGTTGCCAGCCTGTTCCCTGCCACCATTCTTGTGAACTGGAACTACATTCTGTCACCTCCAGTCCTCGAACCACTCCATCTTCAGAGATTTGTTGATGAAGGCTGCCAGAGGTTCAGCCAGCACCTCTCTGAGCTCCCTCAGCACCCTTGGAAGCACCCAGTCTGGCACTATAGCTTTGTTCGCCTTCAGTTTAGTAAGTGCCTAAAGGACTCTCTCCTCTGAAAAGGAACTAGTGTTTGCTTCCCCTTCCCCTGTTGTTTTTATGTGGTCCCTCCCCTTTCTTTTCCATTGTGAACACTGAGCAGAAGTATTTCTTCAAGATGTCTGCCTATTCCTGGACACCTTTTGTATGGTTCCCCCCTCCTTTTTTAACCTTATAACCCCTGCCTTTGACTTCCTTTTTTCATTTACGTACCTAAACAGGTTCTGGTCAGAGCCAACACAACTGCATAGAACCATTGGGTGACCCCAATCTGGAGCTGGAGGGCATGGCACAGAAGCACACTATATGTGCAACATGGCCACTGTACTGTGCACATGTACACTGCTTTGTGTATGCTAAGGCACGTGGCCATCTTGGTAAGGCAGCATTTTTCTCAGCGGTGCAATGGACATCCCTGCAAACAGCGTTACTTAATAAATTCTTTGTTTTTTGATTTTTTTATATTTTGACCCCACACTTTCTACATAGTCTTATTATGACTCCACCTCATAAACTGCATAGGTGAACATTTTCAAATTTAAGCTGAAACACTATTCCATGCCACCGACCGCAGTGGTGTGGGTAACAGCCACATCAGTTCAGGAGAAGAGGGGGACCATTTCCACTCACGTTCCCTTCTATCTCTCTCCTGCAGTGATGTGACCCAACACTCCTGCAGGGCTCTGCCCATGCAGCTGTAAAAAAGGATGGCATTGCTTAAATCGAGGTAGGTGACATCTACCGCTCCTCCCCTCAATCCACCGCCTTCATCACCCAGTCAAAAAAATCTATCTGATTAGTTTGACATGACCTTCCCAGTGTGAATCCATGCTGTCTTGGATCCTGTGCCCCACTGTATTCCAAGTGTTCCACAATCCTTTCCTTAGGCAGTGCCTCAATCATTGTACCCACTAACGATGTTAAGTTGACTGGTCTATAGTTTCCAGCCTCCTCCCTGCTTTCACTCTTGTGAAGAGGGGCTACATGTGCCCTCCTCCAGTTCTCTGGAACACTCCTGCACTGAGCGACTCAGTGAACAGGGTTACCAGTGGTGCTGCTAACTCCTTCCTTAGCTCCTTTAATATCCTGTGGTGTATGCCATCTGGACCCATTGCCTTGTCCACCCTCAGTTTTGTGAGTTCCTCTAGGGATCTTGCTTCTGTAAATGGACTGATGCCTCCCCCCCCTTTTGTATCTGATGCCTAGATGTGGTCCCTGTCCCTCACTTTCTTCCATGAAAACTGAGCAGAAGTATTTGTTCAGTATTGATACCTTTTCCAAGTCTTACACCACACCCCCTTCATCCCCTCTGAGCTTTACAATCCCACCCCGTCCTTCCTTCTTTCACTGATGTACTTATAGTATGTCTTATCCCTTTCTTCAGTGTCTGTGCTAGTCTCACTTCTGTTTGCACCTTTGTGCTCCTGACACCTTCCTGCTTCCTTCAGACTATTTAGGTACACCATCCTGTCTTCCTCCTTCTGTGTCTTCTTATAGTTTCTAAAAGCCAACTTTTTGGCAGTTACTTTCTCTCTTCTTTTGAGAACCACAGTTGTCTCTTACTTCTCTTGCCTTTGCTTCTCAACCTAATGCACATGCTTGTCACTTCAACTATGGCTCCTTAAGGTGTGCCACTGGTCCTTTTCCCCATCCTGCATCCTTCTTTGCCAGGGCTTCTCTGATACATATCCCTTCCTAGTAAAGTCCACCCTCCTAAAATCCATGCCCTTGCTTTTGTGTGACTTGACTGTGACACTGCACAATGTTGAACTACACTGTGTGGTGGTCACTGGACTCCAATTGCCCTTCCACCTGGACTTCTGTGATTCTGTCTCCATTGGTCAGTACTAGGTCCAGAACTGTTTTGTACCAGTGGGTTCAAGCACTAATTGCCCGAGGCCTGCCCCAGAAGAGGTCCAGGATGTCTTGGCTCCTGACTGAGGCCACAGCTGGGATGGTCCAGTCCACGTCTGGCATATTAAAATCCTCCAGCAGTAGTACCTCCCTTTTGTTACCATCTCATGTATTGCTTCCTCTAGCTTCCTATTCCCTCTTCCTTGGGCCGGAGGCTCAGATCACCCCATGTAATGTTGCACAGACAATATCCCAAAATTAGGATACCAACAGATACCAAACGTTCAGACAGATAGTTGTTGTGGTCGGATAGTAGCGCTATCTGACTGCAGAGCTGACCATCTCAGATCCAGTGCATGTATCTGGCAAATGCATTGGATCCTATTGATCGATTTAATGAACCACGGATCCAAGCAATGGATTCATCTCGGATCCATGTAGCCAATTAAGGATCCAATGGATCTGACCTCATATCCTTGGATCTGACCTTGGATCATTCATGGTCCGACCTCAGATCTGACATCCAACTTTGGTCAGATTTCTGGTCAGATCCTAAGTCGGGTACTGGCACTATCTGACAGATGGCAATCAGATCCACAACAGCACTATCCAATCAACACTGCCCCCATGCAAATTGCTGTACCATTACCTGGCTCAAGGGTGACCCACAGTGCCTGAACCTCCCCTTGTCTACCCTGCACTGCAGTAGCTTTTCTTTCTTCCCTGATGTGCAGCCCCTCTTTTTACCTTCCCTGTCCCTCCTGAACAGAGCATAACCCAGTACATTTACATCCCAGTCACGGTTCACAGTATGTCTTGTCTCTATTACTGCCACTATGTCCAAGTCAGCCTCTGTCATCAAGGCCACCAGATGTGAGATTTTATTTTCAAGACTGTAGGCATTTGTATACATGACCCTCCATGTAGCTCTACCTGACCTTTTATTCTTGTTTCTGTCTTCTTTTTTCCACCTCCCACCCCTGGTTACTTCCCTTCATTGCCACCTACCTCTGTCACACTCCTTATAATGGGTTCAAGTGTACCTGTCAAGAAGTTGACTTCTTTACTGACTTGTCCAACCTGAGGGGTGGGCTTCTTGGGTTTCCCTGCTCCCATCCATCCCCCGGATAGTTTAAATGCTAACTGAGGTAGCATTTAAAATTTTCATTTAGGACTGCCATCCCCTTCCTGGATGGATGAAGGCCATGGTTGTTGTACAGGCCTGCATCCTTCTAGGGGGATTCCCAGTGCCCAAAGAAGCCAAAAACCATCTTCCTGCACCGGCCCTCCAACCAAGGATTGAAGCTGCTGATGCAGAGATTCCTCCACATCAGCAGGGGAGATATAGAATTAATGTGTGACTTCATTTTACTTGTATGGTTGGGGGGTGGGAGGATTGTGGCATACATGGGATCAGAGCTTTGGCTGGAGACATGAGTGGTGAGGTGGTGGTACAAAGATGGGTGGGGGGAGGATTTTGTAGTACATGGGATCTGGACTATTATGAGCTGGCATACCTCTTAACCTTTTGTCAATGAAATGAGGGACATAGGCCTCAAAGTGAGGGACACATCCTTACATATGAAGATAAATGCTCAGAACACTTTGGAAAACCATTGCAGGCAATTGAATAAAGTTTATTTTTTATTCAGCATCTTAGAATATTATGACATTTTATATTAAAGCCTGAATTTGTGTGGACAGTACATTTTCTGTGAGGGAGGTGTGGGGACAAAGCACTTTTTAAGGGGTAAAGTGAGGGACAGTTCTCATAATCAGTAACAGTTGAGAGGTAAGTTAGCTGGCACCTCATTTGGTGGGGTATGTAAAAGCAGTCTGCATTTCCTGGAAGATAATACAGGTAAGAGTGAGTGAGTGATAGTGTGTGTGTGTGTGTGTGTGTGTGTGTTGGGGTTACGTAAACAGATGAAGCAAAGAAAGAACTAATGCCAATAAAGGATTTTATTCAAGTTAAAATATATAGTTTTTAAAATTGTATGAATATACATTTTAGTATTTTTAATTTTGTTAGTCAAATTGAAGCAAGTACTACACATTTGTACAACTGATTAGCACTTCAACATGCAAAACTGCTAATTAGTTTTTGTAGCTTATTTAAAGAATGGGCCAATGTCTCCAGAAGAACTTTGAAAACCGTAATATTTAGATACAGTTCACCTTACATTTGACATTAGCGCTGCAGTTCTCCTATCAGTTATTTATTACTGAGGTCATATGCAGGAAAACAGGATCTTTGTTCCTTGAGAGATCATCAGCTTCTGTTGCTTATTCCCTACCAGAGAGCATAATGCTCTGCTTGTGACATCACAATTACTCCCCTGACAACAGACTGTGATCTCACAACAGAAGATTAGGACCTCAAGTTGGGAATAAGCTGTAGGGGCAAACAAACTCAGGGATGACGATCCTGTTTTTGTGAAAAGTTCCTCAGCAATAAATAAGATATAGGAGACATCTATGAAAGATATATAACATGCAAGCTGAATTGTGTCTAAATATTAAGTGTTTTTAAGTTTTACCAGATGTGTCAGTGGCTCTTTAATACTCTGCAGTAGAAGAAAATAAAAATAAAACTATAAACATAGAGGCAGTGAACAGTGTTTTTGGTTCTAGACATATACAGCTCCTTGAAAATACACACACAATACACGTAAACACTGTTACAACAGTTGTGCACACATAAAGAGTATGAGTGTGAGTAGCAGGATTGGACAGCTGAGCTGCAATATTTTCAGCATGGTCCAGCTTTAGACATTTTACAGTTTATTTAGTAGAGTTAGCACTGCTGAAATGCAAAATCTCATTTTACTGGATACTGCTTTTATGCATTTTACTATGTAGTTACCAGGATAGAACTGTCAACGTGCAGAATCTCATTTTCACTGAGAGAGGGAGGAATTTAAAATACTGTATTAAAACACATTGCCTTAATGTGTCTGATATGAACAGAGAAATGCAACAAAGAACTAGTGAAATAAAGAATACCACTAGAAGTTACAATACAGCTGAAGATAAACCACCAGGATATTCAAGGGTTAAAACTTCTGTCCAGGTCAGTAAATAGACTAGCAGGGGAGTGGATGGGGGAGCAATAAATCAAAGCTATGTACTGAGACATACATAAAGCAAATGAACCAGCTGACCCTTTCCAAACTAAAAAAGAATGACACACAGCTTCATTAACTTGAATTTCATGGTCTGTTTCATGGCTTCACTGTTTCAACAACAAATTTCTATATGAAAGAGCCCTTGTTTTAAAAAAAATATTTAAAGTGCATAGGATAGACACAAGGGTGCCCTGACTACAAAGGGCAACTAGGGTGTCAAAATCGGTCTAAAACAAATGGGCAGACTAGATGGACCTAGCGATCTCCTCCTGCTGTCAGCTTCTATATTTCTATGTTTCTATTGCGGAAATCAGTCAGGCACAGTTATTGAATGGGCTTTAAAAATGACTTACAAGGAACTGATAATTGAAGTATCTAACTGAAACTCACAGTCCATCAATGAAATAGTGCAATCTAGTGCTGGCAGGGGTGAAGGAGAAGGCAGACACAAACAGACCACTGCAATAAATCCAGAGAATGCGGAGAGTTTTGAGTCATGTCCAGCCTGAAGCACTCAGAGGAAGAACATAGTCATCTTAGCCTGTCGGTCCCCTCTCCTCTCTCTCTCCTAGTAATCCCAAAATGCCTGCAGGGCTCTGCACATGCAACCATAAGAAGTCTTGTCCCCTTTTGATACTGCCTCCATCATTCTACTGTTTACACCTTTGCACTGCTTACTTTTTTCCCTGCTTCTGCCTGCCTTTCCTGATACAGCTCCCTATCCTCCTCCCTCTATGTCTCCTTGTACCTTCTGAATGCAACCCTTTTAGCCTTTACCTTATCTGTCATCTTTTTCAAAACCCATAGTGATCTTCTCTTTCTCTTGCTTTTGTTAAATTGCTTGACACAGAGGTTTGTTGCCTTCATTAGTGTCCCTTTTTGTTTGTCTCACTGTTCCTCCACCTCCCTAGTCCTCCCCCCTCTGCCAGGTAATTTCTGAGGCATTCACCCGTCGCTACAAAATCTGCTCTCCTGTAGTCCAGGATCCTTGCACATGAGTGGTTCAATTTTGCAACTGTCCTTATGTTGAACCTCACTGCACAGTGATCACTGGACCCTAGGTGGCTACCCACCTTATTTATTAAATTTATTTATTCAATTTTGGTAACTGGGTAGGCCTACTGGGTTCACCAGGTGGTCCCTTTTTCAGGGGTGACCCGGTGTTAATTACATGTAGTACAAGAAAAGCATAGTAACAGAATAACAAGGTAGTTGCACAAAAAGTAAATGACAAAGGTACATCACAATCGTACATATAATAAACTCTTTTGACAATTGTTAGCACAATTAAAACCAATAAGTGGTTTTGGTGATACAGCAAGTGAGACATTTTGTGGTTCTAGCAGTGATGCAGATAAGTTTAGCTATGGGCAAGCTCTTGAGAACTCAATGGTTACATGTGCATTGATTCAGCAAGGATCTGACTTTAGGTACAGTTAGTAGCTGTCTGCTGGAGGATCTTAATGACCTGCAATTCTGTTTGGTAGAAAGCAATTCCACAAGATTTGGGGGTGCGCTGCCCTGCCTGAGCTTGAATGCTAAGCAAAGGGCAGGATATTACATACTTTCTTCCAGGGTGGGCCAGAAGAGAGAGAGTTTAGGGTCCTATAGTGATGTTCTCTGGAGGGTGCACCAGCTGTGAACCCAGAGATTCTGTGGTAAAGGGACTTGAGGGTATACATTTCAGTATGCTTAAGAGAACATAGTACAGGGGCCCCATATAGGAGGGTTGGTAGAAGGGTATCATGTGCAATCTTGCGACGGGAGTCTGGAGTTAGATAGGGACTGAGGTGATATCGAAGTCCAAGCTTCTGGTTAAGTGCCTTGGCAACTGGTTTGTGTTAGCCTCAAAGTTACAGTCTTGGTCAATTTTGATTCCTAGGTACTTTATGGATTTGACTATTTTGATTCATACACCACCAGATAGAGAGAGGGACAGCTTGTTAGCCCTATCAGGGCCCAATGTCTTTGGACCGAATAGTACAGCCTTTGCTATTTTACTATTTAAGACCAATTTATTTCTGTCCAGGCATCTCTGAAGCAGGTGGAGGTCCTTTGATGGTAATTCATTTAGGGTCACAGTATTGCTATTGGACCTATATAATACTGCGTCATCTGCATACAGGGCGATCTTAGTTTCCCCACAGTGGTTTGGCATGTCATTGATGAATAATGAGAAAAGCAGGGGCCCCAGGATAGATTCTTGGGGGACCCCATCCCTTACTGGATATTTATCAGAAACCACCCCATTCATTTGACCATTTGGGACCGTCCCTTGAGGTAGTTGATGAACCAGCTTACCGATAGGCTATCAAGGCTGACTACTGTCAGTTTGGCAAGGAGTAGTTGGTGGTCTGCCAGGTCAAATGCTTTGGTGAGATCAATGAAGACCGAACCAATGCACTGTCCATTATCCAGATCAGCTAATATGTCAGAGGTGAAGCTTACAAGGGCCATATTAGTTCCATGGTTCTTTTGGAAGCCATGTTGTTGGGCCATGAGGATGCTGTGGCTCTCGATGAGGTCTACCACTTGGTTGTATACCACCCTTTCCAGGACTTTGCTGAGGATGAAGAGTAGGGATAGCGGGTGGTAGTTTTCTACCTGTTCTTGAGACCCTCCTTTGTGGATTGGTGTTACCAAGGCCACTTTCTAGAGGGATGGAACTTTCCCTTCAAGGAGGGATCAGTTGAATAGCCATGTGACAGGTGTGGCAATGACTGGGGTACCAATTTGTAGTGGCCTAGGTTCAAGTTTATCATACCCAGCTGATCCTTGTGAGCTGATCCCTTTGAGTAATTTTAGAACTTTCTGCCTGGTTGCTAGCTTGAAGTGAAACTCGGGGAGGGGCTTGGATTGTTGTTGGCATTATTATGGGGGGGTAGGGAGGATCCTGCATGGTGCGTCTTGCATTTTTACAGGTCCATAAAGTGCATATTTAATGCCTTTGAGGCATCTACAGGGTTCTTATAGATAGTTCTATTGGCTACTATGTCCCCTCCTTCCGGTTTATTTTGGCCCTTTAGCAATGCATTGATTTGCACCCAGAATTTTTTAGGATTGGAGAGGTTTGTTTCCTGAAGGCTTCTGATGTGCCTTTGTTTGGCCTTCTTTAACTCAATTTTACATTTGTTTCTGAGTTCCCTGTATTTCTGCCAGTCTTTGGCTTGGCCTGTTTTTTTTTGGAATTACCCCATGCTCTGTCTCTATCCCTCATGATTTTTCTTAGGTCCTGGGTGAGCCACCTGGCTTCCTGTCCTTTGACCCCAATCTGTTTCAGGGGTACATGCTTATTGGCAATAGACAGGAAATTATTGGTGAAGAATTCTAGGGCAGCTACTAGGTTTGGGGCCAGTTTTACTTGCAGCCAGTCAACCTTGGCCAGGGAGTCGAGGAAGAGGTCATGGTTGAATTTGGAGAAGTCTTGGTCCCTTAATACTCTGGGCAGGGGTATTGGGAAGTTGTTTTTCCAAATGCCATATGTGGGAGAGTGATCACTCAATGAGTCAGCAAAGGTGACCACCAGTTTGAATCTTTCTGGTTTTGTGACTAGGATCCAGTCTAGGGTGGTATGGTTTCCTGTTTTCATATTTAGTGTAGTGGACTCTTGAGAATTATTTGGGTCAGTCCTACCTCGGATGATGAGTGTTTTATGTCATCATTGGTGTGCGGACCCCAATGCACGTTGAAGTCACCCAGGATAACCTTCCCACTCCAGGGAAAGGATTGTATTATATTTAAAAGAGACCTCAGGGAATCGGTAGCTGTTTTGGGAGGGTTATACACTGAGCCAATGAGCAATTGTTTGGTTCCACCCATAGTTATTGTCAGGAAGACTGCCTCACAGTCTTATTTGCTAAGATTGGGTAAGGGGACTAGTGTGGCTATTAGGGCTGATTTTACATAGATCAGGACCCCATTCCCTTTTTTCTTCATTCTATCTTGCCTGAATAAGTTATAGCCAGTTAGGTCAACCTCGTGGTCTAGGATATGGGGTTTGAGCCAAGTTTCTCTGATGACAATTATGTCAGGCAAGTATAGGTTTATTCAAGCCTCCAGCTTGGGCATTTTAGGCCTGAGGCTATTAATGTTTATGTGTGTTATTGTTAGCCCCTTTGCAAAATCTCATCTGTACCTGTTGGAGGCATCTATCCTAGTATTGCCAGATGGTAGGCCCAGGTTTTTTTCCCCATCTCCCCCAAGCAGTAGCTTTATTCACTTTAGGAAATCAGTGAAAGTTCTGTGTACTGGTAGGGGGGGTCCACCGTTTATAGTCTGTGATATAGGCTGCTATCATGTACAGATTCCCTCTTTGCTTAAGACCATATAAATATATTTTGAAACCTTGCATTGAGTAGTCAAAAGGCTGTTCTGCTAGACCTTGGTGATTCTTAACGCCAGCGCACTGGTCCGCACCATGGCGCATTTGAAGCAGGACATAATCTGATCCCAACACCACTAGGATGTTCATGGCTGCTAATATGATTCCGCATCCCATGTCTAGGACGTGAGTGGATTAGTGAAAGGAGAAAGTTTGGAGACAGAAGTGTCTCAGAGAGTAAAATCAGTGTAGTTTCCTAAGAATTTAGGGGACGCTAGGGAGAGCCGTGTAGGCAGTAATTCAGGCACAAAGTGACTGGCTATGGGTTGAGACTGAACTGGCACCCGACGACTCAGCCAAGATAGTATCAATTCAGTCAAATGTCACAAGGGATGTTACAGTAGCGAGAAAGCTGAAAGAAGAATGGAGAAGAGAAAAATAAATAAATGTTAATGACAACACCCCTCGTGGTAATTGACTATAGCTTGCAAATGACAAAACAGACACTTAGTCATCTGACCTCTGTTAGGTATTTAAGTCAGTGTCCAGCTTGGGCAGGAGGGTGGGGTGGGTGGGTGGGGAGCCAGTGTGAAGCGGTGGTGGGTTTGAGAGCGAGAGGAGTCACAACCCCTTGCTAGCATACCTTGGGAGCTGCTGGATGTTTGCAATGCTGTCCCTGCTGGTGAGAGCCAGGTCTAGCACTGACTCATCTCGAGTGGGTTCACTGACTAGTTGCCTGAGGAACGCCCCTGCAGTGAGTCCAGGAAGTCTCTACTTCAAGGTGACACTACAGTTTGGAAACTCCAGTCTATGTCCTGCAAATTGAAGTTCCTACCTGCAGCACCTCCCTTTTCTCAGCTTTTTTTGCCTATTGATTCCAGCAGTGTCTTATCCAGCTCCTTCCCCAGCACTGGAGGTCTGTAGTCCATGCCTTTGTGAGTAGCAGCTCCTCTCCCTGACTCTAGGGTGACCCACAGTGCCTCCAGCCCCCCTGAATTCCCTGTATTTCCATTGTTTTTAGGCTTTCCATCACATAAAGCAATACCCACCCCTAACTTTTCTTCCCACCCTGCCCTTCCTGAACAGAGTGTAGTTTGGTATGGCCATTTCCCAGTCATGGTTGTCATTTCACCATGACTCAGTAATGGCCACAGTATCCAGGTTGGCCTTTACCATGATGACTTCTAGGTCCAGAATCTTGTTTTCTAGACTTCTAGCATTAGCTGACATGGCCTTTCATATTTTGTTAGTACTTTGTTTATTGCCTTTAGTTCTTTTTGCCCTGTCCCTACTCCTACTGCTTTGAGTACATGCTATCCCCCTTCTATGCTTGTTTATCACACTGCTTTTTAGATTAAGTTGCACCCTAGGGATCCCTCTCCCATTGGGTTCTTCCTATTCTCTGTGTAATCCTGTGGGTGAGGGGAGAAGATTCATCCTCCCTGATTTCTTCTGCCACTCCCCTTGGCTACCTTAGATGTTCATTGAAGTAACATTTAAATTGCCCACTGAGGACTATGATTCCCCTCCCGGATGGATTCAGGCCATCAGCACTATATGGACTCCTTTCCTCCTAGATGGACCCCCATTCCCCAATGTAGCCATGTTCCCCTTTTCTGCACCATTCCCTCAACCATGGGTTGACTGTCATGGTGCAGAGATCTTTCTCCTTTCCCCTGTTGTAGGCAGGCAGCACCTCCACAAAAGCTACAGAGTAAGCTACCTGTCTAATACCTCTTCCTAGTTCCCTGAACTCCCCTTGCACTATGCCTACCCCATCCCTAGCCAGGTCATTTGTCCCTAGGTGGGCAATGACATCCAACTCCTCTTCCTCTTCCTCTTCCTTTCCTGCTGCCCTAGCTATCCCTAGAATATGCTTCCCATCCCTTTGGGCCATGGTGCCAGGTGTCATTTGGTGTAATTTGTTTTATTGACCCAATAAGTAAGGCACTTGTCCAGGGCAGGCCAGTTGATATGATCTACTTGGACTTAAGAAAGGTATTTGATACAGTCCCACATTGATGGATCTGGGGTCTGGGCTTGAATAAAGGTGTTGTTAGATGTATAGCAACCTGGATCCATGGTAGAAAACAAAGAGTAATGGTCAACAGGTTTGCTTCCTCTTGGCAAGATAGTACCAGTGGGGTCCCCAGGGACTGGTATTGCGTCTAACAAGGTTCATCTTCTATATTGATAATATGCAAACAAACACCAATTTATGAGGGGCTGAAATTGCAAACAACATTAAAATCAGAGCCATAGTGGAAACCCAGGATCAAATAGACAGCTGACAGTTGAACCTGAACAGATTAGTAAAATAGGCACAAAATGCAAATATGGCTTTTATGTTGGGATTCACATACAATAGGTATTAGGAATATTAAGGGGAAGTACCTCATTGGGGATCAGGTCCGGAAAACAATAGAGATAGAAAGTGACCTTAGAGTAAATATAGTTAACAATCTGAAAATGGCAGAACACTGCAGCTGTATGGTGAAGAAATATATAAATGGAATGTTAGGGTGCATCAGAAGAAATTTTGTTAGTAGAGATCCTGAGGTGCTGATGCCATGATACATAGCAGTGGTAAGATCACATCTGGATTATTGCACCCAGCTTTGGTCACCTAACCTGAGGGGATACAAGGAGGGTGGAGGGAGTGCAGAGAAAGATCTCAAAGATGTTAAAGGGCCTCCTAGAGAACTACTATGGGCCTAGGTACTTTAATTTGTTCTCTTTGGAGATAAGGACACTTAGGAGTGACTTAATTTTAGTATACAAAGCCAAAAATAACCTGGATTTAATGGGGATTCCTAATTATGAGAAGGAAGGATGGGAACCTAAACACAGGAACTCACAACTTCCATTTGTTGGTTGAAAAGTTTAAAATTAACCTCAGAAAATCACTCTTTAGTACAGAGGTAGTAGCTAATATGGAAAAGCCTACCAGAATCAATGGTTGTTAGCCCTACTCTAGCAATTTTCAAGAAGAGACTGGATCAACATCTTAATACTCTTAGGATACAAGGATATATCTACTACTAGTGCAGAAGGACTCATAGGGCTTACATAGAAACATAGAAATATAGAAGTTGACAGCAGATAAGGACAGCAAGGCCCATCCAGTCTGCCCATTTCTTTTTCTACTTTATAAATGTGCCATCGGCCTTTGCTCTGTCAATGGCCTATCTATTCATACTCATCTGTATTGCTCCTGTATGCCTATCACATACCTGTTTGAAGCCCTGCACTGTATCCATATCCACCACTTCCTGAGGTAGGCCGTTCCATGCATCCACCAACCTTTCTGTGAAAAAGAACTTCCTTACATTACCCCTTAATCGGCCTCCCTCTAATCTCATGCTGTGTCCTCTTGTCCTACTATTTTTCTTCATTGAAACATGTTAGACTCTTTCACCTTGTTAATGCCCTTAAGGTGTTTGAATGTTTCGATCATATCACTTCTCTCCCTCCTTTGCTCTAGGGTATACATATTGAGCGCCGTTAATCTGTCCTCATATGTTTTCTGATGCAGTCCCTGCACCGGTTTGGTTGCCCTTCTCTGGACTGCCTCAATCTGGTTAATGTCCTTGTGAAGATGTGGCCTCCAGTACTGCATGCAGTACTCCAGATGAGGCCTAATCAGTGTCTTGTAAAGAGGGATTATTACCTCCCTCTTCCAATTTGTGATACCCCTACTAATACACTCCAACATACCCCTTAGCCTTACCTACTGCTTTAGTGGTCTGCTTGGATGATTTAAGGTCATCGGTGATGGTGATGCCCAAGTCTCTTTCTTCCCTTGTGACTGCCAGCATCTCCCCTCCCAGCCTATAGGTGGCTTCAGGGTTTCTCTTCCCTATGTGCATGATCTTGCACTTCTTTGCATTAAACCCCAGTTTTTATGTTGGCGCGCTTGCACAGCCAACATCTTGTGGTAGTGCAGATTTGGAGGCGCAGTCGCTGTTGGGCAAATGCAGGGCAAGCACCAGTAGGTGCGCCCCTCATTCCCTAATCAGCCTGCATGCTGGTGCCACACCATGCATATTAATGTGGCGAGCACATCTAAGGAAAGGTCCACTGCAATGCGAGCAAAGCTTATCACACACAGCAGACCCTTCCCATGTGCTTGCCAGCTAGTAACATGGCGGCACAGTAGCTGCTAAACTGCCGACTTCGGGGGTGCCCAATCCCCCGGTTGGCTTACCCTGACCCTCAAAGTATGTGCCGATGGGGGAGCCCACTCCCTGTTGGCAGAATGTGTCACACCGCTTTCATTATTTGCAGATGGAGGTGCCCAATCCCTGTCTGCATCCATACCCCCCTTTCCCGCTTTAATGTGCCGACGGGGGGAGCCCACTCCCGTCGGCATGATGTCCCCCCCTTCTTCTGTGCCAACGTGGTGCCCAATCCCCGTTGGCTACTGTACCCCCCAAAAAAGAATCTACCTGTAAAAAAGAAAATCGTCTGCGATGTTTTTTTTTTAGTACCTGTAAACTGAAAACGGTCCCTCGTAGTCTCCCTATCCACCATCCTCACCCACCCACTGTGCACCCTGCCTCCCCACACACCCCCTGACCCCATACTTATTTCTGGAGCTTGGCGTGACAATCTTCGGTGGACCGGGAACACGTCTTCACTCTTCAAAGCCGACCGCGAACTGAGGAAATGCAGGTAAGCTGTATAATGGAATAAATAGGGTTTTTTCAACTTTGATGCATATCTCAGGCATTTTTTAGAATTTTTGCACCAAATTTTCAACATGAGGTTTTTGGGAACCTTCCTCATGAATTCTGACACAGTTATGACGTTAATCAGTCCTGAAAGGTGATTTTGAAGTCACTGCGTGGAATCACCTTTCAGGACCGATTAATGCAAGGACAGTGGCAGTGTTCATGAGGTGGGCTCTCAAAAAGCCTATGTTGCAAATCTGGTGGAAAAAATCCCCCAAAAATGGCTGTTTTATGAGTGTGCATTGTGCAATTGCTATGCACGCTTGTAACTTCACAAATTCGCAATATTTTCATGCCAGATTTTCAACATTGTCATTTTTCTACACCTCCTTGAGAACAGTATAGTTGTCATTTTTCACATCCTGGCTGAAATGTGTTTCCGCACTTCCGGCGCACAGTACCGCGGTCACTGTGAGAAATCAGTGTTTGGGGCAGATTACAAAAATGGCAGTGACACTGTTTATGAGCCGAGGTCTTAAAATGCCTGTGTTGAAAATTTGGTGATGATACTCCATAAAATGACTGTTTTATGAGCGTGCATTGCCCAGATTGCATGCACGCTCGTAACATTGTGCATTTGTAATATTTTCACTCTGGATTTTCACCATTGGCATTTTTCCACACCTCTTGATGAGCAGTACAGCTGTCATTTTGCATATCCTGCCTGAAATGTGTTTTCGAACGTCAGGCGCAGAATAGCGCGGTCGCTGTGCAAAATCACTTTTTGGGACAGTTTGAGGAAATGACAGTGACACTGTACATGAGCAGAGGTGCTAAAATGCCTATGTTGAAAATGTGGTGCCGAAACTCCATAAAATGACTGTGTTACAAGTGTGCATTGCACATTTTCCGTGCACCCTTGCAACTTCGCAAATTTGCAATACTTACATGCCACATTTTCACCACTGCCATTTTTTCACACCTCCTTATGAACAGTACAGCTGTCATTTTTCACATCCTGCCAAAAATGTGTTTCCACACTGCACTACCAAAGCCAATGCCAGCGTGACAGCATTCGGCATTGACAAATGCTTGTTTATCTTGTTTCTGTTTGTACTTCCTATGTTGCTGTGTTTTGTAGAAGGTATATCAAGCATACCAGTACAATGTTCAGACCACACTTACAGCAGTGAAAATCTACTCTCATAAATACGCTGAACTGATGGTAAGTTCAGCACCCCTTACTTGTGTGTGTCCGGGGATGATCCCAAAGCTCAGAATTTAAGATAAAACTTTAAAGAGTGTCACATCACTGCAAAGCAGGCCAGTTTTCTTGTCCCCTCACCTGTGACATGCATAATTTACACCTATATCACATCTAACCAGAGTTCCTCACCTGTTAAGAAAACAGATTTGCCTCACCCTCAGTACCTTGTTTTATTGTGACTTACTTTTCCTGTATAGTGCCTTTACCATGGAAGTGCACAGGATGAGATTCTATGGGAAATATCTCGGCTTGCTGAATCCTACCCCTGTGAGGAGAGCATGGGCAAAATTGGCAGGGAAGGTGGATGGCCAGCTCATACTTCAAAGATATTTGATTTTTACAAAGAAGATCACAGCAAAAGCAGCCAAAAAATGAAACAGCAAAAACCAATGGTAATCTCACACTTCAAATTGCATGCTTTATATGGCAATTGGTATTTTAATAGAATAAGGAAGCATATTTCTTTGCATGTATATTTTCATTAAATCTGTACAGCATAGGAAGAGTATACTGTGGTAAGCACAGGTGCATATTTTTCTTTTATTCCATTAGTAGCATGCCTCAGTTTGTGCCTTTTACAGTTTCCTGCCTAAGGTATACTGCACAGCATATTGATGCTGCACTGTGTTGTACTGTTCTGTGTGCTAATCCACCCCGTTAACAATTAAAATACAGTATTCCTTTATTTTAAAGTGATACACCATACAACATGCTTGCATTATTAATGTTCTGTACTAACATTTACTAGGAGCTTTTAGACAGTAACTGAGGTCTTTCACAAACATGAGAAAGGGGGTAGGGGGAGATTCACCCTAGCATGAAATACATGTAAATGTATCATTAAAGGGAACTACAGATTTTCCAAAATTATGTTGTACAGAGTATTTTGATTTCTGTGTGTAGTCCTAGTGTGCTCTTTCCATTTTTGCTGTTATGAGTTCTTTGTAAATTTACCTACTTGTTTTATGGTCCCTGGGGATCTCCATTATTGCATCTTTTATTGCTTTTCCCACTACACCACCTGTCCATGTGACAATGATGCATCAGAGACAATTGATTCAGTGGGGGCAGTTTGGGACCATCAGTGTGGATAGAAGAGCAACATCCATTGAAGCACACTGCACAGGAGAGTGTGGCACATGTCATGACAACATTGCATGTCCTCTCCTCCAAGTGGGGAGAAAAAATGGAAATCCCCCACCGTCAGGATGACTCTGGTCACCCACAGGCCCCACACCCAGTGACCCAGGCCAGTCATGAAACTGAATCCCATTCAATGGGGGGATTTGGGGATCACTGGGGCCCTGGGGGAAGATGTGGCAGGTAAGTCCTGGGATAAATGGGGGAGACAGGGCTGGAGTGACTGGATAGGGGCTGCTCCAAGAACATGAGGGATAAACAGAGAAAGAAAAAAACATGTCTCTGTATTATTGTAGTTCACCATATTGCTTGTGGTTGCATCTGGCAATGCGTGCTCATGACAGAGATGACAGCTTAAATACAGTTTATGGCACACACAAAATGGTCACTAGGTATCTGTGCATAATCCCTGACAGCTCATAATTTGCAAGCTACTTCAGTATACACTGATGTCATTGATGTGACATCACAGAAGTGTACAATACTTCACTTTAACCTACAATACTTCACTTTAATTAACAATTATCCAGTAAAATACAATAGACAGTAAGTAGATCTGGCCGAGGTCTCGCAACACCTTATGGCCCCCATTTTGCAAACAGTCACAACAATCAATGCAGTGTGATATACTATATTTCATGGTTATATTATTTATTTATTTATTTATTGGATGGTATCAGAATTACAATCCTTTGAGTCAGAGACTCCTTTTCAAAGGCTCCAAGTCAAGAAGACAACATTTTGAAATACACATAGTGGGGAAGTACAATAATGGATAAAATAAGTATATAAATAATTTAACATATGTGTAGGTAGGGAAATAAAGTAAAGGATAAAATAAGAATATAGGCATGATGAAGTGACTGGAATTATAAAAACATAGATGATAGTGCACTGACAGGATTGAAGAGAGACCTAGGACTGCTAGGATAAGCAAGTAGAGATTAGGCAGGACAAGGTCCGTTGTCAGACTTAGGTAGAATGGAAAGGTGGTAATTTGCATATGACAAAGAGTAATTAATTAGTAAGTAATTGTGAACTAGGCAGGGCAGAGTCCATTGTGGGGGGGTGGTGGGGCAGTTACAGGAGTGAGAGGGGAGGAGGTGGTTTCAGAGCAGGGATTTGAACCGACCAAGCTTAGGTTCAAGGGTTATGTTGAGATGGAGGGAGGGAACTGAACCAGAAGGGGGCTCTATAGTAGAAAGAGCATTGACCAAGGGACGTTTTGAGTCGAGGTACTAGCAGGGTAGGTTTGAGTGAGCTCTGGGTGATCTTGGTGGTGGGAACAGGTTGTAGGAGGGGGGACAGGCTGGGGACGGTTAGGCCAGAGGATATCTTTCTGTCTAGGAGGCAGGTTTGGTATTTTAATCTGCCTTCAAAATGTAGCCAGTTTGATTTGCTGTAAAGCGTGCAGGTGTGGGTGGACTTTGGGCAGCCTACAGCAAGGCGACAGGCCTTGTTCAACGCCATTTTTACTCGTAGAAGGGCAGTATTATCAGCAGCCCCATAGATCAGAATGCCATAATCTATGATAGATAATACTGAGGATGAGATGGTGAGCTGGAGGGCTTCGGGGTAGGGCGGAGACAGCTCCGGTGTCAATAGAGTAGGCCAAAATGGGAGTTGACAGAAGTACAAAGGAGGTGAATGTGGTCATGGAAGGTAAGGGCAGGGTCGAAGGTGACTCCTAGGTACTTAAAAGTATTCACCTGTTCAAAAGGAAGCAAGAGAGAAGTTCTGATGTGAAGAGGGGAGTGTTTGAGCCTATTTTAATGGTGTGCAAAAAGCATGACTTTGGACTTTTTTTGGTTCAGAACAAGTTTATACTTGATGAACCAGGACTCAGCCTTGGTAAAGGTGTTCTGGAGGGAGAGTTCTAAGGAGGCAGGGTTAGTGTGGGAAGTAAAGAGTATTGCATTGTCCGCATAGAGGAGGATATTCCTGAAGCATGCCTTAGGTAAGGAGTTAACATAAAGGCTGAACAAAAGGGGCCCAAGGATGGATCCCTGTGAGACACCAGAGAGGACAGGAAGGAGTTTTGAGAGGGTGTTGCAGATGTTGACCTTCTGTGAGCAGTCCGATAAATAGTCAGAGAACCAGGCTATGGCTTCCTGGGTGAGACCAAGGTGAGAGAGAGTAGAAAGAAGGAGGGTGTGATTGACAGTGTCGAATGCCTTTGATAAATCTAGGAAGACCGCACCAGCCAGCCTGCTATTGTCCAGGGCAGAGTGAATGTAACTGGAGAGCACGGTAGAGATGCTGTGGCCTTGTCTGAATCCATGTTGTTCAGCAGATAGGAGGTCATATTTATAGAAGTATTCAGTGAGTTGGTCCATGACAGTACATTCTGGGGCCTTGGAGAGATGGGGAAGGATGGAAATTGGATGGTAGTTGCAGGGGAGAGGCAGTCACCATTTTTGTAGATTGTGGTGATGACAGCAGTCTTCGAGATGGAGGGGAATTTACCAAGAAGGAGCGAGAGGTTTAGTAAGCAGGAGAGGGGGGAGAGAACCTCATCTAAAACCAAGTGCAAGATCCAAAGGTTGAGTGAGTCGCTGCTATGTCTGGCATGGCATACTGTCACCGAAGCGACTCAGTGACAGCGAAGACCATCACAGCGACAGGATTTGGGCAAAATCCTCATGTTGCTGCGATGGTCTCTGCATGGCTAGGGGATTGCCTCGCAGGGTGTTTTGCCCTTCCCCTAGTCCAACTCCGACTCGGAGTTGGAATTCTAGAGACTGGGGGGTGTGGGGGTGGAGCCCCCGATGGAAACATGGAGGCATCCCTGACACCACATTGCCAACACTCGGCAATGCGGCTGTCACTGTTGGGGATGTCTCCGTGACCGCTGTCGCTGCAGCATGGTAAAACTGACGGGCACCACTCAGAGCTTTGATGAGGTAGGGTTTGATCTCCAGAGGAGTAAGGACATGGAAGTGAAATGGGGGGTGAGATGTGAATAGGGGTGGAGTGGTGGCAGTATCGAAGAAGCCAGGGGGAAGGATAGAGCTAAGGTTGGAGAAGGAGGTATTAAGGGTGTCAGCAATCAGCTGTATGTCACTAGTGATAGACCCGTTCACATTAAGTTGGGTTGGGGGGAGGTTGCTTTGCCATTGAGGGCTTTCATGTTTTCCCAGAATTTGTGACCTGAGCCCCAGGATGAGGTTAGAGCGGATTTGAAGTATTCAGCTTTGGCTTTTCAGATGGCCCAAGTGCACTTGATACACACAGCCTGATATAGTTGTCTGTCAGCCGGGCTACCAGAGTCAAGGGCTTTTTTCCATAGGTCATTACAACATCGCATTAGGTCAAGGAAGGATGAGGAGATCCAGGGAATGTCATGCCCTTTGACCACACTCTTAGTGAGGGGGGGCACATCTATTACAGGCTTCATTAAAGGTGCTAATGAAATAGTTAAGGGTGGCATCAAGGTCCTGGGAGTGACACAGATGGGACCAGTCACATAGGGCAAGATGGGAGTTCAGGTGACCAAGCTTTCCTGGCCTGAGGAATCTGGTAAGGACAGTTTTAGGTGGGGGCTTCCTTACCAGGCAGGACCAGGTGCAGAGAATAGGGGAGTGATTGCTAAGGGCACCGGGGGGGGGGATAGTAATGTCAGTGATTTTGTGGGGCTGGTTGGACATGACTAAATCAAGTTAGGTGGCAGCACCCCTGCTGTGATTGAGGCGTGTGGGGCAAGCAACTAGTCAGGTGATGTTATGAGCTGCTAGTGCATCTTTGTAGGGGGAAGCTGAGGGGAAGAGCCAGTTTATGTTGAGGTCTCTTAGTGTAATTAGCTCAGTTTTTGGGGGGAACTGGGAGAGATACAGTAATCAGTGAGTGACTGAAAGACAGCTTTCTGGCCTCATGGTGGAATGTAGACAGCTGTAATTCTCAGAGAGGGCCCTCAAGGGGCCAAGCGAGACATTGAGAGATAGAGCTTGGGCACCACTAGCTAGCTGGGGGGGAGGGCGAGAACGTGAAAGGAATCTCACAGGTAGCTAGCACAGCTGCCCCCACGTTTGCCAATTTTGTCGTGGCAGTAAAGAGAGTATCCAGGAATTGAGATGGAGGAGTCGGGGTGGATTTGGATAGCCAGGTTTCCACTAGGGTGAGGATATCAGGTTGGTGTTGGGCTATCCAGACCTGGAGGTCACTGAATTTTTTTGGGAGACTGCAGATATTAATGGAAGCAATGCGTACTCCTGGTGCTGGGGCATGTGATTGGGAGGGGATGGGGCAGGGTTGGGGTGGATGTTCCCTGATATAAGGAGAAGCAGGGAGAGAGTTCTGAAAAGCAGCCACTGTAGGGCTCTCTTGTGAACGATCGAGGTAGTCTGAGTGTTGGTGGGTTGAGAGGGATAGGCAGGAATAGGCAGGGAATGAAGACTAGGGGTGGCAAGGATGAGAGACAGCCAAGCGGAGTCACAAGGAGGGGTTAAATGGGTCTGAGGGTGGGAGAGGGGATGGTGTTGGGAGGATAACAGGAGAGGGTAGAGTGGAGATGTGTGTGTGGCGGGGAAGATGTTTGGGGGTGTGGCTTGGGGCAAGGGGGAGAAATGTAATGACGAGGAGGGAGACAGGTGCAAGTAGGGCAGGAAGGGGTGCCATAGTGTGCAGGAGGGGTGGGAAAGGGACAAAGGGGATCTACAGACACAGGTTGGTAGGGCAGCTTGGATAGTGCAGAGGTAGGGTGCCAGACTACCATGCAGAAAGTACAAGGTTCAAGACCCAGGTGGGGGAGAAGAGAGAATAGTAGCTGGAGGGGGAAAGATGCTAGGGAATCTGAGGGAGAGGTGGGTAGGGAACTACGGGGGGAGGGAAGCAAAGGGAGAAAGGGCAAAATGATAGGTGAAATACTGTACATTATACCTTCTTGAGCTTTGATGTTCAGCTTGCCTATGCACTTTACCTTTGTAGTTCCTGCATTATACCTGTAAGTACTTGAACAGAAAAATACTTACAGTACCGCTACCTGGAAACAATGGCAGAGGGTAGACACCCTGAACCTCTAAGGTACTTTGCACCATGCAGTTTAATGAATGGTTGAAAAAATGGTGTGGAGCACAGGGGTTTGGCTTCATTGGGGACTGGGGTTCCACCTGGAGGGACACCAGCCTATACTGGCAGGATGGTCTGCATCTGTCCAGGAAGGGAACAAGTCTTTTGAGCAATCGGTTTAAAGGCTTCATTGGCAAGCTTTTAAACTAGTCAAGGAGGAGCACTGATAAGCAGCAGGAAAATCCCAGCCTCTCCTACAAAACAGGGTACTAAATAGAGAAAAGACCGGGTAGAAAGGTCAGAAGGGATGCTGCAACAGAAGGTAAAGCCATCAAAAATGGAGAGCAATGAGTACCAATGCCTGTAGTCTGAGTAACAAGCTTCCTGAATTAGTGGCCTTGATGGAGGAGAACATCTGGATATCGTGGCAGTCACAGAAACATGGTACACACAAAACCATGACTGGGACGTAAACATACCAGGATACACTATCTACAGGAGGGACAGGGAGGGTAATAGAGGAGGAGGTAGCTCTTTACATAAGGAAGGAATCAAAACAACAGAACAAAAGGGAAAACAAGGAGGAGGAGAAGAAGCACTGTGGGTAAATTTGGAGACCCGACAATGACACACAATCCACAGAGTTGTATACAGACCCCTTCTCAGGGGGAGAAAATGGACAAGGCAATGATAGAAAGTATACTTAGAATGGCAGAAAAAGGGGAGATATTGCTGATGGGTGATCTGAATATGCCAGATGTTAACTGGAGTGCAGTTGCAGCAGCCACTTCGAAGAGTGGGGTTATTCTAGATGCCCTACAGGGGGCATGCCTTAGACAACTAATATTGGAGCCCACTCGAGAGGGAGGAGTCTTAGACCTGGTTCTCTCAAATGGAGATGAAGAGAGGATCACAGATGTAGAAGTGGGTAGCCATCTGGGAACTGGCGACCATCAAACAGTATGGTTCACAATAAACACAATAATAGGTCAACATAGCAAAGGCAAAAGTACTGGACTTTAGGAGGGCTGACTTTGCTCAAAATGGGTGAGTGCCTAAGGAATGCACTAGCAAATGGGCAGGAAGGAGGGTGGAAGAACAATGGGAATAATAAAAACTGCCATCACAGAGGTAACAAGCCTTTGTGTGAAGCAAATAAACAAAATGAAACGATGTAAGAAACCACTATGGTTCTCAAAGGAAGTGGCAGTGAAGGTTCAAGAGAAAAGAAAGCATTCAGGAAGTACAAGGAATCACAGAAGGAGCAGGACGAGAACTGTATCAGTTAAAGCAAAGGAAGCTGGGAAGGCAGTCAGAACAGCAAAGGCCCAAACGAGGAAAGATACCCAACTCAGTTAGAAGGGGATAAAACCTTTTATAGGTACATCAGGGAGCGAAGGAAGACCAAGGGAGGGATAGTGAGGCTTAATAAAGGGAGGGAGGGTGGGCAGAGGGTGACTGTGAAAAGGCAGAGATACTAAACAAATAGTTTTGCTCAGTATTTACAAAGGAAGAGGAGGTACCTAAAACAAACAGTAGAAATACTCTGGATACAGAAGTTGATACCAGCCCTTTACAGAAGAAAGGGTTCTGAAAGAACTCTTAAAACTGAAGGTGGACAAAGCAATGGGGCCTGATGGGATTCATCCCAGAATTCTAAAAGAACTAAGGTAGAACTAGTGACACCACTGACTACCCTCTTTAACAAATCATGGGAGGATGGGGTGGTACCGAGGACTGGAGGAGGGCAGATGTGATTCCCTTCACAAAAGTGGGAGCAAGACAGAAGCAGGAAACTACAGACCTGTTAGTTTAACCTCAGTGGTAGGAAAATGATGAAATCACTTCTGAAGGAAAGAATTGTCGAGTATCTAGAGGCCAGAGGCACAGGACCCAAGGCAGCATGGATTCACAACAGGAAGGTCATGCCAGACAAATCTGATAGATTTCTTTGACTGGGTGACCAAGTAGTAGATCAGGGAGGGCTGTGGACATGGCCTACCTAGACTTTAGCAAAGCATTTGACACAGTCCCACACAAAAGATTAATATACAAGTTAGCCAGCCTGGGAGTGGGTCCCAAGATGACAGCCTGGATAAAGAATTGGCTGGAGAATAGGACGCAGAGAGTAATAGTAAATGGAGTCCACTCTGAAGACAGAGGGGTTATTAGTGGGGTACCGCAGGGTTCAGTATTAGAAGTGGTCCTCTTCAATGTCTTTATAAGCGACATTGCAGAGTGACTGGAAGGAAAAGTATGTCTCTTTGCAGATGACACAAAGATCTACAACAGAGTTGATGCACAAGGTGGGGTGGAAAGGATGAGAAGGGACTTGGCAAGGTTAGAGGAATGGTCAAATGTATGGCAGCTTAGATTCAATGCTAAGAAGTAAGGTAATGCACCTGGAAACAAAACCCAGGGGAAGAGTACACAATGGGGATGAGATACTAACAACAACAAAAATGGAAAGGGACCTGGGGGTAGTCATATCAGATGACCTAAAGGTGGGCAAGCAATGTGAGAGGGCAGCAAGGAGGGCTGGGGGGATACTGGAATGCATGGGAGAGGCATCACCAGTAGAAAACAGGAAGTTATTATCCCTCTGTACAGACAGCTGGTGAGACCTCATCTGGAGTACTGCGTGCAGTTCTGGAGACCCAATCTCTGCAAAGACATAAACAGGATGGAAGCTGTCCAGAGGAGGGCAACTAAAATGGTGCAGGGTCTGCAACAGAAGACATATGAAGAGAGACTTAAGGAGCTTAATATGTGTAGCCTCGAGGAAAGGAGGGAGAGGGGGGACATGATAGAAACTTTCAAGTACCTCAAGGGAATCAACAAAGTCCAAGAGGGTAGCATCTTTCAAAAAAAGAGGTGTGCAAGAACAAGGGGGCACAATTTGAAGATAGAGGGGCGGCTCAGAGGTAATTTAAGGAAGTATTTTTTCACAGAGAGGGTTGTGGATGCATGGAACGGCCTTCCGGAGGAGGTTGTGGAGTCAAAAACAGTGGTGGAATTCAAGCATGCATGGGACAGTCATAAGGCAATTCTAGGGGGTGGGGGTAGGAAGAAGTAGGCTGCTGGTTAACTAGGACCTGCAGCTTATCCATTAGGTAGGGAAATGGGCAGACTGGGTGGGCCAAGCGGTCCTTATCTGCCGTCAGATTCTATGTTTCTATATGTTTCTATGTTTCTAAACAGTTGACTATGGAGCAACTTCATATATGCTGCAGATGCACTGGTGTATACCTGAGAGCTATGGAGAAGACGGATGGCAGTTCTGTACACTCTGAGCGCAATGAAATCTTTCATACTACAGTATGTCATTTTATATTACAATAACTTCTGGCCATCATGATATAGTACTGTGAGTTATTATGTTGCTTCATTTATTGTGTCATTACAGAGGGAGAATTAAGGACTGAAAATGGTTTCATGCCATGCAATCTGCCATGGATACTATTTCCAATTTTGTGATCACACCCACCACCCACTACTAACAGATGGCACCTACCTGCCCAAAGTCCTCACCATGAAACCGGATGGGTAGTCCTATATTGTTAAATTCATAAGGACCTGGCCCACTGATGTATATTTCCTATGTCTTGGTTCACAGAATGATAGTTAACTACTGTAATAGTACAGTAAATATACAGTATAAACATAGAAATATAGAAATTTGACAGCAGATAAGAACTGCCTGGACCATCTAGTCTGCCCATTTTTTCCTACCCACTGCATATACCGCAGACCCTATTTAGCCTGTTGCCTACCCTTCTTTATACTATTGATAGGGTGCCCTTATGTCATTCCCATGCTTTTTGTGAATTACCCCACCATTTCCACCCCCACTACCTCTGCAGGGAGGCTGTTCCATGTATCTACCACCCTGAGCAAGTCACCTAACTTTCCTGTGCTCCCAGGTCGCACCTGTAAAAAAGCTTTCAGCTTAGTGTGCTAGTCCTGGTTAAATAACTAACAAAACAAAAAAAAACCTCTTGGTGAAGAAGTACTTTCTCACATTACCCCTGAGTCTACCCCCCTCTAGTCTCATATCATGACCCCTTGTTCTAGAACAACTTCTTTTTTTGTGAAAAGTGCTGCCCTCTTGTACCTAATTTATCCTCTTGAGGTACTTGAAGGTCTCTATCATATCCCCCCCTCTCTCTTCTTACTTACAGCGAATACATATTGAGGTCCTTTAGTCTCTCTTCTTATGACTTCTGGAGCAATCCATGTGCCATTTTAGTTGTTCATTTTTTGAATCGACGCTACTCTGTATATGTCCTTCCAGGGATACGGCCTCCAGAACTGCACACAGTATTGCAGATGAGGTTTCACCAATGATCTATACAGTGGCATTACCACCTCTTTTTTCCTGCTATCGATGCCTCTTCCTATGCACCCTAGCATCCCATCGACTCTCCTTACAGCCTTTTCATATTGTCTGGTCACCTTTAGGTCATCAGAAATGGCCGTCCCGGTCCCTTTCTTGTTTGGTGACTGTTAGAACCTCCCCCCATGAAGTACTCCTCTGCTGGGTTTCTGTGCCCCATGCATGATTTTGCATTTCTTAGCATTAAAACCCATTTGCCACACTCTTAAGCACTCTTCAAGCTTGCTTAGGTCCCTTCTCATTTGCTCCAGCTCCCCCCACCCCCGGTGTCAACTCTGTTGCAGATCTTAGTGTCATCTGCGAAGAGGGATACCTTCCCTTCCTTAAACACTGTAAGTACTGTTAATAATATTTTGCCAGGTGGGCAACAATTGGCTACAGGGTGTGGACCCTTCAACTTGAGGGCTGGCAGCTATGATCCCCAGACCTTTTTCTCTTGATTCTACTTATTTGATTCTGTGTTTGAGAGTTCATTCTTTATCCATTTATTTTTACTTTATTCTGTTATGTTTTTGTTATACCATGTTCTTTTTTTCTGTATTATGCATATTGTCAGTGTATTAGTATATTTGTGCAGTAAAATTACTATTTTTGAAAATAATTATGTTTCCAGTTTGTTTCTTTAAAGTGACCCAGCACTGTTCAGCACCTTATGGTTTGGAGGCATGTGGGTCAGTGTGAGTCAAACATATCCAGTACACACCATGGGAGGTCAGTTAAAATGGAAACCTTGGTGCTGTGTAAAATACACATGTAGAAACGCTGAAGCACAAACAGAATAGAAAAAAAAAATACCAGCACTGAACCAGTCAGAAACAAAGCTGAACCACCCAGAAAACAGTGTCAAGGTACAATCTCATTATTCCTCAGTTCCAATACCTACTTTGGAATTTGGTTGCAGATGGGGGGTATGCACAGTTTCAACAACTAAATGTCACTTAATGATGAGGGACATGTACTGCTAGAGATTCGAATATTAACTACCTATCAGCATAAAAAGGGGAAACACTATGAACATCGTCACCTCCTGACCCCAGTTTCAAGAATTTTCTGTGATGCTGCACACCGCCAATTCCAACATGATGCTGGTCATACCTGTGGGAGAAGTCTGAAGGCACTGACCCCCACATGGTAAGATAAGTGGACAAAATTTACGAAAACGAGACATTGGTAAATAAAATGCTAACATATTTATTTACTGAAAAAGATATACCAGGAAAGAATACAGTGCTAAATGGTACTCTCATTTAGTAGTAATCTCAGGCAGGTGGGGGGCAAGGTACATGGGGATTGTTATACACAGAGCAGATTGAAAAACTAAATAGAATATTGGTAGCACAGCAAGATAAGAACATAGAAAAAGGTGCATTTGAATATAGACATAATCAAGTTTTAGATTGTAGCAATATAGTATACTGTACAGGGCAGTTAAAATTCAAAGTGACTGCTGGTAGTAAAACGAGATAAGAGCAAAGCAAACAAATATTGACATTTATCTAGAAAACTCAGGGTTGAGCATAACCACATATTAGGCACAAAATAATAAAGCTGAACAGAAAAGCAAAGATAAAGGGAACAGAAACTAAGGTCACAGAAGCTACCAGGGAAATCAGTAGGCCATAGCAGTAATATCATAAACATAGTGAAACAGGTGCCTGCTAAATATGGGACTTGCAGATCTTTTCCTGGAAATCAGAGATTTGTAGGGGAACAACTCTGCAAGTCATATATTTAAAAAAATCAAATGTCAGATATCCAAATATTCAATGTTAAGCACTTTATCCTTCAAATCAGTAAGTTTGCAGGAAAAAAAGCTGCAAATTTTGCACTGTCAAACATAACCTTATATCCATGTTTTTCACAAAATTGTGCTTTTGGGTAATTTTGCTAGTAAATAAAATGTTTCCCATCCTTAATGTCAAGCAAATGTTCACACTTCTTGTCTTTCCTCATTGGGATGTGTGTACTGTCTGAAATGCTACCTGCAGGGATACATTGGATAAAAAAGATTATGAGGCAGTATAGTGTACATATGGCCATACATGGCTTATACAACTATTTTGCTTTGCCTTCCTGAAGCCTATAAGCTTTCTAACTGGATATATTTTTTAGCCATGCCAAATTAGGACATAACTGGGGGCATAATGTCCTGCTTCTGCTATGTGACTAGAGTTTTTGCTGGTTGTTCTTTTTCCATGGAGTAGCTTGCACTATCACTTCAATGACTTTAGGAATTATAAACTTAACACATTGCTTGCTAGCCATCTGGTCTTTGGCTGTTTCTATACTGTACATCAACATTTTCTGGATGCGTAACAGCATCTTAGTCATGTTACTGCAGTAGCATGAAGCACAGCAACATTCAGTAGTTACGTGACTACAGATGGGAATTACAGTTCACCTTTTTTACTCCTCCCGCCACATGACAGTAGCTATAACAAATTTGATTGTGGTACACATCCCAGATTACCCACCAGAATGATACATGTACTCAAGCTGTGAAACATTCTGTGCCATTCTCCCTTAGGATCGTGTCCTGTCCTACTTTGAAAGCTTTGACAGTGCTAGCGTCCACAACCTGAGTGGGTATGATATTTTACATGCAGGGCTGCAGCTATGAAGTTTGGGGCCCAGGAAAAAGTCACTTGAAATAGACCCGTTTCCCAAACCAGCTAATGCCAGGGGTAATGCCAGCTCCTCAGGTGGGCCCCTCCTGAGCTTGGGGCCCCGGACAGCATACCCACTTTTCCCCCATTACTGTGGCCCTGTCTACATGTAAACCATCCCCAATGCATAGTAATAATTTTCAATATTTCCCCTTGTTCTGCATCCCCTAAGTTTAAGCTCATATCCATGAGCTCTGCTTGCATTTATTAACTCTAACATCTGTTTATATGCCACTACCCATCCCCATTAGCAATATGAACATCATGATCTGTCCAGATATGTCCGTATCTTCTCTAGGCTGAATGATTTGAGTCTGTTCAATCTCTTCTCATAGCTCTTGTCTCCTAAGCCACTAACCAGATTGGTGGCTGGACCCTCTTGATCTCTTCAATGTCCTTTCTGTACTGCAGTGACCAGAACTGGGCGCAGTACTCCAGGTGTGGTCTAACCAAAGCCATGTACAGCAAAATGATCCCGTCTCTTAGCCTACACCCCCTAGCCAACTCCTAATGCATCCTAACATTCCATTTGCTTGACTGACTGTGACAGTACAGTGCCAGCTTGGCATCAGCTTCCTGTCCACAATTACTTCAGATCCTTTTATTCAGTCATGCTGTCCACTGTTGCACCGCACAGGATGTATGTGTAACCCAGATTCCTCACCCCAGGTGTAGTACCTTGTACTTCCTCATGTTACATACAAACATATGAACTTACAAAATTGCCAGCAGATAAAGGTCTTATGGTCTATCAAGTCTGTTCAATTGTGCAGCTAGCAGCCCTTATACTGCAGCTGCTCCTCCCTCATCTCTCCCCTCTAGTGACTGTCCCCCTTACTCTGTCCCATTCCCTTTTGAAGCAGCCCACTGTTCTACAGGATTCCACTTCCTGTGGCAACGCATTCCATCCAGACACCACCTTCTCTGTAAAAAAGTGTCTCTTCATTTCCTTCCTGCACTTACCCCTTCCAATCTCAGATCATGCCCTTGAGTGTCCCTCCCCCTCCTTAATTTGAAAAGCTCCTCCATGCCTATCTTATTTATTCTCTTCATGTACTTAAAGGTTTCAATCATGTCCCCCCATCCCTCCTGTCCTCCAGGGAGTATGTGTTGAACTCCCTCAGCCTGCTCTTGTAGGGTACGTCCCCAAGCCCCTGGATCATTTTTGCTATCCTGCACTGCACCCCCTCTAGAAACCTGATGTCCTTCTTCAGGTACGGTCACCAGAACTGCACACAGTACTCCAGGTGTTGTCTAACTAGTGACCTGTATAGCGGCAGGATCACCTCCTCCCTCCAGGAGGATATGCCTCTGGCAATACAACTCAGCATCCTGTTGGCCTTTGCAGCTATCTTTCTACACTGTGCTGTTGTTCATTGTTCCCAGTATGGTCACTCCCCGATCCTTCTCCTCTTCCTCTTGGCTAATTGAATCCCCCCTAGCTGGTAGCTCCTCCTTGTTTTTTTGCATGGAAATGTAGCACCTTGCATTTCTTGGCATTGAACCCCAGCTACCAAGTGTCTGACCAGGCCTCCAATTTTGTCAGATCGTCTTGCAACCCCTGCCTGTCTTCTAAGTCATCCACTACTGCTCCCATCTTGGTGTCATCTGCAAACAGGTTGATCTTGCTCTTGATGCCTATTGAGATTTCTGCTATGAAGATCTCAAAGAACATCAGCCCCAGTAAAGAGCCCTGTGGCACCCCACTTGTCACAGTCCTGGGAGATGAGAGCTCCCCTCCCACCACCATCCTCTGCTGTCTCCCTTGCAGCCAGTTCACTACCCATCCCACCATCTTTGCCACCGCCCCAGTGCCTTCCAGCTTACTTCCTAGTGTCCCATGTGCCACCGAATCAAATGCCTTATTGAAGTCCAGGTACAGGACATCCACTGCATGGCCCCTGTCTAATTGCCTAGTTACCCAGTCATAGTACTCCACCAGGTTGGCCTGATAAGATCTGCCTGAGACAAACCCATGCTGTCTGCTGTCCTGCAGTCCATTAACCTCTAGTAGGAAAACCAGCCTCTCCTTCAGGATTGTCTCCATCAGCTTTCCTATGATGGATGTGAGGCTTACCGGTCTATAAAATCTAAGCCCCTTTTCTCAGTCCATACGCCTAATGTAGCAGGTCAGGCTCTCCTGACGTGCATACCCCTTCCCTGCTGTATCCACTATTTTTTCCAATTTAGTTTCATCATCAGCCTTTGGCAACCAGTTGCTGACCCCATTCTTCAGGTCATTAATAGCTATATTAAAAAGCAATAGACTCAGCACTGCCCAGGTGAACTAATAAATAATCATTCATGATTTTTGAAAGTCAGTCATGACTGATCACTGCCAATCATCAAATAGCACCATATGATCATCATGGGAGATCACAATCTAATATCATCATTTAGATCATGATCAAAACACAGCTTTATAATCCCACGATGAGGATCAGTGATTATATTTGTAATCTGTAATCAGCATGATGATTTTTTGATAAGTAAATAATCATAAGGATGGTCACTGATGATTATATAGTATCAAGTTGATCATGTGAGTTTGGAAGTCACTTGGAAAATGTAAACAATGCTTTTCCTGTTATAAATATAAAAATGTGAATGTACAAAAGAACATTAATTTAAAAATGACAGTGCTGTCCACCAGGATTGAGTGCTCCGTGTGAGATTTTTCAGTTTACTTCATGACATATTGCAGCAATTACCATTAGATTACATTGATTTCCTGCAGTATCCTGCAAGATCTCCCAGCACAAATGGTGATGCTGTGCTTGATCCTGGTGGAAGACACTGAATGTGAGGTCAGTTTTTTACCCTTTAAGAAGAGTAAATGCACATTTTTATATAGTGTACATATATGCATAGCTTATCTGCATATTTCAAAAACATATATTATTAACCATAACAGTGACAATTTATATTTTTGAAATAATTTGGAATTGGCAGTATGGGTTTGCAGACTATAATGAATGATATAACTTATGAGTGCAAAACAAGTATTTTTAAGAACTCACTGTAACTTAAAAGAGAACCTATTTATATATATATATATATTTATATATATATATACCAATCTGAGTATTTTTAATTCATGAGTTGAGAGGTCCTGTTCTTCTATATATGATCAGCAAAATGTGATATTACATATAAGACATACAGTGAAAAATGTAAAAACTATAAAATGTACATACGTACATTACGATAGAAGCATTCATTGTCTGCAAATATCAGCTAGCCAAAACTTTATGATGTACTGTATGACAGCAAGCGCATTAATCAAGATACCTTAAAGAACTAAAGCCTATGCTTGTTATGTATGAAAGGTTTTAGCCATCAGGAGTTATGGAAGATCACAATATAATATGACAGGGAGCATACGAAGAGTGACCTTAGTGATCTTAGGTCAGCCCAGGGGAAACAGGCACAAATCTTTTCAGTGAATAGTTCGGGTCTCAATACCTACATTCCTTCTCAGAATAATACGGGAGATGGAGGAAAGTACTAAGAATAAGTATAAATGAAGCTGTGTCTGAGTAAAAATGAATAGGAATATAGTAGGTGATTCTAGTACTGCATATTGGTAGATTTCTAGTTGCAGAGCAAAATAAATTCAAAAAGGACGTAAACAGATAATGCATATATATTTTTCTGAATTTACTAATGCACTGATCTTGATCATGGTCAATTCTGAAAAATCATGATACTATAAGATTCTAATAAACCATCATTTATCACAATCCTCATTTCCATGACATCAGGATTTTTGATTGGCAGCCATTTAATGTTCATGTGTAACTAGAAAAGAATGTGTTTATTCCTAAACAGAACAACCACTAATATCTTCTGATCATTTCCTTTTCTATTCTATCAGTATTTTATCCTCCTCTTGACAGGTCTCCCTTGCAGCACCCCCTGCCCCATCACCAACCTTCTTATGCACTTACCAGCTATGCACTGTTTGCCCAGGGCCACAGTGTGGTTGGGTGGCCAGCCATGTCAGTCCTGTGAGAGCCTACAAGGAGGTGCCAATGTACAGCAGCCTGCCTTTTTTCTCTATGTGTCTTCCCAGGAGTGCTGCATGGGATGCTGCAAGTGAGTACTCATGCAATGGCACACATCTGTGCCAGAACACCTCATGACACCCCTTCCCTTCTGTGTGCCCCTGACTATACTGCCCACTGGTCTCCACCAGGTGGCAGTCCTGCAGCAGGAGTCTTGCATCTGAAGGAAAGCGATCCATGGGATGCTCGATTCTTCCTCTCTGGCTGCCCCCAAGGATCCGTGCTCATTCCTGAGTGTGGGTCACCTGAGTTGCAAGTAGTAATGCTACTGCTGCACCAGCAGGCAGGCTACTTCTGATCATTTTCCAAAAATATTTGTATGATAGTTTATAATGCTCAGAATTATATTTTAAAAGTCATAACATTTGAACTAGTAGACTTAGAAATGTAAGTTTTGTTTCTAAAATTAAAACTTGGAGTCTGATAAGCATGAGTAAGTCATTAACAAGGCAGTTCACATGAGTCAGTTCGTATCTATACATGTCAATATTATTCTGTATGTCGTTAAAAGTACCATGACTTTGGCAGGCCTGGTAGCAGAGTGATAGCACTACTGCTCACTATGCTGGAAATGTGGGTTCAGAAATGAACTCGGATCACTTGGAGTATGCTGGGGAGGGAGAGAGGACTGGGCATCCCAAGGATAGTTCTTCTTCTTCAGGAAGGGAGGACACTGGGATCCTTTTCTTGACTGTCTATTGGTAGACACCCATTGGCAGCACAGAGAGTAGGCACAGACAGGGAGAAAGGTAACCATTGGATGCCAAGTTGAGATGCATATTTCGTGCATGCATGTGCATCATTTCATGCCAGCATTCTAAGGGGATAACTGGAGGAAACAATTAATGGTCTGCTGGAATAATGCCAGCATCCCACCAGAGGCCCACACATCAAGTTCAAGTTTGCTTAGTTAGGAATAGTCATTAAGCAAAAGCTCATTTACTACAAGAACCCAAATATGCACAACCGGCACAATAGACCAACAGGTCAGGCCACCCACCACACAGTGGTACTGTTTCACTGATGGATACCTGTATGTCCCTGAGAAGGTCAGGGACAGTGCAAACAGTGCAGTATATAGAGGCAGACTGAGGGCCAGACAAAAAAGCTCTATGGAGAAAACAAACTTTTATAAAACTATTTTATTTTTATAGCTCAATAAATGGAAGATGCAACACTATCATGCACTGTATTAATACATAAACTTAGGTGACTCACACATTCATTTAAAAAACTAAGTTTCTAAGCCCTAATGATTTCAAAGTTATACCACTGTAAAAAAATACTTTTTTAAAGGTCTAACTTTGGAACCATTAAGATTAGAAACTAAACTATTTTTTAAATGAAAGCTTAGAGTGTGGTCATTAATCTGTCTGGTTGATACAGTTTTGTATATTATGCTATTCAATGCTATTTTGAAACACAGATGCATTGCATCAAGGCTATTTATTATATTAATAGAATGTGTTAGTACCATATTTTAAATCAATCAATACTTAAAGTGGAATGGTAGTTTAAAAATAAATTAGAGTTTTGTGTACTTCTTCTGAATTTTGGCAATACTACACATTATTAAATTAGAAACTGTGTAGTTTTCAACATAATTGTCATTCATCTTATGTTAATAATAAAATTCCCTCTCCTCTCTAGAAATGCCTTCTATTCCTTGCTTTTGAAGGCTTCACCTGCAAAAGTGTCAGAAGATATGAATTGCTAGTCAAGATCATTATAATGAATTTGAAGATTGAACATGATACCTATAAATAATTGATAATGATCATTTGTGATCAATCATGATACAATCCTCATCTTTTCAGCTGGGTTACCCCTGTGATATTCCACTTAGAGCATCCATTCACTCTGAATGGTGACCATCCACCACCACCACCACTCTCTGCTTCCTTCCTGTCAATTTTCTATCCACCTGCCATACATCTTGTAGACTCCATACTGTGCTGCCTTATCCATGGGTGTTCTGTGCAGTATAGGTGGACATGGGCACAGCAGAAGCAAGTGTCTGTGGAGTCAGCCAGGTCAGGTGGACAGGTGGTGAGGCTCTGTAGGAATTTGATTGTCTTGGTGTTCACTAGTAAGACAACTTGAAGTAAAGTTAACATTATGAGGATAACTAGTCATCAATCCTGGATTTCATCTGAGTCCATTCCTAAAGGTTTTAATCTAAATATAAATAGATAATGAATGAACAAACATTATTAATAGAATGTACCAAGTACCAAATGTTTAAAAGGGAAAAGGACAGAGAATCTACAATCATAGAATCATAAAATCCCACCAGCAGAAAAAGACCACCTGGCCCATCTAATCTGCCCAAAAAATAGCCCGTCACTTCCCCCTTACCTCCCACCTCTCTGCCCTCCCTCCCTCTCTCCCTCTGTTTATCCCCATGTAGTACCCATGCTCTTTTGAAATTTTCCACTGTATGCACCCCCACAACCCATTTCAGCAACCTGTTCCATGGTCCTACAACCCTCCCTGAGAAGTAACTCTCCCTTACGTCCCCATGAAATCTACCCCCTTCCAGCTTGAATGCATGACCTCTGGTGGTTTTGTTTTCATTCAGCCTTAAGAGACTGCCTCCCCTGACTTTATTTATTCCCTTCAGGTATTTGAAGGTTTCCACCATGTCTCCCCTTTCCCTTCTCACCTCCAGTGTACACAGACCAAGCTCCTTCAGCCTCTCCCCGTATGGCCTCCCTTGCATCCCCTGGATCATCTTGGTTGCCCTTCTCTGGACTCTCTCCCACCTATCTTTGGCACCCTGCAAGTGTGGCCTCCAGAATTGCACTCCATACTCCAGCTGTGGTCTGACCAATGTTTTGTTGAGTGGCACGATCACCTCTCTCTTTCCACTTGTGAAGCCCCTCCCTATGCACACCAACATTCTTGATGCTTTGCCTGCCGCTCGATCACACTGATTCCTAACCTTTAAGGTATCAGATATCCAAATTCCCAGGTCCTTTTCTAGCTCCGTGACCTGCAGTTCCCCATCTCCAAGCCAGTATTTTGTCCTGGGGTTATTACGGCCTATGTGCATTATTTTGCACTTTTTTTGCATTGAATTGAAGTTGCCACCTTTCCGCTCACTTCTCCAGCTTGATTAGATCCTGTCCCATTTTCTCTACCCTGCCTGGAGTGTCCACTCTGTTATAGACCTTCGTGTCATCCACAAACAGACACAACTTCCCATTTAGACCCTCTGCTAAGTCCCCCACATATACGTTATACAAATCGGGTCACAACACCGATCCCTGTGGAACCACACTTGTTACCTCTCATTCCCTGGAGCATAGGCAATGGGTTGTATGGACCTGTGGGACATGGGCTCCAGTAATATTTTGTGATGTGGGCCCAGCCCCAGCAATATTTTTGGAACTTATCTTTGTTTTTTTGTTCTGACTGGGCACACAAGCGCGCCCTCTCATTGGACGAACTCCACCCCCCCATCCCGACACAACAGTCAGTCTCAAATCATTAGTGGACCAGTGGCATTTTTTTACAATTTGGCACCAAATCCCTTGATGCGCATGCACCCAAAAAGCAAGCAAGCATCCTGATTGGATGGCAGAAATTCTTAAACTGAAGTGGGCATCGAGGATCGGTGGGGTGACTTCAGTGTCTGGACCTTGAAAAATTCAGAAGTCAGGGCAAGGTGCCTAGAAATGAAGTTGGCAGCTGCAGTAAGCAGAAGGATAGGGGTCGAGGAGGGATTGGCACCACACCACACGTGGACCCTTTGGGAGAGAGCAGACTCCAGACTCCAGACTCAGTGGACAGAGCAGAGAGTGAGGCTGATCAAGAGGGAGATGGCCAACTGGGATTCCAGGGAAAAGTGGGGTGGGTCATTGATCGGGTGACAAGTTTGGGCAGCCACCAGCAGCTCTGTTAAGAAGAGGATGAGATCGGAGCAGAGCCGGAGCAAGAGGGGAGCCAGCCATGGACCAGTTTTAGCAGCAGCGTGGAGGAGCAGAGATTGAGGACAATGAGGACGGGAGAGGACAGCAGGCCAACTAGCTAAGAGCAACACCAGGTGGTGGTGACATACACCCTTACCCCCCCCGAAAGGAACAAGCCAGCAAGTCCCAGCACTAGTCAGGTAAGGTGTAGTGGGTGGGGATGGGAGGGATGAGGGCTGCATCATCAGCAATGCCCGCAAAAGGGTCAAGAAGGCTAGGATGAGGAAGTCAAGGTTAGGGAGAATGCTGCGTTGAATTGGATTATGAGAAAATGGAATGAGAGAGACAATAATGCTTAGTTACTGCAGCCACAAATGGTTGGTGTCTGGGGGCTATTAAAAAACAAACAAACTAAAGTCTCACCTATAGGACAAAATATGAACTGAAGTGACTATTACTAGTCTAAAGAAGCTTCACAGTCACATAGCTTACTGTTTTTTGTTCAGAGATCATACTGTTTTGAAATGCATACTGCATTTTATCATTTGTAAAACCAGATGTGGAGGATTTACTGGACATGCTATTTTCCCCTATATCCAGGGTTACCGATTCTGTAAGGAATAGCTGCAGTTTAACTGTTACTATAGGTTGTGTACATTCCATGCCAGGAGGCCCCTTGCTTGATTTGCTATTTAAAATCACTCTTCCAGTTCAAAACACAGGCATAATAAGCTAGGAAGTATATGTGTGTACATTACAGAATTAATTAAAGAAGTAAGAAAGTAATTAAACAAACGTATTCTTGAAATATAATATTTTGGACTGTAATGGGCATTGCTGATAACTGCACTGTTGAAAGAGAACCATTTCTGAAAGAGGCCAAACTGTTCTGAAAGTTAAGTATGGGTGATGTGACTGTCTGACACTGCCAAGAAACTAGTGTCTAAAAGGGAGAGAACTTGGATTGCAGAGAGGTGGTAGATCTGAGGGCGATAGTGTATATTACTGGGTATAGGAAGCTTGCTGTAAATGTTTCCTGAATACAGCGCTGTTTTGATCACATGCCATATTTTCATGCTTGTGGTTTGGTTGTCAGCTTCTTTGAGGGGAGGCTTTGCCCCTACCCCTGTTGTTTTTTTTACAGGGGAATGTGTGTGTGGTAAAGCCCCCCAATTCAAATGAAGTAATGAAAAGTAACTGAATGGCCAGTTTTGCCAAGGGCTTGTGCCTGCTGATCTTACTTTGACAAAGGCTATTGCAGCAGGCCACAGTTGTAGGACTAAGCAGCCTGGCACCAGGACCGCGTAGAACACTAATTTTGGTTCTGACAGTTTATTTGAGTTGTGGGGCTCAGACCCCATATCCCCCCTTTTTTTTGTCTAAAGAGAAGTGAGGGATGGCCAAGTCCCCCAACTGAAATAAACTAATAAAAGGTAAAGGAACAGGTTATTGGACTAGCAGGTGTAACATGAGCTCTACGCTCATAGTGTGGGCCCAATGCATAACCGATAGTCTACTCTATTGTCAAACTGAGTCTGTCATAAAAGTTTTTAAGAGGTGCGGTGGTGCGAAAGTTGGGAACAGAGTGCCAGTGGGCCACTGCCTGCTCAGTTCCACCGCAGGGCCTGTAGTGAGTAGTGACAGCCAGCCATGGTTGGACTGAGGTATTGGGAGCAGGGGGGGGGGCTGCCTGGAAAGTTGACACTGGGGCCCACCCAGCCTGTATTCCTTGAAAATCAAGGTGTAGGGTACAGGATGACAGATTCATTAGTATTCCATTCCATATTAAAGAGTATACTGGATGGACAACTATGCATAATCAGTGTGTTCTTCCACACAGGGGTTCTGAGGTCCATGGGAATCAGAACCCCGAGGTGGCAGAACACACTAGTTATGCATAAAGTTGCTTATCCTGTATTTTTTATAGTATATAGTATTATGTGAAATGTGTACATTGTGGTTTTTTTTCACTTTCATAGAGAAACTGTCTAGTGCAGTCTCTAGAGGTTCTAGAATGCTGTTCTGCCACAGAAGGGGACACTCACATTCCATGACCTTTGACTCTGGTACAAAAGCGTAAAAAAATGGATTACTGTACAGAACACTGCTCTACTACACAGTATGTATGACTATGATACCATAGCCCTGTGTTTGCATCTTACATTTACTCACGGGGCACATAATTATTTCTAAAAAAAAAGATAAAAACAAAGATTTGCAGAGGTTAGAAGGTTGCCAAGTACCCAATATAGGGGGGTCAATACACTCAGCTTCTTGCTATTACCTTTCTCATGAGTCCTCAAAAAATGTGGATACAGCTGGTATTAGTAGTACATTAGGAGTACTACTAACCTGCTTCTTGCTGAAGCCACGTGTTTCAGTCTCAGCTCTGTAGACAGGCATAGGCTGGGAATGTAATTATGCCCAGATAAGATGAACATGTGGTAAACCTTAAGTAAAGTAAGCAGTCATTCTTCTCAAATATATGCAGAGAGGGCAGATAACCCACTACAGGTACGGACATCTGGATGTGGCGGTAGTGGTCACAGGTGAGGTAATGGCATCAGCAAGTGATTTGTGGGCCAGCAAACAGAAAAGCTGGGATGTACTGCCTTATAGTGTTTCATAGAAATTAATGCCATTGCCACCTGAATGGGCATTCAGGGGGATTGCTACAAATGTATGGTGAGATATGTGTGTGTGTGTGTGGGGGGGGTGTCTCAAGACTGACTAAGGGTCTGTGGTGTAGCTGTAGGTAGGGAAAAATAGGCCAAATTAGAGTGGCCATGAAATCTTTATCTGCGGACATCTTCTATGTTTGTATGTTTACTGTTTTTATGATATGTCCCTGAGATATCTGGTCCAGTGACCATACTTTCAGAGTCTTCTGACTGGGAGTCTCCCTGATTGATTTTTTTTTCCATCATTGAAGTCCTGCAGCAGAACTATCAGAATTAAAGGGCAGACACTAAAGAGATGGATCTTTGGTCTTCTTCAGCCATCAGTTTCAATGTTTCTATGAATGGGTGATGAGCTCAGGTCTGGGACCACATTTCTGATGTTCAGCTAGGAGGGACATGTGTGCATGTTAGCAGGCAGACTCTACTCTCCCAGTATTGGAATTACATATTACGAGCTTTGACAGTGGAGGGGGCCTGGTCGGAGCAGGGTCTTACTTTTAACCTTAGCTTCCCACGCCGACACTATTCTATTATGAATCCGTGGCACTGATGTCATGAGCTCATGTCACCGCTATAGATGCCGATTCCTAGAAAGCTCACTATAATGTAATTTCAGCTCTGTGAGTCCCCCCAGTTGGGTCCCTGCTGCCACCTTGAAACTATGAACACATGCCTAAATCATCTGTTGTCTTCTTTTTGAAGGGGTTTTCTGGAAGAAACAGTATTTATAATATTGCTAGTATGCCACTGGAATGCTGATGTGACTGCTGCGTTCTTGTTGTGGACTCCATTGATTTCCAAGGTGGGCCTCCAGTACCCACTGGGCCCTAGCATGCCCCCCCCACACCCTGTATGGTAGTCAGAGCCATGGCTGTTAGTCATGATGAGGATCCTGCTAGCTTCCACTTTGTAGTGATGAATTGCCAAATGAACTACCCCGTGTTTCCACCTGGATTCCTGGACATTGCCTGTATGTATTTTTAAAGGCCAGTAGTGCTGCACATTTTAAGTGTGTGGTGTTAAGAGGAATGATGAAATAAGTGTTTCGGCATAGTGCAAGTTATGGGGTGAAGCAGCGATTGTACAGATTATCTTATCAGAGCATCACTATATAAGCAATTATCAGGGTGGTGGTATTAGAACACCGACCACCCAGGTGCATAATGAGGCCTGATGCCACAGGCAGAGGGCCTTATAGGCTCAAGGTCCGTATTTCTCAATACCACCCACCCTGTTGGGTATTATTGTACTTAGGAAATGGCCCACATGTGACAGTTTTAGAAAATAGAAAGATGCCAAAAATAAGAGAGGGTATAGCATGAATAAAATAAAGAACATTTGTTACTGTGGTAAAGTATTCCCTAGACTGGTGTACTTTCCAGTAGAGGGCTCTGTTGTCTTTCACAGTTTTTCTGCTATAAACTGTATTTTACTGTTGTATTTCTTTTATTGTGTCATCTGCATTTTTTGTGAGTTCTCATGAACTGTATTTTACTGCTGACCCTAACCCCATGCAAACTCTGTACCTCAGTTTTACCATGATTCATGTGTGCTCCAATCAGGATCCTGCAGGGTAGCTGACAGAGACAAATCATTAGGTTAAGTTTTTTTTTTTTTAACAGAACAGAGTGCTATGTTCCCATAGACCCACGATTGCGATGGGTGGGTGGAGGGGATGACCTCTGACCCCTGGGCCAGGGGGCGGGGTTTTGACCTCTGACCCTTGGGCCCCACCAAAAATATTACAAACCCAGCTCCTATGCCCTGGAGTACTTCCCACTGACTGCTACTCTCTGAGTCCTCCCCCTCCCAGCCAATCTTCCACCCAATTTGTAAGCTTGGATCCCACTCCTAAACTGCTTAACTTGCTTATCAGCCTCCTGTGGGGGATGGAGTCAAACGCCTTCCTGAAATCCAGGTAGACCACATCTACTGCTCCTCCCAATCATACACCTCTGTTACACCCTCGAAGAATTCAATCAGGTTGGTCTGACATGATCTACCACCTGTGAACCCATGCTGGTTGTCATCAATTAGTCCTTCCTCCTCTAGGTGTTGTACCAGTCTTTCTTTTATGAGAGCTTCTATCAATTTGCCTACCACAGAGGTGGGACTAATTGGGCGGTAGTTGCCTGGCTCATCTTTACACCTCTCCTTGTATAGCGGCACCACCTCTGCCTGCTTCCAGTCCCCCGAGACCCTCCCCACTTCGAGAGATAGATTAAATAACTTAGTAAGAGGCGCCACCCGTTCCTTCCGTAATTCATTAAGTACCCTGGGATGGACTTGATCTGGGCCCATAGCTTTGTCAGTTTTTATTTTCTCCAGTTCCTCCAACACCCTAGCCACTGTGAAAGGGCTTGTGTCCACCTCCTTACCCACCCTTCCCCTTAGGCTTAATACAGGCCTCTTCCTTCTTTCTTGAATGTGAATACTGATGCAAAGTATTCATTGGGTAGACTTGCCTTTTTCTCATCCCCTTCAACTAGTGCACCTCCTCCCCCTTAAGTCTTAGAATCCATTGCCTGTTTCTCCTCCTGTCACTCACATATGAAAATAATGTTTTGTCCCCCCTTTTTGCCTCCCCAGCTATTTTCTCTTTTGTTAATGCTTTTGCCCTTCTAATTGTTTTCTCTGCTTCCTTGAGTGTTTCCTTATAGAGTGCTCTTTCCCCTAACTCTTGTGAAGTTTTGTAGGCTTTGAATGCCTTTCTTTTCTCCCTAACTGCCTCCCTAACCTCTGCCATGAACCACAGGGGTTTTCTCCCTCTTTTCTGTTTGCTTATCCTCTGGATGCAGTGTTCCGTGGCCTTCAGGATACTTCCTTTATTGCTTACCAGAGCTCCTCTACCTCCTCTAGAGTTTGCTTCCCTTCAAGTTTCTTCCTCAAAATTTCCTTCATCCTCCTAAAATTTGGGCCTTCTGAAGCCCAGTACCTTGGTGATTGACCTACCCATCTCCGACCATGTCTGGAGGGAGAACCTGACCATCCAGTGGTCACGGTCTCCTAAATTTTCCCCCACCTCTACCTCCTAACATAGAAACATAGAAACATAGAAGTTGACAGCAGATAAGGACCACAAGGCCCATCCAGTCTGCCCATTTCTTTTTCTACCTTATAAATGTGCCATTGGCCTTTGCTCTGTCAGTGGCCTATCTATTCATAGTCATTTGTATTGCTCCCTTATGCCTATCCCATGCCTGTTTGAAGCCCTGCACTGTATTCATAGCCACCACTTCTTGTGGTAAGCCATTCCATGCATCCACCCACTTTCTGTGAAAAATAATTTCCTCACATTCCCCTTAATCGGCCTCCCTCTAATCTCATGCTGTGTCCTCTTGTCCTGCTATTTTCTTATATCTAAACATGTTAGACTCTTTCACCTTGTTTATGCCCTTAAGGTGTTTGAATGCCTCGATCATATCACCTCTCTCCCTCCTTTGCTCATGGGTATACATATCGAGCCCCTTAATCTGTCCTCATATGTCTTCTGATGCAGTCCATGCACCATTTTGGTTGCCCTTCTCTGGACTGCCTCAATTTGGTTAATGTCCTTGTGAAGGTGTGGCCTCCAATACTGCGCAGTACTCAGATGGGGCCTAACCAGTGTCTTGTACAGAGGGATTATTTTCCCTCTTCGACTTGTGATACCCTACTAATACACCCTAACACCCCCTAGCCTTACCTACTGCTTTAGAGGTCTGCTTGATGATTTTAGGTCATCAGTGATGATGATGCCCAAGTCTCTTTCTTCCTTTGTGACTGCTAGCAACTCCCCTCCCAGCCTATAGGTGACTTCAGGGTTTCTCTTCCCTATGTGCATGATTTTGCACTTCTTTGCATTAAATCCCAGTTGCCACTCCTCTGACCATTCTGCTAGTTTATCCAGATCTCTTCTCATTCTGCCCACCCCATCTGGATCATCTACTCTGTTGCAGATCTTGGTGTCATCTGCAAACAGACAAGCCTTACCCTCTAGTCCACCTGCAAGGTCACTAATGAAGATGTTGAAGAGGACTGGCCCCAGGACTGATCCCTGAGGTACCCCACTTGTGACTTGCATCTCTTCTGACTGTATACCATTTACCACCACTCTCTGTTTTCTGCCCGACAACCAGTTTGCCACCCAGTTGACCAACTTCTGACCCACCCGAGCCTACCCAGCTTATTTATCAATCTTCTATGTGGAACAGTGTCAAAAGCTTTGCTGAAGTCAAGGTAGGCGTACATCAACTGCTACCCCTTGGTCCACCACACTCTGGTTACCCAGTCAAAGAAATCTATGAGATTAGCTTGACAGGACCTTCCTTTTGTAAACCCATGCTGTCTTGGATCCTGTGCCCTATGGATTCCAGGTGTTGCACTATCCTTTCCTTAAGGAGTGCCTCCATAATCTTGCCCACTACTGAGCTAAGACTGACCGGTCTGTAGTTCCCCGCCTCCTCCCTGCTACCACTCTTGTGGAGCGGGATCACATGAGCCCTTCTCCAGTCTTCTGGGACCTCTCCTGTGCTCAGAGACTCACTAAACAATTCTGCTAATGGCTCTGCTAGTTCCTCCTTTAGCTCCATAAGTACCCTGGGATGTATGCCATCAGGTCCCATTGCCTTATCCACCCTGAGCTAGCAAGCTCTTGTAGGACTCTTTCTTTGTGAAGGGAGTAGTGCTCACCTCCCTCCCCCTGTGTCCATGATGCTGAGCTGTGGGCCCTGCCTCCACCTTCTCTTCAGTAAATACTGAGCAAAAGTATCTATTTAGGATAGATGCCTTTACAGGGTCCTCCTCCTCACATGCTCCCTTTTCTCCATTAAGCTTAGCAACACCCCTCTGGACTTTCTCCTTTCACTAATGTATCTATAGAAAGTCTTGTCACCTTCTTTACTGTTCGTGCTAGTGTTTCCTCAGTTTGGGACTTTGCCTGCCTTACTGCTTACCTGCCTCCCTTTAGGGCAGTTTGGTATGCCTCCTATCTTCATCCGCTGTGTTCCCTTATATTTCTGAAGGCCAGCCTTTTGGCTCTGACCTTTTCTGCTACTGTATCTGAGAACCAAAGTGGTTTCCTTCTTTTTGCACTTCCTTTCTGTCTAACACAATGGGATGTTGCTTCAAGTATTGCATCCTTAATGCTTGCCCACTTTGCCTGTACCCTCACCTGTGTTTCTTTTGCCAGGGCTAGCTTAACTCTGTTGGCCATCTTATCAAAGTCAGCTCCTCCTGAAGTCCCATATTTTGCCTTGAATGGGATGATTTAGATATAGTAGCCAAATTGAACCATACCATGTGATGGTCACTGGCCCCAGGTGACCTCTCACGTGGAGATCTGTGATCCCTTCTTGTTAGTCAGTACTAGATCTAGGATAGCCCTGTCTCTTGTGGGTTGCTGTACCAGTTGTTTGAGGCCCTCCTGCAGGGAATCCACTATGAGTCTAGTTCTGGCAGATGTTCCTGCTGGTATTGACCAATCTGTATCCGCATGTTGAAGTCTCCCATTATCAGAACCTCCCCTTTAGCTGTCATGTTTTGTATATCTTCTAACAGTAATGTGTCTATGTCCTCCCTCTGGTCTGGGGGCCTGTAGACAACCCCAGTTCTTATGGCTGTCCCATTTCCTGTTTCCAGGGTGACCCACAGTTCTTCTGGCTCCTTATGTGTATTCTGAATTTCTGTAGCTTTGATGTCCTCATTAGTTAAAATTATGTTCAGTGTTGCCTCCCCCCATGTCGGTTCCCTAACTAGCTGGTGCAGAAATGCATCCTGCATGGATTCTAACAAGTCCTTGCTTTTTTCGGATGTGGCAGATGGGATTTGCCAATCCACATCAGGTAGGTTCAGGTCTCCTACACCAGGATCTTCCCTTTGCTGGCCTTCCCTCGAATGTCCCTAACCATTTCCCTATCCACCTCCTTTCCCTGATGTGGTGTTCTGTAGACCACCCCTATCCTTATTGTCCCTCCCTCCTTCCTGCTTAAGATGACCAAAAGGATCTCAGGAGATCCCTTCTCCTCTTTACCCTCTACTGCTCTAATCCCATCCCTTGCACACAGGGATACTCCTCCTTTTTTTCCCTGTCTATCCCTCCTGAAAACACTGTACCTCTGTAACTTCACCTCCCAACTGTGGCAATCAGTCCACCATGTTTCAGTTATTGCTATTAGGTCTGGGTCGTCCATTTCCACCACTGTCTTTAAGTCACCCATTTTATTCCCTAGACTCCTGGCACTGGCCAGTATTCCCTTCCATCTCACCCCACCTCTTTGATCCCCTTCCCTCCTGCTGTCTCTTTTCACCTGCATTGGGAGAGAGCAAGCTAGGTTAGTTCCGTTAAGCTGAGATTCTCCTTCTCCCCTAGTGTCACACTCTCACCTGTCTCGTTTAAATTTAAGTCAACCCCCAGCCTCTCATCTATGTGCCCCTGCAGTTTTGCTCTTAATAATCTGACCCCTGCATTGCTTATGTGCAGCCTGTCCCTTGTGTGCAGGTGATCATCTACCCATGTATCCCCCCAGCCTCCCAAACATATGAAGCCCTCCTCCCTGCACCACTCTCTCAGCCAGAGGTTGAATTCCTTTTTTTGAGTTGCCTGGCCGTACTAGCACAATACACTGGCAGGACCTCCGAGAAGACCAGGGAACTGACAAGCCCTTTACATCCCTCTGCTAGCCTTCTGAACCTCCTTTGAACCCCCTCCACCTCTTCCCAGCCAATTCTTTTGTTGCTAGATGCAATGCCAGGTGTGGCTTACCTCCCACTAACTTAAAGCAGTTCTTTATTCTAGGGAGTGCCCTTCTGGCTTCCATTCCTCGGTCACAAAAAAATTGACCTCCCCTTAAAAGCTACTTTCTTCCTTAGCCAATGAATCCCCTTTATGGTCAAATCCCTACACACTATAACTGCTTTTGCATTTTCTATCCCCGAGAGTGCCGCACCTCTACTGTCTGGGTCTCTCATGCTTCTTCCACCCTGTAGTGTCATTGCCATCTGCTCCCTTTCCTCTCCAACTCACCCTTCCCCACTCCCTCTCCCCCCCCCTTCCTGCTACAAGTTATCCTCCTTATCCCCTTCTGACCTTCCTCCCTCTTCGGGGTCTTGGTGCTGGATCCCATATCCTGCCTCCCCATTTCCTCCATCCTATCTTCTTCCAAGCCCTCCCCTCCATTCTGCTCACTTATTGCATATCCTTCTCAACCCTCCTTGTCCGTTCCCCCTATTTGTGCTCTACCCCTACTTCTCCTCCCTTGTGCTCTCCCTACATGCCCTTCCCCTGCATTGTCCTCTATCCCTTTCCTATGGCTCGGTCTTCTGTTAACATCTGCCTCTCTCCTCCTTGCCCCCTCCTTTTCCATAAGCCCAGCCAGGGGCCAGTACCTGTTTGACTCCACTGTATAACACCTGTTGAGTACACTTTCCCCACTGCTTTCCTGTCTGTGAGGTCTTTATCCTTTGTCTATTCTGATCCCCCTCTCCTCTTCCCATCATCTTTCCCCCTTGTCTATCCTCCCATTTTTCAGATCTGTATCCCCTCTGGCCTTCTAGCTGAACCCCTCCTTTTCTGTCCTCTCAAACTCTCTCTTTAACCATGTCAATTCAGCCTCTATCCACCTTAGTCTAATCTACAACCTGTTTTACTTGTGACAAGTGTATTTACATAATGGACTTAGAGGAGGTGCTCAGTGGTCTAAGGGAGCATACTGGTAGTAACAAAAGCATTACAATCCTAGAGAGCTTTGTAGACAGCATCTACAGTACCCTAATTGGGCAGAACAGAGATAAGGAAACACAGGAGGGGACAGAACCAAGTAATGGGGAAGAGTCAGTAATAGTAGCACATTCTGGATGCAACAAGGAGGGGACTGGAAACAACAGAGTTGCTGGAGAAAAAAGGAAGTATGAAAATGTAAGTAATGACACCGAGAACAGTTCTGAAGATATAGCCTCATGGACAAGAGTTGAAGGAAGGAAAAAGGCCAAAAGAGGGAGGGTGGCAGAGGCTTTTAAGGTTCCCTTAATAAATACATTTCAAGCTATGGAGCAACAACAGAAGGAAAGTACAAATCAAAATGGGGACGAGCTGAATCCTAAGGCAGTAGAAGAAGGTAATAATGAGACTGAGGGCAATGGCAACTGGTAATAAGAGAGCAAATCCATGAGCGAGGCGAGCATCAGACTGAAATTCAAGCATTGGAGAATAACCTAGTGGTGACAGGTGATTTGATCATAAGAAACAGAGACTATATTTTGTGTAGAGGTGGAAGGAAAAGATAACAGTATGCTGCCCAGCCCAGTGCCAGAATTAGTAACATAATAAGAAACATAGAGAGCTTGCTAAAAGGGGCAAGGGAGAGACCTAATGTATTAATACATATAGGAACAAATGATATAGGTCAAAGAACAGAGGCAAATATAAAAGCAGATTTTGAGGTAGTTGGCAAGTACCTAAAGGGGAGAAAATGCAAGGTTGTGGTTTCAGAAATTCTCCTGGTGCCAAGGGCAGGTACAGGAACAACAAGGGGGGATCATTAGAATCAACAGATGGCTTGGAAACTAGGCTAAGAGTCAGGACTTTGGGTTTATCCAAAACTGGGATGTCTTTGATAAGCAGGAAGATTTGTATGGGAGGGATGGTTTGCATCTAAATAAATTTGGGGTAAGGTGATTGGCAGATAGACTGCTCAAGTACACAGATAAGCATTTAAACTAACAGCGAAGAGGCATGGGGTAGAGGAAACATTGATTAAGGACAATACTGAGAATAATACAGAGGAAAAGAAAACTCTACTTAAGAATGGTCAAGGCAATAGATGGAAATGTATTCTAATTACTGCACGTGGTCTGAATAATAAAATAAGGGGAACTAGACATATTAGCTACCTTAGAAGATTTAGAAATTATTGGAGTAACTGAAGCTTGGCGGACCATGGATGACAACTGGAACAAAGAACTAGAGGGGGTATAAGCTCTGTAGGAGGGACAGAATAGGGAAAGGAGGTGGAGGAGTGGCACTTTATTGTGAAACATTCAATATGGACAGAAGAGATAACAAAACATGAGGATGACAATGAGATTACCTGGATAAAGGTAGGGTCCAGTAACCAAGACTACACTGTAATGGGTATCTGGTATAGACCACCAGAGCAATTAGACTCTATGGACAAAGCTCTTCTAGGTGATCTAAAACATCTCATGAATAAGAGAAACATTATACTATTTGGAGATTTAAACTTATTTTTTTTTTTCAATTTAATGTATTTTATTAAGCTTTTTTTTCCCCCACAGGAAAGAAAAATAAAGACTTACAATCAGCAGCTTTCCTTCCCCCAGTAATGTAAAGACATTAAATCAGGCATCTGTAAGGAAAGCTGTACAATGGTTAAGTAAGGCCAAACAGGTTACAAGCCATATAATGAACACTGGCATAGACACGTAAAATATACCTAACTTTATGCTGTCTATCTATCTATCTACTCCCATCCCTCCTCCCACCCCCACCACTACCCCCCCAAGCACCTATAGCATTTACATATGGGTTCATAAGGCTCAACCAGAAAAACACCTCCTGATGTAAGATAGGCAGTTGGGGGCTAGTACTACAGCTCTGTTCAGGAATCCTCCAGACCACATTCCCTATGAATTACAGCTTACCCACTTTTTCCCATAGCTCTGAGACATCTTATGTACTGCATATTAGAGGGAAGAGGGCCACAAGTGGGCCCCACCTCCTGCTGAATGCCTCCTGTTAGTCAATTTGTTTTGCAATATATCATTACACTTTGAGGACTTGAAGAATTTCAGAGTGCCATTCTTTTAGAGAGGAGGAAGCCTGGTCTAACCAATGTCTTATGATAATGAGTTTGGCGACCCCTGAGATTAGTGACATAAAAGCCTTACGGCAGTCCAGCATATCCCTTAGAAAGTGGCCCACCAAGCAGATTTGTTGGGTAAAATAAGAGTCCAGTCCCAGTATAGGGTCTAAAGCTCTTTTAATAGCTTGCCAAAAGGGATTTACTAGGGCACATTCCCAAAGGATGTGTTTTAGAGAGCAGTCAAACAGTCCACATCTAGTACAGGTTGGAGACCCTGATATGCCCATCCTATGAAGTCATGTAGGGAAAAGTAGAGATTATGTAAAAGGTGGAATTGCAAGAACTGGAGATGGTCCTGTTTTATGTATTTATATAAGCATCACCAGACGTCGCCAATCTTTGTTGCTCAAATTCAGATCCAATTTATGCTTCCAATAGAAGCAAGTTCCATGGGGTCTGGCAGGATCATGGAATTGTAACGAGTCATAGAATTTGGATATTGGGTGAGGTCAAACAGCCATATCCAAGAGAGAGTGTAAAAATGGGTTGGGGAATCCAGCCATGGGTGCGAGCCCAGGAATGAAGAGATTGTTTTGGTCAGTTGTAGTTGTTTAAAGGGGTGGTAAATGGGGATAAAGAATTTCTCCTGAACTGCTTTAGCTGAACTAAATCCTCATGAGAAACCAAAGACAAAATTGGTGCCCCAGCAACGGCTGGGCAGAAGCTTTAGGGAATCATACGATTTGCTATCCTAAAATGTGGGTTTCCAAACAGAGGATGAGATAAATCTTTGTATAGCAACATTCCCAGATGGGAGCAGCTCTGCTGGAGGGCTTTGAGGGACCACCATATTGGGAAATTACAGAGGGTTTTGGGGAGATCAGAAGGCCTGGCATATATTAGACTGCTTATATCAATCCCTTGTGATCACCAGAGATGCTGTTATAAAGAAAGCCACAGCGGGGTGCAGTAACCATCTGGGGAGTCATTGGCACCCGAATTCCATCTGAATATTTTACAGCAATGTATGGCATAATTGTACAGGAAAAAATTAGGTATTCTTAAGCCACCCAACTCTTTCCTGTGGGTCATCTTGGAATACACCCTCCAGCCTGCTTTGCCAAGCCAGAGAAAGCCTGAAAAGGAAGCATGAAGATGAAAAATCCAAGATTTGTGAAGATAAGGGCTCACTATGCTCAGAGGGTGAAGTATCCAGGTAAGATGTTCATCTTGATTACATTTACTCCCCCCCACAGCTAGACCGGAAGAGATAAACTTATTTTTTTTTATTCTTTATTAAATTCTTGTATTACAATACCTTTGAGCCAATGGCTCTCTTACAAAGGTTCTGTGTCAAATATAGAAACAAAGATTGGGGAGAGACAAAACAATATACATTGGATAAACTAAGACAAATAGGCAATTCAGTTACAAAGGATACTTTAACAGAGTGAACTAACAATTGATAACGAGCGATGACAAGGTGCTGGAACTCAGTATAAGTGCAGGGGGGATAAAGGGCAGAAAAGAAGCAGCTAGGGAGGCATTGTAGTAAGATGAGGAACAATGGTAATTATGAGTTGGGGTAGAAAGACAGGGTAAGGGGAGGGGGACAGATTTGGATCGGATGGGGAAGAGGTGATCAGGGGGATGGACGGGAGGGGGTGACTGGTGTGGGAAGGGGTGAGGGAGAGGAGAATTCTTTAAAGGGTAGATCAGTGTGAGTGGATGAATTGGATAAGCTAGGGGGTGCAGGAGCACTTGCTGGGATAAGAGAGGTGACCGTGGAGATTGAGCTTGAAGGGGTCTAGTTTCAAGAGCTCATGTGTCAATGGGGGGAGATTGTTAAGTCAGTATGGAGCCCTGTGCTTGAAGGAGCATTGTGCCTGGGAGCGAGGAGTTTGAAAGCCCTGACCTGACATGCCTCTAGTGTGGTGGGAGTTGGAGGCAGGAGAGAAGAGATTTTGGAAGATAGGTGGGGTAAGTCCTAGGCAGATTTTCTTCACAAAAGGCAGGTCTGCTATGTAATGTGGCCCTTAAGGTTGAGCCAGCCGGTCTGGGCATACAGATCACAAGTATGAGTTAGTCTGGGGGTGCCTGATGCTAATCTTCAGATTTTGTTGATGGCTGTGTGTATCCTTTTGAGGGTATTGTCAGTGGCTGCTCCATAAATGATGAGACCATAATCAATAATGGAGAGTAGGGAACAGGTACGCGCAAGGCGGAAGGCATTTGGGGTGAGGCAGTGCCTGTGCCTGTAAAGGAGTCCTATCCTAGTGTTGACAGCCTTCGATACATGGTCAACGTGAGCAGCAAAGGAAAGGGTTGAGTCAGGTGTTACTCCTAGGTACCTGAATTGCTGAACCTGCTCCAGGAGAACATTGGAGTTGTTGAAGATCTTGAGCTGGTGGTGTCTGTACCTGTCATGTGTGCTGGTGAAGAGCATTGTTTTCATTGTTTTGTTCTTTAGAAGGAGTTTGTGCTCAATAAACTACTGCTCAATTGCAGAGAAATCATATTGAAGTCATTGTTGGAGGGAGAGAGGATCAGGGAGGCTGTAGAAAATGACAGTGTCATCCGTGTAAAGTAGATTAGTGCAGCAAGCTTGAGGGAGAGAGTTTAAGAAAAGACTAAACAAGAGGAGGCAGTGAACAGGGCGGCTGTCGGAAAGTATCGCACCAATTTTTACTTTTTGTGTCCAGTCAGTTAGATAACAATGGAACCACCCAGCTACATCATCAGAGAGACCTAGGGAATTGAGTGAGTCAAGTAGAAGGGTGTGGCTCACAGTATCAAATGCTTTAATGAGGTCAATGTAAACTGCCCCCACTAAATGTCCATAATCAGAGGTGGAATGGATGAAGTTAGAGAAGTGTAGTAAGGCAATAGTGGAGCTATAGGTTTTCCTAAACCCATGTTCTTGTGGGCATTGAATTTGGTGTTTCTTGATGTTTTCAGTCAACTGGTCAGTGAATATCTGTTCAAGTATTATAGAAAGTGGGGGGAGGATAGAGATCAGATGGTAGTTGGAGGGTTGGGATCTATCCCCACTTTTGAAGATAGGTGTCATGACTGCAGCTTTCCAGAATGTGGGGAACTGCCAGAGGCAGAGGGATAGATTGAGTAAATTAGTGATGGGTAGGAGGACTGCATCCAGAGTAAGGTATATAAGTTTGAGGTCCAGGGTGTTGCTGCAGGCTCTAGCTTTACCAAGAGCATGGGTAAGGTATTTTTTGGCTTCTGCAAGGGTAATCCTCTTAAAGCAGAATGGTGTAGGGGGTGGCAAGGAATGGGAGGTAGCAACCTTGGGGTTGCAGTAAGGTGTAACAGGTGTGTCAGAGGGGAGTATGCTGCTGAGGTCGGAGAATTCTGTGTTCAGGGCATCAGCTATGCTTTTTGAATCCTGGAGGATAGCCCCTCCAGCTTCTATGATGGTGGGAGGAGACTTGCTAGGGGTACCCATCAGCTCTTTGAAATTGTCCCAAAATCTATGGCCATTGCCCCATGAGCTGGAGAGAGCTTGGTTGTAGTATTGGGATTTAGTGCTGAATAAACTGGGAGAATGGTGAAGGAGGAGGTCCACAGGATAATGGGTTAGCCTTAAATACTTTAAATCTTAACTTGGAGCAGAATGTTAGGGAACCAGCTAGGGCCAACAACATTCTTGATGTTGGACTAAGTGATTTGGGAGAAGATATTAAGTACTGTAGAATAAAGGGAATTGATAGGAGATAGTGACCACTGGATGGTAACTTTTACAACAGAGAAGTATAAGATAAAGGATACAGCAACAACTAAATGTTGCTGTTACAAAAGGGCAGACTTTAAATCAGTGTGGATGGATTTGAAAAACTGGAGATGGTAGGAGGAAATGATTAACAAAAATTACAATGATACATGGGGGATACTAGAGAGCAAAATAAAGGATTAGGAAAGCAAATATGTAACACAAAGGAACAAATATAGCAAGAGTGGTAAGATACCCTTATGGTTAAACATGAAAGTCATAAAAAAAAATTAAGCAAAAAAAGAGGTTGTTCAAAAGAGAAAAAGACACAGAAATAGAGATTTATGGGAAAGGTACTTATTAGTAGTCAAGGAGTATAAAATTTTGATAAGACAAGCAGAAAATGAGACAGAGGAGGATATTGTCAGAAATGCTAAAAGTAATCCAGAGTTGTTCTGGGTACATGTTAATTATAAGAAAGGAGGGTATAAGATGGAGGAACCCTTAATAGAAGGGAATAACAAGACAGATAACAACAAAGAAATGGAAGACATACTTAACACATATTTTGGGGGTCAGTATATCAGCCATCTGAATTAAATAATGTAGAAATTGAGAGTCAAGACATAACACCATTGATTACAGAACCAGTGGTGTATGAGGCCTTGAATAATTTAGATACAAGAAAATCTCAGGGATCCGATGTGATACACCCACGATTATTAAAGGAGTTAGCTGATACAATGAAGGGACAAGTTACTTGGCTTTTTAATAAATCACTGGAAACAGGTGAAACATCGGAGGCATGGAGATCAGCAATTGTTGTCCCCATCCATAAGAAAGGGAGTGGGGCAGATAAAGGAAATTACAGGCTGGTAAGCCTTACGTCCATCTTAGGAAAAACTTTGGAGACAATTATAAGAGGCATAATGGAGGAACATCTGACTAGTAAATGACCTTGGGGATGAAACACAACATGGTTTCATGAACTAGAAGTCCTGCCTTACAAATGTAGTTAGCTTTTTTTGAAAGGATAAATTTAACATCAGATGAGGGGAAATCAGCGAATGTGGTCTATCTGGATTTCAGGAAGGCGTTTGCCACCATGCCCCACACTAAACTAATTAAATGCCTGAGAAATGTGGGAAGAAATAGCAAGATTATAACATTAACAAGACCTTAGCTAAGTAATAGATCACACAGGGTGTGCATGAAAGGGCAAGATGCTGGGAGAACAGAGGTGATAAGTGAGGTCCTGCAGTGGTCTGTGCTGGGGTCAATTCTGTTCAATGTTTATGTATCCAATATGAAAATAGACAGAGGGGCTTGGCTATCCAAATTTGCTTATGACAGAACAGTAGGACATATAGTGTATACAGTAGAACAGGCTAAGCCACTGCAGACTGAACTGGATGAACTACAGTATATGAATGGTCAGTTAAGTATAAAATGGGATTCAATCTAGATAAGTGTGTGATAATGCACTAGGGCCATCAAAATATTAGGGCAGAACATAGACTAGGGAATACAGTCCTCAAAGTCACTGAAAAGTGAAAGGGATCTGGGAATAACTATAATAGATTATTCAAAATTTACTAAACATTGTAATGAGACTGTCACAAAATATAACATAATAATGGGAGGCATTGGGAAGAATATAGAGAGTAGGAGTAGAGAGGTTGTGTTGCATATGTATAAGGCATTGGTAAAGCAACATTTGGAATACTGTAGTCAGTTCTGGTCACCACAATACATGGGGACATCAAAAAACTGGAAAGGGTCCAGAGGAGGGCTACAAAAATGGTGAAGGGTTTGGATAATCAGTCATATGAACAGAGATTTGGAAGCCTGTGGTTGTATTCACTGGAGAAGAGAAGACTAAGTGGGGATCTTATCACAATGTGCAAAACTTTAAAATGTAAGGATATGAGAAATTGTTTGTACTTGGAAGTAAGGACTTTCAGTAGGGAGATAGCGGGTATAAATTCCCGCTGCAGGTGAAACATTTTAAGACCGCAAGGAGAGAATATTGGTTCACTCAAAGGGTGGTCCATCTTTGGAACAGTTTGCATAAGGCTGTAGTTACTAGAAAAAATGCGAGTATCTTTAAATACAGGTTGGAAAACTTGTTAAGACAGTGAGGGTTTGGAGGTCTTTATTGTTGAAAAATTGCTGGACAGGCCAGATGGGCATTAAGATGCGTTGGGCTCAATTTTCAAAAGAAAATCTATGATGCAAGGTGTCTGCACCAAAGGTGTATGGTGCAAGTTGCACTTTGTGTCATACTTTGTGGCAATCCCAATTTTCAAATCCTGGTTGCTGTGAAATTGGGACACCTGCAGCAAAGCCCCCCTGTGCCACCCTTGCAGCAAATGTGACCTTATGCACAGTCACAAGGGGACTTGCACCATGGCGTGGCTGCACCATCCCCTCATTTGGGATTCTGTAAGCCCTGTCATGGCTGCAACAGGGGGCTCAAGTTAGACCAGCCAGGAGGTGGTCTAATGGCCCTGTGCCATTGATTGGCAGAGCAGGGAGTGAGCTACAAGATTGGGAAGGTGGGGAATGGTGGCTACTGGGGCACCAAGGGTGCCATAGGACATGAGGGGACATGACAGCAGGTATGGGGAGTGGAGGGGCAGCTGGCAGAGGTGCCATAGGGTGCATGGATATACCCTATGGCACCTCTGCAAGGTACCTCATCTGCTCCCTAAACCTGCTGCCATGTCCCCTCATGCCCTATGGCACCCTCAGTGCCCCAGTGGACCCCATTCCCCACATTCCAGCCAGGGTTCTCCCCCTACCCACCTCTAGTGATCTTGTATGCTTGTGCGGGGGGAGGGGGATGATGGATCCCTCCATCCAACTCTGCAGGTGTGCCAAATTTCTGGTGCAGCCTTGAGGTTGTGGCAACTCCTGGGTCTTTGGCACAGGGTCCTCTGATTTTACAGTATTGGGCGCATTGTCCCTGATGCACCCAGAATGCACTGCAGCCCTAGATTACCGGAACTTGTGGTGATCTTAGGACACTTTGAAAATCAAGCCCCTCCTCCTCTTTGTGTTACCTATGTTCCTGTGTAGAATGTAAAAGACCTTGCTGAAGTTCAGATTTACTACACTTATTTATTAATTAATTTAGCTTTTGTTGTCTGGGAAAGGAGATCTAGGCAATTCTGCCTATTTCCAGTCTCATCCATGGGGATACAGATGCAAAATGACATATTGAATCAGATTAAGCTATTGGTGGTATTTTCAGTGACTGGGGGGAAGGGTGACTTAAATTCTCGATGTCTGTTTTAAGAAGTGTCATGGGATCTTTAATGTCCACCTGAACAACAACCAGAACAGGCAGATAGGACTCAGTTTAATGTCTCATCCAAAACATAGCACCTCTGGACAGCAGCAGCCCCCATGCTGCACTATAGTGCCAACACTGGGATTTAGTCCAGGATTTTGGTGTAGGGCTAGAACCCAAAACCTTCATTTCAACCTATAACATCCTTTAGCGCAACCTATTACATCCACCTTAAGGTCCCAGTTTACCTGCCTAGTTACCTCTTCAAGAAAGACAATCAGATTAGGTTGTCAGGAAATACCTTTTGTGAAACCATGTTGTAAGTTAAAGAGCAGCCCATTCTCCTCATGTTCTGAACCACCTAATATTCTGACAAATTGTAACATTTTGACATGCATTGAGGTAAGACTCAGGTTTGTAGTTACCTTGATCAAGTTGTATAGCCAGGAAAATTAAATTTCTACACTAGAACCCTCGGAGCCTCTTTACTGTCCCCCATTGTAGACATGCTCGTTTTTGTTACCCAGACCCCTTGCACACCACATATTGTGCTTCAAGCACTGCGTGATAAGAGCATAAAATACATCAGTACTTCATGGTCAAACTACTTCATGTTCAATGGAACATTATACCAACAGCACCATGGCACAGCAATGAACACTACCTTTGCCCCATCACTGGCAAACCTCTACGTTAGCAAACGGGAAAACAGATTTATAAGGGACATAGATGTTAATGAGTTGTATGAAAAATTAATATTATTGATAGGCTTTATAGATCATGATTTAAACATGCATGGGATAGGCATAGGGGAACCATAGAGGTAAAGCAGAGAGAGAGGTTCAGAAGCCGTAATCAAGTATGTGCCTTACGGGCAGATTAGATGGGCCTAGTGGTCCTTATCTCTCAACAATTTCTATGTTTCTATGATGTGTTCTATATATGGAATGGGACTGAAGAACTAACATTGTTTTTAGATTATATAAACAGTCAAGACAGGAACTTACAATTTACAGGAAACCACAGCAAAGATAAAACAGAATACCTAGATTTGAAGATTTACAAGAAAAATGGGAAACTAGAGACAACAGTATTTAGGAAAAAAACAGACAGAAATCCTGCTTCATTGGAATAGTAGTCACCCACATCACCTGAAAAAGAATATTCCAAATGGGCAATTGCTGCTTGTAAAAATAAATTGTTCAGAGATCAACTACTACAGAAAAAAAAAAAAACACAATAAGAGGAAGAGAGGAACACAATAACATTCAGCAGAGTATATAACCAAGATGCAAACAGGATAGCTAATACAATATAAAAACACCGGCCTATACTGAACACTGAACCTTGCCTAGAACACATCTCAAGAATTGGCCCTGGAATAAAATACAAAAAGAGAGTAAATATTAGACATTTTGGTACACAGTTTCTTTGAGGAAGAAAAGACCTTGTAACCTGAATGGATGCCCCCCCCCCACCAAACAGAAATTATAGATGTGGCAGTTGTGTGCATTGTAATGACACCAACAATGTGAAATTCTTCAAACACCCGAGAAGCAAAAAGAAATATGATAGAATAATTTATAGTCGACAAATGAAGAGACGACTGAAATGGAGGATTAGTGAACATAAGACAACTCTTAGAGTAAAAAATGCAACATACTGGCAAAATATTAAGAGGAACAGGGCCATGATTCAGTGGTAACATTTAGACTTACAACAATGGAACTGGTACAAGTATTTAAAACAGGAGGAGATATACAGAAAAAAACTACTACAAAGGAAAGCATTTTGGATGCATGAACTTGACACTGTGCAACCAGAAGAACTAAATGATGATTTAGGACTGAGTAGCTTCCTACTATGATGGACTCAATACCCTTAGGGAATTGACTGTTACTATGTTACATTCTGTGAGAACTAATGTTTTTCTCAATTTATTAGATAGCCTTTTTATGATGATGTGTGTAATAGGGGATACATAGCAGGGACCTGTGGAATACATGATTTATTTTCACAAGAGCTGTTTGACATTGGGTAACCTCATGAGTGGCGTAAGCCACAAGTGATGTACTCAATGTCAAACAGCTCGAGTGAAAATAAATCATGTATTCCACAAGGTCCCTGTTATGTATTCCATTTATGCAATAGGGATCCTCTAGGATAGTGCAGGGAGTTTTGTTTTAAATTGTTTATTTAATTTTTAATGTAAACTTAAATGGACTTTTTGTGGTTTTCCCAGTGTAGCTCTGCTTAGCATAGTGGTTGCTAAGCGGTTACTATGGACTCTCCAACTTTATATTTTGGCCAGTACATAATGAAAAAGTTTGATGCACCATTCTTTTGTTTTTGCTTTTTTTTTGGGGGGGGGGCCATTTGTCAAAAAAGTGAATAAAAATGCAATTTTCTGCCATTTTTGCTGATTATAAAAAATCTAAAAGGTATCTATAAATGAAACAGCTCTCATTTTTTAGATATTTTTGTGCTGAACAACTTTCATGCTCAAGGTAGCATGCTATCATTTTTCATTTCAAAGTTATTTGCATTTGTTTGTTGAAAAAGTGTAAAGAAATTAAATTTACAGGTGTTTTTTGCTTATTATAAAAAACAATATGGTATATATAAATGAAACACCTCTCATTTTGTAGCTATTTTTGTGCTGCACAAATTTTGTGGTCATAGTACCGTGCTGTTTTTTTTTCATTTTAAAGTTATTTACATTTGTTTGTCCAAGAAATGAAAAAAAAAGAGATTTTCTGCTGTTTTTTTGCTAATCATTAAAAAAAACCAAAAGGTATCAATAACTGAAACACCACTCATTTTGTAGATATTTCTGTGCTGAACAACTTTCGTGCTCACAGTGCCATGCTATAATTTTTCGTTTTAAAGTTATTCACATTTGCACATTTGTTTGTTGAAAAAATGAACAAAAAAGCCTTGATTGACAGGTGGCATTTATTCAACATTTTTATTTATTTATTTGAATTTTGTTGACTGGGTAAGCCCACTGAGACTAGAAGTCACTTTTTCAGGGGTGACCCGGGGGTGGGGATACAGATGGTAACCAACTGAAACGGAACCAAATTAAGCTGTTGGTGGTATTTCTAGTGAATGGAGGAAATTTTGGATAGGACATCGGGGACATTTCCCCTACTGTTTTCAAGAAGTGCCATGGGATCTTTAACGTCCACCTGAACAATCACCAAAACAGGCAGACGGGACCTCGGTTTAATGTCTCATCCAAAAGACGGCACCTTAGGAGTGCAGTACCCCCCTCATGCTGCACTACAATGTCAGTATTGGGATATTAACCCTAGTACCTGGTGTGGGGATGGAACCCACAGCCTTCTGATCTCTTGGCCTCAGAGGCGAATGTGCTAACTGCTGAGCCACTGACACTGGCAACATATGTTGAATAAATCTAGGATTCTAAAATTTATTCAACAAATGTGGAAATTAATTTATTAATCAGCTTCTGAGTCCACACCTATTCCATAAATGTAAATTGAGAAGCCATCCAGTACAGTTAATTAATGCATACCATCAAAAGAGTATTCCTTATTAAGGCTCTTCAGTAGATATATATATATATATATATATATATATATATATATATATATATATATATATATATATATATATATCTTGAGTGACTGTGTATGGGGCTCGGAGCAGTGCACAAGCAGCCACCAACAGAGTAAGGGAGACAGTATGAACTTAAGTGTTTCTGACATTAATTCGCTAATAAAATATAAACCATGATACAAGTATTTGGCATAAATGGCTATATACTATCACATAACCTGAGGGCACACTGGAGACAATACCTTTGGCAGTAGAGATCTAAACACCATACCACTTATGCCTCCACTTGTGTTACTAAAAGAAAATGATATGTAGAACAGCAGAGAAACATGGAGAACCCTGCATAAGATATCAGGTGCTAGAGACATTCATATTTTAATACCTCAAGATCAGATAGTAAAAAATGCTTCAACTCATGATGAATATGAATGAATTTGTAGCGAGCACCAAAAATGACAGTGTCTGCCTAAATGGAGTGTAAGAAGTTAGTCTCAGGCTGTTTCAGTACCAGTACTGAAAAAAGAACCTTGTTGACATTTATTATGACCACTATAGAAGGAATGATGCATTCAGGTCTGATGCTTAATGATTTTAGTAAGTATGAGTTTTGTAAAGAGCACCAAAAATGGTGTGCTATGCAAAGATTGGTGAATTATACACACACAGTGGTTTCTGCAGACTGGTGAATTATACGCATGGGGTGGTTTCTGCTTTGACTTACTGTGCAAAAATTATAACATTTATATACATTTTTTCATTTATACATAACAACATACTAACAGAGATATGGTGCTATGTACTATGCACACTTTGTTAGTAAATGAAAAAAGTCAGCACTGAGTACTGATAATGCGCCTCCTCATGGGACAACTGAGTAATTGTATTTAAAAAGAGTTTTGAGTTTATTGCCATAGGTTTGTTTTTAGATGGCAATGAAAAGACATGAACAAAATATATTTATTACGGTTAGGGGGTTATATGGAATCTATGCTTGTTAAACAGTTTAACAACTACAGTGGTTATAGGTGCTTCCTGCCATCGGAGAATGTTTTTAAAAAAATGTTTTCATATACAATATCACAAATGAGTGTTTTGGTTTCACTTGTGTATCTGTCGTTTTGTTTTTGCACAAGGTGTGTTGTGACACTAATTAAAATCGCTATAAGATGCATTACAAAATTTGCTGAAGTTGAGCTTGCAGCACTGCCTTGATTGCTGTGGTGATGCAAAGAATATTTAAACCCACATCAGACAGGGTAGTATAGGTCTGAAGAAGGTGTGTCATTCACTGAAACGTCAGCAGTGATGAAGTGCATGCATCTGCGCACACGTACGTGCCCCCAATTCTGATGTCCCAGTGCAAGAATGAGATGTAAATGGTAAGCTTTTAAAGGAAATGGGTTTAGAAGTGTAACACCCCTTTAGGGTGGGGGGCTTACCCAGAGTCCTGTGTGCCAGCCTCCGAACTTTCCCACCCACTTCTTCACTTGCTCCAGCCCTGGGACTGCCACTGGAAAGGGGGCTGGAGGAGCAGTAAACAGAATCACCACATATGTGCACCACAGTGTGCGCAGGTTCGAGCCGTAGTCGGCTCAAGTGTTATTCAGCACAGGAAGAGCGCGTTGGCCAGGAGCACTAAGAGCCACATCAGCAACTGCCACAGCACTTCCCTTAGCATGCTATGGCCCAAGAGACTTCAATGAGAATCAGGCAGCACGGAGGCACTGGGAGGAGAAGAAGAACCAAGACATTTTGGTACGCTATGCCTTTAAGAGAGTGGTGCCCAGTCGCATGGATTCTACCTGCACTTTTGGGGGGGGACAGCGAATGGAGCTCCTGACAGGGAGCATAAGAGTCATACCCTGTCCACTTTGCCACCGGAACATTAGGCACAGTTGTATCCATCTTATCCTGGGGGGCTAGCACTTAAAGGGGCAGTGAAAATAAAATGAAAATGAAATAAAAACAAAGACTTTGGTGCACAGGGCTCCACTGAAGAAATTGGGCGCCATCTTTGTGACCCCTCACCCACTAAGCCACCAGTCAAAGAGCAGCAAAGCCAAGCAATGGCTTGTGGGAGTATGATGCAACAGGTTCCTCCCAATTGTACTGGCAGGCGTTTTAAGCCGGTCAGAGGCAGAACAGGGCAAAAGGACAAATGGACAACCCTGTCTGCCCAATTAGAGGTGGAAGAAAAAAAAAAGAAGTTTGTGAGCCTTTAGAACCAGGGGGGCAGTTTGGCTGGGCTGCTGAGCAAAGCAGAGCTGCATGCCTGTTAGGTAGCTAGGGCCTTCTCAGGCCTGCTCCACATAGATCCTCCCCAGGGCCCACTCCTCAGTGGTTCTGTAGGTCCTCTCCAGGATCCACTCCTTGAAAGTTCCATGGGCTTTCTCCTGGGGGCTCCAGTCTATGAGAGAGAGAGAGAGAGAGAGAGAGAGAGAGAAGAGAGAGGAGAGAGAAGAGAGAGAGAGAGAGACACGGACAAAGTGTTTGTGTCAGAAGGGCATTGTCAGAGCTGAGGTGCTTGTGCCAGTCGGGTACCATCAGAGCTGAAGTGTTTCTGCCAGAAGGGCACCATCAGAGTTGAAGTATTTGTACCGGAAGGGCACCGTGAGTGGAAGAGAGTGGCCTAGCCAGGCCACATGTCTTCTGAGTCCTCTCCTGGGCTCTTCAGGAAGATTTTTGGGAATCCTAGCCAGGGTTCATCCTGAAGACTTCTGGTAGTCCTCCCCAAGGCTCTTTCCTTGTGAACCTATGTCTGGGTTCACCCATTTACAGAGGTTGTTTCATAATGCCCTATAGAAATGGTGAATCAATGAGCCCCTGCTGATCCAAGAGGAGACAGAGACTGCATCCTGTTCAAGTCACCTCAGAGACAGGTTTATCAAGTGTGGTGGATTTGGGAGCAGGGAGCCAAGAGTGCATGTCCAAGTGCTAGGGTACTCTTGGCCCAAATGGGGGACTTGGATCGTGGGATCGCTTCTGGGGTCTGGGCTCCTTGGGAACCAGGAAACCACCGCACAGTACTCCAGTATCCTGGGTGTGCATCAGAAGAGCTGTGACCAGAGAAGTGGTACCAGAAGGGTGTTGTAGCACAGAAGTATGAGATGGAAGAGAAGCATGTGGAGAGTTGAGCCAGAAGGGCTGCGGCTTGAGAGCTGATACAGAAGAGCTGCATTCAAAGAGGTGTGAGACAAAAAGGGCTGAACTGTTTACACCTGCCCAAAGGAATATAAGGCTTCTGGGCTGCTCCTGCTCCTGTGTACTGCTCTCTGCTCCTTCTGAAACGCCATCCTGCTTCTGGTCTGCTGCATCCAAGAGTCACATGAGTTGCTGGCATTAGAGGCTGAATTTCTATCCTCCCTGTTTGGGTCATAATTGGGGTTTCCTCTTTTTGTTTGATACAATATAAGCTAGTTGGTTAGAATGTCATTCTTTATTAAATATGTGCTAGCACACTGTGGCATTTGGGGGTGGGGGGGTGTTAAAATGAAAGCTGGATGAATTTTCCATCAAGTGCACCACTGCAAGATCCCGGGCACCTCAACAATCAGGCCTGCACCGGGACTGTTATTATTCTGGGGTACTCCAGGTCTGATGTTTCTTATTGTACTTGTGCTTATAGTTTTATTATTGATACCAGATAAAAGTTACCACATCCTGTGTAAAATAACCATCTTATGTGCTCCTTGCTTATGCGGGTGTGTATATACAGTGGGGTTCAAGGGGCATTGCCTGTGGGTGTTGAGCATACAGCAGCTTGTTACTGCCTAAACCCTACTCTCTCCACAGTCTCTGGGTTTGTGTGCCAAAATAAAGCACAGTTTCATTTGTTGCATTTTATCACTGTGTGGGTATTCAATTTGTATATCCTGACTGAATTATTGTTTTGTAAATGTAACAGCTGTTAGTGGTCCCCAGGGGGTGGTCTTGTCCAGTGTAGGAAGGTGGGTAGGTACTGCATCCCAGAGGGCAGTACTGCACACAACATCTGGCCTACTTATTCTCTCCGGGTGGAGGTGCCATTTTTTTTACTAATTTGGGACAAACACCCCTACTACAGGAGAACAAACAAACAAACCTAACCCCCTCAACCAGGTGTGCTGCTGTACAGTCTCCAATCAGGGGTGTAAACCCGATCGCTGCGCTGATCGGGGGGGGGGGTCGCAGAAGTAAGCATTTCTAAAAAAGACTTGAACTAAATGATTGAGCCAGAAGAAAATGGATATGCTTCTATAATGAGTACTAGTAAATGCATCTTTACTGCATTGTGTACACAGTGGTTGAGTTTTTGACAAGTAAAGAAAAACTGAGTAAGAAATCGTTTGTCTGTTACATTTATTGCCTAATACATGTGCTGATGGACTCATCATATTTTCAACTTTATGAACTGTGCAATACAGCAGTACTTAGTTTTATGCATTTATCAATATGTTTAATTCAAATGGAGCACAACATTGATATTATTTACATCAGTAGTGGTGGATATTAAACTGCAGGAGTCACCAAAATGAATGGCCACGGGCCAGAATGCCACCCCCATCCAATCAACTTGTAAGCCATGGCTTACTTGGCCTATGCATTCCTTCACTCATGCATAATCTGACCTCACCTTCTTCTAGAATAGAGGAACAATACTGGCTGTATTTTGGTCCTCTAACATTATCTCTGTCTGTATGGAGTCCTAAAAGATTTCAGCAAGGGGTCCACCTAAAATCCATTTGATCTCTACTATTATTACTCTTGGGTGGGTATCACCCACATCCTGAGATTTCCCAGAGGCACACCTTCTTGATATTTACCTACAAATTATGGAATGTTTAGCATTGTTCTTGTTTGGCTTGTGTCTCTCCCATAGTGTTCACTCCTAGTTGGCCATTGCCACTGACTTGATGCTGAATACTTGTGTAATGTAGTTATTCAATGCCTCTGCTAGTCTGTCTGCCTTGGTTCCACCTGCCCATTAACCAGGGTCCCTATCTTGTTTAAGACCCTCCCTTTGCTCCATATGTATTTATTACCCCCACCCCCACTTGTTTCCCATGTGCAGTCCTGTCTTTCTGATCAACCTTGACCTAGTCAGCCATTGCCCTGCATTCTTTTTTTCAATGCTTTCTACTCTGCTTCATTGACTCTGTCCCCAGAATTCTTTCACGTATCATACATCCTTATTTTCTCTGTTAAATTCTCCTGCAGTTTCTTCAACAACTATGGAGGCCTCTCTTACACTTGTTATTAATGGGGGTGTATCTAGTGACTGTGTCAGTTATATGCTACTTCAGGTCCTCACAGTCTGGTACTAGCCCTCTCCTCTCTGCAAATAATCTAAAGTAATACCTCATAGAAGATCCCAAGGCTCTCATCTCTCTGTTTTTCTCTCCCAACCCCCAACCCTGCACACCATGGCTGGCAATTTCAGCCTCTCATCCTTCCATACGGCTGTGGTCCTGAAGGAACTTTCCACTCTAAATCTCTACTCTGGTGCCAGCTCGAATGGTATCTCCCCCAAATTCCTTACTCTAGGGGTCTGTACCCTGACCAAACCTATTACCAATATTTCTATAGGTTCATTTCCCTCCAGTTGGAAACATGCCATGTGCTCCCACTCCATAAAGAGATGCTATTACTGCCCTGAGTAACTACTTCCCCATATCTCTGTTACCTATCCTAACCAAAGTCCTTGATAAATTGGTTATCAGAATACACTTCAGCTGCTAGGACACCTCTGGTTTCCCCATCCTCTTTCAAGCTGGCATCTGCCCTAAACACTCCACCTCCACTTCTCTTCTAAGGATACAGTAACAGACCGCATTCATTCATATATGGGCTCTGGGCAGGGTACTGGGACTATATAGGAGGGGCCTGTGACCTGTGAAAGCAGAGTCAGGTGTGCCCCAGATCGAGTTTGATTCTACTTTTAGAAGCAGCATATTTGGGAGAGGAACTGGGGAAAGCATCTACAGCTCCCCCTCCCTCCATCTCCTAGCAGCTAGCTGAGACAGCTAAATGGGAAGGCCTGTGACCGGTGAAAGCAGAGTCAGGTGTGCCCCAGATCCAGTTTGATTCTGCTTTTAGAAGAAGCATATTTTGGAGAAGAACAAGGAGCTACATAAGGAGTAGGCCATCAAGTGTCCCCCCACACAGAGGGGATAAGGTGAGTAGGCAAAAGGGAAAAAGGAAGACTGATAAAAAGTGTGGTACAAGAATTTGGAAGGCCATGTACACAAATGCTTGAAGTCTGGGAAATAAAATACTGACCTTGTGGTCATTATAGGTGAGGCTGACCTGGACATTGTCACCATTAGCGAGTCATGGTGCAAAGAGAACCATGGCTGGCATATTGCCATGCCAGGCTATACTCTGTTCAGGAAGCACAGGGAGGGTAAGAAAGGGAGAGGACTGGCTCTTTACGTAAGGGATAGGGAATACAGGGAGGGGAGGAGACACTGTGGGTTATCCTAGAGACAGGGAATGGAACCGCTATTTGCAGTGGTGTAATCTACAGACCTCCAGCATGGGGGGGGGGAGATGGATATGGTACTGGTGGGTGCCATACAAAAGAAGAGAACCAAGGGGGAGGTGCTGCTGGTGGTGGACTTCAATCTGCTGGATGTGAATTGGAGCCTCCCAGCTGCAGCTTCAACTAGGAGCAAGGACATCCTGGACTCCCTGCAGGGGGCATTCCTCAGGCAACTAGTAAGACAGCCCAATCATGAGGAAGCAATATTGTACCCTGTGCTCACTAATGGGGGCAATGTTGCAGACGTCACGGTAAGTGACCACCTGGGCACCAGCAATCATCATACAGTGTGGTTCAATATAAGTCAGGTGCAAGAACTGAACCACACAAAGGTGAGGGTTCTGGACTTCAGGAGGGCTGACTTTACAAAGATAGGGGAATGTCTCTCGGATGCCCTGGGAAGGGGGGAGGATAAGGGTGGAGTGGAGGTACAGTGGGCAAAACTAAAAAGGGCCATTGGAAAGGCAATGAACCTCTGCATCAGGCAAGTAAGCAAAAGCAAGAGGAAAAAGAGACTGTTATGGTTCTCAAAAGAGGTGGCTGGAAAGGTAAAATTAGCATTCAGGAGGTATAAGGTGACACAGAGGGAGGAGGATGGGGAGGTATATCACGAGAAGCAGAGGGAGGCAAGGAAAGCAGTCAGGAGCACATACATGAAAATAGAGGAGAAAATAGCCCAGGCAGTAAAGAAAGGGGATAAGACACTTTTCAGGTATGTAAGCAAAAGGAGAAAATAGTTGAGGGATTGTAAGGATAAGGAAGGAAGGAAGGGGAAGAGTGTGTGGATGGGGATCAGGAAAAAGCAGACATCCTGAAGAAATATTTTTGTTCAGTGTTCACAAAGGAAGGGGAAGGTGAGGGACCACAGATAAGTGACAGGAGCATCGAAGGAAGGGAGGTGGGCACTAGTCCATTCACAGAGGAGAAAGTTCTGAAGGAACTTGCAGATCTGAAAGTGGACAAAGCGATGGGGCCAGATGGGATACATCCATGGAGATTGAATCAGCTCAGAGAGGTGCTGGCTGCACCTCTGACAGTCCTGTTCAACCACTCACTGGAGACAGGAGTGGTCCCAGAGGACTGGAGGAGAGCAGATGCAGTTCCACTTCATAAAAGTGGTGGCAGGGTGGAAGGTGTGAATTACAGGCCAGTCAACTTGACTTCAGTGGTGGGAAAATTGATGTAATCACTGCTGATGGAAAGGATTTTGTAATATCTTGAAACCAGAGGCTTACAGGATCCAAAGCAGCATGGATTCACTGGGGGAGGCCATATGAACAAATCTGATTGATTTGTTTGACTGAGTGACCAGGGAAGTAGATCAGGATGGAGCGGTGGATGTAGTCTACCTAGATTTCAGTAAGGCCTTTGACATAGTTCCAAATAGGAGACTAGTAAACAAACTGAGCAGCCTGTGAGTGGGTCTAAAAGTGGTAAACTGGGTAAGGAATTGGTTGAGGGATAGGCATCAGAGGGCGGTGGTAAACAGAGTTCACTCTGAGGAAGGGAAGGTGACCAGTGGGGTGCCACAAGGATCAGAACTGGGACTGGTCCTCTTTAATGTCCTTATTAGTGACATTGCAGGGAGGCTAGAAGGGATGGTATGCCTTTTTGCAGATGACACTAAAATCTGCAATAGGGTAGAGACTCCAGTGGGATAGAGGTGGAAAAATGAATAGGGATCTAAGAAAGCTTGAGGAGTGGTCAAGAGTGTGGCAACTAAGTTTCAATGTGAAGAAGGGCAAAATCATACACTTCAGGCATAGAAACCCAGGGGCCAAATACAAGATGAGGGAAGTGGTACTGATGACCACCAAATGGGAAAGAGACCTGGGGGTAGTCATATCTAATGACGTAAAGGTGGCCAAACAGTGTGACAAGGCTGTAGGGAGAGCCAGTGGGATGCTAGGGTACATTGGGAGGGGTATAACCAGCAGAAAGAGAGAGGTGGTGATACTGCTGTATAAATCATTTGTAAGATCTCACCTAGGGTACTGTGTCCAGTTCTGGAAACCACATCTCCAGAAGGACATAGACAAAGTAGAGGCAGTCCAGAGGAGGGCAACTGAAATGGTGCAGGGTCTGCACCAGAGACTCTATGAGGAGAGACTAAAGATCTTCAGTATGTTCACCTGGAGGAAAGGAAGGAAAGTGGAGATATGATGGAGACTTTCAAATTCTACATGGGTATAAACAACGTACAAGTGGTAAGAATTTTTCAGAAAAAAAAATACTCAAGTACAGGGGGGCATGCTATGAAGTTGGAGGGAGGTAGACTCAGGGGAACATAAGGAAGTACTTCTTCAGAGAAAGAGTGGTGGATGCCTGGAACAGCTTTCCAGCAGAGGTGGAGGGGCAGAAACTGTAGCGGGATTCAAGAACGCATGGGATAGACATAAGGGAACCTTAGTCATTAGGACAGGGAGGTATAAGCCAGAGATCAAGTCTGGTCTATAGTGTTACAGTAGGTAGAAAAAATGAGCAGACTAGGTGGGCCAAGCGGTCCTTATCTGTCATCAAATTCTATGTTCCTGTTTCTATATTCATAGACCTGACTAAAGGGTTTTACACTGTAAACCACTCCCTGCTACTCTCACCTGGATCTGGATAGGACTGATGCAAGTTATGGCAGATTAGCCAGATTTATTTTTGAAACTGATAGGCTCACCCACAAGTGCTTCTTATTTAATTGCTTGCAATGGCTGAGACCATCTGAATACAGGCAGGAGCACTTGCTTGCATTCATGTGCAAATGTTGGTTGGGAACCCTGACCCCCATATATTGACGTAGCGATTCCACGATGAACCAAATTAAGCTCACTGCAAGCCTCATATGCCCCAGAGTTTGTAGTACCCAGGTATAATCTAGAGATTGGTCGACACTCTGTCTTTTTTAGAGGTCCAATGCATTGGAATAGGATCCCAGCCAATATTAAATTCTGTAAGTGGAAACCAACTTGACGGAACATTAGGGCATGGTTTAGACAGCAAGCTCTTAATCTTAGGAATTGTTGTAAACAATGAAGAAAATGCATTATTTTACATAACTTATTTTGTGTTAATTGTCTGTTTGTCCTTATTGTAAAATTTTACATAATGTGGAACATTGTTTGTATAGGACCTCATTATAAATGAGCCTCGGCTCAACTGAATACATTCTACTTCATATATATTCATATGAATAAAACTTTTTACTTACTTACTTGCTTACCTGTCTGCAAGAGCATAATCACTTAGGCTGGGGTCCTCCATCTCATCCTCACTGCAAGTCACCATAGCAATCCCCCAAGGTTTGGTATTGGGTCACCCACCTATTTTCTGTATTCTTCACCAACCTACATAGCTCCCTAACCTACTATAAATTCCAAATGTACACAGATGACACTTTAGTCTTCGCCTTAGGACCTTTGCCCACTACCATTGAGCAGGCCTTACAACTCAATTTCCTTGAAGTCCAAAACTGGTTCCTCACCAACCATTAGCTGTGAACCATTAGAAAATTACCTCTATGTTGTTTTGACACAAAACAGTGAACAAACAATTCCTCACCTTCAATGATGATACACTTCTGAACAGGTGGCCTTCTTGAATCTGTAGCTTCCTACATCTCAGCTTGCTACTCAGCCAACACCTTGACTACTCTGTCTGTATCAAAAGCACTGTGACCAACTATTTTGTTAAATTAGGACTCTGTATAGATCTGTGGTCAAATGTATGAGCTTTCCTCTACTGGACTATAAGGATGTGATGTTCTCTATTGCTTCAAACTCAGCTACCTTCAAACTCACTACATTCACCATTGCCTGTGTAGACTCACATTCGCCTGCCCTCCTCAAACCCATCACTGTACAATGTAAACGGAGCTAGGCTGGACCTCCCCTTGGAGAGGCACTCTCTTCACATTGCCTTACTTGGTGCAAACTACTGGTTGTTAACCTTTATGCTTATCTAAATGCCATCTTTACTTCTGCCTCCAACCCTTCTTACTGTCTTAGTTAAAAAGACGGAAATAGGTTCCAAATCCCTTGCTGAAGGCATAATGTGGGTCAAGCCTTCATTAGGTATAGACTTTCAAGCATTTGGAATAGCCTCCCTGTTTCCCTAACTACCTCCCTTAGCTGCCATTCTGGGAAGGCCTGAATCAAGGAGTATTAGAGGGCTCCACTGACATCCCATAACTGCCTTTAAGGTGGCTGTCACTCACGATCATCATGGACATCTGCTGCATGTTTTTATGGCTGCATAACAAGAGATAAGCAACATAATGCTAGCAAGCGGAGAGATAGCAGGCAGACAGGAAGAGGAATTGAAGCTTATTAAAGTGAAAAGTGGCTAACTAGCAACTAGTGTGCAAAATAAAGGCAAAACAAGACAGCTTTTATTAAATAAAATGCTCTCACAACTCACCCCACCAGCGTCAGTTTATTACCTTCTACTTCCATAGTGGATTATCATCACATCTTTGGTATGCATGAGATCTCTGCTCTTCTGTGTCTGTCTGTGCCTCCATCTTCCCTTTTCCTCCCCTTTCTCCTGCCAGATCTATCTTATTCATGAATCAAAGATTGTGGCACTTTTTTCTGTTTTCTGTGCCATGTCAAAATCTGCAAGAATGCTACTGACTACACAAAATAACATATCGGGGCAAATGTCAGTGACTGAAGAAAAATTCTGTTATCAACTAATGTAGGTTTGACATAGCAGAAACATTTTTTTTACCTTTATATGTACTAAGAGAACAGACAAATGGTCTAGAGAGTGAGACACTACAAGCAGCCATGCTGACGAAAGCTCCAACATGCATAGGTATACAGAGAGCAGCAATGTAAACTGAACCCCGATCACTAATTTGAACTATTCTACTGCTGCTTCTAGCCATCCCACACAGAATGAAACTCACTAACCACAGTAGTTCAACTGGTTAAAGTGATTTTGCAAGCTTTCACAGATGCCTTTTTCACATAGTATGCCATTGCCACCCATGCTTCAGATGTTGAAGCTGCAATTTGTTTTGTAAAAAAATCTGTCATAGTTATTTTTATTTATGTTTTATCAGCACTGTGTCCTTCAGTTTTCTGTGTGTGGTCACATCCCCATAATGATGTCATGCAAGGGAACTGTCAATGTTTTACAAACAGCACCAAGAAATTCTGGGAAAATTAAATAATGTTGATGTAAATGTTAATTACTCAGAGGAGCAGTCCCTTATTTTGGTGGTGGTGACTAGAGATGCAGTGAAGTAAAATTCCGCCCACGAAGTGGTCGCGAAGTGGCCACTTTGCATTAGTATTCCGCTAAGCAGAGTGCCCATTTTAAACCCTCACTTCACCACTTCGTGTTGTAATTTATGACTTTGCATTGTGCACTCCACCTTATTCCACTTTAAGGAGTAGTGAGAATTCACAGGCAGCCCACACACATCACATGGCTTACACAGTGTAGGTCACATGCTTCAGGCAGGCAGGCAGGAGGTTACAGGCATAAACACTCTCCAATGTGGGCTGACTTATACGTCCTGCATGGGGTGTGACAAATGGCTCAGCTCTGCAAATGGCCAGGGGTGGGGTGTGGATGTGTGATGAAGAGGGGTGCACAGGTGACAAGTCCACAAATTAAGTTATTTTCCCTATTTTACATACAGGTTTTGATGTACTACTTGCATTAAACATACTGCATTGACCACAGCCACCACCACCACCACTGCTACTCTGACCACCACGTTACAATATTTCTAAATCATAATCCATCCCTCATCATGCCTGTAGTAAACCTCTGATGTTATTTCATCGCTACTGCAGATATTCATACTTGGTCTTACACTCATGGAAGGGGATAACATGCTCAGTAAGGTTGATGATGAGGGTGAACGCCCCACTATGGCATTAGCTTCCATCTGGTACAGGGTCCACAGTGCCATGTGCCTATTCTTAAGATGTGTATGCTGGCCCCCCATGCCCAGATGATTCCCCTTTTTACCTTGACTGACACACGCATGGCAAAGCTGTCAGATTGCAACTGACTCATCATTTGCATCTTGGACAAAAAATCCCAAACAAGGGATTGTGATCCCCTACTTTTAATATGTCCCTGATGCTGCTTATTGGACACCGGTTTTTTAACCCCTGAAATGGGGGATGTGCTACATGATTTTTCAGGCCAGACACACTTGGACTTCAACTGACCACCACAACTATCTATGATTATTACTGGGTCATCATCATTATCGTCAACAGGAACCTCTAAATCACAACTTTTTTGAGGAGGGGGAGATTTAACGCCAACAGGCCCAGACACAGCCACCTTGACTTTCTTTTTCTCCAGTTCCCAACAGGGGTCACTGACATCATTATCATATTCACCAACATCATCCACATCCACATTTTCAGCTTGGATGCTATCATGTGGAGAACATGTTCCAACCACAGCATCATCATCATCATCATCATCACCCGATATTTTTGCACCACGCTTTGAATCATTGGATGGCAAAGGCATGACCTCAACAGTACTGGAAGAAATGTGACATTGTGAGTTATCATTGCCAGGAACAGAATCATGTTCAACTACCATGGGGATATTAATGGGGAGTACGACATCATCTACACTGTCAGTCACAGCTTTAGACTCAACTATGTTGTTTGAAATGGTTAGCTGGTCAGAAGTGGAACTTGAGGCAACAATACTCATGCCAGCAGAAACTGCACTAACACCACCAGCTGGGACAACATACTCTCTTCCAACTATGAGAGAAGCTACAGATTGTGCTGTAAAAAACATTGATGGAGAAATCCCTTTACTGACATCAGCTATTCACTTCTGCGTACTACAACGCCCATGGACAATCTTGTCACAGCAGTGCCATGGCCAGAAACAGCTTTGCTTGCATGTCTATTTGTAAGCATTTTGGGGGATCACCAAGAAAATTCTAAACAAATTTAGATTTCTGAACTTTCAGTCTGGTTTGGAGGATGTGAAGCCAAAAAAACAACGGTGGCTTGCAGATGGAGACTGGGCACTAAACAGATGCAAAAGCACAGACAGATTAAGATTGCACTGCACAATCAAGAAGAGATGCAGACGCAAAGTCACAGCAACACCTTAACCAGTGCTCACAAGTCACAATCCAATCTGGAAAAGAATACCTTTTGCCAGTTGGGGGTGCAGTGCACTGCAGTAACAGTCCAAAACCAAGATACCACAAAGCAGTACAAAATCATGCAAGTGCAGTGGATAGCAGGTTCACATAGCTGCAATTAGTCTGTGGCACAATAAAATGCATTTGATTTGATGGCACGTGTCGCGCGAACACACTCACACACACACTACAAGTAATGCATAGCAAATTGAAAACTTCAGTAATATAACCAAATCTTTTAAACAAACTGAAATTATGCACTGCTACACCACAACAATCAGCAAAAAATATGTCAAGAATTACTGAAAACATTACTGTGTGTACATTAACAGTTATACAAGAAAAATATAACCAAAACAGAAAGACTGCCCTTTTCTCCCAGTTTAACCTACCTCCACCACAGATACGCCCCTACCCTGAAGCACACTTCAAGTGTCTGTCAGTTCACAGACTGAATGTTCTAAATTAACATTCACAATCCACACATTAACAATAAACACTCAATGATATGAGCACAGGAGGGTTTCCTACAATCGATGCACTAAATTTTGAGCAAAAAAATGGCTCAAAAAGGCTTTCCTGACAGCTTTTAGAGGATTTGAATCTCAGAGCTCTGTGAAGAAACTGTCTCCATCTACCACTACACACACACACTACACAGAACTGAGGCTGTGCAGAACAATATAGAGCCCATGTGACTTGCAATCCCATGAATCACTGCAAAATTCACCTTGGAACTCAATAACAAGGCAAAGTGATGCAAAGTACATTGATTTCTATGTACTTCACATTAAAATTGGTGCAGAAGTGGTTTGGGGAAGGTGGAGTAATGCAAACTCATTATTATCAATGGACTTCGCGTTCCTCATTATGACGCAAAGTACTCCACTTCGCATTGTGGATTACTCTGCAAATTGCTTCGTGGAGTGAATTTTGCCCACTTTGCTCACCTCTAGTGGTGACTGTGCCTAATATGTAGATGTACATAGCAAGGCATTGTGGGTACAATAAGAAGTTGTTTTCCAACTCCCTTACTGTGAAGTGCAGTCTCATATCTCTGTAGTGGCTTCAACAATAAAAGCTCTCATATGTTTATTTGCAAAACAAGGCATTGTGCATATAGTATCTAGCTGACAAGATTTCTTTACTGAGAGATGTAGTCTCCTATGTCAGTAGTATAGATGACTGCAATGCCAAGACTGACCAACAGAGGTTCAAAACTTTGTTTCCCTTGCATGATATCATGTTTGGAGGTTGCAGCACTGAAAGAAAAAGGTTGGGTTATGCAAATGAAGCAGAGCACAGAAATAAAAGCATTTATTTCATGGAAAACAGCACTTTTTGGCAGTTTGAATGGTAGGAGATTGATTCACAACTCTTATAGGTTACTAATCCCATTTGCTATGGCAAAGTTCACACAATCACTTTAAAGCTGTGGGTACAGTGTGGATCAGGCATACATCTCAAACTTTTATCATTCAAAATGAGGGACAATTGCCCTCATAACTCAGAATACTGTGGAAACTATTGTGTTTTGTAGTACAAAGTTTATTTTTGATTTAGGATATTAGAATATTATGAATTTTTGCTTTAAAGTTTGAATTTACAGCACATTCTCTGATTGGGCAGCACCTTTAATACGAAGGAAAGATGAAGGTCAGAGCATCTTTCAGAGGTACAATGAGGAATGGAAAGTTGAGAAATATTTATTTATTTGAAAACTGATGACCAGGAAAGGCACTCTGATTTGAGGCTCATTTCTAGGTGAAACCCAGGAGAAGGGAGTGGGGGGTACAAAATACATTATATAGTCACAGTCTGCAGTTACAATAAAGTGCACTCATAAACTGGTTAACACATGAGTAATTGCAAAATAAGCAAACAAGGCATGAGCAGCAAACTGAGCATTTCAACAACACTTCCACCTAGGTATGAGGCAATTGCAAGAGGAGCAGTCAGGAAGAAGGAAAACAGGAGCAGAGTAAGGGAAGGAGTTTCAGTTGGAATCTATGGGAGCCAGGGGAGGCAGTGAAGCAAAGGGAAGAGAGAAGTAGGTTCTAAACTGATGGCAGATGATAGGAAAAGGTTGACTGCTCAGAAGAGGAGTGGGGATGAGGAATGGTGAAGGTGCAGGATCCCTGGAGTGAAGGGAGCAGGAGGCAGAGGGGATAAGAAAGAGGTGGGAGATACTGTAAGTAGGAGGGAAGGGACCCAAATCCATCATTTGGAAATTAATGGGGCTCAATGGATCTGGTGACATGAAGGCAGAAGGACAATGGATATGAGGAAGTATAGTGAGCAATGATGAGTACAAAGAGGGGTGTTGGTAGCAAAGCAGCAGAAGAAGAAGCTGTAGAAGGTATCTAGTCTGACCAGGGAAGTGGAGAGGGAGGTGTCATAGAACACTCTAGTTATCAGGCTTGCACTGTTCCTCTTCAGAAACAGGATTACTGCATTTCCCACTGAGGAAGTCCATCAATTCTGCAACTCTTGTCCCAATGCCAGGAAAAAAAAGAATGAAACTCAATTACAGTACCAATAATCTTTTCTTCTGATAAGAGGTCTAGTACTACATTTCACCTGAAACTGACTCAGTCATGTGTAGTCCTTCCTCTGTAATTCATAGATATCTTGTTAAAGCAAACACTATTCTAGTATTGCTTTCAATTCTTACAGGCTCCTTATTTGCTATTGCACAGCTCCTGGATTTGTAATTTCACACTCTGTGCATGATGTCATCCTGCTCTCCAGAAAACCATATACCATGTCTGCACAGTCAAAGACCAGAAGCACCATTTTGGTAACAAGCTCATGATGGACCTGTAGAGACAGATAGTCTTTATTGCAGTACAAGGCATTAAGTTTGGGGTGGAGCTTTGCATGGATGACGTCAATGTGGGCAGAGAAGTCAAGCTTGCTGTGTAGTCACACACTGAGGTACTTGAAAGATTGGACCACTTCTTGAGGTTGCCATCCAAGGTGGAGAATATGGGCAGAGTTGGGAATCTGGACAATTTTTAGGTGGTGCCAAAGGTCATGGACACTGTTTTTTTTTTTGTGTTACCCATAGTTGGTTTGATTGGAATCAGCACAGGACATTGTGGAAGTCTTGCTGGAGCACACCTTCCATGGATGAGGTGGATGGACTGGAGGTGTAGATGACTGTGTCATCTGCATACATGCAAATATGTAAGTTCGCTCAGGCCAGGGGGAGGTCATTAAGGACAATGGCTAATAGAATGGGACCCAGGTTGCAGCAAGGTCTGATCACCAAGGAACTCTACCACTCTGCCACTGACTTTACAACTAAGGTTGATTAGTTATAACTGTAACTGCAACATGTCAGATTCCTGTCAAGGAACTGTACCAGTCCAAGACCATAATACAAGTAATTATACTCCTTTGCATCAGAATTGATTAAAAAAGATAGAAGCAGAGCAAAACCCAGCTTAACTTGTTCCAAAATACTACACTAATTCTTCATATGTCATGAACCTTGCTCTTACACTTAGATCACTGCAACTTGCTCACAGTAACAGTGAGTAAGTAGCTCTGGTGGGATTTGAAGCTGAACTTGCTGGTTCCCAAGCCTGTGACCTAACCACTAGACCCCAATATGATCCCCGTCACATTTTTAAGACTGCTTAGTGAAGATTAAAGCAGGCAGTTATCAGATAGCAGAAGTGAGAGGGAATCCAGAGGAACTTATTTCCAGGAATGAAATTAAAAGTCTGAGTCTCAGGAGTAAAATGAGGAAGGACTGCTTTTATGTTAAATGCACATCCCTAGAGGCATACAACTGACTAAAGTATAAAAATGCAATATACTATATAATGAAGAAACATATCCCTGGACCCCTATCAGATATGTTAGATACTAGATCAAATGTTATCGGTTCCCTCCATGAATTCTTTCCATTTCCAGCACTGAAAGGAGATGTCTTGTTAGCAGTTGGTTGGGCATAGCCAAAACTAGAAAAGGTGAACTTTGCTGTTTAACCCCTCTGAGGGAAAAAGTCAATAGTCTGTTGACTACATCACAACTCTAATGAAATATCTAGATTGATTAGAAATCTATATCATTGCATACCAGCTGCTTAACTCCCCCCCATTTCACATAGCTGCTAAAAGGTAGCTGAATCCATGCCCCTTAACATTTTTCCCTGTTGCCCAATAAATGTGAGATTTTTACATCACAATAATACAAGTAAATTAAAACTAAGCCACGCATTATTTTATATCCTTTATCAGACTAATGCATTAGCAGCTATATTGGCTCTGACCAGAGTTTGTTATTTGTATATTACTTGGTCATATTGTTACAGATTGTGACTCTAGGTTGCTTTATGGTTTCTTTAAGTTTGCCCCTACTGTAGAGCCTCATTATATTATATAGATATTTGCCTGTGTATATTTTTGAAATACTGTGGACTGTAAATTGTTCGCTCTGCTTCTCCTAGAACAAGTACTGGATAGATTTATTTATAAAACCAGAAAGGGAAGGAAGCACCTAGTTATCTCGTTGGTGAGAATGCTGACCTCCCTCACAGCGATGGCACAATACCGACGCAGGTATTGTGCCACCTCTTACATGGCTGTTTTCTGTGGGGGGCTGCACCCCCACACATCCCCCTGGTGGGGGGCTCTGCCCCCTGCACCCCCCAGACTCTAGGATTCCAACTCCAGGTCAGAGTTGGTCCAATAAGGTGGCAGAACACTGGTGGAAGGTGAAACACGGAAAAAGGACCATTACCACGAATGTTGCCATAATGATCTTTTTCTATGTTTCACCATTGGGGTGTCGACAACAAGGGGTGATACAAAAAGGGAATGACCCAGTTAAGCCATAGCTAATTTTCAATGGGGTCCCAACATTCACACACACACACACACACACACACACACACACACACACACACACACACAGTTACAATAAATTGGCAGTTCCACTTAATCATGAAATTTATGCATATTACAATATAGAATATACATATAAAAAAGGAAATGTACAACAGACCAATATGATTAATATGCAGTTAATTCATGTTTTACTGAACAGTTTAATTTTACCGATTGCTATTACAGGTATTATTGGAAAATGGCGATTATTCTACTAACCCACTAACTGTGTTCTAGATTGCTGCAACACAGTTGTGGCTTGGTGGCAGAGATGAAAAACCAAGATTTTAAAGCCCCTACTGTAACAATGATTGGGCTGAAATTTTTATGTTATAATGTAACCTGTTCCAGACTCTTGAGCCAGCAGATGAAAAAGCAATGTTGTCTTTAACATTTCTTCAAACTGAAATACAACAATAAATGCTATCTGAAGACATTGGCCCTTTCCTTAGGGTTATACTTTTCAGAAATTCAGGAATGTAAATGAGCACTCTGTCAGAAACAATTATATACGGAACATACCAAATGTAATTGCCTTTGTTTATTTAGACCTAACCAATTCAAATCCCTGCATATCATGCAATGATTACAGTCCTGGGGTATCTAGGGCAAAGCGGGAAAACCTTTTATAGATTACATCCAACCTTGGCAGCTCCTCTCTGGAGACCCCACTGAATACCACTTCCCTGATTCCTATAAAATTGTCCTCACTGTATAACCACATTGTATTTATAGAAAACTGTTTATTGGTAGATATCTGACTGTATATTTTGACTACCATGTATTGCAAACTGCTCTTCTTGCTCTTCTCATGTATCCCTCCTCCCTACCCCCAGATGCAGCTGGAAATTAGCTCTTCTTGGACTCTGCTTGCTCATCTGGAAAATATGTTCCAAATAAATAAATAAAAACAAATATGCTCCAAGAACTGTCTTTTGGTTTTCCATGAATCCTTACTCCAGTCATAGGCTTTTTATAGGGCTCCAGCTTACTCCCTCTTTCTTGAATGTTTCAATTTCTTCCTTGACATAAAATGATCCCTCTACCAGAGGTACAAAGTACTGTAATTAGTCCGTGCCCCAGCTATTCCTTCTGCCTCACTGAGTGCCCCCCTAACCATGACCATCTCAACTTTATCCATTAAGAAGTTTGCTAAAACTTCAGGATCATAGAGAATGCAAGATCAAATACATTATTGGTTTATAGTACTCATCTCCTGCCATTCTGGCAGCTGACTTTTCTTGTGGGGGGGGAGGGCAGGATAAACACAGTCCTTGTGTAACAGTCATATTTTTTTTCTGCAAGTGACTTAGATGGGGCAAAAAAAGTCCTAAGCAGAGGGTTGTGGCACCAGTATTCTTTTTAGAAATCTAGTATAAACAATTTTATTATACTCAACTGAAGTAAGATTTATAGCTGCACTTACCATTTCTGCTTGTAAAATGCAAATTCGCTATGAGTGGGTTAAGCCGTAGGCAGATGTTTGCCATTGCTGTTGAGTGCACAAGGTAAATCTGAGCTGTAACTATGTTTTCTGATACTCTGTCATGTGCCTGTGTAGCTTTTCAAGTATGAAAAATAGAAGGGAGCTCTTGTCATTAGGGTAAACACCTCTGGGACGGAGGCTGCCACCCTTTGAAGCAAACATCAAATGGCTGAAACACAAGTGGTCTTCATTCAAACTAAATGAGGATCAAGGTTGCATTCCTTCCTTCAAGAAATGCAATCATTGTTTAATACTGAAATAGTATTACTAGGTGTTGCTTAAGGAAAAACTCTCCTTTATATGCAGTGCAAGTACTGAAAAGATTACATTACCTTCTAGTCTAGGAAGTTGTCTAACGCTTATTTTTCTGTACAATTCAATTAATCTCAATATTATCTCTGTTTTTGTAACTTTATTATCATAACTGGGCCATAGTCTACAGCCATTATTACCATTGTGCCAGAAATAAAAAGTTCCAGTCTTCCACTGGCACCTATGGATGCATCAGCATCTGCCAGAAAATGACAGTAAGCTGGGATGTCCATTGTTGATGAGGTTTCAATACATTTTTCCATTGCTTTTTTTATCATACACCCTAAACTTTCTCTCACCCTTTGCAGTATGCATGATGATATCATGGAAATGGTTAACCCTAGCAACAGGGCCTACCTTATTTGAAAATAGCCCATAGTTGACAAGTTAATATATAAACAACAAACTTTGGCCAGAGCCGATAGGGCTGCAGCTGAAGAATTTGGGGTAAAAATATTGACAATTATGAAAGTTATGAGCCTGCATTATAAAAATGTGATGTAGGCTCATAAATTTGGTTGTTTTGTAATATCTGTACACCAAGGGCTGGATATTCAGACTGTGCCGGGCAGTGGCGCAAGCCTGGGTGCAGTGCAACTGGACTGTGCTGGGGCCAGGACCAGGCGATATTCAGTAGTGATGCGCCATGGCTCAGCACTGTTGAATATGGCACAGAGGGTGCACACACTGCACATGGCGCAGTGGCACTGCACCAGTGCAAGACACAGAAAGGGAGCATGGCGATGTGCCAGCGCAAGTGCAGTGCGCTAGGCGCATCACCCACGATATTCAGCCGGGGGCATGCAAATGAGGCCATAATATATGCAAGGTGCAAATGGGGCCATTTGCATGTCATTATGGCCCCATTTGCATGTGATGTGCTGGGTCCTGGTGAATTGTGCCTAGTACCCCGCCAAGCTGCTGCCATTGGGGGTCAACACCCTGGTGGGCTATTGCAGCCCCCCGCTCCCGTACACCCAATCGTGGGCATCTGTATATATTACAGTAATACCTGGTGGTTTAGCGGTCCCCCCCCCATATGCCCGATCATGGGCCATTGAACATATTAAGGATTTACATGGTGGTCCAGCGGTACCCGCCGTATGCCCGATTGCAGGCTGTTGTAAATGTTACTGATATACCTGGTTGTCTAGCGGTAACACCGCCCCCCGTATGCATCGATCACGGGCTGTTGTGGAAATAATGAATTACCTAGTGGTCCAGTGGTACCCACCTCCCCACCCACAGAGGTCCCCCAGCCACCCAGCACCCCCCCATCATCGGCAGGTGGCAGCACCCCGCCCACATACCACCTGGCCGCCTGCCGAATGACAGCATACAGTATGATCTGTACGCTTGTTGGTCCACAGTGTGGACCAATGGGATTGCAGACCATACTGTACTTCACAGGACCAGATATGTGAATGAACATATGCTCTCCAGGGACACCACGGATGTGGAGATGACTGTGCTCCGTGTCCAACATGTTCAGTTGGAAGGAATGCGGGAGTCCTTTTCTCATAGCAAGAGGTCTGCAGGGCTACACCTACTGCAGCCCTAAAAAATCAATGCCTCACCTAGCAAACCCAGCATTCCAGCTATCAGATCCTTTTTAACCACAAGAATGAACTGCAGTGCCCCAAACTTCTCTATCCTTAATAACATGGAGAGATTAAAATACATTGGAACTAAACCCACAAAACTTTTCTCAATTCAGATATTGCTAGAATACAAACAACCCCCCCTCAAAAAAAGAACTATTGCTGTGTTAATTTTATTAAGACTAAACTAGTGTAGAATAGTTTTTTCTCAATTCTATGGCCCCCATTTTAAAAAGTAAACTGTATTCTTTCTTGGTTTCAATTTCTTTTGAGAACCAAGATGTTTAATGATAGTTTATACCTCTGTTCACTTTTGTGACTTCCTGATTTGACTACTGCAATGCTCTGTACCTCAGGGTGAATGGAGGGGTCCTACATCAGCTGCAGCTAGTGCAGAACACAGCAGCCAGGTTTCTGACAGGTTTTCTGAGGTCATGTCATGTGACCACGGTTTTACTTGATCTACATTGTCTGCCGGTGGGGTGGTGAATTACCTTCAAGGTCGGTTTACTGACGTATAAAGCCCTATACATATTGGGCTCTAGCTATCTATGTAACTTCCTGACTCCTCATCATACCCACACCCCTCTCCAATACTCTTAGGTGGGCCTCTGAGTGATTCCCAGGGCACAGTTGAAATCACTTTCCACAAACAGCAGCACTCAGATGTTAAAACATGTTGATAATGCCCTCTGGTGTACTTTCAAATGATGCAAACACAGCACGAATACCCACTGGTGAGGCATCACATATACCAGATGGCATTATCAACTAATGAGTAAGTCTCATTTTTTTTCACATTTTGAGTTCCGCTGTTTGTGGAAGGTATGCTAAATGCTGTTGAGCAAGCATCTGTTGCTGTAGTCTGTGAGTGCACGTTGTTTGTGTTTTCATGGCTGAAATCAACTGGTGACAGGGCCTTTGAGGTAGCTGGCTCAGTCCTGTGGAACTCACTTGTAAGATCCTTGAGGGAGGCCCCCTCGCTGAAGGCCTTAAGAAATGCCTGAAATCACATCTGTTCAAAGAAGCCTTTGGATTATAGGACTACAGGATATGGCACTTGATTCACTGGCTGTTTTAAACATGTATTTTATTAATTTATTATTTATTTGGTTGGTTTATTTATTTATTTTAAATTGTATTTTTACTTAGGTAATATTTATTATAAGTTTTATTTAATTTGAATTCATTGTTGATATAACTGTGCTGAACTATGTACAGTGCCCTGAGCCTGAGGGAATTGGTGCTCTATAAAAAAAGCTTATTTACTTACTAGTTCCAATCACTGTAAATATATATAATTGGTAAATTGATGACCTTTTACACACATTTTTTAATATAAGAAGTATTTTCTAATTTTGTTCTCTCCCATTGGTCTAATGACAGTGAAACAAAAGAAAAATACATGAACAACAGGGGCCAGGTATTCAAAAGTTAGCACTGGCGCTAAGGGGGATTGTACCTGCGCTATCCAGATTTGCATCCATTTTTGGGGGTGGAATACATTCAGAGGCCCTTGAAGCACATGTTAAACCTGTTAGTGTCCAAGTGTTAACATGACGCTGTGCCCAAGCAAATGAGGGGGTTCCCTCCTGCATATGGGTGCACTGACATTTTCAAAGGTTTGCAGCAGTGATAAATGGCTCCCAAAGTGCCACTATTTACTGATGCTGAAAACCTTGTCTTAACCGGGTGCTAAGCCTACACCCTCACCCAGTTGATGGCAGAACAGCTGTACTGTAGCCGCATGCTCCAGATTGCCAGCACATTGGGAGGTTGCAGGCTCTGGTGTCCAGTGGCACACCCTATCCCCAATCATCCATTCTGTATATGGTACAGCACTCCCTGGTGTCTAGTGGCTCCCCCACCACCCATCACCCATCCTGGATAATATAATATACCCTTGGCATCTAGTGGCACCCCCCACCCTGATCACTCATCCCATATATTATACACACATCCCTCATATCTAGTGGCACCTCCCCCGATCACGTCTCCTGGATTAAACACATATTCCTAGTGTCTAGTGGCACCCCCACCCCTGGTCAGCCATCCCAGATATTATACACACATCCCTGCTGTCTAGTGACACCCCCACCCCCTGATAACCATCCCATATATTATGCACATTTCCCTGGTGTCTTGCGGCACCTGGTACACCACCACCACCACATGTGCTATACGTCAAACACCTCTCCCTGGTATCTAGTGCCAGCCCCACCCCGATCACCTGTTCTGTATAGTGAAACACAAATCCCTGGTGTCTAGTGGAACTCTCTGCTCCTGATCATTAGTCCTGTATTGTATCTCATATCCCTGCCCTGGTATCTAGTGGCATTCCCCACCCCCCCGATCACCCGGCCCATGTACCCTATAATATTTCTGGTGTTCAGTGGTACCCCCAGCCCCCACCCCCAAATGCAAGTTGACAAATGAACCAGAAAACAGTAGCAGTCTAGTGGCCCCCACCCTCCCTTGTATGCACCCAGAACACCACACACCCAACCCTCCCTTACCAGTGTATCCAGTGACATGCATTGATTCTCGATATGGTGATTGGCACATTCCTCCTCTCATTTCCTCGGCCAGCCATCATATGAGTTGACAGCATGTGAACAGATACTGTATACTGTACACATGCTCACTCTCAGCTCATACGGTGGCCAGCCAAGGAGGTGAGAGAGGGGCTGAGCCGGTCATTGTAGCAGGATTCAATGCATGTCCCCAGACGCACTGGCAAGGGGGGGTTGGATGGATGTTGTTCTGAGTGCCACTACAAACCCAGCAGCTAACCATTTTTTTAATTAAATTTCCCACTCCCTTTTGCAGCTGCCAATATACCTCCCTTTACTCTGAATCAAGTACCAACCCATTTATGTATAATAAACCCCCACTCCCTCCCTCTTCTGCCTGTATACAGCCCTCTACCCCAAACTCAGTACCAATCCATTTTTGGAGCTGGTCCATAAGACCAATCCCCTTCATCCGATCGTGGGCATACATGTATAATCTCCCTGGTGGACCCTAGCCCATTGCCCGATCGCAGGCATATGAATAACATCTCCCTTGTGGTCCAGTGGACTGATACTCTGCGCCTGATCGCGGGCATGTGATGAATTATTCCCTGGTGGTCCAGTGGACCGATCTCCTTCTCCTGCCCATGGGCTTTTGACAACCCCTTGTCAGTCAGTGGGCAGCCGGGCGGCTTATGGGTGGGGAGCTGCCGCCCACCACTGACTGGGAGGGAATGCAGGGTGTTAGGGGACTCAGTGGGCTGGTGGGGAGGGGGGTACCACTGGACCACCAGGGGGTTTGTCAAATGCCTGCGGGCGGGTGAAGGAGATCAGTCCACTGGACCACCAGGGAATAGTTCATTATATGCCCATGATAGGGTGCAGGGGATTGGTCCACTGGACCACCAGGGAGATGTTATTCATATGCCTATGATTGGGCGATGGGGTAGGGTCCACTAGACCACCAGGGAGATTATACACTTATGCCCACGATCGGGTGAAGGGGCCGGGCCACAGCGCTCCCTGGGCAGGGAACATGGGGTCGGTGTTTTGGGAGGTTAGGTGGCCACCCACAGCAGGTGGCTGCTGTGTTGCACCCAGCAATATGGCAGCCCGCCTGTGGGTGCTCCCAACTTGTTCCCTGTTTGTATGGGTGCAACATTGCACCCCCCCTGATATGGTGCAAGGCGGGGTTGTGCCTGCATATGTGCCACACATCCCAGGCTGAATATCGAGATGTGCCACACATCATTGACGATACCCGCACTACGGCGCGCTACATTAAAGGTGCGCCCTAGCACATCGGGGTTGCTCAGTGCAACCCACCCGTAGAATATCATGCCAGGACAGGGTTGCATATGGAGCAACACTGTTGCGCCATGCGTAACACCTTTGAATATCCCACCCATTCAGTTTTTTAAAATAAGAGTGAAAAGCTGCTGGTTGAATGACTAAGAATCTGGGCACCAGGGAACAAATGTTTTTGAAAATGCTCAGATCCTTTTTTTTTTTTTGCTCCTCCCACACCCCTGTCTGGCCACTACTTTTGGCCGCCAATGGACCCTTCATCCCACCACACCTTTCCCCTCAGTGCCATCCACCATCCCTTATGTATCATGCCCTGGTCGACCCAGCGTATCCCTTCACTAGGACCCCCCTCCCTGGGCCCATGAGAGGGGAGATAGGGTCCAAATCTGTGCCAGGTGCACAATGGGGGATTGGCTCTGGAGGCTATTTCCAGGGCTTCAATGTGAAAGGGTATCCGGGTGACCATCATCCAGTCAGCTGAGAGGCAGTTTCCCATTTTCTCCCCAGCCCACCCACCTCTCACATACTGGTCCGGCCTCAGCAGCATCCTGGGAGCAAAGGCATTCAGTGGCATGCCAGAGCTCACACCACCAAGAATACCTGCCACAAGCCACTGCCAGGAGCTGCCTAATAAGCAGTCCGGTACTGCCCCACTCCCTAGTGAGGGAAGCATCTGAGGGACACTCTTAACTCCTTCCCTGCCGGTCTCCTTTCCTGAAGTCTGGGCCCGGGGCGTGAACCCAAGTTGCTAGCATGCGATGCGAAAACCCATTGCTCGGTGCTATGGAGCCAGCAAAAATGTCCAGTTTCTAATTTGCTTTAAAGGATGCCTAAACTCAGACATTTTAAATGTAACTTTTCTAAAACCTGGCTTCATAGCTCTTTAAAGAAAAGGCTGCTGTTTATATGAATGCTGAAACTGCATTCATTTAATTGGGATAACAAGTTTCTTCCAATTCAAATTTCTCTCCTTCAGCTTCTCTAAAATGGCTGCTGATGTGCAATGTATGTCATTGAGGAGAGAGCCCAGTCAGTAACAGGTGCTTTAGCAGGTGCAGCTATCATGCAGTAGGACTGTGTTCTCACTTTATTTAACAGTCAATTTGTTTAAAAGGGTAAAACTTATCACTTAACGGGGCCCTACGCACCAATGAGTGGGATATACATAAAGGTATTGTAATCCTAGATTGAAATAAATAAAAATAAATAAATAAATAAAAAAATATACATACAGGAGGTGAGTATCCCGCCCATGTAGCTCTGCACCTGCGGACCGGCTGGTATGTACTACCGGCCACCACCTGTCTGCGGCCCTGCACCCCTGGTGTGCAGGTCTGCGCAGGACAGCCGGGAGTATGTAGTGAACCCAGCTGGGCATCCAATCAGATGCCCACCCTGGGTCCCAAGTGGATCACTCATGGAGTACTCATGCAGCTGGACGCGGGGTCCAGGTGCATGAATAGCACCTGCAGACACTCAGACCTGTGTGTCAAAGCTCCTTCAGGTTTTGAACCTCTGGTCAAGGCCCTGGAGCACAGTGGCCACCGCCACCCCCTTCGCCCATCACATGGCATCCATCGGCTCCCATGTAGCTAGGCGTCTCAACACCAGCTGGCACCTGAACTGGCCACCCATTGCAGACTCCCGAACCCGGTATTTAATCCACCATCAGTGTCCAGAGATGCCTACGGCACCAACCTCCTATATAAAGTACCTGCAGTAATGGTGCCGGTTGAGATGCAGTGGCACAGCCTTCCGCACACCTCCACATCTGTCGGCCATCTGACATATGCTGGTGTGCATCGGCTGTGTGCCCCTGCATACATCAGATGGCCGGTGGCCATGGAAGTGTGCAGGGGGCTGTGGTGCAGGCTGTCTCTGACCACAGTACTGACACTGCAGGTATGGTGGTGGGGGGGTTGGTGCTGAGGGAAGGGGCACCACTGGACACTGATGATGGGTTGGGGTACTGGGTTTGAGGGTCTGCCATGTGCAGCTGGTCCGGGCACCAGTGGGTGTTGTGGGGGGGTGTTGGCCTGTGTACCACATCAAGGACTGGACATACGGAGGGGGCATGTACAGCACAGTGATGAGGTGGGCATATGTGGGGAGGGGGGCGCATGGCACTACAGGGTTGGGACTGGCCCATAATGGGGGGGAGTCATGTGGTGGCACTGCTGTTATGGACCCAGCCTTCTGTTGACCCGGCGGTTGCCCTGTCAGCTGCCCCAACACCCACCAGCAGCCTAGTGGGCTGGGGCATCATGGAGATTGGTGTCTGTGTTTGGCTGTGACCAGTGGGTCATGTCTGAAGGGGTGTGCAGTGGTTTACAGCAGGGTTCCCGGCTGCCATAACCTGCTCTGCACTACACCCCCCTGTGGCCAGCACTACGTGCCTTGTGACTGGTGTGTAGTGCCAACCCGCCCCTGGCATGCCCCCACGATCCCCCAGCACATTGCTGTCCATGCTGCCAGAGGAGTGGGTGCGTAACTGTGTTGCACCTGGTTCATGATTACCACGCAGGGTCTGCAGGACCCCAATCCGCGGCATTCATGTGTAGCAATACCAATGTGCCCAGTTTCTGTGGCACATTGGCAATGTGCATAGGGCCCAAAATTTGTATTATTCATGCTAATACATATGTTAAGTGATGATTTTTTAAAGATTGTAGAACACACCACGCTGAAACTGTTTTTCTCACACAGCACACTCCATCCCAACACAGTCTCCTCATGTGACAGCCTCCTTGCCACTGTCCACTGTCCACACTCCCTAATGCCCCATAACCTCCAGCACCTGCCTCATTGTTTAAAAAGTACCTGGTGGTCTAGTTGGAAAAGCACACACAGCCACAAAGATCCATGCTTCTAATGCCAGAAACCAAAGGAAGGCAGCTTGAATGAATCCAGGAGCCATCCCTTCCCCACTGAGCTGAACTTTACTTTTTTCTGGGTTTCCAGGTAGGGATCAGCGTGGCCGAGGTGGTGGAGCACCAGCCAATTGGCTCAGTGGTGACACCCCCCAACCTCTGAAGCAGCCAATGGGACCATCAGCAGGAAGAGGTCTGATTAGCATTCAGCTGGTATAAAAGGAATTTTGCACCAAGCAGCCACCCCCCCACGACCTACCCATGTAAAGGACCAATGCGCTAAGGATGTTACAGTCTGCCCACCAGAGTCAGCCCAACAAGGCAGTTGGTGGCCAGACACTCTGCAGCTCAACAAGCCAGTAGGGGAGCAATGAAGGAGTAAGACAGGAGGAAGCATGACATCAGGGTGATTTATCCTACACCAGATGTAAACTTCCTGTTCAAACTCATGTAACTGCAGACGCAATGCAAGAGAGCGAGGAGGGTCAGGCACAGGCACTAAGAAGGGTTCAGGTAGGAGTAAAAAAAAAGCGGGGTAGTAATGAGTTAGGGACAAGCAATAGTTTGGGTATAGGTAAAACACACTGCCTAGGGTAGGACTACATAAGGGTTTATAAGAAGCATAACAAAAACAGGCAGGGTAGAGGTGAGTTAGAGTCAAGTAATAGTTGGGCAAGGGGTAAAAAGGGTCTAAAGGAGGCCAAACAGAACAACAGGCAAGGTAGGACATGGTTATGCTGGGCATGGGGCAGTGGCGTGGCAGTCTTCAAAGAGACTTTTTGGAAACTACGGTGCTGCTCCATCTGCATGCAACCCACAACTCTTTGGGCTGAGGAGGGAGGTTGCCAGACTCCAAGCCAAGATGGCTTGGATTCGGGGTGCCTCTGTCCCCACCCAGGGACAAGAAAGTCCAACACCACAGCCTCAAAGGATGCCAAGGACGAGGAACAGCTAGACTATGGTGATCTCAGGAGGAGTGCGAGTGGTGGGTCAGAGACACATCATGACATGGTACCACTACAAAATTCCTATACTGTTCCAGCAGAGTGAGACTGACCCCACGGAGGCACCTGCAATAGTGACCAAAGAGGATGTGGGGTCCTCCATGGTGGTGACCCCAAGGTGGGTGGTAGAGGACCCCAGAGGAGGAGAAAAACTCCCTGGTGGGGAGTCACTTGTTAGGAGGATAGATTTGGGGACAGGAAGGGAGGGGGAGAAGGAGGTTAGGTTAGAGGGATGGGGAGTAGATCCTGAGGATCATTAGGGAAACAGGACAGAAGGGTGAGATGGATGTCATGATCCACCTTGGGATGAAAGACCTGGCTATGGATGAGGCTAGGATAGTACAGGAAGAGTTCAGGGAGTTGGGGAGTGGTCTTAAGCAGGTAGCACACTCAATGGCTTTTTCTGAGGTGCTGCCTGTCTATGACAGGGGGACGGATAGGGTACTCCATACCAGGAGCTTCAACACATAGTTAAGGGAATGGTGCAGAGTGGAGGGGATCAGCTACATTGGGGATTGGGGTCCTACGTAGAGGGATAGAGGTCTATACAGGGGAGATGGCCTGCATCGATCAGGAAGAGGAACCACAACCCTCAATGAATAGTTTAAATGTTACATTGACAGGCATTTAAACTAGCTGAGGGGGTGGCAGAAGGAAACAGAAGACATATAATGTCCCCCCTCAAGCAGAAATAGGCAGTAGGTACAGACCAAAGGAAAACAAATCTCCAAGGGTACCCAACAAAAAAGGAAACAAACTGGTAGAAGAAAAGAAAGATGGAACTGGGAGCAGACGGTGTAAGGAGAGATGACAAAAGGAGACAGGGGATGATGACAAAGAGGGTGAAATTACAGTCTGGAAGGGCATATGTGCAAATGCTCAAAGTCTGTGAAACAAAATCCCAGACCTAGAGGCCATCATGGTAGAGGCTGACCTGGAAATTGTCGCCATTACCAAGTCATGGTGCAATGAGAACCATGACTGGGATATAGCCATACCAGGCTACACTCTGTTCAGAAAGGACAGGGTGGGAAGTAATGGGATGGAGGGGGGAGTGTGTCTTTATGTGAGGGATAGCATAAAGGCTACCAAGATACAGGGAAATCAGGAAGGGGTGGAAGTACTGTGGGTCACCCCAGAAACAGGGAAGGGAGCTGCAATCCACACTGAAGTGATCTACAGACCTCCAATGTGGGGGGGGGGCAGGGGGTGGAGCTGGATAAGGTTCTAGTGGAAGCCATCCAAAAGATGGCAAACAAGGGAGAGGTGCTGCTGGTGGGGGACTTCAGTCTGCCTGATGTAGACTGGAGCATCCCAGCTGCAGTGTCAGCTAGAAGCAGGGACATCCTGGACTCCCTGCAGTAGGCATTCCTTAGGCAAAAGCCCACTTGTGAGTGGGCAGTACTGGACCTTGTACTCAGCAATGGGGACAGTGTTACAGACATCACAGTGGGTGGCTACCTGGGGAACAATGATCACTGTACAGTGTAGTTCAAGGTAAGTACTGCAGCAGGATCGAACCACACAAAGATGAGGGTTCTGGACTTCAGGAGAGCAGATTTTAAAAAGATGGGGAAATGCCTCAGGGATGCTCTGTGGGGGAGGGGCTTGAGGGCAGTGGAGGAACAGTGGGCAAATCTGAAAGGAAGGATAGAGAATGCAACAAACTTCTGTGACAGGCAAGTAAGCAAAAGCGGAAGAAATAGAGACCGCTATGGTTCACAAAAGAGGTGGCTGGGAAGGTAAGGGCAAAAAAGTTATCATTTAGGAGGTATAAGGAGACACAGAGAGAAGATAGAAAGGTGTATCAGGAGAAACAAAGGGAGGCAGGGTAAGCAATTAGACGTGCAAAGGCACAGACAGAGGAGGAAAATAGCCAGGCTGTGCAGAAAGGGGACAAGGTATTTTTCAGGTACAGTATGTAAGCAAAAAGAAGACCACAGGAGGGATAGTAAGGCTTAGGAAGGAAGGAGGGGAGTGTGTAGAGGGGGACCAAAAGCATTATTCTTGAACAAGTACTTCTGTTCAGTGTTTACAGAGAGTGGGGAAGGAGAGGAACAACAGATGAGGGCCAGGAGCATAGAAGGAAGGGAGGTAGACACTAGTCCATTTACTGAGGAGAGGATTCTGTGAGAACTCGCAAATCTGAAAATGAACAAAGCAATGATGCCAGAAGGGATGCATCCTAGGATATTAAAGGAGCTCAGGGAGGTGCTGGCTGCACCTCTGACATCCCTGTTCAACCTCTACTGGAGATGAGAGTAGTTCTGAAGGACTGGAGGAGGGCAGATGTAGTCCCACGTCACAAAGTGGAAGCAAAGAGGAGGCTGGCAAATACAGGACAGCCAGCCTGACTTCGGTGGTGGGGAAAGTAATGGAATCACTACTGAAGGAGAGGATTATGGAATACCTGGAATCCAGTGGCCTTTAGTATCTGAGGCAGCTTGGATTCACTCAGGGGTGATCATGTTAAACAAATCTGAAGGATTTCTTTTGATTGGGTGACTAGGAAATTTGATCAAGGAGGAACGATGGATGTGGTCAACCTAGATTTCAGTAAGGCGTTCACCACATTTCCACATAGGAGACTCATGAACAAGCTGGGCCACATATAAGAGGGTCCAAAGGTAGTAAACTGGGTGAGAAATTGGTTGGGGGACAGGAGACAGAGGGGGGTGGTGGTAAATGGAGTTCACTATGAGGAAGGGAGTGTGACAAGCAGGGTGCAACAGGGATCAGTGCTGGGACCAGTCCTCTTTAATGTATTTATTAGCAACATTGTAGAGGGGCTGGAAGGGAAGGTATACTGCTTTGCAGATGACACTGAAATCTGTAATAAGGTAGACACTCCAGGAGGGTGCGGAAAAGGTGAATAGTGATCTAGAAAACTTAGAGGAGTGGTCAAGTTTGTGGCAGCTAAGTTTCAATGCTAAGAAGTGCCAAATCATGCACTTGGGGCACAGAAACCCAGGGGTGGAGTACAAAATGTGTGGTGGGGTAGTATTAACCACACCAAACAGGAAAAGGACCTGGGACAAATCATATCTGATGACCTAAAGGTGGACAGACAGTGTGATAAGGCAGTGGGGAGAGTTAGTGGGATGCTAGGGTACATAGGTATGGGTATCACCAGCAGAAAGAGAGAGATGGTATTACCACTGTATAGATCACTGGTGAGACCTTCCCTAGAGTACTGTGTCCAGTTCTGGAGAACACATCTCCAGAAGGACATAGACAGGGTAGAGGCGGTCCAAAGGAGGACAACCAAAATGGTGCATGGCCTGCATCAGAAGCCCTGTGAGGAGAGACTGAAGGACCTCAATATGTACACCCTGGAGGAAAGGAGGTGGTGGTGGTTGTGGTGGTGGGGGGAATAGAAACAGAAACATAGAAAGTGATGGCAGAAGAGAACCTCCAGATCCAGCTAGTCTGCCCATAAGCCTATCCCCCTTCCCTAACTGATATTCAGTGTTATGATTCTTTTGTACCTATCCCAAGCCTTTTTGAATGTTCCAACTGTGTTTGCTTCCACCACCTTAGGCGGCAGGCAGTTCCACACATCCGCCACCCTCTCTGTAAAGAAGAACTTTCTTGCATTGTCCTTAAATTTGCCTCTTTCTAGCTTCATGCTGTGACCTCTGGTTCTTGTGTGACCCTTGAACTGAAAAAGGTCCTGAACTTGTACCTTGTTTCTTCCCTTCAAGTATTTGAATGTTTCTATTATGTCTCCCCTATCTCTCCATTGTTCAAGGGAATACATGTTGAGTTCTTGCAGTTGCTTCTCGTAGTTTATATCATGGAGTCCCTGTATCATTTTTGTAGTTTTCCTCTTTACTGTCTCAAGTCTGTCTATATCCTTTTTGAGGTGTGGTCTCCTGAACTGTACACTGTACTCCAGATGCGGTCTCACCAAAGATCTGTAAATTGGCATGATAACCTTTTTCTGCTAGTAATTCCCTTCCCTATGTAGCCCAGCATTCTATTTACCTTTAATGCTACTTTCTCACATTGTTTGAATGTTTTCAGTTCATGTGATATGATTACTCCTAGATCTCTTTCCTGCTTTGTTGATTCTAATTTGACTCCTCCTAGAAGGTATTCTTCATCTGGGTTACTCTTCCCTATGTACATGATTTTGCACTTTTTAGTGTTGAAATTTATTTGCCATGTGTGTGACCAACTTTCTAGCTTTCTAAGGTCAGCCCTCATCCTTTCCACTCCACCAGGAGCATCCACCCTATTGCATATCTTTGTGCCATCTGCAAAAAGACTCACTTTACCTTCCAGACCCTCAGATATGTTGCTGATAAAATATTGAATAGGATGGGGCCCTGTACCGATCCCTGTGGTACACCACTAGTCACCTCCCTTTCTTCCGATAGGGAGCCATTTACCACTACCCTCTGTGTCCTTCCTTTTAGACAACTTCCTATCCAGTCTGCAGCCTTTTGACTCATGCCCATGCTGCCAAGTTTATTTAATAACCTTATGTGTGGGACCGAATCAAAGACTTTGCTGAAGTCTAGGTAAACCATGTCCACAACACCACCCTGGTCCACTACTTGGGTCACCCAGTTGAAGAAGTTGGTAAGATTGGTCTGGCATGACCTCCCAGCAGTGAACTCATGCTATCTTTGGTCTAATCTTCCATCATCTTCAAGAAAGGATACAATTCTCTTCTTGAGTAGGGCTTCCATTGTTTTGCCCACAATTGAGGTGAGGCTAATGGACGGTAGTTGCCAGCACTTTCCTTGCTACCATTTTTGTGAAGTGGGACAACTGTGGCCTTCCTCCAGTCCTCTGGTACCTCTCCACATTCCAAAGATAGATTGAATAGCCTGGTCAGGGGAGCTGTCAGTTCCAGAGAAAAAATTAAAAAATGCTGCACTCAGGAACCAGGGTGGGGTGTGAGTATGGAGCAGCAACCCCAAGCTATAACATGAGAGGCAACATAACTCGCACTCCAGAGCCAGGAGCTCAGACGCTCCAGTGAAGTCACTGATACAGCCTTACGTGGTGAAGTCCCAGGGCACCTGGTCTAAGCAGTAACATAGCTCTGTTGTTGCTTGTCTGCTCTGACTACATTTGCTTATATTAAAGCAATAAAATAAGTTGTAATTTTAAAACAAACATGGTTGGCTACTTCACTGGAGCATCTGAGCTCCAGGCTCTGATGTGCAAGTTTTGTTGTCTCTCACGAGCTGCCAGTTCCTCCTTTAGCTCTCTCAGTAATCTTGGATGAACATTGTCTGGTCCCATAGCTTTGTTCACCTTGAGCTTTTCTAGTTCCTTCAGGACTATTTCTTCTGTAAAAAGTTCCAAATCAATTCCACTGCTGTTTGTACTTTTTTTCTGGCATGGGTGGTCCGCCCTTCCCCTCCTTTAGTGAAAACTGAGCAAAAATATCTGTTGAGGATTTTGGCTTTTTCTTTATTATCCTCCACATGCCTGCCATCTTCCCTTGCCAGTCTGAGTATGCTTTCACTCTTCTTCCTTTTGTTGCTGACATATCTGAAGAAGGTTTTGTCTCCATTTTTGACCTCTCTGACTTTCCTCTCCCCAGTTCCTGCTTTGGCCACTCTGATTAACTTGCCTGCTTTCTTTTGTTTCTCCTTTATGTTTCCATAGCCTTTTCACAGCCCTTCTCCTTGTATTTTTTGAAGGCAGTTTGCTTCTTCCTGACCTTGGTGGCCAAGTCCTTTGAAAACCAGAGGGGTTTCTTTCTTTTGTTTGCTTTGCTCACTTTTCATATATAATGGCTAGAGACATTCAGTAAAGTTGTTTTGAGAATGGTCCGGTACTCATCTGCTTCCTCCACCTGAGTTATGTTGGCTAGGCTCTGCATGAGTTCCTTTTTCATTTTGGCAAAATCTGCTCACCTAAAATCCAGGATTTTAGGTTTGGAGTGCTTGGTTTCTTTTTCTGTTTTTACTTAGAACCTTATCATGTGGCGGTCGCTGGATCCCAGGTTCTCCCAACCTCTACCCCAGAGATGTTATCACCATTGGTAAGTAACAGGTCAAAGACAGCATCCACCATAGTGGGTTCCCAGGAGTTGCTTCAGATATGATAGAAACATTCAAGTACCTTAAGGGTATAAATAAATAGAAACATTCAAATATGTCAAGGGTATAAATAAAATTCAAGAGGAAAGCATTTTAAAAAAAAAGGTGTTCAAGAAGAAGGGAACATGTTATGAAGCTAGGAGAGGGGCTCAGGGGAGATGTGAGGCAGTACTTCTTCATAGAAAGAGTGGTGAATGCCTGGGACAGCCTCCCAGTGGAGGTGGTGGGGGCAAAAGCAGTAACAGGCTTCAAGAATGCATAGGATAGGCATAAGGAATCCTTAGAGGTAGGGATGTGGTGGGGTATAAAGCCAGAGATCAAGTAGAGTCTGCAGTATTATAGTAGTTGTGAAAATGGGTACACTAGGTGGGCCAAGCGGTCCTTATCTGCCATCAATATCTATGTTTCTATGGCACTGCAACTGGAGCATAGAATATCCCCATCCTGTGGCTGCTGCATCTTGTCTTTAGAATAACCCTCCCCCATGTGCATAATTATCCTGCCATATCAGTTTAATTTTCAATAATACCTCATGGCCTAGTGGGAAAGAAAAGAACCCCAAATAAAATATGTTACTTGTCCCCTCTAGTCTGTCACTGGAACTGGAGCCCACCACCCCATCCCATCTGTACTAGCTTCACTTCATTATCTTGAAGTGCCTAATTCCACTATTGCTGTGTCCTGGTTTTGTCCTTAGCAGCAATATCTGGTTGTCTAGTGGGAGAAACAGCACAAAAGTCACAGACCCATGAAGATCTCTGCTGCTATTGCTGCTGCTGAGCCCACATTACAAGATCATTCAGGTTGTAGCATTGGCTCAGCGGCAGCAATAGCAGCAGAAATCTTTGAAGGGGGGTTATCATGAGCTCCAGTTGTGGTGGCATTAGAAGCAGGGATCTTTGTGGCTCTCTGTGTTTCTTCCACTAGACCACCAGGTATGTTTTGAACAATAAGGCAGGTGCCGAAGAATTGGGAATATGGGCCATGAGGCGAACGGAAAATGGACAGGGGCAAAGAGGCTGATGACACAGGAGGAGGAGATGGAGTGTGCTGTGTGAAAAAAACTATTGTAACCCCCCCTTCGGGTGAGGCTTACCTGTTGTCCCAGGAGCCCATTCTGCTGCCCGTTTCCCCCGCTGCCTCACCACTAAGTCTGGGTCTAGAGGGTCCCTCCAGTCTCCATTTGGCCCCTTGTGTGGTTTGTTAAAGTTATTGGGACTGGAGAAGCAAAGTCGCAGGACAACCGTTGTGCTGTGCACTTTAAATGTGCCAGCAGGGTCTGTGCTTGCGCAGTAGTGCATCTTTGTTTTCGGACCACTGTCCACCATAGCTGTCGGTAAATCACCTCCCTGGTGCTCTTGACCCCCTAAATAAGCTAATCAGGGGTCAGACACCTGGGGTAGTTGCATGAGAGGTGGCAAGAATTGTTATTTAAAGAATGCCAATAGTGCTTAGGAATGGGGGGATATGAATATTAAGGGTGACCATAGAAACATAGAAACAAAGAATTTCATGGCAGATAAGGACTGCTTGGCCCACCTAGTCTGCCCATTCATATTAATGCATATTAATGAGCTCCTAGCTGCCTGGGGGGACTGTGTCTATCAGCAGCCATGACTGGCAGCCTGAACTGTTTTAAAACGTAAATCAGCAGTTGCTTTGAGGGAAGCGGAAGCTGCTACTGGACAAAGGGGAAAACATATTTAAAGACAATGTATTTTGGCTGCACCAACTCTTGAAAGTGGAGACTGACACATAAACTGTGTGAAACTGTGTAGTGGGCAGCCGTGTTTGATACTATGACCCCATGGACAGCCAGTCACTAGCTTGGGTGCCCAAAGACTGGTGAACTGCTTTATGGGAAAGGTGTGAACTTTTTTCCAGATGCCAAAACCCATTTACCAATCAATAATCGAACCAGGTTGATGTTTATTAATATTTGTGACTGACAGCAGGGTTTAGCCAGTCAGAAGCCGGGAATTTTGTGTGAAACCTCAGGAATTTTGGGCAGTTTGGGCAGTCTTGTCTGGGCTTTGATCGAGTCAGGAGGGGCTCATACTGTGTGTTGGGAAAGGTAGGCCTTTTCCAGGACTTTTTTGGTCAAAGGGCCAATTGTCTGAGAACTGGAAAAAGGGATTTACTCTGGCTGAAATAACTGTAATGTTGGGGCTGAATGTCCAAGGCATCTGGTAAAAGCTCCTGGTTGTTTGGAGATCCAGTGTTTGCAGTAAGCCTGCATCAGTTTGGTGAACCCTGAGCCAGTAAGAAGGGTCATCTTGGAACTAAGTGTGCCTGAGTTAAAGGTGGCACTTGGTCTGAATCTTGCCAAGGTCACAGATGACTGGTTGAGAGCTCTGGATGACGGAAATTATGTGAGCTCTTTGTTTCTTGATCTCAGCAAAGCATTTGACATGGTAGACCACTCCTTGCTCCTGTTTGCTCTAAGGAAAATTGGTGTTCATGGTATGGCCCTAGAGTGGTTCTCTAACTACCTTTCAGATTGTCACCAGCAGATTAAGGCAGGGGGGGATTTCTCCACCCTCAAAAATCTTACTAGAGGAGTACTGCAAGGGTACATCTTGGGTCCTCTCTTGTTTCCCATTTACATAAATGAGCTTGATGTTAGTGTCAAGTCAGCTGACATCCATCGCTTTGCGGAAAACACTGTGTTGTATGTAGCCAGACCTACTCTGGAACTCGCATATAGTGACCTCCAATCAGAATTTAATCATCTACAGAACAATCTCCTTTACTCAAAACTTATGTTAAATGCTAAGAAGACTAAGGCCATGATTTTTGCTCCTGTGGCAAACTCCCCCTACTCCATCATTTTGGGATCAGCCCTTCAAATTCACACCTTGCTTGGTGAAGTGCTGGAAATTTTGTCGATTCCTTCAAATACCTGGGGGTAAGGATCTACCCCAAACTCTCTTTCAAACTCCATATTGAGGAACTTTCCAAAAACCTAAACAGAGGCTCGGGATTCTCTTCAGAATCAGGCATCTACTAACATATGAGGGGAAAATCAGGTTGGTACAAACAACGTTCTTGCCCCTTATTGACTACGCAGACTTTCTGTATGGAAGTAGCTCTAGTGTGGCCCTTGCCAACTCAACACCCTGTACCATCGAGCGCTTAAGTTTATCACTGATGCCCCCTACTCAACACACCACTGTACCCATTACAAAAGTATAGGCTGGGGCTCACTTAGTCTCAGACGACACAAAAACTCTGTACTCTGGATCTTCAGGACCATATCCAACAAGCTGCCCCAATATATCAAGGACCACCTACCCATTCACATTCCTGGTAACTACCTGTTGAGAAGCTTAACTCGAATCACCTTATATATCCCCAAAGTAAGCATGCATAAACCTTCTCCTGTTATTTCAGTTGGGTAACAGCTCATGATGACACTCAAGGACTGCTCTTGACACCAGATTGGAAGTTCAAAGTGAGGCTCCTTTACTTAGGGATAATTGTACAAGGGAAGTTTCATCTCATACAGCTAGTACTTCATTTCACAGTATATCCATGAGGTCATTACCCCCAAAGTACAATTAATCATGCAGGGCTTCTTTTCTCCTAGGTAATTCAGTACACATATGTATACCCATCTGACACTGGGGACCATACTTGGTACCCTCTTAATTATGTGGCTCTCACATCCCCTGTAACACAGACACTGTGATGTGTGTCAATTTACTTATTTATTTTAAAATTGGTAAATGGGAGAGGCACACTGAGCCAAAGTTCATTTCCAGGTGAGACCCGAGGGAGAGGGAACAGGAAATACAATGATAAAAGCATACACAGGATTAATGACTGGCACAAAGTAAAGTACAGAGTACAATTTAACATGGTGCAAATGCAGATAAAAAGTAAATGGAGTTGAGCAATGGTTCAATGAGCGACTTTGATGTGCAAACAAAAAGACCAAAGCAGATGGAATGATGGCAGTGCAGATGCAGAATAGGAAGGTGCCTGATACAGGCTGAGGTAGAACCAAGGAGGAGGCCCAGCATGAGGGATGACAGAGGCTCCACAGTGGAAGATCAGGGAGGGGGATGACAGAAGCAGTTGGTGGCAAGAAGGAGTTTTAGCTGGTGCCTAATGAAGATGGGGAGGGGGAGAGACAGACAGAGTAAGACAGCAGATTTCAGAGGGAGGGAAGATGATAGGAGAATGCTGACTGCCCAACAGAGGAGTGAGGGTGGGAAAGAGAGAAGGTGGAAGGATACCTGGAGTGGAGGGAGTATGAGGCAGAGGAAATGAGAATAGCAGAGAGGCATGAGGATAGATAAGATGGCAGGGATCAAACCAGTATTTGGAGATGAAGGAGGTGCAGAAGGCCTGGTGATGTGAGGGTAGGGGGAGGATGGAGAGGGAGGAGTAGAGGGAGCAGTGGTGAGTTTGGGGGGGTGGTAGCAAATCAACCAAAGGAATTGCAAAAGGTGTCCAATCTGGCAAGGAAAGAAAAGAGGGTGGCGCCACAGACCACATCTGCACAGTCGAAGACTGGGAGCACCATTTTGGTAACAAGCTCCCAGACAACTTGAGGAGACAGGCACTCTTTGTTGTGGTGCAAGGCACTGAGTTTGGAGTACATGGCATCAATGTGAGCAGAGAAGTTAAGCTTACTATCTAGCCACACACTGAGATACTTGACGAAAGAAACCACTTTGAGGGGGGTGCCACCATTAGGTGGAGAAGACAGGAAGGGGAGAGCCTGGCCAATTTCTGACTACTGCCAAAGGTCATGGACATTTTTTTTTTGTGTGTGTGTGTGTGTGTGTGTTGACCAGGAGTTGGTTGGAGTGGAACCAGAGCAGGACAATATGGAAGTCTTTCTCCACCACTGTGGTTGAGGGGCCAGAGGTGTAGATAACTGTCATCTGCATACATGTGAATATGTGAGTTGGCACAGGCAGAGGGGAGGTCATTCAGAAAAATGGAGAAAAAGATGAGACCCAGAATGGAGCCCTGTGTGTCCCCAGCCTAGATGGGTAGGGGAGATGACAGGATGCCCCCTACCTGTACTGACTGTTAATGGCCCATGAGGCAGGAATGGAACCAATCAACAGAGGGAGGTGAGAGGCCAGCAGGGCTCAGCTTGTCCAGGAGCAGTGGATGGGACATTGAGCCAAAGGTTTTGGTGAGATCAATGAAAATGGCCACCATGATATGCTCCTGGTCCATCCCAGTGAGGATGGAATCAATGACACGCAGCAGGGAGAAGACTGTGGAGTGGTACTTCTGGAAACCAGACTGAAAAGGGGAGAGGAAGGTGGATGAGTAGGGGGAGTCAGCAAGCCTAGAGTAGAAAAGTTTATTTTGCAGCTTTGCAAGAGAAGGGAGGAGGGAGATAGGACAGAAGTTGCCAGGGGAGGAGGGGTCACCCCCTTTATGAAGGGGTAAAACTTTGATTATCTGCCATGACTGAGGAACAGCACAGAGGGAGGAGGAGAGTAAGGGGGAGGCAATGGCAGGATCTGAAAGGTGGAGAAGTTTAGGATCTAGCCCTTGAGGGTTAGATTTAGACAGGTTCAGAGAGGGAAGGGCAGGCACGGTTTCCTGGTTAGTAATGGAGAAATTAAACCCTGGTGAGCTGAAAGGAGGGTGGAGTCTGGGGGGGAGGAGGAGGAGACAGGAGGCCTTTTTCAGTCAGATCTTTCTATCAATTAGTGTTTTTGTTCAGGGCAAAGTGGTGTTGTTTTGCTTGTCTGGTGTGGGAGAAGGGAAGAGAAGAGCCAGGGGGAAGGGAGAGCACAAGTAGTGAAGAGCTCATTGAAGTGAGAAGCTACAGAGGGAAGGTCAGAGTCAGATGTTCATACTAACTTCCATTTGCAACTACAGCTACTGCTCTGAAATATCCTGGGCTAATTAGAACTCTATGCCATGGACTAACCTCGGCTAAATGTACACTGGTAGCATACTAGTAAATCCCAGAATCCAATGAGTCTTGGCTCACTCCAGGAACATAATGGCTACTTTCCTTTTATCTGGCTCTGGCAGCTCCATTTAACAGGAAAAAGCTCTCCTTTACCTCCACTGGTTCCCTATGGCTACTACTGGTTTAATCTTCACCTTCATCCCTGCTGGTGGTTATGGAAGCCACTATATGCCTCTAAACTTGCCATCTTCAAGGACCCTCCAGGTCTGAAAGCCATTGATGTATATCCCTTGAGGGGATGCCCACCCAGGGACCAATTACTGTCACCAGGAGCTGTGCACAATCATCCATACTCATTGTACACTTTATCTGGATGCATGGCCAGCCAATGAGTTGTCCCAGACAAGGGAGAACCTGAAGGGCCGAGCAACTGTAATCCTCCAATGGTATTCCAGTGCCTTTCAGATCCCATAACACTCTGTCCCTGACACCCTGCCACTGACCTTGCAACAGTAGGACCCTTCTGTGCATTGTAGGTACACCTATGCACCAGTTTGGGTACAGGCACAGCATCCTCTTGAGCTATCAACTGCCTAAAGTTGTCATCCCAGCCTGCCCAAACCTCCTTTTTATGCCCTATCTCTAAGCTCCACCCCTTCCACTGGGGCAAGGTCATATGGCCCATAAGACAATACAGCTCCACTGCTCCGGGTGTGTGGGATCGAAGTGTCAAGCAGCAAAAGAACAATATGACCCCAACCGATTTCACACCTAGTCCCCCTGATGACACACTAGGTGTGAAACTGGTTCGGGTCTTTTGTTCTACAACAGCCTGTATGTATGATACTATGTGGTGGTATGTTTTTATATGTATTTAATAAAGATTTTTCTGATTGTACAACTTGAGTAGTGCGGATATTGTTCTTTTCCTTCAAGGTTACATAGGCAGATTAGTAACAACCACAAGGAATGCATAGAAAAAATATATTGGAATTAGGGAAACAGGACACAACAGAACACGGATTCAAGCATGGAATGTTGTGTACAACAAATCTCACAGCTTTTTATGAAGTGGTCTGCTCTAGCCTGGATAAAGGTATCCCGGTGGATGTCATCTTTTTGTACTTACAGAAAGAGTTTTATACAGTGCCTCACTATGAACTAGTGTCCAAGTTAAAAGACCCAGTCCTTGTAAGATGGGTAGAAGAATGGTTGTTCAACACAGTGAAACAAATAAGGGTGGGTATGAGACTATTAAGTGAGAGGCCGGTTTCCAGTGGGGTTCCTCAGGGGTCAGTGCTCGGATCTGTATTGTTCAGTCTATACATTAGGGACATGCAATGCGGACTACATAATAAAATAATTAAATTCACAGATGACACAAAATTACTGGCAGAAATGGATAGTATAAATAAATACCAGACCTTGGTGAGAGAGTTGGAAAAAATAGAATCCTGGGCCAATACAAATAAAATGAGATTTAATGCAGGAAAGTGTATGGTCCTACATTTGGGTAAGAACAATCCCATGAATTCCTACAAACTGAACAACACTACGCTCATTATGATGCAGACAGAAAATGACTTAGGAATCTTGATCAATAGTAAACTAACACCATCTAACCACTGTAAGCTAATTACCCAAAAAAGCAATAAGTTACTAGGGTACATAAAAAAAGCTTTCATAAAAAGAAATGAACAATGCCTTATTCCACTCTATATAACATATGTTAGGCTGATCTTGGATTATGGATCACCATTTTGGTCACCGTATTTAAACAAATTCTATCAAGAGCCACTACAACTGCAGCTGAGGTCAGGGCAGTGGAGTTCTGGCGGAACACAGACTATGCCGCAGTGTTCAAGATGGTGGCACAGAGTTTTCTGCACATGAGTGATGACTCACACATGCGCAGTGAACTCCTGTGGTGCAGTGGCACAGTTCACTGTATCCAAGATGGCCACCAGAGTTCTCTGTGCATGCGTGAATTGTTGTGCATGCACGGAAAACTCCACACTGCCATCTTGAACATAGCGGACATTGCCTTGCTCCACTGATACTGATGGACAAAATAGTGTGGTGAACACGCAGTGAGTGCCGTTCACCTCCACTATTTTAAAAGTCTGTTTGGTATCCAGTGGGATCCCTTTACTCTAAAGAGATCGCAAGATGTCTGAAGGGCTACGCCCACTGCAGCCGTAAAAGGGACATCAAACTGGTTGAAAGCATACAAAGACAAACAACTAAATTAATACTTAGGCTCTCTAGGCTAACATATGCAGAAAGGCTTGACCAACTGAACCGATGTAGTCTACAGGACAGACAAACTAGAGGAGATACATTATTTTTGTATAAGCTACTAAAAAAACAAGAACTTCAAAACTAGTGCAAGATAAACAACAACAACAAACTAGCAAATTTAAGATTGCATAATTAACAACTAATAATCCCAAGGACTAACACCACAAAGAGAGACAATTTCTTCACAGTTAGGATCCTTAGGGTATGAAATTCACTTCCCCAGAGTCTGATTGTTATGTCAGAGTTGTATAGATTTGAAAGGGAACTCCACCAGACTGAATGTCAAAGTAGAATGCAAATCCTACTCCCAAATGTTGTTGAGCAAACCAAATTGATAGCCTTTGTTTCTGAAAAAGTAGAGTCATAACTCACTTTGCACAGAGCCCTTTGGGCCTTGCAAGAAGCAGGGCATGCAAGGCCCTTTGTGCCCTGCACAAAGCAGGAGCCGAGTCTTAACTTACATCACACAGGGCCCTTTGGCGCCTGTGCAAAGCAGAACATTTGCAGGGCTTTTGGGCCTACTTCTTAACTTTTTTTTGCACAGGGCCCTTTGGGTTCTGCATGAAGCAGGAGCTGAGTCCTAAGTTGCTTCATAAGCAGCATGAGCAGGGCTGTGGGTTTGAGTTTTAACTTGCTTCATGCATGGCCCAGAAAGCAGTACATGCAGGGGCCTTTAGGCCCTGTGAAAACAGGACCTGTATTTTAACTTGCATTACACAGGGTCTATCAGGATTGGGATCTGGATTGTGCTTTGCCATTCGATACCACAAAAAATGGTTGATATTTGGATGCAATGGTTTATTTAATGGGTTTTGTAAGTGCTAACAGGCTGCCGAGGCAGTGCCAATTAACACTTATGAGACTCTGCTTTTATCAACTGCCCAATGGTGCATAACCCCACCACACCCAGGAGCCCTGGTTCAGACATCACCTAGTTCCAATTGCCATATCATGGTACAGCTAATTTGCAGTTCCTGACAATAGCAATCTAGTGGCCACCCTGCTTCTGATTGTCGCCTTTACTGTGCAATAAGTTTACTGTGCAATACTGAAGATACTAACCCTGACAGTCTAGCGATCACCCTTTCCTCACCTGATCCTGGTAAGTAATGTGGAACTGTCCTAATGTCATTGCTTTGCAGTGTAGTGGACCTCCCTTCCTAACTGAACCCTGTCAATATTGTGGAACTGTACAAAAAAACCTTCCCTGGCAGCCAAGTGAGCTCCCTTCTCACCCAATCCCTGTTAGTATTGTGGAATTGTACTAAAGCTCTTTTCTGTCAGTCTAATGGATCCCTTCCTTCAACCAATCTGATATTGTAGAAATGTACACACAATAATAAAAGCCATTCCTATTATGGTCAAGCAGGGGTCACTAGCAGATAACAACAAACAGGTCCAGTCCTGACCTGGATCTGTTTGTTGTTCTTGTGGAAATGTACAGAAGCTCATATCTGGCAGTTTAAGGATACCCCCTGCTTGATCACAGTCAAAGCCCATATCCCCAGCTCACATGCTGAACACCCACCATCCCTACCCCTGTTGGCCCCTGACTTACTTCTCCATCTATAGGTGAACCATCATCGGTTCCTCGGACAGCAACTGGCACAGACCCTCCATTTACCACCTCTGCCAGCTGCTGTCTGATTGACAGGGAGTGAACACATGCATATTGTAGAAACCACTGTCTTAAATGTTAAGGAGCTAGTGTACTGCTAAAACTAATGATAGTTTTTAAAAGCAGTCAACCATTACCTTTTATATCTGAGGTACTTTTTCTTTTCCCTTAGTTTAATTAGAAGATTGTTTACCTGTTGTAGTCAGTAGGTGTGGTGTGTGGGACAACACTCTACCTGGCAGCTGACATGTCTATCTCTATTCCCCCACTACATCATCAGCATTATGAACTCACTGACTCTGATATCACTGATGCTTAGGAAGAGCCACTCACTGGCTGCCAGGTCACTCACCTGTGATGTCACTGTCAGTGAGATCACAATACTGATGATGTAGTGGGGGGGTAGAGATAGGTATGTCAGCTGCCAGGCTAAGAGCTGTTCCACACATCCAGCACAATATTATAGAAGATAATATATGGGCCATTTTCCATGACAAGCATGTGTAGCCATTGAGCGGTTTTCTATGGCGGCCGGTGAAACCTTGAGAGTGTAGCTCGAGAGGTTTTGGTCACCATGACAACCGCAAGATGGCTACTCATGCTTGTTATAGATAGTGGCCCATACATTGTCTTTTATAGTGTATGGGTTGCTATCACAATGAAAAAAAAAATCAATTTACTAAGTGTCCCCTGTGGAGCCCTTACTAGTTTGTTGATTTCATTGGTGCCCCTCTCCTCCGCTACCATTCTCACCACTGCAGCCACTTCCTCTTTGGCGACTCTAATCCAAACGCGCATGCGTAAGCGTGTTCTATGTTGTTATGCTGCAGTAGCTACATAGCTAGTGCTGCATAACAGCTGTAATGACATAGTTTCTGCAGTATAACAACTCCATTCTAGTTATGGATCTCTATCCACAACAACGTTTCACCATACACCATATCACAATATTATCACATAGAAGACTTTCTAATGAACAAAAGGAAAAAGGAAATTACTTCAGAAGTAAAAAGTTACAACTGACTACTTCTTAAAATCTGTGTTATTTTCCTGCCTGCCTGTTTTTGCTCAACAAGCTTTTTAAGGGTGACACTTAAGTGTTTGTGATAGGGTGTAATGAGAGGATGCCATTGTTTTTTTAAATGTTATGAGCAATTAGGTATTTTTAACTAAATACAAAACAGTATAGAAATCCTTCACAAAGGTTTTGAAAATTTACATGCTGCATTAAGATTTTGGGCACTGACAAAATGTTTAAAGCTGAGAAACAAGAAAATGGTCAAGAATATGTGTGACTATAAAAAAAAACACATCATGTGCCTGTTGTACTACAATTAAAGTCATACATAAAGTAGAGACCCAGCACAAAGAAAGTTAGTCTCATGCACAGGAACCAAGGTACCCTAGACAGCTTGATTCTTGCAGGGTTCAAGTTAGGAGTCACCTACTGCTTTGTTCAATGCCTCAAGAGCCATGTGCAAAGCAAGTTACCACTCTAGCTTGGCCTTTAGTCATGAGGATAAGGGATGGGTGGGGATTAGGGATGCTATTTACAAGTTTTGAATATGTTGGCCCTGCATGAGGTACCACACCATAGATACATGGCCCTGTACCCCTAGATTTGCCTTGAGTAACAAGGGTAGGGGAGAGGGAGGGAGGGAAGGGACTGGAAGTTAGGTTTAACAACTATAATGCTACATTTCCAAACCTTGTGGGCTTTGGGCTGACAACCCTAATATCGTATTTCCAAACTTTGTTGGGTTTGAGTTTTGTGTGGTAGCAACCCTAATCTTAATTAATGTCTTTGTTTGCCACAAATAATGTATGTATTTTTTTTTCTGGCCTGGTAGGGCCAGTATAGTTAGTTTGTAGGAGTGTTTAATGTTAAAGGACAATTTTCCTGGTTAATAAGTTTAAATTTGTTTCACAGATTTTCCTGAAATTTGGCATACATCATCTGCTGGAGGAGGTTTGTTGATGTACCAAATTTGGTTTGACTCCCTTTTGAGATTTTTGAGATACAAAGTGTTGAAAATACAGAGATTTCCCTGGTTTTTGCTGTTTTTCAGCTACCTGTATCTCAGAAATGGCTTTAGGTACTGGGCTGACATTTTCAGGTTAGAAAGCCTTGGCCTCACAGATGTGCCTTTAGAAGGCTTAGTAAAACAATAGTAATCCATTCCAAAGTTATTAAATCTTGATTTTGCCTTTATTTTCTATGGGAGAAAATAGATGTAAAAGTGAAAGTGATTTTCACACACTGTCATTCAGTTTTGCATACTTTGCACCTGAATAACTTTGCAACACTCCCACAGATTTGCTGGAAATTTGACAAGCATCAGCCTACGGTACAGGTCTCTTGAGTTGACACATTTGGTATGAATCCCTTGTTTGGTTTCTGAGATACATATTGTTGAGAAAAACAGATTTTTGAGGGTTTTGCTGTTTATTAATGTTAAAGGGAACATTTTGGATATTAATAACTTTGTAACAGTAAAAGTGATTTCTATAAAATTTGGCATGCTTAATTACTGTTGGTAAGTGTTCATAATTGATAAATTGTATCTTAATAGCTTTAGCTATTTCCGAGATACAGAGTGTTAAAAATATTTTTTTTTTGAGGGGGTGATGCTTTTTTTTGTCCACCTGTATCTCAGAAATGGCTTTAGATTCTGTGCTGACATTTTTAGGGTAGAAAGCCTTGGCCTCACAGATATGCCTTTTGAAGATTTGGTGGGAAAATATAAATGCGTTTCAAAGTTATGACATGTTGAATTTTCTATTATTTCCTATGGGGAAAAATAGATGTCCCACACAACAAAGGATTCTGATTCGAACTAGGATTCTGCTTCGAACAAGGATTCTGAATTGAACCAGGATTGTGCTTCAACCTAGGATTCTTCTTTGAACTAGGATTCTGCTTTGTATGAACCCTATGGAAAGGGATTCTGCACTGAACAAGGATGCTGTTTTGCAATTCTAAATCCCTTTTGGCAGACAGAACCAACACAGCGGGGGAACAAGAAGCAGCAGTCAACCAACCCTGCCTATTCTACAGCCCCCAGGGCCCCACCCCAGACTGCATAAACCCCCTAGAGTTTTTTTAAAACATAATCTCCACTCTGGGGTGATCTGTCAGGCTTTGTTTTCTGCAACACTGTGAACTGAGATTTAAACTTACTATAGGACTGAATGCAGTGCTGACCTTTTTGCTGGTTTTCCAGCTTGGTGCTTTTCAACTGAGTTTAACACCCTGGTAAGTGCACCTCATGCTTGAAGGCCATAAGTTTTGTGCCATTGAGCTACTGTCTTTTGTGCATTTTGGTATTTCAATATTTTATTCCCCCCCTACCAGCACAGTAGGACACTGTGGAGCCCACTCCCAGTGTCCCAGATAAAGGACCCCTCCCCCCACTGTGGGACATTTGGGAACCCACTCCCAGTGTCCTGAAATATATATGTAATTGTTTTTCCAACAGTGGGGTGCCCAATCCCCATGGCAGCATTACACTCACCCCCACCAGCAGTGTGTAACTCTAGGGAGCCCACTCCCAGTGTACATAGTGTACCCAGTTATGTTGTACATCCCAGAGCAGTGTGGGGGCACTGGGGAACCCACCCAGTGCCCTGAGAAATGGTTCTACTGTTTCTGTGAAAAAAGAAAACAGTCCACATCTTTTTTTAAACTCCTGTAAAAAAGGTCTCTCATTGTTTCCCCATCCCCTCTCGCATCCCAACCCTCCCACTGAGCAACCAACCACCCCACACCCCCTTGCCCTAAACTTACCAACTGAGGTCGGCAGCTGTCATCTTCTGTGAACTGGGACATGTCCCCTTCAGAATCGAAGAGAAAACTGAAGAATAAAGGTAAGTGCCATACAGAGGCAGTCAATGGCATTTTGAAAATACTGTATGTTAATATCTCAGCCATTTGTAGGTATTTTACATAGATACAAAGACACTGTTGGCAGATAAGGGTCTATGGCCCACCCAGTCTGCTCAGTTGAGCTTGTAAGTTCACTTTATGTTTTTCTAGATGTCTGTTGCTCCTTACCCCTGACCTCCAGAATGTCCTTATGGCTATCCCATGCATTCTTAAATCCTGTGATTGTTTCAGCCCCTACCACTTCCTCTGGCAGGGTGTTCCACTTATCCACCACCCTTTCTATGAAGAAATTCTTCTTCATGTTTCATCTGAATTCCCCTTCCTCCAACTTCATCCCATGCCCTCTAGTTCTGGAACATCTTTTTCACTGGAAAATAGTGTATTTCTGCACCCTGTTCCTCCCTGTAAGATACTTGTATGTCTCTATCATATCCCCTCTCTCCCTCCTCTCCCCCAGGGAGTACATATTCAGGTCCTTCAGCTTGTCCTCATAGGACTTGTGATGCAATCCCTGTACCATTTGTGTTTCCCTCCTCTGAACCTTCTCTACCCTGTATATGTCTTTACATAGGTAAGGTCTCCAGAACTGCACACTGTACTCCAGGTGGGCCTCACTATTGTCTTGTATATTGAAATTATCACCTCCCTTTTCCTGCTGGTGATGCCCCTTCCTATGCATCCCAGCATCCTTTTTGCTTTACCTGCTGCCTTGTTGCACTGTTTCCCTACCTTGAGGACATCAGAGATGATAACCCCAAGGTCCCTTTCCTGTTTGGTGCATGCTATATCCTCACCCCCACAACTGATATGTTGTTCCAGGATTTTTGTGCCCCATATGCATTATCTTGGACTTCTTTGCATTGAATTTGAACTGCTAAACCCTTGATAATTTGTCAAGCTTCTGCAGATCCCAGCTCATGCTGTCTACCTACCGGGGCATAATGTCATACACTTAATAGCGTACAACATTATAGCTAACCCGCAATAGCGCTGTCTAGGAGAGTGAATGGTATAATACTGCGTATACTGCTGTACACGGTATTGTACCATTCACACATTCCCAGGCAGAGGATAAGACCTCTGCTGGGAGTGGGTTCCACTGAGCAGCTGCTATGGCTCACTGGACAGAGCCACAGTAGCCGGAACCCAGGCACTGCATCTGGGACTGGGTTTCATTCCTGGGCCCAGACATTTTATTTTTAAGTCTTTGTGCACTCCCTGAGTTGAACCCACCTGGAGTTAAGAATCTTTAGTGGAGGGGAGTCTGGGGGGTGTGGGAGCAGAGCCCCCCACAGAAAAAAGAGTTATGCCGCATGGCATAAATTGCGCTGTATTGGCAGCGATGAACATGCGGCATAATATCTTTGTGACATTATGACCCATGTCTTCTATCTACACCCTCTGTCATGAGCCAGATTTTCAACGTGGACTTTTTGGGACCCCACCTCATGAACACTGGCACTGTCATTTTGTTGCTCTGTCCTGAAAGATGATTTCACTGTGACTGATAGAAATCACCTTTTGGGAATGAGCAATGAAATGGAAATGTCATTGTGCATGGGGAAGGGTCCCAAAAAGCCCATGTGGAAAATCTGGTCCAAAAATATCTCAAAACACCAGAGTTATGCATAGTCATTGAAATTTTTCTTCGCATGCATGTAACTTTGCCAGTTTATATTCTCACTCAAAGTTTTCAGCATTGCCACTTTTCACACCACCTCATGAACAGTACAGCTGCTTTTTTCACATCCTGCTTTTGCATCTGTGGCGTGGAATGGTACAGTCAATGTGCAAAATCACCTTTCGGGATTGAGTAATGAAATGACAGTGCCAATGTTCATAACATATAATAATAATAAATTTTATTTAATATAGTGCCTTTCACAAATCAAAGCGCTGCACAATCAGATAAAATTAAAGATACAATAAATACCAATAAAATCACAGAAGTTCAGGGTAAGCTTTACCCCACAAAAAGATCTTCAGTGCCTGCTTAAAGCAGTCCACTGTCCTGCACTCACATAGCTGATGGAGCAGAGAATTCCAGAGGGTAGGGGCAACAAACCCAAGGGCACGAGCACCAGATGACTTTAAACTAACCCTCGGAATCTCCAGCAACCCCTCGTCAGCTGAGTGGAGCTGTCACAAAGGGGTGTAAGGAACCAGGAGCTCTTTCAGGTAATCAGGACTCTGTCCATGTAGGGCTTTGTAATTTAATAATCCTACCTTAAAGGTGGTCCACCATGAATAGGCAGCCAGTGCAGATTGCGTAGCACTGGAGTAATATGGGCTCTCCTTGATACCCCAGTCAATAGACGTGTCACAGCATTCTGCACTAGCTGCAAGTGGTGGATATCAACCCCAGGAAGCCCTAGGTAAAGGGAGTTGCAGTAGTCAAGGTGCGATGTCACAAAAGCATGGACCAAAACAGGCAGATTGCTGGACGGAACCAGGTGCTTGATCCTAGCAATGTTCCTAAGATGGTAAAAGGCCAGCTTGACAACTGCTGACACCTGATGATGAAGGGTCAGACCATCATCAAGCACCACTCCCAGGTCACGCACCTGCTCAGTGGTAAGAATCTGAGCCCCCCAGGACTAAACCAGAGGGTAGATCAGTCCTCAACCCCTCCGTTCTATGACCTGGGTCCACAACCAAAACCTCAGTCTTTCCTGGGTTCAACTTTAAACTACTGGAACTCATCTAATCTTGGATTTCTATAAGGCAGCTGTTCAATACTGAGATAGCATTAACCTGGTCAGGGGCACAAGACAGGTAGAGCTGGGTATCATCAGCATAGCAGTGAAACCTCAGCCCAAACCATCTTACAATGTCTCCAAGGAGCAGCATATGCACTGCAAATGACATGGGCGACAGCACCGAGCCCTGAGGAACCCCACAAGGTAGAGAGAAAGACTCAGAAGGAAATATTTCTGAGACAACTCTGTGAGATCTACCGGAGAGGAAAGATGTAAACCATCTGAGAACTGTCCCCAACAGCCCACAGATGAACCTCAAATGCTTGAGCAGAACCCCATGATCCACAGTGTCAAAAACTGATGGTGGTTGGCATCCAAGGCAGTCCTCTGCTAGTGAAGCTCTAGCTTGTGCCTCTGCCTCTGCAACTCCCTCAGAGCCCCATCAAACTATGGAGCCCTGGGACAAAGAGGAAGGGGGCAAACATGAACAGGAGCAATCAGATCGAGAGCTGAAGAAATGGTCCTATTGTAGGCTGAGACTAACAGCTTAGGATATGTACTGATCTTGCCAACCAACAAGAGGTCAATCATCACCATCAGGTCTTCAGGAACCACATCCCGCAAAGGGCGGCAACTGACCATCTCCACAGGGGCCGACCTACCCAGGGGGGCCGAGAAACTGAACCCAACGGTGTAGTGATCGGATCAACTGACAGGTTCCACCACCAAGTCGGAGGCCTCGCTCCCCAGGAGGAAGACCAAATCAAGAGAGTGACCACCTTTGTGAGTAACTGAGGAAACAACCTGTGTGAAGCCCAGTGAAGTCATCACCTGGAGGAAGTGTTGTCCAAAAAGTGTGGATTCATCATTGACCCAGGCATTGAAGTTGCCCAGAACCATCAGTAATGTCGGCAGCGAAGTCTGCTACTTCCTGCAGGAACAGCTTCTCATCACCTGGTGGATGGTAAATGAGAGCTATCCTGCACCCCACACCAGTTACCACAGTGCACTCAAATGAGGTGGCCTCCTCAACTGGTACACCAGTTAGGCCCAATTCAGTCTTGAAACAGACTGCAACCCCCCCGTCCAATCTCGGGCGATGTATAACCGAGTACCGGAGGGGATAGCTGCCTCCAAAATAGGGCAGCATTCCCATCTAACCAGGTCTCGATAATGCAATCCAGATCTGCTGTACCAACAAAATCTACAATAAGAGCAGTTTTGTTGCGAACAGATCTGGCATTGCATAACAGCACCCGAGTTGGACGATGTTGGTGAGCCATCCCAACTACTTGCCTAGGGTCCCAAAAAGGCAATGTTGAAATTTTGGAGTAAAAGTAACAAAGAATGCCTGAGTTACACGCAATCATTGACATTTTCCTATGCATGCATGTAACTGCCAATCATTTATATTTTCACTCCAAAGTTTGAACATAGCCATTTCTTCACAGCACCTCATGAATACTACACCTGTCATTTCTCACATCCTGTGCAAAATGTGTTTCCACAGCTGTGGCACAGAATGGCATTTTGCCATGGATTAAGAAATTTACACGTACAGTATGAGGGTTATGAGGTGGAGTGATAAGAATACTATATTGAAAATGTGGGGTCACAATGTGAAAAAATGACAAACTTACAAGTATCTGTTGCAATTTTGTTACACACCTATCTCAAAAAGTAAGGAAATTAATTGCAAAAAAAATCTGTTTTACAAAACCTGTTAGGGTTTCATTACACCTTTTAGTATGGAAATTCAGTAAGTTTAATCGAGAGTCAGCACAACAACACCAATCTCTGCAAACATTAGAAACAAAATAGTTATTTGATATACCCCTTGGAGTCCTTCCACCTAACTCGTACACCATTTGTGCTGTTAATCATGTGGTATAGAACAATATATTTGTATGGTGTACAAGTTAGGTGGAAGTACACCAAAGGATGTATCAAATAATTGTTTTGTTTATAATGTTTGCAGAGATTGGTGTTGTTGAGCTGATACACGTATTAACCCTAACATTGAATTTCCATACTTTTAAAGGTGTAATGGAAACCCTAACTGGTTTTGTAAAACAGAGTTTTTTTGCAATTAATATATATATATTTATACAATAGGGGTGGCTGATAAACGTCACAGATAAAAGCATGTATTCTCACAAGAGTGATGTAAATGTTGCTCACGTAGGAACTGTGGTAGATATGCAGATTTACACACACAGTTCCTATGTCAGCAACAGATATTCTCACAGTTGCTATGTCATGAAGAGTAAAAAGTGCAGGCAGCTCTGTTTCCTAGCAACTAAAGCAAATGAGACTCACCTGTGACAATCATGAAAGCTTTACAGAATTAGAGCGAGTTATCCATGCAGCGCAGTACACAGCTGTTAGTAATTCACACAACAGTAGTAAAAACTTCACAAAGCCCTGATATGAAACACTACAAGGAAGGCATTGAAACAGAACCTACACATACATTACAACATAGGGAAAAAAATAGTAAAGCGATGGATAAATATGTGAAAGTGAGCACATCACAGTGGAATACGAAAGGATTCCGTGGAACGAAAGCTGAAGAAAATGCAGAGCATAGAAACGAGCAGTAGGAAATATTATTAAGCTGCTCGCAATTCGAACTGGATACTGAGCCTCTATTAGACCCAACGGCACTTGAAAAATCCATCCCAAATGTGTGCGATCCACAAAGAACTCCTACGACAGCATCAACAGTGTTTCTAGACAGTAGTTATATTGATCAATATATTGAATCAGCAAAAAATGAGAATACACGACTAAAAACGGAATGTGATGTTAGCAATTTTCAGAAGTATCTGAAAGAGCAGTTCAATATGACAACACCTATGGAATTTCTGCCTGCACATGATTTAAACAACCTTCTGTGTCACTACTTCATTCAGTGCCAAAAAAAAGATGGGTCTCAGTATGAGCCCTTAAGCTTGAGAGCTAAATTTCAAAGTTATGAGAGACACTTGAAAAAGCACCAGTATCCTGAATCGATATCCACTTCCCCTGCATTTCTAAAGTGTAGAGATGTTTTGCTGTCCAAACAAAAATTAAAGGAGGATGGTAAAGGAATAGACCGTCGCTGCTGATGAACTCACTGACACCTTAATTAATGATCTGTATGAAAAAGATGTACTGGGACCAAGAACTCCACAGTCACTCTTAAATACTATGTGGCTCAACACAACAATGTTCTTTGGTATCCGGGGAAACTCTGAATGTAGGAATTTGAAGTGGGGAGATATAAAATTATGCTCGGATGACAAAGGAGACAAATACATTGAATATTCCCAGGAGGGACAAATGAAAACAAGGACTGGCAGTAACCCAAAAGACACTTGGATGTTAAAACCATGAGCATATGCCATTGCTAACAGAAAGAGAGTGTCCTGTGGCAAACTTACATTTTATATGGAGAAAAGACCACCAAATTCAATTATGACTATGCCCCTTTTTTGTGATAAATCACCAATATAAACTGGCAAGTAACAACTGCTGGTTCAAACAACAAGCACTGGTGTAAATACCATCGCTACCATACTGAAAACGATGATACAAACTGCAGGCATCCAAACAGACAGCAGGCTTACCAACCACTCCATAAGGAAACACCTGGTACAGAAACTAATGGATAGTAATGTACCTCCAACGGAGGTAATACAGATTTCGGGACACAAACAACTGCAGTAGCTTAATGATTACTCCAAACTTAATGTACACAAACAGAAAAATATCTCTAATATACTGAGCAACCACTTTGACTCAGAGCCATCTACCTCTGCTGAATGTAAAGCTGCACTGGAACACCACAAAACCGCTACCTTACAGAATGAGATGCCAGCTTCTGTCCCATATGCTACGACGTGCAGAAAAACAGAAAGCATACAAGAAAATAAAAAAAAATTCACATTTACGAAGCAATGTCCACGTGTTTCAGCAGTCCTACAATTTCTGCTACAAACATTACATTCAATATCTATCAGAGTAAGCAGTAATACTTTGTACCACAGTTAACTGGGAAAGTAATATAGTAAACACTCACCAACACGTAAAGTACTGCACATGTTAACAAATATTTATCTTTTTACAGGTCACTCAAAAGAAAGCCCTCCTCAGAAGAAAGCTAAGCAGATCTTGTCTGATGGCACAGCGGATTAGAACCTGTTACCTGACAATCACGGCAATCAAAATGTCCGAAGTCCAGTGCCGTCAATGGGTCCCTTCACAAAGTCACAAAACACTGTCACAAGCAACACATACAAATATAAATAAACTGCAGAAAATAAACGTTAGTAAATAAAGTTGTTCCATGCACTATAAGCACACCGCGAATGCTGCATACCGAAAGAAATGGGCGCACTTGAAAACACAAATGAACCAATCACAGTGCAAATCACGCTGTCACTCACAACCAACAACCAATCATTACACAACAACAGTAACCAATGAGCTGCATTTCTACCCAGTTCACACACCTTAGCCAATGAAAAATTGCTATAATACCCAATCACAAACAAGAAACAACATCCATTCATAAAAAACGTCAGTATCCACAAGCAAAGCAGCCTCATTACAATGGAGCACTACTAATATGTAAAATAACACCCATTTTCATCACTAAAACCTGCTATTCAGCAACACCTACCAAACCTACCCTATTGTATAAATCGAACACTGCGTGATGGGGGCTGAGTGGGATATAAAAATGTGCCACTCTTGCCTGCGTGAAGGCATGGATATCTCACTCGTGCCTTGGCACTCGTGAGAATATCCATGCCCTCACTCTGCAAAGTGACAATATTTTACACTCTCACTCACCATCATATCCCCTATATATATATATATATATATATATATATATATATATATATACATATATATACACTATAGGGGACACACATGATGGGCAGGAGTGGGATATGGAAAATATTCTCACTCCTGCAGAGTGAAACTGTGTATTCTCATGAGTGCCAAAGGCATGGTGAAATACACAGCTCACTCTGCAGGAGTGAGAATATTTTCCATATCCCATGATCTGCCCATCATGTGTGCAATTTATACCACAGGGGTGAGAGCTTTAGGAACATTTTTTCTGATTCTGTGTATTTCCTGCTCATTCTGTGTGTGCTGTCAGTGTGTGTGTGTGTGTTCTGAATGGACTGGGTGTGAGAAACACAGCTGACAGTGTTTTGCAAAGCTAATTGAGTGAGTCAGAGGCTCACTGAGAAAGACAAATTGCTGCAGGTAGCACTGAGAAACAGAAACTGCTTTGTAAAAGAGCCTCATTTAGAATTCAGGTTATTTTGAAGCTGATATTGGCACAGTAATGGGCTAGGAAAGTTAGAAACATAATGGGACATAGGTGAGAGTCATTTGCAAAGCTAACCGAGTAAGTTGCAGCTTCAGGTGGGAAAGAGGTAAGAGAATAGTGCAGTGGTTTAAGGCTCTGAGCTGCAAACCTGAAGACCGGGGTTTGAATCCCACAACCCCCCACTTGCATACTGTGTGATCCTGAGCAAGCCACTTAAATTTCTTGCACTCCCAGGTTGCCCCTGTAAACAAGCTTTCAGTTTAGCGTCTCTCTCTCTCCTGGTAAATACAAAGGTAAAAGATAAAATGTTCTCTGAAGCAGTTTCCTTTAGAGTGCAAGCTGCAGTGCAGTTATCCTCACTCTGGTGACATCAGAACAGTATGGATAAATGTTTGATATCCTGATGTCATCAGGATTTATCCTCACTGCAGTGGAAATAACACACGATATCCTACTGAAAAAGCTCTCATATACATATTTATATATTCATTGCAAAAAAAAACTTCATTAATGCATCAGTTAGGGTTGAAATGACAAAAGTAGGGAAATGAGGGCATTAGAGTTGACACCCCAACACCCCCCTACCCTATCACCCTCCACAGACCAACAGGCATTTAGTCAAGTTTAAGGTTATATTTAGTGTGAGTGATTTGGTTGCATGATGTCACTGATGATGTCAGTGATAGGGCTTTTAGGTCTAGGCATATGGTTTGAGACCTGTCTAAGCCTGGGTGAACTTTATTTTAGGTGCCAACACCTGGGTTTGATCCGCTGTATTGCATATTTTTTCTTTCTCACTACAACTTCTGTTGTATAAGAGAAACTGTTAGATGCCATTGCTGATGTAGTAAAGGGTTTCAGCAGAGTCAAATAGCAGATTTTCAGATAATTTAAATTAGTTCCACAGTATGTTTTAGCCAATTAAATTAACCCTGGCTGAGGCTTGTCTAGTTTGAATACAATTCAAGTCACCTGTTTTTCAGATTGTAACATAACCTGTCCACCATAGGAACTGCAACTCACTTACTTCTAGCTCAGTGCACAGTGAATGTGTGTTTGTTTAGGTGGCAAAAGGTAAGTGGTTCAAATCCCGGAAGTCTCAAACATTTTTTTTTGTTAGATAGAAACTCACTTGAGTGGCGATTCATGGTGGTGTGGAGTTGGAACAGTAAATGCTATGAGAAGTAAATTTAGCAAAGTACAATAATTTGTGAAGGTAAATTACCTGCTGGGATTAGATTGCTAATGGTCTGTTTTGCAGGTTGTAACATAAGCTCTACACCATAGGAAATGCAACTCTTTACCTTCAACTCAGTGGCACTCTGAATGTGTGTTTGCTTAGCAGGCAAAGGTTCAGTGTTTCAAATCCACACAGAAACTTAAACATTTTTAATTTTATTTTAAAGATGGAAACTCACTTTAATGGTGCTTCATGGTGTTGTTCAGTGGAATATTAAATTATATGAGAAGTACATTTAGCTAAGAACAGCAATCTGTGATGGTTAATTGTCTGCTGGGATTAGATCTTCAGTCACCTGTTTTGCAGATTGTGACATACCTCTACATCAAAGGAAATGAAACTCACTTACCTGTAGCTCAATGGTGCACCGAATGTGTGTTTGCATAACAGGCAAAGGATAAGCAGCTCAGATTTCAGCAGGAACATAGCAATCTTGTCAAATATTTTCTTTTGTTTTTTTTTCCCTCATATTCTGTCTATCCTCCTGTGGCCAGAACAGATTGAGATACCTTCAGCTCTTCCCTGCATATCCCCACCATTCTACATCTCCCAAGCACTTAACTGAGGGCCAAAATACCCCCATGGATTCCCCCCATGGCAGGGTCAGGAGGAAGAGGGGCATCCTCCTGAAGAACAAATCCATTCTTTGGCCTCAGGATCCTGGTGATGCAGTGGGTGAAGGATCAGTAGCAGGCTTCATATATGCCTGTCCTGCCACAATTGTTCCTCCATTTTCCTCCCAACCCCAAGATGGGGCACACTCGTCAATGTGTGCATGGGGAGGCCAGCACATGCTGCAGAGTCCCACAGCACCTCCCTTCTTCTGCTGCTCCCATCCCACACTATTACCAGGCTTCAGTTTGGTGGCAGTCATTCTGTGGAGCATGTAGCCAGGTGAGGAGAGCAGTCCTCTAGATGCCTGATCCTCTCCCTCCCTGCCCAATCCCCTGCAACCCATGCTCATTCCTAAACATGGGTTGCCAATGTGCAGTGAGATGTGGCATCCAGCATGTCAACCCTCAGCACTACCAGACCCTTTTTAATATTTTTGCAAGATGGAAACTCACTTAAGTGGCAATTCATAGTGCTGTGGAGTTGAAATAGGAAATTATATGAAAAGTGCATTTAGCTAAGAACAGCAATTTGTGAAGATATATTGCCTGCTGGGATTAGATTCACAGTCACCTGTTTGGCAGATTGTGATGTACATCTACACCATAGGAACAGCATCTCACATACTTACAGCTCAGTGACACACTGAATGTGCATTTGCTTAACAGGCAAAGAATCAGCAGTTCAAATCCTGACAGGGACTTAAACATTTCTTTCAAATTTATTTGTAAGATGGAAACTCATTTAGTGGTGATTCATCGTGGTGTGGAGTTGGAATATTAAATTATATGAGAAGTACATTTAGCTAAGAATAACAATGAATTAACCCATGATGTGTACCCCACTCAGAACATCCATATGGTCTGAATAGTGACCATTCTTGGCTGTAACTCTGACTTTGGACTGGGTTTGAAGCTTGATACAAGGCTTTATTTTATTCTCCTAGAGGTATGCATAACCCCTAAGGGATTTTAAAAATTCTCTTCTGCCTTTTGGCCTTACAGTATTTGGATTTACTGCACTTAGTGGAGTACTTTTTCCTTTGATTTGTTTCAGTCCTAAAGGAGCTGCTGAGTTGAGAGGTGTGCTGTGCCATGGAGTATCCTGAAGCCATGACTAGGAACTGAACAAAAGACAGAGGAGCAGAGCAACAGTATTTGAGTGGGGGCAGGAGCAGGGCCTGAGAAGTGCAGAAGTGAATGGGAAGGGATTGAATTCAGTACCTGCAACCAGAATCTGGGAAACTTGTGACCTGAAAGCTAGTACATCAGCCTACCAGACAGGACCTAACATGGATTTGGAGACCCAAACAGCGTCAGAGAAGGTGTGAAGGAGAGTATTATGCTTGCATAGCTCTGGACATTTTTTATGTTTTGATTTCAACAGGCAGACACTCAACCATTGAGAAATATTGAGCACTCATATTAATTTCATGTAACTGTTCTCAGGGAGAGTCAGAGACAGTTCCAGGTGTTTTGCCATTTGGGGGCTTTCATTCTTTGCTTAGGTATTGTAATAGTATAGTAGTGATATAGGTAACAAATGTGAGGGAACTGAGATAGAAACTTGAGTAGGAGTGAGACCTGCTGTGATATTGTGTTTTTATGGTCCTGCAGATTTATAAAACATTTAAAACTCTCTAGAGAACTGCATTGTAGGGAGTTTCATTCTCCTTTTGCCATCCCTTCTACCCTCAGTCATAGGCATAGACACATAAAGCTTTATTTCTGCTCTTTGCCTTAAGAAATAGAAGAGGCTCAATACATCTATTTTATTACATAGAGATATTTGAATTCATCAATTGTATTTTCCTCTGAAATAAACATTATTATATATTATATGTTCATCTTGCATTTTGGCTGATTAATTACTTAATTGACTGTACTGGTCTCCCTTGGATTTTCACTGTAGCTTACCTGGGATTTCTCTGACTTGAGCACAAAATCCGTGCTTGTATGACCTGTATTGATTGTGCCTACGTGTTTGCAATTAACACTTGTGATGTAATTCCCAACTCAGGTGTTATGACCTGCAGTTGCTCATTCCTGACAGCATTGTCTGAACTGTGGATGAGTACACTACAGGTCCTGCATGATATAAAACCTTAGGAATTGACTTTGATAAGATGGCCAACAGAGTTAAGCTAGCCCTGGCAAAAAGAAATACAGGTGAGGGGGTACAGGCAAAGTGGGCAAGCATGAAGGATGCAATACTTGAAGCAACATCCCATTGTGTTAGAGAGAAAAGGAAGTACAAAAGAAGAAGGAAACCACTTTGGTTCTCAAAAACAGTAGCAGAAAAGGTTGGAGCCAAAAGGCTGGCCTTCAGGAAATATAAGGGAACACAGTGGGATGAAGATAGGGAGGCATACCAAACTTCCCTAAGAGAAGCAGGGAAGGCAGTAAGGCAGGCAAAGGCCCAAACCAAGGAAACACTAGCACAAACAGTAAAAGAAGGTGACAAGACTTTCTATAGATACATTAGTGAAAGGAGAAAGTCCAGAGGGGGTATTGCTAAGATCAAAGGAGATAAAGGTGTGTGTGAGGAGGAGGACCATGTAAAAGCATATATTCTAAATAAATATTTCTGCTCAGTATTTACTGAAGAGAAGGTAGGGCAGGGCCCACAGCTCAGCCCCATGGACACAGGAGGGAAGGAGGTGAACACTAGTCCCTTCACAAAATAAAGGGTCCTACAAGAGCTCAATAAGTTGAAGGTGGACAAGGCAATGGGACCTGATGGCATACATCCCAGGGTACTAAAGGAGCTAAGGGTGGAACTAGCAGAGCCATTATCAGAACTGTTTAGTGAGTGTCTGAGCACAGGAGAGGTCCCAGAAGACTGAAGAAGGTCTCATGTGATCCCGCTCCAAAAGAGTGGTAACAGGGAGGAGGCAGGGAACTACAGACCAGTCAGTCTTACCTCAGTAGTGGACAAGATTATGGAGGCACTCCTTAAGGAAAGGATAGTGCAACACCTGGAATCCATAGGAGCACAGGATCCAAGACAGCATGGGTTTACCAAAGGAAGGTCCTGTCAAACTAATCTCACAGATTTCTTTGACTGGCTAACCAGAGTGGTGGACCAAGGGGGAGCAGCTGATGTCACCTACCTTGACTGCAGCAAAGCTTTTGATACTGTTCCACATAGAAGATTGATTATTAAGTTGGGTAGGCTTGGGATAGGTCAGAAGTTGGTCAACTGGGTGGCAAACTGGTTGGCAGGCAGAAAACAGAGAGTGATGGTAAATGGTATACAGTCAGAAGAGTTGCAAGTCACCAGTGGGGTACCTCAGGGATCAGTCCTGGGGCCAGTCCTCTTCAATATCTTCATCAATGACATTGCAGATGGACTGGAAGGTAAGGTTTGTCTGTTTTCAGATTACTCCAAGATCTGCAACAGAGTAGATTATCCAGATGGGGTGGGCAGAATGAGAAGAGATCTGGATAAACTAGCAAAATGGTTAGAAGAGTGGGAACTGGGGTTTAATGCAAAGAAGTGCAAGATCATGCACACAGGGAAGAGAAACCCCTGAAGCCACCTATAGGCTGGGAGGGGAGTTGCTGGCAGTCACAAGGGAAGAAAGAGACTTGGGCATCATCATCACCAATGACCTGAAATCATCCAAGCAGACCACTAAAGCAGTAGGTAAGTCTAGGGGGATGTTAGGGTGTGTTAGTAGGGGTATCACAAGTCATAAGAGGGAGGTAATAATCCCTCTTTACAAGACACTGGTTAGGCCCCATCTGGAGTATTGCATGCAGTACTGGAGGCCACACCTTCACAAGGACATTAACCAAATTGAGGCAGTCCAGAGAAGGGCAACCAAAATGGTGCAGGGACTGCATCAGAAAATATATGGCGACAGGTTAACAGAGCTCAATATGCATACCCTGGAGCAAAGGAGGGAGAGAGAGGTGATATGATCAAAACATTCAAACACCTTAAGGGCATTAACAAGGTGAAAGAGTCTAACATGTTTCAATATAAGAAAAATAACAGGACAAGAGGACACAGCATGAGATTAGAGGGAGGCCGATTAAGAGGTAATGTGTGGAAGTTCTTTTTCACAGAAAGGGTGGTGGATGCATGGAACGGCTTACCTCAGGAAGTGGTGGATATGAATACAGTGCAGGGCTTCAAACAGGCATGGGATAGGCATAAGGGAGCAATACAGATGAGTATGACTAGATAGGCCATTGACAGAGCAAAGGACGATGGCACATTTATAAAGTAGAAAAAGAAATGGGCAGACTGGATGGGCCTTGCAGTCCTTATCTGCCATCATCTTCTATGTTTCTATGTTTCATTTGTTTGGCTATTCAGCAAAAGCTTTCAGCATAAATCTTATCTTGAAATTGCTGATGGCAGCTTTTTGAGAGCAAGTCCCACCCCCTCGATGAAATGGGAGCCGAAGAGCAGCCAAGTCAGCATAATTTAAAAGCAAAGGATTTCAGAGTAGCTACAGACCTCTGAGCTGACCGGGATAAGCAGCTTGTTTTAGATTTTATTAAAAGTAAGTTAATACATGCTGACATTTTGGTGCCATGAGGTGGTTTTATTAGATGTTCTTATAATTGATCTAGAGAGGGAACATTTGAAAGGCAAATCATTTTAAACTTGTACTAAGGGAAGATAAATAGAATATTTTGTTTTATTTCACTGACCTTTTTACAAAATTACCCAACCCCCTTAGATGTTTCCAGTACTTACATCCTTTTCCTGAGGTTTCTGAATTATCAGAACCCGCTGAACATCTTGAATTGCCCAAGCTACTGGAGCTGGTTTAAGATCAGATATTTGAGAGCTGTGCCCTGATTCCAGGTCACCTATAAAACCTTAAGGGAGAATTACATTCCACCTTGGCCCTCAAAGTGCTCCAAGAATTTAAAAGATAAGCATTTTAAAGGACTTTATTTCTATTTTTGTGTTTAATGAAGAATTTTAAAATACTTTATTATTGACCTTACTTCTGATCATATTCCATTAGAGTAAAGCACTTTTCAAGAACATAAGTTTTAGTGCTACATGAAATATTAGCACTTTTAAAACACTCTATTTTTAGATAGTATTGTGAGAGACTGTGATACAGTACATTTTGTCCAAGAAGCTACAGATTGTTTTCTGCATATATTATAAACTCAAAAGGATCTAGGACAGGACAGGAAATTTATTGTACAGCAAGACTCAACAGATCATGTAAACAGTTAAGGAAATGGGAGTTGCCACAAGGGGTAAGAAGGCTAACTCAAAAGGTATGAAGTCCCCAATGGTATAAGCTCAATTAAATCCCACAAAAAATGAAAAAAGGGGAAGAAGCTTGAAACATAGAAAAATTCTAATAAACAAGGATTATAGTATTACTGAATATGGAAAAGACGAGACTAACAAAAATAAATACAAAGATGAACAACACATATCAAAGCAATTCTAATAAAAGATTTTTGCATACGTCTACTCCTCAGATGCAAAAAAGGATGATAGAAAAGGCACACATTCAATTAGATGAGGATCAAAATAACAGGGAATTAGCGTTAACTAATGGGGGCAATAAATTATCAGCAGGTGAAGCTTCAAAGCTAGATAAAAATATATTGCTACCAGCTAACTTGACTGGGAGCTTGAATTAAATAGATAATTTGATTATACAAACACACTCCATATCCCATATTGAGATGAAAAAATATGTTAATCTCCCCCCCCAACACCAACAGAATTTGAATGGAACCTTTCCTTGAGGCAGATACAAAAACTGACCATACTGTTTCCTTACTGCAGAAGTCTCCTAATTTAAATTTATTCATCTCTAATAACAGCAGATAATCCAGGCTTCATATTGGGCTACAATAGGATAAAGTAACCTCAGAACTGGTCAAACATTATCCTGTTCCTTTTACACCAAGGCTAATACAGGCTTTAAGTGATGGCCATATGGCAAATGTGTTATTATTAGAACAGCCATATATTTTGAGAGACAAAATAACTTTAACTAAACTATGATAGCTCACCATGAAGAATTGATCAGGAATTTATTTATGGAATTAGTAAAAGCTGAGCTAGGGTCAGAGGTGGATTCCATGGAAACTGGACCACTAAATCAATCTAAAAACCTGACAAATTCAACTTTAGAGTCTCTGTATCAAACTTTGTCACTGCCAAAATGGAGACAATTAGTCAAAGAAAAAAGGAAAGAGAAGAGGAAGAAAATAAAAAGAGCAAAACAGGTCAAAAACTCCAAAAAGGAAAAACAACTAAAAGGAAGAAAATGGAGCCTAAGCAAAGCAATATGGATACAGGGAAGATAGTTGGTAGTCCAAATAATAAGGAAAACTGTGAGGAGTCTGTGCAGACAATAAGTCTTCCAGAACATCAAAAGAACGGAGATCAACCAAAAATAGAAAGAGCAGATAGGAAGTTGTTAAATAGAAGGAAACATAAAAAAATTGTAAAATTGGTAACAATACAACAGATTGCCACTTAATTAAAGATCAGAGATAAATGCCATATTCAGATGCATCTTCTCAGGATATACAAAACTTACAAGGAAAAGATATGTCCTCTAAATGGTTTTGGTTATCAGGCAAAGAGGCAGTTATAGCTATCCATGGCATCTTTTGGAATAAAAACAAGACTACAAAGTCACTGTCTGACATATTAATGCAACTATTAGTGGTAGAATTGTTTATTCTAAATGGCAGAAACAAATTGATTTATGCAAAAAGAGTTGAGTAGATGCTAGACGAACCAGTGTTCATGTTTTTGTCTTACATGGAAATAACAATATGGGTATGGAGACAAATGTTTACACTGAACCATTTGGGTCTAAATGCAGAGGCACCTATTACAATAGTTAGCTTCCTGGATAAAAAAAAGGAGTATTTTTCTCAGGGCAGATTCATTTTTAAAGATATGTGAGATAGCCATTTACGAACAAAGAAATATAATACTCCTTTAAATAAGGATGAAGATGGACAGTACTTACTAACATTACATGGCTTTGAAAAACCTGCCCAAGAAACCTAATACTCCTTAATGCAGACAGTATGCTATATCTTGATAACAACGTTTTAAATGTAAATTCAGGATATAGGGGGATAAAATGGGTAAAAAGGGGAACAATTACACAAAGCAAGGTCAAATTACATTTGCTGTTAGAGACAATCTTATAAAAACTAATTCTATCTGAAGCTTATAAATTGGATAGATTGGCAATTCTATTAAGTGAATGACCTGAAGATCAGATTCAAAAACAAGCTTTGCAGAAAAAATTATAGTACTGTCATCAAGAAAATGTTATTGTACAGCAAAAAGTACAGTACCTCTGGAAAATCTCACCCACTTTAATGTCACAACCCAAAATTGTTTTCTATGTTTAGAAAATTTGGGACAGGATTGACTTAGCGAGAATTTTCAAAAAGTAGCTTTGGAAACTTCTGCTGAAACACAGAAGGGGAATGAATTGAATTTTGTGTTATCTTGGAATAAAGCCAGTTATTCAAAAAGTATTCTCGATTTCTATTTTAAAGTATATATATATATATATATATATATATATATATATATATATATATAACACATTCTAATATGTTTGCAGGAAACCAGGGTGGTAGAAGATCTATAGCTGGAGGGTTACATTACTATATCCTCTAAAGCAAATCAAATTAGTCAAACAAGGTAGACCCGTAGAGGGACTTGTAACCTTTGTTAAAACTATCAGAAATATTGTAGTAAAATCGTTTACAATAACTATACCAAATATAATAATCACCCTAGTTCAATGGAATGATAATGTGTTGTATATTTGTAACTACTATATCCCTCCACAAAACACTGAATAGTATGATATTGAGATTTGATTGAACTTAGAAGTCCTATTACAGGAAGCTATACAATTACAACCAGAAGCAGGGTTGTTGGTAGTGACTGATTTTAATTCCAGAACAGGTAATATGATTCCAGAAGTAAACATAGACATAGGTGATTCTTTGCCAGCAAGGGCATCACAGGACAAGATTGTCAAAGGAAGTGGAAGAGGAGTCCTACATTTACTGGAAAGATTGGGCTCAGTGATACTAAATGGTACATTAAATGGGGAAAATACATCTTATTATTCTTATATGACTTCTACAGAGGCCAGTGTAGTTTGCACTGCCTTGGCAAATACATGCTTATGCAGACTTTCAGACTGTATTAAGATATGAGTGGCCACTACCCTGTTATGCTTAAATTGAATGCTTATAAACTTGTTGGTAAACATGACCCAAAGTACAGTGACCTCCAAATTGAGGTTAGGAATCACAAAAGAGTTATGTTTTCACCTCTTATCAAGGCAGATATATTGGACGCCATGTCTAGAGTAGAAAACTGTAAGGTGGTAGTAAACATAACCTCTAGCAAGAGAGATTTATCAAAATATACAAGAAATATGTAGGACCTTTCTGCCACTTCTATAGCACCCCGTGAAAGCCAAAGTCTGTGTTGCTTGGTTTAGTGCTGATTGCAAAGATTTTAAATCAAGGCTCTCAAGATTCATAAGATTTGTACGATATACTCCCTCAAGAGAGAATTGTTCTCTCTTGAACAAAATTAGGAAGGAATATTAAAAATCTTTAGCAGTACAGAGACAGATATTCCAAACCAAACAGTGGTTGCACATGTTGGACGCTATAAGAACAGGTAATAACAAGACATTTTGGCTGATGGTTGCCAAAAGAACAAAAAATTGTGCTAATAATATTTTGGCTCACATTTCACCCTCAAATTGGATTAATTATTATCATAAGATTTTTCATTATGGGGAAATTGAAACTACACATACACAAATTATTGATAAATTAAATGAGACAGCATGTCCATTAAATATAACCCCAGAATAAACAGCTATTTCTATTAAATCAATAAAACCAACTAAGGCTTCAGGTCCTGATAAAGTACCTCCTTTTTTGTATAAGGTCAAGATTTAATGGTGGAGCAATCATTTAGCTACAGTATACTGTTCAATAAATTGATCAAAGAAAATTATACACCATATGAGTGGAAAGGTAATATCATAGTTCCAATTCATAAAAGGGGGGACCTTAATCAGCCAGAGAGTTATAGACCCATCAGCCTCATTAATATCCTGTGGGAAATCTTTGTGAAGGTTTTGTTAGCTAGACTAAGTTCATGGGTTGACAACCAGAATATTATGAACATTTATCAAGCAGGCTTTAGGAAAGCCCATTTAGCAACAGACCAATGTTTCATATTGCATCATATTCTAGAAAAGCACTACATTAAGAAACAACGGTCCATTTATTTGGCATTTGTAGACTTTAAAGGTGCATTTGACAGTATAAATAGAGCCTTATTATGGGAAAAATGATACAAATTAAAGATAAATCATACTGTGTTCAGAATTCTAATAAACCTATATACAGATAGTTGGTCTACAATATGATACAATGTAGAAGGCAATAGTCCCAACCCTATTAGATCTAGCAAGAGGGTAAAGCAAGGTTGTATCCTTGTACCAGTTTTCTTTAATCTTTTTGTAAATGACCTTCCAACCTTGGTTCTGGCTAGAGCTACTCATTCTCCATCAGTCAAAGGTACCCCCATACTAGCATTAATGTTTGCAGATGATGTAATATTAATTGTAGTTTCGTCTGTGGAATTAAAAAAGCAATTGAACTGGTTACACCAGTATTGTATTGTATTACTAACAACTTAATCATAAATATCAAAAAGACTGAGATACTAACAGTTGGGAAACATAGTTTAAACTCTTGTTGGTTTTACAATGACATACCTCTTGAGGTAGTCAAAAACTACCATTATTTGGGATATCATTTTTTGAATAATTACAAATCAACTTATCATATAAATTACATGTTGAATAAGCTTATGCATGCTAAATATTCCCTGTTAACATTCAGTACTAAATATGGTGGATACTCAGTGACTTCTATTCTAAAAATAACAGAAATGAAGCTGAATCTAGTTGCCCTTTATGCCTCAGAAGTATGGTACAATAAAAACTTCAACCAATTAGAAACGCCATTCATCTAGTTATACAAAACCACTTTACAAGTTCCTTTATACAAAACCACAAGTTCCTAAATCAACATCTTCAGCAATAGCAAGAATTGGATTAGGGCATGTCAAAATGAGGTATTTGGCCCTTTCTTCAAAAATTGCATATTGAATTAAATGTACGGGGCAGATTAAATAGACTAATTAATAAGCATCTAGATGAGAAAATAATATAGCTACTAAATAACTTTTCTTCCATTTGGTTCAAAGATATTTTAGACACCCTAAAAATCTTAAAATTAGACCATTTATGGGCAGACTCGCTCAAAAGCATAGTCATATCTCATGATTATATTAAACTTATTAAGAATAAACTTAAGTTGCTATCCTATGAATCAGACATGGATAAAATGAAATCTTTAAAATTACATAAATGGTGAACAGGATTCTCAAAGAAAGCCAAACATCCTGCAGCTGCGGGAAAAAGGCCCGCAGCACTGCTGAAACTCAGTTGTGCGGTATACCCAAAGAAAGCCAGCGCAGCTGCAGATTTCTGCAAAACGTGCTGCAGGTGTGGTAATTTAGCAGCTGTAGAAATTGCACCAGTACCGCACAGCAGCAACTGTAGATCCGCAGCTGTAGGATTGGCTGAGGAGCAACAACAATAGTGACCCCAATTAGCTGGAGCAGCAGTCTAACACAGTATGCCACAGCATGTAGCTGTAAGCACACACACAGAGACCAGCAACCAGTTCCCCAACTGGAACCACTGCAGCACCACAGGTACCAGCACTACCATGGCACCACAGTGGCTGACTGTCACTGCTGGCTGTCCCTCCCTGGGATGTTACTGTTGCCTGCAGGGGTAGAACTCACTGCAGGCTGGTCAGGCTGTACTGCCTGTGGGGCTCCATCATGGGCTGCACTGTGTCTGGTGGTTTTTGCCTGTTGCCATATCATGGCAAAGTGTGCTATTGTTGCTGTAACAGCAGTCACTGCTATACCCACTGGGATGCTATTACCTGTGCCTCACCTCCACCATAATTGATTTCAATTGTTGGGGCACTACCTCAGTTTGCTGAGGGAGAGTTCCACCTCACTCTAATGTGTGTAACATTTTCTCCCGCAACTGTAGAAAAAAAAACTGGCTGAGAATAGCCTTTGGGGGGCTGTCTATAGTGTTGTTTTCCATAGCTGTGGAGGTTTCCGTGAATAGCACTCAGAGCAATCTCCCTTTTTTTTCCATAGCTACGGCAGTTTTGGGGACTTAGGGAACATTTTGCACCTTCAGAAAGCTTTGTGAATCCAGCCTGGTATCTGCAAAACAAAATAAATCTCATCTTAGAGCCATATGTGTGCTTTCTAACGGAGAAAAAAGAAAAAGCAACTTTCACTAAATTTAGATTAGAATTGTATCTATCAAAAATGTTGTAATATATCCATATCAAGGATAAAACAGTAGTCCCCAAACTATATTGTGACTGTGGCCAAGATTCAATTGAAATTATTCCACACAAATTCCTTTATTGTCCAAAATTTAATAAAATAAGACATTTCTTCCTTGCACAGTATCTTTGAGTACTATGTTACCAAAAGAGGATATTCTTTAGAATTCTTATGAACCCAACAATAGATAAAGGTCATGAAGGAGTGATGAAGTACTTAAGTATAATAAAAAAATCGCTATTGAACCAAAACAAGATGTTTCTAATGTTCTCCATAGATGAGATAGCTTTAATGACTTCTTTAAAAATCTTTACAATACATGTGATTTCTAGGTGCCCTAGAGATTACTAGTTTGATCATGATAAGGATACACTCAGGCTGTGATGGTTTCATTGCACGCCGCAATCCTTTCAATATCATGAAATTTTTAAAAAAATGTTCCGCTCCTCAAGTCCTGTGTGCCCAATCAAGGTCTGAGCTGTGGGGCAGACAAGAGGCAGCAAACCCCTTATTTACCATAAGAAAGAACAGTCTCTTTGCACTCTATTTTGTGTAGTTAACCACCAACACCAGGAGATTCCAACTTCAAAGATTTTTTATTGCAGCATCTCAGCATACAACTGGGACATTTTCTCCAAGTGTCTCCCTTCACATTCAAATGATAGCCCTGGCGCTTTGACCAAGGTGTGGTCTTCATCACATGAAGACCACACCTTGGTCGAAGCGTCAGGGCTATCATTCGAATGTGAATGGAGACACTTGGAGAAAATGTTTCAGTTTTATGCTGAGATGCTGCGATAAAAAATCTTTGAAGTTGGAATCTTCTGGTGTTGGTGGTTAACTACACAAAATAGAGTGCAGAGAGACTGTTCTTTCTCATTTTTTTTAAAAAGCCTGTTACTATGGAGCATACTAAGGATTAATGAAGAATTTATCCATTTAATTTTCTTATTTAACAATCCCACACTCATTTTATGGATCAATCGAATTACTATTTCTGCTTCATTACTATATTTCAATGTTGTTACCTTGTAAATCAGTGTTTGGACCTAAATAAAGACATTCATATTATTGTCTCCCATTATATAGAATGTAATAACTTGCAATTGATGCAGTTAATCGTGTGCTTGGGAATAAGTGCAATGTATATTGGCATCTTAAAAGAAGTGTGTACACAATGAATGGCAAAGGATTTGAAGAGTAAAATCTGGTGGGAGGACATTTTGGAGAAAGCCTCTGCTTCCATCCTATACCCACTGAATGTATGCATTTTCTTCTAATGATTTATAATTGATATATAAGGTTGTATATTTCTTGCTTCTGATGAATGCTGTGAAACTGTATTAACACAGCTCATTGGAAAAATCATATTAATTATGTATATTTAAGAAAGAACCCAAGGGGAAACTTTTTATGGCCTATTCAAGGATGTTTTTGTTCTAGTTTGGAATAGTGATTACAAGCGACAATATACCTACTGGGAATGTAGGTAACCAGACCCGAACCTGCAGGTGTCCTGTTTAAAGTAAATGTTGAAGGTTCCCATAGCAAACGGAAGTAGTAAACTGTAGGTGTTGTGAATCAGTCTCTTACCATTCAAACTGCCAAATAGTGCTGTTTTCCATGACAAAATCCTTTTATTTCAGTGATCTGCTTCATTTGCATAACCAGCCCCTTTTTTCTCAGTGCTGCAACCCCCAACTGTGACATCATACCAAGGAAACAAAGTTATTAAAGGGACACTGTCAGCTTTTAGTTTTAGATAGACAAATCAGCTATGTACTGTACCCACAATGCCTCACTACGTAAATTAGTATACAGAGTATTATATTTTTCTGCTCACTGAAAAAATAGGAGACTACATCTCTCAGTATATAAGTCTTGTAGCTAGATATGGTATGCACAATGTATTGTTGTGAAAATAAACATACAAAAGCTTATATTGTTGACACCACTACAGAAATATGGGACAGCATCTCACAGTAATGAAATTTGAAAACAGGTTCTTATTTTACCCACAATACCTTGCTATGGACATTTACATATTAGTGCTCACCACTACCAACATATGGGACTGTACGTCTGAGTAAGGCACATTTAAGTCAACATTATAAATGACTCAGAATTCCTTGTTGCTTTATGTAAAACATTGACAGCTCCCTGGTATGACATCATTTTGGGGGTGTGGCCACACACAGAAAACTGGAGGACAAAATGCTAATAAAACATTAAAAAAACTTACTATGACAGGTTGCAGCTTCAACATCTGAAGCATGTCTGGCAATGGCATACTATGTGTAAAAGGCATTTGGGGAACCTTTAACATTTACTTTAAATCCATGCATTTGCAGAATTAAAGAACCCCCCCCCCTTGGATTCTTCCTTCTTTTGATTGCATACACAAGGAGGATGTATAAACTCTAAAAATGTTCTTGAAATCAAATGGTATGTAAGATTTAGAGTGTATATGTCAGACAATTATGAATGTATTTGTGCATATTATATGTTGTTTTAGAATTACTTTTAAAATATTGTAATGAGACTTTGGCAGTCGAACAAATAAAACTTTGAAGAATAACAATTTGTGAAGGTATCTCGTCTGCTGGGATCAGATCCCCAGCTGCCTGTTTTGCAGACTACAACGTACCTCTACATCATAGGAAATGTAACTCACTTACCTATAGCCCAGTGACACACTGAATGTGCGTTTCTTTAGCAGGCAAAGTCTCAGCAGTTCAAATCCTGGAAGGGATTTAAACATTTTTTCACATTTTTTTGTGAGATGTAAATTCAATTTGGTGTTGATTTTAGGTGGCGCACAATATAATAGTAAATTATATGAGAAATAAATTTAGCTATGAACAACAATTTGTGAAGGTAAGTTGTCTGCTGGGATAAGATCCCCATTCGCCTGTTTTGTAAGTTATGATTTAACATCTACACCACAGGAACAGCAATTCTCTCACTTGCAGCTCAGTGACATACTGAATGTGTATTCACTAAACAGGCAAAGGATCAGTGGTTTGAATCCAGGTACACTATAATATATTTTAATACATAATTATTTCACACTTTGCAAACTTTATTTGGCACCTTTAGTACCGTTGGTACTTTACGTTTTAACATTTTACATACTGTTTTTTCCACTTGTGCTGTATTGTACACTGACTTGCTATTGCTTTATACCATTCATTGTAACTGCATTTCATGTATGTAATCTCCCAAGTCGTGCCTTAAAATAGGCATTTATTTGCCTAGTGCACTAACTAAATAAATAAATAATCCAAACTGCTGAATCACATCATAATGTTGTGGAATTTCTTAGGGTGCACCAACAGTCTGAGTAAACAGTGTGAAATGTTGAGGCATTCAATATGAAAGTCATATTACCAGTTTTCCCATTCATTGCACAAAGTTGGCACATCTGGATAAATGTGTCTAACATAGGGCTCATCCAATTCTTTCTGCATGGTTTTTACATCCTGCAAATAGGGATCAGTCTTTTAGGCTTTCATTTAGTTAAATCAGTTAAGCCATGGAAAAGAAGTAATATCACATCAAGAAAAACTACAGCAAGCTTTAGTACTTCATCGGGAGAGGCAAGACACAGGTTAAATGTTCAGTTTGGATTTACAGGAGTAATTATCTCATTTTGGTTATATTGCTGGCACATTGCCTTTACTCCAGGTTCTATAATATGCATCCAAAAATTGTCAGACTGTTTATTAAGGAGAGGCCACAATGACAGGAGAGTTGCATCAGTATTATTCTGGCCAGGACTGTACTGTAAGCTAAAAGTATAAGCAGACGATGCTGGCAACAACCGAAGGTCTGCAATGTCTAGCTTGGCACTGATCAGCACATATTGAAGGTGTTGTTGTCTGTCCTCACCAAGAAATGAGCCTTGCACAAATGATCATGAAACTTGTCTACCACTGCTCGCTTCTGTGTGATTAACTCAAGTTAATGTGCCAGACAGTTCTTTTAGGAGACTGTCAGACTGTAGCTAGCAAATGTAACTGGTCTTCACCCGTCCTCACACTAGTGGTAAAAAACAGCACCCACACAGTCCCCAGTTGTATGGCTTGGTAGGGTGAGTGAAAGTGGGATCAGGCACCTGTGTTTTATGAAAAATGATCTTCCTTAAAGTAGTTTCACAGTTGTTATCCCATTGGCAACTGAGTTGTTCTGTTTGTCTGTTATAGACCTTTCTCGGCTTGACTTTTCCAGTATGTTTCTTTTTCTAGTTGTTTTTTGGGGGTCCCTGTGACAAACTAAACAACAGCCAGACCACTAAAAAGAAATCTTTTCCAAACATTTGGTAGTACCCACAGAAGTCAAGAAGTGATTGAATACTCTTTAGGTTATGGGGTTGATGTCACGTTGCATGGGCCTCTACCTTGGCAGGATCAGTGCTGATGCTATGTTCAGATATAATGTGCCTAATGTATTTCACTGATGTTTAGCTGAATTGACACTTTTCTGTCAACAGTTACAGGACATATTCTTTAAGCCCTTCTGGAATTTTCATCAGGAAAGCCTTGTACTAATCAAAGGTCCTTCCAAATACTATTAGGTCATCCAAATACACTACTACTTCAAGGAGGTTCATGTCATCTACTGCCATGACCCTCAGACACTGGAAAATGGCAGGTGTGCCTGATATGCCTTGGGCATCCTTTTAAACTGATAGACCCAATGGGCAATAGAGCACTTCCTTCTTTTTTGTGCTGCTTGGCTATAGAAATCTGGTACAGTTGCAACAATAGGCATGGTGAGATATTTCAAGATATTTTTCAATATTTCTAAAGAGATTCTTCCTGGTGGCCCTACAGTGGTACTGTGGGCAGGCAGGCAGGCAGACAGGGTATTTCTTCAGAGGTATCTCAGAAATGTCAGTAAATATCTGATTGTCAATTGTTGCAACTGTAGTATTCACTCCTGAGGTCTAGTACAAAGAACCACTTACTCCCACTCATACAGTGAGGGCATCCTTCTCTCTGAGCATTGTCTTTTAGTAAGGCATCTCTGCTTGTTTAAAGTTTAAGTCACACATCTGGATGGTACCATTTATTTGCCTAGCCATAACAATTGGTGAGGAACAAGGACTCCTAGACTCTGTTATGGTGCTTTTAGCCATTAGTTCTATCAGGTGTCTCTGGACATCCTTATCATTAACAGGTGCCAATCTCTGGAATCTCTCCCGAAACAGTCAGGTATCACTTATGCATACAGTGCAGAGTTTCTCTCCTTGGATACACCCTACCTCCCACTCATGAATAGAAAATACTTTGGACCTCTAGGTCCTTGTATGACATAGACACTTCTTCTATAACTCAGTCACAGGAGAGGTTAAAAAGTCAAACTAGTGTGGGTCAATGCCAGCTGGCAGCAGAGATGATTAAGTAAAAGTGGTGACAGTGTTGGCTTGATATATATGTGCAATGGTCCTGCCATTCCTAATGTTGATATCGTTTTACATCTCATTCATCTCCATAATGGCCACCTGCAGTTGTAGGGACAAGAAAGTTCCATTTTAGAGCCATCAAACCTTAAGGAAAAGCATCATTGTCTGGATCATTGATGGTCATTCCTTCATGTTGTATGTTCTGAGAGAAAGTAGCCATGGCAGTCACTGTGCACTTCATGTTTGGTGGCAGGATCAACCATCAGCTCTGTAAACAACCCTTACAAGTTTCTAAAGGCATCAGATGCTATAGTCGCTTGCTTCCTGTGGGCATCCTGGAGCAAAGTGGAGCTTCACATCTGGGCCAGACTCCAAAATATATTGGCACTGGTTCCTGTTAGGATATGTACCTGATCATACATGTCTGCAACACAGCACAAAAGAGCCAATGTCCCAACTGGTTTCTGGATCCCCACTACCTTCCTAGTGAAATCCAGGCAAATGACCAAATATTTCTTGTACTGGAAACTTTGGTCACTCAATCCCCACATGGAGAGTCCTTCAAAAGAGTATAATGGCAAATGCTTAAGATGCTGCTCATACAGTTCATGAAAGATTATTACCACTGATGAACCACAATCTGGCATTTCATGTGCCTCCTCTGTAGACTTTGCACTGTCTTTTTTTAAGACCAAGTTCCACTTGGTCTGGGACACCTACGCCCCTTCAGATGTACCTGGGTAAGGGGGGCCCACCTACCCTCGATCTTCACTGATGTCATGACCAATCTCTGGGCCAGGAATCAGGCCTGGAGGGCTCATAGAGCTACTGGCTCTCACTCAGACTATCAGAAAAACCGTGCCCTTCGAAATGGATGCACTAGGCAAATCCGACAGGCAAAAGTAAATTATTTCGGATCCACCTTCCTCTCAAATATAAATCACCCCACAAAATTCTGGAAAGTCATTCAATCCCTCTTCTCCCCTCCATCTCAACCATCCATCCCTGTCATTAACACTGGGGACACCTCTGTCAAGGATCTTATAGAAGTGGCTGAAGAGTTCAACTCATTCTTCACAAACTGTACTGTCTCACTGCTGTCTTCTTTCCCCCACTCCACACCAGCATATCCCACCACATCATGAGCTTTCCAAGCCACCTCAAATGTTTTTGTTTTCCAACCTGTTACCCCAGTAGAAGTGTACAATGCCCTGCTTAAACTAAATTCGTCCAAAGGCAAATGCCCCTCCGGGTTGGATGCTAAAATGCTCATCCTGTCTGCCCCAGCCATTGCCTTCCCACTGGCCTCTCTTTTCAATCTGTCCTTCTCTCTAGCCTCTATCCCAGTCAAATGAAAGCACACCACAGTTATACCTCTCCTGAAGGGTGGCAACCCTCCCTCCCAGGTAACTACTGCCCTATTTCTCTTCTCCCCATTCTAGCTAAACTGCAGGAACACCTAGTCCTCTTCCAGCTTTCCTCCTTCCTTGCATCTACATCATTCTTCACCCCATTAAAGTCTGGTTTTAGGAAGTCCCACTCCCCTACCACCTCCCTCCTACAGCTTGCCGATGCCATCCTTACTGGTATGGATCAAGCCCATATTACCTCAGCCATCTTTGTTGACCTTGCAAAGGTTTTTGACAGTGTCTCACAGCCTCTTCTCTTTACCAAGCTTTCTCTAGCTGGGCTCTCTAGCATAGCAATGGCTTGGTTCCACTCCTACCTGGTGGGCATGTCCCAATCCATCAGGACTGGTAACTCCATCTTTTCCCCTCTCACCATCTCATATGGGGTCCCCCAAAGCTCAGTCCTAGGGCCACTACTGTTCTCCATTTTTCTAAATGACCTGCCCATGGCCTGCCCACATACATCCATTCACACATATGCAGACAACACAGTCCTGTATACTTCAGACCCTTCTCCCTCTGATGTAGAATCCAGCTTACAGCTAGGCTTCAATGATGTCTAGCTCTGGTGTCACTCAAATCAACTATTCCTGAATACCAAGAAAACAGTCTCCATGACCTTTGGCACAAGGCAGAGACTATCTTGGCTCCCCTCCATACCCACCTTCCACACCCCAGATGTGACAAAGCTGGAGGCTTGCTCCTCCTTTAGATACCTCGGGGTATGGCTCGACAATCACCTAAATTTTTCTGTACACACTGAGGCACTCTACAAGAAGTTGCACCCCAAGCTTGGAGCACTGTACCGTAACCGAGGGTGCATCCCACTACCGGCCCGTTGGGAGATTGTACAGAAAATGATCCTTCCTATCTTTGACTACAGGGATGTAATCTATTGTACTGCTCCCAAGACTACCCTAACCAGACTGGACACCCTCTTCCTCTCCTTCTGTCATTTCACCCTTGACTGTCCTCCCAACACACACCACTGCAACCTCTACCAGGATTTGCCCCTCCCCTCACTGCAGGATAGGAGGTTGTCCCACTGCACCAGGCTCACACCAAGTACTGGACACAGTCCCTACCCTAGTACCTCTTTGGTGCCCTATCCTCATCTCCCCCACCATCACAATCCCTCCAAAATTATGACACCCACTCCCTGAGTGTCTCATTTATGGCTACCACTGCAGGGCAGACAGTTTTCTCCTATCGCATGCCTAAGTTGTGGACTTCCCTACCACTGGCCATTCAGCAAACCGACTCTGCCTACAGACTAAACTCCCTTCTCAAAGCCCACTTCTGCACCTCCTGTGCGTGTACCTAGATGGCTGATAACTCTCAAAAGTGACTAGTCAATGACAGCTAACGCCACTGTCAGTGTGCAGCTATGGTCCAGCAGTAAACTGGCCATCTCACTCCTCCTGCCTAAATTCCAACTATGCGCTCTTTAAGACTATGGTTGTAACCACATTCCTGATGTATATGAGCTGTAACTAGCCATTTTAGTGGTAGGGTGCAAGCTGTGTCATTATATTCTGTGTTGCCCCCTGCTCTCTTACCTGACTGTATTTCTACCAGTACTTCCTTCCACGATGCAACAGACTGCCTGTATCTAATTCTCTGGCTGTACTTCTGTACATACTGTGATTTGTACTCATGCATTAATGATGCATTTATACTCTGTACATATTGTGTTTCTATAATCAAGCATTTATCTGATGTACTGTATTATACTCTGTGTTTACTCCCATGCTCCCCACCCCCCAAGACACATCTGGAATTGAGCGGCAGTCTGCTCAGTATGCCTTCCTGGTAAAATGCATAAATAAATAAATGTTGCTGCAATCAACACCTTCAGTCTTTATGGGGACCTCTGCTTGTGGTCCAAATAATTCCATTGGCAGTCTTAACTCAGATGAGTATTTTGATCCAAGGAGCATGCCTTCTTATGGATCCCGGTGTGCTCCTTCACTGGGTCCCACTGAAGTTTCACTGTCAACTAACAATTTGCTTAACTTTCTCATTCACCTCCCTCATATCCTTAGGGGCACTTCACTCTCAGAGGCAGTGTACATACTCCAAACAGCTGTAACAAAATTATTTATCGCCTAGTGCCCTTTTTTGCCAAAGTCAGTCACTGCAGTCTCTCAGTGCTCTGGCAGCCTTTCCTTTTGAAACCCAAATTGGGCCTTTTGGAATGTGGCCATCTGGACCTTCAAATGTCATCTGGCACATAAGCTGTTGCATCATAGGCAGATACTCCTCTCTGGGGTCAGTTTCAGTAACTGGACATGTAAGAGTCCTTCCTTTTGTCCTGTCTCTCTCTTACCACTTTCTCCCAAATGCCTTGTATAAGTTCTTCATGTGATGGGAAAGCCACTTCCATTCCACCAGGAAATACTAGAGCAGTAATAGGTCCACATAGATTATACTCTTTAAAACTTAGCCCACCTTGATATTGTCTGTGTTCTAAGGGGAGACACTCCCCTTTCAGGAAACATGCTAGAGTGTGCATTGCAGATGAATTAAGTAGGCTAACAGCTTCTTCCCTTTCATCTGCTTGGTCATTTTAAATGTAGATAGAGTTCATTAATACTCTCAGTGCTTCTGAACATAGCTTCCAAGGTAGGCAACTGCACAAATACTGTGGCTTCTGGCTGAGTGGCTTGATGGTGCCTAAGGCTAGGCCATGTAAGCCCTCACTCAGCTGCAGCCTTTCCTTCTCTTTGGAGCACTGCAATTCTGGGACCATTTGGGTAGCTTGATTGATTCAGTTGTCAGAATCATTCTGCCTTGCAGGGGTACATGTGGTCCCTGAGAACACCTATAGATGTTTGTATTGACAGCTCTCATAGTGTGACTTCCTGACAAATGGCAACAAAGCCCAGGTGCTGGTAACAATGCTTGCAAATCCTGTAGTGTAATCCTTTCTTGGGTCTACCAATCATTTACCTTTTTCACAAGTTGAATGATGTGTACAAAGTCAGGGTGTGATCTGTGGCACTCCTCCTGCCAGGGAGGTGCAGAACCTCTCCTGCACTCAACAGTAACAGTAGCAGGTTGCCCAGAAACATTACTGTCACTTTCAATCAGAACACTCACTTGTTGGCTAGCGGAGTTACACATTTGCTCTCAAACTATCACTGTACTAATGCACGTCCACAATGTTCTTGCACTTGGTTCCCTCAGGAATCCATCTTACTACAATTTCTCTTTTGATGCCTTCTTATTCCTTTTCGTATCAGTTTTCCAACTCTGCTTGCTCCATGGTGGGTTGCAGAAAATGGGGGGACCTATCCTAGTTAACATACAGTAGACGGGCCCACCAGTGCAGTGGTAGTGCTACGGATTGCAGTGCTGATGACCTATGTTTGGGAACGAGCTCAGAGAGTGGGAGGATCGGCCAGGAGGGAGGAGGATTAAGCATCCACTGGACTGCTCTCCTCCTCTGGGGTGAAGGGCGGTGCAGAGCTTGGTGCATGCCTGGCCCATAGCAGTGGCTGGAGTGCAGCAGGCTGAGATCACAAGAGTTGGGCTGATGAGCAGCAGACACCTGACATGTGGCTCATCTGAGCACTGGGTGCTGCATCACTGGCACCATTGTGTGCCACTCCTTGGGAGGGAGAGAAAATGGGAAACAAGGTGCACCAGCAGCAGGATGACTCTGACAACCCACAGGCCCTGCACCCAATGACCCAGGCCATGCTGCCTCTGCACAATCATAAGTCCTGGATGAATTCAGGTTCATGGGGCTGGGGTGCCTGGCATGAAGGTGGCTGCCGGTTCACAAGAAAAAAAAAGTATTAACTACTATTTAGCGTACAATAGTCTCTGTGCATGGGATAGCCTGTCTGGAAAACCATGAGATCCCAGTAGTGCCTCAAAGTTGTCAACCTTTTAAAATATGCATATGGTTAACCTCTACAAAAAAATGTGAAGCTTGATCTTTATACTTTAAGGTGGATACCTGGAATGGGGTTAGTTATGTTTGGGATTTCTATTGACATGGTGCCTCCACCTGGGGAAGCTCCTTGCAGTACCTAAGTACCCAGGGTGATGCTTCTAAATAAAACTAGCTAGCAATACTAATAACCAGCACACCCATTCTCCAAAGTATACATAGAGAATAATGGATAGGCAGGTGTGTAGTATGGATTTTTTTTGCACACCTGAGGTGTGTGTTGACCCATAAACCTTGAGAGTGAAGCTCGAGAGGTTTATGTGATCATCACACACCGAGGGTGTGCAAAAAAAATCCATAAATACACACTTGCCTATTCTTTATTTTTTATAATTGCTGGTGCCTGGGTGTCTTTAAGTTTTAGTTGGCTGAACTTTTCCTGCTAGCTGTAGCGTGACCGAGCGGTGTTTGGTGTTGTAAACAATAATGTTAACATTTTCCAGAAACAGCACTGTTTAGTATAAAAAACATGTTAGGTTTCTTCTTGTACCTTAGTTTTCTTAGTTCGCTGACAAAGAAGCCACCGACTGTAGAACAAGAAGAGCGAGTGACTTGGCAGCTTCAGAAGACTCAACACAAGCATTAGCGAGTGTTGCTATAGCTGCGTTCGCTAACGCTCGCGTCGAAGCCTCTGAGTCACTCACTCTCCTCGCTCTACACTTGGTGGCTTATATGTCAGCAAACTAAGAAAACTGAAGTACGAGAAGAAACCTGACATGTTTTTTATACTAAACAGTGCTGTTTCTGAAAAAATTGAACAATATTGTTTAGTCTCACACAAAAGATTAATATACAGGTTAGCCAACCTTGGAGTGGGTCCCAAGGTGGTAGCCTGGATAAAAAATTGACTGGACAACAGGACCCAAAGGATAAGAGAAAACAGAGTCCACAGTGACGAAAGGAGGGTTACTAGTGGGGTACCACAGGGTTCAGTACTGGGACCAGTCCTTTTAATGTCTTTATAAGTGACATTGTAGAGGAACTGGAAGGAAAAGTATGTCTCTTTGCAGATGACACAAAGATCTGCAACAGGGTTGATACACAAGATTGAGTGGAAAGGGTGAGAAGGGACTTGGCAAGGTTGGAGGAATGGTCAGATGTATGGCAGCTTAGATTCAACACAAAGAAGTGCAAGGTAATGCACCTGGGAAACAAAAATCTAGGGGAAGAGTACACACTGGGGGTTGAGATACTGACAACAACAAAAATGGAAAGGGATCTGGGGATAATTACAGTATATCAGATGACCTAAAGGTGGACAAGCAATGTGAGAAGGCAGTAAGGAAGGCTGAGATGGATATTGGGATGCATAGGGAGAGGCATCAACTGTAGAAAACAGGAAGTTGTTATCCCTCTGTACAGACAGTTGGTGAGACCCCATCTGGAGTACTGTGTGCAGTTCTGGAGACCCCATCTCCACAAAGACATAGACAGAGTGGAGGCTGTGCAGAGGAAGGCAACCAAAATGGTGCAGGGTCTGCACCAGAAGACATACAAAGAGAGACTAAAGGAGCTTAATATGTATACCCTTGAGGAAAGAAGGGAGAGAGGGGACATGATAGAAACTTTTAAGTATCTCAAGAGAGTCAACAAAGTCCAAGACGGTAGTATCTTTCAGAAAAAGAGATGTGCAAGAACAAGGGGGATAGAGGGGGGATGGCTCAGAGGTAATGTGAGGAAGTATTTTTTCATGGAGAGGGTTGTGGATGCATGGAACAGCCTTCCTGAGGAGGTCATTGAGTCAAGAACAGTAGGGGAATTCAAGAATGCATGGGACAGACATAAGGCAGTCCTAGTGGGGGGTAGGAGGAAGTAGGCTGTTGGTTAACTAGGATCTGCAGCTTATCCATCAAGTAAGAAAATGGGCAGACTAGGTGGGCCAAGCAGTCCTTATCTGCCATCATATTCTATGTTTCTATGTTTCTGACACCTAACACTGCTCAGTCATGCTACAGTCAGCAGGGAAAGTGAAAGTTGTTTGGAATGCTGTAATAACCGGATTTTGGGTTATTACAGCTTTTAGCAGCGTAGTAACCCAAAATCCAGTTGTTATGGCATTTAAAGAGACTGGTAATCTGGTTGTTAAATCAGGTCACCAGTAATTATAGTAGATTAATGCAATTAGGCAATGGTACATGAGACGTATAGTACAAAACAAAGCATAAGATTTAATGAGTGGAATATGAACAAAGCTCTGGGGAAGGAATGGGTACAGATTAATCAAGCAAAACAAACAATATGTATAAGTAATCCCACACAGGCCTCCACCCAGAAGTCCCACACATGCGTTTACTACACTGGTGTGCTAGTAAACCCCGCAGCTCCTTGGAGCTCCATTTGCTATAACAGTCTGCCACACTTCTACAGGGAAGACACATTGCAGGCACAATGCTATGTGGATGTTTTGGGAAGCAAAAGCTACTTAGGTGGAGTAATGATGAGAAAATTAACAATTTGTAACCCTCCAATGGCAATTAGTGACCAGATGCACTATATATATGGTTATATTCAAAATATTACAGAACTCAAATTGAAATGAAATTGGATTTCCTGTGATATAGCTCGATATTCTTTATCATGCCACTGGCTACCACTGTAGGTCTAGTGACCTAAATAGAGTTTGTCCCTGGGCTGTTCTCAAGGAACAGTCCTATTTAGGCCTAACACCCTAACTAACTAAACACAATTGCAGGACCAGGGCCCTGATTTACAAATAGTTCTGTAGACCTTGTATCCCCCAAATCTGCAGCCATTTGATGGGTCACTTTTGCATGGTTCTGCTGCTACCAGAGGTCCGGAGCTGGTCTTTTGTAGCACGAAAGTCACTGCAACACTCCCAGTGGCATACAGGAGTGAGCCATGTAGCCAGCATCTCAGTCTTACTGGTCTTCATCTGACATTTTGGCTTTCTTCTTCACCTTTTATAAATGGTCTTTTCCTCCTGATCTGCTATATGAGGGGATGTCTCTAATGACAAGCTTGTGGTCTTTGATAGTTTGGCAGTCACATACTAGCTCTGCTCTCAATTTGGCTTTTTTCTCTGGCTGAAATATTCTTTTTTTGCTATCAATCAATCAATGATTTTTATTTATAAATAGCGCTATTCCAAAACTGTAGTGCTAGTACATAACAGTAAAATACATAAAAACACCATGTAGCTGCCAGATGAACTTTGTCTCTGCTGTTCGGGCTCAAACTCCATACATTAGTTAATTTCTGAGTGTGGCTGCCAAGATCCAAATAGGTTCGCTGACCTGCTTTGCTTCCACTCTGTGCAGGGGCTGTGCTTACCTTCCCCTCTCACCCAGATCTGAACTCTCCCTATTACAGCTGCAGACTCTCATCAGACATACACAAAAGAATGACCGTCATTGGCAAGTGGACTTGCAGGTTTTCTGCAGTGCCCTCAGCCTCAGAAGCCCTCATCTATCTTCATTATAAGTGCTTGAGGATGCTCTGCCCAATGACTGGTCATCCATGCACAGGTTATTTTCCTGGTGACCCCTTAATCCCACATTGGACACTTGCGTGGGTCGGGGTAAAACAATATGACAGCTATTTGTTTACATTTTTTTGTCATACAGAGGTGGTTCTGGGTCTTAGTCAACAGTGCACCCTGTGGTGTGATGTTACACTGGTTCCCTGTCACAGGCGGTAAGATCAACACTTGTCCTTCATTGTCAGTGTGTCTATGATCCCAGTGTATACTGTGCTTGTGCTGAAGAATCTGACATTATCCTGTTGCTTCCCAGTTCCAACTGCAGCAATCCAGATGAGAGAACAGGTGAACTGGTGCTGTTTTGGTTCTGAAGGTGGAGAGAATGGTGAGTCTCCCAGGACTCCAAAGGTAAGCCTCCATTTTGGAGGAGGTTACGTGAATATATTTCTATTCCCCTCTCCTAGCATACTGGTACTTTTATGTGTCTTCTGTGGCCTGTGTAAGCCTATTTCTGCACTCCCAATGCACTCTGTGATTAAACAGCTCTGTAGCAGGCAAGTTGCACAGCAATGAGGGAAATTTGACATGTTTTCCCAGGGAGTGGATGAACTTGATGGAGTGCATAAGGATGCCTGTGGCTAGGAAGTAGTGCCCCACAACCATGCCTAAAACCCCAACTGCCCATCTTATCAGGGAGCCATGGGAGAGAAAGTAGTTTGCATGGAACTCACTCACCTGGTCCACCAGGGAGCAGTAGTGTTGCAGCTGATGCTACTGCTCCCTCCTGTGGGTCATACATGTCCATGTGTCCACCCTCCCGCATGACCCTAGAAGAATCATGTACCTGAGTTATAAACGAAGGCCAGTACCTAATCTTTTGTAGAATTCAGAAAACCGATTTGCTTATTATAGATTGAGGAAGCACTCCCAGCCAATCAGATTACTTTTTCCCATGCACAAGACACTCTTATTTCATAAAGACTGTTCCACATGCAAGTGCCCTGTAAACAGGCATGTTTGAGGAAGTTTTCTTTTTTTTCAGTATTTATTTATACCTCTTTACTCTCTGGCCCTGGCTCCTCTCAGAGCTTCTAGCAGCCCACCTGATTCTTTCCTACCTCCTGTCTTGTCCACTTTTAGCCCCCACGGAGTCCTGGATTACCTCCCAGATAGGGAATATGATGGGGGGATATAACCCCTGTATAAGCCATTCATCGGGCAGTGGTAGACTAAGGTGGAGAGGCCAGACCTGATGTATCAGGGCCTTCTGGGAGCCAGGCAGAGGCCCATTGGTGCACATGGGGGACCAATGCACATGCGCAAGCAGAGCATGCACAGCGCAGGTTGCTGGCCAGTGTTATTCCCTCTCACATTCTCATCTTCTACACTGCCATCTGTGGTCATCCAGGTGGCAGTAGAGTAGCAGAGAAGGTGACTGTTCCTCTCCTGAGGAGAAGAGCATCCCCTGGGACACTCAATCCTCCTCCACTTGGCTGGCCCATGATGACTCAGGCTGATTCCTGAGCCTGGGCCAGTGGCATCACAAGTGGTAGTGCTACCACTGCCCCAATGGGCTGGCCTCTTGTGGGAGCATTTTTTAATATTTTAAATTTTACTGATCAAACTAAATTGATAGTAAGTTAAGATGGCCACTGAGGGCACTCTTGCTGATCTTAGAGCGGTCTTACTTGCATTTGTGGGCTACCAGAACTGCTCACTTTATGTCTGCAGGTTTCATACCCTAAGAATTCACCTGACTCCAGTCTTAAAACAGTGAGAGTGCCTTCGGTGGCCTAATTAACATACACATACCAGCTATGGGTCTTACTTTCCTGCCATATGGCAAATTCTGAGCAGCACCAAAATTAATTACATAGAGGATAATGAATAGGCAAGAATGAACAACAACACTGTTGTTCACTTCAAGAGGTTGTCATGACAGCCACGTAAACCTCGAGAGCAAAGCTCAAGAGGTGTTCGGTTGTCATACAATGTCAAGAAGTGAACAGCAGTGTTGTTTACTGTTGCTCATCCATGGTTTTGTATAGTGTATGGGCAACAGTACATAAATTGCTGGTCACTTCTTCGATGGTCACCCTGCAATGTCAGGGACCCCCCCCCACTCCCCAACTAAACAAAGCCCTTGAAAACACTCCACTCCATTCCAGTCCCCATAGCCTCTGTTTTGGTGTCCTGCTGTGTTCCAAGCAAGATTTAAAAAACAAAATTGGCACTTACTGTTTGATTTGAACTTTATGTACCATCACTGAACTGCCTCAGCCGCTTTCAGAAGTTCTGAGCGCTGTAACTTGAGCATGCGCAAAAACAAGCAATGCTGTTGTACTATCGTTATAATGTACTATGATGGTACAACAGCAGCATGACGTCACAATGATGGTACAACAAGCTTGTCTTTTTGCTGATTTCTATGCACAATAAGCCATTCCCATACAATATACTTCTTTTCATTGAACTGATATATCTGTGATTCTCTATCGAAAAAAATATTACTATGTAATTTAAGATTGTTTACTGTTTATAACATTAATATGGTATTAATAGAAGACACAAACCTGGACATAGTAGCTATGACAGAAACATGGTCCACAGAGAACAATGACTGAGATATAGCCATACCAGGACACAAACCTTTTAGGAAGGATAGGGAAGGGAGAAGGGGAGGGGGGGTTGCTATGTATGTGAAGGAGGGGAATAAAGCAACAGTGGCTCAAGGATCACAAGAAGGAGCAGCAGCACTGTGTGTCACCCTGGAGGTGGGAAAAAGGACAGCCATTCGCACTGAAGTGGTTTAAAGGCCTCTGGCACGGGGGAGGAATCAGATGAAGCTCTTGTGGAAACCATCCACAAAATGGCAGCCAAAGGGGAACTGATACTAACGTGTGACTTCAACCTGCCTGAGGTAGATTGGGGCATTCAGACTGCAAGTAAAACAAGGAGCAGGGACTTCATGACTGCCCTGAATAGGGCAAACTTAAGACAGCTTGTAGCAGAACCAACCCACGAGGAAGCTGTACTGGATTTGGTCCTGACCAATGAGGACAGGATCACAGATGTGGAGGTGGGCAGTCCCCTTGGTACCAGCGACCACAGGACAGTATTTTTTAAAGTAACCACAGTGGAGGAGGCAAGCCATACAAGGATAAAGCTCCTAGATTTCAGAAAGGCTAATTTTTAGGAGATTGGTAATAATCTCAAAAGAGCCCTAGCAGTGGAAGGTATAGGAGAAGATGTGGAAAAACAGTGGTCTAGACTCAAGCGAGTCATAACAGAAGTAACAGGTCACTGTGTCAAAATGCATAGCAAGAGTAAAAGAAAAAAAAGGCCATTATGGTTCTCGAAGGTAGAGGCTGAGAAAGTAAAGGAAATGAAAAGAGCCTTCAGAAGATACAAGGAAACACAAAAGGATGAGGACAGAGAACAATATCTGGAGAAGCAGAGGGAATCTGGGAAAATAATTAGAAGGACTAAAGCACAGACAGAGGAAGGTATAGCCTAGGCTATTAAGAAAGACGTCAAGACCTTCTTCAGATCCATTAGCAAGAGGAAAAAGACAAGAAATGGGATTGTTTGGCTGAAGAAGGAAGGAGGAGAAAGGGTGGAGGATGACCTAGAAAAGGTTGAGATACTGAACAAGTACTTTTGCTCAGTATTCACCAGGGAAGGGTGAGGGACTGAGACTCAGAAAGAGAGGTATTCAGGGGAAGGAGGTAGACACCAGCCCATTCACTGTGGAAAGAGTCTAAGAAGAACTCTGGAAAATAAAAGCAGATGAGGCAATGGGGCCAGATGGGATCCACCCCAGAGTACTAAAGGAACTCAGGGAAGAGCTGGCAGAACCACTGGCTGCACTTTTCCATGCATTGCTAGAGACAGGAAAGGTACCTGAGGACTGGAGGATGGCAGATGTGGTCCCTCTCAACAAGAGTGGAAGCAAAGAGGAGGCAGGCAATTACAGGCCTGTAAGCCTGACCTCAGTAGTGGGGAAATGAGTGTAGTCCTTAATTAAGGAGAGGATTGTGAAGTTTCTGGAGGATTGCGAGGCACAGAATCCAAGGCACCATGGATTCCCAGCGTGTAGGTCCTGTCAGATAAATCTTATAGATTTCTCTGACTGGGTAACCAGGGTGGTAGATCAAGGAGGGGCAGTGGATGTAGCCTACCTAGATTTCAGCAAGACCTTTGACACTATCCCACACAGGAGATCGCTAAATAAATTGGAGAACCTGGGAGTGGGATCCTACGGTGGTGAAGTGAGTTGGGAACTGGCTAAGGGACAGGACTCAGGGGGTGGTGGTAAACGGCATGAAATCTGAGGAGAGGGAAGTGACCAGTGGGGTGCCACAGGGGCCAGTCCTATTCAATGTCTTCATTAGCGACATTGCAGATCATCTGGAGAGAAAGGCGTGCCTCTTCACAGATGACACCAAGATCTGCAACAGGGTGGACACAACGGGGGGGGAATGAGAAAGGACCTAAGCCTATTAGAGGAGTGGTTGGGTGTCTGGCAATTGAGTTTCAGTGCTAAAAAGTGCAAGATCATGCACCTGGGTCACAGGAATCCAAGGGAGGAGTACAGGATGGTTGGGGAAATTCTGGCCACCACAAGTTAGGAGAGAGACCTGGGGGTTATCATATCTGATTACCTGAATGTGACCAAACAGTGTGTAAAAGCAGTGGGGAGAGCAAACAGAATGTTGTGGTGCATAGGGAGAGGCATAACAAGCAGGAGGAAAGAGGTGGTGATGCCACTGTACAGATCACTGGTGAGGCCTCAGCTGGAGTACTGTGTCCAGTTCTGGAGACCACATCTCTGGATGAACATTGACAAAATAGAGGCAGTCCAGAGAAGGGCAATGAAGATGGTACATGGCCTGCACCAGAAGACCTACGAGGAAAGACTTAAGGACCTTAATATCTATTCACTGGAAGAAAGAAGGGAGAGGGGAGCTATGATTAGAGACTTTCAAGTACCTTAGGGGAATGTTTATTTATTTATTGAAATGTTTCACCAGGAAGGCACACTGAGCAACAGGTTGCTCATCTCCTGATGCGACCTGGGGAAGGGGTACAATAGGGATGAGTCATTTTTCATTCGAGTTACAAAGATCAACATAGCATACAGTGTTGCATACATATGTAATTTGTGAGAACAATTAATAAGTGCAATGGTAATAAGAGAACAAGTGCTATCGTTAAATAAGGGGTGAAGGAGATAGGATGAGATGACAGTGCAGAGTTGTGTCCCAGAGAGACCCCTTCAGGATGCGGGGAACCCTGCAAGGGGACAGGGGACTGGAGGAGGGATTAGTGAGGGAGAGGGAGAGAGAAAGAGAGGGAGTAAGTGTGATTAACACCTAGGAGGGGAAATAAGACCTGACCCAAAAAGAGAACCCATTCAGGATGCGATGAACACTGCAAGGGGCAGGGAAGTTCAGGTGATTTTAAACCCTCCTGCAGTTAGGTGTTGTAATTATAGAGGGATAGTAAGAGTGAAGGAATGAGAAATAACACTTGGGAGGGGATGAGGCCTGATCCAAGGAACCCTCCAGGATGCTGGGGAGCCTCCAATGGGACCTAAAAGGCCAAGGATAGGTAGATGGGTAAGAAAAGGTGGCAAGCCTAGGCACTATAGGATCTCTTCAGGATGCTGAGAACCCTGTGTGGGGTGTGTAGAGGCTAGGAAAAAAAGGGGGAGAGAGTAGCGGAAAGGAAAAAGGTATGAGAACTAGCACCTAGGAGGGGCTAAGTTCAGTAGAGGCAGTAGAGTTGATAGAGGCACTGGGTAAATTCCGAAGGGGGATGAACTGTAAGGTGCAAGATGAAGGAAATTAAGGTGGCTCATGACAGGAACAGGTAGGTGCAAGATAGTTGGAGAGGGCAGTGTTGATAGAATAGAGGGAGGAGTGTTGGATTTGGGGGGGTAGAGGGTTCCATATTTTAGGGAAACAGTGAGAGTACCCAGACTGGTTGGAGAGGGTATAGCGGTGGGCAACAGTTAGCATGTGAGTGTCAGTAGATCTGAGGGCATGGGAAGGAGGAAGGGGTGGTATAAATGAGGGGGAGAGGTAGGAAGGGATTTCATCCAGCCAGTGTTTAGCGGTGAATTTAGTGCAGTGTGAGAGGCATCTACTTGTAAAGGAGGGGAAGGAAAGGGCTTGATAGAGGTCACAGTGGTGGGTGTGAGAGGGAGCATCAAGGGCAAAATGGTGGAAGGAGCTGAAGAGAGTGTCCGATCTGGTCAGGGAGGACTTAGGAGCAGCACCATAGACTATGTCGCAGTAGTCAAAAATGGGGAGGATCATCTGGACAAGCTCACACCTAGCCACACGAGGGATGCAACTGCGATTCCTGAACAAGGCACTAAGCTTGGGGCACAATTTTTTCTGGATATTGTCAATGTGTCCAGAGAAGTTGAGGTGTTGGTCTAACCAAACCCCAAGGTATCTGAAAGATGAGGTGTCCCAAAGTAAAGTCCCATCAAGAGTGCGGAAAGTGGGCAGGTAGGGATGCCTAAAGAGTCTCTGCCTTGCACCAAAGGTCATGGAGACTGTGTTCTTGGCATTGAGGAATAACTGATGGTTTGCAAACCAGAGCTGGACCTTGTTGAAGTTGTGCTGCAAGCTGGATGTAACCTCAGCTGGGCATGAGCCAGATGCATACAGGACAGTATCATCAGCATACATGTATATGGCGGAGCAGGGGGAGCAGACAGATGGCAGGTTGTTAAGGAAGATGGAGAATAGAAGGGGACCAAGCAAGGAGTCCTGAAGGATGCCAGTGCAGATCGGGAGTGGTGGCGAGATGGCACCTGGGATCTTAAGTGATTGGGTTCTACCAGTAAGGCAGGCTTTAAACCAGCTAGTGGCAGAAGGGATTAGACCAGCAGATGAGAGGTAACCAAGGAGAAGAGCATGGGAAACAGTGTCAAAAGCCTTGGCAAGGTCGACAAATATGGCTGAGGTGATTCGGCCATTGTCCATCCTGGAGAGGATGGAGTCAGTGAGATGAAGTAGAGAGGCAGTGGTACAGTGGTTTTTCCTGAAACCAGATTAGAACAAGGTGAAGAATGAGGTATCAGATAGAAAGGAGGTGATTTGAGAAAGGACTAGATGTTCTTGTAATTTGGATAGGGTAGGGAGTAGTGAGAAGGGACAATAGGGGCGATTCTGACATCACTTCCCCAAAAGGGCAAAGGACATGCACCTGTCATGGCAGAAGCAAACATCCAGGAAAGGAACAGGAGCAAGTGAAGAGGTGACTGCTTTCTCAGTGGAACGGAATTAACTGCAAAACAAGGAGCTTTCATTGTTACTTCTTTGCATTGCTATTTGCATTGTGGAAAGGAGGAGTAGGAGTTTGAAGAAGGTTGTGCAATAGTTATTTAAAGTCTCTTTTTCAGTGTGGACAGGAAGGATAGGAATGTAAAAAGCAGTTGCTAAATCTAGCTAGACGTGTACAACAAATGGGTTAATGGAAATTAAGAAAAGGAGAAGAATGTTTTGCACTGATGGGGGGAGAGGGAAGACTTGGGGGAGTGTTTGGTATCTTTCATTTGGAAGGGTGGGGGTTGCTGGTGGGCAACGAGAGCAATGGATAGGGTGGTAGGCTACAACAACGGCAGTGCACCAATCTTTCTAAAAATTGCCTGGAGGGTGGGAGGATATTTAGTGTGCAACCACATACAGAAACTTAGAAAGGAGATCAAGGGTCTGCAAGAGGAACTAAGACAGGCAAGGCAGACTGGAGGTGGGTTTAGCCCAATACTGGAGGGAGGGAGGGAGGAGGGGAGATGAGGGAGGATAATTTGAGCTAACAGTGGTGAGGAGAGGGTCAGAAAAAGGGAAGCAGAGACAAAGGGGCCCAGGCCAGGAAGAACGATTGCCGGGGAAACCAGGTCAGGAGACAAAAGACATATGGAAGGAGGAGACAGGGACTTGTGAGGGGAGGAGAAGAAGTGGCAACAGTCATGGAGTGGAAATGAGGGAACAGGTTACTATTAAGAGAGAGGAAGTGGGCATTTGTGAAGGGTCTTCAGAAAATAGTTTTGTACTGCTAGAAGGGAAGAAGGAGGAGGGAGGTGATACAATTGGAGAAGTAATTGATAAATGCCTGGACCAAACCGAACTGGGGGAAAGGTCTGCTGGGAGAATTGCAACAGGGGCAAAAGGGGGAAATAATGTGCAGGAGGAAGAAGAGGAGCCAGGAATGAGAGATGGAGATGAATGGAAACAAGCGGGGAGTAAGAGGGGTGGAATCTTAGTGCTGGGGGGACTCAGTACTAAGAGGATTCAGGTGGGGTAGCAAGGGGGAGCGGCATAATCGCATTTGGGTGGAGGCCATGCCAGGAATGACAGCGGAAAGGGTGGGACAGTCTGTTCTGAAATATGCTAGAAGGGGTAGGGACAAGCCTCATTTAATTATACATCTTGGGACGAATGACCTGGCTGACATGACAGTAGATATAGTCCAGAGGAGGTTTGAGGAACTAGGACAACTATGTGAGGGGGCAGGAAGATCAGTAACTTTTTCAGAGATACTTCCAGTGCCCAAGACAAGCACAACAAGAAAGCTGAGAATAGAGGAATTTAACAGATGGCTAAGAACCTGGTGGCATGCTAAGAGGTATGGGCAGTTGGGAGGGTGGGGAGGGACCTGGAAGGACAGTAGTCTCTATGCCAAGGACAGACTACACTTGAGTGAGGAGGGAAAGAAAGTGTTGAAACAGAGGATGGAGGAGTACATAGAGGAAGTTGAGAATTTAAACTAGGACCGGGGGTGGCAAGTGGGCAAGAGACATGCAGAGACCACAGGTTGGGAAACCATATGAGCTTACCCCTCATAACAGTGACAAAGGACAAATGGCAAGTACTATTGGTGATACTAGTAAAGGAGGGCAGGCTGGGAGGAGGAGGAAAGGGTGAAAGGTGGTCACCTTTAATGCTAGGAGTCTTGGGAGGAAAACTGCCGAGTTACAGGTGCTCATGGCAGAAGGAGAGGTGGACATTGCAGCCATCACAGAAACATGGGCCACCCAATAGAATGACTGGGACCTGTCTGTACCAGGGTACAGGTTATTTTGTAGGGACAGGGTGATTGGGAAAGGGGGGGGTGGCACTATATGTGAAGGAATGACTGAAGTGTGTAAGGGAGGAGGGTAGTACAGAGTCACTTTGGATGCAAATCCAGGATTCCAAGAATAGGATTCTCAGAATTGGAGTGGTGTACAGGCCACCCTCTCAGATGGAGGAGTTAGACAGGGAACTAGCAGGACAGATCAGGAAGACTTGCGAGAAGGGTAGTGTGGTGATTGTGGGGGACTTCAACATGCCAGGAGTGGACTGGAGTACTCCAACAACCAGGAATAGAAGGGAGCAGGTACTGCTGGATGCCTTCCAGGACAGCATCTTGCAGAAAATGGTCAGTGAACCAACCAGGTTAGGGAACACCCTTGACCTTGTGCTGGCAAATGGGGAGTTTGTGAGAGAACTTATGGTGGAAGAACTGCTCTCAGGGAATGACCACCACTCAGTATGGCTCACATTGGATATGGGCAAGGAAGGAGTGGAATCTGGCACAAGAGTGCTGTACTTCAGGAGGGCCAACTTTGGGAGGATGGGGGAAGTGGTAAAAGGGCATCTGGCCAGAATTCAACCTAGTATGGACAATAACCAGAGGTGGGAGCTCATAAAGTTGGGGATAATGGAGGCAACCAAAACCTGCTGCAATGCCCAGAGCAAGAAGTCTAGGGCTAAGAAACTGAGCTGGTTGAGCAAGGAGGTCATGGAAAAGGTAAGGAGAAAAAGAGCTGCCTTTAGAAGGTACAAAAAAATGGGTGGGGAGGACAGAGAGGAGTACCTGACAGAATCGAAGGAGGTGACACGGGCAGTAAGGGGAGCCAAGGCATCTATGAAGCTCAGGCTGGCACAAGGCATTAAGAAGGGGGAGAAGGACTTCTTTAGGTACATCAGGGAGAAAAGGAGCTGCAAGGACCACATAGTAAGGATTAGGGAAGAGTAGGGTTAGGTGGAAGGAGGGTGCGATAAGGCAGATGCGCTAAATGAGTACTTCTGCTCTGTATTTACTAAGGAGAAGAGGGGGGTGATACCCAAGGGGGGAGGAATGGCAGACACGGGGGGCAGGGGTGACAGATGGGGAAATCATGGAGGGCAGAGTTTGGGAGGGTTTGAAGGCACTGAAGGTGGACAAGGCGCCAGGCCCAGATGGCATCCACCCCAGGGTACTGAAGGAGCTGGCAGAGGTCCTTGTAGGACCTTTAGTAGACCTATTTAATGCCTCACTACACTCAGGATGTGTACCTCAGGATTAGAGGATGGCTCATGTGGTGCCCCTCCACAAGAGTGTCCGCAAGGATGAACCGGGGAACTACAGACCGGTGAGCCTCACGTCCATCGTGGGTAAGCTGATGGAAACTATCCTGAAGGAGAGGCTAGTGGCCCTCCTAGAGGCCAAAGGACTACAGGACAGCAGACAGCATGGTTCATACGTGGCAGATCCTGCCAAACCAACCTGGTGGAGTTCTATGACTGGGTTACTAGGCAACTGGACAGAGGCCATGCAGTGAATGTCCTGTATCTGGACTTCAGTAAGGCATTCAACTCAGTGCAGCGTGGGAAGCTGGGAAGTAAGTTAGAAGGCACAGGGGCGGGTACAAAGCTGGTGAGGTGGGTAGGAAACTGGCTTCAGGGAAGGCAACAGAGGGTGGTGGTGGGTGGGAAGCTCCGACACCCAAGGGCAGTGATGAGCGGTGTTCCACAGGACTCGGTGTTGGGACCAGTGTTGTTTGGGATATTCGTTGCAGACATATCATTGGACATCAAGAGCAAGATCAGTCTGTTTGCTGATGATACCAAGATGGGAGCAGTGGTGGACGACCTAGGGGGATGACAGGGGTTGCAGGATGATCTAGCAAAGCTCAAAACCTGGTCAGACACCTGGCAACTGGGGTTTAATGCCAAAAAGTGCAAGGTGCTGCATTTTGGGGTGAAGAACCCAAGGTGGAGTTACCAGCTTGGGGGAGTGCAGCTAGTCCAGACAGAGGAGGAGAAGGATCTGGGGGTCCTCATTACAGGGTCAATGAACAACTCGGCACAATGTAGGAAGGCAGCTGCAAAGGCCAAAAAAATGCTGGGTTGTGTTGCAAGGGTTATATCCTCGAGGAGGGAGGAGGTGATTCTGCCACTGTATAGGTCATTAGTTAGACCGCACCTGGAGTACTGTGTGCAGTACTGGCGCCCGTATCTGAGGAGGGACATTAAGTTACTGGAGAGGGTGCAGTGCAGGGCTTCAAAGATGATCAAGGGGCTGGGGGACATATCATATGAGAGGAGGCTGAGGGAGTTGAACATGTACTCGCTGGAGCAGAGGAGGGATGGGGGGGACATGATTGAAACCTTTAAGTACATGAAAGAATAAACAAGACAGGTACAGAGGGGGCTGTTCAAAGTAAGGGAGGGGAGGGACACCAAGGGCCATGATATGAGATTGGAGGGAGGAAGGTTCAAGAGGGAGATGAGGAGACACTTTTTATAGAGAGGGTGGTAGCTGGGTGGAATGCGTTACCTGCAGAAGTGGTATCCAGTAAAACAGTGGACTGCTTCAAAAGGGGATGGGACAGGACAAGGGGAAGGGTCAATGGAGGGGAAGGGTGGAAGGGAGTGGCAGCTGCAGAATAAGGGGTGCTAGCTGCACGTTCGAGCAGATTTGATAGACTTCTAGGCCTTTATCTGCTGGCAAATTTCATGTTTGATATGTTTCATATGATAGTTTCCAGGAGATGAGGGGTCTCCACCTTTAGGTAGGGGGAGGACCACTGCATGCTTCCATGTGGTAGGAACATCAGAGGCTGAGAAGGAGAAATTTAAGATTAAGAAGAAGGGGTAGGCAATGGCCAGGGCTGAGAGAGAGAGAGAGAGAGAGAGAGAGAGAGAGAGAGAGAGGAGTTTAGGGTCAAGGTCATTTGGGGAAGATCCCTTTGAGGGGTTAATGGCGAGGAGGGCATTTAGAGTATTGGTGGGGGAGACTGAAGAGAATGAGAAGGAGGGGTGTGGGGAATTAGGAAGTGGAGCATTTTTGGAGGGGGTAATGGGGCAGCCATGACATTTGAGGGCGGAGGGGTAATTGGGAGAACTTCAGCAGTTCAGTTGCACAGGAGATATAACAGGAGTTACATTCACAGCTATGGTATGGGATCAGCTACAAGATTGCCTTTTACATTTAGCACTGGGGAAGGGGGGTGGGACTGAGGGGTAAAGAGGGCATGAACCACTTTCCAGAACTTGGAAAGGGAATTTATGTTAGTGAGGAAAGCATCTTTTTTTTTAACTTTGTTTATTGGTTTTTATACAAATACAGTATAGTTACCATATTACATGGAATAATACAGCATTAAATTTTTGTTGTACAACTCTTTAAAGCACCAGATAGGTGGTCCATCATGCACTTTAAATACAGGGTATATTTCTTTAATTAAGTCTAGACAACGATATATTCGAAGAATACAAATATTATAGCTGGATAATATTGTAGGAGTGAACACTCTCACTTAATCTGTGCCTTGCAGGAGATTTACCAATATTTCCGCTCCTGGCAGGATACTAAAATATGTATATGGATGGCAGAACATCTTAATAAGGTATAGTATAATAGTGCAAAATTACATCAGATAGCCTTGGCTCAATTAAGTTGCTTCACACCCCCACCATTAAGGGCAAACTTGTTACTGGTAAGGAGACAGATAATAACTAAGGATTGTACTTTACAGTTCACAAACTGAGTGGGATATTTTCCCCAGACTATAACACATCCCCTTATAAGCAGGAGTTTATTCTTCAGAATTTTAAAGTTTAACATCCAACATGACTAACGCTAACACTGTGGTAACTAAAGGAGTGAATACAGGTAAGAAAGGGAAAATATACAATACTGTGGCTCCCTCAAAACCTCAACCCTAGGTAGTCCAAGTTCCCACCTCAATCCCACCTCTGTGGTATAAAGCTGAGTCCATTAGAAAGCCACACTGGGCTCAGTCATTAGTATCGTTTTCCTGGTCAGAGTCCCCCTCTTTTTCAGCCGGAGCCGTCTGGGCTGCGATGAGCTTAGAACCAAAGGCCGCTGCCGCTTCTGGCTCTAAGAAGATATGCGTCTTACCAGCATGGCGAACCTGAAGTCATGCAGGGAACATCAACTGAGCTGCAAATCCATTTTTAAGGAGCTGTTTTTTCGTAAGTTGGAGTACCTTTTTCCAATTCTGTGTCTGGGACAAAATGTCTGAAAAAAATGCAACTTTACTGCCCTCCCATACCATATCACCTCTCTGCCTGGCATTTCTGAGTAGAGGGATCCGAGCCTCAGGGATCGACAATGTAACAATAGCGGTTAGTGGTCGAGCATTCCCAGGGTCCTTCGATCTTGTCTGCATAGGCATGGCAAAAGCCTTGATTACTGTGACCCCTGAATCCTCAGGTAATAAGACCAGATCAATAAAAATCATTCTGGAGACTGTGGTAAGGAGTTCAGTAACACTGGCAAATCTGGGAGGAAAGCCTACAATATGCACGTTAGGCTGTCGCTGCGCATTCTCTAAGGCCTCTACTTTAGCCCTGAGAAAGATGAGGACTTTCACAAATGTCGCATTTCTTTCTTATTGCCATTCGCCTTCTGCCTGGAGCTCGTTGATACTGGAAACATTTGTCTGCACCTTAGAGTCTAATTTGGTGAAACGATCTTCCACTGCTGCCATGCGGTGGTTCATCTCTTCCCCTGTCGCTTGTATTTTCTGAAGCATAGCCATCAGTTGGGGATTCAGGGCTTCGCTTGCTGATGTGGTGGGTGATCCAGCTCCAGTTTCTCTTGGGCCTTTCGGTGAGGAGAGAAACGCATCTAGCTTTGGCATTGCTTGCTGATTGTCTTTTTTAGGGCTCATGTCTCCGACTCCAACTTTTCCCATGCAACCCGAAGTACTCAGAAACTTTTTCAATATCTGAACATCGCTGTAAGTTGAGATCCAAAAGAAGCCTATTCAGGAGCCTAAAAACAAGCTGCCGCCATGTCGGGTGCTCAACAACACCCCCTCGGGGAAAGCATTTTTGAAGTAATCGAACTTGGCTAGCCTTGTTGCCCTGGTACAGGCATTTTGGAGCTTACAGTAGCCCGTGAGATCGCTAGGAAGCTGGGTGGATTTGTGGTGTTTCCAGGCATGATCTCTGGCCCTAAGATAGGCTAAGAGTTCTGGAGTAACCCATGGTAGGTGGTTACCCCTAACCCTGGTTTGTTTTAGAGGGGCAAAGGGGTTCCGATTTGCAAGGAATATTTCTTTGAAATAGGTTAGAGCCTTATCAACTGAGAGGGAGGAGACTAAGGGAGAACAGTCAGAGAGAGATAGGTTGTGCAGGAGAGGTTCAAGATCTAGGGATTTGAAGGAGTGAAGTTGCAAGGTTTTATGTGGAGATTATGGTCTGTGGATTTTCCTGACAACAAATATTGGGTTGTTGTCACTGAGAGAGTCTGGAAGGATGCCAGAGCTAATTACTCTGTGGGGGTGGATGGTAAGAGCCCAGTCGATCAGGGAGTGATTTTGTGTCTTATGGTTAGGGAAGGTGAGTTCCGAGATCAATTGCAAGAGGCTCAGGGCTTCAAGATCATTACATATTTTGGATATCTTGGGAGACAGCCAGTTTAAGTTTAGGTCACCTAAGATGTATAGTTCACCCGAGCGAGAAAGGGCTGGAATAGAAGTTATGAGGTCGAGAGCAATTGAGGGCTGGACATTTGGGTAACAGTAAATGCCAGCTATAAAGATGGGGAGGGTGAAGGGTAGAGATAAATGAATAGCCAGTGCGTCATGGGATGCTGGGCTAGTGGATGAATAAATAATAGAATATTGGAAGGAGGTAAGAACTTTCATGGCGACACCTCCACCTCTACCTGCTCTGTCTTGCCTCAGGAGGGAGTAGCCAGGAATGGAGACCAAGAGATCTGGGATCATGCTCTTTAGCCAAGTTTCTGTGATGATTAGTATGTCAGGTTTTAGAGTGGCCACCATGGTTTGTAGAAGGTTGAATTTTTGCAACAAACTACGTATATTTAGATGAAGGATCTTGAAACCCTTTGGGAGGACAGCAGGAGCAATAGAAGGGGATGCAGTAGATAATGAAGCATTCAGGGCATGAGATGCAGATGGACCAGGATTGGGTAGATATCTCCAGAGGAGAGCAAGAGTAGAGCTAAGAAGAGGAAGTGAAGCTTGGGGCATTTAGAATTAGATGTCAAGGGACCAGTGAAACTGGGAGGGTAGTGTGCATGAGAGTAGGGGCGCAGGAGATGAAGAGCAGCAAAGAAGGGTGGGACAGTTAGTAATGAAGTATGAGGGATAGAGGGTGAATATGACCATAGTTCAAAGGGTGGGGATGGAGTGATAGCAAGGATGTAAGTAGGGGATTGGAGATAGGAGGGTGCAGAAGGCAAGTTATTCGGCTTTTGCAAGTAGAGACCAATCGGAGGGGTTAGGGAAAGTACTAGGAGTAGAGAAAGGGGGAGAGAGGAGAGAAGGAGTGTTGCAGGGCACGATATGTGTAACAATGTGATCTCTATATAAGAGCAGAAATTCTGCAAGTAGGGGTAAGAAAAAAAGATGGGAGGAGCAAGGCAAGGGGTGCTAGGTCTAATTGTCTTTATTTAACAGATGCTTAAATAGAGCAAAGGAGAGGTATTTATATGAATTAACAGGGAACAGGTGGAAAGCATATTTCAGAGAAAACTGCACAAGAACAAGGGGTCATGATATGAGGCTGAAGGGTGGAAGGCTCAGGGGTAATCTTAGGCAGTATTTTTTCACTGAGAGGGTGGTGGAGCCATGGAACAGCCTTCCAGCAGAAGTGGTGGGTGCCAAAACAATACAGGGGTTCAAGAGTGCATGGGATAGACATAAGGGTACCCTGGAGATGTGCAGAGCAGGAGAGCCACAGATCAAATAGAAGAAGTAGAAGAAGAATCAGCATTTATATAGCGCTTTTCATACACAGTATCCCAAAGCACTTTACAAGCAATGCTAGACTGGTAGTGAAGTGACTGAATGTGTGGTGGCGGCCATATCGCACATCATCACCCACACACAGCCTGGATAATTGCATGAACCGGTTTATGGGAAGGGGAATGTTGGCCAGGACACTGGGAATGTTCCCTGCTCTTTGTGAAGAGTGCCCTGGGTTCTTTTACTTCCACCTGGACACCCACCAGGACAACACCAGGATGGGCAGAAGCGACCTCGGTTTAACATCTCATCCGAAGGACGGCACATTCCGGCAGTACAGCACCCTCAATACTGCACTCAGATGCCAGCTATTTTTAGGTGCAAGTCCAATCCCGGTGTGGGACGAGAACCCACGACCTTCTGGTCCAGAGGTGGTTGTGCTTCCAACTGAGCCATGCTGACACCAAATAGGATCTGGGGCTGCAGCAGTGAGTAGGGAAATGGGCAGACTAGGTGTGCCGTATGGTCCTTATTTGTTGACTAATTCTATAACAAAATATTTTGAATACAGACATGAAATATACAGTTAATCTCACTGTGCTATAACAGAGAAAAGAACGGCAATTCATAATACACTATAAGAGTTTTTTGCATGATGATATCAATCATGTCCTTTCTTAAAAGTAGGGCAGATTCAAAATGATCATGTTTTGCATCTTTGTGAAGAATCATACTTAAGATTTACTTGCACCTCAAAATGTAGGGCTGTATGAAAAAATGCAAAGTGTGGTGCTAAGTGGTTGCTAAAACCAGTTTGTACCTCCCTGTAGATTGAGACCCCGTGGAGCTATGCTCAAAAGGGACCACAACTCTGTGGGGAAGGGGGCAAGGCCACCATACAACATGGCCATTTAGTGAACATGGCAGCCCTTGCTAAGCCAGTTGCAACGTTCTGTGCTCCCCCATACTGAAGAACAAATGTCGATAGGAACTAAGGTGGGCGTAGAAAAGAAGGCGTAGAGCACATTGATGCATAGTGGGAGTTGGTGTCACACAGAGCCATGTCTACTTTGTCCTGTTAGTATTCACTTTAAATGATTTCACACTTTAAAGTATAACACATGGTGCTTTTGTTTTGTAACATTTATATTCTGCTGGACCTGAAGTGTGCACTGCATCCTTGTTTGTGTTTATTAGGTACAAAGGTGGAGTCACAGTACTGCAACCATAACAAATGGAGAGAGAGAGAGAGAGAGAGAGAGAGAGAGAGAGAGAGAGAGAGAAGACAGTTGAGAAGCAGTTAGCGTAACTGCTGTTCAGAAGGACAGGGCTAAGAAAAGGGTTTCACTTGAAATACAGGGAGTGTATCACATGGGAAACAGGAGGGGGGCTCGTGGTTAACCAGGATGTGAGGCCGTTGGGCCAGGACACTGGGAATGGTGGACCCATTGGGGTTTTTAATATAAAGGGGGGTATTCAGATGTGGGAGATTTCTACGGAGCTTGCACAGTCAACACTATATCATTGCATGACATAGCACCTTGCAACTGATGTCATGCTATGCAGCAACATGACAGGTGTCACTTAGCAGCATGTTTGCGGGTAAAAACCCTTTCTAGAGTCGCTAAAATCTGGCAATCTATTTTGCATTTTTTTTATTTTGTTGCTAATCTACCGACAGATTTGCTGAACAGCACAAAATACAAATTCATACATCAGAGGCTAAATATAACAATTCTAACTATATACGTTTTATTATTATATCAGTAATGTGATTGTATACTGTATTTGTATTTGATGGTGTGACTGAAAAGGTCATAATCTGCCTATTTCATATCCTGATAAAGCAAATAAAATAAATATTCCTCTTGAAAATGTATAGCAACCCTATTTATATTTGCTTGACTTTTACAGTAGAGGGCATGAGGTAGTCCTGTTTCAGTGTAAAACCAGCCCCTAGCAGCAGTTATTTCCACTGGGCTGACCAAGAAACAAATGATATGGAATTAAATATTTAGCAGTAACTGTATTAATTGTTCCTGCAAAGTGATGCTGGAGACTTGCCAGTATGATATCATAGAAACATAGACTTTGACGGCAGATGAGGACTACTTGGCCCACCTACTCGGCCCAGTTCCCTACCTACAGGATAAGCTGCAGATCCTAGTTAACCAAAAGCCTATTTCTTCCTACCCCCTACAAGAATTTCCTTATGTCTGTCCCATGCATTCTTGAATTCTCCCACAGTTTTAGACCCCACAACCTCCTCAGTATATATAATCATTGGTAGCAATCTGTCAGTAAGAGACATCATCCAAGCTATTCATTGCAACACTACTACAGTACTGTGCAATAGCAGAAAGCAGTATAACCACTTGAGAGAAAGTACTGTCACCTAGCAGCAGCTCTAGCGTGTTTCCTCAGATTGTATAATGATCAAAGGTGGCATTAAAAATTACATGTAACTTAGCTCTACAGCAATAATAGTCACACTTGCGTGGACGGTTTTGAATTTTGGCAGATGATGAAAGTTCTGATGGCAACTAAAACCATTAAAAGGAATTCACAACTTTAAGGTTTATGGATTGTCTTACTAAGTCCTATTAGTTTACAGATTGGATGATGAAAGGAGGGGCAACTGTATTAGAGCAATACTGTTTTGGAAAACACAAGGCAATTTGCACGTGTCATGCAGCTTTTCATTTGGGGGGGAGCTAGGCTGTGAGGTTAAGAATGGAGAACTACTACCCACAGAAGTAGTGGAGAAGCAAGAAGAAAAGTGGCATTTGCTGCAAAAATCTATGCAAGTTGGAAGCATTTATTTATTTATTTAAACTTTGGTAACCGGGAAAGGCACATTGAGCCAAGGCTGGTTTCCAGGTGCGACCCGGAGGATAGGGTACAAAAGAACATGTGCAATAGGAGAATGACATAGAGATAAAAATAAAAATACATTGAAATACAGCCAGTTTCATTGCTTACAGTGCAGATTATACAACCCACTAGGATAATTACATTAGACGTGCATAAAAAGAAAACCTGGGTGCTGATGAAACAGAGCTAAGTTAGGGGAAGGTGCAAGGAGCAGTAGGAGCACTTCTGAGTAGGTGCTTGAACACTGGGAGCGAAGAGGCTTGCTGGAGGATAGAAGAAAGTTGGTTCCAGAGGAAAGGTAGGTGGAAGGAAAAGGCAGACTGGTCAACCATGGAGTGAGGGTGGGGGAGGGAGAAAGAGCAGGACACCCTTGAGTGGAGAGGGTATGGGGATAGGCTTGCTGGAGATAGGAAGGAAGAGAGGAGGGGAAAAGTCTAAACCAGAATTTGGTGATAAAAGCTAAGGAATCAGCCTGGTGATGGTGAGAGAGGGGAGAAATAGAAGAGAAGAATAGAGGGAGCAGTTATGAGTGTGGAAAGTGGAATTTGTGTCAAAGCGGTAAAAGACATTTAGGAGGGTATCTAGTTTGGCAAGGAAAGTGGTGGGAGCAATGCTGCAGACAATGTCTGCATAATTAAGTTTAGGGAGGATTGTTTTAGTGACCAGCTCCCGGTGCATGACTAGAGAGAGGAATTCTTTATTTTGGTATGTAACTCCAAGTTTATGGTGGTTTTGAGTGCAGGGTGTCTATATGTACTGAGAAATCGAGCTTGTTATCTAGGCATACCCCAAGGTATCTGAAGGCAGAGACAACATCAAGGGGGGGAACCATCTGGAGTGGAGAAGACTGGGGGTGACGAGAGTGTATTGAGTTTCTGTCTTGACCCAAAGATCATAGTGACTGTCTTCTTTGTGTTTACCGTTAGTTTATTTGCTGGGAACAAGTTTAGAACACTGCTGAAATTACGCTGAAGAGGGGCCTCAACATCAGGAGTTGAGGGACCAGAAATGTAGATGACCGTATCATCAGTGTATATGTGGATTTGTGTGTGTGTGAGCAAACTGAGAGGAGATCATTTATGAATGGGAGAACAGGACAGGGCCCAAGATGGAACCTTGAGAGACCCCCGTGAGGACTGGGAGGGGAGATGATCGAACAGAGCCCACTTGAACTGACTGACTCCTGTTCATGAGATATGAGCTGAACCAGTTCACTGTTGATGTTACTAGGCCAACTGAATGCAGCTTGTTTAGCAGGAGTGAATGGGACACCGAATCAAATGCCTTCCCCAGGTCGATGAATATAGCAGCAGTGATATGACCCAGATCCATACCTGAGAGAATGGAATCTGTGACCCTCAGTAAGGAGGAAGTAGTAGAGTGATTCTTCCTAAAGCCAGCTTGGAAAGGGGAGAGTGTGCTGGAGATGGTAAGGAAATCAGCAACTCTGGTATAGATTAGTAACTCTTGGAATTTAGCAAGGGAGGGGAAGGAAGAAGGGAGATAGGGCAGTAATTTCCAAGGCAGGAAGGGTTACCACATTTGTGGCGTGAAAGGATCTTTGTCATTTTCCAGGCCAAAGGGTCTATGCCTGAGGAAAGGGAGAGATTATGGAGAAACGGTGAACACTAAGCCCTTAAAAGCATACCCTGTGAGATTCTTGTTGAGCCCTGAATGAACAGAAATACAACGTGAAAGCAGTGATAAATGATGAACCATAAACCTCATTGTCAAGACATAAATAAATGATACCTTTTTATAGAAGATGATGCCAAAGTCTCTGAGAGTGCTTTACCTGAACCAGGAGATGCCCGAATCAGATAAAGTTCAGTCAGTCTGAGCCACTGCTCTGTTTTGTCTGAAGGCATCCTCTCCTTCCCCATTACTGACTTCATGAGAGACTTTCAATTTTTCAGTAGTTTTGTAGTACTGTAGGTAAGGTGTTATTTTTCATTTGATTTCAGAAAATGACATATTTTAAGAGGAGATGATGCTGAATAAAATGTGTTATGTCTTGCAAACTGAAAGAGGAAGTGATTCCCACCTGTGAAAGTGACTGACATGCAGAAATGGTTCTTGCAGTAGGTGGCATGGTGCTCATGTCTGGCTATTTCCCATCATGTTGTGTCGACACTTATGAAGGTGAAGGCATATACTTGCTGCAACAATTGATCAGGATCCAGCCCTAATTTGCCCAGAGCCCCCTCCCTTTTTAGAAAACTCTGAGGCAGATGTGAACTATGTGCTTATTCAAACACCTGTCCTAAAAGATTCACAGACGTGTTACTCCCAGACACTTTTACAGTACTGTATTATTACAATTATTTAAAACAGGAAACTAGTCTTTGAAAAACTAATAGGCAAACTATGGTTGGTGTAACCTGATTTCATCTGTCTTAAAAAAGATCTTACTCATTATATTAATAAGGTAGACACAGAGAAGGAGGTGCCGGAGCTACCTGCATGGTGACTGTATACAGTACCATCAGTAGCATGGAACATGTGGCACTACTCTACAGAGGCAGAAAACTCCACAGGATAGTCAGGGCCCCATTCATAGTCTAATAATGCCATTATATTGTAGGGTAGCATACCCTCCTCCAGGTCATATCTGTAATCAAGTCTCAAGACCTAGTCTACTAGGCAACCAACAAGTAAATAAAGGGGAATTATATCAGTAATTCTGGTTGTTTGTAGGCACCATTCATAGCAGTCAGTTGGTAAAAGCTGTCCTCCCCTGCCAACTGGGTCAGATTGTATCAGTCTGAGAGAAGTCTTAGGATACACCTCTTCCCAGACTTCCTCACTCAGTCCTTCCGTCCAAGTGTGCAGGCAAAAATGCTGATTAGAAACAAGAAAAACAATGGATAAATACTATATGCGCTAACCCTAGGTTAAGGGGAAATATACAATACAGCACGGAACATACTCTAGGGTATGTGCAACACTGAAATCGGAGAGGGTCTTACTGCCTATTAATGGAGCCTACACACAACTGTAATGAGCAGTGAGGAAATTATAATTCCTCATTTGTGTGTTGGCTCCTATAGGCAGTCAGTTGGTACATTATGACCCCTAATAAGCAGTCTGTAACTGGGAGATTAAATGCTGTCTGGCAGAGATCAGTGCTCACCTTCTGAATGTAGCATTGACATAGCTTAGAGCGTCAAGCAATAATGCCTGATAAATGTGTGGGCAGAGGCCTATATAGTGACTTAAAAGTGTCCCCTAGGGATACCAAGGTGCCCTTTGTATAAGAGACACCCATAGCCCTTGTAAAATGAGTTCTGAGCCAAGAAGGGTCTGAAACACCCTGGGGAGTGTAAGTGAGTTTGACTGCAGCACAGAACCACTTGAGTAAAGTACACTGGGCTGGTGTGGATCCGTTCTTCCTCAGACCAAGAAGTACAGAGTCTGTCAGCAGTACAGAATGGCTTAGTGTACTTTAGATTCATTCTGGACACTCTTCTAACATCCATGGAATGCAACTACTCCTCCTTAGCTTTTGTGGACTCAGGCAAAAGGAAGGCAGTGTCTTCTCCTGCTGCCTGTGAAAGCTGGAGACTACCATAGAGAGGACATACTGTAGCACACCATTCTGAGGACCACTTTTTCCTTGAAAATTACCAAATACAACTCCTTGTACAAAAGTGTCTGTATCTCAGCAATCCTCCAAGCCAAAAATAATGGCCAACAGGAAGAGAACCTTCAAATATAAGAGCTGCAGGGAGACCACATGGAGGGGCTCAAGGGGGTGGGTGTCTCATAGTTTTGAGAACCACATTTAGTTTCCATGGAGGAGAGACCTGTAGGATCCTGTGGTGGAGCTTATGACAGGCTTTAAATAAGCAGACAGCACATGATGGGAACCCAGGGAGTGCGACCCCACATAATCCTTTATATAGATCCTGCTGCAGAAATTCCAAGACATTAGATTGAGAGGCACCTAAGAGTATAATCCCCAAAGAGGAGCACCTGGAGTGGACCATATTACACAGTCAGCTGTAGGCCTTATTTGTAGAGCCCTTCTTGGAGTGCTTCAAAGCATGGATAACACATAGAGAGTATCCTGCTCTCATAAATCTACTGTGCTCAGTAGCCAAGCCAATATTTGACATTTCTGAGGGTCTGGATGCATAAATGTCCCCTGATGAAGATGATTTGGCATGAACAAAAGTGGGATTGGATCCCACAGTGCCAGATGTTTCAGTTTTGAGACCACACTCTCCAAGGCCATTGGAATGCAATTAAGGATCAATGTTGATGACCTCCCTTTGCAACTTGTGGAGAACTGTTGGTATCATTTGTCATGACAGAAAGGTTTACAGGAGGGCAACAGGCCATGCTAAGAGGAGGCAGTAAATCCCCAGTGATGATCTGTCTCTGTATCAGCTGAAATATCTGGGATTCTTTTGAGTTTGCCTTGGTGGCCATGAGATCCAGAATGGGCATCCCCCAACACCTGCATATTGAGTTAAAAACAACCTGATTGAGTGCCCATTGGCCCAGATGCGGTGTTGCCAACTTAGCCAATTGACTTGGCAGTTGAAGATACCTACCATGTGAATTGCGGACAGGATGAGAATGTTTGCTTCCACCCAGTAATGCAACATGTGCACTTCTGCCATCATTGTTGCACTCCTAATGCCATTTTCACCTGATATATGATATTGACATTATGTTTCAGCTATTCTAGAATAGTTCTGTGCTGGTTCCATAGTCTGCTTCTGCATTGGAGCATTGCCTTGAATACCACCCTCATTGCAAGAACATTGACAGGTATTTTTCACTTTGCTAAACCATGCCTGACACTGCTCCCCAGCTTGTCAGGCTGGAATCCATAATGAGTGTGAGCCATTTCACATCCTGTACAGAAATTCCCTGAGTCAGGTTCATCTGCTGTGACCAGCACTTTAGAGATGATCTCTCTGCCAGTGTCAGTATGATAGTGAGCAACAGGGACATTGTGGACCCCAGAGATGTAGGAGATGGAGTTAAAGGGGATGAGTGTGAAGCCTGGCCCATTGTTCCAAGTCAGTGCTTGTTGCTGTGAGACCCAACAGCTGGAAGACATCTCATGTAGTCATTCTGGGCTTGTGTTTGAGCATTTGACAGGTGTGAGACAGGGTCTGTGCTTTTTCTGCTGTGAGAGTCACATGGCTGCAGCTGTGTCAGACAGCACCCACGGTGTTAAATGGGATGTGTTGACTTCAGCATGCTCATGCTGTGGTTTGTTATCTAGCCATGGTGCTGCATAGTCTTGGTGAGTTTGGAAACTGCTGTTTGTGCTGCCTCGCCCAGGCAGAGATAAATGTGTGTGCCTTTCTCCCTGAGGTGCATTGCTAGCACCAATTCGACCTTTGTGAATACACTTGGTAAGGTAAAGAGTCTGACTAGGAGAGCTGTGTACAGAAAATGTCCTTGAACACAGAAGCACAGAGATTGGGAATGTGACTGATGAATGGGGATATGCAGATATGCATCTTAAAAGTCTTGGGACACCAGCAAGTCACCTGGTGGGGGGTAGCATATCCAACTTGAAGTGTGACAGTTTTATCCTTCTGTTGAGGCATTTGACCTGATGTATGGCTCAGAAGCCCCCAGTCTTCCTGGTACTGATGATGAAAATAGAATAAAGCACTAATCCTCTTTGTGGCACTGGAACAGGTTGTATTTTCATGATTTTTGTGAGATGTGCTTCAGCATCATAAATCACACATTGTTTGGCAGGAATGTGTAATACTTTAGATTGCAGGAAAAATCTTGCTTTGGGGTGTTTCAAAATTCAGTGGAGTAACCATTGTATACAACATCCCAAACCCACTGATCTGTATTGTTTTTGTCTACCGGTCCACAAAACGTAGCAGTCTTGCACCTGGGGGTGTTAGGTATGGGAGAAAGGTCTGACCTCAATATGGCTGGTTGTTTTATTGCTGTCTTGTCTCAGTGATTTCCTCTACATCAACAACTTTGGTTGTAATAAAAGGATCATTGTTTGGGGGAATTTTGCTTCCTGCCTCTGAGTAATTTATGTGCCAGCTTGTGTGGGTGCCTCATGAGAGGAAGAAGAAGAAGAAGAAGAATCAGTATTTATATAACGCTTTTCATAACCAATGTATTCCAAAGCACTTTACAAGCAATGCTAGACTGGTAGTGAAGTGACTGAATGTTTAGTGGTGGCCATATCGCACATCAGCACCCACACACATCCTGGACAACTGCATGAACCAGTTTTATGGGAAGAGGAATGTTGGCCAGGACACCGGGAATGTCCCCTACCCTTTGCGAAGAGTGCCCTGGGTTCTTTTACTTCCACCTGGACACCCACCAGGACAACACCAGGATGGATAGAAGGGACCTTGGTTTAATGTCTCATCTGAAGGACGGCACACCCCAGCAGTACAGTACCTCCCAATACTGCACTCAGATGCCAGCATTTTTAGGTGCAAGTTCAATCCCGGTGTGGGACAAGAACCCATGACCTTCTGGTCCAGAGGCGGATGTGCTACCAACTGAGCATCATCTCATAGGCTACTTATCTTGAGGCTGAGCTAGTTTGGAATCTGAAACCTGCTTGATGATGGCCTCCAGCTCTGGACCAAACAGTAGGTGCAACTAAATGGCATATTCAGAAGAAGCACCTTGGATGAATTTTCTACTGCCCAGGGACACAGCCTATAGGCACTTCTTACCATTATTGAATTTAGGAAAGATTTTGCAGAAAACTGTAGAACACCGTATGATGCATCCACCAGGAAAGCCATCCCCACAGATAACAAACTCTGGTTAGAGCGGATATGGCTGCAGCTGAGGTTGCAGAGGTCCTGTTTGCACCATTTGGTCACCACCGCTTTGGCCTGAGTTCCTCATGCTGGCTGAGTCTCTGTCCAGCCCCACATAATGTTTGTTCTTGTAAACAGGGGCCAGTGGAGCAGAGACGTGGAACCATGTGCAGCTGCACAGAGAATGTGCAAACTGGCAGTCTGTACATGCATGGTGGCATGCATTCATTTTCTTGCCATGATAACAGCACATCAGGATCTCCCCCGGTGTTCCCAGGCCCCAAGATCACTTAGCTGTGGTCTGGAGACATAAGTGCTGTGGTGCAGAAGCCATGAAAGTATTTGTTTAAGAAGCACCTATGACTGCTATGGGATTCAATTTATACATAATAATAACCTGCTCATGAATATTAATGGCCTGTATTAATTAACCTGCCAGGGTACATTAATATTCATGAGCAGGAGCATTATTATAATATAGATTCAGTCCCCTGTAAGCTCGTGGCGCTCCTTAAATCAAATACTACGCTTCAGCACTGCACCCTCATGTCTTCGGACCCCCAACTAAGTGATCTCCGGACTGGCGCACTGGGGAGCTCTGATGTTCACGTCATGTTCTTTTTCATGGAGGGTGGTGGACACATGAAATGGCCTTCCTGAGGAGGTCATGGGGTCAAAAACAGTGGGAGAATTCAAGAATGCATGGGACAGACATAAGGCAATTCTGGTGGGGGCTAGGAAGATGTAGGCTGTTGGTTAACTAGGATCTGCAGCTTATCCAATAGGTAGGGAAATGGGCAGACTGGGTGGGTCAAGTGGTCCTTATCTGCCATCAAAGTCTATGTTTCTATGTTTCTATGTGGCAAGAAAATGGATGTGTGCCACCATGCATGTACAGAGCACCTGCTTGCACATTCTCAGTGAGGCTGCAAGTGGTTCTGTGTCTCTGCTCCTCCAGCCCCTCTTTACAAGGACAAATGTCATGTGGGGCTGGATGGAGACTCAGACAGCATGAGGGACTTGGGCCAAAGTGGCTGTGAGGTAAAGGGGCAAAAGGGACCTCTACTGCAAATGCGCATGTGCATGGAATGGACGGCAGAAAAAAAACAGTGCTATGACAAGACTGCATTGAGACAGCAGAGTGCTTCACAGACTGTGGAGGTGACTGTGATGCAACTCCTAAATTGTTCTTTGTTCAGAGTGTGAGTCTTTTTTGGATTGCAAGATGTCTGTAGGGCTCCACCCACTGCAGCCGTAAAAGTGACATGGGCTGTGCTGCCTGGGAGTCATACAGAAAGTTGAAGGAAATGTCTATGAGCCAATTGACCATGGTTCTGGAAATATAAGCCGAAGCCAGAGCAGCACACATGGCAGTATGGCTGAGATGATTTTTTTACATAGATACATGGATACTGTTGGCAGATAAGGACTGCCAGGCCCATCCAGTCTGCCCATTTATGCTACCTGACAAAGTGGCCAGTGACCCTATCTGGTCACTGGCTTTAGCTAAACCGCTTTATGATGTTTTGTTTTATTTATTTATTTTTTCAAAATAAAAGTTATACTCCTCAGCAGTGCTGTTAAAATTGAACATTTCTCTTCAACCATGATTACACAAGGCAACGACTGTACACAGGAAAATATGTTCTACCTTTCTGGTCTCTGAGTGAACTACAAGGAATATCTCTCATGCTAGCAACTTCAAGAGTCTGAAGGTTTAAGTTTAGTTGGCATGCTCTGATTTCCCCTTCAGAAATATATTTGTATTTTTCTGAAAATACTTTATTATTATTTTAAATTTACACTCTAAACAATCAAAGAACCAATACTGAAATACTAATAGGCACATGTATATAGCCTGCAGTTAAACTGTTCATATCTTATTAACATTCCTGTTGACTTATACAAGTGACTTCATATGTATCTGCTTGGTTAACTTGTTTGTCTCTCACCACCCTGGTGTATATTTACAGTTCCTAGTTACTGTCAGCCCTTAATTTGATAACATGTTATACACATGTGCCTAGTAATTCTTCTCTTCAGATTTCAGAAACTTGCTGAACGTTATGTGAATTATTTTACTGGGAGGTAACCAGGTAGTTATACATTGCTACTCAGAGGGATTGTTGTGGAGTGCTGCAATGACCACAATTTATGTATTTAAATTGCCACTTAATGAAATATGTTTCAGTGAAGTGAAAATCTCTGTGTTGTCAAAGGTCACAGGCTAATGTTGCTTTCATATTGGACTCCATTTATATTATACAGCATGTTAACTACCTGGGGCCGGATATTCAAAAGGGTTGCGCCATACACAATAGGGTTGCACATGCGCAAGTCCGAAAGTGGGCCATTCTGAGATATTCAGCAGGAGGCAATTGCGCCACCGAAAACAGGCTGAGCAACAGCGCAATGCAAATGAAGGCATGCGCAACTGAAGGGGGTGGATCCATGCATAAAGAGCGCAATTTGATATTCAAAGACTTGCGCAATGCGCAAGAGCTGAACAGCTGGAAGTTGCTCCCCAGTGGAAATGAGCCAAAATAAAAAGGCTCAAGGAAGAGGTGCAAGAACGCGACAGGGAAGACACATGAGGCAGAGAGACAGAGAAGGCCAGAGTAACATACAGTGCAGGCCAGGGAGTGCACAGGACAGAAGAGGGGCAAGGGAAGGTGTATGGGGCCACAGAGTGCAGAGGTCAGTAGGTGTACCAGGTGCAGTGGAGGTAGCAGTCAGGACAGCGGGGGTAACAGAGCAACATCAGCCATGGGGGTCACAAGCCAGGGAGATGGACAGTGCCAGCTTCCACATGGAAGCTGTAATGAGGGGTGAGAATGCATGCAGGGGATGTGGCGTGGAAGGGCCCATCGCTGTACGCACTCTCAACAGGCAGTACTGCGCCCGCATCAGCTTTGAGCTGTACACAGATGAGAGATTGTGGCCAGTACCACCTGAACAGGGCAATACTGAGATGGCTCTGTGAGCTGTGCTGTGATGTGATGCAGGCACCCTCACGACGGAGTCACGCTCTGTCGGTGGAGACCAAGGTGACAGCCTGCATGTGCCTGCTCACCACGGGCACCTTCCAGAGGCCAACAGGGGACACCATAGGCATCACACAGACGGCCACATCACTCATCCTCACCCAATTCCTCAGCGCACTGCTGCCACATGCTGTGGAGCACATCCATTTCCCCAGCACCGCGGCAGAGCGTACAGCAAACATGCAGGAGTTCCACAGGGTAGTACGCTGCCTGGCGTGCTAGGGGCCATATAGACTGCACCTATGGCCGCATGACCATCTGGCCCCGATGGGCTGCATATAGGAACAGGAAGGCTATTCCAGTGTCAACTGCCAGGTGGTGTGTGATGCCACTGGGCGCATAATCAATGTTCGTGCCACACACCCTGGTGGAGCACATGATGCCTTTATGGTATCAGTCCACACTGTGCCATCGATTCGAGAGTGGGGACATCCCCACAGGCCATCTAGTGGGTGAGAGTACGCATGTAGGAATTGCAAGCGTGGGGCAAGGGTGGGAATGCCACAGGTGCTATGGTAGTGGCACACAGGGATATTGGCAATATGGACCTGAACATGATACTCATCTCCACCATCTCCACACAAGTGACAGCGGATACCCACTCGGTCCCTGGCTGCTCACACCATACCGGCCCCATGACCCCATGGTATAGCGCTATAATGATGAGCGCCACCACGCAACATCATCGGCGGGTGTTTGGGATGCTCAAGGCACGCTTCCAATGCCTAGACACCTCCGGCGGTGCCCTCAGTACAGCCCCTCAAAGGCCTGTGGGATATTCCTGACCTGTTGTATCCTGCACAACATGGCCAAAGACTGTGGGATAGCCATTCAGGTCGAGGAGGGGGACAGCGATGGGGATGCCAGCGGCGCCGGTGATGATGGTGATGAGCAGCCCTTCCTTGGACGGCAGGACCCCTGACTGATCCGGCAGGCCCAGCTGCACCGGGACACCATCACGGAGGAGCATTATGCATGACACAGGTAAGTCAAGGGGCCATGTGCAACCAACACTGTCCTGGCGCAACCCACAGGCACACAGAGTAACACACCAGGGTTGCATGGACGGCAAGGAGTGGAAGGGACCAGGTACACAAACACACCATCAGGAGGCGAACAGTCATATGGACACACACACACACACACACACACACCAGGCACAAAGCGTATATGGGCAGGTGCACAGCAGAGCAGGAACAGACATGGCAACACACAGATCCACAGACCACACCCACCACCTGTACTGTCCAAGTACATGTGTCAGATGCTGGACACCCTTGCACCTGGTGTACAGTACAATGCAGCATCATCATGCACATGCACCTGTGGACAGCAGTTGGGATGGTGTGCAGGTGGTCCGTATGTCGGCGTGATGTGCAGGGCACCCACCAGTGCACTGCCCACCATGATGCACAGTGCACACAGGGCAGCACCAGAGAGGGCCCGCACTGGGAGACAGGTCAGTCATGTTGCACCATTCCACGGCCACCGCGGATGCGTGGGTGGCCCTGCTGTGACCCAACAGCACTGGCAGGCTGAGCAGGGGCCACATGGGGTGGCACCGATGGACCACCAGGGGTCCCACTGCACGATCGCGACCTTGTCCGCAGTGGGGTCTGTAGTAGTAAAACATACCTGCACCAGGGGTGCTCGGGATGCCCACAGCAGAACCCGATGTTGACAGGCTTGGTGTCACATGATGCTGGGAACAGGGAGTGGAGAGCGTACTGTGTGGGGTGCACGGTACAGGGGCACCTGCTTGTGTGCCCAATGCAGCCATGACAGTGACCAATGCCTGGGTCTGCCTGTCAATGGCGGCGGTCACATCCATCCACATATGGACCATCTCTGCACAGTTCAGAGCACAGTCCCTGCTGTGCCGCTCCACAGCCACGCACAGTGCCTCCACGGACGTTGTAACCCGCCTTTGCTGCTGTACTGATTCCCACAGCAGGCAGGTGTGCTCTTCAAATGGGTACTCTGCCACAACGGCATCCTGTCCCCCAGGGTATGGAAGGTCCTGATGCTCAACACCCCTTGAGGGTGTGCACTGTTCACCAGGACCAGGAATGGGCATATCAAAGGGTGGTGGGCATGTGCCACCACTGGACACTGTACCCCCAGACCTGGTGGGTGACTGCTGCTGCTGCCTCTCCAACCGCTGTGCCCCAGGGACCACTCATTCCACTGCTGTGGACACAACAGTGCCAGACACCTGCACAGCCACCGGTGCTGCCCCATTGGTGCTGACAGGCACAGCCTGGGACTGTGCCGACATGCTGGCACACACGTTTGAACCAGCTAGGCCCAGGGGCACATGCTGGCCTGCTGTGTGTCCATCATGGGACACACACATGTCACTGCCCATTGCAGTCCTTGCATCATCAATGGTGCAGGTACATGCTACAGCCACAGTCACAGCGTGCTGGCATGCTTGCATGCCAGACTGCTGAGACAGGCTGTGCACCCCCCACACCCGACTCACCGACACCAGAGTTGGCAGCCTGGCGTGCATGCTGGTGCAGTGCATGCTGGCTGGTGACAGAGGTGGATGGACCTCCTCCATGTCCAGCAGGTCTTCCTCACTGCCTGGACCCACCACCACTATCCCTGAAGATGAACAGGATCTGTAACAGAAAGAGAGGATATGTGCATGTGAACAACCTTCCCCCAACACCACCACCATGTCATACGGCAGTGATGGGCTTCCACCTGTCTGGAATCCACCTCCTGGTACGCCTCAATAGCACTCCGCTGCATTGATGCAGCCAGTCGGTCCTCAGCCGGGGTCAGCTCCACCACCGCTGGCTGGCCCCCACCTGTGCCAGCACGTGCCACCCTGAGGGCTGCCATCTTCTCCTTCACCCTCCTGCGGTCTGTCCCCATCTTCTTTTTGCATTCCTGCACGGAGCGCTGGTGGCTTCCGTGCAGGTTCACTGCCCGAGCTACCCCCTCCCATGCAGCCACATGGGGCTGAGGGGTGCCCCGCTGTCCACTCAGTAGTGGCTCCTCCTCCAGGTAGGCCTGGAAGAGGGCCTCTGTCTCCGCCATGGTGAAGTTGGGCCTCCTCCTCCTCCACCCACCATCCTCACCCTCACCTTGGCTCTGCTCGGTCATGTCGATCTGTATGAGTGGAAGTGGACACCTGTCACTGTGCAGTCTACAGCGTTATCCCATGACCATTGTCCAGAACATCACACAGCATGCAACCCACCTCTCACCTGCAGTAACCGAATCTGGCCAGCACAGCCCAATGTCGCACATTTATAGCACAATGCATGCAAATTAGGAGTGGAGCAACTGTAATGAGATGCAAATCGCACCACTGCACCTTTGAATGGCTGATCAGATGATTTGCATGTGTCGGCTGAATATCGCGTCATTGCACTTTGCGTAATACGGTTGAGGCAGCTGAGCTAATGGCGCATATCTGTGACTGTGTGGTACACTGCATTGCTCATGCCCAGGTAGCTTACGCAGGCATCTGCCACGCTGATGACGTGCTGTGCATGATCGGCAATTCAGGCCATGGCCACCATTGTGCCAGTGGTGCTACAGCACTGGGCACCATATGGCGCTGTGGCACTACTGCGCAATAGTCCACTGTGGCACTGGCACGCAGGCAACTGTTTGCGCAGGATGCGTAGACGTCAGATGGCGCTAGCGTGGCCTTGCATCATAGACCCTGACCTGGTGACCGACCTTGCCCCTGGCGCTGTTCGCTGCCATGTGTACGGGCTCTGTTGGCTGTTTGGTGACAGCGCTATGTGAACAAACGGCGCTATACGAACAGTGCGATTGGAACCTATGGTGGTCTATTGCGCAACATTTCCACGTGGGGTTGCTGCGCTGAGGGGTGCCATATTGCCTGCTTTACTATCACAGTAATGGAATGCAGGAGAGCTCCCCAGTGGAGTCAGTTGGAGGTGGCCAACCTGGTGGCAGTGGTTGAGCCCCACTTTGGGGCACTGTTTGGGGTTCAGCCCCTCACCATGGCCTGCACCCATGTGTGGCTGCAGGTGGCCACTGAACTGGAGAGGGTCACAGAGTGGTGCCGGTCTGCTGACCAGTGCAGGCACAGATATAGTGACCTCCGCAGGAGGGAGCCGGACATGCTGCAATGCCTCAGGTCACGTGCCAGGAGGGGCATTGTGCCTAGGCCAGGTGGGTGTACCATCTATGCACCTGTATTCTCCGTAGGGGTGTGACTGTGTTTTGGTGGCGGTGCATGGGGGATGGCTCTGCCATGGTTGGCTGTGTCAGTGTGTGCAGGTGTGAGATGCATGGGTCTGGCTGTGTGGGCAGGCACACTCACTGGGGCAGGGGGCAGTCTGCTTTGGGGTCACACTGATGTTTTTCTCAACATTTGTCACCCACAGACCTGGCGGAGAGGATGCAGGCCCAGGCTGATGAGGGGCCTGGCGGGCCCAGGTGGCACGGAGGAGGCGTGATGGGTGGGCCACAGCGGCAGCTAGCAGCAGCAGCAGCACAGCTGCTTGATGAGTGTGAGTGTCATTACATCATGGATGCTATTGCATGCTGGAGGGGTGGGCATGACCACCAGCCATGGACAACACAACCATGCATGACACAGGCACAGTCATCACTGTCCAGTGTCACTGCCGTCTGTGTGTGCATCACTGGTGGTCCATGCATGCACTGGGCACATGGCTGTGGAACTGGCATCCCACCACATTGCCATGTCACTTGACAGCCTTGTTTGTGCTGTGATGGACATGGGCAGTGTGTGTGTGCAGTAGTGCACATAGCTGGTGCTGCCTGGTTGGGCGTGTCATGTGCATGGTCACTGTGGGTGGGTGCATACCATTACAGGTGCGGGGCACTAGGCTATATGCCTTGCAGGATGGGTGGTGTTCAGGGTTGTGGACAGTCACAGCCATTGACTGTGTTCCCTTTTCATAGGTCTCAGCATCCTACGGCGGATGGACCGTGCCCTCCAGCAGGCTGACGAGGTGTCAGTCGCCACACATGACCTCGTCACAGACATGCAGCGCCATGGGGTCAGGCGATGCGGAGGAACCAGGGAGATCAACAGGCAGCAGGGGACCAGCCTGCCGGGTGCTGACTGCGCTCCCTTCCCACTTCACCCAGCCTCTCCCACCTGCCTTTCCTCCAGTTGTTCACCCTACACCCTTACCCACCCCTACCTTGTACCCCTACCCCTTGTCTTGTACATATGTATATAGATGTTGTTGGTGTTGTACATATCTTTTTCTAATATATATATTTGTTATGAATTCTGTGGTGGTCTCTGATTTGCAGCAGGCTATGGTTGCTCAGTTGCAGTGGTGTGCATGGCATCTGGGGTGGTAAGGTCCTGAGTATGTGTGTGTGTGCATGGGAAGGTGTCTCCGTGTGGGAGTGCCTTTCAGTCAGTCTTGCCATCTGCTGCCACCCTGCTGGGTGCCCAGGGTGGGTCTGGCTTGTATGGTTCTGTGCTACACGAGGTTGCAGTGTGCCGGGGTTGCATGGTGTTTACTGCAGTGCCAGTCACTGCACATGGGTGGTGTCTTGGGGTCACAGTGCAGGGTGTGCTGTACAGAAGGGGGTGCTGATGTGCACTGTGGTTGTCGACCCTCTGTGTGTGGCAGTCTCAGCCTGCCAGTGGGTGTGCTGGGGCGACATGGCCCTGCTGTGCTTTGTTGGCTTGTCCCCATGGGCCGGTGGATCATCCATCCCTCCCCCAGTGATGCTGTGTTTGGTGTGTGCAGGTGTATTGTTAGTTCTGCAGTGTGTTCCTGTGCCCATGTGTGGCATGGCTGGTGGTGGGCCCCAGCCTGCCTCCCTGGTTGTGCAGTTCCATTGCTCTGCTGGGGGGGGCTCTGCTTGCACTATGGCACCTCTGGACTGCTCAGCTGGGCTAGCCTTGTTGCGCTATGGCGCATCATTTCTGCTCAGCTTCCCCTTCCTGGTTGCGCTATAGCACAGTTTGTGCGATATTCAGACGTTGGCTGCTTGCGCAGTTTGTCTTGCTCCATGTTTGAATATCGCATCTGTTGCGCATATGCGTAATTGACTTGTGCTTGCTCCTGCTGTTGCGCACTTTTTGGGCGCAGTTTGAATATCCGGCCCCAGGTGTTTAGCCCAGTTTTACTTCTATGTGTGGAGATACCCCTTAGGAAGTTTCACTCCATTTGAAGCAGAAGTGCATGTTATGGTGAAAAGGTTGCCATGTACCTTTTATTCTATTATAGAGTGCCCTCATTCTCCTGTATTTTAAGATGCCTTTTGTTGCCTGTTATGAGTCTGATTTAGTAGTTGCTGTGCATTTGAAATAAAAAGGAGCACTCTTTAATATGACTATGCTCAGATGTCCATAATTATTCTTCCATGTTTTTGAGCATTCTTTGTCCCCTAAGATTACTGAGCAGTGTGTGTAGCATCCTAGTTCACCATAGTCATAAGAACAGTGATATTAAACAATAAGTATTCAAAAAAACAGCTGATAATAATGGGGAAAACTTAGGGGATAACCATATTAAAATATGAACTTATTTTAATTATTTCACTTGTCAAAACAAATGCTAAAGCAGACTAAAAATTGGTAACATAGGTATTGTACAAGACAGGAGAATAAATGCACTTTAAAACAGAAAAAAATGTACAGGTCAAACATTTTCACTATAATATGCATTGCTGCTTTAAATTGAGTTTATTTGCCTGTTCTCTGTTTTACTGACGTTACCTTTTTGTTGATGGATTCATGGCATTTTGTTTAATTGTTTTGTAACTTGTGACATGCTTTGAATGGGTCATAGCAGAAAGGTGCAACATAAATACATTATAATTATTATAAATGTATTTGCTTTTGTTGTTATTCATAACAAAACTGAAAATAATCCATATAAATGAAATTTACAATCAGGTGTTTCCGTTAATTGAGATACTATGTGCCATATGAGAACTATTTGCTATTACAATATTTTATGTACAATACAATTAGCAAATAGCTAGTTCTACATGCTAAATAGTTCCTTAACTACTGCATGCAGTAAATAGACCTGTTTGGGTCAGCTGGTACTGTGTATAACTTCAATAATGACAATACAGAGCCCTTCCTAACTACCAACGTGATGGCAAATACTGCTAAAAATTCAGTAAGGTGGCTATAAAATTTGTCTTGGTCATTCGAGGTGCCAAACTGTGCTCTTCTTTTTTTCTCAAAAACTATTGTTATATTGATTTGGCACCTACAAAATGTAGATGCAGCCTCTTTTTTCCGTTTTGGAGCCAGGAGCAATCTATTAAAAGAACAATAAGTATAGGACCCTGCAATCAGTATGTAGCATATGTACAATAGCACAGAGAATAAATTGAATGTGTTTCTGTTGTAGCAAAAACAGAAATAAAGCATCCAGTTTGTTTAAAAGAGAACAAAAAAAATCACAAATTCTTTATCTCAGTTTAAAATATGCAGGTTTTTTTTACATCGGGCCTCAGATGAACGTAAAGGTGCTGGCAGCCTGCTGCCCATGCTAAAATGTGCCCTCCCACACTTAAATGTGAAAGTTTGGTTGAAAATAGTTACTTGGGCAATTCATAAACTTTTTTGAAATATTTTCATTTAAAGTATGCATATTTTGAGCCGGCCAGGTGGCACTGAGGGTTGAGGTGCTGGACGCCACACCTCGCACCACACTGGCGACCCGGGTTTGGGAATGGACTCAGGCCGTCGGGGGCTGGCAGGGGAGAGGTTGGATTGAGAGTCCCAGGACTGCTCTCCTTCCTCTGGGGTGGGCTAGAGGGTTGTGTTGTACTTGGGTGGCCCCTGGCGAAGGCCGGAGGAGGTGCAAGACATGGCACTAGTATGGGGTGGAGTCTGGCAAGACGCTTGCATGTATGCAGTGCATCATTGCACTGCCAGCTCCAGGGGGAAAAAATCTAGGCTGGAAAAGAGCTGAACATGACCGAGCAGCTTGATGGCCGTGCACCCGCCGACCTGGAGGCCTGTCATGGAATCGCATCGGGGTCTGGTAACAGCCATGCTAGGACTTCGTGGTGAGTGAGCCTTCTTCCCTCCTGGTTGGTGGGGGCCGGCGGCTGGATGCCCCCACCGGAGCACTGCAGTAAGGCACAAAAATTGGAGTAAAATAAAAAATAAAGTATGCATATTTTTGTCTCTCACCACACTGGTGTATATTTACAGTTCCTAGTGACTGTCAGCCCTTAATTTGATAACTCTGGGATGTTCCTCTCTCTGACTTAGATTGAGCTAGTGGAACCTTCCTATGTGGAATTGTGCCCTTACCTCATGCCACTGTCAACTAAATGGTCTGTCCACATAGCAGATGTTATAGAAATAATATATTTTTATTCAAGATGTGCCATGTACCATGATTCAGCAATTTAGAAAGCAGCATTAGCTCTTTTCTGTACATCTATATAATAGACTTACAGCTCATAACCTTTCAATTCATGTTCTCTTAGATGGTGGCTCCCTCCCTATAAAGGGCCTATAGCTTTATGCAGCCTGCGTTACACTGCAATTATTCTCGTCATCTAGTGATGAGAACCCTTAGTGGTTTTTCAGTGCTGCCTTCTGTTCCATAACTCAAAGCTGTCTGGACAATATGATGATAGCAGCATATTATCTGATGGAAAAACTAGCTGGGACCAGTTGTTTTACAACAGGCTTGCCTTTCCTTCTAAGTAAACCCATAGACCAAACAATGGTGCTCAGGGGTGTATCTAGAATCCTTGTATGGTGGTAACAATTTTTGTTTACGGGGTAGCGTTTCTCAGAAAAATGCAAAATGTTCCATATAAATGCTGTGCACAATGATAAGTGTTTCATCCGCTGCCCTAGACTTCCAACCCTTACCCCCCGCCCTCCTACCCCTCTCACACCAAGAGTCCTCACCTCCTCCCCTCCACTTGGCTTACACTTCCCTAGGCTTCCCCATGCATACAGCAATTATTAGCTTGTTCTCCCTCATCACCATATCCCCTTCTCCTATCCCCTAATAAATTTATACAATATGTCTCCTCTGTGCCCATGCCAATACTCTCCTTACCTCCTCCTTCCTCCCCTTTTCCTTGACAAAGCCAATTTTGACTGCAAACTACAAGCAACCTGCACTTAGTAACTAGACCTCTAGACTAGAGATATTTCTATTATAAAAGTATTTGTATTTGAGATCATACTCCACATTTATCTTGCTTGTAAAATAGCTTTGCCACTTGGCTATTGTATGTTTGACTTATGTTGTAAATTATACTGTTTTGTCTGTTCTTCTACTGACTTGGAGCCTTTGTAAAACAGCCAGTTTGGCTCAAAGGTTGTAATTCCAAAATTGAAAGAAATAAACAAAAAAAATTAAAAAAATGAACACATAAATTAGGATAAAATAACTGTTTGCTAACTTTAGTCAATTAGCTGTACCTAATGTCCTTATGCTACAGTCCGGTCTTGTGGTTAAATGTTTGATGTCCCAAGGTTTTTAATTTTTATTTTATTTAGACAGCAGTTTGGAAAACCTTTGAGCCTTAGGCTCATTTACAAAGGTACCTTGTCACAGTTGTCACAGGTTTAACCATAGAGCAGTAGTACACTGTTAAAATTGATCAGTGTGTCCATAAAGTCTGGCAACATGTTCTCTTTCATGATCCAGAGTCCAGATATATTGCCTCCTATGTAACATTTAACATAGTACTGTGATTACTACAGGGACTTTGGGATCATCTTGTGTGCCCCCCCCCCACCATATGGCAGTGACTTTACCCAGTTTGAGTAGGGATGCACCTCCTAGCTTATCAGCTGACATGCTAATACTTCTCATGCTGTGGAACCCTCATGCATACATCAGACCTACTATGCAAATGGAAAAGGTTACTGTAAAATTTACCTGTCCCTTTAGAACTCACTGGTTTCTGAGGGAATCAGTCCTCACAAGCTTCCCCTCTTCTTCTTTATAGTTTTAATACTTGCTTTAGATGAAAGTTTTATGATTGTTTGTATGGTAAGAGACAGGGGTCCTCAAATTAGTAGCAGGAGGACCACAAGGGTCCCATGGTCTGTTATTTGTATAACAGCACCCTATTGAATCCCATTACCTGTGTGAAAGCTAACAGATGAAGAAATCCCCAAACATATGCTGTACGCATATATTATGGCTAAATGGTCTGAACTGACAGATAGTGAAATACTTTATCACAGTGACAATGTTGTGTTATGTATTTCTTTAGTTTTCATTACCAGGTAAAGGCACTAGGCTAAAAGCTACATATTTTCAGGCACAAATTGGGAAAATACAATCAGGATAATGTCACAAGGGTTACGTGGGTTACAAAGGATATATCACAGAGAACAGAACACAAAGAGTGGTCAAAAAAGGGATATGTAATAAGAACACATTATGGTACAGGAGTTAGTAAATACATTAATAAAGAAAATGCATACAAAAATCCATGGCAATAATCAGTTACAACAGTTATGCATGGTTAAAAACAAGTACTGTTGTAGGCATCAAGTAAGTGCTTGATATAATCCTATCCCCAAAAATGTTTCTTTCGTTTTGTGCCTATGACAAAAATCCTGTGAGGATAGGACTCGCATTATGTCTCACTTTACTTGGGTAAATCACCATTTTCAATTTATCTCTGAAATGCAAACAGTAATAGTTTGTAGACCATGCTTTAAGAAATGAAGGCTATTTCATGGTCATTTGACTGTTAAGCTGCAGTGGACTACCATGTATCCAGTGGATCTCACTTAACACTCAACTTAGATATAGTGTTATAGAGTAAACAACCATCTAGTTAAGGCTTTCTTGTACAAAGACTGTAAATGATGCTTGCTACGTCGTGAACATTAGATAATTGCTAGTGTCTTTGTTTGACTCTGAATAGGACAGTTATCCAAGACGCCTCTGCTGAGTATCAGCATTTATTTTATACACCCACTGTGAAAGTTCACACAATAGCAGTTCATGACAACAAAGATTCCGGTGCTGACGCTTGTCTAACTAATCCATTTGATCTTGAAGATAGGAAACATTTAATACTGACTTTTATAGAAATGAATACAATGCAACAACCTTCCTATCTAGCTTATATATACATAGGAACAAATTAGGTTTATAAGGGTAGAATACTCTTAATGGAATTGAAAGTGATATGTAGGCAGTTTGCAGTTGGGCTTTGATCATGTGTAGAAACTTAAACTTTAAGAGCATACAGAGTGAAGAAATACAGCTGTAGCCTTCCCTGCAGGTGCTATTGTGTGTACCCTTACCTTGCTCAGACAATTTTCTTCCCCTTTAGGGATCAGGTTTTCAGTTTTGTTTTTTTAATATACTGAAGATCATTATAAGCCAGACCAAATTGCAGTGGCCCTCTCCAGCAATACAAACAACAGAGTGATGTATTCCATATTACCCATAATTCTGGGTAAGATAAATGTGTATCAGCAACATGTTCTGCATTTGAAATTGATCATCATCATTAATGGAGAGAAAGAAAGAACGAAAGAATGAAAGAAAGAGAGAAAGAGAGAAAGAAAGAAAGAAAGAAAGAAAGAAAGAAAGAAAGAAAGAAAGAAAGAAAGAAAGAAAGAAAGAAAGAAAGAAAGAAAGAAAGAAAGAAAGAAAGAAAGAAAGAAAGAAAGAAAGAAAGAAAGGCTGCTGAATTGGGCTTCTGAATCATGTGCTCATCATAACATGGACTAGTGTGATAGTTCTTAAGCTAAAATGTTTAGTCATCAACAGGAGAAAGTAGCAGAGACAAGACTGTAAAAGCAAGATATGTATTTGTAAGTATGAAAAGTACTTACTGTTCATTAATAATTTTCAGTGCTGTTTTAATATATCAGATTCAAGGAGATCAGTAACAGGCATGGCAACAAGACAGTGTCTTTAAAGAGCAGCTGACATGTTTTGTGTGCTCCAGGCAGGCAACTCATGTTTACTTGCCTGCCCTAGGAGCTTTTTCAGCTATAAATTAATATTTTGTGCCTTGCAGTTTAAAGATATTTCACTCAAAAACCTGGCTCATAACTTCTTGGTACCAGCTGGGTGATCGCCGAGCCCTGGAGCCCCACCCCTGAAAATAGCATAATTATGATGTGAGGATAGGAATGTGGCTGCAGTGCTGTCTATGGAGAATGTAATGGAATCAGGGGAGTGGTCTGTCTAAATGCATTAAGATTTTCTTTGCTGGCATGCTTATATGTATGTGGCTAAGAAATATATTATGTATTAGCACCATACATGTAAGCATGCCAGCAAAGATAATTTTAGTGCATTTAGTCAGCCTCCCTCCCCTGATAACATTACATTGTCCACAGACAGTGCTGCAGCCCCGTTCCCAACCTTGTGTCATAATTATGCTATTTTCTAGGGCAGGGCTACAGCATTGGGCAGTTGCTCAGCTAGTACCAGAAAGTTACGAGCTGGGTTTTATGAGTGAAATATCTTTAAAACCACAGGGCACAATATATTAATTTATAGCTGAAAAAGCTCCTAGGGCAGGCAACTACATGGTATCATGTCAGCAGCTCTTTAAAATCTCTGAATATGTTTTGCAACAAGGGTGCTGTTTCCAAAACCAATTAATACTTAACACAGAATCATAGATTTTGTTGGTAGAAAAGACCCTTTAGGCCCATCTTGTCTGTCCCTTGTACCTACCAATTTTTTCACTACTGACCCTAGCTGGTCATAGGTGTCACACCCTCCCCTGTTCCTCTACCTAATGTGCCCCTGTGCCTATCCCATGCATGTTCGATGTGCTACAGTCTTTGCCCCCACAACCTCCCCTGGCAGGCTATTCTAGTCATCCACTATCCTTTCCATGAAGACGTATTTCTGCACATCCAGGGTTTTAAATAATTGAGTAGCAGTTTTTTTCTTGGGACAATACTAACTGTTCAGAAATATTTATACACTGTAGGTTTTATGGAAGTGTTATGTTTGTTAAACACAGTGAGGCAGGTATTATGCATTTATACAATGTTTTAGCACTTTTATGAGCAAAACGCTAATCAATTTTTAGAGTTAAATAAAACCCTGACATCGCTGCTAAACTTTCCCCCCCTTTTAGCTTCATTGAATGTCCCCTTGCTCTAGTACCTTCCTTTCTCTGAAATAGACCCTCCACTTGTACCTTGTTCACCCTGAGCAGTACTTATAGGTTTCAGTCATGTCCCCTCTCACTCTCCTTGCTTCCAGGGAGTATGTGTTGAGTTCTTGCAATCTTTCCTTATATGGTTTCTCGTGCAACCCCCTCACCATTTTGGTTGCTCTCCTCTGTACTATAGTACCTCCACACTTTCAATATCCTTGCAGAGGTGTGGCCTACAGAACTTGAAAAAGTACTTCAGGAGTGGCCTCACCAGTGAGAGATACAGTGGCAGAATCACCTCCCTCATGCTGCTAGAAATCCTTCTCCCAGTGCACCCCAGCATCCTGTTAGTCTTCTCTTCTGCTTTGTCACACTGCCCAGCAACCTTAAGGTCATCAGATAGGATGATCCCTAGGACCCTATCTTACTTGGTGACTGTACGCTCCACTCCCTCCATCTAATACACAGCACCTGGGTTCTGCAGTCTTAAGTGCATAACCTTGCACTTTTTGGCACTGAAACCCAACTGCCATCCTCTAGACAATTTCTGTAGTATCCTCATATCCCTTTGCATTCTCCCCATCCCTTTATGAATGTCAGCCCTGTTGCAGATTTTCACATCATCTGCAAAGAGACACACCTTACCTTCAAGTTCCTCTGTTTATGAAGACATTGAAGAAGACTGGTCCCAACACTAAACCCTGTGGCACTTCACTAGTCATTCTCCTGTTGTCTGAGTGGCTACCATTTCTCCCACCCTTTTCCTTCTGTCACTTAACCAGTTTGATACCCTGCTTGTCACTTTTCCCTCACCCCCTGGCTGCTTAGTTTCTTAAGTAGCCTCCTGTGTGGCACAGTGTCAAAAAGCGGTACTGAAGTCCAGATAGGCCACAGCCACTGCTCTCCCTTGATCCACCTCCCTGATAATCCAGTCAAAGAAATCTATGAGATTAGTTTTGATATGCCCTTCCCATTGTGAAACCATGCTGCTGGGGATCCTGCAATGTTTTTGCCAGGTGCTGCATGAGCCACTACTTCAGTAGTGTCTCCATTAACTTTCCCACCACTGATGTGACACTGACTGGCCTGTAGTTGTTAACATTCTCCGTACTGCCACTTTTGTGCAAAGGGACAACATCAGGCCTCCTCTAGTCCTCTGGATTTTCCCTTATCTCCACTGAGGTGGTAAAAAGCACTGGCAGAGGGGTAGCCACCATCATACTCAGTTCCTTTAGGACCCTTGGATGAATCCCATCTGGCCCCATTGCCTCATTTTCCTTTAAGGCTTCCAATCCCTGTCCACTGAGAATGGACTTGTCCACTCCCCGGTGCTTACTCCAGCATGCTAGTCTGTCCCTCCTCCCTCTACCATGAATACCAAGAAAAAATAATAGTTTCACATTTCTGCTTTCTCTTGATCTTCCTTTGCACAGTCCCCCCATCCCCTTGTTCTTCTCTTTTCATCACAAACCTGAAGAAGGTCTTGTCCCACTTTTGACCTCCTTATCTATCTCCTCTTCTGTTAGTGCTTTAGGTACCCTCACTCTCCTTCATGCCTCCTTTGTTTTGCCAGACACACCTCCCTGTCTTCATCCTTCTGGGTCTCCTTATACTTTCTAAATGCTGTTTTCATCTTCTTCACTTCCTTTGCTTCCTCCTCACAGAACCATATCAGCCTCTTCCTACTCTTTCCCTTCTTCATTTCCTTGAAACAGCATGCCATTGCCTGGGTTATACCCTCCTTAATATTTCTCCACTGAGCCTCCACTCCACCTCTGCTCCCCCTTTGAGGCATGCTTTCCATGTTTGATGAGGAATTTTGTTGTTGATGCTTGCTGTTACTGCTCTTTTCCACCCATTGGTGGTTAGAGTATTTTGCCATGTTGCTTGCACTGTGCTACTGAGCATGAGCTACACAAAAACATGTATTTTCTTGTGCTCGCCACAGGCTACATTTTGGGCAAGCAACTCAATTCATATAAACATAATTGTATACCAGGTAGGTACACTAGACCTATGTTCATGAACAAAAGAAACAACATTACAATTATTCAGGAATTACAGGTAACGCAAGGCAGTATAAAATTACAGGTACAGTACAGCAGGATAAGACAACCAGAAACAAATTATAATACAATATCGATGCCACGTTGTTTGGGGTAATCCTCATTTTTTTGTTTGTTATATATCATAAAGGGCATCTCTACTCCAAGATCGCTATTCCTGGTACAATATTATTTATTTATTTCTCTTTTGTTAACCAGGTTTTTACATTAGACAAATAAATGCCTATTTTAAGGTATGAACCTGGAGAGTACGAAAGAAACAACATTACAATTAATCAGGAACTACAGGTAAAGCAAGGCAGTTTAAAATTACAGGTGCAGTTGAGCTGACAGAGGAATTAACACTTAAGAGTGCTCAATGGACTAGATAAACCACTGTCAGCATGGCTCAGTTGTTAGCACATCTGCCTCTGGGCAGGAAGGTTATGAGTTCTCATCCCACACCAGGATTGTACTTGTACTTAAGAAGCTGGCACCCAAGTGCAGTATTAGGAGGGTGCTATACTACTGGGGTGTGCCATCCTTTGAAAGAGATGTTAAACCAAGGTCCCTTCTACCTGTCCTGGTGGGTGTTCAGGTGGAAGTAAAAGAACCCAAGACACTCTTTGCAAAAAGAGTAGTGGACGTTTTTATTGTGAAAATCATACAACACCCAAGGACAATATTTCACCACTTACATAAACAACTGTGATAAAGTCTCAAAGAAACATAAAAGAAGATTTATAAAGGTCAACAAACAAAAACAAAATTGGAAAAAGGGGGAACTTCACAAAAGAACTGAAATATATATTTACAGTATCCATCCTGCTACATTTCTTCCAGAGTACATTCAATTTTTGTGTAGGTAGAGTGTGCAGTTCATATAAATAAATCCTTTTTACTTGTGGCACAATAATCTAGATGACCTAATTTCAGGCTAGGTAATTCTGTTGGAAGATCATAATGCCATAGATCGCTCTTAAAATACTTGGGTGGTATTTCCTTCAAAGCCCTGCATATATACCTAATACGAAAACCTCATATGTCATATTCCTAAATTCTAGTAGAGGCATTTTTTATTGAAAGCAAGTATAATGCAAACAAAAAGAAACAATACAAATCAAAACAATTCTCTCAACTACAAAGCAAAATTAACTAAAAAGGAAAAGTAAATAAATCCACACAAGGAAAAAAAGACAGATTAGGCATTCAAAAACCAAGTACAATGCCTCCAATGTGACTTAAAAGTAGAAACTGCAGATATACCTTTCTCTTTATTATAAATAGAGATAAACCAAATGATATCTGTGATAATATATGTGCAGCTGAAAAGTCTTTTTTGCTGTAACAGGAAAGCACACATAGCTTGCCCCAGAAAAACACAAGCATTTGTCAATGCCGAATGTTTGCTTGCTGGCATTGGCATTGGTAGTGTAGGAGTTAGAGAGATGCATAATAGGAATGGCAGTGAAGTATTGAACTGAAGCCAACCCCACCACCACCTGGCAGAGACTGACAGGCATTGGGGTGTGCCTTTGGGTCATCAGGCATAACCGCCATGCCATTTCACCACACCCTACCCTGCAGACACTGACAAGAGTACACGGTGTCTGAGGGTCTTTGGCCCTTATGCTCACCCCATTCCATCAGGAAATATGGTGAGATGGGTGCTGTATAGGAGAATGGGGTGAACCTTGGGGCCAAAGAGTCAAAGGCACACCTCGATGCCTCTCACTGGCTGCAGGGTGTGGAATGGTATGAGCATTACAGGCAAGAATCCCAAGTCACACCCCTGATGCCTGTCATTCTCTACAGGGTGGGGCGTTATGGTTGGAAACCCTAACACCTCAGGCATTTGTTGGCATTCTCACTCCAAATTTTCAACATGGGTTTTTTGGGACCCCCACCTTAAGAACAGTGGCAATATCAGTTCATTAGCTGAAAGCTGATTTTGCACAGCAACTATGCCATTTGGCACCACAGTTGCAAAAATACATTTCGAACAGGATGTGAAAAATGACAGCTGTACTGTTCATGGGGAGGTGCAAAAAATGGCAATGTTGAAAATCTGCAGAGAAAATATTAAAAAAACTGGTGAAGTCACGAGCGTGCGTAGAAACTGTGCAACGCACACCCATAATGCAATTAGTTTGGGGATTTTTTTACAGCGGATTGTCAACACAGGCATTTTGGAACCTCTGCTCATGAACTGTGATTTTCTTAATCTGTCCTGAACAGTGATTTTCCACAGCGAACATGCATTTCTGCGCTGGAAGTGTGAAAACACATTTTGACCATGGTGTGAAAAATTACAGCTGTACTGTTCATAAGGAAGTGTGGAAAAATGCCAGTGGTGAAAATCTGGACTGAAAATATTAGAAATGCATGAACTTACGAGGGTGCGTGGAAACTGCACAATGGTCGCTTGTAAAACAGTTATTTTATGGAATTTTTTCACCAAATATTTAACATAGCCATTTTAACACCTCCGCTCATGAACAGTGTCACTGTGATTTTCTCAATCTGTCTCGAACATTGATTTTGTACACCGACTGCGCCATTGTGCACTACATGCACATAAACACATTTTGGGTGAGATGTGAAAAATGACAGCTGTATTGCTCATAAGGAGGTGTGGTAAAATGGCACTGTTGAAAATCTGGAGTGAAAATATTGAAAATTCGCGAACTTACGAGCATGCGCGAGGAACAGCCGCAACGCATGCCTCGAGAAAACAGTCATTTTGGGATTTTTTTTCACCAGATTTTTAACATAACCATTTTAGCACCTCTGCTCATGAACAGTGACACTGTGATTTTCTTCATCTGTCCCAAACATTGATTTCGCACACCGACCGCGCCATTGTGCGCTACATGCGAGGAAACATATTTTGGGTGAGATGTGAAAAATAACAGCTATACTGCTCATAAGGAGGTGTGGTAAAATGGCAACATTGAAAATCTGGAGTGAAAATATTAAAAATTCGCGAACTTACGAGCGTGCATAGGAACAGCGCAACACATGCTTGTAAAACAGTAATTTTTAGGAATTTTTTCACCAAATTTTCAACATACGGTTTTTGGGGGCCTACCTCATGAACTGTGACACTGTCATTTCATAAATCAGTCCTGAAAGATGCTTCCGCACAGTGACCGTGAAATCACCTTTCAGGGCTGATTAACAAAATGACAGTGACAGAATTCATGAGGTGCGGTCCCAAAAACCCCATGTTGAAAATTCCAGAAAAATTCCAAAACACCCAGATATGCATCAAAGTTGAAAAAAACCTATTTATTTCATTATACAGCTTACCGGCATTTCCTCAGTTCGCAGTCGACTTTGAAGAGTGCAGACGTGTTCCCGGTCCACTGAAGATCATCGCGCCAGACTCTGGAGGTAAGTATGGGGTGAGGTGGAGGTGTGGGGAGGTAGGGTGTGCAGAGGGTGGGTGCAGGTGGGGGGAGAGGGTCAGGACAGTCAGCGAGAGAATGTTTTCTCTTGCAGGTTACTTTTTTTTTGTAGACGACACGGGACTTGTGCCATGCTGGGGTGGGCTCCCAGCATGGCAGCTGTAAGGCTGTTTGGGGGGCAGTGGAGCCAATGGGGGATTGGGCACCCCCGTCGGCCATACGGACTGTTGCCACATTGGGGTGGGCTCCCAGCGTGGCACTCAGTAGTCTGTTGGGGGGGAACAGTGGAGCCGACGGGGGATTGGGCACCCCCGTCTGCCATCTGGGACTGTTGCCATGCTGAGGTGGGTCCCAGCATGGCACCTGGAAGCTGTGTTGTGGGGCGCAGCAGAAGAGTGTGAGGGGATTGGGCACCCCATCGCCCATACAATGTGTGCATGGGGAGCGCGCATAAGCACGCAATATGCATGTGTCTGGGGTGGGGGGAATGCATGAGCACGCAATATGCTAAACAGTGTATCTTATCGCTGCTCACTGAAGTGGAGCTCTGCCTTTCAACTGTATGGCACTGCATTTTCAACTGCTGTCATAGACAGCTGCAGCATTCATTGGTGAGCTGTGGCCACGCCAGCAAACACACTGACTGAACTGGAAGACAGGGTGTCACACCTACGAAACCTCGAATGATGGCACTATGTTTCTTGCACATGCGTGCAAGCAAACATAATGACATGAGGCAAAGATAAGTCTCAAAGTTATAGGATGAAGCTTAGAAAGTGTAGGTGGGTATAACCCCAAAATAAGCACTTCATAAGTAATTGGGGAGAGACACTTTTCTCCCCAGGTTTTCACTAAGAGGGACCAAATATTTTGCGACAAAAAGGCAGTATAAAAAGAAATGTGTAATGGTCTCCAGCATATCAGGACAAGAAGATTGTGGACACATTCGTTCCTCCAGTGCCTTATGTTTGCATGTGTTCCATACCCCAAATCTCCCGTGACAAGAGAGCCAAGTCACATCCCAAAACTTCAAAGGGGTTCTTTTATCAGTGAGTTGTAAAAATATTGTAAAAATATTGTATCAATATCATCCTCCAGGCCACCTGGTACCCAAGGGGTTTCATAATAGTGATCCCAAAGGACTGTTGAATACATTTTTTTCCTGGTATTTGCTTTTATAAAGTGCGGCCAAAATCAAATAAGTAAAAATATGAAAAGATCTAAAATTTCTTGGAATCAAAAAAGGGTCTTTGGTCATGGTGTCACATAAATGTTGAAGCCAAAAATGTAAAATAACATACTAGGAGAGAAAATCACTTGCTAACAAGGGAAGAATATTCCAATATGTAAACAAACTAAAAAAAAAAAATAATATAGGGAGGAGCACACAGACACCGCCATAAAAATAATCATGATAGGTGTAAAGCCATTTAATGGGGCTTAAATGACTACCCAAAATAATGTGAAAAAGAAATTGTTAATTTTAGCTTTCAAGGTCAATGGAAACAGAAACATATTGGCTACGTGCAAGAAAAGTGGAAGTATAAAAGTTTTCAATAAAAAGACTCTTTTTAATTTGGAAATAGATTTATATTTCCAAGACTGAATAATTCCTGTAGCTGTCTCTGCTATTTTATTCCAGTTAAATGTGGTATCATCTGGACTGCCAAAATACAATCCTAATAATTTGATTGGTGTGGTAGATATTTCAGTGTCAGCTATGCGTTGCACTGGATCATTTCTGTCTGATGAAAACAACCAAATTCCTCTGCTTTTATCATAATTCAATTTGGCTCTGGATACTGATTCATAATCAGAGATTACTGCAACAATTTCAGGGCCCACAACCTCATCTGTAGTACAAATGCAGACATCGGCCCACATATTCAAAAGAAATGCATGGCACAAAGTGGAGATGCGATGCGCATCCCAGGAATTGCGCGGAGGTGTGATATTCAAACGTGAGAGATGTGCTGCACAAATCCGAATGTGCAATTATGCAGAAACTATGTATGCAATGCAGAAAAAGGGGGTGGGCCCAAGAATGTGCCATGCATCCACATATTCAGCCCAAGTGGGTGGAGCATATGCCATGCATCCCAAAAATGTGCCATGCAAAGTTAGGTATATAAGGAGATGGCCTAAATTGCCAAGCCACCCAGATGTTGTCTGCAGCAGTGCAACAACAATGGATGGATCAGCATTTCACATGGCAGCTGTAATGACTGACATGAGGAGATGGGCACAACAGTAACATGGCCGAGGAAGGGCCCGTAGGTGGTATGCCCCATAGAGACGGTACTGGATCCATGTCACATTTGAACAGCTCAGTGACACAGACATCATGGGCCAGTACAAGCTCAACAGGGCAAGTCTGAGACAGCTCTGTGAGCTCCTTCATGAGGATCTGTAGGCACCCACACATAGAAGTCACTCCATGATGGTGGAGACAATGGTAACATCAGTGCTGTGCCTGCTCGCCACGGGCACCTTCTAGATTCTGGTGGGTGACATCACTGGTATCACCCAGTCTGCCACATCTCACCTCCTTGCTCAGTTCCTCACTGCTCTGCTGCCCCATGCTAGTGAGTTCATATCATTCTCTGGCATAGTAGTGGAGTGTACAGAAACAATGCAGCACTTCCACAGGGTTGCACGAATACCAGGCATGCTAGGGGCCACTGAAGCACACACATGGCAATCAGAGCACCACCCAGTGGTGACAAGGAGGTGTACATCAACAGGAAGGGTTATTACTCTGTAAACTGCCAGGTGTTGTGCAATGCCACAGGGTGCATCACCAATGTATGTGCCCATTTCTCTGGGGTGCACATGATGCCTATGTCTGGCATCAGTCAGCCATGTGCCATTGGTTTGAGCCCAGGGAGATACCCAGTGGCCACCTTGTGGGCGAGTGACACATACCCCCACAACACAGGAGCCCAAATGTCCACAAAATGCACCACCACCGGCTATGAAAGGGATGGCCCAGTATGAATGTGCCATCGCAATGGCCCACAGACATGTGGCACACAGGATGGAGGGAGGGTGCCAGAGAGGGGGGCCTGCAAAATGACTGATGGTAGAGAGATGTGGTACCATACTTGGTGGCTGTACATGTGATGGACTGCAACCAGCACAAGCAACGGGGGTGCAGGCAGCCATTGGCTGCCCATGACATTGTGTGAGGGGTAGGGCAGTGTGTTGCATTAGATACTGACAGCATCAAGTGGTATAAACAGGCCCCACTGTAGCAGTGCAACACAAAGCACATGCCATGCAGGCTGCAGTGGCAGTGACAGTGGCCACACAACAGCCAAGAGAGTGCCACTGAGGCATGCACAGGTGTATGCAAGTTGGAACCATTGTCCAGTGTACAGTGCTGACAAGGGCAAGCAGCAGACACAGGGAGTTGGGGGGGAGGGACCACCATGGATGTATACTGTAGACTAATAGATCTCCTCCCTCCACACAGGTGACAGTGCCTACCCCCTCCGGCCATGGTTGCTCACTCCTATACTGTGGCCCACGTCCAATGCTGAGGAGTGGTAAAACGAGGCACACATCTCAACAAGGAACATCACTAAGCATGTGTTCGGCATGCTAAAGATGTGGTTCAGATGCCTGGACAAGTCTGGTGGTGCCCTATAGTATAGCACAGACAAGGCCTGTGACATATTCCTGGTCTGTTGCATGCTACACAAGATGGCTATTGACAGTGAAATAGTTTTCCAGGTTCCTGAGGGTGATAGTGCAGAAGATGATGAGCTGCAGGATGAGGGTGGGCAGCCAGTGCTGCACCAGAGGAAATTGAGACTGGCCCTGAGGGGATGGTGGCACAGGAAAATCATCATCCAGTAGCATTTTGGCCCTGAAAGTGAGTACTGTAGGCAGCTGTGACAGTACAGGAATGCACACAGCCACAGGTGATGTGGGAGCAAGGGGCACATCATGGCAATGCAGAGGGAACCGTGACGTGCAGACATGTGTGCCCAGGTAACATGCATACACACCCACAGGATGGGCAACAATGGATTTGGAGCAGTGGCATGGGTCAGAGATGGACCATTGGCACAGACCCACATCAGTAGGCCACATGTGCTCTCAGCACACCCATGTCACCCCCATGACACCATAGTCCACATCCATGGCCCAGATGCCACACAAACTGCCTGAACATGTCACAGGGGTGAGTGTGTGGGACACTGTGTGGGCAGAATGTGGACAGCACACAGCCCTGAGTATGACTGGGGAGATGGTCACCCAGCAATGGCCATGACAGAACATAGGCAGGCCAACAGTGTCCTGGACACACCAGTGTGTGTGCGTGCAGCCACTGTGGACATGTGCATGGCCACGTAACACAGATACGGGCAACTCAAGTGTGAATCCTCATGCCACATGGGGTGAGGGCTCCACCCCTGAGGGGGTTGAATCATGCGACCGGGAATGGCTACATGTGGATGATGGTATTGAGAAGCACACACTGATGCCAGGGGTGGGTGGTGGTGCAAGGGCAGGGGACAACATTTGGAACACATGGACCACATGCCGTGTTGGGGTGAGTGTGCAGGTATTACTGCACGACATGGAGCAGGAGGTCCTGCAAGCATGGGTGGCAATTGCTGCACACCCCTCTTATATGGCCTGCACAATCCATCTGAGGCCTGCTGTCATGTCCTCGCACAGGAGGCATAACTCCCCTATGACCTCCGCATGCTGAACGGATGTCCACTCATCAAGGACACCTACCAGCACCCACAACCCCTGCACAGCCTCTCTGATCACCACCTAGTTCTCCAAACAGGCCTTCAGGAGCTGTGAGTCTCCGGCAGCTCATTGACAGGGGACATGTGTTGGGGGTGGGCTGTGGAGCAGGGGAATGTGGCCTGTTGTGTGACTGCCACCTCCTGTGGCAGTTGCACAGCTGGCTGATGTTGGCCTGCTGATAGGGTGCGTGCACCCACACTGGGTGCCGTATCCGCCTGACCATGAGCCCAGTCAGGCCGTTGCTAGTCCCCATTACCCTGTAGCAGGGTGGTGCTGTACCCTGCCTGCACAGCAGCAGACGGGTCCTGTCCACCCACAGCTTGCACCATGTCAGCCTGCATGCGTTGGCCCAACTGTTGCATATAGGATGGTCAAGGATGGCTGTTGGTGTCAGTTGCGGCCTGTGTGGCATCTGGAATGGCATCAAGGTGGATGGTGTTGGGGATGATACTGTCAATCTTGGTGCCATCATCATTCTCCATGTCTGTGGTGAGCACCTCAAGGATATCAAGGAGGTCGATCCCAGACAGGGAGATGTCATCAACATCATCTTCAATGTCCCCCACCACCTGTGTGGGTGTGTCCACAGCAGAGGCCACAACACTGGCTGACACCATGGACACAGGTACGGCACCCTGCTGTCCATATTGCTGTACCCGTGAAGCCATACTTGTCCCAAGATGTGATGGCGCTGTGGAAGCAAAAGCTGGGAACATGGTTAGAGCTGCATGTCCATGGTGACACAACAGTATCAGACACACTGAGGTACACATGCATGTCACATGCATGCAGGTGGCAACACACACATGGGCAGGGCAATGTGTGCAGGACACATGGCAGACATGCCAAGCTGCATCGAGGGGTTGTCAGGCAGTAGGCATGTGGCCACCAATGCACATTGCAAAGCACACCCAGCAGTGCCCACACAACCCCTGCACAACACCCCAATGCATGCCTGGCAGACAGCACAGTGGTCATCATGTGCCACCCCAACCCACAGAACATGCTGTTCACATATCCGCACCATACACCATAGAGGTTGACACATACACAACACCCAGAGGCCAGCAGCATGGCCCAGACACACATGTGCAAGTGACTGCAAACAGAAAGAACCACAGAAGGTACTGGCCCACATCATGGCCAGACACACCCATGTACAGAGTCCATGCTGCCCTAAACCATAGGCATGCATAATTGTACAGCGGCTGCAGCTCTGTGGCCACCCAGTGCCCCAATGACTGTATAACATGCCACACAACAAATGTGAACACCACATGCAGGACTGTTCATGACCTGTGTATTACATACTCACAGTGCAATGATGGACCACCACCAGTATTGAAGCCACCTCTGTCTACGCCCTTCACAGCCACACGGTTGAGAGTTGTGGCCATGAGAGCCCTATGTATCATCATGACAGGGACTGTGGATGGTCCCCACCTGTAGCACTGCATGAGGCATGGGCCTGGTCCAGTTGCTCTCTGCAGCGGAGATGTACACCATTAATGCACTTGAGGCACTCTTGTAGTGTCCTGTTGTACACCCCCTGCACATTAACGGCCTCCGCCATCTCCTCCCATCCCTGTACCCATTCCTGCTGGGTCCTGGTCTTCCAGCTCAGGAGGTCCTTAGGTAAAATACAGGCCTCAATGATAGCCTTCAACTCATCTTTAGTGAAGTTGGGATGTCATTGACGTTTGCCTGACTCAGACTTCTACTGGTGCCCGGGGGACAAGCAGACAGAGACAGGGACAGGTACAGCATCAGTGGCATGTGATGTGTAAAATGCACAGGTCCAGGACAAACACACTGTAGCAGAGGAAAAAATCTACCTTCAAGTCTGCAATACCTCTTGGTCACCTGTGCTGGGGTGGATGCAGAGCTGCTCTTTTATGGCCCAGCACATGCAGATGAGCTGAATACATTCCAGTAATGAGATTCAAATGTGTGGATTGGGCACAGATTGTGCAATAAGGCAATATGCATATCCTGGCTGAGTATTGTGATTTTGCTCCGGGGGTATCCCAATGTGCATCGCTCATTTCCACTGACACATGCCCAATAACTGCAACACATCATTACATTGTGCAGTTGCAGATTACTGATGCTGGTGTCATGTATTGTGCAGATGCGACCATGTGGTGCACATGTGAGGTGGGCATTGTGGCACAGCAACGCATGCATGGATGCAGGGGGTGTGACCTCTGTTTCCCGCGCAACCTGTCGCTACCGTGCATGTGTGGTAATGCGCCATGGTAGTCCTATCGCGTATCCCAATTGTGCACTTGTCAGCTGCATGGGACCAACCATGTGTAGCTTATCACACTACTGGTGCAGTTCGCAGGCCTGGTTAAAGGTGCAGAGGAGAGTACCACTGCAGCTGAAAGCACAGCAATGCACATGCGACATGTACAACAGCCACCAGCCTGCGCTCCCAGAGGTGGGGGGAGACTGAGCTGGCAAACCTGGTCAACTTGGTGGTCCCTAGTGAAGGACTGCTCTTTGGCCAGGAGGAGCTGGATGTGGCCAGGTCCCAGGTGTGGGCCAAGAAAGTCAGATGCCTCACACGGTGTACTGGCATCCCCTGAATAGGGAAACAATGACGCCACAGGTTCAGTGACCTGGGACGCAGGGACAGGGCATGGCTGGACAGTGGTTGTGTACCGGTGTGGTGCTGTGTGGTGTGCTGTGTCTGCCACTGTCTGGCCCCAACACCCCTAGGGGGCACATGTACAGCACTATGGGCCCATGGCCATGCCACAGCGGGTGATACCTGCTGACAGTGTTTGGGCATTGCCACTTACAGAGATGCCACACAGTACAGTGTGAGTCGTGTGTGTGTGTGCTACTATGCAGGCATGTGGGTCCACTGTAGGATGTGCATGGACACAAGCCAGGCACAGTGGCCAGGACTCATGTATGGTATCCATGACACACAATGGTGGTGTTCCCTGTGGCAGATGCCACCCATGGAGACTGTCCCCATGTGACAGGGTACATGTGCCATGTGCTGGACACACACGGCATGGGCCAGGTGGCCCACCACATGGTCTCGAAGGGCACCACGGTGCACATGCATCAAATGTGCAGTCTCTTGATGCTGTACTGCATAGACACTGGTGAAGGGTGGTGATTGTATGGCCCTATATCGTGCTACAGTGCATGTACCTTATTTGGTGGGCAATACAGGGAGTACGTACATTCTCACGAGGATGTTTGGTAGGTGTTCACATGCCTGCATTGCTCTTGGGAGTATAAGAGGGGGATAATGTGCTACAGCATGATGCTAATTGTGCTCTTGTCATTGTGTTTCCACTGCAGATAGGAAGGAGGTCAGGCAGGTGTGGCAGGACGCCTGCAGGCATGAGGAGGACAGTGGGAGGCAGACCAGGCAGATCAGGCAGTGGAGCATGGCATGTCTGTCACCTTGCAGGGCATCAGGTGTGTGTGCTTGTGGTGTTTAATGTGACATGGGGACAAAGGGGATCCGCAGTGCCCATTGTGCTCCATGGCATATGGCATGTGCATGTACATACGACACAGGTAATGCACACATGCGGTGGCAGTGTTGTGCTGTTAGTCGAGTATGCACTGCTCTCAGCCCCTGTGGACCCTGCAATGTCCAGTGTGTCTGAACATGGTCATGGGCCAACTCCACCAACCTTGCAGGGTATGCCATGGGGCTATTGGTCATGGTGCACCCACTGCTGCATTTCCCCCATTGTGTGGTCAATGGCATGTGTGTGGGCCTGCTCTGAGCACCATGCCCCCCTCTGCCATGCAGCATGTAGTTGTGTTGCACTGCCAAAATCCATTTGTCCACATCCCACCCATGCAATCTCATATGCTGCCTGGCACACATTGCCCTGTTGCTGTGGCCTGTGGCAATGCCACTGTGGCGCAACATGGTTCTGGTATGGCAGTGTGTACTGGCTGTTTCTTCCACAGCAGGCCATTGGTGTTGCCATGGCCATGCCTTGTGTGTGACACCTGCCCAGTGCAGATTGTGGCATGCAACAGATGGGGTGGGGCTGCCCTTGTGTTCCCACTTCGGGCACAATTTGCTGTGTTGCACCTCCACACATCACCAGCCCTGTGTCGCATCCAACACTGTCCATGGCTGTGTGTTGCCATTGTCCACTGTTCACAGTTGGCTGTTGACCACCATCCATTCATGCTGGTCCATACCACCATGTCAGAGAGTGACATGTGTGTGCTGCACAGATGAGGGTGTGACACCCCCTGGCCATTCAAGGTGACACAGCCCATGTGGCCATCTGTGTTTCTGCCACAATCCATCATGCAGTGTGTGGCCAGTGTCATTTTGGCTCGCCATGTTGCTGGGCCATATCCATGTGTGCCCCCTCCATTGGGCACCTGGACATCACCTGGACTCTGTGACTGTTGGCCTTCCCGATACCTATACTGCTCATCCTATTGTGCCTGGGGGTCCCTGATATTGATATTATACATATTGATGTGTGCTGCTGGAACAGTGCTAGGGTGTTCTGATGATGTTGCCTTTGGTACTGTGTGTGGTTCCCTGGGCCATCTGCCACTGTGTTACATGGTGGGACTCTCGGCCACCATTCCATGTGTGCCCACTGTGCACTGGTATGGCCCTGGGTGTTACACCAACATGCAGAAGTGACCATGGCCATTGCTGGTGTTCCTTGCAATGGTTACCTCCATCCACAGTGTGTGACTGCCTATTGCAGGCCCTGTGTGCCAGCTGTGGCTGGTGATGGATGTCAGCTACTTGGCACCCCCTCTGTGGCAGGGTCCTGGACATGCACCCTGTTCGCCTGTGGGCCCCTCTACCCCATGTGGTCTGTACATGTGTGTTGCCTTGTGTGGTAGCAGACGGTGCCATTGGGGACAGTCTGTGGTTGTGGCATGCCTCATTGGCACAATGGGGACCGTGTTTGGGTACATGCCATGGACACGCCCTTTACCAGGGCCCTGCTGGTGTGCCCCAAGGGTGTCATCCTGGACTCTGCATGTCCAGTGGTTCTGTGTGGGGATGTCCCCCCATGTCTTTACACCAGTCACCTATTGGCTGCCGGCATACTGTTGCCATTGGCTTCGCCTGTCTGTCCATCCACACAGCTGTGCCCAGGCCTGCACATCTTTGTGTGTTCCCCTGGAGTGTGGCGGTTGTGGTTGGAACACACCTGGGTGCATGCCACATGCCGTTCATACATGCCTGCATGTGTGGCCCATGGTTGCCAGTTTCATATGTCTGTGGTGTTGCCTCTGGTACACCTGTGATAGGTGTCACCCACCCATGGCCATCACACACACATGTCTCTGTGTGTAGCCAGTGTGCTGTTGCAGGGACCACTGTGCCTCTGGCACATGGCCATGTGGCACACATCTACATTACCCTATGCCATGTCTTCTTCATGTCCTGCACTGCCATTGCCTGTTTCCATGCCCACATCCCATGCAGTGTGCTATGTGTGACACATGTCCATGGCATATTACCTGTCACTGTTGCATGTGGCACTGTGGTGGGCCTGTGCACTGCCCCCATGTCTGCATGTCTACACATCATCAACATTGCTGGGGGGCGGAGTCTGTCCTGGCATGATTGACAGTTGGCACTGAGGGTGTGTTTTGGTTGTCTGTTTCCTCCCCAGGATGTGTTGGCACACCAGTGATGGGTAGAGGTGTCTGAAGGACCAGGGGATGGCTGGCCATACTGAGGATGACTGAGCAGCAGGGAGATCCTGTGGAGCATATATGACCATCTGGGATTTGCAGTGTGAGCCATCTGCGCAGTTGGCAGGACAGTGATGGCTATTCACATACATTTGGGTGTGCCTTGCTCTAGGTGGTCATGCCAAAGTGCCCCATGTCCATGACCACCTCACACTCCTACCCAGGCCCTGTTTGATGTGTATAGTTCCACCCCTGCCTCCCATGTTCACCCTTTTCCCTAATTCCCCAAGTACAACATCGTAAATAGTTTTACTCCAGTTTCTGGACATTCTTGTTGCTTTTCTTCTGACCTGTACATATGTTCTGTTTTGTTCTACTGTTGTTGATTGTTCTTTTTGTGATTTTAGTAAACATTTTATTCCTGTTTAACAGTAGAAACGAGCGTAGCATGACATGCAGCCTCTTCTTGTAAAAGATTAAACAACAATTCTTCATGTGTTTTCATGGCTTGCTGTAAAACTTCTTACTGGGGGTCGGTCTCAGTGGTGGTAGTGGCATGTAAGTGTACTCTGGCAGAATGTCCTGATTCAGGTATTGTCGTGGCATCTGTAGCATCCATAGTAGCAGAAGTAAGTACCTCCTTATCTCCCAGCATCGTACCAAGTGAAGTGCAATCCATAGGTTCTAATCCGGTTCTGTCATAACTTGGTCCTTAGAGGTAATATTCACAGCTCTAGTAAGTCCAACTCCTCCAACTCCTCCAACACCTCCATCAACCTCCTGTACATCTGCCATTTTGGAAATGGCCGGCAAGGGCTCCCCCTACCAAAGAGTAGGGGTGTTTTTTATTCAAGAAAATTATATGAAACATACAGAAGCAAAGGAAACATGTTGTTAACTTCATAACATACAAAATAAAAATACATCATTAAGGAGGTACTAAACCATCAATCGTCAGAGAAAAAAACATTATAAATTATAATTCAGTTGTCAAAACTTTAAGGTCAAATGAAAACAAATGAAAACAAGAAAAAGCTAAACACACCAATATAGAAACATGAAATGAATAGGCAAACAAACTTCCTAACACTGCATCTTACAGTTCCACATATAAAGAAAATTCCTTAATTATTATCCCTGCATTTGTAAATCCATTAAGGTTGAGAAAGCCAAAAGATAAATATTATAGTAAGTAAACCAAGCTAATGAATCCCACCAGCCTGAAAAAAGGACATGCAGGCACAAACCTTTTTCTTGCCTTCTAATACAGTGAACAGTCTCTAAAATGAACTGCAGAATGTTCTCTGGATGCCAGTCTATTTGTTGAAGTGTCAGCTGACATCTAGCTTGACAGATCCAATATTTTTTACAGGCTATAATGATCCTGAAAGTGCTGGCATTATACAGGAAATTATTGCATGGAAAAATATCCCAGAATGAAACCTTAGGGGAGATTACACATATTGGGAACTGTTCCTACCTGTTTTTAAGAAGGGTCCAAAATGCTAACACGAGTGGGCAATGGAAATACAAATGATCCATTGTTACTAATTGTTCTTGACATGATTGCCGTGGACAATACTGTTCCTTCTTGACTTTGTGTTTTAAATTATCTTTAACTTATAGCTTCCTGTGAGCACACAACCACACTACGTCCCACAGTTGTAGTGGGGTCCTCTGGTCATTGAGCATATCAGCAATGTTTTGCAATTATGTGTGTGGGTGGGTCATGAATACTGAGGGGGTCTGATAATAACTCGATTGAATCTGGGAATAGAGCTTTTTTCTATCCTGTGTTAAAAGTGCAGTTTTAGTCACTTGCCACAGTTTTAATTTACCAACACTTTCCCCCAAATAACATGGTAGATCTGACACTCTGGTTTGTCTAGGGATAGCAGATGTGGGCTCCCATGAATGCAATATTGGGGAAAGATGGTCAGCAACCCAAGGAGTCCACAGAGAAAGGCAACCTGAGAGTATGGGTCTAATATTTGAACAGATAAAAATGCTATAGTAAAACACTACTGTGTTTATCATCCTTAGTCCACCTGAAGTGAAATCTAGATATACGGTACTGTACCTCTTTTAATTGTATTCAAATGGCTTTCCCAGATACACTGGAAGAAGTAGCTTAGAAGTCTCATTTTCAAGAATTTAGGTGGGGATATAGATAACTTAAATGCAGGAACATGGAGATTAAGTAGGTTTTAATCATGAAAACACGTATCTTTTTACTCATCCTCCATTTATTCCACTGAGCTACTCTGTTTAATGCAGTATTGATAGCGTAATTCCAATTATAATAGGCAGAGTAAGGATGTTCAAAATATATTCCCAAAATTTTGCATTCGGTATGGGTGATGGGAATACCAATAAAGTCTGTAGCTTGTGGTGGAGATGGTCCTACTGTTATGCATTGGCTTTTTTGGAACTTTATCTGGGAGCCTGATATTTCTGAAAATGAATGAAACACAGGCTCTACCAAGGAGCCCGACTGTCGGTCTGCCAAAATTAAACATAAATCGTCCGCATAGGCCAGAGTTTTTATTTCTGTGTCCTGACTTGAAATAGACAATTCTATAGTGTCAGGATTAATATTAATTCTGTGGATTAATGGATCCAAAGTTAAAAGATACAAGATGGGGCTAAGTGGGCACCTCTGGCAGGCTGCTACCTTCACTACACAGGGGTTACCGATCCATCCATTGACATATGGTACTGCAGAAGCATATTTATAACATAATTTGATCAGTGAATAAAACTGTGGGAAACCATACACCAACATACAAGACCATAAGTATTCGTGGGATACCTTATCAAAGGCTTTGGATTGATCCATGCTTAATTTGTACCCAGTCAGTTCTTCAATATTCCCTATTTCCAGGATTTCCTGGAGTAAGATTAAAATGTCCAAGATTTTTGTGCCCAAAAGGGAGCATGCTTGTGTGGGATGTATGAGTGAAGTTAAAACAGAAGTCAGTCTATTGCTAAGAAGTTTTGTCAGTATCCTGAAGTCAATATTAAGTAGCTAGATAGGCCTCCAGTTTGTCAGTTATTCCTTATCTCCTTTTTCGTGAATCAAAATAAGCAATCCTGTATACATATCTTGTGGGAGCTGATCCTGGGCAAGCATATGATTGTATAATACAGTTAATTCTGGTAATATATATGGGGCAATTACCTTATAGAAAACATGAGGTAACCCATCTGATCTTGGAGCTGTTCCTACTGTGAGTTGTGAGATAACCGAAGACAGTTCTTTAGTTGTCATAGGACTTGTTAATAGTGTACTGTTCAAAGGAGATAGTTGTGGCAGGTGACAGGCCTGGAGCCATTCAAAGGTTTTCTCAGAACCAGAATGGGCTGTGCCAAAAAGGGTAGTCACATACTGTTCAATTTCCATCAGGATATTACAGTTCCCTGTGATTTTTCCCTTGGTTGTTGTCTTTAGGGAAGTGATAGTTTATTTTATAGTCTGTGCAAGGCAACTTTCATAGGGGTTAGCCTGAAAGTGGCTTCCATGAGTACTAAAGCATTGCTTGAACTCTAGTGATTTACTTCTATCATATTGAAATGATGCTAATTCCTGTTTAATAAGTTGGATTTGAGAGGAGTAGTCCTGAGTTGTTTATGTTTGTAATGAGAACAGTTTGTATAATTGCTGTTGTAATGCTTCATAAGTGGAATTTTTATGAAAGCCTAACAGTTTCCCCACAGATTTTAGAAAGGAAGTAAAATCTAATTTACTTTGCTCCCACCAACCTATGGGGGAGTCATACAAAAAGAAAACAGATTTTCTAGCTGCGATTATATCCTGCAAGCCTTGCAATATGTTATTATCATCCAATAGTGTGGCATTTAATCTCCAATGACCCTTTCCAATGGTAACATCAGGTGAGGGGGAAATTTTGACCTCTAACACGCCATGGTCTGAGGTAGCTATAGGTACCACTGAGGAGTGAATCACAGGGAGATGAGATAAGAATCCATAATCTGTTCTGGTTTTCAAATTCCCATGAAAATAAGTGAATTGGGGTTTGTTATGATGGGTATGAAATACATCTATTAACTTGGTCTGTGCAAGTAATTTGTTTAAAATGGTGGCATCACAATACATTTTATCTGTTCTGAGACCCCTGTCACATTCGAGCCTACTACAGTTAAAATCACCCCCTAACAAGATAGCCCTAGATGTGAAAAGGTACGGCTGAATAAGACTCAGAAGTTGAATCTGCCCAGCTTTGTCTTGGGGGAATGCACATTTATAAGCCTAAAGTCCTGCCCTTCAAGGGAAGCATCCAACAGAAGGATAGATAGGCATCATACTGAGTTAGTAGGGTAAGTAGCACATACTGAACATTCAGTGCTAGGGACAGTACGTTGTTATCTAGGGCAGAGTAAACTGTGCAATAGTATTCTATATTAAGTGGTGAATACTGTGCAGTGTGTTTTGTTTACAAACTAACAGTGTGAAAGCATTATGGCTTCACATTCGTTGACTAACACGACAAACTTGACTCTGACTACCACAACAGACAAACTGAGGCTACAATGTGTTTTGTGTAAAATGTTTGCTATCACTACTAGGGAGTTCCCCACCCAGCCTTTCCAATGTTGTAAATGTTTAGAGAATGTGGAACTAAAGCATGAGATGACCATGTTTTCATCATGCTTAAAAGCCTTAGAAGATAGTCAATCAAAAATGACTGAGAGGTTTAGCACCTTAAATAATCAGACTCCAGTTAGGTATCCTTTATTTTCACAAATAACGGAGTGCACCTCTGCCCCATACCTTTAGGTGAACAAATGACTAAATGTTCCTTTTTGGCCCAGACTTCCCCAAATCTGACAGCTATTACAATTGAAGGAACCAGGAAAAGAGCAAGGGAGGATGATAACAGCAATGATAATAGTGATGACATATGGTATGAAGTTCAAAGTACCAGACACTATAAAAAGGGGAGAAAGGCAGAACACCATAGTATTCCACTTTATAATAGTTTTGATATCCTTAATCCCTGGCACAATCAGGAATCAAACTCTAATAATTTACTCCTTAGCACTTCTGTGTGTAATCAATCAAATGTTTTTATGGACACTGCTTTCGATACCACCACCACTCAGAATGATTTAACCATTCCTGACCAGTCACTAATTGATTTTATAAACGATATGACAGCCAACAGTTGATGTATTCCAGTACTTACTAGAAATGCTTCTCTCACTGAAAATTCTCAGCCAAGACAAGTACTGGTTATAGGGGATTCTATCACAAAGCATTTGGATAGGACCATTTACAATCCAGATAAAAGTAACAGAACCTGCACTAGTTTTAGCGGTGCTAAACTTACAGATATCTCGAACATGCTTGACAATATTATGAATAAGTGTGGTGTCAATCCTATTATTGTTATACATGCAGGAGCCAACAAAATCTTTCAGGACTCAATACAAGATATTAAGTCAACCTTTGTAGGCTTAACCAATAAATTGGTAGATATTGGATGTAAAATCTGCATCTCAGAACTCCTTCCTATTCCACGCTTTTCACCATTTCTTAATCAGAAAATAAAAAAGATCAATAACTGGCTCCGTAGATGGTGTCTACAACAGGTCATAATTTGTGTTACTCATTGGGAAGATTTTGATGGTAGAGAGGAACTATTAAGTAGGGATGGGTTACATTTAAGTATGCATGGTAATGCCATCTTGGGGAAACAATTCTTGTCTACTATCAATAACTGTTTAAATAAATTATGGGGGGGAGATGAAGGGCAATCCATCATCTCAAAAAACAGCTAGTATCAACAAATTACTGTATCTACAAAACAACTACGTGTTTTAAGTTTTAATGCTAGATGTCTTACCAAAAAAATAGATGAACTTCAGTACAGATTCCTTCATGATAATATCAATATTATATCTATTTGCGAAACATGGGGCGATTATAGAGCACTATGGGACAGCTGTTTACCAGGCTTTAGACTATATAAATTAAATAGACTAAATAGAAAGGGTGGTGGTGTTAAATTATTCATTAAAGACACTCTGAATACTGTAGACATAACAGGTGCCATTAAAACCCTTGATTTACTAACTGAAACCATTTGGGTAAAAATCTTTTTGGCACAAAATGATTACATAATATTTGAAAGCTGCTATAACCCCCCTAATTCATCTGTTGGCATATTAGATGCCATTTTGTTTAAAATAGAACAGGCTGGTGAACTTGGGCACATAGTCATTACTGGTGACTTTAACCTCGGTGACATTAATTGGCAGGATCTTAATGCCAAAAGTAGCAAAGGTAATAAACTTTTGTCCATTTGCTCTGAGCTTAATCTGACACAACATGTCCTTTCTCCAACTAGGGGTGACAAGATCCTAGATCTCATCATTTGTAATGATATTTTGCCCATCTTGACATAAAAATTACTGATCCCTATGCTGATAGTGATCATAATTCTATTCTTTTTTCTATTAAGAAATTTTACACATCTAACCCTAATCACACCTATATCTATTTATATGACAAAGTGGATCTGACTTCTATAGAAAGTGTTATTGAACAGGTTAATTGGCATTCTATTCTTTCTACCTTAAATTCTGAACAAAGTTGGTTAACCTTTAAAACTATAATTTCTGAGATAAGAAATGCATTTGTCCCTTCTAGACCCAAATACCATAATAATAAACAATTACCCAAATGGATTAATTATTCCATCAAAAGATTGATACGTTTAAAGAGGAAAAATATAATAACTATGTGAAGAATAGGTCTAGTTCTAATTGGGAAGCTTATAAAGCAATTCAGATCAAATGTTAATCTTCCATAAAGAAAGCAAAATCAAGATGGGAATATAAGCTTGCATACAAAGCCAAAAAGAACAATGGTAAGGGTTTCTATTTGTATATTAGCTCCTTAAAAAAGCCAGTTTGCCAGGTCGGTCCAATTTTACAAAATAATGAAATAATTTACGATCCAAAATATATGGCCGACTTATTTAATAAGGAGTTCTGTAATATGTTTGCAAATGCTAATTACATTTCATCTAAACCAATTGATAAGGAAGAAAATATTGTTGTAGATTTTCAAGAAAATATAATCTTTGAAAAATTGCTTATATTAAAGGGCAAATATAGCTCTGGTTCTAATAATTTGGCAGGGTATTTATTATTTCTATTAGCCAAATATATTTCCCTTCCCTTAAAGATTATTTTCAAAAAGTTCCTGGTGGAAAATTATGTTCCAGATGACTGGAAAAGGGCTAATGTCATAGCTATGCACAAAAAGGACCAAAAAAAAAAACTGGGAAAATTACCGCCCTATAAGTTTGACCTCCTCCGTTTGCAAACTCTTAGAGAGCCTTATCAAAGATATCATAACACCTACATTAAACTATCAAGATTTGGAGCAACATGGCTTTAAAAGTGGTAGAAGCTGTCTCACAATTCTTTTGTGCTTTTATGAGCAGATAAGCTCACATCTTGATTATAATATTCCCTGTGACATGATCTTCATCGACTTCAGTAAGGCTTTCGATATTATGCCTCATTGGGCACTTATTACTAAACTTCATAATCTTAAGATTAGTTATATAGTCAGTTGGATTGACAATTGGCTACAGAATCAAACTCAAAATGTTATGATTAGTGGTTTATCTTCTGAGGTGGGTCAGGTGTCTAGTGGGGTGCTGCAGGGCTCAGTTTTGGGCCCTTGCCTTTTCCAAGCATTCATTGCAGACATGACATACGATTGTCAGTCTATTACCATCAAATATGCAGATGATGTCAAAATAGGTGGCTCTTGTAACAATTTAGCACAAGCATTAACCATCCAAAATGATCTGGATATCATAACATCTTGGGTTAATAAATGGGGTATGAAATTAAATACAAACAAATGTAAAGTTATGCATTTGGGAAAAAGTAATGCAAATTTTGTATACCAACCGGGTGGCTCAAATCTCATCAGTACAATAGATGAGAAAGATCTGGGTATCACCATATCACACGATATGACACATAAAAAACATATTGTGGGCGTCATTAAAAAATCGAATGGGGCAGTCTGGTCTATCTTGCGAAATATTAGATCATGCGAGTCTGAGGTTCTAATGCCTTTATACAGATCATATGTTAGACCACATTTAGAGTATGTGGCACAGTTGTGGTGCCCTTACCAAAAAACTGTTACAAGTTCACTTGAAAAAGTCCAAAGATGTTTTACTAAACATGTGTCAGGATTAAAAAATGTTCCATATGATAACAGATCAAAAATGTTAAACCTTATGTCATTATCTACCCGTCGTCTAAGAGGAGATTTATTACTCCTTTTTGACATTGTTCAGGATCCTTACCTGATGGCAGAATTAGGGTTACAATTTAAGGATTGTACTTATGATATTAGAGGCCACCCGTTACAAATAATAAGAAAGCAATTTAAACATACTAGTCGCCAATATTTTTTTACACTCAGAACCATGGGTCCTTGGAATAGACTATCACCTGATGTTATTATAAGTGAAACTAAGAGTATGTTTAAATACAGATTGGATAAATTAATTAATACAGGTTATGACTGCTCTTATTATTATCTGGCTTAGTATAAGAGCATTATGGGCGACTGCCTTCTTGCTTTTTCACAAACCTTAGTATGAACCTTAGTATGAACATGAAGACTTTTTCTAGGAGGGTGTCCACAACCTGGGTGACCTTAAGCATGGGGTCATTAATGCAAATACCCACCCCACTGCATGCATCTTCTCCAATGAACCAGTGCGTTGTCCCCCATAACCAATCAGCACTAGCTGTTTGTATTTCATGCTGTGTAGACAACCGGATGTCTTGAAAAAATATCACATCATACTTATTATCTGTAAAATAAGCAAATGTGGATTTCCTTTTTCTATTAGATGTTAAACTGTTAATGTTCAAAGAGGCTATAGATACATCATAGCCCATTGGTTACATTAGTCAGTCTGGTGGTTTTCTCCACAAACTTGATCTTGTACCCATTCTTCTCTTTTTTAGGGTCCACCTTAGGTTGATACATCTCTTCCTCCCCCTCAGAAACTCCTTTAATCTGAGAGGAGTGTTCTGATGCAGCATTCGAATCCTGATCCATTTCAGTCTCTCCCCACTGCAGTGTAGAAAATTTGTTATGCAAAGAGATAGAAGCAGCAGGTTTGTTCTCAGGTTTCTTAGACTTCCCTTTGGAGACAGTATGAAAAGGGAGGTCCTCGGGATTAGGGGAGGCATGTCTACTTCAGGTGTTACTGTTTCAGTTATAACAGTGACACTAGTAAAGGCATGGTCTGAGACAGAAACTGGATCTGGTTCCTTGTGAGCTTCAGAAGGAACTGAAAATTAAACAGAAGTACTAGGCTCTACAGCTTGTGCCTGTGGAGGTGCTGGCCTGGGTGTTTCAGGAGCTGGTCAAGGCTTTTCTGTGGAACTATGTATGTGTGCTTGTCTGGTAGCTTTATTTATCTAAAAATCCTGTACAGCAAAGTCTCCATTTCCAGTGTTGTGGGTTGCCCAGGGACAGCTCAGGAAGGAGTGCCCCCCCATAGCATAGGTGGCACAGGGGCGTAGAAGTGCAATGGTAGCCAGAATGGCCCATAGATCCACGCTGGAGGCATTTCAATATTTTGCAGGAGTTACTGATGTGGTGGTGGGACCCACATTTATAACATGAGCAGGGTTGCCCTCAATAAAACAAGATCCCTTTATCTCTGCCCAAATAGAAACAGTTTTATTCCAGTGTCATATTGGTGTAACTTGACTTTGACCTTCTGCCCCCTTGTCCAAAACCCTTCCATATCCACAATGGAGTCTGGTACACCCTGTACCTCACATTGTTTTCCTAACCAAAAAACGATGACAGAAACAGTAACACCTTCATTGCATAACAATATTGTAACAAGCTTAAATGTCAGTTTTGTGAGGGTTATCACCTGGAAAGATGTCCACAGAGGGGTTTGTTTGTGTGCTGTATACAGAGTCCAGAATCTGTCCAGAAGAAGTGCTGACCAAAAACTAACATCAAATGTTGATTCCCCTGGGACATGAATCAAAGCATACACCTCTGCAGCGGAAAAACCTAGGTCTTGCTTTAATAACTGTTTTCCCACATAGAAATGATCGGGGGGAGTTCTAGAACCCCAAGATACCAAAGCCTTACAGAATGCCTCTATTTGGCTTGTTCTAAAGGTTTTTGTAGGAGGCTAGCATATGTCACAGCTGGAGTAGTACATTCATTAGAGACAGGAGGTGCTTCCTCTACAGAAGTAATCTGATTTACATTTTGTGATATTATAGGCTGAGAAATATCAGTAAGTGCTTCAAAAAATTCTTTGCTAGTGTTCTCTATGGGGGAAAAGAAATACTTGCAGTTTGTAAGGTAGTCATGCTCAATGGGGCTGGTGAAGCCATCGGTCCACTGGATAGACCTATTTCAGAAAGGACAAGGGATTCCTCGTTTGGAGGTTTACTGGCAGCTGCTGTTTGTGACCCAGGTAAAGGAATACTCAGATGGGGGATCCAATCCCCTGATACAGATTTTGTCCAACCCGCTTTTAAGAGAGTCTCTTCTGGGGTCCAGGCATCCTTGCCTGAGGTAGCTGAAGTGCCAGGATGGATTGTCAAATGCGTTGGAGCATCCGGGATGTTTTGCAGCTTCGATTTCTGAAATTTGAGCCAACAGCTCATCTCTCTTTCTTTGCATTTCCTGATAACTGTTGTTCTGCTGCTTGAAATTCTGACTTGTTTGTGACTTCTGTAGTGATATTTTCCTCAATTAGTGGTGACACTAAATCACTTGCCTCTGTGTCCATATTCAAAGGTGGGACGTTTTGCTGGCCACCCTCTGCTAGGTGCCTTCCAGCCATCCCTGAGTCTATCCACTCTGCATCTGGCAGTTCCATGCTCTGTTCTGGGAGCCAATGAGCCCTCTGCTGCAGATTAGGGTCTTTCTCTGGTGTTCTGGCCAGTATTCCCCTTCTCATAAAACCAGTTCATGCAACGTGCAGGTGCTGATGTGCAATATGACTGACTCTACACTTTCAGTCACTTCATTACCAGTCTAGCATTGCTCGCAAAGTGCTTTGGGATACATTGTGCATGAAAAGTACTACATAAATGCTGATACTTCTGAAGTTTGCTTTCATCTGTATTGACCTATGACCTACTGTATGTACTTTGGATAGTTTTGTAGCAGAAAGAAAGTGTTATTTTCAATTTTTTAAGAAAATGCAGACTGAAAATTTTGGAGGCATAGGTAGGTGTTTTATTTGGAAGGCACCCTTCAAGCGCTCAAGGTTTAATTTGGCATAGTGGTATTTGAAAAAGCCTCACAAATTAACACTTGATATTAGTAAGAGAGGCTCTAAAAATGTACACCTGTGTAGGAAATCGATAATTTATTTCATATATCCACATTTATACAAGGATGTATATACGTGTTTCACTCGTACCATGGAAGCTTTCTTAAGAGCTCTTGAGAAAGCTCCTGTGGTAGGAGCAAAACACCTTCTGGCTTTTTTGGTGATCTGCAGGGGGTGACACCTTACTGGAATGTATATACATCCTTGTATAAGCGTGGATATATGAAATAAATTATTGATTTCCTACACAGGTTTTGAGCCTCTCTTACTAATATTAGGGGTGAGTCTGCAAGGCTTTTCCTTTTGTACTTTACAATATTTTTAGCCTTATGCAGCTTTAGCCAGTGGATTTCTTATTTTCCTTTGGTCCATAGCGTAGTTGATTGAGTTTCTGATTCATGAGATTAGCTCTATTTTTCAACTTATTAAAATGACACCTTGAAGTATGCCTTCATAATTCATGGAACAGTTCTGAACTGTACAGATCTTACCAGTGAAAGGTAACTGCTTTGCACAGCTTGACAATGTATAGGAGTTACATAGTTCTGACATAGTTGCACTGTAAGATAGTTTCTATTGGTGCAGGGCATAAGCTCGAGTTGACTCCCTTCTAGGATTGCCTAGAGGTGCTTTCCCTCAGGAAATGTACAGCATGTAGATGGGCACTTGGTATTCACATTCTCCTGGGGAGAGGTGTCCAGATAAACTCTGCACTGGCAGCAGCTTGCTTATGGCTGGGCACTTTTCCTGTCTATGGTGTCTGGCTCAAAATCTCATTTAACAATTCCCATAATTAGCTTTTACTGTTCTATTCCTTCCTCCTTCATGTCAGTTCCTCTGTTCATCACATTAGGCAGATACAAATAGAGCATTCAAGACTTGAAGATGCAATACAACTGGAACAATATAAGGAGACAAACAATTCCAGCACTTACCACCAAAAGGGGCTGTGTCCAAAATGCATCAAATCGTGTCTCTGCACCTGGAAATACAGTCTGGCACTTTTCACTTTATAAAGCAGCAGCGTTTTTTCTAACAATAGGTGGTGAGTGCTGGAATTGTTTGTCTCCTTATATTGCTTGCATTTATTCCTATAGCACCCCATCCTTGTGCAGGATTTTATTATGTTTTGCCTGACAACAGGAACACGTTTAATGCTCAAGACTTTGTTTAATGCACATCACTCTGGAATACAGTTGATGTGATGGTTTAAGGGTACTCGCTCTTACAGAAGTTGTTAAGTTAGTGGGTCATGTTTAATGGTCATTCTTCTAGTTTGGGGAATTTAAATCACTACACTGTTTGGGATGCAAGCCACAGCACAGGGATTAATATCAATAACCTGCAGCTAGCATCAACTATTGGCACACTGTGGAGCTATCTGCAATAAAATCCCTCTCCAAGCAGAAGACTGGGAAAGTGATACCTTATCTCTCTCTTCCTAGGGTCCAAGGCAACTTTTTTGGGGCCCATTTTGTAGATGCATTCCACACCACTCACTCAATCATGTAACAGATGCCCTAAGGCCTTAAGAAAAAAAAACCTCCTTTATGGCTATCAAACATAATTGTCTAATTGTCTACCCTCTTTTGGGGTGTCTCTCAGAAATAGCTAGCATGGCTAAGGCACAAAACATATAAAGGGGTTTTCTGGTGTCCACTAATGAATCTCAGCTGCACCAGAACTCTGTCACCTAGCATTACATCCTGCCAGCACCATTAATTTGGGTGGTCCCACACATTGCTCCATATTTTTTATCTAAACAGAACTTTAGTGCATGGTCCCCTTTAGTAACTGGCTGGAAATATACTTTAGTATGTTGTTCCCTTTTGTAGCTGGCTGAAAATATACTTCAGTGTATGGTTCCCTTTTGTAGCTGGCTAAAACTATATGCATGGGTAATCTGGTGTCCCAAAGGAGACCATGGTGGTGCAAGAACCCAGCCCTCCAGTCATCACATCTTGTGAGCCAATCAAAATGGGCCAGTTAGTTCTGCCTGCCCTTGAAACAGCTAGGAAGACCTCCATGGAGGAGCAGAGGGTTCAGGATGTCTGGTAGGGAGTCAAGAGGTTTCTCAGGTAGCCAAGACCCAGTTCTAGAGGGCCTTGTAGGTCAGCAAACCAACCTTGAGGTTGATTTGCCACATCACCAGCAGCCAGTGCAGTTCACGTGGCACCAGGGTTTTATGGCAAGACCTGGGAAGGCCTGTCAATAACCTGGCCACTGCATTCTGCACCAGTTGCATGTGTCACAGGTCTCCTCCATTCACCTCAAGATACAAAGCATTACAGTAGTCAAGTTAGGAAGTTACAAACATATGTATCAGTAATAGCAGGTTAGAACACCTGGGGAGATGAGGGGGCTAAGTTTCAGAGGGGGGAGAGAACCGTGAACTCATACAGCAAATGAAAAAGGAGAGAAGGAGGAGTAAATAGGGGAGGAAGATTACTACAAATTTGGAGGATTCTGAAAGAAAAGGAGGCCTTGTCCTGCAGAGGCTTTGAAAAAGGACATCCTGAAGGCGTGTAATTCAGCCCTCTTGAATAAGTTTGCAGATGAGGAAGGGAAACAGGAGGTAGGAGAGGTAGCAGATGAGGGAAGAGAAACAGAACTATAGCACAATGGAAAAGGCATATGCCTTCAAGGTGGAGGAATAGCTTGGTGTACAGGTAGCAGTGGCAGGCCTGAGTGGGGCAGTTAAGAGAAAAGTGACAGAAAGATTGACAGACGGTTTCCAGTCAGGCCAGGGTGTGCCTCCTTTAAAGGCATTAGGTAACTGTAAAGTGCTGGCACATCTACTGTGAAGTTTCCACTGATTTGTACTGATTGCACAATTTGTTGTCATATCCACTGTCCCTTAAGTATTCCAGTGAGTACATACTGAGGTCCATAAGTTGTTCCTCATACTGTATGTCTTGCCCTGCTGCCCCTGGAGCCTCCTGGTGGTCCTTCTCTGCAGCACCTTCAGCCTGTCCTGCTCCTTTTTTGAGTGCAGTCTCCAGAAATAAGCACAATATTTGAAATGTGGCCTCAGCAGAGACCTGTTCAGTGGCAAGAGTACCTCCCCAATCCTACTGTTAAAGCCTGAATGTACTCCAACAATTTGTGCACCTTATTATAAGCCATATTGAATTGTGCAGAGACTTTGAGGCTGTCACTGATAATTACCCTCAGGTGCCTTTCTTCCCCTGCAATGGCTAACTTCACCCCAATCCGCTATTCCCTGTGAGGGTTCCTCCTGCCAGTGTGCATCATTTACCATTTCCATTGCACAATTATGTATCTGAAGAAAGTCATCCATTTTAGAAACTCTTTTGGCTATACGAACATATGAAGAAGCCAGCAGAGGAAGGCCATTTGGTCTATCAAGTCTGCTCATATTCAGGGTCCACAGCTTGAGCTAATGTCCCTGCCCTCCCTGCCCACTCCTCCCATCCTCCCTACCCATGATCCTTACTTTCCCCATGCCTATCCCAGCCTCTCTTAAAGCTGCCCACTGTCTTCAACGAGATGACCTGTTCCAGCAGTGCATTCCAAGTGTCCACCACCTTCTCTGTGAAGAAGTGCTTCCTGACCTCCCTCCTAAACCTCCCCCCCCTCCAGCTTAAAACTGTGCCCCCTAGTGCTATGGTCGCCACTCAGCTTAAAGAGACTCTCTTTATCAATCTTATTTATCCCTTTCAAGTACTTGAAGGTCCCAACCATGTCCCTGCTCTCTCTCCTGTCTTCCAGAGAGTACATGTTCAGTGCACTCAACCTCTCCTCGTATGCCTTACCCTGTTGACCTGCTATCATCTTTGTAGCCCTCCTCTGGACCTCCTCCAGCAGGTTAGTGTCCTTTTTGAGGTGTGGGCACCAGTACTGAACTCCATACTCTAGATGTGGCCTTACAAGTGACCTGTACAAGGGCAGTATAACCTCCTCTCTCCTACTACTGATCCCCCTAGATATGCATCCCAGCATCTTGTTTGCCTTTGCTGCTGCTTTCTTGCACTGCATGGAGTGCTTCAAGTCACTAATGATCATCAGTTCCAGGTCCTTCTTCTCCTCTAATGCAGATATTCGGACTCCACCCAGGTAGTATTCTGTCCTGAGATTCTTGGCTCCAATATGCATAACTTTGCATTTCATGGCATTAAAGCCAAGCTGCCAGATCCTGGACCACCTCCCCAGCTTTTCCAGATCTTCCTGTAGGTTCTCTATCCCTTCAGCTGTGTCCACTCTCCCATAGAGCTTGGTGTCATCCGCAAATAGGTACATTTTGCCCTTAATGCCATCTCCAATGTCATTAATGAAAACATTGAACAACACCATCCCCAGCACAGAGCCCTGTGGAACCCAACTGGTTACCTCTCTGGTACCAGATAACTCTCCCCCACAACCACCCTCTGGGTTCTGTCCCTCAGCCAGTTTTTCACTCATCTGGCCATCTTTTCCCCTACCCCAAGATCCACTAACTTCCTGATCAACCTTTTGTGGGGCACAGAGTCAAAGGACTTGCTGAAATCAAGATAGAGGATGTCTACCGCTTGGCCCCTGTCTACTGTCTTAGCAACACAGTCAAAGAAGTCAATCGGATTTGTTTGACATGATCTCCCCCATGAACCCATGCTGCCTTGCATCCTGGAGACCATGCTCCTCTAGGTATTCCACCAATCTTTCCTTTAGTGTGGTCTCCATGAACTTGCCCACAATGGAGGTCAGACTGACTGGTCTGTAATTCCCTGGGTCATCCTTAGGACTATCCTTTCCTCTGTTTGCACCTTTGCTTCCCTCACCACCTTTCCTGCTTCCTTCTGTTTTACTTGGTATATCTCCCTGTCCTCCTTCCTGTGTATTTCCTTATACCTCCTGAATGTCACCCTTTTCTGCTTTATTACCTTGGCCACTTCCCTAGAGAACCATAATGGTCTCCTTTTTCTTCTGTTTTTACTCATTTCCTTCATGCACAGGCTGGTTGCCTTAATTATGCCCTGCTTTTTTTTTCCCCCATGGTGCTTCTACCCTTCACAAGCAGTCCCCCCTACAAGACAATTTCTGAGACAGTCTCCCATTTCTTTAAAGACTGCCTTCCTAAAATCCAGGACCCTCATACTCATGTGGGTTGCCTCTGCTCCTGTCTTTGTGTTAAATCATACTGTATGGTAATCACTAGTACCTACTGGATTGCCCTCTATGATTTCTGCAATGCTGTCCCTGTTTGTAAGCACCAGGTTCAGCACTGCCTCATCCCTACTGGACTCTGACTGGCTTGTTGAGAAAAGCCCTTTATTAGGAGTCATGGATTGCCCTGCTCCTTGCCAAAGTTGCATTTAGAAGGCTCCACTTCATGTCTGTCCGATTAAAAACACCAATTAGCAACACCTCCCCCTTACTTACAGTTCTGATTATGACTTCCCTAAGTGCCTTATCTAACTCCTGTCCCTGTGCTTAAGGCCCGCGGCCTCAGAGCATGTTTCTAGTACATTCCACAACACCTCCAGTTCTTCTTTTTCCTCCTTTGGAGATCACTGCAGTCCCATACTGGTGATCAATTGTTTACTGACTCCATGATTAAGTGGCATGACCACTGTCTTACTCATATTTAGACTATATGCTGATAGGGCACTGTAATTAGCAATGAGTTTTAGGACTGCAAGCAGGGATGTTTCAGAGTGAGTGAGGCGTAAGAGTATATCATCCACATATGTGGACAATTTAAAGGCCTCCCCTCCAATTGCAATCCATTTGACCTCTGATGACTTTCTTAACTTACAGGCTGGGGGCTCCAGGAATAAATTAAAGAGAAGTGGGGAAAGGGTGCACCTTGTCTGGTTCCTCTGCAAAGCTCAACTGCTTCCCCAGCACTCCATTACAGGACATATTTGTTGTATAACCAATATATAAATTCTAATCCAAGCTTGGAATTTCTCTGGGATACCATATCTGTTCAGGTTGACAAAAAGCAAAGGCCATGAGACCATCAAAAGCTTCCTTTACATCCAATGAAACCAGAATTGCTGGGATATTTGGCTTGCCAAACATAGAGAAAACATGAGCTAACTTTCTCAGACAATCTGCAGACAGCCTGCCTCACATAAATTCTACTTGCTGTGGATGTACCAGCCCATTCACACTTTCACCAACCTCTCTGCTAAGATTTTGGCTAGATCTTCAAATCTAGATTAATTAGCAGGATGGGTCTATAATTACCAACCCTCTTTATGTCCTTACCCTCCTTCCATATTAGTTATATTAAAGAGCTAGTTTACTGCCCAAAACTAATATTAGTTTTTAAAAGCAGTCAGCCATTACTTTTTATATTTGAGATACTTTTTCTTTTCCCTTTGATTAATTAGAAGATTGATTACCTGATGTTAGCAGGTGTAATCTGTGGAACGGAACTCTGCCTGGCAGCTGACATAACTAGCTCTGTTCCTCCTATTACATATTCAGCATTGTGACTTCACTGACTGTGACATCACTGCTACTTAGGAACAGCCATTCAGTAGCTGCAAGGTCAATCGCGTTTAATATCACTGTCAGTGAGATCACAATGCTGATGATATAGTATTGGGGAATAGAGATAGATATGTCAGCTGCCTGGTTGAAAGCTGTTCACACCCAGCACAATATTATCATAAAGAAAACTTCTTAGTAAGCAAAAGGAAAGTCAAATAGTTCAGAAATAAAAAGTTACAACTGACTGTTTCTTAAGAGTTGTATAATGTTCCTGTCTGTCTGTTTTGGTTCCACTAGCTGTTTAATGCCTTTGTTAAGGTATGATCCCACAGTTCCTCCCTGTGTATATAGTTAAAGGTGGTGGGGAGGTGGTCTCTAAGTTCTGGTTTTAAAGCTTTGTAAAACTTTGGAGAGAACCTGTCCTGGCCTGATGCTTTGTCTGGGGTCAGTTGCTTATTACGCATGTGACCTCTGCCACCCAGATAGGAGACCCCAACTGTTTTTAGGTACCTACAGCACAGCTGTAAGTGTCTATTGTGGTCATGCATACTGTTTTTTTGCATTTAGTCAAGTTAAAAGGTACATGCAGTGTGACTGATTAGACTGCATGATGTTACTGATGATGTAAGTGATAGGGTTTTTAGGTCCTGGTGTAGGAGTTTAGACCTACACAAGCCTGGGTTTGATCCCCAGTGTGGAACATTGTTTTCTTTATCACTACAATTTCAGTAAAATGAAAGAAATTGTGAGATGCCCTTGATGATGTTAATGCATACCACTCAACCTTGTATCACTGAAATGATTTTTTTAATCTTACTTTATTTATTTGGTATTCGGAAAATAACCTGAGGAAAATGAGGGACACAAATACTCAAAATGAGGAACAGTGAGGGGCAATGGCCTTCATAATGAGGAACACATCCTCCAACATGGAGATACAAGCTCAGAATGCTGTGAAAATCATTGTTTACTAGTACATTTATGTTTTACAGCATCCTAAAATATTATGAATGTCTGCTTTAATGTCTAAATTCACATTACACTCTCTATTTGGACAGAGCCATTTCCATGAGGGATGGATGAGGGACAGGGCAGTTTTGTGGGGGTAAAATGAGGACTGTCCTTCACAATCAGGGACTGTCGAGAAGTATGTGTTAGTGATAGGGTTTCAGCAAAACTTGAAGTTCTATTGCTGATAACTTGAACATTTCTAGCTGAGACTTTGAGGTTTGAACGCAACTTGGGAAACATTACTTCAAATTTACAGACTGGTGCATTACTAAAACCACTGCGGCTGGGGGAAGGGGGTCTGCACTCAGTGTTGGATGTTCTTTGCCACAGCATTCATTTCTTGTCAAGGAGCTTTAGTATAGTGGTAAAGCCATAGACTATCATGTAGCAGTGGGTAGGGGGCTTGGGATCGATCCCCAGTGAGTGACTTTTCTTTTCTTTCTTACTCAGTTTCTGTATTATGAGAGAAATTGTGTCCCGTTACTGATGTTAGTGATAGAGTTTCGGCAAGATGTGAAGTTCTATGTTGCTGATAACCTGAACATTTCCAGCTGAAACATAGAAACATAGAAGTTGATGGCAGATAAGGACAGCAAGGCCCATCCAGTCTGACAATTTTTTTACCTTATGAATGTGCCATAGGTCTTTACTCTGTCAATGGCCAATCTATTCATACTCATCTGTATTGCTCCCTTATGCATACCCCATGCCTGTTCAAAGCCCTGCACTGTATTCATATCCACCACTTCCTGAGGTAGGCAGTTCCAGGCATCCACCACCCTTTCTGTGAAAAAGAGCTTCCTCACATTACCCCTTAATTGGACTCCCTCTAATCTCATGCTGTGTCCTCTTGTCCTGCTATTTTTCTTATACTGAAACATGTTAGACTCTTTCACCTCATTAATGCCCTTAAGATGTTTGAATGTTTCTATCATATCACCTCTCTTCCCTTCTTTGCTCTAGGGTATACATATTGAGCTCCATTAATCAGTCCTCATATGTTTTCTGATGCAGTCTCTGCACCATTTTGGTTGCCCTTCTCTGGACTGCCTCCATTTTGTTAATGTCCTTGTGCAGGTGCGGCCTCCAGTACTGCATGCAGTACTGAAGATGGGGCCTAACCAGTGTCTTGTAAAGAGGGATTATTACCTCCTTCTTACAACTTGTGATACCCCTACTAATACACCCCAACATCCCTCTAGCCTTACCTACTGCTTTAGTGGCTTCTTGGATGATTTCAGGTCATCTGTGATGATGATGATGATGATGATGCTCAAGTCTCTTTCTTCCTTTGTGATTGCCAGCAACTCCCCCCCCCCAACCTATAGGTAGCTTCAGGGTTTCTCTTCTGTATGTGCATGATCTTGCACTTCTTTGCGTTAAACCCCAGTTGCCACTCTTCTGACCATTTTGCCAGATTTCCAGATCTCTTCTCATTCTGCCCACCCCATCTGGATCATCTACTCTGTTGCAGATCTTGGTGTCATCCGCAAACAGGCAAACCTTACCCTTGGAGGTTTGAATGCAACTTGAGAACATTACTTCAAATTAACTGACAAGTTAAGTAATAAACCCACTGCAGCTGTGTGTGTGTGTGTGTGTGTGTGTGTGTGTGTGTGCGGGGAGATGGGTCTATCCTTGCCACAGGATGCATTTCCTGTCACAAAGCCTTTGTACCACAGTAGAACTATAGGCTATGAAGCTGCGGTTCCAGCTGAGACTTTCAGGTTTGAATGCAACTTGGGAAACATTACTTCAAACTGCCAAACTTATGCATTACTAAATTCAGTGTAGCTGTTGGGTTGGGTCTGCACTCAGTATTGCATGTCCTTTGCCACACCTCGCATTTCCCGTTTACATACTTTAGAGCAGTGGCAGAACCCAAGACTACCAAGCAGTAGTGAGTAGGGGATCTGGGTTTGATCCTTAGTGTGGGACTTATATTTTTCTATCTTACTCAGTGTCTGCAGTATGAGGGAAATTAGTTGATGTCATTGCTGATGTTAGTGGTACAGTATCAGCAAGATTGATGTTCTATATTAGTGATAACTTGAAATGTTCCATCTGAGTCTTGGAGGTTTGAATGCAACTAGGGAAAATTTCTTCAAACTGACTGATAGATTCCTTACTAAATCCACTGCAAGTGTGTGTGTGTGTGGGGTCTGCACTCCATGCTAAGTATCCTTTGGTACAGCATGCGTCTTCTGTCAAGAAGCCTTTGTACAGTGGTAGAGCTACAGACTATCAAGCAGAAGTTCCTGCTGAGACTTTCAGGCTTGAATGAAACTTGGGAAACATTACTTCATGTTGCCAGACTAATGCATTACTAAATCCACTGCACCTGTTGGTGCATATCTGCACTTAGTACTGGATGTCCTTTCCCACAGTATGCATTTCCTATCAATATGCTTCAGTGCAGCAGTAGAACTACAGACTACCAAGCAATAGTGGGTAGGTGATCTGGGTTTGATCCATAGTGTGGGACATTATTTTTCTATCTTACTCAATTTCTGTAGTATGAGAGAAATTGGGTGATGTCATTACTGATGTTTGTTTAGTTTAGTTAGTTTTTGTTGATCGGGTAAGTGCACTAGACAAATCCTGCCTATTTTCAGGCACGACCCGGGGGAAGGGATACAGATGAATGCCAACTGACCTTAAACCAGATTAAGCTGTTGGTGGTATTTTTAGTCAATGAGGGAAATTTGGCCTGGACACCGGGGAAATTCCCCTACTCTTTTCGATAAGTGCCATGGGATCTTTAACATCCACCTGAACTACCACCAATCCAGGCAGATGGGACCTCGGTTTAACATCTCAACCGAAAGACGGCACCTCAGAAGTGCAGCACCCCTCTCATGCTGCACTACAGTGTCAGTACTGGGATATTAACCCAAGTGCCAGATGTGGGAACTGAACCCACAGCCCTCTGATCTCCCGGCCTCAGAGACGAGTGTGCTACCTACTGAGCCACTGACACTGGTTGAGGATCAGCAAGATGTGATGTTCTATGTTGTTGATAACTTGAACATTTCCAGCTGAAACTTGGAGGTCTGAATGTAACTTGGGAACATTACTTCAAATTGATTGGTTCCTTACTACAGTAAATGGGGGTAGGGGGCTGTACTCAATTCTGAATGTTTTCTGCCATGCCATGTACAGTATTTCCTGTCACAGAGCCTTTGTACAGTGGTAGAGCTACAGGCCACCAATTAGTAGTGAGCATAGAGCTTGGGTATGATGTCCAGTGTGGGACATTTTGTTTTCATTTTCAGTATAATTTCTCTAATATAAGAGAAATTGTTAGCTGCCCTTAGGTTCATAGGTTCATAGGTAATTTCAAGCTATTTATTTTATTTTTTATTTTAGCTTTTGTTGACCGGGTAAGTACACTAGACAAGTATTATGCCTATTTTCAGGAATGACCCGGGAGAGTACAACATAGGGATACAGACATTTTTACAGTAGAATGTAAGCACATCATGACAACATGTAGGAATAGTAACATTGTCCAGGGGTATGGAAGGTCATAATAAAACTTATAACTTTAAGGTTAATGTACCCCGGGGTGAGTAGGTCACCTAAGTTCTAACAAACCATATACACATTAGAGACAATTTAGAAAGGCAATGTCCAGGGAACCTTGGCATAGGAAGTATGCCCTAAGTCGGGTACCCTGGTAATTAGTAGAGTCATGGAAAACAGCAGGAGTTACGGGTAGCATCTGAGGGAGGCAAACTTTGGACCGGAAAGACAACCAATTGAGAATTTCTCTAGCGAGGCTTAGGGCAGTCACACGCTGAGGCTTGTTAGACTTGTGTCCATAATGCTTGCCATTAGAGTTGTATATTTATCAATATTCTTGTTTACCTTTTATTTGCCCAAAAGAAACCTGTCTAGTCTATGTTTGAAGGAGTTCATAGTTGTGCTGGTTACCACTTCTGCCGGCAATAAGTTCCACCCAGATACCACTCTCTGGCTAAACAAGTGCTTATGTGGAAGAGTTTGCCATCTTTGAGACGATAATTGGAATGGATGTCCCCTGGGTTCATATTTTGATTTTCTCAAGATTAACCCTAGATCTACTCTTAGTGCATTGTCATGTATTGATTTAAATATCATACAGTACTTCCCCCTAGTTCTTCTATACTGTAGGGTATACAGATTCAACTCCTGCAACCTCTCAGGATAGGACATATCTCCCAGCCCTTTGACAGACCTAGTTGCTCTTCTCTGGATATGCTCTAAACTGTGGACATCTTCTTTTTTATACGGGGCCCACACCTGAGCACAATACTCCAGGTTAAGTCTTACTAGGGCATTGTAAAGGGGCATAACCACTTTCCTATCTCTACTGGATATATGTCTAAATATGCAGTTCAGTATCTGGTTATTCCTCTTTATTAGTTTATTACAATGAGAGCTGAACTTAAACCTGCACTAATTATGACCCCTAGATCTCTCTCCTCAGTTGTTATTCTGAGTTTGTCGGTATCTATTTTATAAGATGAGTTATTATTTCTTTTGCCCACGTGCATAACAGTGCATTCATTACTGTTCAATTCTAGCTTGCTCTTTTTTGTCCATGTTTGTATGGTGTTAAGTGCATCTTGCAAATCAGTAGTGTTTTTCTGAGTGTTTGTTATGGCTCTAGTTCTGCAGTTGTCTGAAAATTTCATCACCCAAATATCTTACTTTGGTATATTGAGTGATGTTATATAAATATTGAAGAGACAAGGGACCAACACCGAGCCCTGAGGGACCCCACTAGTCAGTGTAGCCCAGTTAGACATCTCACCCTGTATCACCACTTTCTGTCTTCTCTCCCTCAACCATGCATCTATCCAATTTATTATATTGACATCAAGTCTGTATTTCTTAAGAGTATTTGTTAGTTCCTGATATGGAAGTTTATCAAAAGCTTTTAAAAAGTCTAGAAATACAACGCCTACACTGTTGCCCTCATCTAGTGCCTTTCCAACTTTCTCATAGAATACTAACAGGTTTGTCTGACAAGATGTATTTTTCTGAAACCCGTGCTGTACTGGGTCCTGTAGATTACTTGTCTCCAGATGTTCCATTATATAGTCTTTTAATAATGACTCCATAATCTTCCCCATAACAGATGTCAGGCTCACTGGTCTATAGTTTTGTGTGTCTGTTCTTGATCCTTTTTTGAAAATGGGTATCACTAATGCCTTCCTCCATCCCTGTGGGATTTCTCCCTTATCCAAAGAGGTTTGAAAAATATGAGTCAATGGTGCAGCTGTTTGTTCTGCTAATTCATATAGTACCCTTGGATGGGATTTTGTCAGGGCCTTGTGATTTGTTTACATGAATTTTTTTTTAATTTATCAAGTATATCTTGTACATTTATCTGTATTCATCCAGGTATAGAGCTAAATTTGTCTTCTGTCATGAATGAGGCAGCTGGATTGAAAACTAAACAAAAAAGGTTATTTTGGATTTGTTATTTAATATATCCCCTTGTTTATTTTTAAAAGGTCCAATATTGTTACTACTTTTTTGTTTGTTATTTATATATGAATAAAATATCTTATAGTTGTCTTTTACTTGTGTTGCAAGTTTAAATTCATATTCCATTTTAGCTCTCTCTTTTGATATCCCTTTTGACTTTCTTGACCAGATTTCTATATTTTATTATGGCTTGTATATAATTATGATTTTTAGTTTTTTGAGACCATCTATATTTTTGTTAATTAATTTTTTAATTTTTGGAGTTAACTATTTGGGAGTATCTTTTTTATTTGCCTACTTCACATACTTAGGTATGCCTATTTCTATTGTTGTTTTTAACTTCTCTACCAGGGACTCCCACATTTCATTTACAGTGTGTTCTGCAAATTCCCTTTTCCAATTCCATGATGCCATACTCATAGTGGGAAAATCTGCCTTAGTAAAATTTAGGACTGTAGTCTTACCTTCCCTTATAACCTTTCCTACTTCTTTAATTTGAAAAAAGACTGTCTGGTGGTCACTATTTCCTAATGGATTGCTAATTTGTATGTCATATACTAAGGTTCCCAAATTTGTTAACATCAAGTCAAGAGTATTTTGTGCCCCAGTTTTTCCTACTACTATTGCTCAAGTCCTATCTGATTTACTGCATCCAAAAACTGTATATCTATTTTGGTTTTGCCTTGCTGTTTTATCCAGTCAATATCTGGTAAATTAAAATCCCCCATATATATAATTCTATCTGCTGGATCTAGGTTCCTGATACTGTTTAGTAGTTCCATATCATTCTCAGGAGTGATTGAGGGTGGTCTGTACAATAGTCCCAGTTTAATTTTTGGTGCTTCTTTTGGTATAAGTTTTAACCATAACATCTCTAGATCATTCCTGTCCCTTTTCATTTCTTCACATTGTATTGTTTCATCAATATAAATAGCAATCCCCTCTCCCTTCCTTGTTTCCCTTGATAGGAAAAATAAATTATAGCCATTTATGTTTTTGTCCCATTTATCCTCCTTTGGCCACCAGGTTTCAGTAATAAGTGCAATTTGTATATTTTTTTTGTGTAGTAAATATTGTAGTTCTTCAAACTTATTTACCAAACTTCATGCATTAATTAATACCCCTCTCCAACCTTCTTATAAGTCTTCAATTTTTGGTGCTAGGTTATGAATTTTTCTCCTCCCTTTATCCAGTTTAAATGAAAGGATATGATGTCATTTATTTTCTTGCTCGGTATATGAATACTAGTTTTGTTTAAGTGTAATCCATCGCTTTTGAACAGAATAATTTTCCTAAAGGTCATTGAGTTGTCCATAAATCCAATATTATTTTGTTTACAAAAAGCACGCAGCCATATGTTGAACTTCTCTATTGCTGGATTTTTAAAATCATATTTCCCATGTGTTGGGAGCAAGCCTGATATTATTATGTCTCCTCCCTTTTCTTTAATTTTATTTATAATATGTTGATAATCTTGTATGATGGTTTCTGTATTGCGATATCCCACGTCATTTGTACCTACATGAAGTATCACTAATGGTGTCTGTAGTCCTTCCATTAATCCATTACATAAATACCCTATATCTGCTATTTTTACCCCTGGTAATGAGCTCACAGTTGTGTACATTTTTCTTCCTTGTCATACCAATGAATCAATTCCTCTGGTAATGGAATCACCTATAATCAAGATGTCTTTATTTCTTTCAGGTTTTATTTCACTGTTTTCTATAATGGGGTCTGGGTTCAGAGGTTCAGTTTTTTCCTGCTTCTAAATCCACTTCCTTGTTTATTCACTATGTCTTTTTCTAATGCCTCCTTGTTTAACTCTGATTTTCTATCCCTGTCCTGTATTTTTGTATCATGATTTGTGTCAGTACTATTTACATGATCATGGCCCTCATCATCATCTTTAGCATTTTTTACGTGCCCATGTGAAACCTCTATATCAGGATCTAGTAAAGTGTATCTATTTTCAAACTCCGGATAACTCTTAGATTTTTGTGTTGTATCATTGAACTTAGTAGTTAGACTCTGTATGCTTACCCAATTATGTTCTTCATTTTTATTTTCTATCTCATATGGGGTTTGTAGTGAATCTTCCTCCTTGGTTTGCATTAAATCTTTATCTACTAAGAATTAATCTATAAAATCTAATTCTTTTATCTCTTTCTGAACCTCCAATTTTCCTGTTTCTCTGCTTCTTTCTACCTTCTGAAGCAGTTGCTCAATTTCTGTTTGCAAGGTGTGAATCAGCAGACATTTTTCACATGTAAATTCACCTGTCGTTACCTCCTCTGTATACATTTTGCACTGTGTACATGGTTTATGGTTATTTTTCTTTGTTTTAGTCTTAACCATTTTTGTTGTTATTAATGTGTACACTCGGTACTTCTTTGGTGGTACTTCCCTTACAGATTTTGGGTGTTTGCTAAAGCTTTCCTGATTGTTCCATGGTCCCAGCGGACACACAGCGGCACACATGCATGCACTTGTCTCTGCATGCGTCGCCACGTGTGGCGACCGTGCGCTCACCCTGCTCAAGCTCGCCCCGCTTGCTTGGTGCATTTGGATTTATGAACCAAAAGCAGGAAGAGTGTGAATATCACTTCCTGTCTCCTCACTCACTGTTCCAAGGTAAGTGGCCAAAAACAAGTTTAAAATACAATTACTACCTCATGCGGTGGGTTTACAATATAGTATTTAAAAGTTTGGACTGCCCTGATGTCCACCTCAGTCAGGAATACACAGCTTTCCCCATAGTTTTGCACACAGCTGATGCTGTGATGATCAGCAGGTTGCTAGGCAGCAGCCCAGCACTAGTTCTCTCTCCAGAGACTGTACCAACAACCAATAGTATATTTTAACGCAATATGTCCATTTTACCTGAATATTGGTCTCTCACTACCTTAGACCCAATATTCTACTCCACGAACTGCTCCCACTCGCTCTGTGCATTCAGCTTTATGGACCAAGAGCAGGAACTGTGCGAATATCACTTCCTGTCTCCTTGCTCACTGTTCCAAGGTAAATGGCCAAAAACAAGTTTAAAATACAATTACCACCCATACAGTGGGTTTACAATATAGTATTTAAAAGTTTGGTCTGCCCTGATGTCCATCTCAGTCAGGAATATGCAGCTTCCCCGTAGTTTTGCACACAGCTGACACTGTGATGATCAGCAGGTTGCTAGGCAGCATCCCAGCACTAGTTCTCTCTCCAGAGACTGTACCAACCACCAGTAGTATATTTTAACACAATATGTCCGTTTTACCTGAATATTGGTCTCTCACCACCTTAGACCCAATATTCTACTCAATGAACTGCTCCCGCTTGTTTGGTGCATTTGGCTTTATGGACTGAGAGCAGGAAGTGTGTGAATATCACTTCTTGTCTCCTCATTCACTGTTCCAAGGTAAATGGCCAAAAACAAGTTTAAAATACAATTACCACCTCATACGGTGTGTTTACAATATAGTATTTAAAAGTTTGGTCTGCCCTGACATCCACCTCAGTCAGGAATACGCAGCTTCCCCTTAGTTTTGCACACAGCTGATGCTGTAATGATCAGTAGGTTGCTAGGCAGCAGCTCAGCACTAGTTCTCTCTCTCTGAGAGATCGTACCAACCACGAATAGTATATTTTAACACAGTATGTCCATTTTACCTGAATATTGGTTTCTCACCACCTTAGACCCAATATTCTACTTCCTTGTTGATGTTAATGATAGAGTTTCAGCAAAGCTTGATGTACTATATTGCTGATAAATTGAAAATGTCCAGCTGAGACTTTGTGGCTTGAATGCAACTTGGGAACATTACTTCAAAATGACTGATTGTTAATTACCAAATCCACTGCAGACATATGTGTGTGTGTGTGTGTGTGTGTGTGAGTGGGGGGGGTGCACTCAGTGCTGCATGTCCCTTGCCACAGCATGCATTTTTTTTTCAGGAAGCCATTGTAGAGTGGTAGAGCTACAGGCTACTAAGTAGAGTGCACAGTGGGCTTGGGTTCTATCCCCAGGCTGGGGCATTTCTTTTGTTCTCAATACAATTTATGTAGTAGGACAGAAATTGCTAGATATTATTGCTGATGTTAGTGATAACATTTCAGCAAGGTATAATGTTCTATATTGTTGATAACTTGAAAAGTTTCAGCTGAGGCTTTGAGGTTTAAATGCAACTTGGGTAACATTATTTCTGATTAAGAAAGGATTATGCCAACTCCAGATGCTTTAGTGCAGAAACTGATTAGGTTAAAAGTTCTGAGTTTGTGTACTATGTGGGCTATGCTTGTTTATTTTTTGAGGTGTATGTGTGAACTTGCATACATGTAAGCCTGTAATGTGCAATATCTGCATGTACATTGTTTAAAATGTACAGTATATGTGCCTTTTACTATGCAAAAATGAGAGTTCCATAGTTGGTAGGAGATCTGGGTTTGATCCCCAGTGCAGGGCATGTTTTTCTTTGTTACTCAATTTCTGTAGTATGACAGAAATTGTCTGTTGTCATTGCAGATGTTGGTGATAGAGATTCAACAAGGTGTGACGTTCTATATTGCTGATAACTTGAAAATTTCCAGCAAAATCCTTGAGGTTTGAATGCAATTTGGGAACATTACTTCAAATTTACTGACTGGGTTCATTGATGTATCCAATGCATCTGTGTGTGTGTATAGAGTCTGCACTCAGTGCTGAATGTCCTTTGTCACAGCATGCATTTCCTCTCACAGAACCTTTATACAGTGGTAGAGCTACAGGCTACTGACCCATAGTGTATGGGGGTGGGGCTGGCTTTGTTCACCAGTGTGGGACATTTTTTCATTCTCACTACCATTTGTGTAGTATGAGAGGAATTGTTAGATGTCTTTGCTGATATTAGTTATAGGGTTTCAGCAATATTTGAAGTTCTGTATTGCTGTAACTTGACAGTGCCAGCTGAGACTTTCAGGTTTAAATGCAACTTGGGAACTACTTCAAATTACCAGACTGGTGCATTACTAAAGTCACTGCATCTGGGGGGGAGCAGGGGTCTTCACTCAGTACTGGATGTCCTTTGCCACAGTAAGCATTTCCAGTCAATGTGCTTTAGTGCCGTGGTAGAGCTATAGACTGCAAGGCAATAGTAGATAGGGAATCTAGATCTGTTCCCCAGTGTGGGATATTTTTTTCTGACTCAGTTTCTGTAGTTACAGTGTAGTATGACAGGAATAATTAGATGCCCTTGCTGATGTTAGTGATAGAGTTTCAGCAAAGTTTGAAGTTCTGTATTGCTGACAACTTGAAAATCTCCCACTGAGACTTGGAGGTTTGAATGCAACATGGGAGCATTATTTCAAACTGACTGACTGGGTCATTACTAAATTAAAAGCAGATGAGTGTTTGTGTGTGTGTGGGAGGGTTGTCTGCACTCAGCACTGAATGTCCTTTGCCACAGCATGCATTTCCTGTCAAGAAGCCTTTGAACAATGGTAGAGGTACAGGCTACCACACAGTAGTGGGTGTCAGAAAAAAACCCTCTAATATTGTTATGGTATGATATTGTATTATAAATAAATGGTCTGTGTATGTAATTGTCTCACACAAGTTAGCAGTTTGGCTTTTAACCTTCAAGGTGTCAGTGAGGATGTCATTGAACTGACCAAGGAAAAAACTAAATTAATGCCTTCCTTCCAGAGGAATAGTTTATAGCCCTTATCACTTGCTGCTGCTTTTGATGTTGGTTCCCAAGTATACATTTAATGACATCAGGAAGGGGCATCATTTTGGCTGATTCCCCTTGGTCTTCTCACACCTTAATGACAGATTGTGGGGTTGTAAACCTCAAAGGAAATATTGATCAAAGGCTGTCATATCTGGGAGATGGCTTTTTGCTGATGTTCAAATTTATTAAAATACCTCTTTGTAGATAACTGTGTTAGAATTAATTCTAAGGGAGGATTTAGCTGATCTCATCAAAAGGAGGTGGGGAAAGGAAGAGCTGAAATGAAACTTTGTGTCTGGGAAATGTGGTGTATGATTCTTGGACTCTGAGAGAGATAGTTCTCTGACTTAAAAAGCACTTAAAGGTAACACTTAGAGAAGAATTAAGTGTTTGTGGTAGGAGTTTTTATTCTGTAACTTTCCTTATTTTTGTTATATGACTGTGAGATTTGTGATATAATTTGTTCTGTATTTTATTTAACCTGTTTTACCATTTTTCTAGTAAACAACATTTTCTTTAAAATACTGCCTGTGCTCTTTTCTGTTATTTTACATGTGATTGCTGAACCTGTATTTAAGGCTGACAGCTGTAAGGGCTTGAATGTGTTACTAAGCTTGCTTAAAAAGGTAAGAAATACCTAGGTCTCTTATAGAGTTGTAAGGGTTCATTTTGGATACCTGGCTGGATGCCCTTGGGCGAAAGATTATATTGCATCCCCCTGAAGAGAGTATTATCTGAGCCTTTTAATTGGGTATGCTAGCATAAGGTTCACAGTTTGAATCCCTCCAGAACTCGAGGTTAATAGGTGATTCAGACCCAAAGCAGACAGGAGGGTTACCCTGTCTGTTACCTGTTCATGCTGTTGTACTCTGAGGTTGGCACTGTGGGAGCAGAGGGCCTGACCTACAGAGTGCGTTTGTGACAGTGGGTAGGGTGCTTGGGTTTGATTCTCAGTGTTGGGTGTTTGTTTTGTTCTCACTACAATTTCTGTGGTATGAAAGATATTGTTAGATGTCATTGCTGTTGGTGCTACAGTTTCAGCAAGATTTAAAGCTTTACATTGCTGATAACTTGAAAAGCTCTAGCTGAGACTTTGAGGTTTTAATGCAACTTGGAACCATTACTTCAAACTGAGAAAAGATCTTGCCAACTCCAGATGCCCCAGTGCAGGAACCGATCACATTAAAAGTTCTGAGTTTGTGTACTGTGTGTGCTGTGCTTGTTTATTTTTTGAGGTGTATGTGTGTACATATGTGCATGTATGTGTCTGTAAGATGTATATGTTGTTTATCATGTACAGTATATGTGCTTTTTGCTATACAAAAATGATGTTCTACTGCCGGCTCGGTGGCGCTGAGGGTGACAGCTGGACACCACACCTGCATGCCATGTGACCGGGTTTGCGAATGAGCCCGGGCTGTTGGGGTTGGTAGGGGAGAGAGAGAGAGGACTGAGACTGTGACTGCTCTCCTCTCTCAGGGGAGCGATTCGGGGCTGCTCGGCATTCTGGTGACCCCTGGTGGAGACCAAGGGTAATACAGCACACCAGCCAGAAAGAAGGGGTGGGAGTGCGGCAGATGTCAGCAGGGGGACCGTGCACAGATGTCATTGCACGACGCACTCCTCGAGGGACTAGAAAAGAGAAATACCCCTTCTCGCCTGAGGAGATGAAGGGGGTGCCAGTGACACAGCCCACATCCCACCAGCCAGCCCATTGGTTGGAGAGCTCCAGGGCTGACCTGATTCACTCCGGATCTGATCTCCCTAACTTCAGATAGGCCATCGCAGGTGGACAGGCCCACCCCTGGAGGGTGATACGGGGGTTTAGATCAGTCCGGGTGTTCGGGGGAGTTCTTCCAACATGGAGGGTTCAGGCTTGGGAGTAGAGGCTGGTGGTCGAGCGCACACCTCGGAAGGATGCCCAGGTGGGTAGGCGAATAAATAAAGTGTACAAAAAAAAAGATGTTCTATACCTTGGCGCTGCTCAGTAACATTGGTACTTTGATATTTTTTTTTTACTGTTCTGTGATAGTGAGCATGTCTATACTGTGACAAGCAAGGCCAATAGGAACCACCCTGAGCTAGTGCTATGTGTGAGGTAAAAAAAATCAAAGACAAGCAAAATAGATCTTGCATTAGTCTCTCTCATAGGCAAAGCACAAACTCAAAGCAAATAGAGATATGCCAAGATAAAAATTTATTTATTTAAACTTACATAGTGCTAAAAGATGCAAGGCATAATGCCAAATATACAGAAATACAGATATTCAGTAGGTGCCACAAAACATCACCCAACAGCATTTTACACCAGTGAACGTACTTTTTCGAGGTGTATGCCCTGCTTCTTTTAACACTATTGTATGTAAGTTTAAATAAATACTGTTTTTAACTTGGCATATCTCTGTTTGCTTTCAGTTTGTGTTTTGCCTATGAGAGAGCCTAGTGTGAGGTCTGTTTTGCTTGTGTATGCCTATACTGTCAAGATAAGCTTCTATGGCCTCTGGAACAACCTGCTGGTTTTCCTCATTATATCGTGCTTGATAAAAGGCCTTGAATTCAGCTGCAATGTTTCTGAGTCTGGTTACTAAGGTTCTATCATCCCCTTCTGATACCAGGGATCTGTCATGATGCCTTTTATTTCTTCAGGTGCAGGGCCATCAACCTTCTTGCTTGCTTCCCTTGTTCTACATATTTTGCCTTAGTCCGGTAAATGGCTAGATCAGCTTTCTTTCTGTTTAGCTCTTAATATTTCTCTTAGCACATTAAGCTGGAGCCATTTTTCCTCATTAGTAGTGAGTTTTATTTGTCTTTCCCTTTCTCTTATCTCTCTTTCAGAAATGTTGTTCCCTCCTGTTCTGTAATTCTTTTTGTCTTTGTAGTCAGTCTACTAAGTTCCCCCTGATGTTGCACTTGACTGCTGCCCATACTGTGTCTAACTGGTCTACTGTGTGTGAGTTATTTTGGAAGAAATTAGAGATATACTATTTGAGACTCTGAACTATGTCCTGATGCTTAAGAATTTGGGTGTTGATTCTCCACAGTTTATCTTGTTCTCAGCCTGTTCTAACCACCAGATCCAATGACACTGGAATGTTGTCCAAAATCACTCTGGCAGAGATTTTATATGCGCACACTCCTAGCACAAATGCTTTTGATATGAGGAAGTACTCTATCCTGAAGGATGTTCCATGTGGAGCAGAGAAAAAGGTGAAGTACCTCACTCCAGTGTATAACATCCTTCAGGGATTGTTTAGTGCACCAACCACTTACCTCAATGTTCATTGAGTTGGAGTGAACCCTGGCTGTCATCTTCATGTTCTACCAATGTCCATCTGCATAACTGTGTTTTGGTATCCTCCATGGATCATTGGCATCTCTATGTATGATGCCAGAATCCCCAAGAGCTCAGAAAAAATTGGGGGTTATCATCATTTGGTCCGCAAAAGTTTCCCAATAGCAATTTCTTAGAATTCAGAGTCTGTATTAAGATAAAGCTCCCTTCCTTATCTTTGATGTCTTGCTGTAACTGAAACTTGACTGATCTGGCTAGAAGGACTGTGAAGACCCTTTTTTTGTTAACCCACCCCACTCCATATACTTATCCCACCCACTGTCTCCTGAATAAGTGTACTTGTGACTCTACTTTGTGGGATTCCTGCAGGAATAGAATATCCATCCTCAGTTTCTTTAAGTGACACAACACTTGGTACCAATTTTCTACATTTGGGCACCCTTTATATTCCACATGACTATTTTATAGGGGTTGCTCATGTTTAGGTGGTTGGTCCTGCTTTTTCACTACCTCTTGACCTTCTGTCCTTTTACAACAATACAGTAATTATTCTTGCTCTGATTGCCCCTTCCTCCAACATATAACTTACACTACACTCAACTCCAAAAATTTGGGATAGTGCAACTATAAATAACATATACAACCATAATGCTGTAACTTCCTTATAGATTGACCATTTGGGCTAATGCTTGCACTGATAGCTTTAAAATATTTCACTAATATGTGGCCACTTCCCTCTCCTTCTCAGTCCATAATTTAAGAAATTTACAGCTTCTTTCAGTGCTCCAAGAGAGCCAAATATGTCATGAAATGATCAGTTCTAAAACATGGGAGGATAGAAAAAACTGCTTCTTCAGAACTATACAAAGCATTCAATTGTTTACATACTTAAATCTTGCCACTCCCCTCTCCATTTTACCCACCCAGAACATGGCATTACTTTCCAACATAAAGGCTGTCATATTAAATAAAAAAAAGGAAAAAGAAAGGTATTTTGGTAGTGTAAACTTGGATCAGTTAAGTAACCCAAAATAACCATTCGCAGTGTGAATGCTCAGAAGGAGCATGTAGTGATAGAGCTAGTCATGCACCCAGGGTCCGTAGTCACAAGCGTCATTACATGCAAAGAGTGAGTCTAAGGCTCCATTTGCTTTCTCTGTGGACATGCAGTTTATCTGGTCTATGAGGCATACAGGGTTAAGGTGAGATATAAGGAGCTACCCACTGGAATTGACACATACTTTTAATGGCTTTGTCAATAGTCTAGTCTGGTACATGCTTTAGCTAGGTGGTAGCCCCTATTATCCATTTCCCTTTCACGACCACTCCATGAAAGCTTTTGAAAAAAGTACTTTGCCTCACCTGGGCAGTTTAACTGATGGCAGGATGTCATGGCTACACAGAGTGATGGCAGGATTTTTGGCCAGGCAGGGTGGAGATGATACAGTGAAGGAGTCACCAGCACCAGCTCTGGGTTGCTTCTGCTTCCCAAGATGGATGATGCCCATTTGTTGGCACCAAACACTCATACCCCCCATCCACCATGGTTGAGAATTGTAGGGCTCTGAGTACAATAGCACCCAAACACATAGACAACTTGTAGCTTGCACAGCAGATATTTGTGAAGTCTGCCGGAAGAAAAACTCTCTTCTTACCAACTCTCAGAGGGCAGGCCTTCCATGTCTGTTCCCCCAATATGCTGATCAGTGCATTGTAGACCACCCCTCTCTGACATCCATCATTTTATAACAGCCATGCCCTGGTAAATCCAACACAAGTCCCACTATAAGTTAGCCACCAGTTCATCTCAGTTCATCATCAGACTCAACTTTTAGTTCCCCAAACAGTGACATGCCATTTTAGCCAGTCCAGATTCAGGTTGATTTATCTATTGCTTTCTCCTGCTGTGCTTGTTTTGCTGGTGAGAGGCTGGGCAGGATCTTGGGCAGTTCTCAGTTGGTGTGCTCATCTGAGCTGAACTGATGCTCCACCTTGTCTGTTGTCATCAGGAGGCAGCATGGGTAAACCATTTTTAATTTAATACTTGCTGCATGTCATTTCTTTGGATATCTTTTTATGTGGCCTGCTTTTGCCTGATCTGTGAGCGTAAGTAACTGAACAGGTACACTCTCCATATCTTCCACAACATAGCCCCTTTATCCCTTGCTTGCTGCTGGATATGAATTTTATCCAGATATTTGAGGAGATGAACAGTCGTTACCCTTGGTCTTCCTCCTTTTGCTGGCAGTGGTCTCAATAACCAGTGCACCCTTTCAGTTATGTGGTGTAGCCTGTTGGGTGAGAGTCCCATCACCACCTTGCAGTTTTTGGATGAATGTGCATACACTGAAATTTTACTACACACCCTTGTAACTTTTTTGACCCCAAATTCTCAACATAGCCAGTTTCTTACATCACCTCATGATGACTATGGCAGCAGCTGTCATTTTTAAGATCCTGGTAAAAATGTGTTTTCACACCTGTGGCATGGAATGACATTCTCATGCTACAGAATGATGTTTTGGTGGGGATTTTAATATTCTCTGTATGGGTTTCATGAGGAGGGGTAATAAGAAGGCTTTGCTGGCAGTTTCATTGCTGTTACACTACAAATATGGATATGATTTGCTATTTAAAAACTTCTCAAAAAGTAAGGAAATTCTTTGCAAAAACACTCAGTTATTGCAGCGTTTAGAGTTAAGGCTAAAACCAAAATGTAAGGAAATGTGGCTTTAGAGGTGCAGTCTTTGCTGGGGTTGTCAACCCTAAAGCTCACCACATTAGGTATGTATGTTTCTCAAGTATATAGAATGGGGTGTGCTTTAGGGTTGACAACCCCAACAAAGACTGCACCCCTAAAATCACATTTCCCTACTTTTGTAGATTTAGTCTTAAACCTAAATCCTGCATTAACGGTGTTTTTTGCAAAGCATATAATAGATAGATAGATAGATAGATAGATAGATAGATAGATAGATAGATAAATAGATAGCTATAAATATGTGTTTTCAGTTCTGTCCTTTCAAGAAAGTATACTGGAATACTATTTTTTCTTGATTGTGTGGATTAGTACATGTGTTTATGTATTTATTTAATTGCTTATTTATTTATGGTATTCCGAAGACCTTTGTGCTCTAGAGACCCATTTCAAAGGTGTCCAAGTCAAGTAAGGTTTCAAACAACAGTAACCCAGTACTAATAACATAAACATTACATTTTACAAATTACATATGTATTGAGAGGGACAGTATTCATATTATAATCAGCAAATTCTGCAGAGATCATCTAAATGAGTATGGATTACTGAGGTAGGAAAGCAGCATTATTCATGTTACAATTTTACATTGTTGATAGTAATGAATGGTATGTAATTACCTCAACTAGTTTACTAGTTGCAACTGAATAAATTATAGCAGAAATACCTAAATATCGCAAGATAGTTATTATTCAGATCTGAATAATAACCAGCCAACTATTCATGGTACTAGGAATAAATATTTATTACTCACAAAAGCCTAATTTCTAATACTTGTTCAAATACTATCACTGCAAATAATAAAAACAGACAGAGTAGGGTACACAACACAACAAATCAGCCCCCCACCAATGCATAAAGTACAAAACACTGCCCCACTAACTTATAACACAGAATTATCACTAAGATGCCCCTCCCAAAAAACAAGCATATTAGAGCAGAATAAAACAAACTCAGCCCTCCACCACAGATACTTTACATCAATTACCTCACATAGAAATCTCAGCTCTACCACTTTATAATAAATATCTTTACAACAAACTCTTGATTTTTCTAAAATAAATTTATTTTACATTGCTCTATGTTTTGAGAACTCTGATCTCACTAATAGATGTTACTAAGAGATCCCAGAAGATCACAGTTACTACTATCTTTGAAAATGTTTTCGGTGACCATAATGTGGTGATTTGTGCCAGAGAGATTAAAAGGGGGTACATCAAACCCTAATTTTATTTACAAATGCTCAGTCAGTCACTTTAATAAACACATTTATGTCCACAACCTGGCTGCCTTAAACTGGCAGGACTTTTACCTAGCTCCCTCAGGACATGCTGCAACTGAAATCTTTACTCAACAAGTACTGAAAGATATAAAACAACATGCTCTGGTGCTGATAACCTGGAACCAGTGTTCCTAAAAATGGGTTACCCTATCGTAACTGCTCCTACAAGTCATCTCCTTATTCTGTCAATAGCAAAATGTGAAATTCTATTGCTGTGGAAAACTACTCATATAATCCTGCTATTTAAATCATGTGATAATGCCTCCCTAAACAAAGTTTGCCAATTTGCATTGTTGTCTGGTCATTCCACCCATAATGGTCTCTATATAAAGATTTAGGTTTGTTGTACTTTATGGCTAAGGGATCACTTGAACTGGGCTGTTTCATTGACAACTTGTTTAGTAACACATTTCCCCTCTCATTATGTGATTTACCATAACCATTGTCAAGCATTCATAAACTGAGATATAGTGGTAAGCCCGTACTAAGAAGAGAAACATTGAGCTTCATAGCTCCAAACTTCTGAAATGTTCTACCTAATAATGTAAAGAAAATATGTCTGGCTGTAAACATTGTTTATGTATTAACAGACAATCTTATAGCTGGGGTTTGCCTGAAGATAGACATTTATTGCCTAGTGAGTCTACCTGGGCACCAAATATGTAAATCAATAAAATAAAGCCCAGCCGTCATCAGTACTCTATAAGAATCCAAACAGACAAAACAAAACAAACACAAAAAAACTAAAAAAACAAACAAACTTGCCTTGAGATTTCAGACGAAGAAGAAAGAGTTATGGGACAAAGCTACTTAATGAAACATCAGAGCAGAAGGATATTCCTTAAAACACCTTTGAACTCCTTTTTAATATTTATAATTCCATTTTCTAAGCCAAGGTCAATTTTAATACAAGGCCTTTTAATTAAGCAATAAGGCGTGACAGGGTGTGTGTTATTGTGTAATAATGTCACTCCTGGGGTGGGTTGAAGCACGAGGAGAAGCTGAGTGCTCCACCACCCCAGGAGTGATGCTATTACACAATAACACACATTCCTGGAGTGCCTTATTGCTATTATACAATGGCTCATTTATACAAAAATTTAAAAAAAGAAAATAAGTTGACTTTTGAAACAGTTTGTATCTACATTTTATGTGTGGATTCATATTTAACAAGAAAAGAGTTCCTTTTTGTGTTTCTCCAGTAGGTAGAGCTGTGATATGTGCCACCCTTATGTAACTGAATACTATGTTCCCCCATCTCAGCAATCGAATTTTCAGGTCGCGGTTCAGTTTTGTCTTTTTGCCTGGATCCTCTACCCCATGTCACTTGGGTCGGTTGTGTACCATTAGAGACTAGTGTGGATACCGCAGCCGTTACTTTATACAGGACAGGCAGTGTGTGGAGCGCACACCCGATGGCAGTATGGAGCAGGACAGTGGGAACGGGGGATGTTTACCTGAGGCTGCAGAAGTGAGTTGTGTTGCTGCAACTATTTGTGGGAGACGACAAGAAAAAACAAGTATTTTTATTTTGTTTTAGTTATAGCCACTGCCTGCGGCTTTTCGGCAAAATGACTGAGGGAGCACGTGCTGATAGTGAAAGCCATTAGCAGCAGGGAATAGCGCTCATGAGAAAAACGTTATTTTTATTTTATTTTTTTGCCTTTTTAAAGTGTGGCTAATTTCTTCAGTGCAGGAGTGAGGAATATGTTTGCTGTGGCTAATTGGGGCTGTGGTTCTATATGGATAAGCTCCGAGGAGTGAGCGTGAGCTCCAGGCAGGGACATTGAAGCCACTCATACTGTCGCACACAGCGACAGTGTGTTCAATTAAAAAATGTTGAATGAATGTTTCAGTTTTTTGGGGAGCGAGGGATGTAACTGGTGTTGGGGGGGGACCCTGATGGTTAAGACAGTGTGTGAATAACCATCAGCCGTGTCGGCTCAGCAGTGGTTTGGGGAGGGAGGGATTTCATTCACTGCTCTGCGACCAGCTCCATGCCTGCCCTAGATACAGTGATGTTATTATCTAATAACATCACTGTGTCTAGGGATCAACAGCAAATCAGCTTCCAAGAATTTTTCTTGCCATTGTATAGTAATGCAATAACACACTCCAGGTGCCATGTTCATTAATATACATACAGTATAGACACTCATCCTTCATGTGCAGAGGAGCACTTGACTTCCATCCTGGTATCTCAGCACCTCCTGGAGCTTCAAAAGATTGCACACAGTATTGTGTATTAATGTAAAACTGGTTATAGTTGCTGTAATTTTATTTTCAGTATATTTGCTTGAGACCCTCAGCCTGCAAAAATATAATTACAGTGAATATTAGTAGACACTTGCTACCAACCTCCTGGTTTTACTTACTACTGCAGCAAACAACCCCCTTGTTTACCACCATAACACAAGAAAAATGCCTCACATTACCAAACAGGATTTAATACAAATTACAAGAACCCATCTGTGTCATCAGCTAAGAACTGTTAGAGGCTGGATGCCTTTGCTCCATGGATTAGCATTCAGTATTCAGGGATTAGCAAGTTGATGGTTTGACTATCAATGGGTCGGCTTCTCCAGCATTAATGGGCCCAACTGCTAGCCCCCTGGCTGTTATCTCCCACTGCACTAACTAAATCCTAAAGATGTTTTAAATTTTTAAAAATAAATTTTGCTGTTCACTGTCAATACAGCGCGACTGTAATAACGTGACCCATATGTAACAGGGGACAACTCCCCCGTTATGTTTCTGGAGCTGAATTTTTTTAGATGATTCATTTGTTAGTCTGTTGAGCAACAGCATTTTTTTTTCTAGATGAACTCCCCCCCCTCTTTTTTTGTTTCTCGTTACACCCCTCTGTGAATGTAGACTGGCCACCTACAATTCGCGTTCAAATGGATGAATATTACTTAATGCCATTTTTTTTTGTCCCTATGTATTTGGTTACAGAAACAAGACCTCTCCTATCATATGTTTTACAGAGTAATTTCCTGTGTGAAAGCAATATAATCAGGTCAGGAAAAAAACCCAAAATATTTTGTTTGTAGTATATAATACTCATTTTCAGATGGAAAGAAACACTCGCTATTGAGCGACCTCTCCTCTCTGTGAGTGTTTCGTTAAGTACCTATTGAACATGCGAGAGGAAGGACAAATGGTTTAGGATCCTAAATCAGCCTAGAAACCTCAGGACATGACCGGGCCTCTCTTCCTAATTCTCAGAATGTCTTTTAAACTGAGCTCCTCGGTCTGTGTCCCGCGGTTTTCCTCTCACTCATTTCTATATTGTAAAAGCTGACTTACGAGGCTAGTTCTTCCAAAATAAACCAAAATGGAACTTCTGGCTTGTCGCAATGTGGCAACTCTCTCTTCTGCTTACTATTTTCTAGGAATATAGTATATATATAGCGAGCATAAAGAATACATGGTGTCTAGTTATGGTAAATACAAAATCACACATGCCCCCACAATGCAAAGCATCATGGGCTGCATATGCAAATCACCACAGAATGTTATGCTGGTCCAACTTTAAGCAGAATTGCATGGTGCCGAAAGGCCTCTCACACAGTTTGCAAAGGGTGCTAACAGAAGACATAGACACGTGTTTCGTCCTACCAGGACTCATCAGTATGCCTCGTCTGTTTGACACCCCAGTGGAATGGACCAGCTACCTACTGATGAGTCCTGGTAGGAGGAAACACGTCTATGTCTTCTGTTAGCACCCTTTGCAAACTGTGTGAGAGGCCTTTCGGCACCTTGCAATTCTGCTTAAAGTTGGACCAGCATAACATTCTGTGGTGATTTGCATATGCAGCCCATGATGCTTTGCATTGTGGGGGCATGTGTGATTTTGTATTTTCTTGAAACTTGATTTCCCAGCCAAATGTCCTTTGGGGTAACCCTTGCCTCAGTGTTTAGGCACAGAGGTTCTTTGTCTTTTTAACAGTTTTTTATTTTAATGGGTTCACCACAACATATCCCAGGCACACTGCCTTAGGGGTAGCTGGTCTATTCCACTGGGGTGTCAAACAGACGAGGCATACTGATGAGTCCTGGTAGGATGAAACACGTGTCTATGTCTTCTGTTAGCACCCTTTGCAAACTGTGTGAGAGGCCTTTCGGCACCATGCAATTCTGCTTAAAGTTGGACCAGCATAACATTCTGTGGTGATTTGCATATGCAGCCCATGATGCTTTGCATTGTGGGGGCATGTGTGAGTTTGTATTTTCTTGAAACTTGGCTTCCCAGCCAAATGCCCTTTGGGGTAACCCTTGCCTCAGTGTTTACGCACAGAGGTTCTTTGTCTAGTTATGGTAGTCGGTATACAAATGCTGGCAATTCACAAATAACATTAGAGCTTATAAAAAGAATAAGGGCATTTTTATTTCAAAGCTTGTGATGTTGTATTAATGAAACCAGACCCCCTCCCCTCTAGAGCATACAGATGAAAATAAAAGGAGTGATTATTCTCGTTTTCAATATTTTGAATGTTCTATTTGAATAATACTTGTGTGAAGTATATGTTCTAGTGGGTTTCAGCTCCTTCTTCTCCTCCACATCAAGTATACCATATTAAGAGCCGACCAGCCTCTTTCTGATCATATTTATGGTATGTCTTGATGAGGGAGGAGTTAGGATGCGCCAGATGGGTATATAAAATAAAAAAATTTAAATCTTGAATGATAATTATGTGATTTGAGGCTCTGTGAACATGTAAAACTAGTGAGAGAATAAAAGAAAATATTATTAAAAGAAAAGTTATTACTCATCCAAGTTCAGGGGAAGGGCTACAGATCAGGTGACCAATTCTTTACATAAAACTATGGAGTAAAGGATCAGTCTTGAGTTGGTCTGTGACCAGATCAACATCCCTCTAGTCCATTCTAGAGTTATGTTTGGATATTTATTTTGTTCTTTAAAATTTTTGTTTGTTGCCTGAAGTCCGCTTATGTTGTAATTCTTCTGCTATAACATCAATAAATATTTGGACAAGTAAGGTCCAACTTCCTCATCTAGAATTGGTGTCCGTGTCTTCAATCCCAACACCTTCACACCATAATAATGACAAGAGTTATGCCAGCCCATCGGTGTAGTGGTTGGATTTCCACTTGCAACGCCGGCGACCTGGGTTCAGGAGTGGACTTGGGTCACTGGAGGGCCGGTCAGGAGAGAAAGGCTACAGCGTCTCACCACTGCTCACCTTCTGTGGGGAGGGAGAGACCAAGGCCCGCAGTTTGCCTGACCCTGGGTGGAGGCTCGGGGTATGGCACGTCCTGTCACTGGGAGGGGCTAGCCGAGATACGTGGTGGACATCAGTGCTTAGCACCTTGATGTCAGGGCCGTAAATCATGCCAAGGGAGAAAAAGGAGGAAACACCAGTGTCGGTCTCCTAGGTGACAGAGACCTAGCAGTGACCCTGATTGCTTGCACCTCTCTGATGTCCCCAGTGGATCCGACACTAGCAAGATTCTCAGGGTGCACCGCACCACCCCACCCCATACCCACCTGGGGGGTACAGCCACGGCTCGATGGGGAACTGCCGGAGCAGAATCATGGAGGCTGTGGTGTGGAGAGAGACTGCAATCTGTGTCTCCCAAAAGAGTGGAGACTGACACTGAGGGAGGAGGAATAAACAGCAATTTCAAAACAAATAATGCCATGAGTTAAGCGCTTGTCAAATATAGTGCTATTAAAAAATGCTTGTGAGCCTAAACAGTGACCGCATACTTGTAATGCTGTTGCAACAGGGCTATGAACATATTTAGATTTCCCCTAGTAATGGTTGGCTGTGCAACAGTTGGGGGCTAACATTGCGAACTTTAACTGAATTCACATACACCCATACCTGATTGCTGACACGTACCTGACCCTTAAACACCAGATACTGGATTTACTTAAAACACTGGAAGGCTATAGGTGCACATGGATGTGCACAAGTGTAATTGCCTATAGCAAACATAATGGTCACCTCTGAGCTCTATATGCAGTATAAATCAGACAATCAGGAACCTTACACTGGCATCAACTCATGACAATCTGTGCTGGGAATATTACATTATCATTTACCTGAACTAACTGCAGACTGTAAGTAGAACTTGCTGTGTTACTGCAGACTGTAAATATAATTTCACTTTGAACAGGTGTTTAAGCATCAGGTACTGGTCAGCAATCAGGTATGGGTGTTTATTGCATTCAGATATCAACTCAATACTTTATTGCTTTATTACTCAGAACTTCAGAATGTCCTGCTGACCGTAAATAGAATTTTACTGCACCTGCTACTTGCACACTTGCACCAAAAGAAACCACACTGAAATGCACCACTTACACATAAGACCCACGCTGAAAAGCCAGCACTGATATTTGCAGTGCTATTTTGAATCTGTGGTTTTGACAGGATACCTAATTTTGCTCACCTTGTGGACCAGCTCCCATCAACCCTACCCTATGGCCAGCCCTGTCATCCACCATTTCAGTACTTCTCTTCCCTGGTGTTCCTCCCTGGCTTACCCTCCAGAGTGGGGCCTTTGGGAAGGATCAGCTTTCACCTGTCGGACCTTGAGCATGGTGTCCGGGGATGCCAAAGGTCAGTGGTGCGGGGCCTGCAGTGCGAGGCAGGTGGCATCCTGCATGGCCTGACATTTCTGTTTTTTGTCCAGGGAGACACAGCATACAATGACATCAGGGGCATGCACGTCAACATCTGCTCCACCCCCTGAATACACTAGCTCTGTCTGTTGGACATCTAGCTTCCACCAGCGGTCGGGCAAGTGCCAGGAGCTTTCCCCACGCTCCCTTTTCCCATCTATAGGATGCTCAGTCCTCCTTCCCTTGGCCAGCCCTCTGACACCAAGCATCACTTCCAAAACCAGGTTGTTGATGTCACAAGCGGTAGCACTACCACTGCTTTGTAGGGCTGGCAACATTAAAGTTATTTTTTAATAAAGAACTGCTGCCTGTGGTAGCTTACAGACATTATAGGAAGAAGACCAGCTTCCATCTGCATTCAGTCTACCCTCCATCTTGGCCATGGATTTACTGCACATTCACTCACTTAACACAATTTTTGGTGTTCACAGTCACCCAGGAGGTAAATTACATTTTTAACTTGTCATTATCCTAAATGATCAAATGGGTATGAGAAATCCGACAGTGATTGGCTAATGGAGATTCCAAGTCATGGTGCTGATCTATAACTCCAAAATGCAAAAAATATATGTAAAAATGTTAAAGCGTGCAGCAGGCCTATGGCTTTCTCACATTCAGCAGTTAGCAGTTTCAGATGTGTTTAATCTTGTGGTAAAAATGGTCATATGAAAATATCTTCTTTAACAAAATTTGAGCCAATAGATAACAGCAATGTATCACTCCAGGGTGTGTGTTATCATTTGGGATAACACTACTTCTTGTGTAGAGGGGGTTGAAGGCATTCAGCCTGCAGCCTCATGCCTCACAGTACACAAGAGGTGAGCATTATTCCATGATAACGCATAACCTATTGTGTGTTATTATTAACATATAACACTCATCCCCAACATAAGCTGTCATTTTCATTACATTTCCGTGCATACAGCCCAATACAAATGACCAGAATTGATACATTGGCTAGTTTTTTCAGTGATCAAGATGAGAAGAAACTGGAGATTTGGCATTCCCTTTTTAAAATATCTAAAAAAATACTTTTACTTTTCTCTGTGTAATACATTTAGGAATGGCCTGTGATCTTTCTTTCCTGAATGTTTAATTGTTATATACTAACTGGCCAGCAATTTTTTCCATAGGCTTAGCCAGTTATAATTTGTCATTATAACCCGAGGGTTATAACGACAAACACGTACCACGTCAGTCCCACAGGAGCCATTCCTGGTTGGCTCTCCACTGTTAATGGGCGGGCTAAACACTGTGAAAAACATGGCGGCTCCTCATCGCACTTACCGAGGAGCCGCCACACTGGCAGTCGTTGTGTTGCTTTTTTATTTAAAAAAACGTATCTGGTTGAGCCTGCTGTCCACAACCTGCACTGCAGAACAATTCCCCAGAAATGAAAAGGCTCAGATGTGCTTCATGAGCCAGGAACAGCTCCGAAGCACTTCTCAAAGGTAAGCGCCATCCCAACAGTCTGAAACCCCAAAGTGAAAAGAAACGGCTATTAACAAAAAAAAAGACTCCTCACAATGAAACTCTCTTTTCTCACTAAGAGAGAGAGAGAGAGAGTGTGAGTATGTGTAAGTGTGAGTGTGTGTGAGTGTGTGTGGCCGTGTGTATGTCTGTGTGTGAGTGTGTGTGTCTGTGTGTCTGTAACAGCAGCACAACTCCTTAGGCAAAATATTCCTGACCAGCAATTATAATTAATAAAGATGGAAAGTGTGCTTAAATTCACACGAATGAAAGCCAGTCTCGGGTGATTTTAAACTGGCTTCTACTGGGTTTATGTAGCATCCCACACCTTAGTAACTATTAATTTCTCATTAAGCACAATTCCCATCCATGATTGTATATATTTTACAGTTGAATCTCTGCAGTTAGCCAGTCCTAATCTTTAGGAATTCTCAGGTCAGTAAAAAGAGGAAAAATTATGCTTAGCCTATAATCTATCTCTGTCTCTCTCTCTCTCTCTCTCTCTCTCTCTGCTGTGTGTGTGTGTGTGTGTGTGTGTGTGTGTGTGTATATATATATATATATATATATATATACAAATCCTTCCACCAAATGTTTTACTTTGCCCCTTTTCCCCACTGCCAATGAGAAAAGGAAATGTTGATTGACTATTTTCACAGACATCCTTGATAAGTAAAGAACAAGCTACAGTAGTAAACACACAAAACCAGGACACCAATCAGGTAACTACACTTTTAAAAGTGACATTACCACTAAAGTTACAGCTCATATTAGCAGTGATGCACTTACTAATGATTATTTACCTGAATTAATGATTGACTTACACATTACACACCCTGGTTTCACATTATGGCCCTTAACGCCTCCAGACCATCATTAACTGCAGGAAAAGGAGTGGCATGTCAGATATTATTGCTTAAGTAGCCAAATACTGTCATACACCAAACAGAATTCCTAATATAAAATTTACTGCAAACCCATTTTAATAACAATTCGTGATTTATAGACTGGCCAATGTACAGTAGCTTGTGAGAAAGAAGCACAGAATATATTCCAAAGAAAATGCTGTGTTGAATGCCAATCAGTCACAGCACTGGAGCTGCAGGAGTTCTATTGATCTTGAGGTATGAACTCCATTTAAAGATTTTTGTTTTGAACTGGTGATGGGCAGCAGATTTGTGAGTTTACGTAGCCATTATATTTCAGTTCTATGAACTGACTGATGGCATTAACTTCACACAGCATATCTATAACAACAGATTAACTTTTATTTTAATTATTTAAACATTATTTTTCCAAGTAGAATCTCATTGAGTTTGGGGTGCCATGCCATGTACAAAGGCAACCTTGTTAAATACATGCAGGGGTTACATCATATTGCAAGTGCATGGCTACAGAACACAATTAGCAAATGTAATCAATAAAAAAAGAGGTAAGAGTAGAATAATTCATGTAGGCTTAGACAGTACAACATAACATATTCAGCATTATATGTTGTAGAACTTGATGTTCTCACTGTAGAAAATTCATGGCAATGAAGATCCCACATTTGGCCAAGTGTTTCAAAAAACTGGTACAATACACGTTTAGAATGAACACCAAATGAATACTTAAACCAGTTATTAACTGGTACAGTACATGTTCAAAATGAACACCAACTTGAATATTTAAACCTGTTATAAACTGGTACAATGCATGTCCAAAATGAACACCAACCTGAATACTTAAACCAGTTATAAACTGGTACAATACATGTTCAAAATGAACACCAACTTGAATATTTAAACCTGTTATAAACTGGTACAATACATGTACAAAATGAACACCAACTTGAATATTTAAACCTGTTATAAACTGGTACAATACATGTCCAAAATGAACACCAACTTGAATACTTAAACCAGTTACAAAAGCTAACAATAAACTGGAATATCAGTTTCAGTGCAATGCAATGCAGTTTGACAGTTGTATTTTGCAGTCAGATGTCTATGCTAGGTATTTTGTCCCTCAGCAGGTTGCACACTCACCTCTATGGCCAGAAGATTAGAAGGTTGTGGGTTCTAGCCCCAAACCAGGAACTTGGGGTAAAGAAAATAAAACAATACTGACACTGTAGTGCAGCATGAGGGGGATGCTGTGCTGCCAAGGTGCCGTCTTTCAGATGAGATGTTAAACTGAGGATACATCTGGTTGTTCAGGTAGACATTTAAGATCCCATGGCACGTCTTGAAAAGAGTAGGGGAATTTTATTGAGGAAATAATATAAGACAGACAAACTCCATAGAAATCATAAATATATGAAGAAACAAGTAATCAAGTAATCAATTCAAAAAGGAAAAAGTATTTTGAAACCAACTAATTTGAAACCAGACTCAAAAAAAGGAAAAAAGAAATGCAAATATTGAACACAAAATTCATTAGGTGAGATGCCAGAGTGTAGTCCTCCACCAGTCCTCAATGACAGGAGCCAATATCCACTGTTTCTCTTTGGTATAGACAAGTGATAGTTCTTTATTTACTTTTTCTAGGAAACCTATAATGTTAATGTAAAACAAACTGGCATCTAATTTGCCAAATTACCCATTTTAGAACTGCCAATGAGCCATAACATTTCTGAGTGAAAAGTTTGCCAGGCTCCTGTAAAATTTCCATAGATCAAAATATCATAAATCATTCCAAAAAACTGTGGAATTGCCCATTGTCTAGCTAATGTAGGCCACAAGTCTAAAATATATGAACACTCAAAAAGTAAGTGTCTCATTGATTCAAACTGCTGGAAGCAATTCTCTCTGAGGCAGTATCATTCTTGTATGGCCCTTATGGTGATGGTTATTTTGAACATTCATTCTGTTGTGGCAGCATAACCACAGCATGCCCCACATCTTCTGGAGTATTCTGAGTGCTCAAAGTTGATTGAGGAGCCAGTTCTCTTGTATTCCAGGAGGACAGGGAAAACATGGGGTAGTAAAAACTGAGTTATTAATATAAACATATACATTTTCTTTCTTGTTCTATGTAATATGTCCTGAATATGAAGTTTTCATTGTTTCAATTTTTAAAACATTCTGTTATATATACTGTTACATCTTCAAGTATGTTTCAAAATACTCCTAACATCCATTTATTCCATTTCTGACAAAAACATTCCCATCTTTTCTGAAAGAATGGAACCCAAGGTTTTTCATGTCCTAATAGGATAGATATAATATTAGTATACACAAATATAGTAAAGAAGACCACTGGATTTGTCATATTTAGACCTCCGTCTTTAATAGGTCTGTAAGTGACAATGTGTTTAACTGGGTTTAATCTACTTCCTCATTATAATTTAAAGATGTTATATAGTCTGGTTTAAAATTTTTGTGGTAAGGGGAACACAAAAAATTGGATTAATAATGGTTTTTAACATATAAACTCTTTTTTCCTAACCATAGACCAGGCTTTCCATTTGTTAATTTTACTTTCAGCTATTAAATAGAGAATAATAGATAGGCAACTGTCTGTTATGGATTTTTTTTATACACCCAAGGTGTGTGATAACCCATAAACCTGAGAGGTTTATGAGGTAATCACACACCGAGGGTGTGTTAAAAAAATCCACATACATACAGTTGCTTATTTTTTATTTTTTATAATTACTGGCAACCCCCTTTATCAAACTGTTTTCAAGCATCTTAAAAATGCAGAGTATCTGCTATTTACAAACACACACACACACTCTCTCACACACACACACACTGTCTGTCTCTCTCTCTCACACACACACACACACACACACACACTGTCTTTCTCTCACATACACACACTTTCTCTGTTTCTCTTTCAGACTGACCTTTTTTTCGGCGACGGCATCTCCCGATCCGGAGACACGGGGATCAACCAGATAGTCCTTTTCTATTTGGAAGGTGGGATCAACCAGATAAAACATTTAAAAATCAAATAGAGATGGGGAGGTGGTAATAAAATGGCTCGTCGGCAAGCGAGAAAAACGAGCATATTTTTAAAAGCTATTCAGCCACCCACCTCAGGAGCGAACCAATGAAAAGGCAGAATACAGATGAGTGACACACAAAGGAGACAGGTGGTTTTGAAAATGCCGTAATAACTCATTTTTGAGTTATTACAGCATTTTTAAGATGCTTGAAAACAGTTTGATAAAGGGGGTTGCCAGTAATTATAAGTTCTTTTGACCAGTTTTGTAGTGCGGAATCCTTATCCCCAAATTTAATGATTAATATTGTTATAGGGTCTGTCTTTACCTGTATCCCTGTAATAAAACTGTTCTGTGCCCTCATGCCTCCATTTAAAGCCTTACCTACACTTTTAGGTATATTTGAAGTGGAACCTGATATAGTAGAGAAAGTCTGAAATAAAGAAATTGCTCTTTCTCCTGACTGCATGGCATCTACCATAATACAGATGTCATCTGCATAGGTCGAAACATAAGGAAACACTAAGTTTACAGGGCCTGTGATATGTGTTATTTGGTTATGCTGTTCTAATTTTCTGAGTAGAGGATCTATACAGAAAATGTATAGAATGGGGCTGAGCGGACACCCTTGTCTCACTCCTCTGCAAATGTGTATGGGTACCCCAGGTATTCTATTCACTATAGGCCTTAATGTAGCTGTCTTATATAATTTTTTAAACCAGGGTATAAATACCAGTGGAATTCCATACTGATGTAAAACTGAAAATTAAAATTTATGAGGAACTGAATGAAATGCTTTTGCCTGGCCTAAACTCAATGCAAAGCCTTTTGATGTTGAGCAATCAAACAATTCCCTTAACAATGTTAGATTATCTTGTATTTTTATGTGTAGCATTGCACATGCTTGTGTAGGAGATATTAAAATTTGAGCTGCAATGGCCAATCTTTGTCCCAATATCTTGCCTAACATTTTCCAGTGTTTATTAAGCTTATGGGTCTCCAATTCATTAGAACTGTTTAATCTCCTTTTTTATGTAAATAAATCAGAAGCTTTTGAACAATTCTAGTGGTGATGCAGTGTTTTCTCATAAGGTTATATTTAATTTTTTTTTATTTTGTTTTATTTGGTTCTAGGATTACAAAGTACCTTTGAGACGAGGCTCTTTTATAGACAATTTATAGACAATAACCAGGTGATCTACTATATGTTCTAAGTTTTTTTTATATAAAATTTCACAGGTAAGTCATCTGGGACAGGGTCAATGCCTCATTTTAGAGATGCTACAGTAGTGAGAATATCATCTGTAGTTATGGGGCTGTTAATAATGCTGCAGTGTCAGCAGGTAACTCTGGGATAATCAGATCATGATAGAATACAGCAGGTGATGTTTGTGTGGGTGGGTGGGGGGACCCAAACAAAGACTTAGTATATTCATGCACTATACTAGACATTTCCTGATTATCAGATGTTAAGGACCAATTGTTATTTTTCAGTTGAGTCATATATTTTTGTCTCTCTGGATATTACATCCGTCATATGGATTACTGTATTGTACTTTACCCTGAGTGCTGAATTTTTGTTCTGCAAATAGGATAGATGCTCTATCATATTGTATGGCTGACATTTCCAGTTTTATATTAGCAAAGTGTTCTGTATAATTGTAGTTTGTTTCTGAAGCTAGGGAAATTAATATATGAAGCTGTTGTCTTAATTCTAAACAATGTAGATGTTTCTGGTTACTGGTTTTCTGTGCATTTGTCCTAAAAAAGAATTTAAAATTTTGATTGGTATCTATTCACCATTGTAAAGGATTGTCATAGAATTCAAATACAGACTTTCTGGCTTCTAATAGGTCTTTAAAGATCAACTTCAGTGTTTTTTAAAATGTTTTGACCGTATTTTATTTGCTCACCATGGGCTAGATATTCAAAGGAGTTGCCCCTGGAGCAACTGAGTTGCGCCAGTGCAACCCCAGAAATACACCCAGGACAATATTCAAAAGGGGGAATTGCACAGCGCAATTCCCAATGTGTTGTGGTGCAAAAATAATGTATGTGGTGCATCTCCAGGGTTCATGCCTGTGCATATGTGGCACATTTCAATATTCAGCTGAGATGTGCGGTGCATATGCCAGCACAAAGTTGAGCATGGAAAAATCATGCTCAAGTGGAAGCCACCCACAGGTAAGCTGCTATAATGCAATGTAATGTAATGTAATGCCAGCTGTGGGTGGCATCCCCCCAGAACACTGTACACAAGCACTCACAATATTCCCTGGTAGTCTAGTGGTACCCCCCTCCGACCATTAACCCCGATCACCATAATATAGAATTGTTAAACTCCCTGGTAGTCTAGTGGTACCCCCCATCTCTGCCCATAACTCCAATCACCATATGTAAGTATTTGTACTGTGGACCAATGGGCTTGCTGCACATACTGCAAGCTGTAATTCGGTGGGCAGCTGCAGAGGTATGTGGGTGGGTTTACTGCCTGCCAATGACTGGGGGAGCTGAGTGGGCTGGGGTCTTGTGTGGATGGGGGCTGTCACTGGACTACCAGGGAATTGAACAGTCATTCAAATGGTGATCAGGGTTACGGGTGGGGATGGGGGAACCACTAGACTACCAGGGAGTTTAACAATTCTATATTGTGGTGATTGGGGTTATGGGCGGGAAGGGGGTACCACTAGACTACCAGGGAGTCTATACATTCTTTATTATGGTAATTGGTGGTGCAGGATGGGAAGGGAGTACTACTGCAGTACCTGGTTCTGTGACCACATGTTATGCAGGGCACCAGTTGTGCCTTGCATGCATTATGACCCCATTTTCATTTTTGTGTCTGAATAGCAGGAATTTGTGCATGACATATCTCTGCTGCATTGGCATATTTCCCATTCCTGGTATTCAGACCTGTCTTGGGGATGCGCCAGTGCATTATATTTATGCTGCAGGCATTTTTTGGTATACTCAGATGAGATGCACCATGGCACATCTCTTTTGAATATCTCCCTTTGTTGCTCCAGTGCAACTCAGCTGTACGGAGCAACCACTTGTGCCATTGCCAGATGCACTTTAGAATATCTAGGCCCATGAGAACAACCACTCCATATATATTGCAAGTAATGTGCAGGAACAGTAATTTCTCATATTCCAATGCTGTTTTATTACCTGTCTTTTTTGAAGATTTTACAGAAAATCCCTCAGACATTTTCAGACCAGTTGGAGGAATCTTGGGTGAGTGCTGATTCCATTCAAGCAACAATGACATAATTTTCCTCAAGGTCCTGGCAGCTCAGTATATCATATTATGATATTCAAAAATCAGTCTTTGCTTCCAGTTTTCTGGTGGTGGCCTGTATTAATCAAATTATTCCAGTAAAACACTATGGCCTAGATATTCAAAGGGGTTGTGCCTGGTGCAACAGAGTTGCACCTGCACAATCCCAGAACTTATCCCCAGGGCAATATTCAAAAATGGGAATTTCACAATGCAATTCCTGATGTGCCATGGCACAGAGATAATGTATGTGGACATCTCCAGGTGGTGTGCCCATGCATATGTGTAACATCCTGATATTCAGCCCGGGGTGTGCGGTGCATTTACTGGCACAACCCAGAGATGTGACATATACCTGGGCTCAAAGCTGAGCTCATAAAGAACCTGCTCAACTGCAAGCCACCCAATGGTGGGCAGCTGTATTGCAGTGCACAACACAGCAGCCATTGGCCATGGGTAGCATACCCCCCCAGCACCATGCACATCCACACTCAATAGTCCATGGTAGTCCAGTGGTACCCCTCTCCCCAACAGACTCCCTGATCACCATAAATAAACAGATTTATCATCCCTGGCAGTCCAGTGGTTTCTCCCACCCCCTCCATCCACACAGGACCCCCAGCCCACCTAGCTCCACCCCGTCATTGGTGGGCAGCAGACACACACATATACCCCTGCAGCTGCATGCCAAATGACAGCTTACAGTAGATGCTGCAAGCCCATTCACTTTGTGAATGAATGATTCACAAGGTTGTGAATTATTACAGTATGCGCTGCAAGCCCATTGGTCCACAGCGTGGAGCAATGGGCCTGCTGCACCTACTGTAAGCTGTCATTCAGTGGGCAGCTGCAGTGGTATGTGGGTGGGTCTGCTGCCCACTGATGACTGGGGGGACCTGGGAGGGCTGGTGGTCCTGTATGGGTGGGGGTGGGGAACCACTGGACTTCCAGGGATGATATGTCTGTTTATTTACAGTGATTGGGGATTCTGAGGGGGAGGGGGTATCTACTGGACTGCCATGGATGATAATACTTTATATTTACAGTGATTGGAGGATCATGATGGGGCAGGAACCACTGGACCACCGGGTGACCTCTCTTGAAGTATATCACGGTGCTGGGGGTTATGTATTGGGGAGGGGGTCCTACTGTGGTCCCTGCTACAGGGATTGCATGCTGTGCAGGGCACCAGGTGCATTTCACTGGCTGGCCCTGCACAACACATGCAAATGGGGCCATAATGACATGCAGATGGCCCCATTTGCACCATGCATGCATAATGGCCCATTTTGTATTTCCAGTTCTGAATATCTGGATATTGTGCATGGCGCAGCTACAGTTGCACTGGAGCATTCCCAGTCCTGGTATTCAGACCTGTCTGGGGGATGCACCAGCGCACTGTATCTGCACCATGTGCCTTATTTGCTATATTCAGAAGAGATGTGTCATGGCACATTTTTTTTGAATATATTCCTTGGTTGCTCTAGTGCACCCCAGCTGTGCTGCACAATCACTTGTGCCATTGCCAGCCACAGGGCTGCATATCGGGCCCTATTAGTGAATATCTGTCATTTTCCCTAAGCTGATCAGCACTTGGTGCACAGTACCACTCCTGCCCCCTCCCAAAAAAAACATCAACAACATGACAGGCTCTTAACATGAACATTTTTGTTTCCTTTGTTCTCTTCCTGCCCTGAATGAAGCCCTAACAGCTTCCTCCTTATTTTAAAAGTATTGTCCACTAAAAATACTGATTAATCTGTGAAAGTAACTAAATATTTATCTGTAATGCTGTATCAAAAAAATCAATAGGCAAATATCCTCAGACAATTGAAAGTAAACATGAGTCGTTGCCATTTTGCAATCTGTTGTACATTTGTGTGTGTGTGTGTGTGTGTGTGTGTGTATATGTATATGTATATATATATTTTTATATATGTGTGTGTGTGTGTGTATATATACTGAGCTGCCAGGACCTTAATAAAAGTGATGTCATTGTTGCCTGAATGGAATGAGCACTCACCAAAGATTCCGCCAGCTGGTTTAAAAATGTCTATGGGAATTTCTATGAAACTATCAAATAGGAGAACATTGAAATAGTATCTGTACATGACAAATGCCAATCTCTTCATTTTCTATGTAATAAATAAGGCCTAGTTGCCTTTATGTTAGGGAAAAGGAGTAAAGTTTATAATATGTTTGTAATATATCTGCAGTTGATCTTTGATCTTTAAGTAATATCCATATATAAGGGTTGTCCAGCAAGGCAACATTTTAGGCCTGATTTTAAAGACCCCTTAGAGTGATACAAGTTCTGTCACTCTAATGGTTGTGGCAAACTCTGTGTGCACCAGGGACCTTGTGCCCAATTCCAGAAAAAAGAGCATCCTGGTGCCAAAGTTCCCAGGTTTGCCACAAGTGTGGAGGTACGCCAAAGATTTGGAGCATCTGCCAACATTGCCACATGGAGATGAACTCCTCACCTGGTGCAAGACAAGAGGGGCCAGTACAGTGTGTGTGGGGTGGAAGAAACATGGTGCTAGGAGGTACCCTGCAGCATAGGGGCATGGGAGGAGGCAGAGGGGTGACGGTGCACAGCTATACATGAGTCTTACTTATTTGTCACCTGGTGGGGTGCCTCCACAGTTTCTGAAAAGAAATTTATATTTTAAAATCATGCTGGTACATTAAAAAGATGTTCCCTGGTAGTGTGCCTCCCCAGTTCCCAATGCTTATGTATAATTCCTGGTGGTGCAGTGGAATTGCTCCCCCACCACGATCCTTGATCCCCTCCCAAGAATAATGCAACAATTGTTCCTATCTTATAGTGCCCCCTCAATTCCCAATCTCCTGAAAAAATATCTGGTCATACTCCCTAGTGGTCTAGTGGTCCTCTACCTTCCTCTCCCAATCAGGCATTGCCCAACCACCCTACTCCCCCCTATTCCCTGCCCTGATCTTGCAACCAGCACTGCCCTCTGCTCACCATTACAACTGGCTACAGAATGAGCTATCAAAAAGTGTGTACTGTTACACAGTCATTGATAGTGCATTCTGTGGCCAGCTATGATGATGGTGGTGAGCAGACAGAAGTGCTGGGTGCAGGATTGGGGCAGGGAATGGGGGAGGGTGGTTGAGCAACACCTGATGGAGAGTGGAGGGTGGGGGACCACTAGACCACCACAGAGTATGACCAGATTTGTTTTTCAGGAGATTGGGGATGGGGGAGGCACTATACCACTGGGACAATTGCTGCATTTTTCTCTGGGGAGGTTGGGGATCACAGGGGGTTCCACTTCACCACCAGGGCTTATACATAAGCATTGAGAATTGGAGGGGGGCTGCATTTGTACCAGCATGACTGTAAAACATAACTTTCTTTCCAGCACACTATGGTGGCACTGCGCTAGGTGCCAAGTCACTAAGGCTGATGGACTGTTGTGCCCTGACACCCCCATGACTCTTCTCATGCCCTTAGTGCACCTACCATCCTCTGACATCCCAAGTCCCCATGGCACAACCACTTAGACCGCCTCCTAGCTGGTATAAGTGGTTCCCCCTGCTGCATCCATGGCGGGGCTTTGAAAATCCAAAAAAGGGGACGTGGCAGCCCCGCCATTGTACAAGCCTCCTTGCAACAAGACGCAATGGGTTGTTCGTAGCAACCCTGGAACAAGGGCCTTTGGTGCAGCAGTGTCTGGATTAGATGCAGGCTGCCTTAGAAAATCATGTGTGAGACAAGTTGTGATGCAAGTCACCACTTGTGTCAAACTCTTTGGATGCAAGCCCCTTGCATCATTCTAACCTGTCTGAAATTGGGCCCTTAATATACAGGTATTATTACCCAGAGGTTTATTATTTGCAGCTCCAATTTTAATCATAATAAGACAGTGGTCAGTGGTTTCTTTAAGTATTATTGTATAGGTAGGACATGGCAACCAATCGGATATAAAAAAATAATCTGTTCTGGAAGATAACAGTCATTTTTGAAAAGTATGGCTTGGATGGTATGGTACATAAATGGCACTATCCTTAAGTCTAGCAGTTTTGTATAGAGAATTTAAAAAAATCAGAGTCATTGTATACTTTTTATGTTGTCCCAGTTTTATCAGATAAAGGAAGAATATAATTAAAGTCTCCCCCTAAAACTATTGCCCTGGCAGTAAAAAGGTAGGGCTGGATCAGTTTAAAAATTTCAGCTCATGAAAATTTCATTTGGGGGATATATGTTTAATAATCGAAATTCCTGATTATTATAAATGACATCCAGCATTAAAACTCTACCAAGAACTAAATCAAGTAACCTAGTTACTGAAATACCTGGTACGTTAAATAAAATTCCTAATCCAGAACATGGGTCTTCTCCTACAGACCAAATAATATGGCCCTTAAACCATGCTTTTGAAGCCTTTTTTCACTTCTCTAATAGTATTTAATCTGGTATCCTGCAAGAAATATATATACTATACTTGAAATCTTTTAGTACGAAAAAAGTAGTTTGCCTTCTTTTATCATTTTTATACTATTTACATTTAAAGAGGCAATAGTCACACTAACAGTCGAGTACAAGTAGGTGAAGGAGTATAACAATTTTATTTCTCTATTTTGGTCACTGTTTTTTGTTTTACTCTTTTTCTTTTAGATTGTTTGGAGTCAGTTAAAGCAGCTTCATTATCAGTAGACGGGAGACCTGAGTCATCCTCTATGTCAACCCATGCCTTTTCATTTGGATAGTATAGTAAATCTGTTCTCAAGTGGTATAATTTTGGTTTCTGAGAATTTAGCTTTAGGTTGACCCCTGCTACTCCTATATGTGTTTCTTTGTTCCAGCACAGTAGTGGTTGGAGGGGGGCATATCTGGGTCAGCAGTCACAACATTTGAAGCAGAGTTCTTTCTACTGGTGGTGGAATGGGTCATATTATTGTGATCCATAGTTTCTACCTCTGTCTCAATAGCTTGTGTCCCACCTCAATCTAAGAAGGTCTGAATTAGTGTGTGATCCAGTGCAAGGGCAGTGGAGTTAGATTAATTTGAGGTAAGTTCTGTATAGGAGGGTCTTGTTCCTCAGCAACATCTGCAGTTTGCTGAGCCTCTGTAAAATTCTCAGTGGTCTTCTCTCCATCCTTCCATGGCAGTGTAGTTCTGGTTGAGGTCCTGTTCTGTGCTCTAGTCACAACGTCTTCCTGATCATCCTGTTCTGATGTAAGTTTATTGTGTGATACCCAAGGGCAATTTGTATAAGTGTAACTAGATTTGTTACACAAGTTGCAACAGACTGTTATTTCAATTTATGCTTACATGGTTTATCCTGGAACACAAGGAGCATTTTGAGTGTCACAAGTATTGTTCAAATTGAGTATGAGCCAAAGCAAAAGCAGGACTTAGACTGCTCTGTGTAAAAAATAAATCCTCTGTCATGACCCAAATAAAATCAACTAGACAAGTGTAGTATATAATTTATTTGTGGCAAACATACTCTAATTTGCCACCCCTGTCCGTATCTGTTCTGTATTCATAACTGGTTCTGGATGTCCAAGCACAGTATACTTAGTTTTTAACCACTACAATACATCTGAAATACCTACCTCTTCATTTTTAAACAAGATGGTAATGGTTTTAAAAATTTTGTAAGTGGTATTGCTACAACGGGTGACCATAAAGAGGTATATTTAACAACTTGATAACACATCCAAAACCTTTCCAATCCAGTAGCAGTTTGAAAACTAATGTTGAATATAGTGTCACTGGAGGTTTGAAGTGTAGTATGTAGTGCACAGAGTGTGGTGGCTTAAAAACCCATGCTGTCTTTTAGAAGTTTCTGGCCCACAAAAAGTCTGTCCGGCAATGTGTCTAATCCCCTTATATTTTAATCTCATGGCATTTCTTCCTTTAGTAGACTCTGGGGGAGCAAGAAATAATCCTGCATAAGAACAGCTGTTTTTACTAGTTTGTTGTGCATCAGACAAAGGGTCAGAAGCATGGTTCATGGAGGTGGGAGCAGTAGGGATAGTAGGAGTAGCAACAGTGTGGGGAGGGGGAGCGGTATTGTTTCAATATCTGTCTGAGTAGCCTCAGCTGAAATAGAAGGCAAACTATCTTCAGTATTTTCAAGATCAATAGAAACAATCATTTTATCTTTTTCAGAAATGTATTCCTCAGGGTCACCCAAATGTAGTTTTGGATTTTGTGTAAAGAAAAGATGGATGACAGTTCTGTTGAAGAAGTAGTGTCTTGAATAGAGTTAAATCCTCTGAGAAAGGGTCTTAGGAGAAGTAAAATGTTTCCCTAGGTTGCTTGCTGAAACTGGTTCCAGAGACTGCCAATGCTTCTGCTCCCCTGTTTTTTCCCATCCACTTATGTGAGCACTTCTGCAGTCATTAGACCAGATGCAGAAAGGTTACTATCAAAATTGGGTTGTGCAGGTAAAGATTCTGGTGAAGTACATATGCTGACAGTCAATAGAGAGTGTGAAAAGCTGTCCAACTTACATTACTAGAACTAGCTGCAATATCCACTTGTACAGGTAGAGGCTGTAAGGATATCTTGTCTGGATTTTCAGAGGATGAAGCAGTAGCTTCTGTATTATGCATATTGTTTTGTTTTAAATTTGCAGTAACACTCTGTTTCGAGTGTCTGACTTCCAATTTTGCACCAGCCAATGGTTCTGCCTGAGATGCTACAGCTGATGATGGATAGCCAGCTGATGCAGCTGTCAAAATCAGTTGAGTGCCAAGTCCGAGAGCTGTTGTGTTGAAGTCTGCTTGTACATGAGAAGAAAAAGGTGCAACAGTACCTGGTATGTCATTTTCAGCAGTCACTATCATGCTCAGGTTAGGAGTAACATTTGCTGAGACAGAACGACTTTCTCTGCAACCAAATTTCTGGTAACATCTTGAAGTGTTCTGTTATTTAATTCATGCATTTTCTTCTCTCTATCAGCCAACAGACTTAGTAGGTAGTTTTTTTCCTCATAAAAGCTTCTTCTACAGAATCTGGAACAGCCTTGCTTTTGTTTACTGATACAGAACCAGAAGCAGTAACTTGATCAGGCAAAGGTCTTTGTGTTGAAATTTCAACATCCATAGCTTCCTCAGAGCTCTGGGTGGGGAGGGAAGCATTCTCCTTCACCTGGGCTACCATCACTCCATCCTCTCCATCCTCCTCCTCAGCAGGAAACACACATCTCCCCCTGCCAGTGCCTCGTAAGAGTAGTGGAATATCCATGTTGTCCTGTCCAAATTTCCCACATTCACTAGAAATCTAGTTACATTTCAGTAGTTTTTTTATTCATATCCCTCCTCCCTGGAATGAGGCTGGAAATATGCAGAATTGCCTAGCCCTCCTTTCCCAGTCAACAACAACTAAAATAAATACATTTAAATTTTGGGATTTAAGCAAAGGTTGGCTCTCCAAAGTGTTGTTTACCAACATGTCCCACCGGAGGAACTGGAATCTTTGTTTCAGCAGGTACTTAGTATATGTACACTAGCTAACATATTGCTGGCTATATTGGAAAGTCTGGGACTAATCAAGGATTTAAAAAAAATTGCTCTATACCTACCAGAATTTCTTTTGACATGAAAAGAATAAAACTAATATTGCTTGACCACAAGATGAAAGCCCAAAATAGGTTAAAATAAGATGAAACTTACATTTTAGGTTCTCACTCTCCAGCACTACAGTTCATCTCAGCTACAAGGAAGGAATCACCTATCTGATCACTGCCTCTGTTTACCTGTAACTGAACCAATTAAATCTAAACAAATCCTTTCCTCATAAATGAGTTAAACATGCATTAACATCTATGAATTTTTAATTTACTGAACTAATTCTGTATTATTTGTGAAGCTGGAAAAGAGAAATCTACATGTACATTATTATTGCACTATTTGATAATGTACTATACCTTCTACTATGCATGCTCTATTTTACAATCATTTGCATTTACTATAGTTACACTATATGTGTTTTTTAAACCATGTCTGTTTGTCTTTTGGTATGACTATTTTCATATACCAACAAACTTGAATGCAGGTCAAAGGAAGGTAATCTAGTTTTATGTAGTGACTTTTATGTGCACTGTATTCTAAAGCACTTTACAAGCTGAGAAAATGAACGGTGATCATAAGGTGTCACAGAAAGATTACATGAGATTGAGTCAAGCTAAGAAAAGCATATTAAAGAGTGAGTGAGAGAGAGAGAGAGATAGAGAGAGACAGAGATGTTAAGCCTAGGGCACAGAGACATGCTGAAAGTCACAGAGTGAGTAAATAATATTGATCATGTTTAAACCCTGGTCTCCAGGATCAGAACTTATAACTGCTATTGTAGGTGTCCACTACTCCTTCATTAAGGTGGATTGGGTACTTACCCAGTAACTCTATTATCAAATAGTTTCTTAGTTATTACACTGTGTACCTTGTCCTTGCCAGGCCTTAGCACCAGAATAGGAAACTGGATGGCTGTGTGAATGTGGAAAGTTAAAAGGCTGAATGAGCACCTGATGTCAGGTATCTAGAAAGAAATGCTTGACTGCAATATAAACATTTGAATTTCTGGCACCCAGGACAGGATACAAGCTTTGCAAAAATAATGTAAAAACTAAGCAACAATTTGTTTACCCATATCCAATCAGATGAAGCAGTGTCAGGCACATGTTGGTGAGAAAAGTTGGTGAACGTGAGGATTTCTAAATAAAAAACTTAAAATGATTTTGAGTTTGTGATATGAACAAGTCATTGTCCTGTATCTTGTGTATTTGACATATTTTCTCATTGGCATGGACATATTCCACCTGCTGTGATTTATTTTGCTGGGTTCAGAGGCCACACTGAATTTTGGATTTTTGTAGCGTTGTAAAAGCCACTTTTTGCAGTTAATCTTTTTATTAAAATTATTGCATACAACACATCAAAAAAGAAAAAAAACAGATTGAACAATGGTGCTGTGAGAAAACACAAGATAAAACAGAAGAGTGCAGAACAAAAAACCCAATTTTAAGAACGAAAAACATCTGTTGCTGTTACAGAACTCACCAGTGTGCAAATTAAGAACTCCTAGCCTGGTTTTGGACCACTTATTGTACTTTTAAAATGCTCCTGCACCTCTTTGCCTCTTCCCATGTTAAATATGGGCATAGGACTGGAGCACAAAAGTCAAGGTGCATTTTAAAATGGAATATGCAGACAGCAATAGAAAAGAGGGATTAATTTAATTGCACATGGGGGGCAGTGAAGAGGACCTCACCATTCCCTGTATATTGATTACTGGAAAATACTGTCATACATTTAAGGGTTCTGTGATATTACACAGACCACTTGTGTTTTGCTCTAGTGCTTTATGAAGTCATAGAACCCCTCAATGAATTATGTTCCAGTAATCCACCACTACCTTCCTCACAGTGTGAATCTGAGTAATTACTTTCATTTGTCTTCTGGTCACTGATGGATTTTGTCAACACCATGTGTATAACAGTCTTCTCTGGGTCTGCCAAAAAAAACCAAAAACGGTGACGGGCTTCATCATGCAGCTCTGAATGTTATAACTAACTTGTCAAATCAAATCTACCGTTGTGATCTCTACAGCACAGTTGTATTGCTATCTCTGTATGTTACACGGCAGATCCATATTCGGTTCTTCAGGGTAAAGTGCCTGTGTGCTTAAGGTTCCTCCTAAATATTGTTGACTTCCCGTACTGCCTCAAGTCTGTCTTTGCTGTCTCTGAGAGTCCCAAGAACAAACATTGAGACTAGAAAATAAACCTTCAGCTGCTTTGCCCCCTGGTCCTAAAACATGGGGCTGTGCAAAAAGACCTGGAAATGGCAACTCTGACCCCACTGAGGAATTGCAAAGCCATGATAGCAAACTACCTAAATGAATTCTGCATTCAGCCAGCAGTGTCAATATGCTTTGGTAATCTGACTAAGGTCACCAACAGACATGAGTGCAAATGTAACCACTGAGGGATTCTGTGGATTTCCTCAGGAACTTGGTATAAAATATACTAGTTGAGAACAGAGCACAGTCTTGTTTTAATTTGTTGGAGGCCAAGAGACTAGAAATGCATCAATTACTTAGCAATCGGAATGCACTCACATGAGCAGGTTCAGACTGTAAACAACCTATGCATTGAAATTAGCAGCAGGTTCTATAAAGGGACACTCACTGTCAACCCTTTTTGTATCATATTATCTTTGGTCTAAACCCACATTTTATGATTGCTAACCTTCTCTAAAATCTTAAATTCATTGATGCTGCTGGTTGTTTTATCTGCTGCCTTTCTTAGTTGAACTGAAATGCATGCTAAATAGTGTAATTACACACAGCCTTGTTCTGTTTCAAATCCTTGATCTATATTTATTTCATTTTTACTGAACTTTAGAAATGACCCCAAACAGTGAAGTCACTCATTATGCAATAATCTCCTCTTCTCCTGTTGCATCATAAATGTCTAGACTGCATGGGGGTGTTCCCAAGTCCAGAAAATATGCAGAGGGATTTGATCAAGGAATGTAAATAAACATGTTTTGGTGTGGTAACACCAGTGTGGCAAGCAGTCAGTTTTTCACTTTTTAAAATAAAAAAAAAAACACACAATTAAACTACCAGCAACACCAGGAGTCTCTACAGAATGTGGCCAATCATAACATGTATTTTTTTAAACTAGGGACAATTTGAGGCCTAAGGGGGTTGACAGTGTCCCTTTAACCAAACTCATAACATTTTTGTACTGTCTAGTGGCTACTTCAAATCAACTTCTATCACCATGGGAAACTGCTTTGGTTACTGTTGTCTCATAAATTGGGTCAAGTTACAACAGTAATTACAGGCCAATATTTTTTTCTTTTGGTTATGGCCACACTATAAGAAAAATGTTGATTCACTGTTACTAGCCTACATGAAAAAATGGGACTTGCTTGCTAAATGGCAGCATGGTTTCATAAGGGGATTCAGTACATCAACAGCAGTGATCAGGTTCACGAGTGCTCTCCTCCACTCCCGAAACAAGGGTCTGGTACTGGAGGTGATTTTTTTGGACCTGATCAAAGCCTCAGTCTTTTGATCAGTTTGAAGTTGCCAAAAAATAGTTTATTATTGTTCAAAGATTATCTTACAAATAACACATTCAGTAACAGTTGCTGGGATTATTTTAAATCTATTGTCAGTTTCTGCTGAAAAATGACACGGCTCAGTTCTCAGATCCATTTTATTAATATTGGCCTCTATGCATGATCCTGCGGTGTGGCTACATGCCACGTAACTGTAGCACATAGCCACTCTGCACCCAATGTGTCCCCCCACACTGGATGCACTATTGGGGGGCGTGCAGCCCCAATGCACCCGATCCCCCTGGTCCATGGACTGCACCATGCAGGGGGTGGGCTAGGGGCATGCTGGCACTCTGTGCATGCACAATGGTGCATAGTGCCAGCTGCAGGGGTGCAGAGGGGGGCACAGGGTACACCAGGAAGAATACTGCCTTAAGCCTCCTACACACCCCCATGCACACACACCGTTGCTGCCCGGTCTGGGTGGATAGCCCATGCAGCCTCTACTGGTTCCACTGCAGCCATTCCTGATGGCCACCCAGTGCCACCCACCCCAGCACATGGCTGTGCTCTGGCCCCCTGTTGGCTGTCCCCCTCCTCAATTCACATTGCAATTCCCTGCTGGCTCTTGTGTAATGATCCTCCCCACCATGACCCCAGCTGACCCCCATGGCACCGCACACCCACCTCCCCATATCTATGTACCAGTGGTGCTCCTGAGATGGCCAGCAGCACAGCCCTCCACTCACTGCCATGGCCACTGGCTGTCTGACATATGCAGGGGTGTGCAGCTGATGTGCACCCATGTATGTCAGATGGCTAGCGGCCATGGAGGTGTGCAGAGGGCAGTGCCACTTGGCCATCTCAGAGGTGGCACTGGCACACAGGTATGGGGATTAGCGGGTGGGTATGCAGTGCCATGGGGATGGGGGACACAGGGGGGACACTGGTCACTCCATTCACTGGGGCACCTGGATGGGGGTCAGACTGCCACATACAGGGGCATCTGGGGTCAGTTGACATGCTGGTACAGGGTGTGGTTCAGCTGTGTAGTGGGAGGGGGGCCCTCCAATGGTCTGGCACAGGGGCATTAGTGCGTCTGTCCATGTGCCTGCAGTAGGCATTCATGTACCCGGACCCACGCCCCAATGTGCAAGGGATCCACTTTCGGCCAAGGATGGGCATCTGATTGGATGCCTGCCTAGGACCACAACTCTGACCCCTGGCCACCCTGTGGAGTCCTGCATGCTGGGGGGGGCAGGACTGCGCCAGGTGCACATCTGTAGTGCATACCCCCAGGTGCACACCTGTCCACAAGTGCAGACCTACGCAGGTGGGATGTGCACCTTCGGCATGTACTTCCCACCCATGTGTGCATAAGGGTCAATGTTTATGAATTAGGTGCAGGATACGTGTTAGGAAACTAAAATGATGATGTATGCTGATGACACCGCTATGCTGTGCTCATAGATTGCCATCTGTTGTTACACCTTGCCATAAGATAGACTTTGATTGTTCACAAACTCAGTTTATGCAGAAAGAGTTGCTCTTGAATACCAAGAAACAATGCATGTGTATACATATTATAGGGGTGCAGTAGCACCCCTATAGTTAGGGTTGAATCAGCAGTTCAATGTTAAACCCAAATTTTTGTACCTTAGTAAGTTTGGAGTATGCTGGTGAAATAGCACAACATTTTGCATGCGCTGTCAGGCTGTCAGAGTCTCAAAACATGAAATGTTTTGTGATGGCATCTTGTACAGATGGAGTGCTAAAAAACATATAAAGTACCACTTTTTTCCCTATACTTAACATTGTCTTTTTTGCTGTCATCTACAGCCCAGACGGTATGAAATTTTTCCATAAAATTTCCATATTTGTTTATTTATTTAAGCCAGAATGTATCGTATCACTGCACTTTTGCTGAATCGACTCGGGGACATATCCTGCCAGCCAGGGCATATCTTAAAATAAACGTGTTTGCCTTGTTTTGAAAGGCACGAACAACTTGCACCCGACTTGAGCCTTGCTGATTTTGCTAACCTTAAAAAAAAATAAACCACTTGAGTCGATCAGAAAATCAACTTTTTTATATGAACATAACAAAGTTCAGAAAACCTACATTCACCATTTTCAAGATTACTGTTGGCAGTACAGTAGTTTAAAAAACAATTTATTGTTATGCATGCCCATTCGAAAAACATTTCCAGTCCCACTCAAGATGTTGGCCCTCCCCCAAAAAATTATACTTTCACAATCTCCAAACTGACTGCCCATGTCATGTCCGCAATTCACGCACTCCACTCTGCACTCATACATGTACATATTTCTCAAGCAATGGTTGAATGAACCAGCTGTCATGTTCAAGTTTGGAGGTTATGTTAGGACTGTTTATCAAAAATTCTTTGTATGTGATATTATATGTTGTTTGGCAGCACTGTTTTTTAATTATGTAAGTTTAGCAATGCATACTGTACTGTCAATGGATATTGCCATTGTAAAAAATCTGAACTAGAGTGACATTTACAGTGTTTCCCATTCTGCTGTATAAGAAATATTATAAAATAGTTTCTGGGCTTGAATCAGATACATTGTTTACTTGTATTATAAGAAAAGTTAGTTGTCTCCTTGAAAAAAAAAATCAAACAATAGCTATGCAGTTATGCACCCCTCCCCCCAACACACACACGAATTATGGATCGGGCTACCCCTTTGATCTTATATTGGTGATTTGCTTATGTTACCTTTTTATTTGTTTAGATTTTGTCAGTTTACCGAAGTGCATTAGGGAGCTCATAGTAAAATCAATTTATTATGAAAACATTTTATTTAACAGTTTATAAGGCTAGTAGTTATTATGGCCTGGATATGCAAACTGCACCTAGAAATGACACAAGTGGCTGCTCTTTGCGCATCTAAGATGTGCCAGAGGACAAAATTGATATATTCAAATGAGATACACAATAGCTCATCTTGTCTGAATATATTAACAAATGTGTTCTGCCCAAATGGGGGCCATTGAAGATGCACCGGTGCATCCCCATGACAGGTCTGAACATCTGGAATGGGAATGCACAGCGCATCTTGGAGTTACGCTGGGTGCAAATTCCAGATAGTCAGACCCAAACATGCAAATTGGCCCATTATGCATGTAGGGTGCAAATGGGGCCATTTACATGTAATTATGGCCCCAGTTGCATGTCTCGGGCATGGATGCAGCTGGCTGAATGCACCGGGCACCCTGCAAGTGCTATGGAACAAAGCATATCCCCCTGTCAGTCCAGTGGCCCCCCTCCCATCCCTGAATCCCTGATTAGATATACTAATCACATTTTGTTCTCCCTGGTAGTCTAGTGGCTCCCCTTCCATCCCCGATAGTAAAATAAATGAAAAATACCCCATATCCCTGGTAGTCTAGTGTATCCCCCCTTCCAGCCCTGAACCCAATCATATGATTACACTGAACATCCCAGTATCCATGGCAGTCCAGAGGACCTCCCCACCCACTAAGGAACCCACATCCCACCCTGCTCCCACAACCCAGCAAAGCCAGTTGGCCACAGAGCTGGTGGGCAGCACATCCCTCCACACACTGCCATGACTGCCCGCCAACTGAGCTGTCAGTGAATGACAGTTGCTGTACACATTGGAAGCCCATTGGTAGACACTGTCTACCAATGGGCTTGCAGTGTGTACTGTAAGCTTTCATTCACAACACTGTGTCATTCACACCATTGTGCATTGAGGTCAACAGTGGGTTGGGGGAAGCAGGGTGGGATGTGGGTTCCTCAGTGGGTGGGGGGGGTCCACTGAACCACCATGGATATTGGAATGTTTTGTGTAACTATGCAATTGGATTCTGGGACGGGGGGATTACACTAGACTACCAGGGATACAGGGTATTTTTAAATTTATTTTATGATAGGGGATGGGAGGGGGGCCCCTAGACTACCAGGGAGGGGACATTTCTGTATTACGGCATGATAAGAGTATGGGGAAGGGAAGGGAGCCATTGGATTACCAGGGATGTGTGGGGTGATATTATTTATTTTACAGTTGGGGCTGGGGGGTAACACTAGACTACCAGGGATGTGTGGGGTACAAATATATATTTTACATCCATAGTTGGGGGGTAGCTACCCAAAGGCTGGTGGCTGCTGTGTTGTGCTGTGCAGTGCAGCAGCCCACCTGTGGGTGGCTATGACTTGGGCATGTTTTCATCCATTCCTAACTTTGTGTGGCACATCTCCAAGATGTGTGGGCAGCTGTGCCACACATCTCATCTGAATATCGAAATGTACCACATATGCATGGGAACGACCCCTCCAGATGCGCCACATACATTATCTTTGTGCTGCGGTGCATCCGGAATTGTGCGGTACATTCCTTCCTTTTGAATATGGCCCAGGGGCACATTTCGTGGATGCACCAGTGCAACTCAGTTGCACTGTGCTCATCTCCTTTGAATATCTGGGCCCATGTCTTTATCCTCAGATGTGGGATGTGTATATTTGCGTCTTTCAGAGTTTTACTATAAATTGCTTTCTTGCAATGTTTGCTTACATTTGACACCACACTCCAATCCCACATCACAAATGTCGAGGAATGCATTTTTGTTGTTCAATCCTGTGATATACAGGTTTTATCTGTGATGTGTACATTGTAATTTACGGTACAGCTAGCTATTTAGTCTGTTTGTAATTATGTTGATATTTATGCATGTGATGTAGTGCATGGCTAAATAGGCAATAAAATATCACAGTGGGCACACACAAGTCAATGTATTTTAGAGTACTATTATGTAACAACTTGTGTGGTGTGGTGATGGTTGGGGTGGGCACCATCCAGGATGACTTTTACTGACCGGCTCATAGGAACAGCCCCAGTCCTGCAAGAGCAGAGGCCTCTTGGCACTTTACAGGGGCTTGTTTTCCCCTGGCTGGGATGGTTACTAGAGGCGAGCTGCAGCCAGAGCAAGTTGGCAACCATGGAAAAATGTGAATGATTGCCTTTGGTGTATAGTTTACAATTTCTTTGCAATACGTAACTTATACTATCGTGTTGGTTGCATTTCAGAAACCAATACAAGGTAAGGTGCAAGGACTAAGAGAAAGGGATTAAAAGGGGAAAACATTTGGGAGTCAGTGTCAAAATCACTGAAGAGGAATCACTGTATTTTACACACACACATACACTCACTCTGATTGTATACACTCTAGTCTGCAAAAAGCATTACTTTTATATAATGCTACACACACCTAAAAGTTTTTGAAGGAAAAAGTTTAGTTACCTTTTCTTGTGCTTTCTGCTCAGGTGACTATGCTGCAGAAACCATCTCATAATTTTTATTTTAGCAGGCATTGCCAAGGTAATTATGTGTTTTCATGGGGGGGGTGCATTCAAAACATGGACTGATCAGAAATGGAGTGCCAGTATATACAGTAGTCAGAGTCCATTTCCAGTGACTGTTTCTCTTTAAAAAGCAGGTTCTGCCAACTGGGGCTTGGAGTTGTGTTTTGATTGATTGATAAAAAGTTTATTTTTATAAAGGGCAATTTTGTTGGGGAAAACCCCATTTACAACAAATTCCTGTGGTATCTTCTTAAAAGTTGCAAACAATACAAAAATAAATAACAGCAGAATGACATTACAGAACATCTAACACAAGAACAAAATCAAAAAAGACCACATAATTATAACTAAAAACATGTACATTGAACCTTCAAAAAGTTATGCAATTCGAGTTTGAACATGTGCAAACCAGCAATCATAGTTAATTCAATTGGTAATTTATTCCAGTATTTTGCCAAGCTATTTTGAAATGTTATGACTCCCATTCTATTCATGATTCTATCTGTAGGTATCTTCACTGATGTTTTCCTTAATTTGGATATATATAATGAATCCACTTCCAATTGTATCAAAAATTTTAATGGGTGCAATGAATTTTCAGTGTGAATCAATCCATGGCAAACCAGGGTCCACAAATAGTCTCTCCTAGCTGCTGGTTGCAGCCAGTCAAGATCTTGATAGACTAAGCAATGGTGAACCCCATGACCCTTTCTTGCTATGTATTTCCCCAACCTATAATACAATTGGTCCAATTTAGCCAATGATTTCTGGTTTGAATACATATAAAGAAAGGATCCATATTCCAGTATGAGCAAAAGTAATTGTTTTACCAGTCTGGCTCTAATGTCGCTAGACAAGCATCCTGATATCCTTCGAAGGGCTCCCAACCTTTGACTAACTTTCTTAGTCTGTAAATATATATGTTCTGAAAAAGTCATCCGAGAATCTACAAGGAATCCTAAATATTTATAGGAAGTCAGAGTCTGAACTAATGTTCCATCAGAAAATCTGATCTGTAAATCAGAGATATTTTTATTTGTTTGGATACCCACAGACAAAATCATGCACTGAGTCTTTTTTAAGCTTATTAACAGGTCAAAATCCCTCATCCAAATCTCCATATAAGAGAAATCTGTCTGGAGCCGTTGTCTCAGGTCCTCGGGATTATTTGCAGATGCCACAAGAACTGTGTCATCTGCATAAAGCCTAATATCTGTATTTATCATCTGGTTTACTAAATTGTTTATATAGATATTAAACAGTACAGGGCACAAAACTGAGCCCTGTGGAACCCCTCTATCCATATCCACCAGACCCGAGACAGCGGCCCCACACTGAACACATTGTCTACGTTCTGACAAATAAGATTTAAACCACAGCAAATCTGCTTGCTGTATCCCTATATCAGACAACCTCTGTGACAACAAATCATGCTGTACCAGGTTGAAGGCCTTACTGAAATCTACGAACACCACCCCAGTGCTCCTACCCTGATTTAATGATGTAGTTATTAGGTTGTTGAAGTTAATTAGGGCGGTGTTCGTAGACCTCCCCTCTCTAAACCCATACTGAAAGTTAGTTATAATCTCCTCTTATTCAAGGTACTGGCCAAGCTGGTAATTTACCAGCTTCTCCAGTACCTTCGCATGGATGGGAAGTAAAGTTATTGGCCTATAATTAGAGGAGAGTGTGTTATCTCCACTTTTATATATGGGAACAACTTTCCCCATTTTCCATATTTCAGGCACCAAAGAAGAATCTATACTCCAATTATAGAAATACATAATCATTGGGGCAATTAAATCAGCGCTAATCTTTAAAAACCTAGCATCAATACCATCTAAACCTCCACTCTTAGAAACTTTCAAGCTTTTTAATTCTTTAGCTGTTTCTTTCACTTTAACCTTCCTACGTTTAAACCCTCTAATATTAGTGGTAGGGACAGTCAATTTTCATTGTTCAAAACAAGTTGCGTTAAGGTTCAATTTTGGTATTTTTAAATCAGGTAAATCCTTAAAATAAGTTTTCAGTAAATTAGCAACCTCTGAAGGATCTTCAACCAATTTATCCCCATTTAATAGAATAATTGGGTTCTTTGGCTTCACCGGGTTCCTCAGTTCAGAAATGTTTTTCCAGAACTTGTTTGGGTCCTGCATCTTTTTAAAAACATTTTGGTAATACCTTTTTTTTGCTAGATCTACATCCCTCTTATACTTATTTCTCCAGTACTTGAATATATTCCAGTTCTCCTCTAATTTAGTCCTTTTTGGTTTTTTCTAAACCTTATTCCTTATATTTAGCTGGGGTTTTAGGTGATCTTTTAGCCAAGGTACAGTAAATCTTTTTTTTTCTTATTTATCAAAGGAGCATGCTACTGTACGATGTCTAAAAAGGAATCAGTAAATTCCTGAATAGCTAAATTTAAATCAGGGATTAAATACACTCTGTTCCAATTAAAATTTTTTAGACTTTCCCTAAAATATTTTTCACTAAATCTCCTTAGATCACGCGTACAATGATCCTGTTCACTATCTCCTTGAACTCACTGCACTAACAAAGTACATTGGGTAGGAATGTGATCTCCTAAATTTAGAGGAAGGAATTTTTTATCCTCCACTCTCAGGTCCTGTGAGATAAAAAACAAGTCCAAGATTGATCCGTGTGTTCTATTATTTAAGCTTTGCATAGGTTGATGAATTATTTGTTTTAGACCCAGAACTTACATGCTAATTTTCAATTTTTTCCCCTCTATCTTGCTCCCAGTTAGCATTGAAATCTCCTGTTAATAATATGCATTTATCTCCCACTATCTCCAACAGAATATCAGCTGAAGTATCAAATGTACTTGTTTTAGTTTTGGGAAGGGCATAAAAAACTCCAATTAATAGTTTTAACTTTAATAATTCTATTAATAAACAATCAACTCCTTCTACATTTTTAGCCAACAATATATGAGAAGGTCCTAAGGTATCTTTCACATATAACATTAATCCCCCCCATTTTTTTCCCTATCTTGCCTCAGAACCTTATATCCTGATAGTTCTAGCTCATTATTATTTATTCCTGAGTGAAGCCAAGTCTCTGAAGTTGCAAGAATGTCCTGACCTGATTCAGCAGCCCACACCCTATACTGGTCAATCTTATGTGCAATGCTTCTCACGTTCTCATGTACAACAGTTAGTCTTTCAATATTCTTAGGCCTTGGGATGTGTTTAACATCACCACATTGTGCCAATAAAGCAAAACAAATTAAACATTCAGTCGTACAATTTACTACCCCAGATATACTATATTTAACAACCAGGGGCCTAAGAAACATCTATTTCGTGTTTGTAAAGGGATTAACAGGAGCAAACTTATGATCTTGAATGTTTCCCTTAAAATACATTAATACCATACCCTTACAAACACTATTACACTTGGTTACTGATGTTTGTATGTTTACTAACCACATACCCATCAGTAGCCACCCTCTTAGTAAACCAATCCAGTGCATTTTGTTTTATTTGTTTAAATATATAACATCAGCAGTACTAACATCCAACAGTATTTATCTCACCGAGTGGCAATGCACCACTCACACCATCCGTGCCCGTGGTCAACGCAAGCTTTTGAAGTGAATGAAGCCCCTCCCCAGTAAAGATACAGCCACTGGTGCTGGTCCACTGCCGGACCCCCTCCAATTTAAATTAATTCAGTCCAGAACACACAGTTGAAATACACAGAGTTACAGGGATAATTTCACTTTGTTAGCTGACTAAAGCAAAATGTCCATGGAGATGGAGTCAGTTGCTGTAATGTAGCAGTTCTCACCTGCTCTGACTACTGCTTCCTCCAGGTCACTCCAAACAGCTGATCCTGCTTGTGATGTGGTCGGCACATGCTTTTTAAGTGAATGAAGTCCCTTCCCAGTAAAGATACAGCCACTGGTGCTGGTCTGCCACCAGACCCCCTCCTATTTAAATGAATTCAGTCCAGAACACACAGTTCAAATACATAGAGTTACAGGGATAATTTCACTTTGTTAGCTGACCGAAGCAAAATATCCATGGAGGTGGAGTCAGTTGCTGTTTTGTTCTTCACAGTTTACAAACTACAAACAAACAAACAAAAACACTTAGCATTACTAGCTGCTTCTGTTGTGGTGTATTCTGCTACCACATTACATACATCTTTCAACATCTCATCATAGCACATGGGCTTCAAAATGCAGAACAAATGGTCAACATATGTAGCACTTTCTTACCTCTGGATGAACTTGGAAACAAGCTATCACAGCTTAGTGTGCCTTTCCTGGTCAAAAATACAAAAAAATAAATACATTTAAAAAATACTATGTTTCAGATAGGCTGTGGGAACTATCTGTTTATTGTTAAGGAATGTTTCTGTCAAGTGAGAATATGTTCATGTGGCAGGGAGCAGTGCTGTTTCCATGTGTGTGTGTGTGAGGTTACGCTGTGGTCATTCAGCAAGGACAGGGCTATGTGTCAGTGCATAGCCCTGCCCCTGCTGAACATGATGTGCATAAGTTTGTTTTCTTCCCCCGACTGCTGCCATTAGCTAGTGACATCAATAGCAGCCTACTTACTTTAAACTGGGCACCAGGGTGCCCAATCCTCAGTGCCAGCTAAATGTATGCCATATTGAAATATACTGGCACTAGGGTGCCCAACCCTGGTGCCACTTCATCTGCTTCATTTTGTTTTTGACCCCCCCCACCCACCACCATGGCAGTCTGCCAATACTGGGGTGCCCAATCCCTGGTGCTCATGTAGCCCACTGTCCCAGCAGTCTGGGACACTGGGGTGCCCATCCCTTCTTCCCCCAAGTATGAAGCTGACACTTTGGTGCACAAACCCCAGTGTCAGAAGTTCTGTACAGTACCTGAAGTAAGGAAACCATCCCATAATGTCTTTTCAAATGTTATTTTATATTTAAAACCTGAAATGAAGAAAATGGTCCCTCATTGTCTGCTACTGTCCCCACACCATGCCCTCTACCTTGACCCCCCCTACTCAGCATCCATCATACCAAAGGTCCAACACCATAATCCTCTCTGGATCAGAGATACATCGTCATTCTTCAACACTAGACCGAGAGCTGAGGAAAACAGATAAGTGCTGTATAATGTATTTCAATGTGTTTTGAACTTTTACTCATAACTTGGTCATTTTATAATATTTTTCCCCAAATTTTCAGCATGGACTTTTTGAGACCCCACCTCATGAACATGAAAGGTGAAATGTTTCATATCTGGCCCAAAAGGTGATTTCAGAGTTACTTAGTGAAATTATTTTTTGGACAGGATTTGAAAATTGCTTTTGTAGCTAGGGAGGATCTAAATATTCCTTGCTGTTCTAGAAAAAAATACCTGGCCAGGTATTTTCCAGAGGACCAGGGACAGATACATAGAGAAGTGAAAACCCATTGGAGGAACCATGGGGTCTGCATTTAGAACTCTTTTCAGAGATTCTGGATCTATTTTGCTGGGGTATGAGTAGTGGTGCACTAAGGGACTGAATTGTTATTTGTAACGTGGAAAACTTTGATGAACTGGATAAGTTTACAGAGAATAGATCTGTTCCCCTCCTACTTTCAGAAACAGATGAACAAAGGATATTACATGCTTTTACACCTAACAGAAGTTGTACAGGTACAGTGAGTACAAAATGTTTACCAAGACTGAATCATAAAAACAAAAACAAATAAGGTTAGAGTGCCATGTCTTGAGCTGAACACAATACATAAATCAAAAATCAAAGCAATAATTTTGCTGCATCTGAGAATATACCTAGGGCCCAAGCTGAGCTTTACAAATCTGGATTTTGAAAAACACTAGGATGGTGTGAGGAACAAGGCTTCTCACAATTTTAAGCTCCTTTCTGTGAAAGTATTAAAAGAAAATGAGGTGGAAATCAGGAGTGCTCTGGCTCCATGGTACTGAGTGAAGGGTGTTTGCTCAGCACACTGGTGACCAAGGTTCATGCCCTGAGCCCAGTTTTCAGGAGTGGGTCCGATTGGGAGGGCAATCACAATGTCCTTTGGATGCTTCCCTTTCGGTGGGGTCTCTGATCATGGTTTTTCACCTCCTGGAGATGGCTCAGGGCAGGAGTTCTTGGTGGCAGGTGTCCTCAAATGCCCCACCCCAGGATGCTGCTGCTGCAGCTGGGTCTTTGTGGTAGGGTGTGGGTGGCTTGGGAAAAAAATAGAAAATCCACCTTCAGCCAATCAGATGATGGCTGACAGTCCTCGCCCACCACAGTAGCCTGGAGGTGTCTGGCAACCCCCGCCATGCCTGGGTTATGTTGTATCCCTGCAGGCACTTCTCTTCTCCCAACAAAGGGTTACATTGGGTTACCCAGGGTCACAGCACAGATTGGGGTGGTAGATGGCGAGGGGACATGATGGTGATAGGTTTGGTGGCTCGAAGGAGAGGCCAGGCAAGGTCTTGGGGAGGAGCAAAAAAATAAACAAACAAATGAGGTGGAAATCAGAGGTGCAGAGGTGTCATAAGAGGAGAAAATCACAGAGCAAGATTATCAAGCCTTTCTAGACAGAATTAATAAATGTTTAGAGGAGTACGAGGAAGATATCTAAGCTATTAAAATCAGAAACTTCAAAAGGGATTTAGTGGATTGTAGAGATGGTAGAGTATACACATGGACAAAAGACATCTGAAATTACACCCCCACAACAAGCTACAACATAGACTCAGATACATCTTGTTATTCTTCCTATAGTGAAGCTCAAGGAAGAGGACAGTACAGACAACAAGGACATGTTTTAAAGAGGGACACAGGATGATACTGGAGACCATACAGAGGCAGGGGAAACAGGGGAGACAATGGGATAGAAGGGAAGAAGATCCAGGAGAAGGACCTTCTGGAGCAGAAGGGCAGACAACAGAAGATGAAAGAGAAGGAGTAGAAAAAGAATTAACCAGAGTAGACAAAAGAGAAGCAAGAGGCAAAACAGAACAACAAACTGTACAGAGGGACAGAAAAGAAATGAGATCAAAGCTGGTCCAGTGGCACTGAGGGCTGAGGTGCTGGGCACCTTACCTCTCGCCATACTTGTAATCTGTGTTCAGGAATGAGCATGAGCTGCTGGGGGTTGGCGGGGGGAGTCCTGGGAGAGGATAGAGTGGCCACCAGGCAGCTCTCCTCTCCCAGATCATGGAGGCCAGCTCTCCTAGCCTAAGACCACCACCATGTGGAGGTGTAAAGGTGGTGCAGACATGAGTGGGAGTCAGGTGTTATGTCAGGGGTGGGTGGAATGGAGTCAACCTGGCTAAGGCATGCATGTGCACCTCCACATGTGCACCCAACCTCATCTAGGGCTCCATGGATAAAGAAGGAGAAAAACTGAAAAATGCGGGGGTTCTGGCTAGATGATGCCCCCAGGCTGGCTCCGGTGGTTCCACTGAGGTGAAATGGGAGTAGCCTTGAATGACCATGGATGCCCATCACAGATGGCTGATACAAGTCACATCCCACCAGGGAGAGATAAACATCAAATGGAATAGAAATGAGATCAAAAGCATAATTGAAGAAATTACACTAGTTTTCAATCTTTCAGACAGGAGGCCAAATTTTCAGCTGGCCTGAATTGCCATAAGCTCCAGATGTGTCAAAGGTATGTGTCACCAGGCTTGTGGCAAACTACTGGGAGTTTACACCCCTTGCATCTCTCTGACACCTGCTAGACCATTCTCTTCATGGTCTAGCATGCATCATTGTTCAGGACCCCTGACACAGAGCTTGTGCCCTAGATGTGATACAAGCTGCTGTAAAACAGGGAAACTGTTGCATGTACACCTGAGCTTGGAAAATCAGGCAGCAGGTGCAGCAACCAGTAATGGCACAGCTGCGTCAATGACAAACTTTGACACAGGATTTGCTGCAAGCCCTGCACCAATCATTGAAAATCCAGCCCAGGGTGTTAACAGAGCAGGAGATCAATGTTTTTTCAAGGGGGCTTACTTTTAGCCCACACTATGAGGTTAAACAGTTTGGTCTGACATTGGACCTACAGAGATTTTTTTTAGAAATTTAAGATTGAGATTCTATTTTGGCACTAAAGAAAATGACAATGTTTCCACTCCAGAGAAGGTAAAACAAATGGAATTAACAAGAGCATTAAGGGTCAAATCATATTTTCTGCCACCAGGCCCAATTCCTGCAAATATTCTGCTCTACTGTACTTTAGTAGAGAAGGATCAGGATGAATATATTAAAAATGTAAATATATTAGACAGAAGTGAATGTATAATCTTACAATAGGGGAATTTAGGGCCCTCAGGAATTTGAAAAACAACAAAACAATTGTTATTAAAAGTGTAGATAAAGGAGGGAAAACTGTCATAGAGAACTACTGGTATTATAAGAGGGAGTGTAAGAAACAATTGGGGAATACTGAGAACTATACTAAGGCAGAGGTCAAACTGGTAGAAGATATAAAGTGAGCCGCAGGTGATTTACTGGAGGAGGGAGTTACAAATGAATGGCCCACAGAATGGGAATATCAGGTTCTAAAATGCAAGCACCCTAGAACACCAGTGCTCTACACCCTTCCCAAGGTGCATAATAGTTTACACAATCCACCAGGGAGGCCTGTTGTGGCTGACATTGGTGGAGTCCTGGAACTCCTCTGCACCTTTGTTGACTGCTAGATTAAGGGTCTGTTGGAAACCACAAAAGCTTACATTAAAGACATTACATATGTAATAAAACTGATAGAAGGAATGAATGAGAGGGATCTGGATGTGGAAAACTGCATCCTAATGACATGGGACTTCACACTTCTATACCCCATGAAGGGAGGGACTACGAGCACTAAGGGAAATTCTGACTGAATGCAGAACAGAAAATACACCTTAAATTAATTTTTGGTGAGATTGACTGAAATGGTGTTGTCAAAAACTATTTTGTGCTTGAGAGTAGTTTTTATTGGAAAAAGAAAGGTACAGCGATGGAGTCAACTATGGCCCCATTGTATGCAAATATCCATATGAATGCCTTTGAGAAAAGTATGTGCGTGACGAGGAACAGAATGTATAATGGAGTTAGATAACACAATGGAAATGTTTTACTGATCATATCTTTGTGATGTGGAAGGGCACAGAAGAAGAATTAGTGAGTTTTCACAAGTTCTTGAACAGTAGGACAAAGAACTCACGATTTGTGAAAAAAAAAACCATAGCAGAATCTGCACCAGTTTTTTTAGATATATAAAAATAACAATAGATTGTGCACCAGGCTCTATTGCAAATATTTGTACAGGAACTCCATTCTTCATGCAAGCAGTTTGCACCTGAAAAGAACTAAGGACAATATATCTGTGGGACAATTTTTAGAGCAAGGAAGAACTGCTTAGAGGAAAAGGAATACATCAAGGCAGCAGAGGAGACAGAAAGGCATTTCAGTATCAGGAACTACAAACAAGACACAATCAGAAAAGCAAGAACCAGACCAGATAATACAGACAAGAATGACTTATTGATGGATACAGGAAGGAGAACACAAATAGACACAATGAAAAGGATTATTTTTCAACCTTTACTCTGAAAGCATTGGGGACATTAAACATACTGCTCCCAAATACTGGGGCATTTTACAATCTACCAGTGAAGGACAAACAGAGTTTCAGGAACTGCCACTGGTAGTGGTGAAAAAAGCTAAAAACTTGAAAAATTGGATGGTTCATAGTGACCACCTGGTCCCAAAGGACACAGGTGGAAACTTTTTGCCAGGTTTTAATATTAAGGGGAATTATCCTTATGGGAGGTGTGTTCACTGCTCTAACACACATCAGCTGAAAAAAATACTCAGTACAGCAACTGATATGAAACCGATGGTTAAAGAGTTAATCAATAGACAGAAGCAGTTGTATATGGCACTAAATGAATGTGTGACCTTATTTATACTGGCAAAACTGGGAGAGAACTTAAAGAGGAACATAACAATAATATTCTTACAGAAAAAAAATAAATTACCCAGTACTAGAGCAGCTGGACGCATCATCCCAAGTCTCAGGATTTTTGGATCTGAGAAGGTTACCCTCACATGGAGGGGGAAGGGTAACTTAGAACAAAAATTACTAACAAGAGAAGCTTTTAGGTATGGACTTAATGAGGAGATAGACTGGCTGCTCATTATTTAACCTGGTATTTTTCAATTTCTTTCAGGTAAACCATTTTCTATTTTTTCTCTTCCTCTAAGAAGTGAGTTGTATCTTCACACAAGCTCTCTCTGTGACTGCCACACAGTGTAGTTAAATATTTATATTTATTTTATTTATTTATGTATTTATTAACCAATTATTTCACCAGGTGAGACACACTAAGCTGAAAGCTTGTTTGCAGGTGCAACCTGGGAGCACAAGGAAGTTAAGTGACTTGCTCAGGGTCACACAGTATGCACCTAGGGGGCTGTGGGATTCAAACCCAGGTCTCCAGATTTGCAGCTCAGAGCCTTAACCCACTGCGCCATACTGCCTCCTGTTGTATGAAAATATGTTGTTTTTGTACCATTTTCTCAAAATCCCCATTTTAGACTGTTACCATTCCAATGGCAAAAATTTAAATGAATGGAAGCTAAAACTGAGAAGGATTAACAGTAAACACAATTTAGAATGAATAAGAAGTATATTGAGATTAAGTGAAAATATAACAGTGTCAGTGGCTCAGTAGGTAGCACACTCGCCTCTGAGGCCGGGAGATCAGAGGGCTGTGGGTTCAGTTCCCACATCTGGCACTTGGGTTAATATTCCAGTACTGACACTGTAATGCAGCATGAGAGGGGTGCTGCATTTCTGAGGTGCCGTCTTTCGGATGAGACGTTAAACCGAGGTCCCATCTGCCTGGATTGGTGGTAGTTCAGGTGGATGTTAAAGATCCCATGGCACTTATTGAAAAAGAGTAGGGGAATTTCTCCGGTGTCCTGGCCAAATTTCCCTCATTCACTAAAAATACCACCAACAGCTTAATCTGGTTCAAGGTCAGTTGGCATTCATCTGTATCCCCCTCCCCCGGGTCGTGCCTGAAAATAGGCAGGATTTGTCTAGTGCACTTACCCGGTCAACAAAAGCTAAATAAATAAATAAAAAAATAAATAACAATGTGCTCATTTGAGCTCCTCACTTCCTGATTAACATCCCTTTGATGCACTTGAGACTGCTCAGCTCCAAGCACGTAGATGGTATTTTTTAAACAAAGTGTGTGTAGATATTAAACTTGTTGTGGGATTTGAAGATGTGGTTTGATTCAAATTTATTAAATACATATCTTTAAAAATAATGAAGCAAATAGACTCCCTACTCTCATCATTCCTGCCAATGAGCACTGAAAGCTTTTCAGGTTGGGGACATGGCGAGGGTCTGCCCACATCATGACATGTGGACATGTCTGATGTCATGACGTCTGCACAGGCATCTGATGTCACCATGTCTGGATATACTGCTCAAAGGGAGTCAATAAGTAAACACTAGGCAGCCTGGTTCGGTGCTTGCTCAATGCACTTACATGAGCAGTCATGAAAAAGTAACAGCTCTAAAGGCAAGAACTGCATTTGCAGTTATGTTTACAAAAAAAAAGATGCTATGTAACTGAAACTTCATTAAAAAGACTAGCTGAGGCACTATACATACTGAGCTATGTAAGGGAAACACAAATATTTTGTATGGTATAATGAGACTTTATAAACATGCAAAGTACAAGCCCTCTTATATGAAAGAAGTTTGTAGAATGGGCAAAGGAGTAATTTATTTGCATATACTTTTCTGAACAGCCAAAAGGAAGTCACAAAGTTACTTTATTAAGGTAAAGAAGTTTACTTTGTTGTTTTTTAAAGCACTACGGTTTGTGTGAAGGTTGTTTGTGGACTTATAACTTAATAAGCATTTTTGCTACTTATTTACAGAGAAATATAATAGAAACAGACATTAAGTAAGTAGTACCCACTCTGCTCAATGAAGAATATATAATAAATAAAGTATCAAGAGAATTCACATATAAATGGTTAATTTTAAGTCTATATTTTGTGTACAGGAGTGTGTTTAACCTACATGGCCAATAGGTATGCTTCATTCTGAGTTTGATTTTTGGAGCACGTTTCATTAATGGGTGCTTAAATTGACTTAAAACAAATGAAACAATAAACATATATAACATTTTATATCTAGATTCACCTTCCACCCTGAAGAAGAGGCATATGGATACCCCAAAACATTGGTGGGTTTTAAGGTGTTTGACTATTGGCATATGTACACAGTAAACTCTTTTGTCTTAAAATATTATTGGTGAATAGTTATAAATTCCTGTGCATTTTCTCTGTATGTTTGTGGCATTCATAGGAAAGACTGCTCCATCATAAGAGCTTTTTTTGTGCCTTGGGAGGAGCTGGACATTCCTTGCTATTTTAAACTTTTTACCTACTTAGTTAATGAAGTGGGGTCATAAGAAGGCTATCTTAGGCTGGCCTGGTGGTGTGGAGGGCAGAGGCATCCATGTCTCACCTGCCATCATGCCGGTGACCTGGGGTAGGGAATGATCTTGGGCCACTTGGGGTTGGCCAGTGGTAGGAAGATTGACCACCCCAGCAGATGCTCTCCTCCTTCGGGGATGGAGGGCAGACTGTGCTTCTATAACACTGCCTCCTAGGTGACCGTGGGAGGCAGTACAGCTGGTCAACAATTGTGTGTGGGGGATGCTCCCCATCAGAAGATATAAGCATGTCCTCTGACATACACACATTAAACCACCACCTCCATGGACCATCTGTGGGCTCAGGGGAGAACACCTGAAAAAACGCCGGCCTGCAGGATGCCACCCCACAGAGCCCCACAAACCTCACACCATCTACTGGGCACAGGGACAACAGATCCAAATATGGCACTGGAAAAAGGGCTTGGGGACCCCCCCATGGCCTCACCACATGGGGCACTCTGTGGGGCACTCAGTGGCCCTAAGGTGAATCTCAGGGATGGCAGGAGATGAGGTTGGGGGAACTATGAGGGATGAAGGGGACCATCAGTATAGGGGAGAGAAAAAAAAGAAGCTATGTTGAAAATTTGGGTAAGCAGTAATAAAAAACAAAGTTGTGAATGTACTTTGAAAGTTTTCAGTATTTACTCCTAACTTTGGTCATTTTCAATATTTTGACCCAAAAATTTTCCACATAGCCATTTTTTTAAACCACCTCATGAATGTGATTTTTAGATCCTGGCAAAAATGTATTTTCATATCTGTGATGTGAAATGACATTTCAGCAAGTATTTGAAAATTCTTATCTATTGGGTTCATGAGGTGGAATCATAAGAAAACTATGCTGCAAATTTGGAGTGAAATTATATATATATATAAAAATGATGATGCTACATTGACATTTTTCAGTGCTCGCTCGTAACGTTGGCAATGTTCAATATTCAGACCCCAAATTTTCAACATAGCCATTTTTTCACACTTCCGCATGAACCTGACAGTTGTTCAAATCCAGTACAAAATGTGATTTTGCATTTGTGGTATGAAATGATGTTTTGTCCAGTATTTTATAAATGACACCTGAAGGAGAGGGTAATAAAGAGACTATTTTGAAATTTCGGGTTCAGAATGTCACAAAAATAAACTATTGTTGTTTGCAGGGACAACTGTTGGTTTACTGGGGACTACGTTGCCTTCCCATGCCAGTGACCTGAGTTTAGGTGTGATCTCAGTGAGCCAACTGAATGGGTCAAGGCTGGGGGGGGGAATGCTGTGGCCTGTGGAATCAGCCCCAGCCTGGGGCGGGACACAGCAGTGTTTTGGTGAACACATGACACCTGATGGTGGACTGGGGAGCCTTCCCTCACAAGGGTTTCACATGTGTGTCCAGGCCTGAAGGGCCCATGCACTCTGTCAGGACTGTCTCCAGTATACTATTTCATTTTGCACAGGTCCCAACGCAACCTACGCAAATGAGGATACGATTCCACTATCAGAAAAAGAATTGAAGTTACTTGCAAAAAACTACATTAATGCAGACATTAGGGTTGAAGAACATAAAGCACATAAATTAGAGAAATGAAAAACATTGGATGCAGTAGGGGAGGGGATGGGCTGACATGCATTAATAGGCATCAAGGGAAGGGGGTGGACAGGGTCCATTTACAGAAGACAGAGCTCCCGGGGCTGGAAGTCCTAAAGGAAAACAAGGTGATGGGACTGGATGGGATTTACCCAAGGATACTTAAGGAACTGAACACTGTGCTAGCTGCCTCTCTGACAACATTATTTAGCGCCTCATTCAAAATGGGGGTGGTTCCAGATGGATGCAAGAGGGCCAATGTTGTTCCTCTGCACAAGAGCAGCAGCAGGGAGGAGGCCAGCAATTACAGTCTCACATAAAGGGTGGGGAAGGTTTTTTTTTCCAAATTGTTTAACCAGGAATGCAACACTAAGCTGAAAGCTTGTTTTTGTACATTTTGTACATGCATGTGGTATTAGAGGACTAAGCTGGAAATATAGGATATGTAACTGGCAAAATGTTGTGTTTTCCTTTGCGTAGAGGGTTAAGGTTAAATATGGGATCTGTAACTAGTAAAATGTTACTTTGGTTTAGTCCAGAACTCTGGCCATACTGTTTTGTAGAAAGCTAAGCTCTATGATATAAAAAAGTGCAAACTGTACAGTTGGGGTATTTTTAGTGAATGTTTAAACAAATGCAGAACTGGCTTTCATTTTGGATAATTTACAAGCCAAACTACAGTCTTCTATAGGAATTTGCCTTGTCTGGGGAGGAGTTACTTAAACTAAAGGTTATTGCCTACTAAATGTAGTTGCTAGGCTTCAAGTTCCCCTTTCCTGCTTGGCTTCCTTCTTTTATTTTGGAACCATGCAGCATTACACCATAGAAACATAAAGGAGAGAAGAAATCTATTAAAGGAGATAGGAAATTATCTTTACACAATTAACTGCCCTTCCATCTTTCTTTCTATGCCAGTTATGTATTCTGATATGCACTGACCAATTATTGATAAATAAATAATGTAGCTTTGGGGTGCCCTCAGATTTACATAGAGTTCCACTCTCCTCACCAGCTACTGCTAGTCCTTTGCATATTTCTAAGACATTCTATGACATAATAGTATAGAATGTTCAAGCAGTATGAAAAGAGAGAGAACAGTGACAGCTATGGAGAGAAGAATTTCAGCATAGTTCCAAAGGCAATAAAATTAGATTATTAATTTAACAAAGAAGGTCAAACGCATATCAGAATTTTGAATAGACACTGAAAGAACAACAGGAGGGCATGCAGAGGTGTAAAAAATATTTCCTATCACCTTTAAAGGAGAGAATAAATATATAGAAGATATGTGAAATATTGTGTTTCCTAAAGTTTTCCAAAAAGCATCAGCTGTTCTTTAAGGGGGCTGGAAAGAGCAATTAGACTCAAGGTATGAACTGTAGCCATTTAAAAAAATATACTGGGAAATAATGAAAACTACCCCCATGTCTGATTCAACCTCAGTTTTCTTCATATATATATATATATATATATATATATATATATATATATTATTTAAACAGCTAGTGTAATTACCCTTTTTATATTGTGTATCCTTTGGAATCATCTGTTTTACACATCCAGCCTTTTACTGGAGTGTATTAACGTGCTGAATAATTACCTTTTATAATTTCAAAATACATCCATCTGTGTGATGTATCCCAAAGCTGGTCTTCTCTGGGCTCTGTGTGCACTGTTCAACAGAAAATGGTAGTGACATTGTGGGAAAACAGCTGCAGTGAACCAAATGGCAGCACTGATCAGACAGGATCGAGTAAAATGACACTTTACACAGTCACCCATACTGCACAAAAAACAGCTGTGGTGCATGCCAGTAATCGTGTGACTCTATCCCTATGCAAAGACTGCAAATGTAAAGGAACTCAGAGGTTTGACAGTTGCTGGGCACAAAGGGGAAGTGTACACTTGAGGGGGTGATCGTTGGAGTCCTAAAGGTTTATTAAAATGCTCATGGGCTCAGCAGTGCTCTAATAAAGAGCTGGAGGGGCTGGACCCTGAGTGAAAGGGTCAAGTCACTGGGCTATTAATCTATTCACCCCCTAGATGTGTGACTGCTATGGGCCCCCGTTGCTAAAGGGGGGGGGACTGCAGTCACCTAGTGAGGGTTGACATCCCATTACTTTTGGCTGCATCAGTGATTAGCAGAGTTACCAGGTAGATCTTGCTGTGTAGGGAACAGCCTGAGAGACTTTTTTGGTGGGAAGAGCAGAGTGCAACTGATAACTCAGCTGAACATTCTGCCAGCAAACAGAAAAATGACAGCTGACAGTAAGAACATTCAGTGACCGAGTTATGTCCTTTAAAAAAAATCACACAGTAAAACACTTCAACAAACAGTTGATTTCATCCTTATTCAACTCTGGAAAACAACAGTTTTCATCTGACACTGAACCTGATAAAATTAGTGTAGGAAACAGACAGTGTAGGAGAACACTCATGATGCTTTAAACAGTGACTCACACAAGCTACTAGAGGTTGTCAGTTTGTAGCTGGAATACGGTGTCCTCAAATCTGGCAAGAGAAGACTGACAGGCTACCCTCCCTCTATGTCACTCCCGCTTCCTTGACCATGAATGGCATTGGACAGTTAGATTCATTTCCTGCTTTTAAAAATTGATTAAAAGATAATTCAAAGTTAAAATTAACAATTAAATATAACAGAAACCCAACAAAATGGACCATTACAGACCAAGGAACTGTAGCTTAAAGGGTTTACAAAATAGTAATTCATTTCATTTGCTCTTTAAGCTCAGTATTCTCCCAGAAAAGTGCCATAGTATCCCTTTTTTTACAACAACAAATTTATTGTTTTACTTGAAAAACATTATGGTAGGCTCAAGAAGGAGCTGTGTTTTCAGTGTCCTTACTGCACACCCACCACTGAGCAGAACAAGAAAATGCCTTCAGGTAAAGTGCTTAGGGGAAATCTCAAACAGGAGAGATGATTTTAAAACATATAGTACAAATAACATGTAGAACAAAAAAAAAATCTGTGTGTTACCTTTTTTCAGCACTTGTAAGCTCTATGAGCCATTAAAGAAAGCAGAACACTGCACTGCTATGCAATGAAGGGTATGCAGTCAGGTAACCAGCACAGCAGAGTGAGGTGGGTGAAAGCCCTTTTGCTTAAATAAATGCAGGTACTAAATGGTGATGAATTTGAAGTACACATTGCAAGTGTAATGAAATAACTAAAAAAATGGTTCAGTACACTCATTACAGTGTTCACAGAAAACAAAATGAATTGTGTATAAAGAAATGAAGAAACTGTTTAAAACTAACAGACAAGCGATGTAAGGTATGGCACAAGATACTGCTGTATGTTTGATAGTATATTTTTTAATTATGGATTTTGATAAAAAAGGAAGGATTATTAATACTCATATATTCTGCATTATGTTAATTGAAAAAATAAGCAAATCCCTTTAAAAAAGCCCGAAGGAGGGATGAAACATTGGGGTACATGAAAGTACATTTTAATGTATAATGGCTTCATTACAAGAATGAGAAGCAACTTGCACCAACATTTTTCTATAAGAAACTTCTGAATAGTATCTATAGGCTTTCACTACTAGTACAGCACAATTCACCATTTTTTTTATTGTATATGGCTCTTGGTATTCTTATTCCTATTGGTGGCAGTTAATTATTGCAAGTTACTTAACTGAGTCATTAATTCTCATTCTCCTATACATTTGGATAACCTACTTGCAATTTTTTTATTTTATTTTTTTTATTTAGTTGTTTAACCTGGAGTTGCACACTAAGCTGAAAGCTTTTTTACAGGAGTGACCTGGAAGCACAGGAAAGATGAATGACTTGCTCAGGGTCACACAGTATGCAAGTGGAAGCTGTGGGATTCAAACCCAGGTCTGGTCTGCTGGATGTCACCAGATTTTCAGCTCAGAGCCTTAAACCACATTTACATTCCTTGTCACTGATAAAGTTTAAATTACACAGCACAAAACCTATTTTGTAGAAGGTCTTTTGTGATATTTGGGCCTATGTTGCTAAATGACCTTGCAGAAAGTATATCTGAGCATAAAAGTGTGAAAGTCTTTAAAAATAAGTTAACATCTTGTCTAAGCAGAAATGATGTTTGTCAATGTTTTTATATTATCCAATTGAATAGTTGTTATTTAAATTTTACTGTACTGATTTATAACTGTTTTATGTTCTGTACATTTGCCAGGCATTGCTGAAAATGGGGGTTTATAACCCAGTCCATTGTTCTGGTTTCAAAGAAATAAATAATAATAAAAAAAAAATAACTTCTTGTGTAGCACTCTTCTGTGTCCATTGGTATGCTCCCTTCCCTATCCCATTCTAAGCACTTGCTGGTGTCCAGTAGCAGCCCACCTCCATTCTATGTTTCATTCCAAGCACTTACTGCTGTACAGTTGCCCTCTCATCACTCTCCCTCTCCCATTCCAAGCACCCTCTGATGTTTTGTAGCACCCCCACCCTTTCCTCTGTCTCTTTGCAAGCACTTTTCTGGTGTCCAGTGGCATCCCTTCCACAGTGGTAACCAATGCCATTGGTAGCCTTAGTGGGCCATGTCATGCCATGTTGCATGCCGATATCACTTTCTATGCATTGGGTAATACAAAGCTTATGAGAACAGTATTGCCTCACGGCGCAACATAATGTCCAATATTGTTCATCATGGCAATATCTACCACTATATTTTCCCATCTTTTCCAAGCACCACTTGGTGTCCAATAGTGCCCCTCCCTTTCTCCATTCATTCCAAGCCCTCTCTGGTGCCCAGTGGCATCCCTTCATTTACCTATCTCATTTCAAAGAGTCTCCGGTGTCTACTGGTATACCCTTCATCTTCCTGCCTCATTCCAAACACTCCCTAGCATCCAATGAAACTCCTGTTTCTCTGTTGGTAATCTATCCCTCTTCCTATCTATCCACAAGCACTTTCTGGTGTCCAATAACAGTCTCTTTCTCTACCCATCCATTTTAATTACTCCCTGGTACCCAGAATAACTCCTATCTCTCTCTCTCTCTGTCTGATTATAGCACTCTTTGGTGTCCAGCATTACTCCTCCTTCTCTGCATCCCATTCAACATATTCCCTGGTGTCCAGTGTTGCCCGCTCATTTTCTCCAAAAGTTCAGAATCCTCTCTGGTGACCAGTGGTCCCTTACAATAATTATTTAACCCCTCTACTTCAGCCCCTTTACACCCCTGACCAAGTCTGAGACAAGTGCAGCCCTCCACATTCCTCAGTCATCTGCCATCTGCTGTGAACACTGCAGTACCTCATTATATATTAGTTTAAAGCTCAGTATTGGTAACAAAGCCTTTCATATTATAAAATGTGTTATGATGATATTCTGCTCAGACAACAGCTAAGCACAAAGGTGACTGGACAGATCTGGGGATCATCATCTGGAAGAGGGTTAATAGGGTGAGTAGCATCACTGGCACATGGTGTTATATTCTTTTATTTGTAGGTTCTTAATTAACAAGCCACAACTGGTGACTCAAGCAAAATCTTTTTATTACTGTATCACACTGTGCACTCCTATACTGTAGACACCATGGGCTCGACTTTCAAAGGGTTCCATAGATCGATGCAAGCTTTGGCACTTGGCAGTTTGTGGCCAAGCCCAGTGCATCAGGGACCATGCACCAGATATTCATAGAAAGGAACAAAAGTTTCCAGCTGTTCCATAACCCTTCCCATGCACAAAACAGATGGCACATAGGAGGGGAATGATGGAGGCTGTCAGCAGCCCCTGGCCAATCAGTAATCAAACCAACCAGAGGAAAGGGCCCCAGGCATCTGCTGACCCACCTTCCAACAGCCACCAGGGACTGTTCTCATCCATGGCAACAGCACCGGCCTGTGTGAGAGGTTTCCAGTGGGTCATGCAGAGGTGTGCATGGCACCATAAGCTCTCACTTTGGGCAGGCTGTGATGCTTAGAAAAATTCCCCAAAAGAGGATGCTTAATACCTAGGCACCCTACTACTATGGTGCATACCTTCTGGTGCAGGTGGACCCCTTTTGGCCACAGGCAGCATTTGAAAATCAGAGCTGATGAATAGTGTGGTGCATGGGGCCTCCTCCATCAGTTCTTTTTGATTCAAGCTCTGTGCATCAGTCTCAGCACTCTGAAAATTGAACCCCTTGTCTTCAGCCTGCCCTCTAGGGTGCCTCTTGCAACTACAGACTTCTAATAACACACATACTGTACTGAGGGAGTGCCTACAAATGCTTAGTGTTTATTAACTACCATTACATCTCTCCCTTTCTAAAATGAAATAATGTATATTTATTTAAGTACAAAAGTTAGAGATGAGAGATTTCTAGCACTTCACTCTCAAATGAGTCTTTACCACTCATGTCCCTGAGTTATTTCTTGATTCCACCAATTAACAAATCTCAGTCAGTCTTTCAGAACTTGTAACTGCTTGACCTGATCTTCTCAGCTTTAGTAACTTGTATTCCTTTGAATCCATATTCCTTATAGCTGTCTCATTGTGTGCATCATCATTTTTGAAATCTACAATTTTTTTCCAATGTCTTAGTAGTTTGTGAAGTCTGTCTCTCTTGCTTCTGTATGACAGTATTCACAGTTAATAGATCAACCTCTTGGCAGTCCTTGATCCTCTTAAGAGCTTTATGAATTTTCCTTAAGACATGTCCTTGTTCAGTTTTCAGTTTTTATTATCCTGAGCCAGTCTGTTCTTTTACTATACCATTCAGGTTCCATTTATTATCTTTCCTTCCCTTGAGGCACACACTATCTCCTGGCTGCAACTCCAGTAATGGTTGAGTACTTCTATCAAGATAAATCTTTTGTTTTATTTTCTGTCATTGTTTGGTCTGTATTACATTTTCTGCATTTATTCTAAGCAACTCTTCCTCCACTGGATGCATCAGTCTAATTCTTCTTCCCATTAGCAATTGTGAAGGTGACAGTGCACTTTCAAGTGGAGAACTCTGATATGCTAACAGTCCTTTATAGCTGTCTTCTTCTTTGTTGTGCGATATCTTCATGATGTTTTTAACAATTTGCACAGATTTCTTGATCCCATTTGACTAGGATGATTTGGACTTGAGGTACTGCGTACCAATTGCCATTGTCTTGCAAACTGCTTAAACTCAGCACAGATAAACTGAGGTCTGGTGTCATGGAATACCTCATCAGCTTAGTTTTGATGCTTGTGTGTGAGCAGAAAACACTCCATGCAGACTTTACTGCTGTCTTTCAGCTGATTTCACCAACTAAATTTTTATCTCATTGCTGCACATCGTTGTAGCATTTGGAGCCCTGCCCCATTTGCTACAGGAAGCAGGAAGAGTGATTCGTAGTTCCCAAACTACTGTTGGGAACTACAAATCGGTACTACCATTTTAATTTGTAAATCCTGACCTCTAAAGCACATCAGCTTTTGTGTCTGGTCCACGCATGAGTGGGCTATGCATATTTTAAGCAGATTTGGGCTATTTTGTTAAATCTTTGGGACCTGACCTTTCCATAGCACTTCTGGGTCATCACCCGGTACATTAACAAGCCCTGCTGCGAGCAGGGTGAGCATGAGCAGGACATGCACAGCGCTGTGCATGGTGATGCATGCGAAGATGCATGCAAAGACACGTGCATCTGCACTTGTTTTGCATGTTCGTTGAAGAGAGCGGGTATCAGGAGACACTATCATACCATAAGGAAAGTCTGGTAAGATGTGCCTGAAAGCATAGTGTTGACTCTGTTGTTCTGCAGTTATAAACTTTCTTTGGCTGTTTGTGAATCTGTGCATTACTTAACTGTTACTCAGTTTAATATAGCACTGAAGTAATATCAGCTTACTACCTAGCAGTACTTTATAGTTTCTGTCATGGAGAATATTATTGAAACAACAAAAGGAAAGTTAGGGGTAATGTGTTCCTTAAGCAGTATGTATTCTATCACAATTATCCATCCCCCCAACAACTGGTTTATCTGCCAAAATGCCTTGACAATGCTGATATGGCCTATATAATTACTTAATTTAATAAAAGATTAATGGAAATAGAGCAAAGCCAGAAGGACATGGCTGACCGCTTTCAAGTATGGTTACTGGCCCAAACAACACAAAGTGGCACAAGCATTACTTGCCCACAAAGTGTGGCACAAACACAAAACTCCCCTTAGTGTGTCTCAGACCAAGTCTGTATAAACCAAAATCCTCCTAATAAAAAAGTGGTGGAGAAGAGGAAGAAACTAATAATTCAGAAGACTTGTGGTATCAGGTACAAAACTCTAAAATACCAAAAAAAAAGAAGGGTAGAAAAGCGAATCAATTTACCATAGCAGTCTCAAACTCCTTTGACCCATTAGTTCAGGAGGCAATGCAAAATGAATGTGAAGAAACAACCAATAATTCTGAGACAAAGTCCACTGAATCAGTGAACATCCCACAAACCAGAGAGAAATGTAACATAAACTCAAACAATACTGCATTTAGTTCCATAAATGAACCCCTAACAATGTTAGAACCATCCCTAACTATGACAACTCCATCTTCAGACCTAGGGCTAAATGACTCAAATGAGCCACTTGCACATATGGAAACCCAGGTAGAAACTCACAGTAAAAAAACAGGTCTTTGTCTTAGGTGATTCCATTGTAAAGGGGCTTGACAGGACAATTTGCAATAATGACAAAGAAAACAGGACTATGTCTAGTTTTAGAGGGGCAAAAATAACTGACATTACCAAAATGTCTGGAGACATACTACGTCAGGGAAATGTCAACAAATTAGTGATCATACATGCTGGGGCTAATAATGTGCTGCAGCAACATATGCAGCAGATTAAACAGGAAGTAGTTAACCTAACTAACAAATTAGTGGACCTGGGATGTGAATTTGCTTTCTCAGAAATCTTACCAATTTTGACAGCTACATATCATCAAACATGTAAGCTAAAACAAATCAATAATTGGCTTAGACAATGGTGCATGAAGCAGGAAATAGGGGGTGTTAGACACTGGGAGGAATTTGTTAACAATGACCTCTTGTACAGCAAAGATGGATTACTCTTGAGCAAATTAGGATCTCCACTTCTTGGAAAATATCTAAAATGAATACATAGATACTCATTTAAATTAAGTTGTAGTGGAGTTGGGGCTATTTCCAAAACTTACACAGCAACCCAATCATACCCACTACCACTCAGTAGCACAGCCACTAATAAAAGATAAACAAAAATGATAAAAAACAAAAAGATGCAAAGAAGGAAAAAAAAAATAACTCAGAGGACAGTGGTGCATACTAGCCTAACAAACTCTGGTAACAACAGTTCAGTCCCAAACCTAGGTATGCCTCACAACCCAAAGGAACTTAAGATTCTGTTGATAAATGCAAGAAGTCTAATCAGTAAAATGGATGAACTAAAATATATTTTAACAAGTAGAAATATTGACATATGTGGTATTACAGAAACTTGGCTCTTAGAAAATGATTGGAACATGGATATACCTGGTTATGATAAATTCCTAAAGAACAGACAGAATAAAAAGGGTGGGGGCATTACATTATACATATCAGCTAAGCTCAAGAGCTATCAGATATGCTTGGAAGCCACAAGCGCTGAAATTTTGTGGACCAGGATAGTATCTGACCACAAATCTATAACTCTTGGCCTAGGCTATCGGGCCCCTAACTTAGGACCCAAGGAAAATCTTACATTCCTTGAACATATAGAGAAAATAGAAACTACTGATGATCTTATATTAATGGGGGACTTCAACCTCCCAAATATAGATTGGCCAAACCTTGAGACTAAGCGATCCCTTGAACGGAGATTTTTAGAAACCATTTTTCAACTTGGCTTAGAACAAATAGTCTCAGAACCTACTAGAAACAACAACATTCTAGACTTAATATTAACTAATATTAAGGATGTAATCTCACCTCCCATTATATTACCACCCTTCGGTGACAGTGACCACAATATGCTTGAACGTAATGTCCAAAGATATATCTATAAAAATAAGAGGATAACCAAAATCTGAAACTACCAAAGAGTGGATTATAAAAGCATTAGAACTAATTTAGCCTCATGGAACTGGGAAGAGGATCTTAAAAATATCATTCTCCAGCAAACTTGGGGTAAAATTAAAGCTAGATTTGATTTCTGTATAAACAAATGGATTCCAGAACATGCCTAATGTAGCAATGCTAAACAAAGGATACTTCTGTGGTGGACAAACGAAATTAAATGCACTATCAAAAAAAAGCATAGAGCCTACTGTAAATACAGCAAGAATCATAAAGTTGCTGACTGGAACAGATTTAAAACACTAGCCAACAAAACAAAAAAAAGCGCATTTGTACAGCTAAAAAGAGGTTAGAAGTAAACCTAGTAACAAATGTAAAAGATAATAAAAAAAGGTTCTACAATTAAACTCGATCTCTCAAAGGAAATCAAAGTGGAATAGGACCTTTAAATTCAGATGGTAAAATAATCACAGATGAAAAGGAAATAGCTGAGGAACTCAATTCATATTTTGGGACTATATTTAAACCCAATGAAAATATAAACATAAATGTACTATCTACTAACAACTCACCAATATTATTTACAGAGCAGAATATACTAAATGCCATTAGTTTAATAAAGCTAGCTCATCTCCTGATCTGGATTGTATTAACCCAAAATTCCTAAAAGAACTCTCTAAAGAACTTTCAGGACCCTTAACTGTTTTATTTAATACTTCAATAAAGGAGGGAGATATAATCCAATCCTGGAGAATGGCCAATATTACACCTATTCTTAAAGGTGGGAACGAACAACTGACAAGCAACTACAAGCGTATTAGCCTCACATCCGTTGTTAGCAAAATCTTGGAAAGACTAATACAATACAAAATTATTGATCATATCAACAGTACTGGTTGTGTTGATATATCACAGTATGGATTTACACCTGGTTGATCATGCTTGATCAACCACATAAACTTTTTGAACCTGTTAGTGATGCCCTAGAAAATGATATGCCTGTGGACGTTGTGTTTCTGGACTATGAAAAAGCATTCAACACAGTCTCTCACCAAATTCTCATCGAACAACTAATTAAAATAAATCTGGATATGAAACTTATAATATGGATAGCTTCCTGGTTATACAATAGACAACAGAGGGTAGTTATTTGAGGACATGAGTCTAAATGGAGTCCTGTCTCCAGTGGAGTACCTCAGGGCTCCGTATTGGGCCCACTTCTATTTAACGTACTAGTTTGCAGTATGCAGACAACAAGAGGCATCTGGATAAACAAATATGCAGATGAATGCAAGCTTGGGTGTCTAGTAAACGATGCCCAGTCTGTAACTACATTGCAAAATAATCTAAACAAAATCTGTAACTGGGCCACAGATAATAAAATTAATTTCAACGTGGCTAAATGTAAGGTTATGCATATGGGGAGGAATAACAATCGGGCTACCTATGTAATGAATAACATAAAGCTCACAATCACAACAGAAGAGAAAGACCTGGGTGTCACAATATCTGACAACCTAAAATTTGACATACACACAAATAAAACAGTTAAAAAATGCTATGGTATCTTAGGTAGTATTCTGAAGCACATTAAAAGTAGAAAACCTGAAGTTATTCTACCACTATACACTAGCCTTGTACGTCCACATTTGGACTTTTGTGCACCATTTTGTACTCCAACCACAGTAGGCTGTCAAACCATGGTTGAAAAGGTTCAGCACAGGGTCATCAAGAAGATCAACAATATAACTAACAAAGACTATGAATGTAGATTAAAAACACTTGGGTTATTCTCCTTGAAATATCGATCCCTTAGGGGAGATCTAATTTAAACTTTTAAGGCTCTCCAGAAAGAGTCCATGTTAAATACAATCTGTTTGGAAAGACAGCACATAAGCACCAATACAAGATCTCATAATCTTAAGTTAAAAACCGCCTTGTGTAAAACTATGAAGCATAAGAGGTTTTTTACCCAGAGGGTGCCACCCATATGGAACTCACTTCCTAGTGACATTGTCACAAGTAATACTAAGGAGCAATTCAAAAGAAGACTAGATCTTTACATGGGTAATAAAAAGTACAGCTTCTACTGATAATCATGTCAGTGGTGAGTTCTCTATGGGCTAACGCCTTTATGAACTCATATTCAACTATGAAACTAGGTATACTATACCTTGAAAAGATTGCTTTCAGGCAGTTTATCATGGTCCTGCTAGTGGTGCTGTGCAGTGTACACACTCACAGATATAGGGAGTAGTAATCAGTCACAGTGGATGGTGCTCACTTCTGGTATGGTACTGTAAGTTAGGTGGCTGTGTGAGTGGTGTGGATCTCTCCCCCCAATATTCCTCCTTGGCTACAGTATAAAGGGCTGAATACTGAGGTGGAGAAACTCAGTTTTAGAGGGAGGCTCTGACTTCTCAGTTTGTTTGGAGCTGAAAATATGCTGTGTGTGCTGAGAACAATAAGTGACACTGGTTTTTGCAGGAGCCCGCCCATGACAGCCATTAGTGGTGCATGGTTCAGGGAGCTCTCAGAGTAACCAGCATGGGTGGTGTTTGTTAATAAACTAAGCTGGAGAACAGAAGACTCATAATATGGGTCCAAAATATTGTTGGATTACACTTGTGAAGAAGTGAGAAAGGACAGCACTATCGGTGCCGCCTGACAGATGGTTGCAGAAGAGGGTGAATGCTGACTCAAATAACAGGCAGCTTCACTCTTTAGTAAAGCAGAAGAAGTCCTTTTTTTTCTTAAGAGCAGCATAATTTGTTGTCTTTCCACTACCATCTGAACTAACTGTCCACCTCTGCTGCTGGTCTATGGTGGTTAGTCCCCAAAACACATTTGCACTGTTACTTGGCTGAATTTTTGTCTGATAACTTTGTTTATAAGCCACCTTTTGGTCTCTACCTTTTTAATGCAAATAATTTGTGAGATAAAAGCTTCAAAAAACATTAGCAAGAAGTGGAAGGTGAGAAAAAACACTTGCCGGAAAAGCAGCAGAAAGGAAAACAAGAGAAAAACAAAGAGGGGCTGAAGATCCCTAAAGAAGCTTCTAAAGGTAAAATCAAGCAACAACAAAGAAAAGCAAAAACTGAACAAGATCTTTTTAGCTTTTTTGGTACAATTTCAACTTTAAACATTGACAATTCTTTTAGTCCCATACTATTACCAAATGGTGGGGGTGTGGGGGGGAAAATTAACTACCAGGAAAATAATTTGCAGCTGGAAAACCATCTATCAGAAGTAACACATTCTAATCCTGTATTAAAAGCTACAGAACCTGACTGTAAGGAACAAAGTACAAATAAAGAATTGATTAAGTCTGTTTCTACTACTGAATCACATAACGTCTTGATGGAACAGAAAGGGGTGGGTGGGGTGGACTTATTAAATGAGAAAAAACAGATGCCAAATCAGACAGAAGCTGAATTTATTTCTACAGAGTCAGATGTGGCATTTGAAACAGTAGACAAAAAGCATAAGGATGTACAAAAGGAGCAGTCCACTATGGGGTCTATTGCTACTCAAAACAATTACATCCCTGAGCATGGTCAGAGCAGGAGAGACTGTATTAAAGACAATTTTCAAATTTCAAACCCTATAATTCAAACTCCTAAGTTATCCCTGAATGAATTGACCCCCGCTTAGGTTAGTGTTCTACTAGGTGATATTTACCTATTAAAGGGGACTTAAACTCTGTTAAAATGCTGCAGGGGATGATAAAATTATGTAAGATATGGAAGAGATCAAAACATCTATAAATCAGTTGGATAACTTGGTAAAATACATAAATGCAAGGATGTCTCAGATGGAACCTAGGATCTCAGAGTCTGAGGATAAAGCCTATCTATGGGAGAGATAACTGTCTAGACAAGAAAATATGATGACTGATCAAACTAATAAGTTAACTGATATGGTGCTGAGATCCAGGAGGAAGAATTTAAGATTGATTGGCATCCCAGAGTCTTGGGAAAGTAAACAACAATTAAAATATATTGTTTTGGAAATTTTCAGAGCCCTACTTGATATTGTTCCTACTGAACTAAAAATTGAAACAGATCGTGTCCACAAGGCCCTGCAGGCTAGACCAGAAGACGTCCTCCCACCACATACTATTATAGTAAAATTACTTAGATCAGATGACAAGACCAGGTTAATGAATGCCAATTACCAAATGAAATGAGTGGTAGTGAAAGGTGTCATAATTGCCATTTATCAAGACTTACCATGTGAAATAGTTAATGAAAGAAGAAAATATGATAATCTGAAGAAACCTTTGTGGCAAAAAGGCATTGAATCATCAGTTCTGATGCCTGCAAAGCTTAGTGTTATTATCAATGGCAAACACCATGTTTTTTCATCCACAGAACAAGCTGAGAAAGAATTCAGAGTATTATTACCAGATCTATTTCTATGAATGTTTGCTGTTCTCCATTTATTCTCACTTTGGGGGGGGGGTCTTACTCCTATCACACCAGATAAATAAAACCAGTGCCTGGTATCCATTGGGGATTGGAGACCTTTTTTCTGTTTCAGTGTGTGATGGGGAAAATACTTAAGTATAACAAGGGTGACAGGTTTTTATCACTGTGTTAGTCAAACTCTGGCCAGAATCAGGATACAGAATTTAAACATATCTAGACAAGTATGGGGAGCTTAAAAGAGGACATTGATATCACAATTGCTATGCTAAATGTGAATAAATTAAATAATTACAGAAATATATATATAAGGTACTACAATGTGCAAAATCACATCGGGTTAAGATTCTTTAGGCCAGATATTCAAAACTTTGCCCTGGGGCTAAATTAGCACTGCCCAGCGGGCAAACTTAGCGAGGAGCACAAAGCAAGCTACATTCAAAAGGAAATAGCCCGGTGCTAATCCTGCTGAATATAGCAGTCTAAGGCAGCCGGGCAAACTGGTCTGGGAGTGCAGGGCAAAAATAGCCCGGGAATAAGACAGCACTGAATATAGCAACAGGGAAGTGCAAACTGCAACTGCAACTGCAGCTTATTACATTCTGTAGCAAGCCAGTGTTGCAAGTGGAGAACATTGTGTGTGATTGCACAGAATGTCTCACAACTACTGCAAACACACCTCTCAACCTCCTGACTCATAAATCAGGGACAAGGCTTAAAACAATCAGGGACAAAGGTTTAAAATCAGGGTCACACCCCTAAAAATTGGTGATATCCACTCAGGAAGCTGGTAGAATAAGTGGTGCAGTGTAAAATGCATTTTCTAAGGAAGAACACATCTTTAACATTAATGTCTGACATTATGTTATGCCTACAACCCCCACTGTTTGGTCATGGAAACACAATTTGTAGGAGGGACAGAGTAAATGTCTGAGGTAAATTCAGAGACATCCCTGAAAATCAGGGACAGTTGAGAGGTATGACTGCAAACAACAATGTAAGCCACACACTGCAGAACTGTGATTAATGTGCTATGCTGAAGTGAGGTTTGCCCAGGGCTAACCTGATTGCACAGTGCTAACACATTAGCCCTGTGCAAACTGCTCAGCGCCCAGGGCAAATGGGAGCTATATTCAAAGCTCCCATGCAAATGAGCCTACTTAGGTAATCCGTGGGCAAACAAGTACATTTGCATCTCATTAAGTGCTGTTTAGCATACATTACCATGCAGTTTTCCCGGTGCTATTGTATGGAGCAAAAAGCACCCCCTTTTGGTAGGAATGGAAGTACAGGCTGGATGCTGCAGGCCAAGGCATGCCCACAGCATCCCCTATTGGTCAGAATAGAAGTACAAGCTGGAAGCAGCAGGAACTGCGTGCTGGCAGGTACAAGCAGTGCATACAACATAGCTATGTAGCACTGCAAGCAGTACATAATGAGATATATAGATCCGTAGCGATCTATAACTATAGATCGATACAGAGACACATGCACACACACACACACATACACATATATATATATATATATATATATATATACACACACACATACATATATATATTTATATATAGCTATATACACACACACACAAACACTACCAGTGGCCACACATGCCCTGGATGGTGCCCCCACCCCACACCAACAGAGGCAGCCCACAGCAGGTGTGGGTGAAACACAAGTATGCATGGGGCAGGCATAAGGCAAGCCTGCTGGGGATGGGGGTGGGATGTCAGGTGTAGGGTCACTGGGCTGTGCAGCGCAGCCATCCAACATATAGGGACCTGGGCAGACAGGCTGGGCCAGCCAGACCTTCTTAGCCATCATGGTCCCTGTTCCCACCAGTGTTGTTTCCACTCCCTGATAGTCCAGTGGTCCCCCCACCCCCTACAGCATGAATCCTGACCCCCGGTACACGTATATCACGTCAGTATCCCTGGTAGTCTAGTGGTCCCCCCAACCCCTGCACTATTCTGACCCCCATTTGATATCATAATAACTCCATTTCCCTTGAAGTGTAGTGGTCCCCCCACCCACCAGCACATATCCCAAGACTCATTTGGCATAATAAGAACTCAGTTTCCCTGGTAGTGTAGTGGTCCCCCCACCCACCAGCACATATCCCAAGACTCATTTGGCATAATAATAACACAGTTTCCCTGGTAGTCTAGTGGTCCCCCTTCCCCCATGCATGGCTCCTGACCCCAGTTTAAAACTGAAATAGCTCATTTTCCCTGGTAGTCTAGTGGTCCTCCCTCCCGCAAGCATGGCTCCTGACCCCAGTTTACAACTAAAATAGCTCATTTTCCCTGGTAGTCTAGTGGTCCCCCCTCCCCCAAGCATGGCTCCCGACCCCAGTTTAGAAATAAAATAGCTCATTTTCCCTGGTAGTCTAGTGGTCCCCCCCCACAGTGACAACCCGCCCATCCAAATAGATTCCCAGAACAGAGCCGGCATCTGGAGCCAGTCCTTCCTCTCACCACCACTGCCGGCCACCAACCTGAGGTAGAAAGGAGCTCCTTCCTCACCTCAGTCAGTGGCTGACCATGGTGGTGAGAGAGGCTGAACCAGTCACCTGCTCCATTCTGGAAATCTATTTGGATGGGCGGGTTGTCACGTGGGGACCACTAGAATACCAGGGAATATGAGCTATTTTATGTTTAAACTGGGGTCGGGAGCCATGCTTGGGGGAAGGGGAAACTGGGCTTGACTTGCTAGCAGTTTCCTGCTCCCCTTTCCTTGACTATGGCTCCCTTGTCTATTTGTCCCCCCTACAAATTTTGACTGACTGATGTCCACCTACAACAGCATCCTCTGGTTTGTCACTAGTCTCCCCAGGACAACCCACCACTGCACTCTCTACAAAATAGCAAATTGGCTCTCTCTCAAGGACAGATTCAACAGTAAAACCTGCACCTTCTTCTTCAAGTCCCTTAAGGGTCTCATCCTTGACAGTACCACATCCTTCTTTCCCTTGCCTATCACTCACACATCCCCAGACAATCCTCTGGCAGCTACTTTGCAACCCCACTATACTGTACCTCTGACATCCAGTGCTCACTTGCCTACAGAGGCACAACATTCTTCAATGATCTGCCTCCATCTCTCACCCAGTGCCCTTCCATTGCTGTCATCAAAAGCACTTTTACAAACCTCCTCCTTAACAATTATGCATGCACATGCCCCTACCCTTTACCTTTCCCTGTTCTCTAATCCTTTGACTCCCCCATAACTACCCTATCCTCCCACTGTTCCCCGGGTTTCCCCAACAAAGTTGTGTAAATTATGGTGATATGACTCTTGTAAATTATGGTGTTACTACCTCAATTGATTTGTACACAATTCCCTGATTTGTACATAATTGTTTGTAAATTCCTGTGTCTTACCTGAATTATCTATATATAATTTTTTGAATGTCTTCTGTAATTGTTTTGTTTTCATTCCCTGTACCATTTTCTTCCTGACTCTGATACACTGGATGCTTGTGAAAATGGGCAATTTTGCTTACATGCCTTTCCAGTATAAAATAAAAATAAAATGAAATGAAAATGAAGACAGAAGAAGAGGAAGAAGTGTACTCAGATAAACTGATTTTGGCTGAATTGAGAAAGTATTTCCATAAAATCTACAACAATGAATATAGATGTCTTGAAGAAATGATAGTGGATTAATTACACAAAGTCAAAATACCTAAACTAGAAATAAGTAAGGAACCTTTTTTCTTTATTGAAATCATTTTAGCCATTACTGGACAAAAAAAAAAAAGGTTCCATGCCTGACCCAGATGGCTTTTAAAGTGAATTTTATGTAACTTTTAAAAAACTACTTCTATCTTGGTTAAAATTAATGATGGACAAGATCACTTTCAGGTAAGATACTTGATTCCATAAATGACTCCATTATTATTTTATTATTGAAGTAAAATAAAGATAAAAATAAACCAAAAAATTACCGGCTGATATCTCTTTTAAATATAGATTATAAAATTACTACAAAAATGATTGTAGCCTGTATTCAGGAACAAATATCTATATATATATATATATATATTCAAGGTGAACAAAAAGGTTGTATTAAGGGTTGTAATATTTTTGAAGGTTTGGAACATGTTCAAGAGATTATTACTTTATACAGTATTCATCTAAATCACATCTGGCAATAGAAGAAGAAAAAATATTGGTATCCTAGATACTATAAAAGTTTTTGATCTATTTTCATGAGAATACATATTTCTATGCCTACAACAGTGGGGCTTTCCACCTATAATAATGTCCATATTGCAAAAATCATATCACACTCCATTGACCAGTTTTAGAAGAAATACCTATTTATTAGATCCCTTGAGGTTATCAAATGGGGTGAGACAAGGATGCCCCTTGTTTCCTTTGTTATTCATATTTTGTTCAGAACCTTTGTTGAATTTAATTAGAGACAATGGATACATTAATGAGGTTCTGATTAGTCTTGGATATACTAAATTAAATGTATATGCTGGTGATACTAAAAAATCCTCAAGTGTCGTGGCCCGCAAACTTGGCAGAAATTGAAGCATTTTCTTCTGTTTCAGGTTTTGAACTGAATCAATCTAAATTGCAAATCTTGCCTATTACACCTTTAAGTATGGGAGCGACAGTGATCCTTTCTTCTGTCAAGATTGTACAAAATATGAAATATCTCAACATAATTCTTACTAGCGATATGCAGGAAACTATTATATTAAATACAAATGAGATTTATATAAGAATTAAAAAGTTATTGGAGGGATGGGAAAACCAATCCTTTTCCTTACGGGGAAGAACAGAAAATTTGAAGATGTCTATTATGCCTCACTTAATGTATCTGTACCAGGCTGTGCAGGGGTACTTCTCTGAAAAATGGTTTTCTCAAGTTAAACGCATGTTTGTAATATTTTTGTGGTGAGGTGCCTCCCCCCACATACCATAGTGTAAATGTATAATTCCTAGAAACCAAAGAGGTGTAGGTTGCCCAGATCATTTTACTTATTTTACTGTGAATAAAATGAAGACTGCATTTAGATGGTCTGATAAGCGTAATGATTGCATAGATTTTCAAGGCAACTATAATTCTCTGGTGCAGAGGCTATAAATAAGACCCAAATGTAGTGGTTTAAGAGATTATACCATCACATACAAAATTCTTGAAAACCTCCACTGATTCCATAATTAAAGGTGTAGTGAAGGCTTGTAAGATTTGGACCAATAGAGTACGGTCCAAAAAGGTTTTATTACACTTGAATGTCTTGTCTAGTTTGCATCAATGAAAGTATGTGACGCTATACAAACAGTGGAAAAAAGCCCTTCTTGATGCTAGTGTCATTATTTGGCAAGATCTTATTTCGAAGGAAATCTCATGCACTTAAATACATTTAAAGAATATCTTTCAACAGCTAACTTGGGTGATAACTGGAATTTATATTCAATATTAAACTCCAAATTTACTATACTAAAAAAAGGAGATACGGGAAAGTCTACTTTACTGTGACTGTGATATTTACCTGAACAGCAACTTCAATAAAAATACTAGTAACATACTGTAGCTCAAATACATCAATTACTACACTTAGATAATACACAACTTATATATAGAATGTGGTACACCAAAGAAAAATGGGAGATGGAGATGGGGGGGGGGAATACATAATCACAACTGGAAAAAGTTAAGGATTAATGCCAATACATTCTATATGTATACCAAAAATACAAGTATGCAGTATAATATTTTAGATAGAGCATACAGTATATTACTCCTGCCATTGTCTTTCATTTTTAATCTGATAAAGGGAAAAATACTGGCATCAACGTGGGGTGGATGGGTGATTTTTAACATATGTTTTGGAAATGTGAAACAATTAATTCTTTGTGGAGAATAACACATATTGAGTTGGAATGAATATTTAAAAAGAAACTTCCTTTCAAAATGAACTTTTATGTTTTGAATGACTTTGAAAATTTGGGTATAAATCAAACAGAAAAGAACATGTGTGCCCTCGCATCCATGACTACTAAGAGACTAATTTTGCAAAAATGGAACTTCCTAATTTAGGAGAGTTTGGTTCTGGAAAACTTTAAGTTTAGAGAAAATGATAGAATACGTAAACATGAATGACAAGCCTGCATGTTTGGAATATACTGGCTGGAGAGCCATTATGGCCTTGTTGCCTCCAATTTGGAAACTGGACTAATTTTACATAATGTAATAATGTAATGCATATATTATGGTTCCTCATATAGATGACTGAGATATAAATTAATTATGTTAGAATGACTTTTCTGTTTTATTATACATCTGGCAAGAAATATGTATAGTAATTCTGTCACAGGGTGCATTTAATTGGTTGGTTATATGATACAATTCATATTATAGGAGGAAAAGTTTGTAATATCATTTCTATCTATATGTACTCATAATAGTAAATTTCAGTAAAAAATTTACAATTAAAAAAAGAGTATTAATCAGTCACAATTAGGTAATCATGCTATGAAAACAAATCTGTACTTGCTTTCTGAAAAGGATTCTCTGTGATGGGATGAGATTGTAATGGCTCTGCCTGCTAATTTGGTCTGTACTTCAAACATGATTCACAGTATGTCACCATCTTTGTCATTTTGTGATTCATTCTGGGCTAATACATAATCTCATGTGCTTGTTGTTTGCACTTATCAATTACCAAATGTTCTTCATGGCTCTTTTGTAATATTTCCCTTCATAATATTATTTGAAATCACAATTATTTCATCTTTGCAAATGACCCCATCTACCACAATTAGTATACTCCTGCAGTTCCAGTACTCCCTGATATCCACTGGATACTTGTTTTTTTCTATCAGGTCACCCATTAACAATCATCACTTTCAACACTTTTAGCAATACCTCCTTTTCAATTTTTTTCCTTGACCTGCTTTAACCTATGCTCCGCTACTGGCATTGCAGCAACTACTAGATCTACATACACCCTTGTAACATGGCACAAATATGAAGGCTCAAGGGAGGAAAGGTGATAGGTCTAACAGGGTCAGGTGTCGTAAGAGCAACTCGGCATTATGGCACGATAATGCTGCGTTGGTTTAGAACGATTAGACTAATAATGCCCTGTTCAGAGTGTGAACGCGCTCACCAAAGTAGGGAAGCAGTGAATGTGTTAGAAATATGTCCACCAATAGGTGGCATGAGTAAACACAACAGTAAGGTATTGTGCAGGGGGAAAAGAGGGACAGCAGAATGGCTGTGTCGGTGTAAGTAATCAGAGAATATGGGAAAGAGCAGACAATGGGGAAGTGTGCAGTGTTGGAGGTAGTGAGCGAGTGAGGGCATATAATAGAAGTCACTGAGGGATGGAAAAGACCACATGAAAGCAGAGGTGAGTAAGAGATCTGTGCTAGCGAGATGCGAAGCTCTGAACAGTTGAGAAAGCGCCACCTGTAGGTCAGACGCACGAAGGAGAGGTGAGGGAAAATTAGCTGTGTGGGCAAGCATGTGAAGAGGGAAATAGTGGAGAGAGGAATGGATGGGAGAAAAGAAGCATAGAAGGACAAACTCGCGTGCAGAATGGTGCAAGGCACAGAATGGTAGTGGCTGCAGATGTGATGGATAACAGAAGGCGTGTGGACAAATGCATGAAGAGGGAAATGGAGGAGAACTGCCATGCTGCTTTGAAAGCGCCACCTATTGGTGATAATCGACATCTGAACAGGGAGCGGAGAAGACAACTGTCAGGTTTGGGAGACTATCAAGGTATGCATGGACATATTGCCCAGCATGCACTAGAGCAAGGATGAAGAAAACAAATGAGGATAGACAACTGGAGTAGGCAGCAGAAGTACCAAAAATTGCAGGTGCAAACAGAGCTGCATGTGAATAGTGAAACATACATCAGAGTTCAAACAGCAAAAAAAAGTAGTCACCACTATATTACTCGAGGTGGGGCGATCAATGTGCACGCGCATGGATCCAGCAGCAGAAAGGCAGGAAGAGTAACAAGAAATGTACCATAATTGGAAGCGCTACATAAGAGTTTTGGGTGATTACTGTTGAACAGCACAGAAAAGACCATCTGAGAAGTAGTGCAGTCGCAGGTGCCATGTTACAAGCGCATTAATCCCCGATGAAGGTGTGGCATCTAATGGGAGTTAATGCATGGTTGGACCGTTGTACGCACTCGGCCTCTGGCCTTGGGCCACAACAGTCCCAACCATGCATTAACTCCCCATTAGATGCCACCTTCATCAGGGATTAATGCTTACATATATCCCTTTCAGACTGAGATTCAAAAGGATCTGTTGGGTCTACTGCTCATGACTGTGTATCTGCTGTGTACATCAGTTTATGTGTAAATCATACCTCTGCAGTTTTATCATCATTCCCTGAATTTCTAAAGGACATTCATGCAAAGGTTTCCAGAACAATGCTATTAGATGTTTGTGATCAATTTCTACTGTAACACACTGACCATATATGAATTAGTGAAAACATGCACATGGAAAAGTTATATGAAAAGGTTCTTTCTCTGTTTCAGCATACTTTATATCTGCATCTGTCATAGTTCTTGAAGCTTAAGCAATGGATTGCCATTTATCCTTGTATGGTTGCAATGATATGGCTCCAAGCCCATGTTCTGAAACCTCTGCTTAAATTTTCACTGTTTTATTTGGGTCATAAAACCTGATTACGAGTGCTTTTGTAAGTTGCATCTTTAACTTTGAGTTTAGAGAAAATTATACATTGCGTGGACCAGAATGACAAGCCTGCCCTTTTTGAATGTACTCACTGGAGAGCCATTATGGCCTTCTTGCCTTCTATTTTGAAACTAGACTAATTTTACATAATGTAATGTATAGATTATGGTTCCCCATATAGGTGACTGAGATGTTAATTAATTATGTTAGAATTACTTTTCTGTTTTAGTATACATCTGGCCAGAAGTATATATAGTAATTCTGTCACAGGGTGTATTTAATTGGTTGGTAATATGGTAGAATCCATATTATAGGAGAAAAGGTCTGTAATATCAATTCTCTCTATATGTACTCATACCTGTAAATTTTAATAAAAATGTACAATAATAAAAAAAAGAGTATTAATAAGTCACAATTAGGTAATCATGCCATGTGAACAAATCTGTTCCTACTTTCTGAAAATGATTCTTTGTGATGGGATGAGGATGTAATGGCTCTGCCTGCTGATTTGGTCTACACTTCAAACACGATTCACAGTATGTCACCATCTCTGTCATGTTGTGATTAATTCTGGGCTAAAACATAACCTCATGTGCTTGTTGTTTGCACTTCCCAATTCCCAGATGTCCTTCATGGCTCTTTTGTAGCATTTCCCTTCGTAAGATTATTGGAATCACAATTTTTCATCTTTGCAGATAATCCAGTCTACCGCAATTAACTCCTGCAGTTCTAAAACTCCATGAAATCCATAAGGCACTTTTTTTTTTCTATCTGGTCACCCATTCACAATCATCACTTTCAACACTTCTAGCGACACCTCCTTTATAATTTTTTCCTTGACTTGCTGTGCCCACTACTGGCATTGCAGCAACTACCAGATCTACATACACCCATTTATCCCTTTCAGACTGAGATCACAAATGATCTTTTGGATTTACTGCTTATGACAGTGCATATGCTGTGTACATCAGTTTACCAGGGGTATATGATATGCGAAAATCATACCTCTGCAATTTTATTGTCATCCCCTGAACTTGTGAAGGACATTTATGCAAAGGTTTCCAGAACAATGCTAATAGAGGTTTGTGATGAATTTCTACTGTAACACACTGACCATATATGAATTAGTGAAAACATGCACATGCAAAATTATACGCAAAAGACCTTTTTCTTTCAGCGTACTTTATATCTGCATCTGTCATAGCTTTTGATGCATAAACAATGGGTTGCCATTTATCCTTGTCTGGTTGCAATGGTATGGCTCCAAGCCCATGTTCTGAAACATCTGCTGAACCTTTCACAGGTTTTCTTGGGTCATAAAACCTGTGTACAGGTGCCTTTGTAAGTTGCAGCTTTACATTTTTCCATGCTTCCTCTTGTTCATGATTCCATGTCCAGCACTCTCTTTTGTATTGCAAGAATCTACAGTAAATGGTGCTGATTTTTCAGAATGTGCTGGTATAAATTTACCCAGATAATCCACAATCCTCAGGAGTCTTTGCATATCTTGTTGTGACTGGGGATATGGCATATTTAGTACCACCTCAACTTGCTTTGCATCAGGTCTGAGTCTATCACTGGTTATTACATCACTAATATATGTCAGTTCCTGAACTCCAAAAACACATTTCTCTTTGTTCAGTTTCAAATTGCCTTTTCTGCTAACCTGAAGCACTTTTGTCAGCCTACAATCATGTTCTGCCTTGTATGCACCCCAGACAATAATGGCATTCATGGAAGTGTCCACATGTTCAAGGTGCTTGTACAGCATATGAGAAGTTTTATGGCACACATCTGGAGCTGAAGCTATACCACATGGAAGTTTTAAAAATCTGTATCTTCCAAAAGGAGAGTTAAATGTGCATGACTTTGAACTTTTGCCATCTAATTTCTGTTGCCAAAATCTTGCTGATGCTTCCAGTGTGCCGAAATATTTGGCACTGGCAAACTGAGCATTCATTTCTTCCCTTGTCAGGAGCTTAAAATTGTCCCTTTTTATAGCTCAATTAAGTATCTGGGATCTAAACAAATCTGTAGTTTACCATTCTTCTTGTCTATAATCACCAATTAACTGACCCGTTCAGTTGGTTCATCTATTCTTTGTATAACTTCCTTTGCTTCCATGTGATCTAACTCTCTCTTCAACATATCATGTAGTGCAAATGTTACCTTTCTGCATGGGTGGATTACAGACTACACAACCTTATCTACTCTGATTACATGTTCTCCTGGCAGGCATCCCAAACCTTTAAACAGATCTTGATACTCAACTACCAGTGCATCATACTCTTTAGCACCCTACATCTCTACTGCAAGTACTCTCATCACCAGCTTCAGCTTTTCACATGCTCCCAGTCCTAAAATGGGTTGTATTGCTTTTGGTACTCTACAAATGTGGGCTTGTAAGATGCATTTTTATGCTTCACTGTTTCAATGCATTTTCCTTTTACCAGAATGAATGTCGCTGAGTATTCTGTCACTTTAATCCCAGTATCATGCAGGTGAGGTCTGCTCTAAATCCATGTATTCTCTCTCTCAGACATAAAATTCACTTGGACCCCAGAGTCCAATTTGAAGGGTATGATATTATCATCAGGGGTCACAATATGAGGCTGGAGGGAGGAGACTTAGAGGCAATGTGAGGAAGTATTTTTTTTTTATGGAGAGGGTTGTAGATGCTTGGACTAGCCCCCCTGCAGAGGTCATAGGGACAGAAACAATAGATGAACTCAACAATGCGTGGGATAAACAGAAGGCTACTCTAATAGTGGGAAAGAGAAAGTGAGCTGCAGATTAACTACTGTAGAATTCGGTTTATGCAGTAGGTAGGGAAATGGACAGACTGGGTGGGCCAAGCAGTCCTTATCTGCTGTCAAATTCTATGTTTTTATGTTTCTTTCATTAATTTCTAAGGATAACACCCATTCTCTTTCCTTTGCTTCTGTGGTAGTCTCCACATCTACATAAAACTTGCTTTGGGAGATCTCCTCTAATGTATGCACTCTGACTGGCAGCACCTTGAAAAATGATTTCTTGTTCCACATATTTAGAAATCCTTTCCATAAGCTGGAGACCTCTTTGGGCCATGCTGTATTCCACATCAACAACAACATTTCACACTACAAAACCACTTTTTTGCTTTTCCACTCTGTGATGGTGATTCTACTTTTGATAGTCAATTTGCTGATTGTCTCTCTTTGATCTCAAATACATTGCTTCACTTTCTTTCATGCCTAACTCCTTTACTTGTGCTCTAGTGGTTTCTGCAGCCCTGCAAATCTGCATTGCTTTATCTAGTAACATAGAAACATAGAATTTGATGGCAGATAATGACTGCTTGGCTTACCTAGTCTACCCATTTCCCTACCTAATGGATAAGCTGCAGATCCTAGTAAACCAACAGCCTACTTCCTCCTACCCCCCACAAGAATTGCCTTATGTCTGTCCCATGCATTCTTGAATTCCCCCACTGTTTTTGACTCTATGACCTCTTCAGGGAGGCCATTCCATACATCTACAACCCTCTCTGTGAAGCAATGCTTCCTCACATTACCTCTGAGCCGTACTCCTCTATCTTCAGATTGTGCCTCCTTGTTCTTGCACATCTCTTTTTCTGAAAGAAGTTACTCTCTTGGACTTTGCTGATTCCCTTGAAGTATTTGAAAGTTTCTATCATGCCCCCCCTCCTTTCCTCGAGGCTATACATCCTAAGCTCCTTTAGTCTTTCTTCATATGTCTTCTGGTGCAGACTCTGAGCCATTTTGGTTGCCCTCATCTGGACAACCTCCACCCTGTCTATGTCTTTGTGGAGATGGGGTCTCCAGAACTATACACAGTATTCCAGATATGGTCTTACCAACTGTCTGTACAGAGGGCCAACAACGTCTTGTTTACTACTGGTGATGCCTCTCCCAATACATCCCAGTATCCCCCCAGCTCTTCTTACTGCCTTCTCACATTGCTGGCCCACCTTTAGGTCATCTGATATTACCACCCCCAGGTCCCTTTCCATTTTTGTTGTTGTCAGTAGGTCACCCCCCATTGTGTACTCTTCCCCTAGGTTTTTGTTTCCCAGGTGCATTACTTTGCACTTCTTTGCATTGAATCTAAGCTGCCGTACATTTGACCATTCCTCCAATCTTGCCAAGTCCCTTTTCATCCTTTCCACCCCACCTTGCATATCAACCCTGTTGCAGATCTTTGTGTCATCTGCAAAGTGACATACTTTCCCTTCCAGTTCCTCTGCAATTTCACTTATAAAGACATTGAAAAGGACCAGCCCCAGTACTGAACCCTGCGATACTCCACTAGTAACCCCCTTTCTTCACTGTGGACTCCATTTACTATTACCTGCTGTTTCCTGTTGTCCGGCCAGTGTTTTAGCCAGGCTACCACCCTGGGACCCACTCCCAGACTGGCTAATTTGTTTATTAATCTTTTGTGCTGGACTGTGTCAAATGCCTTGCTAAAATCTAGGTAGGCCATGTCCACAGCCCCTCCTTGGTCTACTACTTTGATCAACCAGTCAAAGAAATCAATTAGATTTGTCTGCCATGACCTTCCTGCTGTGAATCCATGCTGCCTTGGGTCCTGTGCCCCACTGGCCTCTAGGTCCTCAACAATTCTTTCCTTCTGAAGTGATTCCATCATTGTCCCTACCACTGAGGTCAAACTGACAGGTCTGTAGTTTCCTGCCTCTGTCTTGCTCCCACTTTTGTGAAGGGGAATCACATCCGCCCTCCTCCAGTCCTCAGGTACCACACCATCCTCCAATGATTTATTGAAAAGGGTAGTCAGTGGTGTTACTAGTTCTTCCCGTAGTTCTTTTAGAATTCTGGGGTGAATCCCATCAGGCCCCATTGCTTTATCCACCTTCAGTTTTAAGAGTTCTTTCAGAACCCTTTCTTCTGTGAAAGGAGTAATATCAACCCCCCTATAAAGAGTGCTTCTATTGACTGGATTAGGTATCTCCCCTGCTTTTCCATTGTGAATACTGAGCAAGTATTCATTCAGTATCCTACTTTTTCTGTAAGCTTCTGCCCAACCACTGTCCTCTTTATTCAGCCTCAGTATCCCTGCCTTAGTCTTTCTTTGCTCCCTAATGTACCTATAAAAGGTTTTATCCCCCTTCCTAACTGAGTTGGCTATCTTTTCCTTGGTTTGGGCCTTTGCTATTCTGACTGCCTTCCCCACTTCCTTCTGCTTTAACTGGTACAGTTCTCTGTTCTGCTCCGTCTGTGTTTCCTTATACTTCCTGAATGCTATCTTTTTCTCCCTTACCTTCCCTGCCACTTCTTTTGAGAACCATAGTGTTTTTTTCTTTCATTTTGATTTGTTTATTTGCTTCACACAAAGGCTTGTTGCCTCTGTGATGGCAGTTTTGATGTTTCCCCATTGTTACTCCACCCCACCTTCTTGCCTGTTTGCTAGTGCTTTTCTGGGGCACTCTCCCATTTTGACAAAATCAGCCCTCCTGAAATCCAGTACCTTCACTTTTGTATGGCTTGACTTTACAGCTAAGTTTATCATGAACCACACTGTTTGGTGGTCACTTGTTCTCTGATGGCTACCCACTTCAAGATCAGAGATCCTCTCTCCATCCCCATTTGAGAGAACCAGGTCTAAGATTGCTCCCTCCCGAGTGGGTTCCAAAACTAGCTGTTTGAGGCATGCCCACTGTAGAGCATCGAGAATGGCCCTGCTCTTGGATGTGGCTGCAGCAAAGGTGCTCCAGTTAACATCTGGCATATTCAGGTCCCCATCAGCAATATCTCCCCTTTCTCTGCCATCCCAAGGATGCCTTCTATCATTTCCACCTCCTGAGATGAGATGGGGGGTCTGTATACAACACCTGTGCAGATTGTGGAGCCATTTTCACTCTTCAGGGTGACCCACAGTGCCTCCTCTCCTCCCTGTTTACCCTTTAGTTCTGTTACTTTGATCCCTTACCTTACATTGAAAGCTACTTCCCCTGTCCTTCCTGTAGATTGTGTACCCTGGTATGTTGACATCCCAGTCATGGTTCTCTGTGTACCATGTTTCTGTGACTGCCACAATATCCAGGCATCCCTCTTCCATCAAGGCCACCATTTGGGAGCTTTTTACCTAGACTATGGGCACTGGTACACATTACCCTCCATTTTTTATGGCTTTATTTCTTTTTACCCCATCCCTGTCATTACTGCCATTGTCTTTTTCTCCATTTACCCCTGCCCATCTCTCTATCGACTGCTCTATCTTGGTGTTTACCTCACTAAATACCCTGCTTTTTTGGGGGGGCTAGGATTTCCCTTCCCCTTTTCAGTGCCTCCCCTTGGCTAGTTTAAATGCTTGCCAATGAAGCATTTATACCTATCACCTAGGATCCTGGTTCCCCTCCTGGATAGATGCAGACCATCGTGCCTGTATAGGCTTGCATCCCTCCAGGTGGAGCCCCAGTCCCCAATGAAGCCAAACTCCTGAGCTCTGCATCAGTTTTCAACCAGTCATTGAATACCATGGTGCAGAGTACCCTAGCCTCATCCATACCATAGACAGGTAGCACTTCTGAGAAAGTTACCATGTGTGCTACTTGTCTAAGGCCCCTCCCCAACTCCACAAACTCCTGTTGCACTGCTCTGATCACATTCTCAGCCAGATCATTCATCCCTAGGTGGATAATGACATCCAACTCACTCCCCCTTGCAGCTGCTCCCACGATACTGAGGATTAATTCTCTGTCCCTCCAGGCCATGGTGCCGGGCAGGCACCTTACCTCCCTTTCCCCTCCCTCCTCCAGTTCTACGCCCTAACAATTGAGCCCCCCACCAGGAGTTGTTTCCTTCCCCTGTGGGGTCCTGTGCCACCCTCCTGTGGGTCTCCATTATGGAGGTTCCCAGCATCCTCCTTGGTTTCCACTGTGGGTGCCTCCATAGAGGAACCATGCTTTGCCAGAGTGGCGAATGAATTGTGGAGAGGCACAGCTGGAGGGATGCACCTCTGTTCCACCACCCTCACCCTCCCTGAGCCCACTGTGGTCCAACCAGTATAGTTAGGGTAAAAGTGCACTTTTATGTTATCAGATCCTGCTCTCATGACAGTCTCTCATTGGTGACTACTTTGTCACAGATCCCACATATTATTCTATCTTTTGTCATTGATTCCCCTATAGCTCCATATTCACATGTTCTACTGCATGGTCTAAGTTCTGTTACATATTGGTCTATGGACTCTCGAAGCCTCTGTGTACATGTGAAAAATGTATGTCATTCATAGGTTACATTCTGCTTTGGGATACAATATGCTTTAAACTTTCCCAGTACTGCACTGAGATAAAAATTCTGACTTGCCTCAAATTGAAAATGATCAAAGATTTCTAATGTTTTTCTCCCATCACATATAAGACAATACAGTTTTTTTCCTTATCTGGTTTCCATCAGCTCCAATTACTGATAAATATACCTGGAATCTTTAATCAAACTTCTTCCAGTTTTCTGCAAAGTTACCAGTCATTTGTAAACTGGGAGGTGATGAATGTTTACCCATGTTACAGATTATTTGTCTCTTATGAAGTCAGCTAATTTTTTATTCAGTTTCACTGTGAACAGTCTCCGCATGCTTTTTATTTCAGTCTGCAACTCTGAGCTTTCAGTCCTTGTGCTTCTAAAATCATTGTTTTCACCTTCTGTCACTGGAAGACACATTCTGACACCATCTTATATTCTTTTGTTTGTGGGTTCTTAAATAACAAGCCACAACTGGTGACTTAAACAAAGCATGTTTCTCATGCTGCTGATTTCCAACAATCAGGACCTACAGTGAAAATATTTGTGCCCCAGGGGACCTACAGTGAGAATATTTTGGTATTCTCACTCTCAGTCCAGATCCAGAGGTCACAAAAAATGAATTGATATTTGCCACAAAATATCTTCATATGTGTTGGAATGAATATATATATATATATATATATATATATATATATATATATATATATATATATATATATATATATATATATATTATACTAGCGCAATTGCACCAGTTTAGGTAATGTAAAAATGCACTTTTATGTTAAAGTTCAAATTTTGAGGGTTAATAACTTTGGAGCTGTTCAATGGATTTACATGGAACATGGCAGGCATAGTCTCTAGGGATCAGTATCTAGACCTACCAAATTTGGTGGGAATCTGTTAAGTGGTTTTTTGAAATAGAAAGTGTTGACAAAACAGAAACATTGGGATTTTTTGACATTTCTTTGTCATCGTGGATCTCAGAAATGGCTTTATGTTGTGGGCTGAAATGTTCAGGGTATAAAGCCTTTGGGTCACAGATGTGCCTTTTGAAGGTTTTCACAAATATGGCCAATTTGTGAAAACAAGACTTTCACAGACATGCTAGATTATCGCACACTTTGTGGGTTAATAACTTTGGAGCCCTTTAATGGATTTGTATGAAATTTGGCATGCATAATCTCTAGGGGTAGGTCTATTTACCTGCCAAATTGGTGGGAATTCATTGAGTGGTTTCTGAGATATAACATGTTGAAAACAGAAAAAATCATCAGTATAGTTAGTTACATTTAAGGGTATCATACTTGCTATCATAGTGGATTGAAAAGTGTGCCCCAACAGGAGTGTCCTCTTTCCTAATACTGATGTCACTTAGCTGTTCCTGGATTCTGTGGCACAGTGGCCTGTTTGTCCTGCCCTTGTACATCATAGGACAGGAACACCAAATAGTGTAGACCACAAACACAGTGCCACAGAAAATAAACTCTCTGATTTCTATTTTTCTATCATATATATCCACTGAGAGTACTGTAAGCTAGATTGGAAACAGTGGGCCCTTATGCACTATGCCAACATGTCACAGAAACTGGGCATGTATCCCATGGATCCCAGGCGGCATTCATCAAAGGTGCGCTGGCCATGTGTAGATCCGATTCCCTAGCCACACATGCAGCTATGCACCAAAGCAGTCTGTGGGGGAGTTGGGGGTGTGCCTACACTACAAGCCACTCACAATGCACTTAGTGCTGCACACAGAGGGGGCATAGGAGGGCACTGGATATGGCAGGGGGAGCCCTGCCATAAGTACTGTACATGCCCTGTGCACATGTAACCCTCACCCATTCCTGGCAGCAGGAATCAACCCCTCAACAGAAGCCCCACAACTGTGCCCTATGCCAGCCCACTCCCAACAACCCCCCCACACATGTCAGTGCCCTGTCCCCATACACAGAACTGTGGACCCGCTGCACACACACACACACACACACACACACACACACACACACACACACGGCTGCCTCATCCCCGTATATGTAATGACACCCCTCCATAAACACACACAACACCTCTTTCACCTGTTCCCAGTTATGGAGATGTCACTACTCAGATCTGGCAGTGTCTAATCACTGTTATACGAGTGTCTTTTGACAGGTCACCTATGCCACTTCCCAATTACACCAGTGTCACCTTCCAGTCATACCCAGCACTTCTACCTCTCATATATGTTATGTTCCCCTTCCCAGTTATAACAGTGTCTCCTACCAGTTACATTAATGCCATCTCCCAAATTCAGCAGTGCATCCTCTTAGTTCTGCCACTGTCTCCTCACAGTCATGGCAATGTCTCCTTCCAGTTATAGCAGGGTCTGCTATAACCAAGCCCCATCCCTGTATGTGAAATGGCTCCCCTACACACAACCAAGCCCTGTCCCCCATGCGTGAAACCCCCCTCAAACAAAGCCCCATCATGGCATACACAACCCAGTTAAGCTCAACCGGACCACCCCAAACCCCTAATCATGGCACCCCAACCCCTCATTGGTGGTCAGTGACCCTCCCCATGGCACCAACAGCACCCCCATCTCCCACGCCTGAAGGTCGGTGCCATGGCTATGAATGGCCAACAGCATATCACTCTGCACACTTCCTAGGCCACTGGCCATCAAACTGATGCTGGGAGCATGCTGCCTATTACATCAAATGGCAGCTGGGAGGTGTGCAGAGGGACGTGCTGCTGGATGTCCATAGCTGTGGCACCAACCTTCAGATATGGGGATGGGGGGCAGTGCTGTCAGTGCTGTGGGGGAGAGGGGCACTGACCACCAATGAGGGAGCGGGGTGCCGTGATCATGGGTTGGGGTGATCCAGTTGTGCTTTACTGGACTGGGTCCACCACAATGGGGCTGTATTTGAGGGGGTTGCACACATGAGGGCAGGGCTTGGTTGTGTTTGTGGGGGGAGCCATTTCACATATGGGGACAAGGCCTGGATATAACAGACCCTGCTATTACTGGGAGGAGACATTGCCATGACTGTGAATAGACAGTGGCAGAACTAACAGGTTGCACTGTCATATTTGGGAGAAAGGCATTAATAGAATTGGTAGGAGACAAAAGTGTAACTGAGGAGAGGAACATAGCATAAATGAGAGGTGGAGCTGCTGGGTATACCTGGGAGCTGACACTGGTGTAATTGGGATGTGACACAGGTGACCTACCAGAAGACACTGGTATAACCATGAGTAAACACTGGCAGAACTGAGTAGAGTCACCTGCATAACTAGGAGCAGGTATCAAAGGTGCTGTGCATCTGTGTGGAGGGTTCAGTATACATACAGGGATGGGGAAGCCATGTGTGGGTGTGGGGGGTTCTCATTTATGTGCATGGGGATGGGGCACTGTTGTTTGTGTGTGTGTGTGTATGTGTGAGGGTAATCTGTGTGCCAGGCAGGCGTGGTGCCACTGGGGTGGGTATCGAGCAAGAGGGGGTCCACTGGACAACAGGGCCTGGATGTGCAGGCCTGAGTGCCTGCATTAGCTATTCATGTACCTGGACCCCTGCCTTCCCAAGCAGGGGATCCACTCTGGGACCCAGGACAGGCATCCGATTGGCTGCCCACCTGGGTCCACTACTTTGCCACCATCCACTCTGCACATTCCTGCATGATGAGGGGGCGGGGTCACAGACAGGTGGCCAGTGTTAGTACATACTGGCATGTTCACATTTGTCTGTGGGTGGGGTACACGCCTCTGGTGTGTATTTTCTGCTCATTCATGAATAGGTACCAATGTCTGTAGATGGAACATTTTCCACACTGGTAAATGCCCTTTGGTTTATTGGGTAGCCAATAAGGGGATTTTTCCACTGGTGTTGAGGCTGAAAATCTGATGTGAACTATTTTGTCTCTCAAGATAGGTGTTCTCTCATATGAAATTAATAGACCACCACCTATTTGAAAGATTCTGATCACTTTGAAGTACGGGCCAATATTTCTTCAAAGCAGCTTCTGCCTCGTCTGCTATGCCATTGTTTTCTGTTATGAAACACAATGGCATGTTGTTTTGGTTGCTTTTTTGCTTTAGTTTTAGCAGATCTTTTCTATTTAAATCCTTTCCTTTTTGAAATGCTGAATTCAGTCCCTCGCATTTATACCCTCTCTGAAAAATGTGTTTTAAGATCTGATGCTTGCTCATCATAGTCCCTATCAGAGGAATAGTTCCTATATAAGCCTTGGAACTGCCCGTAGGGTATTAACCTAATTAAGGGTCTGAGGGGGCTATCTGCTCTTAGAAGGGCATGTATGGCCATGGACTTTTGGAACCCTTTTGCAGCTATCTTTTTGTCATCTGCTATGGATAGTGTGACATTCAAAAAATTTAGACTTTCAGAGTCAATGGTTGCAGTGAATTTCAGGTTCAAGGACTTGTAATTTAGCCACTTAACAAAGTTTTCTGCTACTTCTCTTGAACCACCCCAGACACAGATCACATCATCAATGTAATAGTACCACTTAACATTGTGCTCTGTGTGGAGGTTGTTGTGTGCATGAAGTACCATGAACCTGTTCCAGTGTCCAAGGAAAAGATTGGTGAATGACGTGGCCACAGCTGCCCCCATTGCAGAACAGTACAGTTAGCATTAAACTTTAATTGCAGTCAGATGATAACTCATTGTTTTAATAAATAGCTTTCTGGTTCTTTTGTATTTTAACTATGACTTTTTATAGGTTGAATTTGTGTTAATGCTATATGAAAATGTAATTAAATTTAAAGTATAACAGGACAGAGTTTGATGCAAAGAGGCTGACAGTTAATACCTACTTTACTGGAAAAAGCATTATAATTCATAGTTCAAATTCACTTCTATTGAGTTCAGACACTGGATTATCCACTCTATAGCATAGCATTGAAAATGCTTCTTTGTTTAAAGGTGGCTGTACCATACCTCTCAGCTGCAGGTAGAACATTTTATCACATTCAAAGTAATTGTGCCTCAGCACAAAATCTAAGTTGCCTAACAGAAAATCAGCTGGGAAGGATTCACAATGGTGGCAGTTTCTGAGAAAAAATTAAAAAGTACTAATGCTGTCTTTGTGTCAAATTGATTTATAATGAGAATAGACTCTATGCCAAGCCATAAATAACTCTTTTCCAACTGAAATTCTTTAAACTTTTCCAAGGTGTGCATCATGTTTTCTTTAAAAGGTTACAAACCATTTACACATCTTTAAGAAATGTATGTTAGTATGTTAAAAATGTAGAAACTGATATAAGTTACTGTTTAAAGAGCCAATTCCAGATAAAACTGGCTTCCCTGGTGGGTCTGTAGGGTTTTAATGTATCTTGGGGATAATATAGAATATGAGGCTACATGGTGAATCATTCCATAAATAACAAAATTTATTTGAAATTGACCATTCATTTTTTGAATTTTCTAGTATTTTTCGGAGTTCTTGTCATAAAGACATGTGTAAGTTGTCTATAGTTTTTTTTTTGATTCCCTCCTAATCAGATAAAACTCAGTAGCCATTTAACATCATATCAGCATTTTTCAGGCATATTCAAACTGAATTACATCATCATACACATAGGAGGGGTGGGGTGCCACAAGATTCTTTTTCTATTCCTATCCTATTTAATAAAGTAGATTAGTTTTTACATCATTGACTGCGCTATTGCCTGTTGGAATGGGAGCCACATTTTTTCATACTGTTCCTTCTTACCCAGCTTAATATACCATGCTTTCTCCAATTTAAAGACTTCTACCATGGCATTCGGCCAAGATTTAAAATTTGGAGGGTTGGGATTTTTCCAGTTCTGAAGAATACACTTTTTAGCCACTGCTGACATTAAAGATATTATCTTTTTTGATTTACCCCCAAAAACTGATCAAAAGAGTTTATACCCATCAGGATCACAAATGAATTGATAGATATGTGCTTATTAACAACCACTGAAATAAATTGAAATATTTTTTCCCAGTAATTAGACGGTGAGGGAAATGAGTGACTCATATGGCTTAGTGTACCTAATGTTACAGCACAGAGTGGACATTTATCTGATATACACACATTAAATATATGGAGTTTATAAGCTGTATAATATGTGCGATGTATAGTATTAAATTGTATTTGTTGAAGCCTGACAGTTTTAAAATTATTATTATAAGCATCTAAGATTACTTGCCAACTTTGAGATGTTAAAAAAATCCCCAAATCGTTTTGCCATTTTAATTTAAGATTATCCAAAGAATTCTCCAATTTCCCCTCGCTTTTTGATAAACCAAAGATGCAAGTTTCTTTCCCTTCCTATTTTTTTGAAGAATAGCCAGCAGAGAAGGTGGCTCTGTCACACTGATAACATTTTTATTTTTCTTTAGCCAATGTTTAAGTTGGGTATATTGAAACTCCTGTGAAGTCAATAAATCATACTGATTCTTTAGCTGTGTAAATGTTTTTACTTTATTTTGTTGTACTATATCGCCCGTCTGAGTCACACCTTTATCAACACACCTCTGAAAAGAGTTATCTATATATGAAGGTAAAAATCTATAGTTCTTATAAATAGGGGTAAATTCCATTATGAAATCTTTTTCTCCCATTTTTTTCTGAAGTTCTTCCCAACATTTATAAAGAGTCTTAGTAGTTGCCAGTAAAGAACTTGTTTTTTTTTTTCAATGGAGTAGATGCAAAAATAAAATTCAATAAAATTGGGTAAAGCTGACACCCTGCCTCCATCAGTGTTGAAGGTTTTCACATCTCTTCTGGTTGCAGCCAATCCCAAATATGGGTTATTTGTGTAACCCAATAATACATTTTGAAATTTAGTAATGCCAAACCCCCAGCTGTTCTGGAGTTTTCCATTTTTTTCATAGCAATTCTAGCCTTATTCTGTTTCCAGATAAATTTATTTGTCATTACATCCAGCTTTTTTAAAAAAAAGCTTTCTGGTAACTGAATGGCCAAGGCCTGGAAAAGGAACAACACTTTAGGAAGCACCAACATTTTAACTAGGTTAACTCTCCCTATTAGGGTCAAAAATAAGGTATTCCATTTATTTAGATCTTTCTCTGTATTTTTTAAGAAATCTACAAACTTTGCTTGCAGCAAATCCGTTGTTCTAGAGGTAAGGTTTATTCCCAAATATTTCATATAATGTTTCACTGCTTGGACATTCTTCCCCATTATCTGTAAATCCCCCTGATCCTGAGATTTATTTAATCTCATAAATTCTGTCTTTGCCCAATTTATTTTATACCCAGAAAAAGATCCAAATCTATCTGTGATTTGAATAATAGCTGAAATAGAAGTGTTAATATTAGTAATATATAACGAAATGTCATCAGCAAAAAAACTAATTTTTTCACACTTCTGGGCTATAGTTATCTCAGAGATATCAGGGTGGATTTTTATTGCAACTGCTAGAGGCTCTATTGCCATTGCAAAAATAAGTGGTGACAGGGGGCATCCCTGCCTGGTTCCTCTTGCCAAAGTGAAATAATCGGATGTAAGCCCATTCATTCTTATTGATGCCATGGGTGCTGAATATAATAATTTTATCCACCCGCTAAGCTGTGTGCCCCACCTCATCCTCTGGACAACTGCAAATATATAAGGCCATTCTACTCTATCGAAGGCTTTCTCAGTGTCTATAGCTAACAGTGCTGCATCTTGTTCCCTATTTAATTCTATCATATTTAGTGTTCTTTTTATATGTTCCACCATTGATCTATTTTTAATGAATCCATTCTGGTCCCAATGTATAATTTCCGGCATTAAATTTTCAATTCTATTTGCTATAATCTTAGCAAAAATCTTATAATTCATAATCAATAGGGATATTGGTCAGTAGAATGCACAGCTCAGTGGGTCTTTCCCCTTCTTAAGGAATACTTGCACATATGCTTGAGTAAAGAAACTAGGCAGGGTCCCCCTTTGATTTAAGGAATTGAAAAGCTGTACTAATACTAGGGTTAACATTTCCCTATATTTCTTATAGAATTCATTACCTAGGCCATCCAGTCCTAGGGCTTTATTAACTGCCAATTCTTGTATGGCCCTTCCTATTTCGTCTTCCAGAATTGGTTTGTCCAAATCTTTTCTTACATTATCTGGTACCTTCTGAATCTGAACAGAGTCTAGAAAGGCCTCCATTTCCTCCATATTATTTTGATATTGGGTAGTATAAAGCCTTCAATAGTAGTCCATAAATTCATCCAAAATCTTCTTTGGCTTGTTAATCAACCTCCCATTATTATCTTTCAGCTGCATAATAGTATTTTCACTTTTTTTTTTATTTGCCATGATAATAATTTTAAAGGTTTATCTGTAGTAAAATATTAATTAGATCTTGTATTAATTATTTGTCTCTCAGCTTTTTCCAATGTTATTTGATTGTAAAAATCTCTCTTTTGAATTAAAGACTTATACATTTTTTGGATCCATTGTTGAGCTATGTAAATTACTTAAGCTTTGAAGTTCTAATTCTGTTCATTTAATAATTTTATCCCTCTGCTTTCTGTTATGCAAAGTTAGACTTGTTATAGTTCCTCTTATGGACACTTTGAAGGCTTTCCAAACTATATCCAAGTCTACATCACCCCCAAGATTAAAAAAAAAATATTCCTCACCTGCTTTTTTTAATTTTCTCCTCAAAATATTTATTGCTTAAAAGTGTATTATCCATTCTCCAGGCTTTGGACTGTCTCATCTCTATATCCAGTACCATTTCTAGAATGCACGGGGAATGATCCGAGATGCAAATCCAGGATAATTCACCTCTTGTACTCCATGAAACACATTTTCTGAAATTAAGAAATAGTCTATTCTTGAATAGGACTGACGTATTGGGGAGAAGTATGAATAAGATCTGTTCTCCCCATCCATCTTCCTCCATGGATCAATCAGGGCCAAATCTGCCATAAAGCTTTGAAGTGTATTCCTCGAAGTTCTGTAAGATCTATTTAGCCTCGATGACGTATCCACCAGATTTAAGGGTAGATTAAAATCACCCTCAATTATGAAGGTGCCTCAAAACTTGATAGCCCAAAAAAAAAAAAATCAGAGAAGAATGTGGGGTTGTTGTCATTTGGTGCATATAGTGTTCCTAAGGTGAATTTTACCTCATAAATTCTCAGTTGCACCAATACATATCTGCCCACTGTATCCATCACAATTCTGTCCACCACCGGAGTTATTTTTTTCCCTATTAAAAGTGATAAGGACTCCTCTAGATTTAGAGGACAGAGCAGGAAAATAAACCTTACCCCATCTCCCCCTATCCATTTTACATTCTTTTGAGTCAAGTGAGTCTCTTGAAGAAGCATGGCATTTAGATTTTTCCTTTCCAGATAAGTCATTATACTTAATGTTTTAATTTTATCCTGTAGCCCCTTCACATTCCAAGTGGCACATCTAAACACATTAGACATTACTAAAATTAAAAATTACTATTATTTTAACTACACTACCTTCTTGGGCTCCCCACCTTAAATCCAATTTTTTTATATTCTCTTTATATGTTTCCTCCCTATCACAAACTTCTTTGTTTCCCAATAAATATTTGCTCTTTCACCATTATTTAACTCTACAAAGCCTAGTTTCCCCTATACAACCCTTAAATAGTTCTCCTTACAATAAGTTGAGAAACATACCTCCCCCTGTCCCCTCACTTCCCCCCACACCGCTAAAATATACCCCCTCTACCTTTAGCCAAGATGAACACTGGTTCATTTCCATACACTGTGGTGCCACAAGGCATGGAGAAGAGAAAAACAGAAAAAAAGGGAAAAAAATAGAGAAAGTCATTCACTGGACTGCTTAACTTCTAAGAAATTGCCCCCCTTTTTAAGTAGTACCTGTTCTGCCTCAAATTATGGTCCTCCTCTTTTCTCCTCTTCTCCCCCCCGACAGTACCACACAGTACCACACAACACATTAACATCTCCTTCATCCCTCTACTTTTACTTTCTGACCCCATCTATCTACTCATGTGGGCTCATAAGATCTTTTATAAGCTGCCATTGCATCTTCAGGGATATCAAAAGTTTGTAAATGACTGTTTGCCACAAAATGGATTTTGGCTGGATATAGCATAGGGAAGCGTATTCTTTTGTTATAAAATACATTTTTTTTACTGAGTTAAATAATTTTCTTCTTTCTGTTGTGTTGCTGGAGAGATCTGGAAATATATTAAATTGTAGTCCCTCCACCTGAAGGCCTTTTGCAGCTCATGCTCTCTGCAATAACACTTCCTTATCTTGGAACTTCAATGGTTTAACAAAAACAGCTCTTGGATAATCTGAATTGGGCACACATGGGCCTGCTCTATGTGCTCTATCCTAAATATTTTTTTTCTTCAGGGTATCTTCTTTCTAGTGCTAGTGTAAGAATTTTTTCAAAGTATGGTATAGGAGTTCCCTGATCTTCCAGCCCCTCAGGAATTTTACACAACCACAAATTTACTCATCTGGCTCTATCCTCTTGTTCACTAATGTTTTACTGCATTGCTTGAAGCATCCTTTCCAGCTGCATAATATTCTGTGGTACCTTAAGAGTACTATCTTCTAAGGTTGACACCCTTGTTTCAGCTCTTCTGTTCTTATTGTTAATGATTGTAGTTTTATAGATGCTTCTTGGATTGTGCCAGAAATACTACTAATTGAGCCTTTAATTTCACTTAAAGCACTCATCATATCCTGCCTCAGACTCCCCACTGCTTGCAAAGTTTCACTGTTGCTAAAGGGTGTAAAATTAGAAGTCAAATCAGGGCCTTCTTTTGCACCCACTAAAATTCCATCAAAATGAAACACAGTCTTGTTCCCCCACCTTTCCCCATCAAGTATGTTTTCAGCTTGGTCTTTTTGCTCCATTTCTGGTACTCTATCTTTGCTCCCCATGTTGTCTCCATTTTCTTCTCCATTTTGTAATGGTGGCTGGGTCCCCTCCATGTCTTGTTGGTTCATAGCTGCTTGCTTTTTATTTCTATCTTCCACCCTGTAGTCCTCTATTATTCCTTCCATATTCACCCTCTCTGTCCCTGTATTTTGTACTACAGCCCTTTTAGGTACTTCCAATAAATCATCTTCATTCCCCAGTTCCTCTGAGAACAGTTCTTTTTCTGCTACATTTTCAAAGTTTGATTTTTGGAAAAGATTGAAAACATATTACCTGGGTGTTCTGATTCTAGGCTTACCAGGGGGGATAGAAGAGCATGTGGAAGCTCTGTCAGGTCCCGTAGATCTGTTTCCTCCACTGTTGTCTGATTACAGGTATTACGGGGTCTCTTTTTCAGTGGTTGCTCTGCTTTCACTTGTTTGTGAGTTGAGTTGATGTTTTTAAGCATAATAACAGTCAGAATTCACCTAGGGGGGTATAAACCCAGCCACACTTCCTTTCTTGTGTAGCCAGAAAAGACCGATTAAGCAACACCAAGCATTGGAGATGGGGAGCCTATATCAGGGGAGAAAGAAAGAAGAAAGAAAAGCTGATGTACAAACAAAGCCACACACAGTTATTCACACTCAAGGGGAAAGCTTTTCCTCATTTCTGACTAACAGATGCAGCCCACAATTATAAAGTCCAAAAAAAAACTTTTCTTCTACAGCATCTCACAGTTTTGAAGCTGTTCTATGCAGCTAGGGTTTTTCAATTCTCCCGCCACTATGCTCTGTGTTTCTTCACCCGGCCATCTCGGGAACTTGGCGTCGCAGCTTGTAACATCTGAGTTTCCTCACAGGTACCCCTCCTCCCATTGTCTGTAGTTTTCTTTATCATTTAACAGTTCTAGGCATTTTTCAGTATAGAATTTCTCAGATATGCAAACAGTATTTGCCCTTTTGTCTGCCTCCATTAATACTATGCCCTTAGCATGCATCTGTTCTTCCATAGCCATGACTTCCTCACTCAACAAGGTTCTGCATTTAGATTGATTTTTACTATTTAATATATATATTTTTTATTTTGGCCAATATAGTTCTCTTAAAAAGCCTGATTGCAGCGTTTGTGGAGACTGGACAGAATTTTGATCTAGGTTTTATGATTCCTTTCTAAGTCTACTAATAGTTTCCTATCTGTATTCCCTGCCATAAAGTTATTATTATCCATTAACTTGAAGTTTACATTATCATAATTTTCAAGTAATAAGAAGGGCAGAGTTTCCAGAAGAAGGCATTAGCACCTATGGATTTTTTTCTCAGAAACTGCCACCATTGTGAATCCTTCCAAGCTGACTTTCTGTTAGAGAGCTTAGATTTTGTGCTGAGCACAACTACTTTGATAACATTTTTATCCACAGCTGAGAGGTACAAAAATGAGGGCAGCTATGGCTCCATTATTCACCAATCTTTTTCTTTGGTCTTGGGAGAGGCTCATGGTATTTGATGCACATAACAACCCACACACAGACCACATCAAGTGCTATAATTACATTGATAATGTGGTTTGTGTGTGGGATGGTTCAAGAAAAGGAGCAGAAAATGTTACATGGCTAAATATCAACCTCTTGAACCTGACATTCACTGCCACCATTGACAAGTCTAAATTTTACACTCTCTGTAGGAGAAGATGGCAAGGTAGCTACAAAAGGATAACAAAAGTCCACAGTCACAAATGCGCTTCTAGGAGCAGATAGCTCCCACTCAAGATCTTTACTTAGTTCAGTACCCTACGGAGAGTTCCTACATTTACGTAGGAAGTGTTCCTCTGATTTTGATGAACAAGCATCAGATCTTAAAATATGGGTCTGGATTATCAAAGCCCATTTAAATCCCACAACTGTGGGAAAAACTCAGTGCAAGTGGTTGCCACTTGTGGAACTGCAATTTTTCCTGCAGCTATGGTGTTCTCAAAAGGGTTTATGTCAGTTTATGACTGACTCCACGATTTATGGCAGCTTGCTGGTATTTTCTCCCTACAGCTATGGAAAAATGTTACATCCGGTGGGATGAAGTGTAACATCTTCTGCAGCTGTGGTGGATGAGAGTACCAAACCCTGCAGCTGTGGAGATTTTTGTCTGCAACTGGAGTTGAGGAGTGGGATTTAATCCCATGACATTTTGAGAATCTGGCCCATGACTTTTAGAGAGATGGTACAAATATGAGGAACTGAATTCAGCATTTCAAAAAGCAAATGATTTAAATAGAAATAATCTTCTGAAACCAAAGCAAAAGAAAGACCAAAGCAACATGCCATTGTGTTTCATAACCGAATACAATGACACAGCAGGCCAGGTGGGAGCCATTGTGAAGAATATTAGCCCATACTTTAAAACAATTAGAATCTCTCAAATATAATAGGTGAAGGCACATGAATTTCATATAAGAGAATACCTAACTAGAGAGACAAATATTTTCACAGTAGATGTTCAGCATTGTTGAACTGGTGGACAAACCCCTTAAATGGCTACCCAATCAACAAAAGGGCATGTACTGGGGTGGAAAATTTTCTATCTGCAAATGTTGTTTCCAATCTAACCTACTCTCAGTGGACACATATGACAAAGAAAAAAATAGAAGTTAGAGAGTTTATTTATTGTGGCACTGAGTTTGTGGTCTATGCTATTTGATGTCCCAGTCCTATGATGTACATAGGCATGATGATTAGACCATTTGCACCAGAGAATCCAGGAACATCTATGCAACATCAGAAATAGGAAAAAATACTCTCCTATTGGTGCACACGTTTCAATCCACCATGATGGCAAGTGTGATACCCTTAAATGTATGGCAATAGAGTGAATCAAACATGACAAAGGTGGAGAAAACAGGCTGAAATGGCTATTCTAAAGGGAGAGTTATTGGATTTTTTCAGTGAATACCCTGTTGCCAAAAGGTCTCAACCATGACTGGGATCTTAAAGATCAACTCTCTTTCATAATAAAAAGCTTAAAGACACTGGATTTATGCCAATTGTGTTTTATCCTTATTGTTTTTATGTTATTTGTAATTGTTTCCCCTGTTGTTAGTCTACTAAATACTGTAGATTTTTCCCCAAAAAGTGGAAACAGGACAAAATTGTTCCTATTTTTAAAGGGGGTGATGCCTCTAATCCATCCAACTACAGACCCATTGCCTTGTTAGCCACAGTATCTAAGATCATGGAATGATTGATCCAGTCTCAGTTAATGGAATACCTGGAAAAGTATAGAAAACTGACACCCATCCTATTCGGCTTGAGAAAGGGACAGTCCATGGAAATCTTGCTCATGGACTTTTTAAATCAACTTGCCTCTCCTCCTGGTGAGGGTCATGCTATGGGCACGGTCTTCATGGACTTGTCCAAAGCTTTTGATTTAGTAAATCATAATCTATTAATTGAAGCTCTGGAAGAAATAGAGGTAATGAAAGAACCCTTGAGGTGGTTTACTTCATACTTAGGAGATCGACTTCAGTTGGTAGCCATGGGGGGCAGTAATTCAACTCTAGCCCCAATAGCCTGAGGAGTTCCCCAAGGGTCAATCTTGGGTCCCCTAATGTTTCTTGTTTATTTAAATAGTGTTCCAAAATTCATAACCCATATAAACATAACTGTATCTGCTGATGGTATCATATTGGTACCAGAGGGAAAAAAACAAAATGGAGGTTGAATCCAAACTCCAAATAGACTTTGACAATCTATAACATTGGTTTCTGTCCAAGAAGCTACTTATGAATATAAAAAAACCACAAACGATGTTATTTAACACCACATGGAGAAATAGCCATGGAGCAATGGCAAAACTTGAAATCAAGTCTAGAAATGGCCATGTTCTAACTCAGGTATTGACATACAAATATATGGGAATGGAAATTGACCAAGGCCTTAGCTTTGAACAACATATAGACAAATTAACAAAAAAATAAATAAACCTGAAGTTAGGTGTCCTAAGGAGAGTATACCACTATGTGACCAAAAAAGATTGACTGTTGATGTCAAACCAACTGATTATTCCAATGTTAGAATACAGAAGCCATATTTTCGATCACTCCACCAAGAAATCATTGTGCAGACTTGATGTTACATACCACAAAATAGCCAGATTTGTACTTAAATGTGAATTTACTACACATAATTGTGTTCTTTATTAAAGTCTGGCCTGGAATTCCTTACAGCTAAAGAGGGATAGAGCATAGGAGATTTTGCCATAATGTTTGTCTAAGAAACAACAGGGTAAAAAGTAACTTTGGAAAGATAACTTTTAAATACAAATCCAAGATTACTTGGAATAACTTGCCAAACCATTTGAGGGTGTTATATATGTCTGTAGCTGCTATTAGATCTAATTTAAAACAAGATTCAGTACATACTTGCTCTTGTTACTAGGAAATTCCTCCCTTTGTCTTACAGTTGTAAATTTGTAAAACTGTTGTATGATACACTTAATATAAACTGAGTCTAAGTCTTGAACTGTTATTGTAAATGTTTTTAATATACAGTATGTGTTCTATGTAATAACATTCACAGGAACACCTTGTAAATGGGGCTTTTAAAGCCCTAACGGTGATATTTGCTTGTAAAATTAATGCCTGTATAAATAAAAATATTTTACTACTACTACTACTACTGCTAATGCAACAATTATTTCACTGAGTCTTTCAAAATGTATCTGATGCTCCCCTGCTAACCACACAATTGCTGTTTGTGACATCACAGTCTGTTGTCATGGTGAGCACTATGATGTCATAAAGAAAGACACTGTGAGGTTAACAGAGGAGAATCAAATGTTTTCATATGTTTTCTATACAGACTTTTTAGATGGACTACCAAGATGTGCCGTAAGCCTTGGAAATGAACATTACAAATGAAAAAAAAGTATTCTGTAGTAAACTGTGGCAGATAAAACATCTTATTTATGAAAGCACATGTCGAACAGCAGAGCAGCTCTTTAAATAATTTTAAAAAAAGCATTGAAACAGAGAATAGGACATGTATTCTCCCTGGTGTTATTCTTAGAAGCCCATGACATCTACTGCATCCTTGTTGCCCATTATGTATAAAGGTAAATATTATGGTTCAATGTTTGGGTGAATAGAGTAGAGGGTTAGTAGTGCTTATGCAACTGTAGTTTACTTTTGGCTTTTCTCTGTTTTTGCCCTTGGTAGGTAAGCTGTGTAGTGAGTAGGGAATAGAACGCCCAGCACCAAGGGTGAGTATAGTGCTGGAGAAGGAGGAGGCAGGGGTGGATGGTGGGTGTTTCACAACGTGCTAAGTGGAGAACAGCCAAGAGAGGCTGGCCTTTGTAGGGGATATGGGAGGAGCTATTCCCCCACATTAAACCTTGGGCTATAGCCCTCCCATTCAATGTTTGGATGAATAGAGTATAAGGTTAGTAGTGCTTATGTAACTGTAGTTTACTTTTGTCTTTTCTCTATTCCTGCCCTTGGTAGGTAAGCTGGGTAGTGAGTAGGGAATAGAAGCCCAAAAGAATTATCAATGAATGTTCAAAAGAGTGTGATTACCTCCTCCAACTCACAGAGAGTATGACCAGTAGCATGCAGGAGAGGAAAAACCCAGGTGGAAGAAACCTCTGAGGACCCATGGCTACTAACCCTCCCCTCCTCTGGGCAAACTAAGAGGAGTTAAACCTAGGTTCTAGCAACCATAAGCTAATTTTCTGAGGAAGGTGAACAGCTTGGAGAAATGATGGTCCATCTTTAAATCCATGGATGATGCATTCTGAAAGGACGATTCTGAGATTGAAGGGGTGGGTTTATTCTGAAGGAGCATCTGAATCCTGAGAGTGGAGTAGGTCCAGTCAAAAAAGAGTGAATGTAGTCCAGGCTTCTAAAGTGATGATGGATGATGTCTAAAGGGATTATGGAGACTAATGAGCAGGAAGAACATGATTTGGTAAATATGCTACCAGACGTTGAATGGTGGGAAATATGATGGGTTATGAAGTCATAAGGTAAACAGTCTAACTTTGTAGAAGGTTTGATGTTCAAGTTAGAGTCTGGAGGTGAGGAGTTAAGTGGTGAGTGATAAATTTCAATGTAAGTATTCATGAAGCAGATGAAGGAGCGAGACAGAGTCTTTATGTGGCATGTAGGAGTAGTGACGTGAATGATTTTAGACCAATGAAGGAAGGTTCGTGTATGTAGTAGAGATGATAACTGAATGTATATGGAATAATTGAAAGTTCAGTATGAGGAATTCGAGAATTGATTTGGGTATTGATGTCATAATTATACTTGTATAGGCTCTTGCTGGTCAGTCGATAGAAAAGTAGATATAGGTATTTCTGTGGTGTAATTGCCCATGACAAGCACTGAGGTAGCCATGACTGTTTTGCCTTATAGGTAATCCAATGTCTAAATACTGTGGGAAGCCCAGAAATGGGTATATGAAAGAGTCTATAGACTGATGTGGCAATGGGAAGTCGAGAGCAGTGTAGAATGCCTGGGGTGCCTATCACTGTAGTCAAATATAGATCTGTTGAGAAGCAAGACTGGGATAGTGAGGCAGCCAGATCTGTTGTGGTTGTTCAGATTGAGAATCAATGGGAGCTTGCTCTAGGTGAAAGTCTTCACTGGAAGGAGCATTGGAGGTGAATCATGAGGAACGAGCTAGAAGGACCACTGGATTGGCAGCTGACCTGACTGATGGTAATATGATGAAGGAATGTAGATGATTGTATGAAGTATGGTGACATCCAGGAGCTAGGAAACAGTGGTTTGGATAGAATGCCTTTAGTAAGGTGGCTAGGCACCAGAGATCCAATGATGGAAGTTCTGGAAAGGTAGCTGTAAGGGTCTTAGGACATCCAATGGCTATTGAGGAAATAGGAGTCGAGTAATGTGATCAATAGAGTCAGTGCTTGTAGGAGAAGCTACAGAATGGTAAAACAGATGATATCAGTACTGCTATGAGATATCTTGCAGTTCCCATTATCCTTAGCAATGATGATGATTACAGAGTCGTCATCATCATCATCAAACAATTTATTGTGTGTCGCTAAAAAGCCATTACAATGTAAAACAGAACATCATTAAAAAGCGAGATACATACAATCACAAGACAATAGAAATAATTTACATATGAAAGTGCATTGCTATTCCTACTATAGAACAATTTCTATAAAGTGCCAGTATACATTTATCCTGAAAGTGGAAGCAGTGTATCACAATAAAATGTGCTCAAAAGTACCTTAATTGTTTTGTCACGATCTATCAAATTATACATGAACATTAGCAAGTCGTTCTATTGGTCAAGCATCTCAGAGTGAGACAATATGATAATTAGGAGCAATTTAATGGTTAAATGAAGATTTCTCAAAAATGGACCCATCCAGAAAGCCCATAAAATATACATTGCTGGCCATTCCTACACTAGTACAGTTTCTGTAAAGTACCTCTATGCATTATCCTAGAAATAGAGGTAGTGTATTTCATTACAAAGTACTCTAAATAACATTCATTTTCCGTCTCAATGTATCAATTATACTTAAGTATTTTGCAAGTCATTCTATTGTCCAGGCATCCTCAGTATGAACAATATATTAGTTAAAACCAGTTTATCAGTTGGATAAAGAGTACTCAGAAATGTACCCATCCAATAGGCCCTTGCACATCATACCAAGTACAATGCCACTAAATGTGTATAAGATTTTCTTCTGCTTCTTTACTACAATCACAGTCTCTGGATGTAAGTCCATTTTTCTTATATCTAAACAGCAACATAGTGTTCTTACATTGTTCGAATTTGTAATTAGAAGCAATCCTTCTGAGTTTTGGATCTATTAAGATCTCCAGATATGGCTTAATGCCAAAATAATAATTATTTTGTGAAAACCATTTAGAATAGTGAGATTTCCTGATTAGTTTCAGTTCCACAGAGTTCCAATTATTCATCATTTTTTTAGCCACATATGCCTTATATTTCAGGCTCATAGTGATCCCGTTAGCCACTGCCTGTTTCAAACTTAGTAACCTATGTTTATTTAATATGGCAATTAATGAAGTAAACCAATAGCCATATTTATAACCCAAATTGTATCAGATTTCCTTTTCTTTTAGGAACAGAGTTCCCAAAATATAATTCTCACATCTAGTGAGCTTGATCCAGTAATTAATTGTCCTAATCTCAATTAAAACCTCAATATTATCGAGTCCCAACTCTGACCTTAAATATGCTGCCGGGCATGAATGTCCCACATTTAATATAGTACAAAGATATTTATATAATGGGGACAGTACCTTATTGAGGTTTTTATAATCCCAGATTTCCACCCTATACAGGAGCCGAGCATCAAACTTTGCCATTATAAATTTTACTAATCGTTTTAAAGACATCCCGCCATATTTTATATTAAAGTGAAGCAACCCAGCCATAGTCTTTTTGAGTTTCTCTTTTAATGACTCAACATGTAATGTCCAATTGCAGTTCTCCTAAAAAAGGATCCCAAGATAGGTATAGTTTTTAGTTATTTCTACTCTTTCATTGCCGACTGTCCAATAGGGGGGGAATCCTTTTTCCTACCTTGGCTAAATGTTAATACTTTAGTTTTACTCAAGTTTATTTTAGCTTTAATTCCTTGGATCTTTTATATATAAAATCAATATTTCTCTGTAATCCAGATTTAGTCAGTGATAGAAGGACTAAATTGTCTGAATAGGCCAATAGAGGACAAGCACAGGAAAGTATTTTGGGCACATCTGTAATTGCTGCCTCACTATCAACTAACATTTTATTAATATTTAGTGAGAACAGCAGAGGTGCAATAACACAACCTTGCCTCACTCCTCTATCAATCTTAAATGAGTCAGAAACTGCACCATTGTTTCCCAATCTTATTTTAGCCCAGTTGTCAGAATACAATTGGGAAATCAACACTACAAGATTAGAATCTAGTCCCCTTTCAGTTAGTATAGTCCACAATAAGTCCCTGGAAATATAGTCAAAGGCTGTTGAATAATCTATAACGATGGTATATAATTTATGCTGCCTTATTTTGACATATTTTTCTATTAGATTTCGCAATACATATATGTTATCCGCAGTTGAAAAATGAGCTCTGAAACCTGCCTGAAAGTCTGTCAAACCTCCTGTTCTAGATATCTCCATTTTTAATTTTACTAGTAGAATTCTAGAAATAATCTTTAAATTAACATCTAACAGGCTTATTGGCCTATACATAGTGGGATCACTTGTACTCCCTTTTTTATGTATTGGAACTATGTTGGCACCATGCCAGGTTTTGGGTGCAGTCTTGAGGGAAATACACTTATTGTAGAATACAACTAGAAATCTACTCCAGATTGTAGGCTAGCATAGAAATACTTCAGTGGGTATTCCATCAGGACCAGCAGCTTTATGTTTTTTTTTAAGGTAGCCATTGCATAGTACATTTCATCTAAAGTTACTGGAATAAAATCTGAATTAACATCAAGGAGTTTGTTCTTTTCACTTATATTATAAAATATATCTGAAAAGTGTGCTATCCATTTATCTTCAGAAATAAATGTACCTATCTCAGTTTCGTATTTATTACTTCCAGTTGCCACAAGTTTCCAAAAAGCTTTGGTGTTATTTTGTAGTACAGCATTTAACATTGTTTGCCATTGTCTATTATAATATTGTTTTTTCTTCTCTTTAATTAGGAGTTTATATTTTTTCTTCTCTTTATTAAGTTCCACTAGATCCTGTTTTATTCTGGAATATACAAATATTTTATGTAATTACAGAGTCATTGCATGAGGGAAGGAATTAGGTCACTGTTCCATGCAGAAGATATCCTATGTGACATGGAAGATAGGGAAGCCATAATGCTTGAATTGACAGGATGTGCATGGAGTATCCAGTAGATTCAGATGAGGGATGAAATTGTTCTATAGTCCAGTCAAATGGGAATCTGAAACTGATCCTGGGGAGATGATTGGGAAGTATACACAAATCTGTGGTCACGTAAGAGTCTATGAGGCATGTTGTCCAAGGGATGTTTGCTAGAAGTAGTTTTCCTCAGGTGAAATGAACAAGTGTTCCATCAAGTGGTGGATGGGAGGTGTTAGAATGGCCAGGATAAGAGTACGAGATAGATGAATGGGAGGCGTAGTTGACTGGGTAGGAATACTGGCCGGAGATAGGCGTTAACTGCCCAAAAAGAGTCACAGCAAACAGGAATGAGCCTCAAGCCACCAGGGCAGTAAGGAGAAGGCAACTGTCCAAGGGTGAAGGGGAAAGTCCGGAGCAGATGTCCATGGATTGGAGGAAGGAGTCCAAGGAGAAGATGGCATAGGCTAAGCGTACCGCCTTCAACAGGAGCAGACAGGAACAGAACCCGGGTCAATGCCACAGCAAACTGAATCAGAATGGAGGAAAACTACTGCAGGCCATGAGGTGGAGTCATAGAAGAGACATAAGTGAATCCAAGAGCAACAACACAGAGAAACAAGAGTCCCATGTCTGAGGATGATGGTGAACATTAAGTGCAGGGGTCAAAAGGCACTGCAGCGATGAAGCATGAGTATCCCACTTGAAGGAGAAAGAGAACCTGATGATTGTAGGGAGGGCAACCAGCAGCAAGAAAATCCAGAAGGCAGTTGAACTGACTGGAGGCACAGACCGAACAAGATGTTGGTGTCCAGATTCAGAGTGTGAGGAGGTGAAGGTGAGGACGAGTACAATGAGTTCATAGAAGTGCAGGATGTAGACTGGTGAGGAAGGATGTGGAAGGCAATTAGAGTACAGGGGTCCTGTTCCCAAAGGGAAGCAGCAACAGGGTATCAGATGGAGAATGCATAAGGGTGAAACAGTTGATTGCAGAAGTAGGCTCCCATGCCTGATATTTGAGGTGAGAAGACCTTCAGTTGATGCCACCAGGCAAAGGTAGGATGCCGAATTCAAATGGGTACAGTGGTCCCATTCCTAAAGGGAAGCAGCAACTGGGTAGTCAAATAGGGAATGCACAAGGTTAAATAGTGGAAAGCAGACACAGGATTCCATCCCTGGTACGCGGTGTGAGATGGCCCCCATTTGATGCTGCCAGGCAAAGGTATGATGTTGAAGTCAAGGGGTACAGTGGTCCCATTCCCTAAGGGAAGCGGCAACTGGGTATTCAAGTAGATAATGTACAAGGTTCAAACAGTGGAATGCTGACTCAGGATTCCATCCCTGGTAGTTGGTGCTAGATGACCTCCATTCGATGCTGCCAGGCAAAAGTAGGATGGGAAGGCAGGTGGGTAAAGTGATCCCATTCCCGAAGGGAAGTGGCAACCAGGTATCGGGTAGAGAATGCAGAAGGTTGAAACAGTCAAATGTAGACTCAGGCTCCCATTCCTGGTAATCAAGGCAAGATGACCTTGACTCGAGGCCACCAGGCATAGGTAGGATGTTGAGGCACATGGGGTGAAGAAGTCCCATTCCTGAAGGGAAGTGGCAACTGGTATCAGGTAGCGGATGCAGAAGTATGACATGGTAGATTGCAGACATGGCTCCCATCCTTGGTAGTCGTGGGTGAGCTAACCTTCACTTAATGCTGCCAGGCAGAGTTAGGGATGGAGGATGTCAGGTTTATAAGTAGTAGATAAAGTGAGTGTAACGGAATCCCATCCTCAGTAGACAGGGCAGGCCTACCTTTACTCAGTACCTCAGAAAGTATGAGTTAGCGACAGAGTCCGGACAAACTGCTGGTATGGGCTGAGCAAGGAAAAGGCAGCTGGCTGTGTAGTCTTAGATAGGGAAAGAGGGGGCAGTATAAATAGGAAGAAAGCAAGTCAGAGTAGGAGAGCATGAGGAGGAGTCATCAGGAATGCCAGTAAGGAGGAGTTTAGAGTAATCCAGTAAGGCGCATACTGGTAGTGGTGGAATGCAATGAATGATGGAAGCCATGAGGAGAGTCAATGATGTGGGCCTAGGGGCGCTGAAAGGGGCGTGGAAGAGGGAGCAGGTATAAGCATTGCAGGTAATTGGTAAGCTGGAAGGGGAGGTGCACCAAAGGTAGAACAAGGGAACAGAAATATTGAAGTTGAGCAGGGCATAGGTGCCTGGAGCAAATGGTAAGGGGAACAAATGCCAGACTAGGGTTAGAGGTAGCATGGGTCAGGATGGAGAAGGGGCGTAATGGAGATGGAATGCTGGAGTGAGGAGCAAAAGACCCAAAAGAAACAAAACAGGAGAAGCATGGGACAAGGGCAGGAAAGGGAGGGTGGGTGGGAACAGAGCAGCTGGGAATAGAGATGTCACCATCAGAAGTCACGGACAGTGGGCAACTGCTAGGAAGAGTATGAGATACGCCTGCCCTAGGAGAGGGAATGGAGAGAGAAGTATTAAAAATGAGAGGGATGGCTGCCAAAGGAACACACACTCACATGAAAGTGGGGGTGGGGGTCACTGGAGCAGAGAACTGGACATGAAATGGGGTGTTGTGGAAGGAAGCAACAGAGTAGAGCCGAATACAAATGAAAAACTGTTGATATGCAAGTGGTAGCAAAGGCAACATGGTAAAGAGAAGCACAATGTAGACCAAAAGACAACAGCACCAGAGTCAGAACACATACAAAAGCAAAGAAAGGGGCAAAAAACAAGCCCAACAAAGTTGCAGGCAGGCTGGCTAGGTAGAAATGGAGATAGTAAGGGGAAGAGTGGATGGAGGTATGAATGAAAGGACCACTGGTCTGGAAGTGCCATGCAATATTCCGAGGGAAAAAACACAATAATAAAGAGGGAGGGGAGCATGTAGTTGCAGCAAGGTCTGAACATGGTGGAGTGGTAGCAGCAGTTCAATGCAAGGGCAGTAGTGTTGGCCATGTGAAATCAAAGTCAGCCAGATCAAGTGCAGCAGTGTCCAAAAGAAAGCAAGCCAGGTAGGCATGGCAGACCAGAAAGCAGCCCTGGCCCTTGTCTGTACAGTGCAAGGGAACGTCCGGGTACCAGGCAGCACAGTACACCGCCCGAATGAGCAGTGGAAGTAGTAGTCCCAGAATCAGGCAGATCATGCAAAATATGGAAATCGACTGATTTGTGGGGGGGGGGGGAGGAATAAGCAGGGATTCAGGCTGCTGGCATGCCGACAATGCAAAACAAGCTACCAACTATCTGGAGAGTATGGCCAAGTAATTCTGGTGCAAGTACTGCTGGGGGGCTGGATAATGAAGCCCAGTAGCCACCAACCACACAGCATAGCAGCTGGAGCAATGAGAGAGCAAAAAATAGGAAAGGATGCCAGAAGCAGTGGAGGGAGTTCCCGTGTGCACAGCTGGAGAGGCACAGCATACGGGCTGCAGCAGTAAAATAACTTATCCCATGACACTTATCGAGCTGTCCAAACAAGGCAGAAATGGAGATGGCAGCCCCTGCAGCAGAGAAGCAGAAAGTCCCACACAGCAGGGCAAATACAGGCACATCAGGGATGACAAAGCAGCCTGGAAGAGGAGGCAAGGATGGAGCGGTGGCTTTGAGAGTGATGAGACCCAGAACAGAGGGACAACCCAAGGGGCTGACAATGCGAGAGAGGAGCACTGAAGTATGGGGAAGGAAGGAGGCAAACAGAAGAAAGAAAAATGGACAAACACAGGAGAAGGTGAGAAAGGGAAGGAGGGAAGGGGGGGACAAATGCAGGTCATGACAGACGTAGCAGCACAAGCAAGAAAGTGGATAAGGCCAGGCATGATCTTGGGGAGCTCAGGGAAGGAAAGAAAGGAGCAAGGAGTGGCAAGGGAAGGAGGCTCAGCCCACAAGCCACACAGGAGCTCAGGCACTGATGTTATCACAACACGCTAAGTGGAGAATTGCCAAGGGAGGCTGGCCTTTGTTGGGGATGTGGGAGGAGCTATTCCCCCACATTGAACCTCAGGCTAAAGCCCTCCCATTGTCAATGAACACTTAGACATTAAGCTGGACTGTTTAAATGTTTGATTTATTATTATGAAAGTAATAATTTTGTATTTCTTCTCTCTCTTTTTTCTTGCTTGTAACTAGTGTCCTCTGCAAAAAAACAATACTGGAAAGATGTGTTACCTACTGCTGATACCCCAACTTCACTAATTCAGTGCTATTCTCTGTGGAGATCATGAGTCTGACTTTGGAATACACACAAGAGGCACTTGCACTGACAGTAAGGTCCACAATTCCATTTCTTTCCCCCTTCCTACCCTCCCCCCACCATTTGCCCAATTCCTTATCTATTATCTCCTCCCACTTCTTTCTGTGGATCACCCATCATATTTCTTTCTATCTGGCTCTCCTCAAGGTGCTATAAAAATTTCTTTGAATAACAATACTTCATAAATGAATAAGCCACATCTTATAACTATAGTGAGAACCAAACTGCATTATAATACTTACTTGTATGTTTGCCAAGTTGTATAAGATCAGTTCACAGTGCATTAAGTTACTTTAATAAAAAGTAACATGAATTTGAACTTTAATTAAGGAAATAAATTTTTACTGAAGTTGTCTGTCTGTTATATTGATTGTACCTTAATCACCAACAGCACTGTTGTAGATCAAGGTTCGAATCCCACCCCTACTGACTCATGATCCACCTATATGAGAATGTACCACATTACTGGTTATGACCAAGATGCAAACAGTATAAAAGGGATGAACTCCCACCAGGAGTCAGCCTCCTGATAAAGCTCACCACAGTGAAGCACCAGGGCACCTAGAGCACAGTTTTAGTGATCCTATCTGCTGCACCACTCTTTTTGTTTTGCAATTTGCAAGAAAAGTATTTTCATAGTATTCAGCTGGTGCTGTGAAGCTGTCAAGACCATTCTCAGCTGAGTGCAGCTGATTCTTGTTGTAGCAGTTTATTATTTGGGTTAGCTGATGAGCAACCTTACCTGGACCCTGCACCACCTGAGCACGCAGCATGTCTTGCCTCAGAACATGGAATGTGGTACCCTTCTGTGGTACAACAACATTTCCAGCAGATCAAAACACTTGTGCCACCTTTTTTATTATGGCAGAACTGCAGCACACACAACAATAAGTTCAGCTGAATTTGAAAAGATAGCCTAGAGTTTTTTCCAAGGTAACTGATAACCAGAAAAGGTTCATCAAGGAGCATGAAAAGAAAAAGAAACCTACAAAAGATGGTAAACAATTTAAAAATCATTAAATCCTACCTACATGATGTGAACACAGGCACATTTGTAGAACCCCTCTAAATGGATTAGATGTCCTGCTTGCTGACATTATATACACAATTAAATGCCCAGATGGGCCTGAGTGCAAACCTACCACTCTGAGAGGATTTCTAGGAAGAGTAGATCAACACCTCCTAAAACATAAATATAAAGAATACATTTACTATGGTAGCAGGACTAACTTTAAGGAAACAACGAAAACAATGGCAGTGAAGTAAAAGCACTTAACAAGCTGTGGAAGTGAAATAAACCTAATAAAGAAGAGCCTGAAAGACAACCCAGTATTGGGAAACTAGGTCTCCAAAATCTGACTGCCCTCCAAAATATGTTATGTTTAACATTAGACTGCATTTTGCCTAAAGAACCAGTGAGCACTGTAATGGGGATAATTGTGGCTATGCCATGATTCAGACAGCAACCCCCTATCTGCAGTTCAGAGAGCAGCAAAGTAAAACATGGATGGGTGAAAACCCTCATGATGTGAGGACCATACAACCAAGAATGTATGAAAATAAAACACAACCTCCCAGAGACCCCACAGCTGGTTACATTAAATACCCATCAGAAATGCCCGAAAAATGGAAAACACCCGAGTTGCCACTTTACCTGCACCAAGCATCAACTATGAGCCAGGTAAAGTGGAATCTCTGTGGCACAGAGCCATGACTATTGGTGAGAAAAATCTTTGGGACCAGATTAAGCAAATGAAAATCTCTGCTGGATTTTCAGAACAAATAAAATCATTCCATGAATAAAACTTCCATTCAGAGACTTATTGACATAAATGTGTCCCTCACGAAAGATGCTGAGGTCTCCAGACATCGCAATCTCAAATCCTTAAACAATTACACCATCGTGTCTGAAGAAAACCAATAACAAAATTCCTTAATTTTTGCTGCAAACTCAGCTGTTGTCTCCTACTCCAGTGAAATATCAGCCCCATTGAATTCAACAGTATCAGCGACAAACAACTATATGTCACCAACTACATCAACAGCCACAAAGAGAGAAATCAGAAAATATGCAAACAAACCTGCAAGGCGACCTAAAATCTTGTACCCTATTTGATAATAACTGCATCTCCCAGCAAACTGTGAACATACAAATAATGAACTGCAGTTAATCTTAAATGGAGAAGAATCCATATCACTGACTTTTCCACCAGCTCTGACTAAGGTAAACTTTTTACTCAATTATCTTAAAGTGAGTGGAGAGAGGCATGGAGGATGGGCCACAAAATCTAAATGAGTTTTCATTTTTCTCCCAGAGATTGCCACCAACAAATCTGACTATAAAATCAAACTGCACATGATAAGTGGACATTGATCTGATTTAATTTCATACTTTCTATTTGATTAATTTTCTTGCTGCCACTGTTACTGACTGCTTCTGTTGTTACCATCTCCATTGTTGGTGGTACCACTGTTGCAGCAACTTTTGCTCAATTTTAACCTCTGTTAAGTGTTAAAAATTACCTTTCTGAAATATCCCTATATGCCTCTTATTACCAAAAAGAACAATGCACCAAATAAAATATTGGATGGCCAACTACTGGCACAACAAACCTGTGTTGCCACCTGTGGTTCTGATTACATCAGACCTCTCAAGCTTTGCTCTTGATATCAAAGATCTAATCAGAGTCCCTTGGTGGCAACACAGGCTTCTTGTACATGGTTGTTCATCCAGTATTCTCTATGTAATGTGGTAGGGACATTAGCATTTGTAAAGAGGTTGGGTTACAAGGTTTTAGAATATTTTTGCAAATAGGATGCACAATTTCTGATAATAGTTGGGACATATGTTTTATAATGTAATTGGAACATAGATTTGGAATGTAATGAGTATGACATATTTCAGAATGTGGTCGGGATTTTCATTTTAAGAATGTGCAGTACATGACATTTCAGAATGCATGAAGATGTGCAATTCTGGAATATGGGGAACACAATTTCAAAATGCTGAAGATGCACAATTTTGGAATGTGGGGATGCACAAATCTGTAATTTGGCTGGAAAGTGCCTTTTCTGAATGTAAGGAACATGTAATTTTGGAATGTGGAAATTGCACAATTTTAGAATGTGACAGGGACATGAAAGTTAGGAATGTTTGTAAGACAGGCAGTTTTGGAATGTGGTGGCAACATGCAGTTGTAGAATGTGGCAGGGATGCACATTTTGGATTGTGGCAAGGATATATTTTAGAATGCGTATTCTTAAATGTTGTGTACACATTACATTCCAATAGTGCACATCCTTGCCAGTTTCTGAGAGTGTACATCCTCACATTTCAAAATTGAGTATCCCTGCCCCAACTGAAATTTGTGTACCCCTGCCACATTTGGAATTTGCCAGTCCCCTCACATTACAAAGTTTGAGGTCAGCACAACATTCCAAAATTCTGCATTCCACCACGATCTGAAATTGATCTTTCTTGCTATATTGCAAAAGTATGCACCCCATGCAATATTCCAAAATTGGAAATCTCCATGACATTCTGAAATTGCACATCCTCATCACATTCTGAAATTGCATGTTCCCAATGCATTTTTAAATTTCTCCCTGCTATATTCTGAAATTGAAATCTCATCCATGCAGAATTCTGAAACAATGAACAACCATGGCATTCAAGAAGCCCCCCAATTGCATTGCAAAAGTGCTTCCAGTTACAGCAATTGACATAGATGTTACTTGAGATGTCTGATATATCCAGAGAAATTCCTTGCTTGCCTGCCGTACTACTATAGGGCCAACAGAGACACGGTGCCAGATTCCCAAAGTCTGTTCAAATCCTGCAGCTGTGGGAAAAACTTGATGCAAGTGGTTTTCCACTTGCAGAACCACAGTTTTTCCCACAGCTATAGTACTCTCAAATGTGGATCTGATTTATGACCGGCCTTCACAATTTATAGCAGTTTGCAGGTGTTTTTTCCCCTACAGCTGCAGAAAAATGTTACAGCTGGTGGGACCAGGTGTATCATCTTTGGCAGCTGTGGCGGATGAGAATACCAATCTCTGCAACTGCGTAGATTTAAGTCTACAACTGGAGTTGTGGAGTAGGACTTAGTCTCATGACATTTTGAGAATCTGGACCATAGCTTTAGAAACATTGCTTAATATCTAGAAATATCTAAAATGTCTTTTGTTGCAACTGTAACCCAACACCTTTAGAAATACCATATCATGTCTCTAGAGACTGAAAATATATGCACCACAGCCAACCCAGTGTTTGCTTTTTGATTTTAAAATGTTTACTACAGCATACAGTTTTATTTAAGATTATGAGCATTAAGTCATACAATGTTTCTATAAGTTAGAACTAGTCTGTGAGTTCTGGAACTGACACCATCAGTACAGTAGTTCTTCCATGAAACCAGATTTTTAAACAAGCAGTAGCATCAGGGTTGGAAAAAAAGCTTGTAACTTTTAAACAATGAAAGCATGTAGCAATATCATATGTGGCTTGGTTATTGGAGATTTGAAGATACTTATTCTGAGTTTATTTACATTAGAAATTTTGTCCAGAGCCCCCTTTGAGGGTTTAATTAGAGATGTCAATTCTAAGGGTTCAGATAATAGTCTGTAGGCATTAATTTTTAACAGAGTAGAGATGGAGTGTTACCACATAACTGTGAAATTATGTAACAAGACATTATGAATTATAACAAGGCAATTATGAAACAGGGCTGCACAGAGTACATGAAGTAGCAAGGGATCTTTTCTCTATTGCCGTTTTTGGTAAGTACTTTATATTGCTGTGTTTGGTATATACTAGCTTTAGTTTCTATTTGAAAAAAATATGTTTTTTTGCCTATGAAACTATGGGCAGGATTTTCAAAGCCTGGAGCAGGGCTTGCGTCCTGTTCTATGTCACTGCACTTTGGTTCTGGTGGTGTGCCAAACCCTTTTCTGCAACTGTGCCCAATTTTACAAGCTTGGGCACAGTTATGACAGTTTCCACAACCTACGGCAGCTTGTACCAAATATCTGGTGCAAGTTCTGTGAAAACTGCCCTCAGGACTGCCACAAGTTAGACCAGAAATAGTTGGTCTAACTTGTTGCAGTTGCCACATGGGATGGAAAATCCAGTTAGAATGCCACAAACTCCATGTGCCATATTATCAGTGCACATGGGCTTTTCCATTTCCAAAGGAGTGTCCTCTCCAAAATAATGATTGAAATGGTGACCATGGCCTTTTTAGCCTTTGAGGTCAGCATTCCTACTTTACTAGAGAGTCCAGTTTTCAAATGATTTACTTATTCAGTTCTAATAGACTCAGTAAACACAGATAGCAGTTAGCAGATCAGCCTTTTGAACAAGAAGCACAATACATTTATATACAACATTTTTGGTAATGGTAAATGAAAAGTGCATTTTGAGTACACTATTAACAAAGCTGTAGGGGTGAGTGGTGGACTTATAAAATGTAATTAAAAAATTGGAGAATCAAGTTTAGAGCCAGATATTGGGGCTGCAGATGCCCACTCAGCATCGATCCTTAGCCATAACTCTAAGGTCTGAGGATATAATTGCCCAGAAGAATTTAGTGTTATGAACAGATTTAATAAATCTATTTTAGAAAACATATTGGTTATTAATGAAATTCATTTAGCACATCTTTGCTTATAACAGAAAATATTGTATTGACTAAAAGGTTACACCATTGCATGGACTACACATATTCAGGCACAGTTAGCAATTTATCATATCTGTAGGAAATAAGTCTTAAAAGTGTAATTATCCACCACAAGGACTATTCCAAAAAAATGTAACTGTGTCTTATTCATGACTCCAAAATCAGTGACATTACTGAAAAATGAAAAACCTAAATTGAGTTTATGGTATCCAAGTACAGTATTAAGATGTGTCATACTTTTGAAGCATACTTATGGATCTCCTTGAAAACACAGTAGACAGAAGAATAATGTGTGCTGTGAGACCAGGAATGCATACAACAAAACTTATTGAAACAAAATTCTGCAAAGAAAAGTCACATGTTAATGTAAATTGTGATTGTACACTAAGGCCCAGATATTCAAAGGGGTTGCACCGGCACAATCCCGAAAAGCACCCCAGTGGGATATTCAAAAGGCTGCCAGGTGCAGCGCAAATCCCGATGTGCCAGGGTGCAATGATAATGTATGCGCAAATGCAGGGGCGTGCCCATGCATATGCTACATATCCTGATATTCAGCCGGATGTGCAGCGATATAAGCTGGCACAACCCTAATGTGCACCGCATACAGGGGTGCAACGTTGAGCCCATGAAAAGGAGGATCAAATCCTGGCCAACCACAGGTGGGCTGCTGCATTCCAGGGTGCAATGCAGCACCCGCCAGCCGTGGGTGGCCACCCGCCTAGCAGGAACACCATCCAGTAGCACACACACCCTCCCTGTTGGCCAGTGTGACCCTCCTCCCAGTATGCCCAATCATGGGCTTATGTAAAAGCAATAATAACCTGGTGGTCAAGTGGTCCCCCCCTCTGTCATGCCAGATTGTGAGCATCATGAATTAAAATCTCACCTGGTGGACAGGGCTGGCAGTATAGCCTAGAGGTTAGAGTAATGAGCTGTCAACAAGCTTGGTACATCCAGCAGACCAGACCTTGGTTTGATTCTCACAACCTCCACTTGCATACTGTGTGACTCTGCGCAAGTCACTTAACCACCCAGTGCTCCCAGATTGCCCCTGAAAACAGACACTTGTGCCTCATGGGCCTTACCCGGTTACCAAAGACTAAAATAAAATAAAAAATAAAATAAATAGTGATCCCCCCATCATGTCAGATCATGGGCATCAGTAAAGGAATCCCATTACCTGGCGATCCAGTGGTCCCCCCTCCTCTCCCACCCACATACTACCCGGTCACCCACCGCATGCCAATGTACAGTATGTGCTGTATGCCTATTGGTCCACAGTGTGGACCAATTGGCCTACAGACCATACTGTACTACACAGGCACAAATATGTGAAAGAACGCAACACATGCAAATGGGGCCATAATGACATGCTAATGGCCCCATTTGTGTCATGCAAATATTGTGGCCCTATTTGCATACCCTCTTCTGAATATCATGGGTGCTGCACCCAGCACAACTGCATTTGCACTGGTACATTGTCACTGGGCCATGCGCAGTCCCTGCCATATTCAATGGTGCTGCACCATGGTGCATTACCATTGAATATCACCTGGTCCTGGCCCCGGTGCATCCCAGATGCACTGTACCCACGCTTGAGCCATTGCCAGGCGCAGTCTGAATATTTGGCCCAAAATGAGTTGGAAGACATCATACATGTACATTGGATGCATCCATGACATCAGAGAATTAGGTACAGGCAACTGGAACCAATGTTACAAGAATGGCAAAATATGTTGCTATGTCCAATTCAGTGCTTGCTAAATCCAGAAATGAATCAGATGGTTACAGCACTGGTTACTCTTCTGAGAGCAAGCATTAAAATAAGGAGAAAGAAAAATGACTAATTGAGTGCAATAATGTATACATGTAATATTAATATATATATATATATATATATATATATATATATATATATATATGTATTTATAAGTGTAATATTTTTATATTTTATGAGGCATTCATTTGTAATCAGTTGAAAAGACAAATATGTTGATCAATAGACTTTGAACTGACTGCTCTACCACTCGCATACGAGTTAAAAATTCATCCAAACAATGCTTGATTGACTGTTTAGAAACACTGTACATTGTAATGAACTTTTAATATCCACATGCTCTGTGGAAGTAGGCTGATCTCTTGTCAGTGGATCTGACTTTCCAGCTGATCACATTGTCACCAAGATGATATTTTCAAACTGTTCAACAGTATTAATCAAATTTCTTTGCTGTTAATTGATTTTTTATTACAAAAGAAGAGCACCAAGCACACACACACACACACACACACACACACACACACACACACACACATGTTCATCCAGGCCAGTTGCTATCTCTACATACTGATTTTGGTGTTTTGATTTCTGACAATTTTTATCATGTTTTTATGTCTAGCACATAACTTTTTTTTTACTTTTTAATACAGTTTTACCAAATTTGAGAGATGAGTAGTTAGTATCCCTACTCATGAATACCCTATTAGCAAGTTCCATGCCTAACCAATGGATGTAATACTTTGGGTAGGGCCTGCAGGACCCAGTAAGAAGAAAGCTACAGGTCTGGGGCTAAAGTATGCCTGATGGGTGTGCTATGTGGGCCCTAAGTAATGCAAGCTAGAGGTCCAGCCCCCTGCTGAATGGGGCTGCTTCTTTGCAAATAGCCCACAGGGCTCTACAAGAAGCAGGATACAGGACTGGTGCAGTGATTGTCAATGGAGGGTATTTGTTCACTGTGGCAAGCATTAAATGGAACTACTTTAATCAGTTACAACCTAATCTCCAACATTTTCATTGTTCTGTGTGTAAAATACTTTGGCGTCTGTCCTCTGCAGGGCCACTCTCAAAGCAAGTTACAGGTCTGGTGCAGTGCACATCAGTGTGCAGCTGCTTTATCAGTTGCCAACAGGGCCCCTCACAAAGCAAGCTACAGGTCTGTTGCAGTAAGAATCATTATGCAGCTACTTCATGAGCTGCCAGCAGGGTCCCTCAGAAAGCAAGCTACAGGTCTGGTGCAGTGAGGATCATTTTGCAGCTGCTTCATGAGTGTCAGGGCAAGTCACAAAGAAAGCTACAGATCTGGCATAGTGCACGTCACGGTGTCGCAGCCTCATGAGTGGCCAACAGGACCACTGGTGAAGCAAGCTACAGGTTAATGCAGTGAGCATCACTATGCAGCTGTTTTGTGAGTGGCCAAAAAGACTACTCATGAAGTATGCTTCAGGTCTGATGCACTGAGAGTCATTATTGATCTGCCTTCAGCTACCTTTTCCAAAATATAAGAAAATATATTGTATAAAACTATGTTGCTACATCTATTAGGGTTGAAATGCAAAACATACAAAGTAAGGGAATAAAAAAATAGTATTCAAAGTCTCTGGAACTTTGGGAAATCAGTGGTGTTCCTCAGGGTTTGAACAATCATATGACACAAGCTTGGCATTACCCTGTTTTGTCACACAAAGTAAATTGCACAGCAATGGTTACGTAGAGAGTGCCGATAGTAAGGTAATACCAACCTTGTATCACATGATCATTCAAACCCTGGGTAACACCACACCACTGATTTCTGAAGGCTTCCAGACTTTCAACCCTCATAGGTACTGGTGTGGCCATGTGGGAAGGAGGGTGGTATGGGAACTGGAGGGTGGGTGAGGGTAGAAGGACTGTTTTTAACAGGGGTGCTGGTGGGGAAGAGTATGGCATGGGTGCTTAAAGGGTGGTGGGTTTATTTTAACTTGGGTCTGGGGAGGAGAGTGGCATGGGTGCTAGAGGAAAGGTGAAGATGGGGGTTCTTTTTGTTTAGAGGTTCAAGACTGGCAGAGAATTGTGCAGAATAAGACTGCAGCTGGCGGAGTTGGCTGGATGGCTATGCTGATAACCCACCATGGGACCTGTATGTATGTACAGGAGTGGTTAAGTATGTACAGGAGTGGTGATGGAGTAGAGGAGGGCGGCATGGGTGCTAGAGGGTGTGTGAAGGTGGGGGGTTCTATTTTTCACAGGTTCACAAATGGCAGAGAATGGCATGGAATAAGACTGCAACTGGCCAAGGTGGATGAATGGCTGTGCAGGAGTGGTGATGGAGGGAGGAGGGTGGCATGGGTGACAGAGTGTGATTGAGGGTGAACGTTTGTTGTTTTTTATATATTTTTTACAGGTTAATGATTAGCAGAAGATGGCAGAGAACAATACACTGACTGGCTGAGATGGAGGAAACACTACTGATCACCTTCTGTAGGACCTATGTGTCTGTATATACCAGTGTGACTGTGGGGGCATAGGTAAAAGAGGATGAGTGGGGGGGTTCAATTTGGAGTAGTTGTAAGTGAGTTACCAAGATTGGTCACCCCTTAGGCATTGTGCACCTGGTGCTTAGGGGAAAAATAAGCAATTTTTTTTCATTCATGATCGACTTACATACTGTATGAATGAACAACAAAAGCATCCTGTTTGGGGCAGGTTTTTGTCAGCCGACTGGTCAGACAATGAGCATGTACAATGTACTGTGCATGCTCTCTGACAGTTCAGTTGGTGGCTGGCCGTGATGGTGTGAGGAGGGCTGTGCCAGTCGGGGGCATGGGTTGGGTTGGGGGGAGCGAGGTGGTGGATCAGTACCTGCTGGGGTGGGGGGCCACTAGACTACCATGGAATTTATTTCTTTGCATCAGGACAGTGATCAGAGAATGGGGGAGGGACCACTGGACCACCATGGATTATAAATGAAATACTGGGGAGGGGATCAGAGCTAGGGAGGGACCACTAGACCACCAGGGATTATAAAAGAATTACTGGGGAAGGGATCAGGGCTAGGGAGGGACTACTAGACCACCAGAGATAATAAAATATTTACTGAGGAAAGGATCAGGGCTAGGGAGGGACCACTAGACCACCAGGGATTACAAAAAAATTACAGTGGAAGGGATTGTGGCTAGGGAGGGACCACTGAACCACCAATGTGAGTTTACATTTATATGGGGACAGGGATCAGAGCTTGGGGGGGACCTGGCCCTACATACTCAGGCTGGGCACTCACATGCAGATGAGCCCATAATGGGCATGCAAATGGACCCTTAGGGCTATGCCTGTCCAGTGGGCTCATTTGCATGTTTGGGCTGAATATCACCCATGGGGGCCGCGGAGCTCACCAGTGTGCACTGTACTTTACCCCATGGGTGGTCCTCAGTCTCTCCCTCTGGTAGTGCTGCTCCAAACATGGTGACTGCTTGCTGTGGGCCACACTACCAGGGTCAGATATTCAAACAGATAGTACAGTCATTACAGATCATGCTATCTGTTTGAAAATGGCACCAGAACTGGCCGGCCCAATTTTGTCCTGTGGTGCACCTGTTTGCACGTGAAGCCATCTGGCTCAGAAAATGGGGCACAAGGTATTTTGGGCAGTAGGGGAGTCAGCTACATTGTCAAGCATTTAGCATAATGTATAGTAATTCATAAACAGCAAGGCTGTTTTCCCACCTAGTGGTTACCATGATGACAGCATGACCTCAAGAGTGAAGCTTGAGATGTCCCTGTCATCATGGTAACCATGAGATGGGTAAAAAGCCTTGGCATATTTTATTTTTTATAGTGTATGGGAAATCAACAAGTAACCACCCATTCCTCTGGGGTTACTAGAATCCCATTAGTACTAGTTTTAGGCAGGTGAAAAGGCAGCTGGTAAAGAGATCATTATGGGACTTTTTCATAATAACATTGTTTACTCAGCTAGACTGAGTGGAAATGATTATGTCATTTTGAACTCTCGCAGCAGCATAACCATTTTTGTGTCAGCTGCTCAGGGAAAGTTTAGAATGTTCAGTTAGTCTGAGTTGGAGAGTCAGAGTGGCAGGAGGTTTGCCAGTTGGGGCTCTGTTACAGAGAGCCCTGTGTTTCTAACGCTAATTTGGATCAAATCTTCAGTTGCCAGTGAAGTGGTGGAGACATTTTGCAGCAGGAATCCTTGATTTCACTCCAGTGGGAGTGAGAGGGACTGCCAGTTCAGTGGATCCAAGGGGCAATCCCCTACAGTGTTTACAGCTGCCTTTGAGAAGGACACTGTATGAGAATTTCTGACAAACTACCATGGAAAAAGGTTGCTTTCTGGGTTGTTTCTATGCCTAAAGGAAGGAGCAACAAATATGTGAGTATAGATGCAGAAACTGCTCTCATTATGGAGTTGCCTGAGGTGTGTGTGCCCAGGATAAGGCTAGATCACAACTGTCAGGACCCTCATACACTTCGGTGTCAAATTTAAAGTTTGGAGTTCAGAGTCTTTAGCAATTCAGTGGGGATTGAAGGCTTCTTTGAGTGTAACCCTGAAGGAATGGCAGAGACTGTCAGTTGGGGCAAAGGGTGAGAGGAACACCATCTGGAGTCTACAAGGCAGGGCTAACTGGTTCATTGATGAGCACCAAGGTCCCCTGGATGCCCAATGCCCAGGATGAAACTTAAATATGTGGCTCAGGTCATGTGTTTACACTGTGAAATGTGTTTTGAAAGTAGCTCAAGAATGTGGTTGAGGCCATGAGTGCTTTGGGAAAAACTGATAAAGAAGTTTCTGTGGAAAACTTTACTGCCTAGCAAAGAGGTTCTGGACAAAGAGTGTACCTGTTTTGCCATGACCAACCATTGGGGTTCCACTTGTGCTTTAGTAGAGGCAGGCCTGGACCAAATGATTGTAACACAAACAAGGGGGAATAACATTCTAGATATGTTCTGTACTAATATCCCCATGGAAATATATAATGTTATCACTTTAACTCTGCTGTCTACTAGTGATCACAATAGTATAATGTTCCGTATCAATAATCAACAGCAAAATTTGCATGTTCCTCAATACTTACATCACTATAACAAAGGTAACTATAATAACATTAGAAGTGTCCTTAGGTCAATGGACTGGACATATGTGTTGGACCACAAAAACATGAATGACTGTTGGGAAACAATTAAAATGGTTATTAATAATATGGAGGAATCCTTTGTCCCAAAAAAGAAAATTATAAACTCAAAGGAAAAGATTCCACAGTGGTTAACAAGGAAAGTCCATAAATAATAAGCTCTAAAGAAAGAGCATTTAATAAATATAAAAGGGACCCTAATGAATATAATAGGAACGTTTACAAATCTGAACAAAAAAGAACCCAAAAAGTAATAAAATATGAAAGGAATAAGGTTGAATTAAAACTAACAGTGAACAAAAACTCTAAGGCTTTCTTCGCATACAGTACATCAGGAATTCACAAAACCAACAAAATAAGATAGGACCACTGATTGTAAACAAGAAAGAATTAAATGATACCTCACACATTGCTAATGCGTTTAATTCCTTTTTTGGCTTGTTTTTTTCCAAATCTGATACAACTATTGATTGTATTACTACGAAAAATGACAGTTGTATTTTAATAACTAAAGGAGAGGTATATGCAGTTCTGAGGGATTTGAAAGATACATCATCCCTGGGCACTCACTCTATTAGCAGTAAATCTTTGAAAGAAACAGCCGAAGTACTTACTATCCTCTTGCTATTTTATTTAATAAATCTCTTCTTTCTGGGGAAATACTGCTGGACTGAAGGAGTGCCTCCATTGCCCCATTTATAAAAAGGGAAATAGAAACACGGCTTGCAATTATAGACCCATAAGCCTAACCTCAGTCAGTTGTAAATGCTTGGAAAAGATACTAAAATCTAGGTTGGAAAAGGAACTATGTGACAAAAAGCTGACAGCTACATCTCAGCATGGTTTTGTGAAAGGGAAATCTTGTACCACAAACCTGATCTCATTCTATGATGGTATCAATAACAGTTTGGATAGGGGAATTCCAGTAGATGTGGTTCGTCTTGATTTCAGGAAGGCTTTTGACAAGATCCCTCATGCACAACTTGTTTCCAAAATGGTTAGGTTAGGCCTAGACCCTTTTATAGTCAGATGGGTCTCTGGGTGGTTGACAAATAGATCACAACAGGTGCGAATATCAGGCACACTGTCTAATGAGATCAAAGTGACAAGCGGAGTACCCCAGGGACCTGTACTGGGCCCTGTCTTGTTTGGTATTTTTATAAGAGATTTAAGTGAGGGATTAGGATGTAAGGTTACCAGATTTGCTGATGATACTAAGATCTATTCAGAAGTGGACACCATCCATAAAATTAATTTATTCAAGGAAGATCTTTTGTGAATTGATCTACTGTATGGGCCAAGATAAATAAAAAGGAATATAATTTAGACAATGTTCCGTTATAAGTTTTTGAAAAGAAAAACATGTATGTACTTTATACAGTCACGAATGAAAAAGTTGAATCTGAATGTGATTGAGGAATAATTATAAATAATGACTTTACACATGTTGATCTGTGTAGAATGGTAACTCTTAGAGCAAACAGAATTTTAAAATCGATCCAGAAAGCTTTTGTCAACAGAAGTAGAGCCTGCATTCTTCCTCTTTATACAATGTATGTCAGACCCCAAGTGGATTATGCTGCTTAACTTTGGGCTCCCTATTTAAAGAAGGATATCAAACTAGTGGAATCAGTACAAAGAAAAGCCACTAAATTGATAACAGCTTTTAAACCACTCTCCTACCCCGAAAGGTTAAATGCACTAAATGTGTACAACCATGGGACTCGCAGAATTAGAGGGGATATACTTATGTTGTTCAACATATTAAAAGACCCTGATCTCCAAAGAGATTATAACATAGAATGGTTAGATAAACCCGATGGCCTAAGATGTCATAGTAGACAACTGAAGGTATCCAAAATAAAAACTAATAAAAGAGACCATTTCTTTATAGTCAGGGTTACCAAGATATGGAATGCGTTACCACCATATCTTGTTAATATAAAATCACTTGGACAATTTAAAAAAGCTTTGGATAATTATCTGCTTAATATGGGATATTAACATACACTCCACAGCTGCAGGGAAGGGGGTCTCGATAGGTTCTTGCCTTTTTCCACCTTTTTCAACCGAGTAATACTGAGTAACATCTGTGAATAAAGCCATACTGCACAATTCCAGCAGCTACATTGGACATTATGATCATTGCTTTCTGTGTGGGGTTACTGGGGCCCCCCTCAGCAGTTAGGTCTAGCATTTACCTAGCATCCTCTCCACTGGACCTGGTTGTAAATGCAAAGGTTCATTTTGGTAATTTGTACCCCAACCCTCTTCCTTTAGATAATGAGCCTTGTATACACTCTAAAGCTAGGGGTGGTACCAATCTGAGTATGTCTGCTAAAAGCAAATGGTATGCCATATGTGGGTACTATTTCTTTTAATGGGGGGTGCCAACTTGCCAAAAGTGGTGTGAGGGTTACAAACACACCACTGGTAGACTGAGTGGTCATTTTAAAATCTTTACTTGTACATTTTCTCAACAAACAACATATTCTACTTTGCAATTTAAAAAAATTACAACTGCTTCAGCTTCAGTTGTGGCTTGGCACCATGAGATACATCTCCCAATACACTTTTGCCAGTTTTTCCTCCAATAAACAAGAAAGGCAACCAGTTGCTTATTTTATTGTTCTGCAACAGTCAGTATACATGTATTCCAGTGAAAGATGCTCTTGCATGGTTCCTCCCCTATCCGAACTCGTGCACTTGCCATCCCCGATAGTGCCAATAATCTGTTTCTGCTAAAAGAAATGCTGTCTCTCACTCCAGGCTCCAGACCTTTCTCACAAATATATTTCTTATTTTTCACCTTTCTCACAAATATATTTCTTATTTTTCACTATTTTAGACAAAATAAGTCATGCTCACAAATAAAAATAAATCCAGGTCACAGGACAAGCATCTAATTTGATGCTGTCACCAGGTACACACGCAATGTGGTGAATTAAGTTAGATATTTCAGTTATATGTAAATGAGAGTGGGGTCATGTGTTCATCAACCTGGAATCACTAGAGCTGTTTGCTATTACCGCAACCATTTTTCTTTTTGTGGATTTATTATTTTAGTGGTCGCACCATGTTGAAAAATGCAGATGCTTCAAGATATCAGGATATTGAGGCATCACTGAGAATGCTGTGATGGCTTTCCTGTGTGATTTGGTGCACACTTGTGGATGGCAACTCATTCTGAATAGCAGGCAAGTTAGACATAGACAGCGTGCTGATATCAGACAACCACTGAGTCTCTCATCTGTTTCTCTGATGACATTACTGAATAGTTATTGATGTACTGTATGTTCCTATGGCCAGAAACCTGGGCAACCTCAGAAGCTGGGACATTATGGTCTATTGGTCTCTGGAAAGATGTTTTCCTTGTGGAATTATTTGTATGTTTTTGGTGACTGGTAGTCCAGCAGACATTTTGATGTTTTCTTGATTGAGTGAATCTTGTTTTTACCTACAGTCATGGCTCTATACCAAAATGATATGCCTGGATTGTAGTTTGCATTGGGGGCTTTCAAACATGCGAGGCTTGACTGCTCAAATATTTCTGGGATTCGCACCAGTTCTAGTCTTTGTCTGCTTTTCATCATACTCTAGGAAAAAGCTCCTATCAGTGTCATGACATAGGTACAGTTCTTCCTACATTAAGTTGTACTGCTCAGTGGTCCTTAGGGCAAAGTACAGACCAATGCTAAAACATATCAAATTCAGTAGGGCTGTTAGGTTTGGAATCCTAGTGTTCCGCTGCTGTATATTTGGCTAAGTCTGTATCTGTATCTGTATCTGTATCTGTATCTGTATCTGTGAATGCATCTGCCCTGGGCTTGTTACCATGCCCCATTTTTTTTGAGGAACTTCTTGGCGCACATTGTTTTCATTGTTTCAGGGAAGTCAGTCTCACTACATTGATAGACAAATAATTTACAGCTATTCATTTCCATGCATGTATCTATCCTCCCCAGCATACCTTTCATTGTTGAGGGCTCATATTCCGTCCCATCAAAGTCTTCTTCTTTTGAAGGCAAATTCTGCAAGAGCTGGTCTAGCTCTTTAGCAGGAATGCTTTTTATTTCCCTGTGCTCATCCATATCACTTAAAAACTGTGTATAAACCTGATATTATTGCCTGGTTTATGAGCATTTATTTTCCTGCTTCCAAATAAACATTTTCCTTTCATTTAGCTTCTTTGAACATACTGCTGCAGCCATTCCTGTGATTGGTTTTCTAGCCCTTCCTCAGACACCACATTTGTAGTGGTTCAGGTGTGTGTTACAACTTTCACTGGTGTTTGAAATTTCTTTTTTAGAAAGCACGGCTGACCATGTGCTTAACTCTAGTATGAGAGGTGGTAGAGTGAATTAGAAGCAGCTAATATGGAGCCTTGTTATGTAACGCATATACTAAAGCAGAGCAAAAAGTCATTCTGCTGTAGTATAAACATCACCAGAGCAGGACAACAGCATTTGACAGTGTCTGAATTATTATGCATAGCAACTCATTACCATACAGTATGGTTTATTTTAGACATAATCGCAACAATGGTTCTGCACTTTCCAATGCGAAAAAAAAACTCTTACACAAGCAAACATAATCATAAACACCTATCTTCCAAGATGTAAAACATCAGACTGAATAGTTTCTAGATGAAAACTCTGAGTTGTCAATGCTCCTTTGATGCTGGCCATTTCTTGTACAGTAATTATACGGGGTTGGCCCCAAAAATGTAATAGGCTGTGACAGGCTGTGCATTAAGCAAGCAATAACACATGATGAGGTATGGGTTATCTCCTGATAAGAACACACTCAGGTGTGTTATGAGGCAGAAGATGCTTACTCTGAGTGTCTTATGTACCTGGGCGTGCTCTTAGCAGGAGATGACCCACACCTCGTCGTGTGTTATTGTGCTTGTAAAATGGGCACAGCATTTATAAAACTGGTTCTGAAGAAGTTATTAAACTTTTAAAAGTAAAATGGCATTTATTTCTCTTTTTTTGGAGTTTTAAAGAAAATAGTCCCTGTTACTGTACAATATGATCTGTGCATCTGTCTCTCCCCCGAAGTCTACACACAAACTGTTATTTACTGATATCTGTTTATTTATTTGTTCCTATTTATTTCAGTATATGTTTCTTTACTAGCGCCTGTTTCTGTCTCTGTTTTTCTCCAGCTGTTCTGCCCCCTCACCACACACACACACACACACAAAAACTCTTTCTCTTTGTTATGTACTTGAGAGTTTTTTCTTTTATTTTCTGATGTTTATTTTTTTTCCTTGCTGAGTGGCCAGCGTGACTGGAGCTGTATCTTTTCAGGGTGACTTGCTGGTTTCACTGGAAGTGAGTGTGTCCCGCTGCAGCTGCCATTGTAAGCACTTTTCAACTATGCGCTATTACGGCTCTGCAGTATGAGTGCGAGTGGGATGCTGCCGATGCCGTTCTGTTTGCTGTTTCACCCTGCTCATTTTAAATTATTTATTTAAAATTGTTACTGCCTGGCACTGTGCAGTAATGTTAAGTGAGAGGGAAGGGAAGGGCAGGGCAAGGACTGAAAACCGTGGGGAATAATGACTGGAAAAAAATGGAAGTGGCTGAAAGGAGGATGGGACAAATGGCTGCTATGGAAACAAAAATTACAGGTATAATTTTATTAGTATACCTGATGAATCTGTGTTGGCTGGAGTTTGAGCAAGATGAGGTGGGTCAGCTGTATGGCTGGGGTGGAGGGTGATGGTCTGTGAAGGAGGAGGGGGCAGGCAGACTGAAGCTAGGTCACAGGGATGTCATGCTGTGAGCTGTGCCAGCTTGTGTTTCTGTTTTTGGCTGGCACAGCTCACTGATTCTGTGGTGTTGTGGGGCTCAGGACTGGAGGGTAGTGCCGGTTGGCTACTATATCATCTGATAAGGACACGGCTCAGATGATGTAGTAGCCAATCAGGATGATGGACTTTTTTAGCCCATTTTATAAAGGATTTTATTGCACACCCCAAGGGCATAATGAGGCCAAAGCCCAAGTGTCTTTATGACCCTGGGAATTGCATTAAAATCCTTTAATGCATGCCCTAGAGTGGTTTATCACACTTATAAAAATGGGCCACCATCAAAAAAAAAGTGTGAGTCAGAAAGATTTTCATCAACACAGTTTAATGGAATTGAACATTTAAACAATGGTGAAACTGTTTTAAACTTAAAAAATAGTCCCTTAAAAGATAAATTCTTAACATACCAATTAGTGAATTAGTAGTTTAGTATCTTATGAAGTTGTTTAAATAGGTTGTTGCAGCTGCATTTCTTTCTTTGAAACCCCCACAGATAAGATATAGAACACTTTAGAAATTAAAATCATGTAATCCCTTTTGAAACTCATGTGCTTTTTATTTTATTGCCTGTTTTCTTCTACTTATTTATTTATTTGAAATTTGATGACTGGGTAGGCTCACTGAGATAAGAAAGTTCCTTTTTCACAAGCGACCCAGAATTAGTTATATACCGTAGATGGATGATTATACATACAGAGTCAGAAACAACATATACAAATACAACATCATGTGAACAAATCAAATTAGTTACAAATAATAGTTGAGACTATTACCAAACAACAATGCAGCAGACAAAAATGAAGGTAGAATATGGTCAACATAGGTAGTTAACAAAGCTAGTTACCATTCAGCACAGCAGAAATCAGAAGGCTTAGGAAATTACCATATATACTCGCAGATAAGCCGATCCACGTACAAGTCGACACCCATTCATAGCACCTCGTAACTGGAAAAAATACCAAGACCCGCATATAAGCCGAGATTATTTTATTGAGTGAAAGACACAAAGTGCAACATTATGCAGAATGTTTTGGGTGTGCAGTTCATTAAGGTGTGGGAAACAAAAGCGCTATTATTCAGTCGTCATCCTCTTCGTCTTTGAGTGTCACCGACTTGCTGTCAGATAAGCCCAACGCATGCATATTTGCTGCCAGGTAATCCTCGCTGACCATGTCTGAGGTCATAACATCCTCGTCCTCTTCCTAATCTGCTGCTGCTCCCTTCGTCTCCTCACCGTCCTCCTTGTATAGTGCATCATCCTCTGTGCCATCCATTTTGTTGCTGATCCCACATTTAAGGAAAGACTTCACCACCATTTCTACTGGGATCGAGTCCCAAGCCTCCACAATCCATTCACAGACAACTTCCATGTTGGGCTTCTTTAAATTGCCTGCTTTTGTCACCCCTCTGGCACCAGTACACATCCGGTCACTCCACTTCCTTTTAACCTGATCCTTGAATGGTTTGTTCAAACACACGTCCAGTGATTGCAGGCTAGATGTAAGACCACCCGGTATGACACATAGATCTGTTTTTAATTTTTTTGCATTTTTCTTTACAGGGTCAGTCAGATGTGTCCTAAACATGTCCCATACCAGTAAGTAGTGCTACAATACCGGGATCTAGCTTTTATAGCACAGAACTGGGGTGAATGGGGCATCATAGTGCAGAACTGGGCAGAACAGGACTTTTCAGAAACCAACACGGACTTGCTCAATAACTGATTACGGTAACAGGCACAACCTGCGTATAAGCCGAGATACCAAAAATGCAGGTTGCATTTTTGTACAAAAATCTCGGCTTATACCCAAGTATCTATGGCACTGAAAGTCAAGTAAAGGGTCATTCAAGCATCACGTATGGAATTTAGTGATTACAGTTACAGGGGGACACAATCCAGAGAAAGGGGACAAGCATGGACTTCTGGCGGCAGAGAGTTCCATAGATAAGGGGTGGCAAAGAAGAAGTATTTCTTTCCACGTGCACACCGCACTTTTGGGATGTCCAACACTGGGAGGGCTGCAGATCTCAGGGGCCAGGTGAATTGTTTGTATTGAATTATACCAGTAAGACTGGGTGGAGAGAGAGGTTGCAATAATTTAAAAGTCAGGCTCCACAGGGAATAACACATTCTATTTTTAAAGGAGGGCCATCTTAGGGTTGCTAGGACTCAACAGTGGTGGGCTCTGGAGTGGGCACCAACTGTGAAATGCCCTATCCTATGATACAGTGATTTCTAGTCTACAGAGGATAGATACATGAGCTGATTGTAACACTGGGGCACCATAAAAGAGAAGGGGTAAGATGGCACTGCTGATGATAGCTAGGCTGGCCTCCCTTGAGAGGAAAGGAGAGAGTCAGTAAAGTAGTCCAACTTTTAGGTTCAAAGTTTTAGTTAGGACATCCACATGAGGTTCGAAGGTCATGGTCCAGCACCACTCCCAGGTATTTAAAGGACTAAACCACCTCTAAGTGGACTCCAGAGCAGGTGATACATTTTAGAAGGGATTATCTGTCTAGGCCTAATTTTTTTGTGACTGAAGAGCATAGCTTTAGTTTTTTTTTGTGTTAAGAACTAATTTGTTATCCAGGAACCATCCTTCTAGAGTGTGGAAGTCATTTTCCAGGTGGGAATTATTCCAATGTAGATGGCAGAGGACATATAGATTATGGTATCATCAGCATATAACTGAACTGATGCACCACCACAGTTGAGAGGTAGGTCATTCATAAACAGGGAGAAAAGAAGGGGACAAAGTATGGAACTTTGGGGTACCCCATCAATGATTGACCTAAGGGTTGAGACACTTCTTTGCCACTTAACACACTGTTTCTGCCCAGTCAAGTAACTCTGAAACCAACTACAGGAGAGATCATTTAGACCAAAGCCCTGCAGTTTGGTAAGTAGCAAGTCATGATTGACTAGATCGAATGATTTAGTATGGTCATCAAAGATTGCTCCTGTAGCCATTCCAAGAACCATGGGCAGGATCCACAAAGAGAGCCAAAAATCCCCCAGTGGCAGGAAAAAGGCCTGCAGCACTGCGGAAATGCTGGTACAGGATATTCTGAAAGAAAAATTGAGCACCTGCAGAAATCCATAAAAAAATAAACAGTTGCGGAAATTCAGCAGCTGTGGAAATTCTGCAGGTGCTGAAAATCCGCAACTGCGGATCTGCAGCTGCAGAAAAGACTTGGGAGGCACAACAGTGATCCACATTAGCTGGAGCAGCAGACTTTGACAGTCTTGCCATAGATGTAGCTGAAAGTACCCACAGAGAGACCAGCAACCTTTCCCTCAACTGGGACCACTGCAGCACCACTGGTACCAGCAAACCCATCCACCAAAGTGGTTGTCTGTAACTGATGGTCATGTCTCTCCCTGGAGTGTTTCTCTTGCCTGCTGCAGTAGCACTCACTCCAGACTGTTCAGCCCCTGCTGCCTGTGGGGCTCCTTCATGGGCTGCACTGGGTCTGGTGATTGTTTTTTTTTGTCTTTCAATGACAATGTGTGCTAGTGTTGCTGTAACAACTGCCACTGATATACACCCACTGGTTTGCTATTACTTGCGTCTGACCTCCTCTATAATTGTATTTAAATTGTTGGGGCACTGCATTTTGTTCAGGGAGTGTTATGCCTCACTCTCATGTGTGCAACATTTTTTCCACAACCGTGGAAAAAAACTGGCTAAGAATAGCCTTTCAGGGGATGTGCCATACTTATCAATGACTTTTTTTCCTCAGGAACTTCTACAGCTATACTTTTTTCCACAGTCCGTAGTGTATTTTTTCCGCAGCTGTGGAAGTTTTGTGTTTAGCTCTCAGAGCAATTTCCCCATTTTTTCCCCAACTATGGAACTTTTGGGGACTTAGAAAAGGTTATGCACCTTCAAAATGTTCTGTGAATCCCCCCCCATGGCATTAAGAATATCAGTGGCAACGAGTACCAGGGCCATATCAGTGCTATGGTGTTTGTGACCATATTATACTGAATACAAAGGTAAAATTAATGCTAGAAATCTTTTTTTTTTAATTTTCATTTTTACTTACAAGTAACTCTTTACCATAAACAGGATGAGATGAGTGGGAAAGGTTAAAGGTTAGTGGTAGTAGGTGTTACTCAGACAATTTAATGAATGTTTAAGAACTAAATGAATATTCAGTTAGATGTGGTTGACATCATGAGGATGAATGGGCAGTTCTTTCCAGTTTCAGCCAAGTTTCCAGAAGACATAGGGTGGTGCTGCAAAGAAAGAAAAACAAAGTTAAATAAAAGGCACTAAAAGTCTAACCCTTTTCATTTTTTGTGGGCTTAGCTGGCATTTTCTTTTTCTCAGGCATGAGCCTATTCAGCTGTATTGTTTTTTACAGTTGCAGGAAAGAGCAATCTATTCTTTTTTTGGTTGTTTACACTGTTTGAAAGCATGGTTCTGGAGCAGCAGATTGGAGGGCTACACAATAATAATACATTTTGTTTGACTACTGTGCTTTAATGTGTTTAGAGTTTATTTTAATTTGCTGGGTGACCGTTTTCATTTTATGTCAGAAATTACAAAGAAGCACCATTGGATTATGAAACTGAAATGATGAGACAGCTTGCTGATAAAGATTTTTATATGTGTCTAAACAGTGATCCTACTGACAAATATAAGAAGGCCATTGACATCATTTTATATGAGGCTTTTGTGCAAAATCTTATTAATCAGGATACGTCTGATTTTTAGCCAGTTAAATACCCAATTAGACCTGTTTTTTACGGGCTACCTAAAATTCATAAAAGTTTGAATAAACCTCCATCGAGACCGATAGTAGCTGGAATTGGGTCTTAACAGATAATTTAGCTAAATTTGTAGATTATTACATTAAACCACTGGTAATGAATACTAGATCTTTTTTGAGTAACACCACGGATTTATTAAACTTTTTGGATGATATCGACATCTCGCCTTCCTCTTTAATTGTTAGTATGGATGTTTGTTCATTGTACACTAATATTCCTAACGATGAAGGTTTAGAATGTCTTCGTGATGCTTTGTCTTTTGAAACATCCCACTCACAGCCTTTTGTGGAATTTATTGCAGCCTTAGCAGAAAAGGTTTTGAAGTGTAATACTTTTCTTTTTAAAGAACATATGTATTTGCAGTTAAGAGGTATGACTATGGGGCTGCTATGGCCCACAATTATGGCATTTTATATATGGCTGATTGGGAAAAGAGAGTAATTTACAGTGATGGTAATTCTTTTTTGTGCTATATTAATTTTGAGAAAAGAGAATAATTTACAGTGATGATAATCCTTTTTTGTGCTATATTAATATTTATAAATGTTACATTGATGATTTATTTTTTATATGGAAAGGGACAGAGGATGAATTAACTCTTTTTACAGCATATTTGGAGCAAAGTAGTCAGAATTTATGTTTTGAAGTCCATTTTGATGTGCAGGAGATCAATTTTTTGGATCTGTGCATTTTTGAATGAAGTCATTCACAGATCTAGGACTGTCTAGTACAGTGTGACCTGCAAGCCCATACTGTACCTGTCAGTCAGCGGGCGGCTGGGCAGTATGCGGGCAGGTTGCAGCCTCCTGCTGATGACGGGGGGAGTGGGGGGCAAGGGTCGTGTGTGGTGGGAGGGTGGGGTGTCACTGGATCACCAGGGTCTGATGTTCATGGTGCTGTACGGTGATCGGGGAGTTGGGTGAGGGGTCCACTAGACTGCCAGGGAATGAATATTTCTACATTTACCGGTGATTGGGAGGGAGGGGGGTCCACTACACCACCAGGGAATGATTTATTCTTCATTGACTGGCAATCGGGAGAGAGGGAGGTCCACTACACCACCAGGGAATTACGTATTCTACATTTACCAGCAATTACTAGGAGTTATACTAGGAGGTATAGACATACAGAGAGCCAAGGCCCATTTTGGTATGTCTCCAGCCAGGCTGGTAAATTCTATGTTTATTTTAACAGGATTGAATCAAGTTTATGTTTAAATATTTTGTGATCTCTATTATCAAACAACAAATTAGGTAATGAGTTCCACAAGGTTGTTATTCTCTGGGTCAAAAAGGATCTCTTTTTGTTATTTTTTGGGTATGTTAGAGATAATTGACATCTGTGACTTCTTAAATTACAATTATGTTTGTTATAAGATAGATTTAGTAGTGTTAGTAACTCTTCCTCCCTACTTAATTTATGCATAAAAAGTACATCTCTTTTTCTTCTCTGCTCCATGGAATACATCTTTAGTTTGTCCAGTCTTTGTTCATAACTCATAGTTGATATGTCTTCCACCATTTTGGTAACCCTCTGCTGCACCCCTTCCACTCTATTTACATCCCTCCTCAGGTATGGATTCCACAAGGGGGAGCAATAATCTAAATGAGGCCTCACATAGGCCCTACAGAGTGGAATAATGCATTTTCTATTTCTAGACATAAAGCTTCCTTTTATGCAACCTATTAGCCTATTTGTTTTATTAATGATGTTATTGTAATGTGCATGAAATGTTAGATCCGTGTCTATTATAACACCTAAGTCATTTTGTTGATTTACAGATTTTATTATTTGTCCTTTTAATGTGTAATTATGATGTAAGTTATTTTTTCCGAAATACATAACAATGCATTTCTCATTGCTGAATGTCATTTGTTTTTTTCCAGCCCATAATTCTATTTTTTTAGATCATTTACAAATTCTTGGTAATCTTCCTTAGTATCAGCCTGGGCTGTTAGTTTAGTATCATCAGCAAATTTTATGGCTACACTATTTAGATTTGATGTCATATCTGATATAAATATGATAAATAGAATCGGTCCCAAGACCGATCCCTGAGACACCCCACTCATCACCAATCTCATGCCTGATACATGACCTCTTATACAAACACATTGAGTACAATTTTTTAGCCAATCTGTTACCCATTTTGTGATCTGATTGTCAATACCAAGTTTATCCATTTTATCTATTAGGAGTCTGTGTGGCACTTTATCAAACACCTTACATAGGTCAAGATAAATTACGTCTATAGCTTTGTTATCTTCTATACATTTACTTATGTGTTCATAAAAAAACATATTATTTGTTAGACAGGATCTTTTTTTCGAAAACCATGTTGGGACTTGTCTTCTAATCCTTTTACTTGTAGGTAACTTTCAATCTTAGTTTTTAATATTGTTTCAAAAATTTTACCTACTATACTTGTTAAACTAATGGGTCTATAGTTTGAAATTTGTGATCGATTTCCCTTTTTAAATTGGGAGGGAGGGGGTTACCACTAGACCACCAAGGAGCTGTGTGTGCTACAGCATTTACCACAATCATGGCTACAGGGTGGGGGATGCCCCAGGACCCCCACTGTGCACACGTCATGCTGTTCAGGGCACCAGGCACAAGTCACCAGGCTGCCCTGTGCAAGGCCTGCAAATGGGGCCATAAGGACATACAAATGGCCCCATTTGCACCTTGCATATATTATGGCCTCATTTGCATGCCCCCCCGCTGAATATCATGGATGATGTTCCTAGTGCAACTGCAATTGCACTGGTGCATGCCCGTGCTCCCTATCTGTGGCTTGGTCTGGCACAGTGCCACTGTGCTGTGTGCAGTCCATGCCGTATTCAATGGTGCTGCATCATGGCACATCACCATTGAATACCACCTGGTCCTGTCCCCGGCGCATCCCAGTTGCACTGTGCCTAGGCTTGCACCACTGCCAGGTGCAGTCTGATTATCTGGGCCTCTGTCTTTTGCTGAGCACATGGGGATTTGATTATGCGGGTGGGGTGGGGGATGTGAATGTGCATGCTTGTCATGATAGGAGGAGCCCTATGCAGTTAGCAAGAAAGTAGTGTTGTAGGTTTATTTTACTTACATGGCTTAATTTCATCTGATTTGAAATTGATGCCTGTTCACTCTTCTTCTGTGCTGAATTATTGTATAGCTGTAATTGAGAGAAAAGAAAAATGGAAGCAAATATTAGATTACTACAGTATGATTTGCAAGAGGTATGGAGCTCTGTGTGTTGCACAAAGATGAATTACCTGATTCTAATGGAGGTTTTGAGTAGTAGCAAATAAAATTTACTATGTCTCCTGAGATATTTAGATTATTTGAGTTAAATGGGGATGTTGTAGAGGGTCCAGGTCCCATTGAATAGTTGTGAAAGGTGTGTTGTTGGCCTGCAGCTGAAGTCATGGCAGTTTGGGAGCATGCTAGGACTTTTTCAGCTGGATTTTTGGTTCTTGGTTTCACAGCATTTCCTATTATGAAACTCCATTTTTGCCTGTGTGAGAGATGGAGGCTGATAATTAATTATGTAATGATTGCTCACAGCAATGTCCTGTTACCAACATAATTTCTTGTGAATCTAATCCAGCATCTGACAGTATGTGTACAATTGTACTCCATAGACAGTGACTGGTATAGATTGCACTTAATCCAGCCTCTTTGGAGAGATGAGGCATCATATTCCCTAAGTAATTTATCCCCATTGGTTCCTAGGAATACCAGTACCTTTCTGAATCAAGGACATCATGTGGAAGTCTGCTAGGGTAGAGGCAGAGAGCTGTTGCATTTGGTGGGCACTTAGAAACATATTTCAGGAACCAAGAAACAGGGTACGTCATCATTTTTTTTGCTCGAACATGAAACAGCATAAGCTTTCTTTGTTGATTTCAGTAACAAGTTTATTATTTTTTGTATTTTCATTGAAGCTTAAACTAATATAGCATTGGCCCATTTCAATCTGGTTTAAAGTAAAGAATTCAAATTCCAGGGGCCTGATTCATGGAACTTTGCTCTGGCACAAACCCCATTTGTGTGACACAAACTGGGTTTTACCCCAAGGTGGTATTCACAAAGACCCCGTATGCACCTGCAAACTGGGTTTGCGCTGGGGCAAAGTTTTGAGGGGGCTGTAATGCAAATGAGGTGGAGGGGACCTGTATTTGGGTGCACTCCCATTTACAAAGGATTTTCTCCATGCAAGGGCCTTTTGCTGGGTTCCCCTTGCATGGAGAAAATACCACTGACTGAGACCTGGTGGTAGTCTGCACAACCCTAGTGGCAGCTGGAGGAACTGCTGCCCACCATCCAGTTGATATGCCAAAGTAATACCCTGGTGGTCTAGTGGTTCCCTCCTGCCTCCCTGATTGCTGATTGCTGTCCCTGTTGAAATAAAAATGAAAGTGTCCGTGGTGGTCTAGTGGTTTCCTTCCCCCTTCCTGATTGATGATTGCTGTCCCTATAGTAAAACACATATGGACAGCATGCTGTGGTGGAAGTGGCTCATCCCCATGATTGCAGATTGCCATTCCCTAATAAAAGAAGATAACATCCCTGGTGATCTACTGGTTCCTCCCCTTCCCCAATGGCCAATTGCCAATCCCAGTAATAGAAGCCAGTCTCCCTGGTGGTCCAGTGGTCCCTCCCCCACTGATTACCACCCCGATCTAATGGAGCATATGCCCTGGTGGCATAGTGGTCTCCACCCTGTTGATCACCATCCCGATCAGAATGACACATGAAACTACTGCAACCCTGGTGATGAGTGGTCCCTCTTCCTACCCAATCACCCACCCAATGGTATCCAGTGCCCCCACTCACATCATGATCCCCAGTAAAGTTTCAGGAAAATTGTTCCTGGCACCTAGTGGCCCCCCCATCCCTGATCCACTGTTCAGTGAAATGAAACATGTCCCTGGCATCTAGTGGACCCCCACCCTAGCAGTTAATGCCACACCTCCCTGCTCCCCCTATCCTAACATGGAGCCAGTGACTGGCACAGCCCTCCTCTCACCACCATGGCCAGCCACCAACTGAGCTGTCAGTGGAGCATGTGCTGTATATCGTATGGTTCCATTGACTGATAATGCACTGAACTGTCAGTCAATGGATATGTACTGTATACTGTGCACACTCCATTGACAGCTCAGTCAGTGTCCAGCCATGGTGGTGACAGGATGGCTGTGTTGGTCACCAGCTTAATGTCAGGATGGGGAGCAGGGTGGTGTGGCCTTACCTGCCAGGGTGGGGGGGTCACCCTAGATGGCAGGAACATATTCATTTCACTGAACAGGGCATCAGGGATGGGAGAGGGTCTGCTAAGCAACAAGTACAATTTTCCTGTAACTTTGCTGAGGATCAGTGATTGGGTGAAGGGAGGGACCACTCACTACCAGGATTGCTGTAGTTTCATGTGTCATTCTGAGTGGGATGGTGATCGATGGGGGTGGGAACCACTAGACCAACAGTGCATATTCTAAATTAGACTGGGGTGGCGATCGGGGTTGGGACCACTGCACCACCATGGAGACTGGTTTCCATTACTGGGACCGGCAATTGGTGATCATGGAAGGGGAGGGACCAGTAGATCACCAATGACATTATCTTCTTTATTAGGGAACAGCAATTGATGACCATGGGTTAGGGGACACTTCCACCACAGCATGATGTCCATGTGTGTTTTCCTATAGCAACAGCAATCAGTGATCAGGGAAGGGGGAGTGAACCACTAGACCACCATAGACTCTTTAATTTTTATTTCAACAGGGACGGCAATCAGGGAGGGGGAAGGAACCACTAGACCACCAAGATTTGATAAAGACTCGTTAGAGTTGAAACGTTAGATCTCTGGTGTAGGTTCCCTAGCCTAGGAGGGCTGTTTTGTTGTATTTGGCAAAATAAGTAAAGATTGTGGTCTGTTACCTTAAAACATGGACTCTCCATTTTTTGGACATTTATGCACTGGGTAAGTGCTGTGACTTTTTGTTTGTTTTATTTTTACCAGCAGGAATATGTTTAATACTCTCTACGGGTTAGTGATCAATGCTGGGGGTGTGTACTAAACTCTGTTGCTGACCATGTTAATAGACCCATAATGGGTATGCAAATGGCTGCACAGCACCTTGCATGCCCAATTTGCTCATTTACGTGGCTGCTTTAGTGAATGGGACATAGCACAGGGGCACTCTTCTTTGCAGGGCAATTCTCCTGACTGGCTATTGGGGCAGCTCTAGTGGGGTTATCAGTGGTTTTACTGGTTTAGTACTGCCCCATCCAGCCCATATTCACAGTCAGATATCATGGTGTGCTATCTGGCTATGCATAGCAAGATTTCACACCAGCGCAATCACAAAACTCAGCACAAGCATTTGCACTATGCTCTGCCTTTTTGTTGTGAATCTGGCCCCTGATCTCTTAGACCCTTTCTACCCCGTTGGGTGAAGTACATTTGTACATCCAGACATACTTTACGGACCAGTCCTGGGGCTGTGTGGATGGAAATGGCTTCGGAGTGCCAGTGAGTTGCTAAATCTGCATTGTTGATTCTGCTGTAGTGTGCACCTTGTTCTTTCCTGCTTTACAGAACCTCTTCAAAACAGCAGTAAAAATATTGTTACAGGTTTAAAATTCTGATCCTGTGACTATGTTGATGTTCCATGGGATGTTGATACTGCTGAAGTGTCTGTTTATGACAGCCCTAGAGACAAAAATGTTGCTACACTATACTCCCAGTAGGGGTGACATGATTGAGACATTCAAATGCATGAAGAGGATAATCAAAACAGACACAGAGGGTCTATTCAGGAGGAGAGTGGGGAGAGTCACTAGGAGTCATGACACGAGATTGGAGGGGGTACATTCAGGAGGGAGGTGAGGAGGCATTTCTTTATGGAGAGGGTGGTGGCAAAGTGGAACGCACTACCAGCTGAGGTGGTGGCATGTAACATAGTGGAATGCTTCAAGAAGGGGTGGGACAGGACAAAAGGGAGGGTAAAGAAAGGGAAGGGGAGGTGGTGGGACAGCTGCTGAATAGGGAGGTGGTTTTATGTCATAACGGCGATTGCAGAATAGCGATAGCTGTTAGGGCAAGTGTACATCACCAAAAATTAATTTTGATGATGCACACTCATGGCACAGAGCAAGAGGACACCTGGGATCTAGGATATTTTATTTAATGCAGGGAGCCACCCCAGTATCTGGTCGCTCCCTGCCAGGTAACCCTGAACACAGGTGCTGCAAATGAGTTGCCGTTTTTGTAGGTGCCCAATTGCGGTCACCTTGTTCACGGGTTACCTAGGGGACTAGCTGCAATCTTCAGCAGCCTAGATAGACCAGGATGGCCTTTTGCTATTGGCATCTTTCATATGTTTGTATGTTCATATGTTCGTACTCATACACTGAAGCATAAAAGTCTATTAGCAGACCGTTTTTATCCTCAGGGGATATATTTTATAATCAATGGTGATTTTCTTTTGTTGTGCCCAATCATTAAGGATTTTTATAGCCCAGTTAGTCACTTTCTCTGCATTTAATTCTTCCTAGTCAGATTCTGTCTCATTTAGCAGTCCCTCAGACAGAATTAAGTGCCTTCCTTCAGGATTTTGGTCCAAATGTTTTTTTTTTTCATGTTTTTTCTTTGGTGGTGAATTTGAAGAAAATTTTTCATCTATTCACTGATGATGGGTTGCATAACAATAAAGCTGGAATTGAGAAGCAGGTACATTTTTGATGTTTTGTCTAGTTACTGCTCTCTCACAGAAGTGAAAATACAAGATGGTGGAAAATTGGTTCTGAAAATTCTGAGCAGCATAGGGATATTCTAGAGTGCCAGGTGAACAGGGTGAGCCAGCACAACTAACTAGTTCTGGGCAAAAGGTGTGCATTTATACTGATTTAATGTATGGTCAGGTGACATATTTAAACCAATGACTTTTTTTTTAATTTTGATGCCCATTTTAATAATATTTTTATTGGCCACAGGTGTTTGCTTTTTAAAGTTCACATCACCCACTAGATAGTTTTTGTTATATGCTTCAGTATCACCCAATAAATACAAACCAATTACACATTAAGAATTGAGAAAGTGGGGTGATAACACATTTCTTTTATTTTAAGAGATATTTTTGTTTCCAAAAAGTTCCTGTAGGCTCATGCTGAATCAAGATATTGCACTATAGTATTATCTAAGGTTCTAGTGTAGGAGACAAGTGGTGGGATTGTGAAAGTTGCCCAAAAATGATGCAGATGGGTCGATGTGTAATATTGCATCACAGTGATGCAGCAGCATACAAACATCATATTTTCATACTTGCATTATGAATGATATGACATGATTCTAGCTGAAACTTACATCATAATTGCATCACAACAGCATCATAAGTGAATTACACAAAAATTCCTGACATGATGCATATTGTTCAAAATACCTTAGGAGTGTGAGAGAGAACAATGAACAATGAACAACAGTGAGACGGGGGGGGGGGAGAGAGAGAGAGAGAGAGAGAGAGAGAAGACATGCCAACTGGAGATCATGCATATCACTCATGTTGGTAAGTGTATTACTACTAAAGGATGTGAGGGGCATGTATAAAACACAGGTGGTGAGTTGTGTTGGTGAGTTCACATTGCTCTGGAGAAGGGTTGTAATGACTGACAGAGTAAGCAATGTCATGAGCATCATGTGTGGGTCAGTGATTATTGTGGATGGTATACCAGACCTAATAATGTTGAGGAAGTCTCGGGATGGTGTTGCTGGTGTGCCAGAGTGTGCTGCATGACTGCCACAAACCCAGAAATATATAATTACAAACTATGACACAATTATGGTCCTGTTTGTAATTATTATCTATGTGAGAGTTCATGCACACATAGACCAGGTACAGGCATTGAGATGATTATGATCTATACACCATGGAAATGATAAAGATGTATGTTGTAGCACACACTTTGTATATGTGCAAGCCACATGGGTCATATGTGTGTTGTTCTGTGTGGTCCTGTGTTGGTACTATCTCACATATGCACAATCTATAGTGGCACCAGAAGCTGCATGACGATGTGGTAGATGATGATGACTTACACACCCAGATGTTAGATAATAATGAAGAGAATGATTCTAGACGGAGCTGTGTAGAATGAAAAAATTCTAGATGTGTAGAATTTTAATGGAATTCCAAGACTTTCTGTGAAATTTCATGGATTTTGTTTGAATTCTGCAGAATTTTTGAAATGTATGAATTTGGTTATAGCTCAGCTGACAATTGAGCTAGAGGTCTGAAATTTGGCATGATTACTTGTGGATAGGTGCCAAATATTGTGATGAAAATCAAAAATTTGGCAACATGTTTGGCTGCTTATAGTGCTGCCCGCTTTAAAGCTTGATACTTAACACTTGGTGCACATACACATGTTGCGTATTTCTCTAAATCCTGACACTGTGGAGAAATTTGGATAACAATTTTTAAATTAGCTGTAAATAACAGAAAAATATTTTTTTATTAAAGGTTTGGCCACCCTCACCTCACCCTTTTCAATCTAGGACTCTGAAATTTGGTAAATGTATGAAACCCATTCATACCTGTATAACTGCCAACATTGGAATCATTTGGATATCTACTTTGTAAACTAGACCAAAATAAATGAAATTTTAAATTGTATGATTCTCAGTGGAATTTATGAAATTAATTGATTTTATTTATTTAGTTTTTGTTTACCGGGTAAGTACACTAGACAAGTTTTATGCCTATTTTCAGGAACACTGGGAGTAACAAAGGTACAACAGGTACATTGATACAGTAATTGGTTCAGACTAATACATTCAGGTACAAAAACAGGAGAAAGACAATTTTACAGTTTTACATTTACGTGGAAGGTACACCCAGATACAATGCTGGGGTAGGTATAAGTTAGAGATAAATTCAATGACCAACAGGGCTGGTGAGGATTATGAGCATAGTAACATCATAGCGTCGGTCAAGCAAGGGGGGGATTTGGATGAGGACATAGCGCAAGAGTGGTGATGCCAGAGCAGGAGAGAAGAAGCTGGCACCAGTGGACACCGGGAGGCTATGGAGGCTTAGGACATTCACAGCGAGAAGCCACCTTAAGATGATCCCACAGGGAGGTCCAGAAACTCTTGTGAGAGGAGGCAGTATGGACTCTTTCAGGAAAGGAGTTCCAGAGCCTGGGGCCATGGACAGCAAAACTCTGGTCCCCATGTTGGTGCGGGAAGTAGGTACACTTAGTAGGCCAGGGCGTTGGGATCTAAGCAGGTAGGGGGAGAGGTCAGCAGGAGCAAGAAACCGGGCCAGTTCCAGAGGGGTGCTGGAGCTAAGTACTTTACTCTGAGGCACCCAGTGCTAAAGATTAAGGTGATTGGTGAGGGATCATAGCCAAGCTTCTCGTAGAGCTACGCAGTGATGGGTGAGGGAGGCGGCCAGGGTAAAATGACAGATGTTAATGTTGTGCTCCACTTGCTTAGGAGGGTCTTAAGCTATGAGCAAATATGAGGGAGCCAGTAGCTGAGGGAGGGAAGAGAACTCCCTGGCAAGAGCTGCTTAAGCCACTGGAGTGAGGTTGTACCAAGCCCTGTAGGCCATCCCCAGTTTGTGGTTTACCCCACTGCAGGCATTATGGATATGACTACCAAGGTCCAATTGGGGATCAAGCGTCACTCCAAGATATTTGAGGGAGGTCACGACAGGGAGAGGGGAGCCATCTTCGTAGTTGATATGTAGGGGAGTTGAAGAGGCTCGTATTTTGGCAGAGGAACCGAAGAGCATAGCATGGGTTTTGTTTTGATTTAGGACCAATTTATGGTTGGAGAGCCATGTCTGGATGTTCCAGAGGTCTTCAGATAAGTGACGGTTTAGTGTGGCTGTATCACAGGGGGGCCAGGAGAACCAGGTCATCCGCGATACATGATGACACGGCAGCTGGAGACCACATCAGGGAGATTGTTGATGAACAGGAAAAGAGTAGGGGACCCAGCACGGAGCTCTGAGGGACACCAGAGGTGACAGGTGGGGCAGAGAGGACTTTTATTGAATTTAGTTAGTTGTTTTCGCCATGTAGGTAGTCAGAGACCCAGTTTAGGGCGGTGGGGGACAAAACCAAGGACCTCATCTGCAGGGCAAGCAGGTCGTGGTCAACGAGGTCTAACGACTTGGATAAGTCAATAGATACCACACCTGAGAGTTTTCCTGATCCATAGCAGCTCTGATGCTGGAAGAGACTGAGATGAGAGCCGTGGAAGTGCTGTGCCTTACGAAAGCCGTGTTGGGCGGGGTCAGCAGACCATGGGAGTGGATATACTCGAGATTTGTTTGGCGACCACCTTTTCAGGAGCTTGCTGACAGCAGAGAGGATAGCTATGGGACGGTAGTTGTCCAGGATTTTGGGGTCACCCTGCTTGGGACAGGGACGACCTTGGCAACCTTCCAGATATCCGGGATCAGTCCCTGGGTAAGGATAGGTTGAAAATGGGCCACCGGGAGGCTATAAGGGAGCACCTAGTTTGAGAAGCTTTGGCTCCAGATCATCAGGACCAGGGCTAGCATTCTGGGAGAGATCAAGAAGGAGAGACCGCACCTCGCTTACCGATACTGCCCTTAGGTAAAATGGAGGGTGGGTCAGACCAGACTCTCATTGGGACGGGGAGGCAGGGCAGTTTGAGTTTTGGGCTCAGGACCCTAGCGGGAGAGCAGAAGGGAGGTCTGTGAAATGAGAGTTTAGAGCATTAGCAATCACGTGAGGATTGTTGCAGGAGACTCTCTTCGATGAGCATGTCAGTGACCCCGGAGTAGGAGCGACTGCCAACCAGTGATTGGATGGTTCTCCAGAACCGTCTGGGGTCTTTAGCAGAGCTGAGAAGGGCGGCCTTGCAGAAGTCACTTTTTGGCCCCCTGATCATTTTCTTGCACTCATTTCTGAGTTTTCTGTATTGCTGCAACAGGGCAGTGTCGTGTGAGCGTTTTACCTGATGCCAGCATTTGTCTCTCGCTCGCATGTGGGAGAGGAGACCTCCTTTCAGCCACTGGGTGGCTGTCCCACGGACCCTACGCCTAGTGATAGGGGCATCCCTATCTTGTAGATCCACAAAGATGTTGTGGAACGCGGCGACGGCCGATGAGGGATCCAGTGCTCTGTAGACTGTTGACCAGTCCGTAAGCCTGAGTTCCTCCAAGAACAGGTCAGGGTTTAATCTAGCAAAGTTTCAAACCTGGATGATTTTGTGGGGAACCTTAGGGGAAGGGATATTCCATATACACAGAACCGGAGAGTGGTCCGATATGGCGTCTGGTAGGGCCCCTACTGAGGAGATCCTCTCGGACGGTTTGACATAATCCAGTCCAAGAGGGAGCAGGAAGTGCTGTTTGCCTTTGACTGGTGGGCTCCATTACCAGTTGTGTTAGGATTTGGGCAAGCAGGGCCTCAAACTGCTTGACATTTTCCCCATCCCAGTTTAGGTTAATGTCCCCAAGATAAGGAGTTCATTTACCCCGGCACTGGGACAGACAGTATCCAGGAGATGGAGAGGCCCTGCAGCCCGCCCCTCAGGTGGGTTGTAGGAGCATACCACGCAGTTTCTTGGTGTTGCCAAGCAGCATGGTGTGGAGGAGCTCACAGGTTGACGGCAGCACGGAGGTGTGGTTTATAAGGATACGTTGAGGTGGGCCCCGTAGTAAATCAGGATACCTCCTCCCCTTTTGCTCCCTATTCTGTCCTGCCATTTTAGCTCATAGCCAGGGAGCCTGCAGACCGAGTCGGGAATCTGGGGTTTAAGCCAGGTCTCGGTTATCCCCAGGATGTCAGGCTTGTAGAGAGTGAAACATGCAGTGAGCTCATCAAGGTTGGGAAGAAGACTCCGAATGTTGATGTGAGCAACTTGCAGGCCCTTTTCCCTCCACCATTTCTGAGGAGAGTCAAGGGTGGTGGGGCCAGGATTGACTTCAATGTCACCAGATAGGGCAATGGACAGTAAGATTAGCCACAGAAGGGGTCCTCTCGGGGGGACCTTTTGATTTCTGGCCTTCAGACACGACATCGCTTAATGTTGATTTCGGGCAGGACGAGTTTAGACAGCAGTCCGCTAGGAGGATAGCGGGGACCAACGGCATTGGCCATAAGGTTTGAGAACGTAAAATCGGTCGCAGAGCAGTGGTGGATGGACCTGCCACTGCCACTGTCCTGTACAGGGTCAGTGTCCAAGAGGAGGGGGATGAGTCCCAGGATAAGGGTAGCCAGGAGAATGAAGTGGAGAGGGGGAATGGAATTTTAATAGAGATCATGCCGAGAGGCCGATCTTGGATAGAACAGGGGTATACTGTAGGGGACCTGGGAGCAGGAGGTGACAGAGAGCAGGGTCATGCAGGAGCCGAGTGCTCCAGGGGTAAGGCTACTGAAAGGAGTGATAACGAGCACCATGGTGTGATACAGACCTGGGGTGATGATAAACTAGCACTATCTGAGGTCCAAAGACACTTAGCAGTGACAGTACAATTTGGTTAAATAATAGTTTCAGGATACTGCTTAACAGTCAATAACAGAATAAATTATTTAACAAAAGCTGTAGTAATGACATTTTGAGAGTGCTGAGGTGGCCCTGCTTATATACACACACTGAAAACTAAATGGCAATTAATGCTCTAATGCTTTAAAATAGTTATGAACAATCTTATTTGCTAATATTAAGATTTTCCAGAATTAAGCAGTAGAATTTTGAATGAGAGAAGTTCGACTGTAGAGCCATGGCATTTCAAAAGAAACTGGCCAATAGGAGCACACAGTCAGGGAGACCAACCAATCAGGTTGCAGAAGTAAGAAAGCACTGCTTTCCGACTGGTCAAAAAGTCACCGTACCTGTCATTGTTGCTGGCCGGAGAGGGTGGCGTGGGTGGTGGCTTTGAAGGTGCCGGTCGCCCCGCTAAAAGGTCTTGGAGGGCTGTGGTGGGATTTGGTAATAATGCAACCTTCTAATGAGCTAAAGATCTGAAATTTGGCATGCTTACTTGCATATGGGAGTACTAAAGGTGGGACAAATATCATGACATTAGGACAGACTGTTTCAAAATGATATTTTATTTGTTTATGTGTGTGAAATTTCATGAAACATTTTATCTGCATATAACTCAGGCACCTTTGGAGCTAGAACTCCGAAAATGGGCACAGATATAAATGAATTAATAATCCTTATACACACAAAATTATGTAACATTTTGATGAATGCTTTCAAATATATACTAAACTAAAATCTAAATTTTGACAATATGTTTGGCTACCTATAGCACAACCTGTTTAAAGCTAGAGACTTAAAACTTGGTGCACGTAATCACATTGCTTGTTTCTCTAAGTCCTCAAACTATGGAGAAATCTGGATAAGAAATTTTAAAATTAAATGGAAAAACTGAAAATGAAATTTTAATTAAATCTTTGACCATCCGGAACACATCTTTCCTTCAGTCTAGGGCTCTGAAATGTAATACACGTATGCAAACCATTAGTACCTGTATGTCTGGTATCATGTGGATATGTACTTTAAAAATGAGACCAAAATAACCTGAAATCTTAAATATGGCAATATTCCACAGAATTTTCACACAATATCCATGAAATGCCTCAGTATCAGAATGGTAATTCCACAGGTATTCCACCAGTGGAATTTTATATTTCAGACAGCTATAATGCTAGACAAGAACACATACATGCAGGGGTATGCATACTATAGCTGTGTTTGCAGGAGGAGGGGAAGGAGAGGAAGAGGAAGAGATGGTTTCAGGCACAGAGGAGTTAGCTAGAACAGGACATGTGTGTCTCACACAGTCCATGATATGACCCTGTATGCAGTGCCTACATTTTTGAGGGACAGGCATATGTAGACCTTGTGACCATTGTAGAATACATGCTGTCTAGGTCACATATTGTCCAGACTTAGAGTTTTGGGGGAAGTTTGAGATTTTTCCTTCAATTTGTAACAGGTGGTGAGGGGAATTTAGCACAGGAAATTAATCTTTGGGAGTGAGTAGATTAAGAAAGCCCTGTGATTCAGGTGTGTGATTTGGATTGGGAATAGAGCTGCCAGAGGCACACCAGGAAGTAGGATGGAGAGATAAAAGGAGTAACACCCAGTTTGTCCCATCACACTCATGTCCCATCACATGAGTGGGACAGCGTAAGAGTGGAGCATCTCTTTAAAACACCTGCAGGCAACTGCAGTTCACAGGAGACTCTATAGGGGGGCACCAGACCATGGCAGGAGAAAACACATTACTGATTACAGTGTACTGGTACAACCATCAACAAGAAAGGTAGCAATAAGGTGGTAGGGTAAGAGTGAGGTATGTGCAAGTAAGAGGGTAATAAGAGAGAAAAAAACAGAGGCACCCTATCTAGGGTAAGGTAACACACAAGTTACAAGCAAGTGAATGGGTAGGGTAAGAAATAAAGATCAGGAAAGTGGGTTAGGGTAGTAAACCCCCAGTGCAAATTAGATACAGGTAGGTGTGTTAGAAAAGGGAAAACGAAGTGGCACTCTACCTAGGGTATGATAACAAATTAGTTTCAGGCTGGTGAAAGGGAAAGGTAGGACTGCAACAGGAGTAGAAAGGAGGCAGTAGGGTACAGTGGAGTTTAAATAGGTCAACAGTAAAGAAAGGAATGATAACAGGAGTGGTGCAGTGTAACAGGTGTGGGGCCACAGTCTTTCTGGACAAATTCTGGAGACTGAGGTATTATCCCATTTGTACTCATCTTTCTAGGTTGAAGGCAGAGGTTGCTGGACTCTGGGCCAAACTAGCAAGGGTGAAGAGGATCTTCTGCCCAACACAGAAGACACTAGTTCGGCCACTGCTCACCCAGAGGATGCTTACACAGAAACAGAATGGTCGTACATTGGTGGACTCCAGGAGGGGGGATAGCAGGAAGTGTACATGCTCCTCAGTCTACCAAAATAAGAGAAACAGAGTACGTACAAGGAAAAATTGGTATTCTGTAACAACTGAGACATACATACCAAAATGTTCCAAGCACACAATAACCTCATATAAGGGATGCACAGGCCAATGCTGATTTAATCCATAGTTTATTAATGAACAAATGTGCAGACAACCTGTCCTGCCTGATGCCTTTCAGACAATTGTATTCTTTATCAAAGGCTAAAGACTTAAGAAACACACCCAGAATATATATACAGGAACACATCATGTCACCTGATGACATCAGATTAAAAAATCACTCTCATTGGATAAGTTAAAGTGCATTAATCAAAAGGTGAAAAAACATCTCTTAAATAGCTCAAACCCTACTAATTAAATATTAAAATATCTAAAACAGGACTGAATAAACATTTCATAAGTGACTGGATGAATCTATTTTTCCTGCACCACTAAAAAACAAAATCTGAAACATCTAAGGGGGGAGGGGGAAGGAAGGGAAGGGATTGTCAATATCATAAATGTTTAGTGTATTTTAGTGTATATATATTAATACTAATGATTCAGTTTATTTATGTTCACAAACAATTACTAAAACAGCAATAGTTAAGCTTACTTCAGAATAAAAAAGACACAAATGATACTATCTCCTATATTTTAAATAGGGGCATACATCCAAAAGACTGTTGAAACCTGGTTTCTTATGTGCTTTCAGAGACAGAATCCAATAATTCTCTCCCTTTAAAACTAAATTATCAAAACTACCCCCTCTAGGGTTTCTGCTCACTTTGTCGATTGCCACAAATGAAAATTCAAGAAGTTCTCTATCATCGGCTTGCATAATGTATACCGCTGTGGCATACAAGGGGTCATTCCTGGCTATAGCTCGAATATGCTCTCCTGAACAAGTCTTAAAAAGCCTAGTCATTTTACTGACATAAAAGACTTTGCACTTACAAGTTGCTAAGGAAATAACTTCTGTCATTTTGCAAGTGGGGAATTGTCTAACCTGGTAGTTTTTGTCAATATTACAGCTGGTAAATTATTTAGTCTGCATTACTTTATCACAATAAATACAATTACAAGATTTATAACACCCTTTTGCTTGTTGTAACCAAGTACAGTGCCTTCAGAAAGTATTCACCCCCCTTGGATTTTGTCACATTTCGTGATGTTGCAAACTCAAATTAAAATACATTTATATGGGATTTTTTTGTCATGTATCTACACAAATTACTCTATAATGTCAAAGTGGAATGAAACGTCTGGAATTTTTGTACATGTAATTTAAAAATAAAACCTGAAATGTCTTGATTTAATAAGTATTCACCCCCCTTTGCTATGACACTCCAAATTGAGCTCAGCTGCATCCAATTTCCTTGTGAGATCACTCTAAAACTTGAATGGAGTCCATCTGTGGTCAGTTCAAATGGTTGACATGATTTCAGAGGAAATACACCTGTCTATATAAGATCCCACTGCTGACAGTGCATGTCAGAGCAGAAACTCTACCATGAAGACCAAGGAGCTGTCCATAGAACTCCATGATAGAATTGTGAGGAGGCATAGATCTGGGGAAGGGTATAAAAACATTTCTAGGGTGTTGAAAGTTCCCAGGAGCATAGTCAAATCCATCATTAGGAAATGGAAAGATTACGGAACCACCCATACTCTTCCTAGAGCAGGTTGTCCTCCCAAACTGAGCAACTTGGCAAGAAGGACCTTGGTCAGGGAAGTGACCAAGAACCCAATGACCACCCTGACAGAACTACAGAGTTCCATGGCTGAGATGGGAGAACCTGTCCAGAGGACAACAATCTCTGCAGCACTTCACAGATGTAGCCTCTATGGGAGAGTGGCTAGATGGAAGCCACTACTGAGAAAGGCCACATAATAGCATGCCTGAGTTTGCAAGAAGGCACATGGCAGACTCTGAGACCATGTGGCAAAAGATTCTCTGGTCTGATGAAGCAAAAATTGAACTCTCTGGCCTGAATGCAAAGCGCTATGCCTGGCGCAAACCAAACACAGCTCATCACCCATGTAACACCATCCCTACCATGAAGCATGGTGGTGGCAGCATCATGTTATGGGGATGCTTTTCAGTGACAGGGACTGGGGCACTTGTCAGGACAGAGGGAACAATAAATGGAGCCAAATACAGGTGCATCCTTTAGGAGAACCTGCATCAGTCTGCAATAGACCTTGGACTGGGGTGAAGATTTATGTTCCTACAGGACAACGACCCCAAGCATACAGCCAAACAATACTGGAGTGGCTTCAGAACAAGAAGGTGAATGTCCTTGAGTGGCCCAGCCAAAGCCTAGACTTGAATCCCATTGAGAATCTGTGGAAAGCCTTAAAGATTGCGGTTCACTGATGCTCCCCATCCAACTTGACAGAGCTTGAGCAAATCTGCAAGGAAGAATGGGTGAAAATCCCCAAATCCAGATGTGCAAAGCTGATACAGACATACCCAAGAAGACTCAAAGCTGTAATTGCTGCCAAAGGTGCTTCTACAAAGTATTGACTCAGGGGGGTGAATACTTAAGTAGACAAGATATTTCAGTTTTTAATGTTTCATAAATTTTTGTTACACAATAAAAATATTTTTGCCCCTTTAAATTGTTGAATATGCTGTGTGAATCAAGGGGGAAAAATCATTTCAATGCATTAAAAATTCTGGTAGTAACACAACAAAATGTGACAAAATCCAAGGGGGGTGAATACTTTCTGAAGGCACTGTATGTGGTTTAGTATCTTGAAAATGACTATGTATCAATGCATCTTTTAAAATCGGAGCTGTCTGGAAACATATTCTTACTGAATTCTGGCTGACCTCTTTCAGTCCTGGCTCTGCTGCCAGGATGCCAGTGTTTCTTAATTATTGTCTCCAACTCTTCAGCTTGAGCAGAAAATGCTTTAACAAAATTAAAGCTCTTTGTATCCACCGGTTGTCTAACCTACAGTATGAAGTTAATAAGGAAGACCTGTCTCAGGATTTCGCATCATCCCAGGCTGAGAAGACTCTGGTGTTACTATAACCTCTTTCTAGAAGTCTGTTAGCTAGATCCTTTGCCCCTTCATCAAATGCATGTTCAGTAGAGTAGTTTCTATGTTATCTGAAAAATTGACCTTTGGGGATATCAAAAGCCACGTGTGGGGGATGGCAGCCACTGGCTTCTAAAATCGTATTTTTAGCAATCTCTTTCTTGTATATTTTACTCTGAACTCCAGATATCTCATTTTTGACAATACTCAGATCTATTTATCTGTATATTAGATTTGAGTATTGTCAAAAATGAGATGTCTGGAGTTGAGAGTGAAATATACATGAAAGTGATTGCTAGAAATATGATTTTAGAAGCCAGTAGCAGCCATTCCCCACATGTGACTTTTAATATTCTCAAAGGTCAGTTTCTCAGATATCGTAGAAACTGTTCTACTGAACATGCATTTGATGAAGGGGTGAAGGATCTATTTAACAAACTTCTAGAAAGAGGTTATAGTAACACCAGAGTCTTATCAGCTTGGGATGATGTGAAATCCCAAGACAGGTCTACCTTATTAACTATACAGGTTAGACAACAGGGCCCCGATATTCAGAACTGCACTCAGCAATGGCGCATATGGTGGCACAGCACAACTGTGTTGTGCTGGTGCAACTCAGGGATATATTTAAAGGAGATGAGCAATGGCACATCTCCTCTGAATATAACAGGTAATGCACACTGCACAAATACCATGTGCTGGTGCATCCCCCCAGACAGGGCTGAATACCGGGAATGGGAACTGCGTCAGTGCAACAGAGATACACTGTGCACAAATTTCTAATATTCAGCTGGTATGCAATGGGGCCATAATGGATGCAAGGCACAAATGGGGTCATTTACATATCATTATGGCCCAGTTTGCATGAGCTGGGCAGGGCTGGCCAGTGAAATACACATGGTGCCCTGCACAGCATGTGGTGCTGCCAAGTGGGTCTAGGGATACCTCCCACCTCCCCATAGCTGCAATTACTAGGACTAGAAGTTTAAATTATCCCTGGTAGTCTAGTGATACCCCCCTCCTGCCCCATAGCCCATTCACTGAAAATAATGTTAAGATATCCCTGGTGGTCTAGTGATACCCCCCTTCCCTCCCCATAGCAGTGATCACTGATAATAGAATGGAAAGTAATCCTTGGTAGTCTAGTGGCACCCCTCCCTTCTGATGCTCTGAAAGCCCTATAATAAAACTTAACAACCTCCCTGGTAGTCTAGTGGAACACTCCTCTCTCCCGATGCTCCGATTACCCTATAATAACACAGAACACCCACCCTGGTAGTCTAGTGGACCCCCCTCCCCAACCGTAGCTGCGATGCCCACGCATTGATATCTACTATTCCCTGGTAGCCTAGCGATAACCCCCACACTGCCTGTATCCTTGATTGCCAGTATGAGCACTGTAAATAGTACCCTGGTGGTCCAGTGGCACCCCCCACCCAGGCAGGGTCCCTGGTCCACCCAGCTCCCACCCCATCAGCGACAAGCAGAAGCATACCCACCCACATACCTCCACGGCTGCCCACTGATTGACAGCTACAGTATGATCAGCAATCCCATTGGTCCACAGAGTGGACCAATGGGCTTGCAGTGCATACTGTACTAGTCATTCACAAATATGTGAATGAAGGACTCCTGCCCAGATCCACAGCCTTCCAACTGGGTCTCCCCCTGCAGGGACTGCAAGCTCCAACCGCTGAGTCAATCTCGGCCCCGGACCGATGGTTCTCCTCAAGCCACTGCCTGAGCCCCCCTGCCTGGATCCACAGCCTTCCATCTAGGCCCCCTGCAGGGACTGCAAGCTCCAACTGCTGAGCCAATCTCAGCCCTGGACCGATGGCTCTCCTCAAGCCATCACCCAAGCCCTCCTGCCCAGATCCACAGCTTTCCAGGTATGGCCCCAGCCTCCAGCCAATCGGAACCTGAGTTCCTTTCCAGGACCCGTTCCGATTTGCCCAAAGCTCTCTATAGACTCTGCTATCTCTAAGCCACTTATTCAGAGGATTTTCCTGAAAATTTTAATTGAAATGTATGCTAAGCTACAACTTGTTAGAGTTTAAGGTGCAAAGTGTTCAAAAAAGGGCTGTGATTACAGTTCTCTCTGTGTAATTGTGTTGCTCTATCTGGCTCTGACTTTTTGGTGCCCAAACCAACTGCTCCTATTGTTGTGCTAACTGGGCTCTCTGCTGGACTGACTGCATCTCTTGCTGTCAGCCAGCATGCTTAAACCTCCTCTCTCTTCTCTTTCCAGCTGCCCCCCCCCAGGGATCACAAGCTCCAACCGCCGATTCAGTCTCAACCTCGGACTGACGGCTCTCCTCAAGCTGCCACCCAATCCCTCCTGCCCGGATCCACAGCCTTCCAGGTACAGTTCTGCCCCACTGGCACTTTGCGCCAGCCTCCCACCTGCCCCCACCCACCGACCAACTTCTTGACACTTATATTTGTATCTACAGCTAGTCACTTGACTCGCATTTTTTCTATCTACCCAATTCCCCATTGGCTCCTTATATTTCACTACCACTAGAGGTGTCTGCCAGCAACGTCCCATTCACGCGCTTTCTCTCTGTCTCTTCAAATCTCCTCCCAGTTTCTCTCATTCTGTCTCGATTGCACTATGGAGTCCTGGTCTACTTTGAAATTATGGTACCTGCCTCTGGTGCTGTCTCTATTAATACTTCTACCACTATGTACTGAGCTGCCAAAAATCAAACCCAGTCTGGCAGTCCCACCAACAGTGGATTACAGCTCAGTCTGCCCTACTGGAACACTGCCCTACCCGGCCACTACATTCTTCCCTCACTGCCCTGTGCTTCCCTGTGCCACTATCACCTCAGCACCCATTCAGCTCATTACTCTCCTTAAGTTAGTATCCTCTCCCATTATTCAGTCGCTCCCCCCCAAAACTGCCAAACACCTACTCCATAGCTCATCCAAGGGCAGCAGGCTACTACAGCTCCTTATTCTCTTGCTTCTTCTAGCATCTGGTGACATCCACCCAAATCCTGGCCCTGACCTTGCCCATTCACCAGCCGGTGCCCACCCAGGCACTTCTCCACTCTTTCTCTACCAAACGGCCTCAAAATCATCCACCTAATCATAAGAAGCCTTGTTCACATAATCTCCCTACTGCAACCCTTGGTTTATGCCTGTGACCCCAACATCATTGTGATCTCTGAAACTTGGCTGTCCAAAAACATTCCAGACCATGCTATCTCTATCCCTGGCTTCACAGTATCAAGACAGGACAGGTCCGGGAGAGGTGGTGGTGTGGCTATCTATACCTCCTCCTCACTCTGGTTCATTTCCTCCTTTACTACCTCCATCCAGTCATCCCACAAGGCTCTCCTTTTAAATATCTTCCTTCCCCTCACTGCCCCCATCTTCATTGCTGGAGTTTACCATTGCCCTGGTCAGCCACATTCAATTATCATAGACCTGGTCACAAAGCTCTCCTCGCTTGCCAGCGGTGGTGAACTATTCATCCTGTGTGATCTTAACCTAAACTGGCTGACCTCATCTCTGGCTAATACTCATTCCACCGTCAAAGCCTTACACCTCCACCAACTGATACTGGAACCTAATAGACTAAACTTTAAAACACTAAACCACTCCCTGCTTGATCTTGTCCTCACCTTCCATCCCCATGATGTAGTGGCCTCTGGGCTACTACCAGACTCTATCAGCAATCACCACATGACCTTTGTCATGCGTAAAATACATAGAACTAAACACCCAGCAAAAACTATCCTCACTAGACCCTTCGCAACACTTGACCTGAAATTATTGCTCCACGACCTCTCACAAGTGGACTGGTCCTCCCTTTCCACAGCAACCTTAGATGATGAGGCCCTTGCCTTCTTTACGTCTAAGTTTCTACAGATTTGGAACTCCTGAGCACCGCTCCATAAAACTAGGGTCCATGGTGGGCACCTCCCCTGGGCCACCCCTGAGATTTGGGCCTGCCAATGAGCTCACAACCTTGCTGGTGTAAGGCCAAAGTCTCTAACTGCCCATGTGATTACTAAAGGTGCCGTGAACTTCTGAATGGCTGCACTAAAGCAATCCACCTTGCCAAAGCTGAGCACTTCAAGTCTAACTTCCAGTCCAAAATAAACAACCCATTCAAATTCTGGAAGGTTGTCCACTCCCTCTTCTCGCTGTCCTCAAACCCTCCGCCACTTACCCTCAGGCAAAACCATGCTGTCCTGTCTGAACCGATAGACATTGCTGAATGCTTCAACTCCCACTTCACCACCTGCGCCTCTTCTCTGCTACGCACCCTCCCAAGGCCCTCCCCTGCTTTGATGGCCCCTCTCATGCCCTACACACTCTCCCTCCCTCCATTACCCCTACTCAAGCTGTCCCCACCCCCTGCTCCTTTGCCCCTTACTCCTCCTCCATACCTCTCACCCCCCAGTTCTCCTTCTCTCCTGTTTCTCCCGATACTACCCTCCTAGCTCTCCTGGCACTAAACCCTACCAAAGGATCCTCACCTGATGGACTGGACCCTCAGCTCCTCTCTTTCTCTGCTCCTGCCTTTGCCTACCCTTTCTCTCTGTTATACTAAACCTATCCTTCGAGACTGCCATGGTTCCCTCGGTTTGGAAACATGCAGTAGTCCTCCCCCTCCCGAAGGGGGGTGACTCTTCCTCACCAAAGAACTATCGCCCTCTCTCTCTCTCTCTCCTGCCTACCTTAGCTAAGCTACAAGAACACATAGCCCTCAACCAACTCTCTTCATTCCTCTCTGACTCTGACTTCTTCACTTCTTTCCAGTCTGTCTTCAGGAAATCCCACTCTACTACCACCTCACTGCTGAGGCTAACTGAGTCCATTTCCTCTGGCTTTGACAAAGGGCACATAACCTCAGCTATCTTTGTAGACCTGGCCAAAGCCTTTGACACTGTCTTGCACCCCATCCTCCTGCACAGCCTTTCAGCCACTGGACTTTCCCCTTCTGTCACAGGCTGGTTCAGTGCCTACCTGTCCAGCAGGTTGCAATCAGTGAGAATAGTTGATGTTACCTCTCCCCCCCCTTGCCTATAACCACTGGAGTCCCCCAGGGTTCAGTGCTAGGCCCTATGCTGTTCTCTATATTTTTAAATGACCTCCCCCTGGTTTGCTCTGCATCCAGCATCCACATGTATGCGGATGATACAGTGCTGTTTACCTCTGTAAAATCTGTCTTTTGATTTCACTACCAGGCTTCAGTACAACTTCACTAAAGTTCAACTCTGGTTTAGTTCTCATCAACTTTTCCTCAATGCCAAGAAGACAGTCTCCATGTCGTTTGGCACAAGGGTGAGACTCACTAGGCTAAGTCACCTCTCCACCTTCCACACCCTTGATGGGACTGTTCTTGAGGACATCCTCTCATTTAGGTATCTTAGCAGCTGGCTGGACAGATACCTTAACTTCTTTGTTTATATTGATGCCATTCTGAAAAAAAACTAAAGCCCAAGCTCGGAGCCCTTTACATAAACCGCAGCTGCATTCCACTCACTGCCAGGCGCGAGCTGGTACAGAAGATGATCATGCTCATTTTTGATTACTGTGACATAGTCTATGGTGCTGCCCCACAGTCCTACCTGTCCAGACTGGACTGTCTCTTCAATTCATTCTGTCATTTCATTCTTGATGCCCCTCCCTGCACTCACCATTGTGATCTCAATCGCTCCCTCAACTTCCTTTCTCTCCACTCCTGGCGTGCGCTACATGGTGCTAAGTTCATCTCTAAATTCTGGCTTGGATCTCTCCCATTTTATAACTCTTCCTCTCTTGGCACCCCTACTCACTCCACATATTCCCTGAGATCCCAGGCTGACTCATATATCATATCAGTCCACAGCAGAGCTACCTCCACTGGCCAAAAAGCCTTTTCCTACCACCTTCCTAAAATGTGGACTTCACTCCCTCCTCAAATCCACCACTCCTCCTCCCCCCTATTTTCCCTCACCTCTGTACTACACAATTACCACACAACTAGCTGCTCCTGCTTCTGATCCCTTCCTAAGTCACATGCCTGACACTCCCACTCTTTCTCTCTCCTTCGCTCTCTTCTTCTCTACCCTCTACTACCCCACCTGCACTTATACAGCCCTGTATAACCTAGTGCTTAAAAGGTGTCTGAATCCTATGCTGCACCCCTGCACCTATACATCACCCCTGTACTGCCTGTACTGTAACTGTATGTTCTTATCTACCTAGAATCCTATGCTTTGTCCCTGTAATGCTCTGATTGTATGTATGTACGCATCTCTGATGTAACTGCCAGTACTGTAATGTACCTGTTGTAACTGCCATTAATGTAATGTACCTGTTGTAATTGCCACTATGTATCCAATGCCTTGAACCTGTTGGAATTGTATGTATCCACCCGCTGTAAATACTTGTAGGTATGCTTTCTCAAGCTCTTTCCTTTCCCCATTCCCCCAGAACATACTGGGACATGAGCATTACTTTGCTCAGTGTATCTTTCCTGGTGAAACAATTCAATAAATAAAAATAAATAAATGTGATTGCATGACTACATGAGATCCCACAACTACATTTAACACACCTTTCAGTTACTATGTTGGCAGCCACTAGACAGAAGATAATATTTACCCTTCACAATTATGTACTATTACCTAAATGGTCTAATCTGTGCATACTTAGTAAACACACTGAAGTCTCAGCATCATAGTCCCACTGTAAAAGGTATTTCAGCAATGGAAATTTGCACTTGCCTATATTCAAATGTAACTATAGGACAAGAAATTACCAGTTTATTCATCACATTTGCTCTGTATAAGTTGTTATTAACTATTATCTTGGTGTGCTTATCTATTTATCTGGATCATACTTGAAAATAAGCTATTCAGTCTAGTGCACTAGTGAATAAAAGCATAAATCACCTGAAAACACCAGAAATCTCAAGTCTGAGTGCTACTGCCTTCAGCTAAAAATGTTGTAGATATCTATATGCTAATCTCAATTAACAAGTTATGGAACCTAGACACTGTCAAATTTATATAAAAAAAAGGAATGCTCTCAGCACAGTGTGCTTATTACTTTAAATTAGCAGTATAAATGTAAGGGAACAGTCGAGATGCACGTAAGTCACCGATTGAAGAGACCCACACTTACAACAGCTGCTATATGGTTGAGCTTGTTTATTCAATGCAATCGAGCAGTGTAATTCAGTGCAGGCATAAAAATAGTCATGGCATGGCAAACACAGGAAAAAAAGAATGCCGTAGCATTCACAGAGGTCTAATGGTTTGCGCCATGCAGTTTGTCAGAGACGATGTGCACTGGCAGTACCCTCCCATCACTGACTTCTGGAGGGCCCCTTCCTGCCATAGGAGAGTGTGAGAAGAGATGAAGCACTAATGGGCCTTCTCTCTGTCTTTGTCTCTCTCTGCCTCTTCTGCTGTTCAAAAGGTGTCAAAACACCAGGCATAAGTGCCACTGGGCACAGCAAGCCTTCCAGTCTTATAGGTGAGAGGAGGGAGTGCAGAGCCATGAATATGTTTGCCTTCCCCTCTCCCCCTTCCTGCTGGCTGAGCCAGAAAGCACAGAGCACAAATGCCAGACACCCAGGGGCAGATTCTAGAAGGTGGGTGCAGGGCTTATGCCAAGCCCTGCATCCACCACAAAGTTTGTCACAGCTGCGCTAAAGCCCTTGGATACAACTTGGTCTGATTCCAGAAGGACTGGCACAGTTGTGACAGTTTTCCCACTTTACAGCAGCTTGTGCCAAAGGTTTGGTGCAAGCCCCATAGAAATGGTACCCCCATGGATACAAAGTTAGACCCGGGGGAGCTGGTCTAACTTTACCGCATTGGGGACTTGTGGCAGCTGGCTTCCAGAATATCAAATTTCCCTCTGTTTGATGCAAGTTGGCACTTGCATCAAACACCCTGCCACAAGTCCCCTGCGGCAATCACAACCGCTTCCAGAATCGGCAATCCTGTCTTCTAGCTGAGACCCAGTCAGAAGTAACTCCTTAGGCTTTAGCATTAATCCTATGTGTGCTCTCTAGTAATCTGCCTTGAGCTTGGAAGAAGAGAAAGGCTGGGTTCATGTTCAAGTACCATTGCCTGCTCAATCTCTTGTATTTATGTTATTAAGCAGAGCAAATGAAGCACCAGGGACAAATTGTTATGGTGCTAAATTATACAGAAACAGCTTCACAACAGGCAAAAATCATGTGTAACTAACAGAGTCACACAGAAATGGTCACGTAAAAAGACAAAGTTGTCATTTATTTAAAGTGTACAGTGCAATAAAAGCCATGCACCACAGCCATGATACAATGCCATACAGCACAGATGACGTCAAGGCTTCGACTATAAAACTGCTTACGTTTTGCTCTGACTGCACCATGCTTTCTCAGAGCAATCTGTTAAACATTCATTAATGCCATACATATGTAGTGCAAACCCTGTGAATCATCCACCAATCACATGTGATGACTTCATTAAACCTCATACCAATTTAAAAAAAAAACCATGATGTCAAATTACTGATTGTTGTTACACAAGTTATTGCTTACGTTTCTTAGTATAACCCACTATGGGAATGTTTTATTTTAAAACATATTATATTTATACACAATACATACCCTTTTTTATTTAATACTAACCCTAGTAATAAATACTTCAGGCACACAATTTAATATGCTACAGAAATCCCATGGGACAACATTAGATAAACTATATCTACTAACATATACAAAGCATAGAGCAGCCTGTTCATTAACTCAAATTCCAGCCACAAATATTACTTATTTACAATTTCCTTACAATTTTGTTTTAAAAAGCTGATGGTTCTATCTTGTCATTCATTGTTAGTAGATATAATTGATCTAATGTTGGCACTAGTGAATGTTTAACAGATTGCTCTGAGGAAGCTTGGTGTAGTCCGAGCAAAACGTAAGTAGTTTCATAGTTGAAGCCATGAAGTCATCTGTGCTGTGCTGTATGGTATTGTATCATGGCAAGTTTATCTTTTTACATGACTGTTTTTGTGTGACTTTGTTAGTTACGGGTGCTTTTTGCCTTATGTGAAGTTGTATTTATGGTACATCCACATTACAGACTTCTGTACATGTTCTTTTTGCCTGATGGCCTAGGTTGTGCCTGCAAATGGACTAAACATTAAACCAGTGCACCTACCTGGTTATAAAACCCCCAATAATAAATCAATAAAAAAATACGTATGTTCTGTATAATACCATCTACATTATGATCACCACTTACTAAACTTATAGAATATAATGGGGTTTAATGCAATTCCTTTTTATGCAGACTGTGCTTCACAGTGATTTATATACTAGCAAGTTATTTACAGGTAGTACAGGTTCTGCATGGAGACAAAGAAGGCAGCCATTAAATGCTCAATAATATCAGCACACACAGCAGTATAGATCATTACAAAACCTATCTTACTGAGTGTGGGAAAGTCAGTCAACAGTAATATCCATAACTTTTCCAGTAATGTGTCATGGGATCTTTTTCCTGTACCTCAGCAATCAACAGAGATATGAAAGAGGGGCCTCAGTTCAATGTCTCTTCTTAAGCGCATCATCCCCTAGTGCTGGATTACAGTATCAGCACTGGGAATGATCCCATAACCTTCTCTCCCCAAAGGATAGTGTGCTTCCACTGAGTCAAACTCACAACTTCTATTTATTAAAGAGGTTGTGAATAATTGTGAAGAAATAGCATATGACTAAAGCTTTGTAATTTTCTAAGCTTAAATTTAAGCTGAATGTACTGTATTATACATTGTTTTATGTGTTTGTGTATACCAATGTGGACTATCTTGGTCAAAATCCTATTGTAAATAAGTTTTCATGTTTAACAGGCCAGCTTATCTAAATGTCTTTAAAATAAATAAATTAATAAAACATCTACCTAATAATGGATTCTGCTCACAGTGCTTGCCAGAGTTTTTTAGATCCAGGGTTGACACTGACTGGGTCCTTCGTATTTATAATATGTTATTTCTCAGTGACAGCCAGTCTGACTATATCAACAGGAAGAAAAACAAAGTTCTGCCAGGGTTGAACACAGCTACATATGGGGCGTAGTACGCTTGTGTAACTAAAGACTTGTTGCCTCAGCATAGCTGGTTCACTGTTAGCTGAGATGGAGGGTGGATAATGTGACATGTTAACTTTCAGTCACCTTGTTAAATCAGCTCTGAATTTTTCATGAGGGCCTCAATAACCTGCAGCCTTTATCCAAGGCTCTGGGGGTTTACACCACAAAGAGATCAGCTCTCACTTCCCATCTGGCACTGGTGACAGGGACAGTCAGGGCATGCAGGAAACCTGAAGAGGGAAACCAATGTGGGGCATCCTTTTTTTAAACAGTACTATGCTCAGGAGGTTTGCGTGTGTTATTGTTTCTATCCATTTTATGTTTGGCAGTCACTTTTAACCTTTAAACAATGTTCTAGTTCTTTGCATTGCTAATTTCTTAACTTTTGCATTTTTGAGATGGTTATGTTAACAACTTACCACATTTAAGAAACTTCTACATATAGTCAGAAATCAGCACTGAGAGATGAATTAGTGAGAAGAATAGGAATGATTAACCCTATTTGTATTTCATTTTAATGTTGCAACTCTTCTGTTTAATTGGCAGATGTATGCATAGAAACCAAACAGTCTTTATCGATATTTGCTCCCATAGCTTATTAAATGATGGAGGGAATTAGGCAATTAAACATTAGGGCTGAGAAAACTTTGTGGGATATGCAGTCACAAGTTTTACAAAATGTGGCAGTAAATCTGCAAAGATTCTTGAAAATTCACAAAGTTGGTAAAAAAGGATAAAACCTGGGCTTTAGGAACACCATATTTGCAAGTGCTTTACTTAGAAAAAAAGTGAGTAAGTATGGTTCTGGGATTTGTGGATTTGTTTGTTGCATAACTAAGGGATTTGCAGAAAAACATTATTTTGTCTTGTGCCACTTGTTTCCAGCAAATAGGTACTGTAAATATTTGGAAAAAATGTGAAAAATCTGAAATGTGTACATTTTACATTCTTTTTGTGAAATCATTATTGCAAGATAATTATTGTTATGCCAAGCCCTACCAATAAATGCCTTACTTAAAGTTTTGGGGAGCTACTGTACCCGATCTGCAATCTGGACTGTACTGTACCCTGACTCCAGTTAAGTTTAATTGATCTTTAGCTCTTTGTTTTTGTATTTGAATGCTAATATTGCATGACTGTTGTAAAGCTGGCTCTAGATGCCAAAAATAATTAACAGTTTGGTTATACACCCTTATTGTTTAAGCCAATATCGGTTTTGTTTTAGCTATTTTAGACATTTCGTCCACTGGCCATCTTCTAATGAGGCATACAAATCACTAGACAACAGTGACATATTATTTGTTTTAGCAAAATAATTAAAATAACAGCCAAATGGTTTGGTGGCTAATATGTAGTGCCAGCACTGGGCTATTTCCAGTGTCCATGCTAAACTGTTTGATCCCTAGTTTGCAGGCCTATGGCCAACCAAAATTTAACTCTGAAATGCTCTTACCTCAAGGAGGAGGTAAGTGCTAGGTCATCCTACAAACACAAGAGCATCTTTATGTGAAACTGAAGCCACTCACATGAAATAAGAACTGTTAAAAGACACCGCACACTAAACTATGAAGAGTGCTCACTTGTGCTTCGTGTTCACTGCTCTGACATTCCTTATCAGTTATACTTTGCTTTCATGGTACATGCTATGTTAACTGCAACAAGAGTGTAGCCCATTTATACTGAAATATGTCATTTTAGTAAGCTCCAGAGCATGCTTCCAATCACAGAGTGGCTTGTTATGTCAGATGTCAGTCACCATATCTTGTCTTCAGCATATACTTGGGAGAGTCATTATTTTAAAACAAAACAGAACTAAAGAATATTTTCCTCAGTGAAAGCTGGAAGTTGCAACCACTGCCCTTCCATAACAAATATCAATTCTCTTAAGAAGTTTCTAAAGACTATAAATGATTCTATACTGGTGGTGGTGGGCTGTACAAAGAGGTAGTGGTAGTCAATAGTATCATACACTTTGTTACTTTAATATAATCAACACTGTAAACTTAGCCAAACTTTGAGTTACAAACCATGCAATCTAACTGGCTAGACTAGCAGGCAGCATCAACCAGGATATCTCTACTGGTATACACAAAAAAGTACACAGGCCACATGGTGCTAGAAACATGTCTACAGAAATGTTGAAAAATATACTGTAACTAAATTTATGTTTTGGATGTGATGCATTTATCATACCAATAATCCCCTCTGACTTTATGCATTTTCTCTGCAACTATGCACCCATATTGGTTTTGCAAAATCAACCTTTGTTTCACTGAGACACTACCTAGTGGAATAAAGGGTAAATACATTTGTGGGTATATTAATTGCCAGATGAGGGGCTAGGACCCTTGGCTGGCTTCCCTTTAGGATCTCCATCCCAATTGGTTATTCATAGCCAGGAAGTGCCCTCACCATCAATGATTGTTGCTTAGGTATGACACTTCATATGGTATCAGTACTCCTGTACAGTATGCTAGGTACAACCACCAGCTGTTACAGTAGCTCAATATACCTTAGAACATATTGAATGTCTGTGTGAGTATTGAAAGAGAAAAGCCACTACACATCTATGAAACTAGAAATTAAACTATGGTGTAGGGCACCAGTATGTTCCATCCCATCTTCCCATGGAATTTCATAATCATGAGTGTCATCTATAACACAGTCAGTATGTGATACATATGCACACATGTACAGAAATGCACACATCATAGAATCATAGAAATCTGATGGCAGAAAAGGACCCCTCCGGCCCATTGAGTCTGCCCCACACTCTTCACCTATGCCACTGGCCCTCCCCTTCCCCCCACTTGCCAACCACTTATGTCTGTCCCATGCCCTCTTGAATCCCTCCACCATTTCAGCCCCCACCACTTCCTCTGGTAGTTTATTCCAGCCCTCCTCCACCCTGTCCGTGAAGTAACGCCCCTCACATTGCCTCTAAATCTTCCTTTTTCTAATCCTGGACTATGCCATCTAGTTTTACTTCTAGATTACACCTAGCCCCCCAATTATGACATCACTCTCACTTCCCTATCCCCTCAAATGCTCCCACTATCTTACTCCTTCCACCCATGTTTGCAACCCCTCCTTCTAATCACCTCTGACAGCTTCCAGGTAGGGTGTTAACCTCTGATGCTGTCTAGCTGCTATACTGCCTAAGCTGTCTAATGCTGTTGTACCCTGTAACTTACCAGTACCATATGTGACCCTGTCATCTGTGTTGTATTGTCTATGTAACTGATGTGGAACCTATAAATGAGCATCTGCTCACTGGTGTAATCTAAGACCTCAATAAATAAATAAAATAAATAAAAGTTTTAGCCCCCATCTTCTTTTAAATAAGTTCCCCTCCCTCACCTTATTGAGTCCCCTTCACGTACTTAAATGTTTCTATCATATCCCCCCTCTCCCTTCTAGTCTCCATTCAGTACAGATCCAATTCCCTCCACCTCTGCTTGTATGGCTTCCCCTGCATATCGTGCACCATCTTGGTTGCCGTTCTCTGAACCCTTTGAATTCCATCTAAGTCCTTGTGTAGGTGTGGTCTCCAGAACTGGACCCTGTACTCCAGGTGTGGCCTCAGCATGGTTTTATAAAAAGGCATCAGTATTTCCTTCCTTCTACTAGTTATGCCCTTCCCAGTGCACACCAACATCCCATTTGCCTTTCCCACCTCTTTGCTGCATTGGTTACCTACCTTAAGGTTGCCTGATATTATAATCCCCAGATTCCTCTCCTTCTCAGTTGTCTTAATTACCTCCCCTCTAGAGTGCAATCAGCTTTCAGGTTTTTATGCCCCATGTGCATCACAGCACACTTTTTGGCATTGATTTTTAGCTGCCATGTTTCTGACCACCTTTCCAGAATCTTCAGGTCCTGCCTCATGACCTCCACCCACCCCGGGATGTCCACCCTACTGCAGGTTTTCATATCATCTACAAATAGGCACACCCTTCCCTCCAGCCCATCTGCTATTTTGTTGATATAGATGTTAAACTAGAGAGGTCTCAGTGCTGACCCCTGGGGCACCCCACTCACCACCCCCTCTCCCTGGAGTGTGCCCCATTAACCACCACCTTCTGGCTTCTGTCCTTCACATTGTAACCCAAATGCACAAACAGACACTTCCTTAAACATAGACACAAACAAAAATAAGAACAAAAGCATACCATTTTTAGGCTATATGGGTCCATGTTCAAAGGTCTGAATTTTTGCCTCATGAGTTGCAAAGCTCCTTTCCTGGACACAAATTAATGCATTGTTCTACATTTGTTATATTCCAACAGTTCCAAGCACAGTGCTAGTTAATTACTTTATTTATTCGGTCGATTAAAAGTCATTACAAAAAGGCATTTTACAATCTATAGACAGTTGAAATGTACATAATCATGCAAAACACACATAAGTAAAATACAGACCTCCTTAAGAACATTTGTGCAAACATTTTTCTTGAGGTTTTATCGGGTAATAGATAACCCAGAAATCAGACTGTAAAAATTGTGTAGAAAAAAATGTATCCTACACCAATTATAACATACCTCAAATGAATTGCCGGCTATTCCATATATTTAACATAAAACATTAAAAGATAAATCTCAACTGAGCAGAGTTATAATTCCACTTATAATCAGGAGTCCATTCATTTTTAAAACAAACATTCAAGGCTCCTTTTAGCTCTGCAATCTATGAGTCAGTATGTATGAAAGGCTCCTTTTAATATTCAGGGGTCCGTATAATTATTTAGCATGAACATATAAATTAATCTAGATATGCAGAAAAAACTGTATTACCAGCAATTCCTAGGCTTAATAGCCCAACACCAAATTAGATCTGAAAAACATGTATTTGGTCCTCAGGCATTTGGAGGAATATATCAGTTGGAGAAGCCTTAATCAGCTGCAGCTCAAGTATTAAGGAGGCCTATTTAATTGAATAAAACACTTTATTGCTCAACAGATATAGATAAATAAATTCTAACCCATAAAATGCAAACCTCAGCACTACAAGCTCCCACCTGATTCAAGGGTTCATATTTGCTCTCCTTGCTGAAAAGTTTGCACAAATAAAAAATCAAATAGCCATTCCTTTTAAATCAGCTGTTCTAGGCTCTGAAAAATCAGCAGTCCATAGAATAGTGTGAACCATATATAAAATCAATACCAAACTACAGCAGGCATCCTTCATAAACAGTACCAAAGTTTTATAAAACAAATTCCATATCAAGATTTTCCCAAATGCCTTCGCAGGCGATTCCTGACCAGGAATCCTGGCATAAGGTCTGACAATTTAATTATGTTTCTTTTTACTGTGCCTCTCATAACTGTCCCCATCAGAAACAAGCTACCATTTAGAGTTTGGCTCCATTACTGGGAGTACTGAGGCATGAAACAATGCTCAATATACTTGTAGGCCATATACAATGCCTTTTTTTAAATGCGGCTCCTCAAATTTAAATAAAATAAAGCTGTACCTACAGGGTAACACCCTTTGCAGTCTTAGTCTGTCAATGCACTTGTAAACCACCCAAATACTTGCAAGAAGCTGCACACACTCCTAGGCCCCTCAGACTATATCCATATTGAGTTTGAGACCCCTTTTCAGTGTTGCATTCCTTAAATCTCAGCCTAGCATTACCTGGAGTCTCATTTCATCATATCGACTGGGACCTGTTAAATTAAGCAGAAAGAAAATGTTCCTCTGAGCGCAATAACTTGAGGATTTAGGACCAGAAACATACACAGGTAACCCCACCCCAAGGCAATGCTGGCATACCTTAAGTAAGGCAAAACAAGCCTGAAGACACTAAAGTGCCAGGGTAGCTCTCTTTTCCATTCAAAATTCACCTGTTCCGTGTGCAGATAAATGGTTCCTCATACAGAAACTGAGACTCATCGGTACACTCCAAATGCCAACTGCACCTGAGCACCTTTGATTTGCATTATCCTCTGTACATCTTATTTCTTTTATTCCAACCTGATATCCAGAACAAAGGACACTGAGAAAAACTTAGCAGTCATCCAGCATGACTGTTCAATAATAAGCTCTTCAAGCACAGTGCAAGTGCACAAACTTGTTTGAATGTGGCCCCATAATGTCACAAAATGCTCTGGTGGCCAAAACAACTCCCTCTGCATCCTGGCCCTGGATGGGATCCCCCTCGAACAGGTCTCCACTTTCAAATACTTGGGTGTCACTCTTGACCTCTCCCTAATGTTCAGGGATCATATTGGGCTAATGGTAAAATGGATTAACCAACAGCTGGGTGCCTGTTATTGCTTGCGCCATCTCATAAGCTCTGATGTGCAGCTTGCTATTGGGCAAGGCACACTCCTACCATTATTGGATTACTGATCCCCCAACATTTCTTAAACTTCATCTTACCAACTCACATGCCTAAATACTGCTTCAAGTAAAGCAATACTTTGCTGACTTGAATCCCCTAACGTCTGATACCCCTGGCCTTTTATTCCCCCGTCGGCCCATATTTGTTTGGGTTTCTTTTGTAACTGGGTTAGGCCTACTAGGCACAAGTGCCTGTTTCCAGGGGTGATCTGGGAGCACTGGGTGGTTAAGTGACTTGCTCGGAGTTGCACAGTATGCAAGTGGAGGTTGTGAAACTCAAACCCAGGTCTAGTCTGCTGGATATGCCAAGCTCGTTCACAGCTCATTACCCTAACCTCTAGGCTATAGTGCCAGCCCAGCTCATGCTGTGTAACCATCAATGCCATTCTCCCTCAGAAATCTGTCTATTCCTCTGTTACTCCTATTCATACTGTATAACCCTCATTGCCATTCTCTCTGGGGAATCTGTCTAGTCCTGTGTGTTTTTTTTTTGTCTTTGGTAATCAGGTAAGACCCACAGCACTAGGCACAAGTGACTGTTTTCAGGGGCAACCTGGGAGCACTCGATGGTTAAGTGTGACTTGCTCAGAGTCGCACAGTATGCAAGTGGGAGGTTGTCAGAATATGATCTCAGAGCCAGAGTGATACAGAACTTGGTCAAGAATTGTGCACTGCACACCCAGATTTAAGTTAAGCTACTCTGGTAATATATTTCCAATAAGTAATTAAAGATAATGATGTATTAACTACACATTTTGGCTGCCTAATTTACCAGTTATCGGTACTGGGATGGATTATGTTTACTGTGGGTTTGTTATTGCATTTAAACGAGCACTGTTCATAATACCTTATAGAGCATGGACATATGAGGGAAGTAGCTGCTGCTGTTAATGCCATCAAAACCAGGTGATGTGGCTAAATCTTGCTTAAATATTACTTATTATGCAGTAAGCACTTGTTTTAATACAATTACACTAAATTAGGCAGCCGAAATGTGCAGTTCATTCATCGTTATCTTTAAATACTACTTGGAAACGAATGGAGTGCCACATTGCTTTCATCTTCAGCCAAACTGTAGTGTTGAGCACTGGATGTGCTTATAGAGGGACAGAACAGAAATTAATCTCACTCAGCAGCAGAAAAGACAGAAATGTGTGGTTTTGAGCACTGCTACTAGAGTGGGAGGTGTTTTCCTTCTCTCCTGATTTTTCTCTAGCACTTAATAGAAAAGGTTTTTTAGACAGTGATATCTCAGCCATTTTTGAGAGTTTTCGTCCCAAATTTTCAACATGAGGTTCTTGGGACCCCACCTCATGAACACAGTCACTGTCATTTTGTTTCTCAGTTCCAAAAGGTGATTTCGAGGTCACTGCATGGAATCACCTTTCGAGACCAATTAACGAAACGACAGTGCCACTGTTAATGAGGTGGGGTCCCAAAAACCCCTTGTTGCAAATTTGGTGAAAAAATACCAAAAATTACTGTGTTATGAGTGTCTGTTATGCAGCTTCTACACATGCTGGTAACCTCATTAATGTTTAAGAGTTTCACTCCAAATGTCCAACATGAACAGAACAGCTGTCATTTTTTGTGTCCTTCACAAAATGTGTTTTTTCACCTGTGGCACAGAATGGCGTGGTTGCTGTGCAAAATCAACTTTTGGGGCAGATTAACAAATTCTGGTACCACTGCTCATGAGGGGAAGTCCTAAAAAGGTCATGTTAAAAATTTGGTGAAAACATTCCAAAAATGACTGCGTTCCGAGCGTGCGTTGTGCAGTTTCTATGCACACTTGTAACTTTGCCACTTTTTCATATTTTCACTCCAGATTTTCAACATTGCCATTTCTTCACACCTCCTCATGAACAGTACAGCTGTCATTTTTCACATCCTACCCGAAGTGTGTTTTCACTCCTGTGGGGCTGAATGGCACACTCGCTGTGAAAAATCACCTTTTGGGATTGAGTAACAAAATGATACTGGCACTGTAGGTGGTGTCTCAAAAAGCCCATGTTGAAAATTTGGAGCAAAAATACCAACAAACACCTGGGGCATTAGGGTTTCCAAACATAAAGCCCACCCTTAAAATGCAAAGCAGAGGGCTATACAGAGAAAAATAAGGGAGGCATGTGCAGGAGCAATACCAACAGCGAACTCTCGGCATTGACAAATGCTTGTTTGGTTACATACTGTCATTTTTGCTCTGACCTAGATATGTTAGTACCTGTTTTGCTGCCACTGCACAATATTTTAACCCAAAGTGTTACTACCTGTTTCCTGTCACTACAAACTATTTTTTATCTTACTCGAGTACTGCTTGTTGAACTTTGTATATGCTGTACCTTGTATTTTGCTTCTGTAAAAAACCTGCAAAATGTATTGCCGAACCTTGGTGTATCAAATTCTCAAGCATCATGGGCCCTATTCACAAAAGGTTTGGATGGGATACCTGCCTCGTAACCCTGGCACATAGTCCACGCACACCTGACCGCACACACTGCGCCGCATCCATTGTATTCACCACACAGGTCTTCCCCCACCTATGCACCTGTTCCCTGGCTGAGCTCACAGTTCCACACCAGGGTGGGCAGTGGGGCAGGGGCTACGTCAGTACTCCATGCATTTCACAAAACTGCAGAGTGCTGTGCATGGCAGCTGGTGGTGATGCAATCTGGGGGCAGCTGTAAACCTGGGTGGACAGTTATGTGCCCCCAGGGATGGAACTGCCAGCTGCAGTGGTCATGGCGGGGGGTGTCGGCCTTGGCCCCCCCAACAGGGACACCCCGTATCATCGGGGCACACTGGGTGGGCTGGTGTGGTTTGCCAGCTTCATCATCCCCATTATCAGGCCTGGTGCTCTGCATGCCAGGATCATCATGGTGCCCTGCGGGCACAAGGGAGCCACTCCAGGACCTGGTCCAGGCAGCCAATTGGCTGCACGGCCAGGTAAACAGCCTCACACCAGACCACCCCCATGAACCTGTGCACCAGGGGATGGGGCCATGTAAGGGTGCCGGGCAGAGACTGGTGTTCATGAATGTGGTCCCTGCATGGATCTCATGCAGGTGCAGAGCTGCGTGGGGGGATACGTGTCATTCGCATGCACCCCCTCCCATGTTCATGAATAGGGCCCTGTATGTTTGTATTGCAGAATCCTTGTATATGATGTACATTGTATTTTGCTTCTGTAAGAACCTGTGCAACATATTGCTGAACCTTGGTGTATCAAATTCTGAGGCACTGTATGTTTGCATTGCACAGGTTGGACCCTTGTGATCTACATTTCTCCAGCACAGCATGCTCTGTATTGCTCAAGTTACTTTACTCCTATTGTTGTACCATATTTGTACCATCTTTATTGCCTGGGTCATACCTGAAAACAGTCTCTGGGACCTGTGTATCTACCCGGTTACCAAACAATTAAATAAAAATACAGCAAAGCCCTAATAAAGGCACTAAAAGGTGTACTTAACAGTAACCATATCCCCTGCTTGCTACTAAGAGTTACTGTATGTTTCTATACTTCCAACACTGACAAGCAACAAAAGCAGCAAAAGCAGCTTGGGTGTTTCAAACATTTTTTATCTTTGTTCTAACTTGATATAGTCCAAAGTCCCCATGCAAAGGACCTCGGTGCCCAGACAGGGTGCTAAGCAATCACTTCATCTCATTATGGCCTCATTACCCAGAAAGGCACAAGCAGTAGCTCTTTGGTTTGTGTGGAGGTCTCTCTCTACTGGGTTGTTTAGCCATCCTACCCCATACCTTGGGTACACTTTATAGAAATAAAAAAAAGCAACACTACTGACTGTAGGCAAGGGCAATGCAAAGCAATGTTATGTATAGAGTGGCCTACATCAGATCTCAGGGCACTACAATACATACATCAAAAGCAAATAAAGATAATCCCCAGAAATAAAGAATATATGATGTTAAATACAATCAGCAGTAGATCTAAAAATAGAGATACTACTAAAAAAATCAAGTATCATTTCCAAAATAAATAACTTTGTAATCCCCTTTTAAACACCTCCACTGAGGGGGAACTCCTTAGATAAAAAGGCATGGAGTTCTAAATAATTGAGGCTGCTGCTGATAAATGCTCTACCCCATAACTGTTTAAAGCAAAACCTCGGGACAACCAATAATAATTCCTTGATTGAGTGGACAGAACTGCCGGGAGTATACCAGATCAAAGCTGCTTTGATTTTTGATTTGCTTTGCTCTGTGGGAGAGTGGACATGGCTGAAGGGATACAGGACTTATAGGAAGATCTGGAAAAGCTGGGAAGGTGGTCCATGATTTGGCAGCTTGACTTCAATGCCAAGAAATGCAAAGTTATGCATATTGGAGCCAAGAATCCCAGGACAGAGTACTACCTGGGTACAGTCCGAGCATCTGCATCAGAGGAGGAGAAGAACCTGGGAGGGATGATCACTAGGGACCTGAAGCACTCCACACAGTGCAAGAAAGCAGCAGCAAAGGCAAACAAGATGCTGGGATGCATATCTAGGGGAATCAGTAATAGGAGACAGGAGGTTATACTTCCCTTGTATAGGTCACTGGTAAGGCCGCATCTAGAGTATGGAGTTCAGTACTGGTGCCCACACCTCAAAAAGGATATTAACCTGCTGGAGATGTTTCAGAGGAGGGCTACAAAGGTGATAGCTGATCAGCAGGGTAAGGCATACTAGGAGAGGTTGAGGGCACTGAACATGTACTCCCTGGAAGACAGGAGAGAGAGAGGGAGAGAGAGAGAGGGAGGGGACATGATTGGAACCTTCAGGTACTTGAAAGGGATAAATAAGGTTGATAAGGAGAGTCTCTGAGCTGAGTGGCAACCATAACACAAGGAGACACAGTCTTAAGTTGGAGGGTGGGAGGTTTAGGAGGGAGGTCAGGAAGCACTTCTTCACAGAGGTGGATACTTGGAATGCATTGTCGGAAGAGGTCATCTCATTGAAGATGGTGGGCAGCTTAAAGAGAGGCTGGAATAAGCATAGGGGGAAGGTAAGAATCATGGGTAAGGTGGATGGGGGAGTGGGGAGGAATGGCAGGGACCTTAGCTCAAGCTGTGGACCCTGCAATATGAACAGACTTGATAGACCCAATGGCCTTCTTCTGCTGGCTTCTTCGTATGTTTATATGTTCATATGCTGTAAGACAGGTGGAGGCCGCTCCATGCAGGACTTTGTACAGTATGTTAATAAAGCAATCTTAGAGGTGGTGCGTACCCTAATTGTTAACCAGTGCAACTGCTGCAGTACAGATTGCTCCTCAACCATCTCTTAATCCAGACAGTTGCTGAATAAAATTAAAGTTTGTAATCACTGGTGGCAGTGGTCTCCCAACAGTTACTGAATACTGTTAAAGAGCTGTTGACACAAGCAGCTACACCCTGCCCCATCTGATCAGTTGTGAGGCATATACAATTATATTATTGAAGAATTTGCTAACTTCTGTGTTATTTTCTTCATTTTTTAATTGTTTTCTCTTTTTTTAGTGCTCCCACGATCCTGCACTCACTTGGCATCCACTGTGTGCGTGCTTCTGTTAGCCATGCATTATGACGTAAACTAAGGAATGAATGTTTGCAAGCAGGAGTAAGCTGTCATTCCTTCTCATGATGGTGTGTGTGTGGTGTGTGTGTGTGTGTGTGAATAGCGCTACTGCCTTTCACGTGTATGTAAGTGTCCGGAAGTTCAATCAGGCTCTATTTCAACTGCAAAATCAAATTGCATTTGTGCTTTATGAATGGCAAAGCGTTGTCATGGATTTATATACATTGTATGTCTGGTTTGATGAATGTTGAGATCATATAAGCTCCTAAAGGGCTGCAAGCAGTACACATGGTGTGGCTTTCATCATCTGTTACATACTGTAGGAGTTTACCTATCTACATATGTTATATGTTATGGTATTTAAGCAAAGTTATGAATAGTGAAGTAAAACTATTGAGCCGTGTATCCTATTTTTTACAAGTGTAGACCCTATAAATTGTTAAAGGGCTACATTAGGAGTTTATCTCAACATTCATCAAACAAAACATTTGATTTACATAAATCTAAGACAACACTTTGCCATTCATAAAGCACAAATGAAATTCAGTTTTGAAGCTGAAATTGAGCCTGATTGCACTTTGGATACTTATAAACAAGTGAGAAGCCATAGCAATATTCATACACAATTGTATACGCCTCACAACTGATCGAATGCGGCAAGGTATAGCTGCTCATGTCAGCAGCTCTTTAAACCAAAGAGAGCTCTGAATTTCGAGGATGGCTGCCTTGCACCTCCCAGGCCTGAATGTTTGAAGTGTTGCCATTTTTAAAAATGGAAATAATAGACCGTTACATTTGTGAGAATATCTGTATTGCTGACAGCACAGGACTGGAGGTTCACCTGTTTTACAGTACAAAAGAGTGCACATACCTGGGAGTGTAATTAACAAAGTAGCACAGAACTCCACACTGTGGATTGATGTCAGCACCTAATAACACAGGACAAAACCATGTCTCCAAAAAGCAGGAAAGCCTTTATTATGTTCTATGAAATGTACAGATAAACAGTCAGGGCTAGTTCATCACTTTTTTTTGAATTTGTCCTCGCCATGAACTACTGGTCTGAACTCTGGATCATTACCTTGTGAGTATATGCTTCATAGTAGTGCTCTGATGATGACATAGTTCAAAATGTAAGCACGTGATCTCCCACCCAGAACAGACAGCTGCCATTGTAAGCACTGCAAGCGCCAGGAAGAAAAGGCTGAAAACAGAATATTTGCCCTCAGCAGTAAGTGACTACTAGGAAGCATACACTCATGAAGTGAGGATCCAGGGTTCAGAATAGAAATAAGGAACCAGTAGTTCATGGAGAGGACAAATTCAGCTTGCAGAAGCTATGCAAAAATGAGTAAATTGTTACTCACTAGGTGAACCAAAAATACTTGTGTGCTTTTGCAGAATAGTACATTGCTGTAATGAAAACTTTTGCCATATGAAAGTGATGAGCTAGCCCTGATTGTTTATCTGTACATTTTTTTATAACATAATAAAGACAATCTATATTGCTGTTTTACTGAATGATTTTTCTTTCCTTTTTTAAGGACTGGATTAAGTGTGATGAAATCCATTTGGCTGGACTGCCCATTTGCTGAAGGGATTGGCATGGTATCAACTATTTTCTTATGCTCTAACTATCTGTTTTTACTATCTGATGTATTAGTGATTTCACCATGCTAATTGCTGCATTGTACATTGGACTTAAAATTGTTTTCCTGTAAATAAACTGTTTTTACTTCCTATGATTGATTCATGCTATAGCCACAGATGAACTACAGACGTAGATCTCTTAGCATGTTCACTGCTAGAGATCCATGTGTTCAGGTGATAAATGTTGGTATTTTGAGTCAAATGGAAGTTATATTAATTCTTTTAAAGATTTTTTTTAATGAGATAATATCATTTGATTTTGTGTCTTAGATTTGATTCCATAATTTGGTTCTGGCAAACTGGTTTGTCAGGTTGAGGAATTTAATAGGCATGTATACTATCAAGCCATAATTACAATGTTGCTGTATGAAATAATATACAGTTGCTATGATTGTTTTTACTTACAATTCATATATCAGTGTTCTCATTTTCCACTTGCTATATTATTTGTCTGAATCAAAAACAATATGGGAATCAGACATACAAAAACATTTCTATAAATTTGAAGTGTTTACTGATAATGTTCAACTCCCACTATGATTACAGCTGTACTATAGATATTATGGTTTGTATGCTCAACACTATCATCTCACTATATAGGCAAGCTGCATTTGTTTCTGGTGTCTATGTATTAGTTATATTAGCTCTTTAGAGCAACTGGAACTGTCTGTTACACATTCAAGCTAATTGCAACCTCTGTGTCACTGTTACTGAGATGTACATGTTTAAAGATAAGTTTTTCAGAAAAACAAATGGCCAACTATCACCCCTCTAATTAATTACATGCGGTCACACTCAGAGATTCCTCACTTTACATCATTGAGATCCACCACATTAGATGTATGGCTTTTGGAAGAAATAGGAACATGTATTCATGTGCGGTCCAGTTTTTAGCAAATAAAACATAACACTGAATTTAAAATATTTGGGATACTGGTAAGTTGCAATTCTGCTAGTTGGGATACTGGGATGCTACAGCTGAAAGGAAAACAAGGCAGTACATAAGTGTCAGCAGCTCTTTAAAGAGAGCAATCCCTGGTGCCAGTGATTCTCCCACCCTCACCTCATATTAGTGGCTCACCCTCCTCCTGGTAGTGGTACCCATTGACAAACCCTCCCCACGCCATGAGGTGGCAGCTAGCAATCACCCAACTCTCACCACTGCTGCTGGCCACAGTGACTGTGCTTGCATAACTGAGATGACATCCAGAAGTGAAGGTAAGAAGAGGTTGAGTACCAGATGTCATCTTGGAGCTAGAGGGGTTGGCTATGGATACAAACATTGGGAAGGGGACTGGCTACTAGACTACCAGGGTTGGGTACTATGGCAATAGGACTGGAATTGGGTGAAGGTGGGATGATCATTAGCACCAGGAATTGCAACTTTTAATTTACTTCAGTGACTATCAGGATCATGAGATGATGGTTGGACACTGGCACCAGGAATTTCAATCTTTAATTGTATTCAGAAACTAACAGGATAGAAGATGGCTTGCAGGAAATGGGAACTGCTTTTTTTATTTCTTCAATTGGCACTAGAGGTGCGGGGGGGGGGGAGCAGGGCATGCACCACTCTGTGCTTTTGTAGAAGAAGGGTTTTGGAAACATTAAACAGCACTGCACAAGCAGCATGTTAGTGCTTCCAAAACCTATTAAATATACCAGTATGCACTCCATTCCTGGTGTCTGCTACTAGTGCCTGCAGCAATATACTCTGATACCTGCTGCACCCTGCCTGCACTTACAAACATATGAACATATGAACATGCCAGCAGAAGAAGGCCATCTGGTCTATCAAGTCTGCTCATATTTCAGAGTCCCTAGCTTATGCCACTGACCCTGCTCCCTAGTCCTCCCTTCCACCCCATCTGCCTCCCCGGTCCCATGGTTTCCCCTTATGCCTATCCCAGGCCTTCTTAAAGCTGCCCATTGTTTTTACTGAGACCACTTTCTCTCATAGGGCATTCCAACTGTTCACCAACCACTCCATGAAGAAGTGCTTCCTAACATCCCTCTTAAACCTCCCCCCCACAGCCTCAAACTGTGTCCCTAGTGGTTTGCTTGTTCCTTAGCTTGAAAAGACTTTCCCTTTCCACCCTATGTATCTCCTTCAAGTATTTGAAGGTCTCTATCATGTCCCTTCTCTCCCCCTCTTCTCCTCCATGGAGTACATTTTCAGAGCTCCCAGCCTCTCCTTGTAAGACATGCCCTGTTACCCTGCAATCATCTTGGTAGCCCTCCTCTGGACTTTCTCCAGCAGGCTGAAGTCCTTCTTAAGGTATGGACAGTGGTGTCTTACTCCATACTCTAGGTGCGATCTAACCAGTGACCTGTAACGGGGCAATTTAACCTCCTTTTGCCTACTGCTGATCCCCCTAGCCTATAACCCCAACATCTTGTTGGCATTTGCCACTGCCTTTTTGCACTTTGAGGAGTGCTTAAGCTTGCTAGTTATCATCATTACCAGACCTTTTTTCTCCTCTGTTGTTGCTGCTATCTGGACTCCCCCCCCCAGGTAGTACTTAGTCCTTGGGTTCCTGGCTCCAACATGCATCACTTTGCATTTCTTGGCATTGAAGCCAAGTTGCCAGATCTATGACAACCTCTCAAGTTTTCTGAGGTCTCCCTACAGGTCTTGTATCCCCTCTATTGTTTCTACCCTTCCACAGAGCTTGGTGTCATCAGCAAACAGGCACATTTTGACCTTCATGCCCTCCCCAATGTCATTCATGAAGACATTGAACAACATTGGCCCCAGCACCAAGCCCTGCAGGATCCCACTGGTGACTTCCCTGGTGCTGGATAACTTTCCCCCTACTATCACCCTTTGGGTTCTTCCCCTCAGCCAGTTCTATGCCCAGCTTGTCATTTTCTCCTCAGCCTCGAGATTTGCCAGTTTTCTGATCAACCTCTTATGGGACATGGAGTCAAAGGCCTTGCTGAAGTCCAGGTATAGGATGTCTACTGCTTGGCCCCTGTCATCTGCCCCAGTGACCCAGTCAAAGAAGCCAATCAGATTTATTTGGCATGATGTTCTTCCCACAAAATCCATTCTGCTTCTCATCCTGGTAATCATTCTCCTCCATGTACCTTACTAACTTCTCCTTGAGTGTGGTATCCATGAGCTTGCACACAGTTGAGGTCAGACTGTAGTTCCCCCCATCATCTCTGGGACCACCCTGTGTAGATGCACCACATTTTTACTTTAATTCAAGTTTAGGCCAATTCCCTAAAACATACACGAAAACTTTGAATTTAGCACCCTGTATATGCTGAAAGGATATGAAAACACCTCTTTCTTTAGCTTCTGATGTGGCAGTTGTTATGAGAAGATAAAACAAGCACGGTCACTGTAAACAATTTTGGTTAATAAGTATGTTGATTTACATGGGGGGGCTATCTTCACAATGGAAAGGACAAGAACTTTGGTGGAAGTGTGGATTTTCTTTCCCTATAACACAGATGGATCCTTGGAAACAGTTCAGGTATGCTTAGATCAGTGGAAAATATGTATTTTTTCACTTTTTGGGTTCTAATACTAAACATTACTACTGTTTATCTTTTAACTGTTTATTTTCATTTTGTTGCTTTGCATATAGTTTTATGGACAACAAGGGCCCTTTTTCATATATTACTTCAATCAAGTTAAACACAATACAAAAACAGCACAGTACAACTTACACTGTCTTATCAAGATAAGAATACTTTAATAGTACAACACATATTGTCTTATCAAGATAAGAATACTTTAATAGTACAACATACATTGTCTTATCAAGATAAGAATACTTTAATAGTGCAACATACATTGTCTTATCAAGATAAGAATACTTATCAATTACATCATTTAAAACACTTACAATCCAGAGGGATCAAAAGGAAATATTCCAAATAGGCTTTAAAAAAGTGGCAAGACCACCACCAACCAAGGTAGAACGTTGTTCCATTCTCCACCTAGTCTATAAATATGGCCTCTGATCCCATTGAGATCTCATTTTAGGATAAACAAGTTTACTTTTCAAGGCTGCACTAGTCATGTACACATTAGCATTTGTATTAATCATGCTAACAATATTTAATGGTGCCTGAAGTAGCAATTAGGAATTTAAACTTCATCAGCAAAGCATGAAGTGACTAACTATGTACTTTACGTAGTGCATGTGAACTGATCACTTCACACTACATCATAATTTGTGAAGTAATTTGCCACTACACCAGAAAAAACAAGCACATAGTTGTGAATTTCTACAGTTCACATATGTTTCCACTGTATGAATTGTGAATGTCGTGATTCATGGTTCTGCAAACCATTACTCTGCAAATTTCTACACTTCTCAGCAAAATTTGCAAATTACAATTTTTTTTTCGCATTGCCTGGAGCTAGAAGAAATGGTCGTTGACCCACGAGGCATGAGTAATATCTCAAAGCAAGTTGAGGAGATAACCAGACAGTAAACGCATAGAGATCACAGTGTTGAAAATTAGGTCCTACTCCTAAGGCAAAATGACATGCTTTATGAAAACTGTAGAAACCCTTGACAGTAAGATGTCATCTGTGCCAACCCTGTAGGCCACCAGACCAAAGTTAAGATGTAATTGTTTGCTGACAATTTCCTAGTAAGTGTTGTAAGGTTGTGCTGTTTTCTATGCAGTAATCCAAGCCAAGTACTGAAGTAGTAGACTTGATAATGTGGTCCATGTTGGCAGCATATCATATGACAACCAACTATCAAAGTAAAAACCTGGATACCTTAAAACATTAGCTTACTCAACTGGATTGCTTTCTGGAAGTGTAACCAAATGCAGACGACTATTTTCAGTTAGTTGCTTATTGCGGCCAAAAATATGAACTTTGTTTTTCAGACAAATTAGCAATTTTTGTTTGATGAAACACTGTCCGCCCTATTAAAATCACCATGAAGGCAATCTGAGAGAACAGACTAATTCCCGCCATAGAAGAAGCATAACTACATCAGCAGCATACAATATCAGCTGACAACGATTGCAAGACTGAGTCAGACATTTTTCAACTCAATGAGCACTATTTGAGTGCTGTGATGTTTCCTGGAACTATGCTGTGTTATAGTTAGAAGGCCATGAGTCTCTAAATAATGAACTAGTTGATTATTCACAATTCTTTCAAGTGCCTTGGACAGTGGGGGTTAAAAAGAGATCAGACTGTAGTTAATCACAATTTTTCTTACTGCCACCTTTATGTACATGGTCAACAACAGCCCTCTTCCTGTTACTAGGAACTTGTTGCATTGGGAGGGATTTATTAAAAATCATGGTCAAAAGCTGGGCCCATTCATCAAGTGCAACCTTAACAGCTTGTAGCCAAGAGTGCCCCCGTCCTAATATTTGTACTCTATTTAGATAGGGCTTAAACTCATTTTTTGTAACCCTTCTAAAATAAAATGGTTTGTTTAGCTTGAGATAATTTTATTCAGGTCTGGATCCTAAGTAACTTTGCAATCAAGAGATGCTGTAATTTGTGAACCAGATGAACCAAAAATTTGATGAATTGCTCTGCCTGTTCACTACACTAAGTTATAACTGACCCATTCAGATTAAATGAGTTTAATGTTAATTAACAACTGCAGTGCAAAACAAACAAAAAATGCTGGAAAATAGTGAAGTTGGAAGCAACAGTAATGATGCATCCAGGGTCCCTTTTTGCCCTCTAGACTCCACCTGGTAGCATAATGACTCATCTAGCAAAATGAAGATTCTGATACTCTGTTGATGCCAACCAAATGTCCCACTAAGACTTCTTCTTTGAGGACATTACATTTTTACCCTTTCTTGGGAGCTGCAGTACACTGTAATTTGATTTTTGTTCTATGCAGAAGAGGTGCTTGTTTTTGCAGAGCTTGGTTTATGAATAAAGTGCATGTATACTGGATATGTTTATGGTGCTCTTTTGTGAGGTACTCTGAGATCCATAAAATGAAAACAGAAACAATGATAAATTAAGCTCAATTAGGCATCCTCACTTTCCCATATGTACACATGAACATGCATACATACATAAGTGAACTGGAGGCATTTTCAACATTACATCTCAAAAAGCTTAATTAACAACATGGGATCTTAAGAAAACATTAGGAAATAGAGAAGGAGTAGGCCTCATGAATAAATTCAGGAAGACCCTTCCCAAGTTTAGGCACAACTACTGCAGAATCCTTATCAGATGCCAACTTCAGCCATGTTGATAGAATGGTCAGCAGCTCTTTCCAGTCTGACTTATGGGAATGAACATGAGTAGGGTGCTGCACTCTTGAGGTGTTGTGTTTTGAATGATCTGTTAAACTGAGGTCCTGCCTGTCTGCTCTGATGGATGTTCATGTTGATATTAAAAGTCTCAATGTCACTTCTCTAAAAAGATTAAGGGAATTTCCCCAGCGTCCAGACCAAATTTCCCATATTCACTAAAAGTACCAACAACATCTTTACTAGATTCAGTATGTCAGTTTGCATCTGTAAGCCCCCCACCTAGGACAAGCCTGAAAACAGACAAAATTATCTAGCCCCCCCTTTCCTAATCAACACAAATGAAGCAAAATAAATAAATGTAGTATCTTGAGTTAACATGCCCGATCGACAGCAGATATGCACTGTACAATAATGGGACTACAGTACACCCCTGCAGTACATTAGACTGTATCACAGTCAGTTAAGAGGAGAGCCTTTCAGTCCTAACAGACTGTGACTGGTTGGTCAGAAAGAACTGGAACTAGACCAAGACAGTCCCGGCAAGTGTGACATATTCACACAGATTAACAAGCAAAGATATTGTCAGATAATGCCAAGAGATTCAACAAGAAGGACAGCTAACTCATACCCAATGTCATCAGCAGATCATTAGCAAACCTTAACAAACTCCATAAGTGCCATCTCAGCACTATGACCAGCTCTGAATCAGGACTGGTACTAGTAAAGCATGTCACAGCCTGGCAGATAGTATTACAATTGTTCAGCTACATCCCATGTGGAGGATTTTATATGAAATGATAAATTTGACACTGGAGGGCACCTAGAATAAACATTAGTGTCCAGTGAGGCCTTTTTTTAAAAATGGGCTTCACTACTGCCCCTATCAGTGATGGAGGAATCTGACGGTCCCTCAGGGAGACACCTACTATTGTTGCCACTACTGAAGGCAGTAAGCCTTGGCATTGTAGAACATTTATCTTCCTTTGAGCTACTTTATTTTCATATGCATCCCAGGCCCTCCCTACCCCAAACACATCTTGAATTGAAGAGCATGGTAGCATGCAAGGACTCTGGTATTCATAGCTTTATTGTAAAATGTCCAATAATATCTGTACAATCACAGTCAGAAACCATATTAACAATGCAGTTGATGGCTAATACATGTTTATTGTAGTTTTACTATGTGGTGCACATGTTGACAGATGAGGAAATCCTCCTCAGGGCAGCTCAAAGAACATATAAGTAACAAATGATGAGCACAGTTAGCTCATGCATCCTGAACTCTGCGATGAAAGTTATCATTTCCCCACAGAACACCTGTTGCTGCAGCTTGGTTAATTAACCTTTCTTTGTAGTAAGCTTGCTAAAATATTTATGGTGGGTGCCTGTAGCCTCGCCCCACACACAAATGTGAAACTGAAGCATGTCTGAATAATCAATGAACCAACAAAACTTTTACTAGAATATTCAGTCACTTGTAGGTCTCTAAATACACAGATAGAAGGCTGACAACTTTAAAAAAAACTGTGAAAGTACTTCTGGCATCTGTACTTTTATAAGCCTCTTGGATATACACAGTTTCTTACTTGTATTTCCAGAATGATCTTTTGGAAGGTCTTGCTGTTTAATTAATCCAGACTGTTTTATGTCACTTGCTCATTATATTACTTACTTGCTTAGTATGATAAACACTGTGCCTAGTTTAACTTGCACTCTTGGATCTATTAAAGTAAAGTATCCATAAAATAATATTGCAACAGAATAGCTGGTGTGAGTGGGCTGAACAAGGTGAATTAAATCTAAGTATGGACTGACATTTTTGTCTACTTTTCCATTTGCAAATTATACTGTAAAGCCACTAGAGGGCAACAGCATGTGTAAGTTGCAATCCTCTACCCACTGCTCTCCCCTAACACTTCTAGTCCTGGGTCATTCATACCTAAAGGAAATTATCAATGTCCTAACATTCAGTGGTGTTATCTGAATCTGTAAGCCTGTACAAAGCCTCTACTACCCTACCCAGAATGGTTTCCACCACCCTCCTATTCACACCCTTCCTGGTTCTTACCCTTATCCCAGTCTCCCTCTCTACAGCTACTGTCACTTCTCTCTCCCCTTCACTTCCAGATACCTCCTTCATTCTGTCAGTCACCCCTACAGTTCCCCTTGTAAGCAGACCCCACTTTCCCTACTACCCTCCAGCATCTCTGTTTTCCCTTCCTAGTCACTTTGCCTTTCTTCATTTCCTTATCTCCTTCTTTCCTCCCCTCCCTCCCTCTTCCTCTCCCTCACGTATTTCCTACTCCAATTACAAAAGTCCTAAACTTAACGATTTCATCCTTGCCCTCCTCCTTCTTTCATCAGGGAACATCCGCCCCAACCCTGACCCTATTTCTTCTCCTACCCTGACTCCCTACCCAAATAACATGTCTCCAAACCCCACTTCCTCTACAACCCTCCCTAACGGGTTAAAGCTCCTCCACCTGAACATCTGCAGCCTGCTACCTAAAATCGACATCCTACAAACTGTTATGATTTCACACACCCCTGACATCCTAATTATTACCGAGACATGGCTCAATAAAAGCTCCCCTGACAGTGCCATTGCTCTCCTTGGGTATTCCATCTCCATACAAGATTGATCGGGTCGTGGAGGGGGAGGGCAATGTATATCCTGTCCTCACTGCAGTTTACTACCACCCTATCGACCTCCATCCCAGCTACCTATGAAGCCCTTGTCACCTGCATTACCCTTCCTTTCTCAATCCCAATCTTTGTGGCTAGCATCTATTGCTGCCCAAGCATTCAACCCTCAGTCACGACTGAACTCTTAGCCAATATCACCTCCCTCTTGCAATCTGGTGAACTTTTCATAATGGGTGACATGACTCTAAATTGGTTGTCTCCCAAGTTAAACAAGCTACACAATGATGTCACTGCTCTAAACCTCACTCAACTTATACTTGAGCCCACACACCCTAATCCCAAAATACAAAACCACACCCTGCGTGTCATTAAATCTGGTCTCCTCCCCGATGCCCTTAGTGACCACGACCACATTTTTATTGTATGTAAGGTTCATCACCCCAAACCTCCCCCTAAAATCATACAGCTGTGGTCCTTTAACTCCTTAGACCTTATCCCAATCAGCTGTGCACTAGCTTCCACTGACTGGGCCCTCCTCTCCACTGCCATTTCTGTCACCCAAGCACTTGACTATTTTAAGGATAAATTCATTGCCACCTAGAATGCCTTTGCTCCTTTCAGATGGACCAGAGTTCATGGGCTTCACCACTCCTGGATCAACCCCGAACTACTGGCCTGCTTCAGGGAGCATGATTGGGCCTGAAGAAAACGCAAATCTACTAAACATCCAAGTGACTATGCCAAGTGCAGAATGCTATGCAATTCATGTACTAAAGCTACTAGACTGGCTAAGTCTGATTATTTCAACTTCTCATTCCTGACTAACACTAACTTTCCATCAAAATTCTGGAGGGTAGTTCATGCTCTATTCTCTCACCCCTTGCACCCTCCCCCTCCAGTTCTCAAAATGAATAACTCCCTAGTTTCTGACCCTGGTTCCATGGCCAATGAATTTAATACCTTCTATACCTCATGCACCACATCTCTTCTAAATTCCCTCTCCCCATTGCCACCTACTAACTTCAGCCCTTCACCTCAGCCAGTGCCTACCCCCCCATTTTCCTTTTCTTTCTCCTCTGACAAAGCTCTTAATGCTCTCCTATCCCTCAACCCCTCTAAAGGATCCTAACCAGATGAGCTCGATCCTAAACTTCTCTACCTTTCTGCTCCTGCAATTGCTTATTCTATCTCCCTAATCCTTAACCTGTCCTTTATTTCTGCCCAAGTACCCTCATCCTGGAAACATGCTGTAGTCCTTCCTCTCCCCAAGGGTGGTGACACATCCACTCCTGGCAACTATCACCCCATTTTCCTCCTTTCTACCCTTGCCGAACTTCAAGAATATTTAGTTCTCTCTCAACTATCACCCTTCCTCTCTGATTCCTCCTTCTTCACCCCTTCCAATCTGGTTTTTGGAAGAACCACTTAACAACCACCTCTCTCCTCAGGCTTACTGACTCCATCCTTTCAGGGATGGATGATGGCCTGATCACCTCGGCCATCTTTGTTGACCTAGCCAAAGTTTTCAACACTGTTTCTCATCCCCTGCTTCTTGATTCACTCTACTCAGCTGGCCTTGCTCCATCAGCCACCAACTGGTTTAAATCCTACCTCATTGGCAGGACCCAGTCAGTGAGAATCCTTGATTCCATCTCCCCTCCACTCCCCATCAAAACTGGTGTCCCTCAGGGCTTGGTGCTTGGTACCCTACTCTTCTCCATTTTCCTTAATAATCTTCCCACAGCCTGCTCATCCTCTTCTCTCCACATGTATGCTGACAATACTGTTTTGTACAGTTCTGGCAAAAACCCTGCTGCTGTGCAAACCAGCTTGCAGCATGACTTCAACCAAGTTCAGCTCTGGTTTGCTTCTCACCAGCTTTTTCTAAACACCAAGAAGACAGTCTCAATGACCTTTGGCACCAGGCAGAGACTGTCTAGGTTCCCAGCCCTACCCACCTTCCACACCCTTGATGGGACCATCTTGGAGGACACCTCCTCATTTAGATATCTGGGAGTTTGACTGGACCAGCACCTCAATTTCTCTGTGCATATCAAAGCTATCCTGAAGAAACTGTGCCCCAAGCTTGGTGCTCTGCATAGGAATTGTTGTTGCATCCCACTGACTGTGAGGCATGAAATTGTCCAGAAGATGATACTTCCCATCTTTGACTACTGTGACGTAGTCTATGGTGCTGCTCCCAAATCTTCCTTGACCAAACTGGACACTCTCTTTAACTCCTTCTGATGCTTTGCTATCGACGCCCCTTCCTGCTCCCATCACTGTGAACTCTATCGCTCTCTAACCTTCCGTCCACTATCTCACAGACTCATCTCTCACTGTACCAAACTAACCTCCAAATTCTGGTTTGGGGGGCTCCTCTCCTATCTCTCATCCTCTCTCTCCACTCCACCTGCCCCACCCACTCTCTTAGATCAAATGACACCCGCACCTTGATGGTCCCTCGCCACTCCATCCTCATCGGTCAGACTGGTTTCACCCATCATTTCCCTGAAATCTGGAATTCCCTCCCCCCTGAAATATGACACTCCTCCTCCAACTACTCCCTTACCTCTGCCTTACACAATTACCTTTCTCTCAGCTGTTCATGCTTTAACCCACCTTAATACCTATCCCCAGTTTCTGCCTTTCTACCATGACCCACCCAGCAGGGTTCTCAATATCCTGAGGGGGGGAATCAGGAAATGGCTACCCCTTCTCCTCATATTCAGTTCTTGCCTCTCCCCCCTCTCTTCTCCACCTGCCCATCTGGGTCACTAGTGTGCACAACCTAACCCCATCCTTTTTACTCCAACAGCAGTTGCACAGTACCTTGAGCCTGCTCCTGGTTCACTCATGCACTATAAATGGTTCTATCGCATTATTACTCTTTTGCACATTTATATGTTCTTTTGCATGATTTTGGACATGTATTGTAATTTACCCAATGTTCCACTACTGTTTCTTGTATAATACCTTGTGTTCCAACTGTTGCGCAATCTTACAATGTTGTATTGTTTGTACTACCCACATACTATTGTAACTGATCATCCTTCACAACCCTATATAACCCCTCCCCCCAGGTCACACCATGAGATGAGCAACTTGTTGTTCAGTGTGCCCTCCTGGTGAAACATTTCAATAAATAAACAAATAAATAAATAAAATACCGATGAGTGTGTTCTGGGTCTGGCAGTTCTAATGACTAACACCCCCAGTGAAAGGAAAGGGTTGTTACTCAACCACAGTAGGAGGCAGTTTAGAGTATGGCTCTGAAGGATCTGAAGACTAAGATGGACACCAGGCTGGGTGCACCACCGGCTGCACCAACAGCTAGAATTTAATTTGTTTAATCTATTCGCCTGATTTTATTTTTGTACTTTACTCTAAGCCAGTTGTGTTTTCTTTTTACCAAATCAGTCTCTATACTGAGGAGTTATTAACTCATCCTGTGAGCCCAGTAGGAGCAGAAACTGAATAGCTGAGCATTTTGAGTGACACCGGGGCATTTTGAAACCCCTTGAAGTGTTCACTGGGGGCCATTTCATCCAGCCCCAATACTGCTCACTACATCTGTTTGCCGGGCCTGCTGATCTGGTTAATGTGACCTGGACTTACTTGAATTTTTTTAGACTTTCCCAGATAGATTGTTGGGTGTTTTGGAGGTTTGGCCCTCTTGTTCTTGATGTCCTGGACATGCCCTTGGTTGGTGGCCAGATTTCTGGTGGTGCCCGTTATTCTTGTTGTTGGCCCGGTTTGGCTCGATAGTTGGCTGACTAGGAAAGCTGGAACTGTGATGCATGGAGAGAAGGTCTTGTGGAGAGGAGGTGAACTGTGAGGAATTGTCTGGCTGTGACCCACTGTTGAAGAATTTCCTGGACTTTGGTTGTTTTGGTGTGGTGGACCCAGTGTGGTTTCGGGCCTTGAGAGACATGCTAGAATTGTGAGAGGTGCAGATTGACCCAGTGTAGGGAGCAGTTGGTCCCGACCCTTTGTGAGCACCTGGTTGTGGGGCACATGGCTACATTGGGAACTGTGGCCTGACCTTGCTGGGTAGATGGTGGGCTGGGCCAGGGGTCCTCTAGGTTCTTCAGAAGGCCTATTGATGGGTTGACCTGGCAGAGAGCCACAGTGGTGGCCATAGCTCTTCAATTTCAGCCCCTGGTTGGGATTTTTGGGGCCAGGCTTTGGCATAATCAGTGGTACCAGCAAAGAGGATTCCTTTGACTTTCAACTGGACACAGTCAGACTATATATTAACTTCTTTTTGTCTGTTTCTCATAACCTTTCTGCAGTGAAAGTGCTTGAGGGGGTGGAAAAAATACTGGGATACATCTGTATTTTACCTCATTAAGGGAGTGAGAGTCTCTGCATGTCATTAGGCCCCCCTGGTTGTGAGAGGGCCTAAAGGGCTGAAGATGTGTCTTCGTCTGTTGTTTTACATTACATTTATTGACTTTAGTCTGAGTTTCTGTATCAAGGAATTCACTGTTTATTACATGTCTGGTCTCCTTACATCCTTCAAATTGCTTTTTCTGGACCTTTGAACTGTGTCATTTTTATCTTTATTTTACTTTAAATGATTGGTTTTTGAGTACTTGATGTTATTGGGGTGCATTTAAGAGTTGTATTTATTGCTTGCTTTAAGTTTTAGCTTAAGGGTGTTCGATTTATTTTCTTTATTTTATTATTTTGAGCTTAGGCTTGTTAATTAGTTGGGGTTCCTTTGTTTTTGTGTGGACTTGGTGTGTTTTGTTTTTGTTTGGGCTTATTAATATGTGTAGGAGATCTGACACCATGGTCATGCCCTATTCAGCCTCCACCCTTTTATCCCTCCACCATTGCAGTTTTCAACTTACCAGCGCTGCAGCACACTGGGCATTGTTCGCAAGGGGGAGGGGGGTGTGAACTGTGGAGGATGAATGAGTGGGACCATCACATTGGGGTAGTAAAGCCCAGAAGATGCCCTGGGGTGAAATGGAACCTGGACTGTGGTCCACCATGCCTAGTTTCCATACCCGTGGGCACCACCAATATTGGTGAGCAGGCAGCTCGGGTGGCTTGGGAAGCCCGTTCAACTCGAGCGGTGCTATGCTATACCAGATCCATCAAAAATAAGACTGCAATTACTGCAGATCTTGTTGGGTCAGTGGATCTGGTGTGCATCACTGAGACCTGGATGGATGAGAATTCCACACCCACATTAGAGGCCGCTATTCCAGACGGGTACTCAGTGTTACACTGCTTGAGATTGGATCACCGGGGGGGTTGTGGTCTGTTTTAAGACCAAACTGGGCCTCATGAATGTACCAGTTGAGGAGGCTGGGTCATTTGAGTATACTGTAGTGACAGGTGAAGGCTGTAGGATCGCTCTTATCTACCATCCACCTGGGGATGAGAAGTGTTTCCTTCAGGAAGTAGCAGATTTCGTGATCGACATGGCATTTGAGTCACCTAGGCTGATGGTCTTGGGTGACTTCAGCACCTGGGTCGATGATGAACTCTTGGAATTTGGATAACACTTCCTCCAGTTGATGACATCTCTGGGCCTTACACAAGTTGTTACTTCTGCCACCAACAAACATGGTCACTCTCTTGACCTAGTCTTCCTCCTGGGGATCAAAGCCTTGGATTTGGGGGTGGAACCTCTCAGATGGTCTGATCATTACACCATGGGGTTCAGTTTTCATGCCCCCCTTCATAGACCCACCCCTGTGGAGATGGTCAGGTACTGCCCTTTGCGAGAAGTAACTCTGAAGGCCTGGCAGCGGTGTTTGACCTATTGGTGCTTCCTGGAGCAAGCAATGACCCAGATCCCTTGGTTTTGGCTTATAATAAGGCCATTTCTACAGCTCTGGATGCCATTGCTCCTGTCCATGTTTTTCCTCTCTTCCTTCACCCACGGTCCCCCTGGTTTGATGGGACCTTGAGGGAGATGCAGTGACAAGGACAAAGATTAGAGCATGGCTGGCAGAAATTCACCCTAGATGCCAACCACCTTAGACTGATGGAACATTATCAAGTCTATCAATCTGCAATCACCCATAAGAAGGCAGAGTTCCTATCCAGGGTGATTGGGGCTGCTCAGAACTGACCAGTTCAGCTCTTTCAAACTTCAGGCAGACTGTACAACCGAGCCTGCCTGCCGGTTCGAAGAGCCTTTTCACAAGTGGAGTGTGATGAGCTTGCTCAATTCTTTGCGGCTAAGTTGGCTGACATCAGGGCGGAGCTCCAACCAGCACACTGTGTGGGAGATGCTATGGACTGACATTCAGTCACTGTCCCTCTGTTCTCCTGGATTACCTTTGATCAGCCAGAGTTCATCGATGTCATGCGGGTTGTCCAGAGTATGCACCCTATGTGCTGTAGTTTGGATCCAGGCCCAACTATCCTGATTACGTGCTGTTGTGATACCATCATCCCAGTCCTAGCACAGATAGTCTGGTGCACCATTGAGATGGGTGAGTTTGCTAGCTCCCTGAAGGAGGCAATGATAACACCCCTCTTGAAGAAAGCTTGTCTGGACCCAGACTGCCCTGCCAACTACAGACCAATCTCTAACCCTCCCTTTGTAGGGAAGGTGATTGAGAAAGTAGTGGCCCTACAGCTGGAGAACCATTTGACCATCCATGACATCTATGAACCTCTCTAATCTGGTTTCTGAAAGAGGCATAGTACTGAGACTGCGCTGGTTCAGATGCTCAATGATCTCCTGATGGTGAGAGATCAGAAGAGCCACTCCATCTTGGTTCTTCTTGATCTCTCATCAGTGTTTGACACTGTGGACCACAGGGTTCTTCTCGAATGCCTGAGGTTCATCTGTGGCCTGTCTGGCACAGTCCTCAGGTGGTTTAAGTCTTTCCTCACTGGCAGAACTCAGAGGGTGGTGTCGGGAATTTATTCCTCTGACCCAGTCTCTCTGTCATGTGGGGTACCTCAGGGTTCGGTGTTGTCCCCCATGTTGTTTGCAGAGTACATGTTAACCTTCAGAGACATTGTAAGAAGGTATGGGCTGAGGGTTCACTGCTATGCTGATGATACCCAGTTCTATCAATCTTTTGCACCCAACCAGGATAGAGCTCTCTCGGTATTTAACAACTGTCTCACTGAAATCCAGGGTTGGATGAATTCAAGCTGGCTGAGGTTGAACTTGGAGAAGACTGAGGTGCTGGTTGTGGACCCAGGTCATTGGATAGAGGGGTTGGGATAGGGTTTGCCTTCAGGATTTTTTCTTGGAGGCTCCCAGCTCTTTACCTCTGAACGTGTGTGAAACCTGGGGGTGATTTTTGACAAATGGGTGACACTGTGTTCGTAGGTGTCGGCAGTCATCAAATCTTCCTTTTATCACCTGAGGAACATCTCCAGGGTTAAGCACCTAATTCCGTCCGGTGATCTGCCTACATTGGTCCATGCCTTTGTGACCATGCACCTTGATTATTGCAACTCCCTTTATCTAGGGCTACCTGGAGTTGATATCCACTGCTTGCAGCTAGTGCAGAATGCTGCAGCCCGGCTATTGATGGGAACTCCCCCAAATTGTCACATCTCTCCAGTGCTGCATGAACTGTACTGGCTGCCAGTGCAATGGTGGATCACCTTTAAATCAGACTTCTGACTTATAAAGCCCTACATGGATTGAGCCAGGACTACCTGAAAGAGCTTCTGGTTCTGTACTGCCCCAGTCAATCGCTCCGCTTGGCTGATGAGGGGTTGCTAGAAAATCCAAGGGTTTCTTTAAAATCTTTGGGAGCCCATGCATTTATGTAAGCTGCCCCAGTCCTTTGGAATTCTCTACCCCATCAGCTTCAGGAGTGCGTGACCGTGGAAAGATTTAAACAGGCCTTAAAGACCCACATGTGGCACCGAGCCTACTCTGTATGACATTATTTATATATTGAACTTTATGGAATCTTGCATTTAACTGTTTTTATTGCATCCTGTTTTATTGTATTTTATCTTAATTTAAGGCACTTTGATTTTTAGAAAGGAGCATTATAAATAAAGCATTATTATTATTATTAATAAAAAATTATATATTGGCTCATACCATTGTTTATCATGAAATCACTGTGCCTTCCAGGACCTTGCTCCTGCCCCTCTAATGTCTGAGACTAGGCAAAAAGCCGCCATAGCCTTATCACTTTCCTGCCCATCCCATTAATGAGTCTCTATTCACTTTTGCCAAGTCAGTTACCATTTCTAGTCCAGACAAATCCATTTTCCTGTGGTCTTTTTATTACCCCAAACTACTCATAGCTGTGTTTTTACTTCTCTGATCGAAATTACTCATTATTACTCATCACTGCAGTATTTTTGTGTTTTTTTCCCCTAATATTTAATGCTGCCATTGTTACTCATTTACTGTCTTAGTTGTACTTCATTCCAGGAAGAAATGTCATTGTTTCTTTCAATGTCATTATGATTTGTAAACATAGAAACATAGAATTTGATGGCAGATAAGGACCGCTTGGCCCACCCAGTCTGCCCATTTCCCTACCTACTGGATAAGCTGCAGATCCTAGTTAACCAGCAGCCTACTTCTTCCTACCCCCCCCAGAATTGCCTTATGACTATCCCATGCATGCTTGAATTCCGCCACTGATTTTGACTCCATAACCTCCTCCGGAAGGCTGTTCCATGCATCCACAACCCTCTCTGTGAAAAAATACTTCCTTAAATTACCTCTGAGCCACCCCCTCTATCTTCAAATTGTGCCCTCTTGTTCTTACACACTTCTTTTTTTGAAAGATGCTACCCTCTTGGACTTTGTTGATTCCCTTGAGGTACTTGAAAGTTTCTATCATGTCCCCCCCTCTCCCTCCTTTCCTCGAGGCTATACATATTAAGCTCCTTAAGTCTCTCTTCATATGTCTTCCAGTGCAGACCCTGCACCATTTTAGTTGCCCTCCTCTGGACAGCTTCCATCCTGTCTATGTCTTTGTGGAGATTGGGTCTCCAGAACTGCACACAGTACTCCAGATGGGGTCTCACCAGCTGTCTGTACAGAGGGATAATAACTTCCTGTTTTCTACTGGTGATGCCTCTCCCTATGCATCCCAGTATCCCCCCAGCCCTCCTTGCTGCCCTCCAACATTGCTTGCCCATCTTTAGGTCATCTGATATGACTACCCCCAGGTCCCTTTCCATTTTTGTCATTGTTAGTATCTCACCCCCCATTGTGTACTCTTCCCCTGGGTTTTTGTTTCCCAGGTGCATTACCCCTTGCACTTCTTAGCATTGAATGTAAGCTGCCATACATTTGACCATTCCTCTAACCTTGCCAAGTCCCTTCTCATCCTTTCCACCCCACCCTGTGCATCAACTCTGTTGCAGATCTTAGTGTCATCTGTGAAGAGACATACTTTTCCTTCCAGTTCTTCTGCAATGTCGCTTATAAAGACATTGAAGAGGACCGGTCCTAATACTGAACCCTGCGGTACCCCACTAGTAACCCTCCTTTCTTCTGAGTGGACTCCATTTACTATTACTCTCTGTGTCCTATTCTCCAGCCAATTCTTTACCCATGCTGTCATCTTGGGACCCACTCCCAGGCTGGCTAACTTGTATATTAATCTTTTGTGTGGGACTGAGTCAAATGCCTTGCTAAAGTCTAGGTAGGCCAGGTCCACAGCCCCTCCCTGATCTACTACTTTGGTCACCCAGTCAAAGAAATTTATCAGATTTGTCTGGCATGACCTTCCCAGAAGTTCTTATGATTGCACCTGCTGCTGTTTAATTTTGCACTAATATTTTCCCCCTGCATAATGCCATGGTATTGTGCGACTTCTTACCGGTGTCTTTCCATTTTTGTCATTATTGTGCTGATAATGTAACTTCCATAACTCTCCCAGGTCGAGCATATCATTTGCATATATATGCCTAGTGTATCTTGCCTAGTATCAAAAACAAATAAATATACATTAAAAAAAAAGAATTTGTGGCCAATTCAATTGAACTTTGGCCTTTTGATCACACTTCTACCCTCTTCTCTTCCAGTACACAGAATGTAAGAACAAAAAACAAGGTGCTGTGTCAGCATGTGGTCTGAAAACAAAACAAAATGGCAATTCTAAATGCATGCTGAAAATAGAAAATAGAATTAAAATTGATGTTTTGACCTTAGGTCTTCTTCAGGAATTATCTAAAGGAGAAAAAAGCAAAAGTTTTCTTTTTAGGTCATTCCTGAAGAAGACCTAAGGTAAAAATCTCAATTTTAACTCTTCCCTTACAGTTATTGATTGCTTCGTATCCCTGGAGGCAGACTGTGATGTCACTGTGGATTTCCCTGGTAATGTTTAAAATAGATAATCAAATTGTCTAGAGGCACATAATATTTCAGTTCCTCATAGGATTCAAATTATGGTTCACCATTTCATAGTCCTGTGGGGAAAAAAAACACTACACTACACTAACTTCTGTGCCCCCAGTGTAGCCCAGTGGATGTGTACCATAATTATTAAGCTGGCAAACAGAGTTTGTATCCTGACATTTTTTTAATTTTTATTTATTTATTAAACTCAAGGATTACAAATACCTTTGAGCAAGAACTGCTCATTTACAAAGGTTCCACATCAAGGATGGAAGGTTAACGTACAAACAAAGGTAAACATTAATACAGAGTCTCAGAAAACAAAATATTGCATTTCAAGCGGAGAGACAGCAAAAGGATATTACTGCCAGATGAGCAACCAGTAGGGGAGGGTGGGTGGAGGTCAGGAAGGAGTGGGCAGGCTGAAGGGCCATTGTGTGGGGGAGGTATTGGTATGAGAAGTGCAAGGTAGAGGGGACAGAAGTTTGAAGTGCTAAAAGATGGGAGGATGTGGGTGAGGTAGGGGAGGAATGGGGGAAGGGTAAGGTGAGAGGGAGGAAAGTGGAGGACAAGTATAATTGGTCAGAGGGAGTTTAGGGCCATACAATGCCAGGCATGAGTGTAGAGGTTGACCAATTAGGAGAAGCAATCACATTGGCTGGTAGTAGAGAGGTGAAGTTGTAGTTGCCTTTTAAATAGGCTGAGTGTAGTAACTGAAAGGGATTCCTTGTTGAGTGAATTAAACCACTGGGGGGCCCTGTGGACAAATGACCTCTGGCCCATAGTGGTCTGGCATTTGGGGACCTGGAAGGTTTGTCTTAGCATACTTTGGGTGTGTTGGGTGCTGCAGTGGTCAGTCAAAAGCTTTTCAATCCCAGGTGGCATGAACCCAAAGAGAACCTTTTTGGTTAAGATGTAGGTCTGGTATTTGATCCTGCTGATGAGAGGGAGCCACCCAGACTGGGCGTACAAGTCACAAGTATGTGTTAGGCTGGCAGCATCCATAAGAAGTCTTCATGCTTTGTTGAGTGCCACAGATTTTCTGCAGAGGGCTGTAGAAGAAGCGGAGCCATAGATGATGAGCCCATAGTCTATGATGAAGGTGACAGAACTGTAGATAGCCAGTATAAGGGCCTCTGTGGTCATACAGCGCTTGTGCCTGTGGAGCAGACCAATCCATATGTTAGCAGCCTTTGCAACATTGTCAGTGTGCTGAGCGTAGGAGAGGGGACAGTCCAGAGTAACGCCGAGGTATTTGAACTGAGGAACCTGCTCCAGTGTAACCCCAGAATGGTTAGTGATGATGAAGAGTAGCGAGTTATGTTTGCTCCTCGCATTGCAGAAAGTCATAACTTTTGTCTTGCTGTGGTTCATGTCAAATCTGTGCAAGCTGAACCATTCCTCAGTGCTTTGAAGTTATGCTGTAGCTGCCCTTCTAGATGCTTGGTGTTGTGATGGCTAGAAAACAGGACTCTGTCATCTGCGTAGAGAAGTATTTTTTTTTTTCTCTTCCTTACATCCCTGGTGACTCCCACTCCTTCAGGCTTTGACAAGTCCTTCACCGACCACCACTAGCCTTATACGAGCTCTCGACCCTCACATCACAGCCATTCCCCTGGGATATCCCAGACGTAACCCTTCGCCAGGCAGGTCCCCCTCCTCCAAGGGGGAAGGCACCGTGGAAGCTCCATCACACTCCCGATAGGGCCTAGGGGATGCTGCTGAGGGAAGGAGGCTCACTGAAGGCACCGGAGGAATTGGGGGATGGAGAGCTGTCATCTGGCGGCCACCAGGTGGAATTCCCGGTTTTTCTGGGTCCACTTCATTGCGCCGCTCATGTAGTGCCTCCAGTCTCCACTGGCAGCCACTGCTGAGTGAAGCATTCCTCAATCCCACCCCAGGATAGGAGAGCAGTCCTTCAGATGCTTGATCCTATCCTCCCACTGCTGACCCCCGGCATCCTGAGTCTGTTCCTGAACCTGGGTCATCGGTGTGGTTGAGGTAAGACACCAGCACCTCAACCCTCTGCACCACCAGGCTGGCCCCGAGAAGTATTTTCTGATGGCAGATGCTAAGGAGACTATACAGGAAGAGACTAAAGAGTAGGGGTCCAAGGATGGACCCCTGCAGTACTACTAAGAGGACTGGTTTCTTATCAGAGGTGACATCAGCAATCTTAACTCACTGGACCCTTCCGTCAAGGTAGGTTGTTATCCAGAGCAGGACATCCTTGGAGAGCCTGATAGTTGACATTTGCCTAAGTAGGAGTGGATGATTGATGGTATCAAATGCCTTTGTAAGGTCAATGAATATTTCACCTACACAATTTCCTTGGTCAAGCATGGTGTGGATGAATCCCATAAATTCCAGTAGTGCAGTGGTAGTGCTGTGCCTTTTTCTAATTTCATGTTGTTCAGGGCACTGGCTATCATATTTTACCAGATGCTCAGTTAGCTGGTCCGATACGATTCATTCCAGGGCTTTAGATGGGGGGGGGAGGATGGAGATGGGTCTGTAGTTGGTATGCAGTGACCTATCACTTCTTTTGTGTACAGGTGTAATGGTTGCCTGTTTCCAGAGAGATGGGAATTGTGCCAGCCTTAGAGAAAGGTGGAAGATCTTTGTCAGGAGTTCAAGGATTTCATTTAGGACAAGTGCAATCAGCTTCAGGTCGAGGGAGTCACTACTGTACCCTGAATTGTGGATGGCTTTGTGAATATATATACGGGTTAAGTGCATTGAGAGCACTTTGAAGTAGAATTTCGGGAGTGAGCAATCATTGCCAGCAGTGTCATGGTGAGTGCTGGTGGAAGGGGCGTCACAAAAGTCCGGTGGTAGTACACTGTCCTTGTTTGAAAATGCATTGTTGAAGGTGTTGGTGATAGTACCAAGGTCAGGTATAGGAGTTCAGCTGATGTTTAGCATGGTGGGTGGAGATTTAGGGTCTTTCCTTTTGAGGTCTTTCATGTTACTCCAGAATTTTTTCCCATCCCCCCATGTGTTGGAGCATGCCTCCCTGAAATATTTGCTTTTCGTGTTCCAAATGGCACGTGTACAATCCTTTTGAGCTGTTTTATATTTAATTATATCCCCAGGTGTAGATGTGGAGCCCATGGTGGTCCCTATGTTTGACATGAATTTTGACATTTTGTATTTTCAAAAATTTAGCATTTTGTTTTCTATTCTAATTTTACTAGCGTAGTGGTCTATGGCAGTGTGGTTTCTGAGTTAGAATAGTAAGTCTATACAGACATTGACTTAGTTATAAGAAAGAATAGGTTTAACTGGAAAGTGATACCCCCGAGGCCACTTTGCCCATTTCTATCTCTTGTGTATCCCCTACACTTTTTGAGCTCTGCCAGTACATGTCTAGAATGACATGTATTATCACAATGGCTTAGTGTCAGCTTGAAATCTCTCTCTGAAGGGATATACTGTATATTATAAGTGCATGGTAGTGCTCCTATGTTTAAGGTTACAAATGCTAGTCTATAGTTGAACCATAATAATGCAGCTGTCTCAGAATAGAATAGCCTACAATTTGGCAAGCACATTTTGGACCCAGGTTCTCTGGATCCTGAAACTTTGGTAACAACTAGTTCAGCAGTTTAAAATTTGTACAAGGTTGAAAATTTATAAATATGTGAAATTTAAGACTCTTTTGCTAAAGTAAAACTCAAAAACAGTTGACAATTGAAAAATGAAACATTCAGGTTTGTTACACTTTCACCCAATGAGGTGCCTTTAAAAACTTTTAAAATGTCAATAATAGAAAATGCCATTGCCATGCATGTGCAGAATGTTTTTTATCATTCTATTCATACAATATTTTGGCAGCTTCTATACAGTATATCTTTAACTCAAAAACTGTTGACATGAGCCATTGTCATGACTTGAAATGACTCAAATTCACTCTTGAGCCCCCTCCTTCCTAACTCAGCTGTGTTCTGAAATGACCAGTTTTGGGTGCTCCAGTCCTCCCTCCACATAACCAAAATTCAATGTTTTACACTGGCATTGGGTTCCCAATCCAGTCACCACCAGTACCCTCTCTTTCCCAGTCATCCATTTAATGAAAAAATACACTGGCAATAGGTGCCAAATTGTGCCACTGATATCTCTCTCCTCCTATTGCCCAACCCAGGTATATATTAACAAAAGGCAGTGGGTGTTCAACCCTACTGCAGGATTCCCCTTCCTCCCAATCACTGAAATTCAAAGATTTACACAGGTAATGGGTGCCCAATCCTGCCACTGGTACCAAACTCCCTCCCAGCCACCCAATGTGGAAAACAATGCCTCACCCTCACCCACTGTGTAGCATCCACTCAATCCTACTCACTCCCACCAAGCCATCTTTGGTACCTTGTTATGGATCCTCAATGTCCCTTAATATGCTCCTTAAATTTCTCACTTTTAGGATCACCAAGGACCCCATCCTGCTTCATGACCACATAGGTGCCACATTGGTAAGTTCTGCCACTTTGTTAATCTCACCTAAAATGTGTTTTGTCTGACTTGACTACTAAAACACAATTTTGGTCAGATTTATTGGTATCATTTATGTGATCATGAGGTAGGGTGGTGACATGGCCACCATGAAAATTTGGGGCAGAAATGATGACTAACATTGGTCAAGTTACGTCCTAAAGAAAGACAAAATAGTTGAACAAAACTAAATCCAGGCACATGTGCCAGATATGCATTCTTGGACTTAAGTTATTTTGCAGTTATTTTTGTCTGCTGCTTATAACTTTGCAATTTTTACCTCACATTTCAGGATGACAAGTTGCCACTCCCCTCATGACTACATAAATTGCACCTTATAAATCCAACCATAAATGTATTTTGGGGATCAACTCCCAAATACACATTTTGGGTCATATTTACAAGCTGCAACTTACGTGATCATCAGGTGGGACTGCAACTTGATCATGCTGGACATCCAGTCTGAAACTGCAAAAAATGACCAGGTCATATCGACCCCCTGAAGAGCACTATGTATAGATGCATGTGCTGGTCAACCAAGCAGGAACTGGGGAGGGTCCTGCTTCAGGTCACCTGTGGTTTGCTGTACAGTGCATCACTATGCAGCTGCTTACAAGAGTAGCCTGCAGAGCCCCTCATGAAGCAAGCTACAGGTCTAGTGCAGTGCGACTCATCATGCAGCTGCAATTGAATTGACATCATGCTTCGCACTGGACCCTCAGGGCCCTGTACTATGCATTCACTAATGTATTATGGAAATCTAAAAGAGGCAGAAACAGTGCCGGTTTTGCCTTAGACCAGATGTATTCTTTCTAGTACCTTGGAGTGATCTTGGACAGTATTCTATCTTTCTACAGTCATATTGACATGGTTGCCAAATCTGTGAATTGTTGCATCGGCCTTCTGTATAGACACAGGCACTGCCTTACCTCAGAAGCATTTAAGCTTGCAATTCGAAGTGCAATTATCTTGGTTATAGACTATGGGCTTGTTATCTATGGAGCTTCCTAGGTGTCTGCCTTATGGTGTGTTGCCACTGCTCAGAACAAGGCCTGTAGATTACTAACTGGTACTGCCCCCTGGACGCACACCTGTGAACTCTATAAGCAGGCTAACTGGCTTCAACTTCAGGGAAGAATCACCTACCAAACTTGCCTGATAGTAACAAAAAGCCTCCTTTGGGCTTTTGCCCCCTTGGGTACAGAATCTCCTGAGATCAACTGACAGCACTCACCACACCAAAGGCTCTGACAACTCCACTCTACTTGTCCCATGGTGCCGCACCTCTCAGGGACAGTGGTCATTTGCCAGGAGAGCCCCTAAGCTAGTCAACTCACTGGGTCATGAAGTCATCAACCTAGGCACCCCTGACCGATTCAAATGCAATCTTCATCTTACTCTCGTAGCTCGGGCCTCATGTGACTGCTAGATTTAATTGCCCCAGTGCCAACACTTCTGTCCCTCTTCATACTCCAGTTTCCCTATTTCCTATATCTCACTCTCACCTTTCCTTTCTTCTCTACTTCCTATATCTCTTTTCACCTCCCTTAATCCCCTATACCCCTCCACTTCCCCTTTATCTCAATGCCCTATCCATCTGCTTGCTCACCAATTCCATGGCTAACCCCCTCTTCTACCCCCCACAACCCCTTCACCCTTCTCTACCTCTTAGGTACCCCCTCTCTGTTAACCAATACCTGTTTGTATATACTACCTTGCTACTTCTAAAACTACTCTACCCCAAAGACAAGGCTTTTAGTTGCATTATAGTTCTCTGTGTATTTGTGGCTGTGAATGCCACACATTTTAAATTTACTGACAGTATCTCATTGTATCAAACCTAGCTATTATGTCTATGTTATGTAACCCTTGTTAAATCTATACCAATGTTGTTGTTTTTTTTTATCTTCGATGTGGAACCTTTGTAAAAGAGCCTTGGCTCAAAGATGTTAATCTGAATCCAAAATGAATAAATAAATAAAACACAATCTAGCTGTTTTGACAAGTGAAGCCTTAACTGATTTTTAAAAAACAGTATGACTTTCAACAGTGTGAAGAAAATCAGAAAAATTGCTCCAACATTTAGCAGTATACACAGAGAACACATGTTCACCCTTCACAGTAGAGGAAAATGGAGCAGGTACATTTCTTTTCCAGATGATCTAAGTTTCCTAAATTCTTTCCTAAGGCCTAGGTGAGTGAATAATGGGGAGATGCTGTTCTCAAAGGCTTTACCCACAGCACAGCATAGATTGTTTAAACTACTGAGTCTTGGGAGTAGCCAGCCAGTATCTGCATACAGCATACAATGATATGTACTCCCCCTTCTGCAATGTATGAACCTGGACTCCTCTCCGGGACATGACCTGCTTGAACCTAGACTCCTGCAGGCTGCAGCTCCGGCTATCTCCTGCCCAGTTGCCCTGCTTATCAACACGTCCCCTCCTTGAAGGAAAGTTCCCGGATAAATGGAAGGTGGCAACCATTGCCTCATTCACAAAAAAGGGTCCCAGGGCAATGTGGGGAACTACAGGCCTATCTTCATTCTCTGCCCACTAGCAAAGGTGCAGGAGAGATTGGTCTACAATCAAATACAGGACTACCTCAAAAGGCACCTACTCCTAGCTGACATTCAACACAGCTTTAGGAAAGACCATGGCACTGATACAGCCCTTATCTGGCTCACAACAGACATCACTGATAGAATGGACCAAGGTTCCCCAATGGGAGCTCTATTCATTGATTTATCCAAGGCATTTGACTTGGTCAGCCATTAACTTCTTCTCATTAAACTTCACCTACTTGGATTGGATGGGCTGTGTGCTACAGGGTTCGAGAGCTATCTGCTCAACCAAACCCCAAAAGTCCTTTGGAGGGGAACCCAGTCTGGTGCTAAACCGGTAATCTCCGGGGTACCCCAGGGCTCGATCCTTAGACCCCTGTTATTTACTCTTTTTGTCAATGATATAGAGGGGGTTGCTATGAGGAACAACCTTATCCTCTATGCAGTTGACACTGTCATCTACTGCAGTGATCCACTTCCTAGTGTAGTCAGTGCCAATCTCAAGGCCAGTCTAGCTGCACTGGAAGCCTGGTTCTCCTCAAACTCACTGGTAATGATTGAAGAAAAAATGAAGGCAGTCTTGTTCTGGTCCAGATGCCTTGGCTCAGACCATTGTGGCATCATTCAGCTTTATACTGCCCAAGGGAAGAGCATAGAGGTCACAGACAAGATTAAGTGCCTCAGAGTCCTGCTTGATCAGGCGATGACCTTCCAGCATCATATTAACTCTGTTGTTAAGTCCACCCACCAGAAGTTAGGACTCCTCTATAGGCTGGGTGACTCTCTTTCTCTCGAGGCTCATTGTGCCATATCTAACTGCACTCTACTCCCCTCCCTCGTCTATGGGGCTTCCCTGCTGCATTCCCTAAGGGAGAATGAACAAAGAAAGCTTACTACACTCTACCACAGGGTGCCTCATTTCACCACCAACTCCCCCTAAAAAAGGCACCACTGCGAGGTCCTCGCTGATCTCCACTGGCCTTTTATGTGACAAAAATGAGCCTACTCCTCTTTGATCCTGACTTTCAAATTTACCACTGTTGGCCCTCCTCCTCACCTGCGTGGGCTGCTAAATCCCAAAGTCTGGGGCTAGAGCCTAAGATCCTCCACTGGCCATCCCCTAGACATCTCTTGTGTCCGAACTAACTATGGCAAGTGCTCCTTTAGGTAGGCTGCTCCACATTTATGGAACCTTCTCTCTATTGGCTTGACTAATTGTTGTACTATTCAGGGTTTTAAGTCGGGCCTGAAAGTATACTTGCTAGAGCTTAGTCTCTGTGGCTGTAGCCACTAGCCCAGAACTTAGTCTTGGTGGCTGAAACTTACTTGTCCCATGGAAGTCAGCTGACAGGGTAGCAATATATCCTGCATATTGCTGTTACCACCTCTCCCCTTAAGCATTGTTGGTTAAGATGTTACATGTCTGATTTAATTTGCTATGTTATTATGTGTATGTAACTGACATGCTCTGTAATGTACTCTATACCCTATCCAATGTATGCTCCAGCTAGTGTGTACTCCTACCAATGTATGAACTACTGTGTACTCCTGCCAGTATATGTAATTATTGTCTGTGACTAATCTGGGTCGCTCCTGAAAAAGGGACCTCTGGTCGCTGTGAGCTTACCCAGTTATCAAAATCTAAATAAATAAACAAATAAATAAAACATCAAATCCCATTAAAAGTCCTAATTAATAAAACTAAATCAGTAGAAAATAAATTGGTGAACACAAAAGAGTCTAGTTTCCAATGTTAAGCAACTAAAACATTTAAACAACACTACTAATTTTTGTTTAACTTGTCTACTAATGGCCTTTATATGAGATGAAAATGTTAAATTAGAGTCTAAAAGCACCCCATGATATATAATGTTATAAACTTGCTCTAAAAGGGTACCACTGGAGTCAGAAATCAACACTGGTGGACATTTGGATAACAGGTTTACATCCAAAAAGCATGTATTTAGGATTCTTACTATTTAAAGAAAGACAATGTTGCAACAGCTTTAAATTTAATTTGGTAAAATCTGAATTCAATACTGAATTATTTTCTTCAATAGAAGAAGCACTAAAGTAAATAATAATATCAACTGCATAAAGAATTGATTTAGTAAAAGCTAGAGTAGATGGAATAGAATGAATAAACATTGAACATAGTAGAGGCTCCAAGATAGAACCCTGGGGCACTCCTTGTTCTAAAACCCAAGTACTAGATTGAAATTAGTCAAAATTCACTTTAAGAGGATGAACACTAAGATAGCTTTGACACTAAGCACATGGTGAGTCTGCTATGTCCATGCTCCTCAGTCTCCCGAGCAGCAACGGGTGATTAACAAGACCAAATGCCTTTGACAGGTTCACAAAAAATGCCCCAGTAAGCATATCATCATCCTTAGCCCTACTGACATGGTCAGTAAACCTGGCCAATGCCATTCCAGTACTATGATATTTACGAAACCATGCTGCTCGCGAGACTAGAGATCATGAACCTGAAGATACTCAACCAACTGATTATTAACAAGTTTTTCCAACATCTTATTTAATGGTGATAATATAGAATTTGGGCATTAGTTATCCAAATTAGTTAGGGATCCTGATTTAGGAATGGATTTTATTGGGGTAGTTTTACACAACTGAGGAAATTCGCCAGTAATCATAACAAAGTAAAAATGGTAGTCAAAGGAAGATAAATAGCTGTAGATATGAGTTTTAGAAATCCTGGTCCCAAGCCATCCTGACCTGTGCTTTTGTTTATTGGGATTTGTGTCAACATTTTTAAAACCTACACTGGCTTGATTCTAGGAAAATAAAAAGGAGGAATGAATTCAGATAAAGGTACCAAGACACTCATTTTTATCGATTCAGTGTCATCAATATCTTTCTTATATTTAGTTAAATTCTTAACATGCATCCATAAAAGCTTCACATATTTCAGAGGACTGAAGTATTTTAACACCATTATTATAAATAACATCAGCTGACCCTTTACTTACAGGATCTATAAGATATTTCACAGAAGACAAACTTTTTTTAGGGTTCCCCAGAGACTCACATTACTTATTATGAAAAAATTCAGATTGACACAGAACATTTTAAACTCACGTAAGTTTCTTAATTGTTGATATTTATTCCATTCTGATAGACTATTTGAGGGTTTAACAGATTCCAACATTTATCACTCTTTTTCATTAAAGTAAACAGCTCAGGGGTAATCCAATTATGAACAGTCCCCCTTACCAGTTCAATTTTTTATTTGGAAAGATTTATCCTGAATCATGATCAGGGTATTAGTAAAATAATCAACAGCCATGACTATGTCAGGAATAGCATCCAGAAATGACCAATCAACCAAATTAAAATTGTTCATTCAATTATCCATATTCACATTAATGAAATGTCTAAAAGATATATACTTTGATGGTATTTTAGTTTTTTTATTACTCAAAGTACAAAAAATTGGTAAGTGGTCACTGACTGCATCTGCGGAGATACCTTTCCTATTAATTTTAGTTGGGTTATTTTTAAGAATCCAATCTAATATTGTATGATTATTACTAGCTAGATGCATATGAATATAAGAAGTAATCAATTGAGAAAGGCCTGAATCTAATATTAGTAGTTCTAGATTTTGCTCCAACTGTGGATTCCAGTTTAAGTTAAAATCTCCCATAATTAATATATCCTTGTCCAAAATGGCTAATCCGATGAATTAAAGAAAATCCATTTATTGTGTTTGTATCTATCTATCCATCTATCTATCTATCTATCTATCTATCTATCTATCTATCTATCTATCTATCTATGGCTGAGTAAGCAGTTTAATGTTTAACCCTGATTTTTGCACTTTGATAACTTTGCAGTCAATCAATGGCTTTGCATGAAATTTTGCATGTACAGTCTCATGGGGTAGATTTCTCTATGTGCCAAGTTTCATTCTACTCAAGTGCGTGGATTGTGAGATCCAGATAGTGCAAAAAGTGGATTTTTTTTGGGGGGGGGGGGTTGCTGTTTTTTTTCCAAGAGCCATAGTGCCCATACAGTTTGGAATTTTTGGTTTGAAATTTCAGGGTAGAAAGGGGCTATCCCACAGATGTGCCTTTGGCTGGGTTGGTGAAATAATATTAATCCATGCGAAAGCTATTAAATGTAAAAAGTTTGGTTCTGGGCATGCTCAGTAAACACTTTGAAATAGCTGCATGAAATAAAAAAAGAATCCTTTTTCATTTGGCACCAATCCTTTTTCATTGAGGGAAAATCCTTTTTTGTCTTCCACAATCTTATTTATCATATTTTTGTAAAAGAAAATCACAACCAACAAAAATGACATCATGTAGAGCAGGGGTTCATAACGTGCAGCTTGGGGGCCACAAATGGCCAACACAGCAGCTATCTGTGGTCCTCAAGGAACTAGCAACTTCCATTTGCAGTCTTTATTTTTTTTGTTGCTTTTAGTTTCAGTAACATGTTGATAAATAAATAAACAAATCAAATAAATAAATAAATGCATGTTTTGATTTGTTTTATGTGTACATTTATGTCTTGTTGGAAATTTGTCACCACGGGCCATTTTACAGTTGTCCTCAGCCAGTGTCCCTTGTCCCTTGGCCTTGACTCAAGTCTTCAGTCTGGCCCTCCTCAAAAAAAAAAAGTTGTGCACCACTGCTGTACAGAGAGATTCTGCACTTAACTGTTGGAAAAATGAACCCAAATGTTTTTTTTTTACTTTTAAATCTTTTTTTTGTGACTCACTTACACTTTTTTCATTTGGACTTTCTTATGAAAATTTTAGTATGAACAAAAATATCATATGAGAATTTTCATATGAATGAAAATATCATACGGACATTTTCTGAATAGCTGTCCCTGTAATTCTGTAATCTTACACCAAACCACTGAACTGACAAGCCCCAGTGCTTTGAGGCAAAAAAAAAAAAACACCTTTTCCTCAGGGGGCATGGCTACCACACATTACAGCAACCATTTAGAGTGACACATCCTTGTGATAATTAATTAAATGAATTAATCACAGACTAAGCTTGTGCATCCTGCAGCACAACTCTGTGCTAGTCTGTCCATTTCAAGGATAAGTATCCAATAAATCCCAATTCATTCATGAAAATCACCTAGCACAGAGTAATGCTGTAAGGGTAAATGAGCTTCAATGAATAAAGATATGGACAACAACCATGCATGTTTTACCTTATATTCCAATTCAAATGTGTGTGAGTGTTGATAAAAAACGTACACAATTTCTTAAAATCCAATGACCGTCTTGCTGTGCACACTCTACTGCTCATTTTAATATTTCTTTTTACTTTGGACAGTTACCAGCTATCACCAATAAATAACATTCAGTACAGGGTGTAGTGCAGATACAGATACAAAGATGTACTGTAAATAATGACCCTCCCTAATCCTGATGTCAGTCTCTGCCTGAGGCTAATAAAAATAAAATAAAAAATCCTCATATGCTAGTACACCAAAAAAAGATCATACATCAAAGTTTGTGTGCTGTCTCTCTCATGCTTCTGCCACCTTAAGTACTGCAATATTTTTACCTGTAATGTGCTTTTAGCCTTTGCTTGGCTCCTAGCATCTCCACTATAGAAACATAGAACTCTATGGCAGATAAGGATGGCTTAACCCACCTAGTCTGCCCATGTTCCCTACCTACTGTCACACTGCAGATCCTACTTGATCTAGAGGTTTATCCCCCATTTTACTTGCTTCTAAGTTTCCCTTATACCTATCCCATGCCTTCTTAAATCCCATTACAGTTTTCACTCCCATCACCTCCTCAGGGAGGCTGTTCCAGGCATCCACCACCCTTTATGTGAAAATGTTTCCATGCATTTCCCCTGATTCTACCCCCTCCAGCTTCATCGCATGACCACTTGTTCTTGTGCATCCTTTTCTCTGAAAAAGGCTTCCCTCTTGAACCTTATTTATACCCCTGAGGTATTTGAAAGTATCTGTGATATCACCTCTCTCCCTCCTTTCCTCCAGTCTCTACATATTGAGCTTCTTTAGCCTCTCCTTATAGGGCTTTTGATACAGATCTCACACCATTTTAGTTGCCATCCCATGGACTGCCTCAGCTCTGTCTATGTCCTTTTGGAGATGAGGATTCCGGAACTGGACACAGTACTCTAGGTGGGGTCTCACCACAGATAGTTACAGAAGTATCACCACCTCCCTCTTTCTGCTGCTGATACCCCTCCCTGTGCACCCTTGCATTCCACTGGCTCTCCCCACTGCCTTGTCATGCTGTTTGGCCACCTTTAGAACATCAGTGATGATAACACCCAGGTGTCTTTCCTGTTTGGTGGTCGCCAGTACCACTCCCCCATTTTGTTCTCTGACCCTGGATTTCTACACCCCAAGTGCATGATTTTGTATTTTGCTGCATTGAAACTTAATTGCCACTTTCTAGACCACTTCTCAAGCTTACCTATATCTCTATTCATCCCCCCCCCGGAGTGTCCACTGTATTGCAGATTTTTGTGATGTCTGCAAAAAGACATACCTTTCCTTCTAGTCCATTTGCAATGTCACTTATAAAGATATTAAAGAGGACTGGTCCCAGTGCTGATACTTGTGACAACCCGCTAGTCACCTTCCCTTCCCTTCCTTGGAGTGAACTCTCTTTACCACTACCCTCTGCTGCCTATCCTGCAACCAGTTTCTTACCCAGTTTGCCACTTTTAGTCCACTCCTAGGCTGCCAAGCTTGTTTATGAGTCTCCTATGTAGAACAATGTTGAAAGCCTTACTGAAATCTTGGTAGGCCACATGCACTTGTTCACCTTGATCTACTTCCGTGGCTACCCAGTCAAAGACATTAGTTTGACATGACCTCCCTCTAGTGAATCCATGCTGCCTCGGACCTTGTAAGCCATGGGATTCAAAATATTCCACAATCCTATAGAATTCACTATAGAGGAGTGTTCCCCAGCTATGCTGGTCCACTTTAAATAGTGGATATCAGCCAGTGCCAGGCACAATCTGTATGTGCACTCACTGTGATGTCAGTTGTGATGTCATCAGCATAAAGACAGGTGCTCGGTCACCTGGGAGCTCAGGGTTGTGCCCAACCCACTCAAATTTTTAAATTCATACATAACATTGTTGGAATGTAAAAAATAAAACACGACCCCAGATGGGACATCATGGTGCAATTTCAATTTATACCACAAGGTGCCACTCTCTGAGCAGGTTGGGCTCAAACACAAGCACCTTGGTGCTCCAGCATGCATCATCATGCTGAAGATGTCACAACTGATGACGTGGTCAGTGCATGTGCAGATCCTGTCTGACTCTGGCTGATATTCACTATTTGTAGTGGACTAGCACATCCTGCAAATGCTCCTCTTTAGTGGAGATGCTGGGAGCCATGCAGGTGCTAAATGTGCATTACAGGTAAAAATATTGCAGTACATATGGTGGAAGAATCATGAGCCAGATAGCACACAAACTTTTACTAATATCTGAAGTTTCACATTACGTTCTTTTACCCATACTAGACATTGCAAAAACATTGGGAAGGCAGGAGAGCTGAGCTGTGGGACTCAAACCATAATATATAACCTTGCACTTGGCTGTTTGATAGAATGGCTGTATAAAGGTGAAGGAGTTCAGTGAACAGATAGGCAGTTTTATACATTGATGGCTAAAAAATTTAAGATGGCATGCTTCGGGTGGAATTACGCAGGGCATTTAAAATTGATGCATTTCTTTTATATCCATAAATCTGTGGATATAATACTATGGAACAACAACAAATCAATCAATCAATCAATCAGTAAGCATTTTTTTAAATCAAGCCTAGGAGAACTTAGCCAGCAAGCAAGATGAGAGTTTCAGTTTGTGTTTTTGGAATTATTAGTAAAGAAATATCGTGCATCTAACAACTTTTTGCAGGTCAGTTTGACTGACGAAAGTAATTCATAATTGTCATTATTTAGGCTATATACATAGACACACAATAAACTGAGAAGTTTGATTTCAAGTTAAAGGGACACTATCAACCCCATGGGCCTGAAAGTGTCCCTAGATTAAAAAAGACATGCTATGATTGCTCACATTCTATAGATATTGCTGATGTAGCTTGTAGATTGAGGTTTGATTCATATTTCCATTTTAAATGTAAACAAAACAAACAAAAAAAAAACAGACTGCCCACCATATTGGTATTACCACACAAAACAATGTGTTTGCTTGCATTCTTTGATCACCTTCCACTGCATTTCCTGGATTTGAAAATGCCTCTAACACAATCTATCCATTCATGATGCTGAGGGAGGAAAGGAGGCTATAGCATAAAAATGAGGATAAGATTATACTGTCTCAAAAAGTAAAGAAATGCTTTGTAAGAAACTGCATTAATGTACCATTTAAGGCTAAGACTACAGTAACAAAAGTAGGGAAATATGGTTTTGGTGTTTCCAACCTTAAACCCCCCACACCTGAAGCAAATCAGGCTTGGAGTCTTCCTTGGGGTTGTGGATCCTAAAGCTCACTCCACTGCAGTAGCAAGAAAGCTCAGAAGTGATGGACACAGGTGTGTATGTTTCAGGAGTGTAAACCACATTTCCCTACTTTTGTCACTGTAGTCTTAACCATAAATGGTACATTAAGGCATTTTTTTGCAAAGGATATACTATATATATATATATATATATATATATATATATATGTATAAAGAGACAAAGAACCTCTGTGCGCAAAACACTGAGGCAAGGGTTACCCCAAAGGGCATTTGGCTGGGAAGCCAAGTTTCAAGAAAATAAAAAAATACATATACACACATTATATATATATATTTATAAAATGGGTATCAATTTTCCTCCCCTCTGATTGGTCAGTATGTCAATTTTGCTGTGTCCTTATAGAGCCATAAACTCACAGCCGGCACTACTTCCATGTGACCAGGCAGCACAGCTTCAATATCCCTAACCCCCTGACCACTGAATAGCCAATAACAGCCATTTTGCTTTCTGACAGAAAAATCCCTCACTAGCCTGGCATTTGACAGCTGTCAACAGAAACAATGTCTGACATACCTTCCTCACAGTTAAAGCTGGAGTTAGAAAAAATAATAGACACATTCCAGTATGATGCTGAACCAGAGAAACAACCAGGCAAATCACCTGCAAAGAAAAAGAAAAAAAGTAAAAATGTGAGTACACATGTAATTTTATCAGCAGAAGAACTGTCAAAACTAGAAGAACAAAAAGATGAGGAGAACACAAAAAAAAATTACTCAGTGGGCTATAAATGTTTTGAATAACTGGGCACATGACAGGAAATTAAACATAAACTATGAACAAATACAAACTGATGAACTGTGTCAGATCTTACGAAGATTTTATGGAGAGGGTCGTCAGTCAGACGGCAAAGAATATAGCCTCTCTAGTCTACTTTCACTGAGAGCAGGAATCAATAGACATTTTAACTCTCCTAAAATAAATCGCAGTATTAACATCTTCACACATCCAGACATGATCCCTGCCAACAATATCTTAACAGCTGTCAGCGAAAAATACCGTCGTGAACATAAAGACACAGCAGTTCACCACCCTGCCATTAGTGCCGCCGACCTCAGCAAACTCAAAAACTCAAGCGCCCTGTCTACAGAAACCCCAAGCGGCCTTCTTAGAAAAGTGTGGCTAGACATCCAACTTTGCATGGCTAGAAGGGGGCGTGAAGGACTCTGTCAATTAAAGCCAGAAAATTTTACAATTAAACAAGACCAAACCGGAGCCGAATATATTACTCTCACTTTCAATAGAGTACTAAGAATCATAAACAACTTGAGCCAAACGAAACAATACAGCGGGTACATATCGAACTACCTAATAACAAATCCTGCCCAGTTGCTTCCTTCAAAAAGTACCTTTTGAAACTGCCACCAGACCCGCCAGCATTTTACTTACATCCACGGAGATTAAAAACAATGACCTATAACACACAGACATCTGGTATTCAAGAGAGCCTCTTGGTGTTAATTACCTCTCAAATCTGATGCCCCTACTAAGCACAGAAGCCGAGCTTAGCCGCCAATACACTAATCATAGTGTACGAGCCACGGCTGTACAGCTACTCTTGGAGGCTGGACTCGATGCCCATGAAATTATGTCTGTCACAGGCCATCGGTCTGAGTCCAGCCTCCGCAGCTACTGGGCTGCAAGTGAAAGCGATCGGCAGAAATGGAGCAGCATTCAAACTGACACAAATACACCCATTGCACTCAGCAACAGCATTACTCCCACGTCTCCAACCATCAGAAAACCGGACTTACAACCACCACGATGCACCTCTGATGTCCACGAGCAACAATCACCTCCATCCTGCAGTACATCCCTAACAAAAACCGCCACTCCAAGTGCAGCAAATGAAGAAATGGCAACCGGAATTGAACCCTCTGCCAAAAAGCAACTTCGCACAACCCAGGAAGCACGTTCTGATGATGTTCTCCAGCACAACACCGCAATACAAATCCAGCAGTTCAGCAAGAGCACTTCCACTGCCCCGTTCATCATCCAGAACTGCTATATGGAAAAAGTGGAGTTCATCCACTTTTCAAAATAAGTCACTCTATTTAAGTCAGTTGGACAATATATTTAAGTCAGTAAAAGTTGCACTTGCAGTTATTTAACAGAACATCACATGCAGCCTGTTCTTTCTATTTTAAACAGTTTAAGTTTCAGTTACACTTATTTTAACAGTGTAGCCTGTTCATTTATTTGAGCTGTTATTTTAAACAAGTAGTTAACAGTTTTCACTTATTTTAACACTGCAGCCTGTTCGTTTATTTGAGCTGATATTTTAAACAAGTAAACAGTTTTCACTTTTAATCCAGTGTCACTTAACTGTTCAGTGATTGCTAATGAATGAACTTAGGAACTATTTTATCTTCTTTTTAAGACTGTTGTCAAATAAATATGTTCAACTTTAAAACCACACAACTCTGTTTCTACTTTTATTTACAAAAATACAGTGCCCATTTTATAAGTGGAATAAGACACTCCAAGGTATGGTTAATGGCTTGATAAGAGCACTTCCCAGGTGCTAAAGTCACTCAGCGCAAGCGCCTCGTGCCTCATTATGCACCTGGGGTGTGCTCTTATCAAATCATCCACCCCTGTATCATGTCTTATTCCATATATATATATATATATATATATATATATATATATATATATATATATATATATATATATATATATATATATATAATATTATAGTAGACCCAATTTTCAAAAGGGTTAGACTGATGCAAGAGACTTGTGTCAAAAGATTTTGACGTAAAGGGTGACTTATGTCATTACTTGCGGCATTTGTAATTTTCAAATGCAGTCTGCATCACTCCTGATGCAGCTGTGCCAAAACCCCCTTGTGTCATGGTTGTGTCAAATGATGAGACACCAACACATGTATTTTACTAATCAGGGCCCCTTGGGTGGATTCTGCAATTAGTTTTTTGGAAAATCACCCAGAAATGTGTTTTAAAATCTTTTTTCATGGCTTGAATTTCTTTTTTCATGTGGCCATATGAAAAAGGAATGGGGCCATGCAAAAAAAGAATTTGGAGTTAGTTTCTGTCTCACATTCCTTTTTTACATGGAGGAATCTTTTTAGTATGAAAGACACAGCTTCACGGAAAAAGATCCCTTCAGACAGAAAAAAAATGTGGACTTAGTTTTTTTTTCACATTTCAACTTTAACAAGGCATAACTCCATCTATATTTGCAGTTAAGGGACCATCTATATATCAAAATAAAGATCTTAAAGAATACTTCAACACTAACATATCATTCCCCAAGAAAATGTAGGGCCATATAAAAAACAATGAAAATTAAAAAAAGTATAATTCCCATAGTATAACACTTCAACTTTAACAAGCTGTAACTCTGTCAATCTTTAGAATTAACAGACAATGTAAACATCAGTAGAAAGGTCTTAATGAGTTGTACAACACTAAACCACGAAGAAATAAGAAGTGAAAATGGTCCATCCCTACAAATAAAAAATTACAAGGAAGCACACAAATTGCTTTTCTGGAGGAACGGAAGCACAGGCCCAGAGGGCCCTGTGCTTCTATCCCCCATACGCACATGTGGATAAATGGAGACATGGAAGTGCAGGGTCACAGGAATCTATGCTTCCATAATCACATGGATGTGTTCACACAGGTCTGGAAATGACCTCTGTGAATGTCAATATGATTTTATTATCTCAAAAAGTAAGGGAATTCATTGTAAAAAAAAACTTTGTTATTATACCAGTTATGGTTAAACCAACAAAGCTAGGGAAATAGGGTGTTAGAATTTATAACCCTAACTCCCCACTCCCACCCCCAGCACCAAAAGAAAAAAAAACATTATAGTTTAATCTTTTGTCACTCTTGGCAAATCAGGGGTGGAGCGTTCCTTGTGGTTCTCAACTCTAATGCTCACCCCATTGTTATTTACTCTTCAAACATACAGACCTATGTCTCCCCACATAGTGAGAACAGCCTCTATGCCTACACGAAGAAAACATATCACATCTGACCTTATTTTTGCTTGGAACGGAAATAGCATTGGGGCAGAGAACCTCAAGGAACACCCCAACCCTGATTTGTCAAGGGTGATGACAAGAAAAACTGTGATGTTTTTTCCTTTTGGTGCTTGGGGGCAGGGTGGGGAGCTGGGGTTGAAAACCCTAATGCCGCATTTCCCTACTTTTGTCACTTTAACCCTAACTGGTGCATTAATGAAGTTTTTGCTATTTATATAATAAATATATATATATATATATATATATATATGTGGTGCAATAACACCACCATTGTTAGAGCTGAGTAGGCAGTTTAATGTTAAACCTCAAATATTGAACTTTAATAACTTTGCAACCGTTCAACAGATTTGCATGAAATTTGGTATGTGCTGTCCTGTGGGATTGCTCTCTTGATATAACAATTTTCATTGCAATTGGATGTGCAGTTTTAATGAAAAAATGTCAAAGTTTATTTTTTTGACTAGTTTTTGTTGTTTTTTTCCTCATTGCACTGTAGTCACACTGTTTGGAATTTTGGTCTGCAATTTTTAGGGTAGAAAAAGCTTTCCCCAAAGAACAAGCCATCATTGGTATGGTGAAAAAATATTATTCCTTTCCAAAGTTATTTAATTTTGAAACTTTGGGTTCTGAGCATGCTCAGTTCAGTCCTTTGGATAGCCACACAGGTTCGAAGAGGGATTTGCACAAAAAGGGATTTTGGCAGTTTGTGAAGTGGGATTAATAAAATCCCTGTACGTGAGAAAAAAATACCTTTTCATGAGCTGCCATCTTGTTTTCAATTTTTGTGCCCAAACAAAATATTATAACTTGCCCCATGGATATCTTCTGAAGAAAATCAAGCATGGGTTTAGTTCATGGGAACATCCTGCACACTTCTGTGCCTTCAGTTTACTTTATTTTACTCAAAAAATGCTCATTTTTAAATTTAAAAATCCCTTCTCGTGACTCGCTTTCAATACATTTTCATAAGCTATCAAAATCACTTTTCATGAGCCAATCACTTTTCACAAGTTGTCAAAATCCCTTTTTTGAGAGATGATGACCAGATGGTCCTACTTTGCGAAAAGAGACCTAACACCTCCCCTCTGCCTTCCTACCCATTACACCAACAGGGTGTCACAGTGTCTTGGGGTCATCAGGCCTAACTCTCACCCCATTCTCCTACACTGTACCATCTCAGCTTCCTTACACATGGAGTGGGGTGACAGTAAGGGTCAATGACCCCAAGACACACCCGATGCCTGTTGGTATGTGAAGGGTGGGGGTGGGGTGGTAGAGGTAGGGGAGTGGTTTGGGTTGGAAACCCTAATGCCTCATTTCTCTACCTTTGTTGCTTCTACCCTAACTAATGCATTAGCAAAGTTTTTTGCAATGAAGATATATATATATATATATATATATATATCTATATCTATCTATCTATCTATCTATCTATCTATAGCTATCTATATCTATATCTATATACTGTATATATATATATATATATATATATATATATATATATACACTGTATATATATATATATATATATACAAAATCACATACCCCCCACAATGCAAAGCATCATGGGCTGCATATGCAAATCACCACAGAATATTATGCTGGTTCAACTTTAAGCAGAAATGCATCTTGCCAAAAGGCCTCTCACACAGTTTGCAAAGGGTGCCAACAAACGACATAGACATGTGATTCATCCTACCAGGACTCATTGGTATGCCTCATCTGTTTGACACCCCAGTGGAATGAACCAGCTACCCTAAGATGATCTATCTGGGTTATGTTGTGGTAAACCCAATTAAAACAAAAAACAATGTATCTAGTTTGGGTTCAGTCATATCTAGTTTGGGTTCAGTCTTCACTTCTATGTTAAACTCAAACCTTTGCACTTTATTAACTTCGCAACAGTCCAAACGATTCATATGAAAGTTTGCATGCGCCATCAGGAAGCAAAAATCTCTTGACGTGGCAAGTTTTGTTCTGGTTGGATGTGTCAGTGCAGAGATACTGAGTGCCATAAAATGTGAAAATGATCATTTTGGGTGAAATTCCTTGTCACGTTGCTGCGCAAAAATGGCTTGTGATTTTGGTCTGAACTTTTTAGAATACAAAGGTCTTGGGTCACAGATGTGCCTTTTGAATGTTTGGTGAAAAAGTATTAATCTGTTCCACAGTTACTAAATTTTTAAATTTTCCATTTTTGCAATGGGATCAGTTAGATGTCCTGCTCGGAAAAGGATCCTTTGTAGTAAATGGGTAATCCTTTGTCACAAATCGGAAATCCTTTTTTGTGCTGCTGCCATCTTGTTTTCAGTTAGCAGTGGCAACAAAATGAAATAACTCAAAAAACAGAGGGTTTTAGTAAACACCAACGGTTATGTTTACCTAATCTGGGCCCATAGAGACAAGTTCAGGGCTTAGTTTTTTCATAACTTAGTCAGAAATGTGGTTTCTTAACATTCCAAAATCCTTTTTCGCAAATTGTGAAAAAGGAATCACAGGGTCGGCCCAGTGGCATGGAGGGCTAAGGCATCAGTGCCTTACCCCCTGCCACTGCAGTGACCATGTTCGCAGTGTGAGTGGGTCACTGGTGGTCAGCAAGGGAGGAGGACTGAACATTCCTAGGACAGCTCTCCTCCTCCAGGGAAGGTGGGATCAGTGGTAGTTGTTAGCCTGGCCCATAGCAGAGGCTAGAGGCTGCCACACTGACACTGTATGATGGGGGGGCAGAGGTGGGGCAGATGACTGGTGTGCTACATATAGGAACATGCATGGCACTGCCATTGGCATCCTTGCACAACCCCCTCTGTGGGGTAAAGAAACACAGAGGAAATTGCCTGTGGTTGGATGAAGGAAGGCACTCGCAGGCCCCACCTCCCAACCAGCCAGGCTCACTTGCCTTATCTGGATCCTGTGTATGGCAGGAGGTGAGATCCTCCCCCTTCCGACCCCACCCAGGGTGGGGCAAGCCCTGGGGCAGAAAGGCTGTGGTGAGTCCCAGTGGACATCGAGGAGAAAGGGCTGGGGTGCCCTCCTGAACATTGGCCATCTGGCATGGGGAGCAAAAATAGAGTATAAAAAGAGAAAAAAGTAATCACAAAACAGGATTCTTTTTTTCAATTTGCAAAAAAGGATTTTTTCCTTTGCTGCAAATTGCAAAGAAGCAACTGTGGAAAAGGATTCTGAGCCGTGGACAAGGATTTATTTTTTGCAAATTGCAAAAAAGGAACCAAAGAAAAGGATTTTTTTTTTGCAATTTGTGAAAAAAGAATATTGGCATGTTAAGAAAACACATTTCCATGTAAAAAAACTCTATTATTCCCTGGTAATCTAATGGTCCCTCCCCCCTCCCCCATTCACTGATCCTCCACCCCAGGTCAAATAATATCTTATTGCCTGGCAGTCTAGTGGTCCCTTCCCTCTCCCCTAGGATAATCTCTGTCCCATTCATTTTATTTCTATTTCCCTGGTGTTCTAGTGGTCCTGCATCATGCCGGATCCCCATCCCATGAAAAGACAGTGACATCCCTGGTGTTCTAGTGGACCCCCACCCATTGAGGTACTCACCCATCACCCCACTCCCTCTATATAATAGCGGTCCCTTCCCATCCTCGATCCCTGTCCCATGAAAAGACACTCACATCCCTGGTGTTCTAGTGGACCCTCCACCACCCCATCCATTGAGGTACACCCACCACCCTTCTCCCCCTCATCCTGACTGGCGGCCAGTGACCACTGCAGTCCTCCTCTCACCACCACAGCTGGCCATTGACTGAGCTGTGAATAAGTGCGTACTGTACACAGTACCCGCTCATTCACGGCTCAGTTGGTTGTCAGCAGTGGAGGTGAAAGGAGGGCTGTGCTGGTCGATGGTTGGCAGATGGAATGGTGAGGGGGAGTGGGGTGGTGTGTGACTATTTAAATGGGTGGGGGTGGGGTGAGTAACTAGAAAAAAATCTGCTCATGAATGCTTATTTCCTTTTTCCATCTTCCCGTCTGCCTCCTTGACCTCTCTTCTTCGAGCACCAAACTGCTCGTCACCTTTAACAGTGCCATGGAGAAAGAAGGAATCCTCTGCAAAAAAGAAATACCTTCAGGTTTTACTTCACTCCACTTTTCTATCTAGTTGCCGGTACTGCTCCCTTTTTATTGACACTTTCCTTTTCCTGCTCCCAAACTCCAAAATCTACGGTCACACAGTAGAATAACACCATGGTACTTCTGTTCTTTTTTGAATAAAAAAATAACAAAACTGCACCAATTTAAACAGCAATCTTTCAGTGAGACACTATCTCTCATTCCATAAGCACTCTTCACTAAATGATGACACCATGTTTCCACTGACTTTTTCGGATCAGTGGACCCTCCACAAATCCAGTGTGATGCTGCTGTGTCAAACTGACATCATGACATTGGCTCTGACCAGAACTTGTTTGAATAAAGATTAGATACCAACACCTTCTGTCTATTGCATTATTTGCTGTAAAAGGAACAATATTATAAGATCAAACTGATAGCAGAAAATGAAAAGAACAAACAGTAACAATTGAGTTGTTTGATGACAGTTCTTGAATGTGTATGTCACCACAGGTAACCCCCCACCTTGCTTGACCCATGATACATTAGTACCCTTCTGCTTTGGGGGAAAGGACTGACCTTCCCTAGGTCTCTGATTAAGTTCATAGAAGGCAATCAAACCTCCTGAAACTTTTTAGTCTGCATGTGCAGATCAGCAGCAGTTCTTCCCATTTGATATATTGATCTGATAATGGATTTAATCCTGAAGTCTTGGACATGTTGATGATAACCAAAGTGTGGTAATTGCCTTACCAGTGGCTACCAGCAATATACCTGCACATGCTGTTTGCTGATTAGTTCTCATCTTTGGGGCAGGTTCCCTAAAATCAGTTGTTCAAAGGCCAGCTTTGGGGTCATGTCCACCATCATCTTAAATACAGGCCCAAACTCTGGCCAAAATGGGCAGATAATCAGTCTCAGAAAACATACTAGGTTGTGCCCTCCTGTACACAATGTCTCAAAAGCAATCATTTCCCCCACAGTGTAGTGCTTAGTCTGGGATGGTGTTAAAAAATTCTGCTAACTACCTTCCACCTGAACTCTTTCCAGTTGTTGAAAGCTGATGTATGAGGACCCCTTCACAGATGATCTACCAGTCCTGGTGTTCCAGCTGTATTCTTGCCTTTTTCCCACAATGTCTGACATGGGGTTGGTAGTACCTCCATCTAATCTCCTTAGTATTGAACCAGATCTGAGGTATTGTTTCTGGTCATTAGCACTAGGTCCACATTGTTTATGTATACTACTAGTGGGTGTGGGTCCCTCTGAAAGTCTTGTAATCCTGAACTATCCTTGAGAAAGGAAGCAGCCTGTAAGCAATGGAACAAATCTTTTCTAAATTGGTACTCCCTTTGCATTAGCTGAAGGAGTTTAACAATGCCTCCATGTATAAACTGGTGACTCTATCTACTCCCATTAACTTATATCTTTGGAAGGCAGTGTCTCTTCCGGGCACTGGTAATTCCAAACATCTATATGAGTAAATCTGGTAATGGATCCAGTCAAGCCCAGTTCTTTTCTGCCACTTCCCAAATTGAGGCACAGTTGTTTAATCCAAGGATTGCTAATTCTACCAAAAAGGGCACCTAAATAGGGAAATCAAACCGTTTAAGAGGATGTCTCCCTCTGTTACTCTTCCTGTCCATATTCAAATCAAATCAAATCAAATCAAATCAAATCTTTATTTATCCAGGCGAACATCATTGAGCAATGCTCATTTGCAAGATGGACCTGGTAGGGTCAAGATACAATTTGTATGACATATAACATAAAAAGAATACACAACTTTCAGTCACATATTTTCTGTGCTGTCCTTTTTGTAATCATCCAGGGTAGCAATTGCACTTTTTGAAAATATGCTTTCAAGGTGGTTAATCCTAAATCCTCTTTCTTCCTTGATTTTTGTAACTCCTGCCATTTGACCCTTAGTTTCTGTCAACCCCCAAAATAATGATGCATGGCTTTATTTAACTTCAGCCAGTTTAACCTCGGAATATTAAGTGACAGGATAGGGAAGAGAAATAAAAACCTCAGTAACACATTCATGCATAGTGAGTCTACCTTGCCAAAGGGTAAAAGAGGAAGTATCTCCCATCTTTTAAGACCTGTTAAGACCTCCACTATTAATCTACCATAGTCAGCTTGGTATAAATTTGAGAGGAGGATCAAGATGTACAGTATATACCCAATATCTAATCTGGGAGGATACCCAATAATAAGATATGAGATTTCTCAGTGCAGGGGTCATTCTGCTGGTCACCATGACCACCACTGTCTACATGTGCATTTATTTTAAAGCCTGAGACATGTGTGTAATCCATCAAAATTTGCTCCAGGACTGCTGAGATTTGAATGGGGCTATGTAAGTAAAGCATGGTATCATCTGCATACAAAGAAATTATATTTTCCTCTCTAAACTACAATACCCTACAGTCCCTGGTGTGCTTTTACCAGGAAGCTCACTGCTACTCATGAAATGGTTGCTGCAGGCAACAGGAAGTGGAAGTTGTGGGTAGCTGTTCTAAATCATTAAATAAAGTTTAACTGTCTGAAAGCACTAGTTGAGAGTTTCTGTAGTGTCTGAGGCAAGTTTGCCTTTTCCATTGTTTCCCTTTAAAACTAAAGTTTAATGAAGCGCCCTCTCCACTGTACGTCAATGTTTCTTGTTGCCTTGATGCTTTTTCAAGACTTGAAAAAGTGTCAGGATGACACAAAACAATGACGAATGGTGGAGAGGTGCTACCTTTTTGTTCAAGAAACTTTAGTTTTATAGTCTCCTAGTTTTGGAGGTTTTATCTCAACCCTGGAGGTGTAGCCAGTTTATTTGTTTTTTGTCTGCTTAACTGTTTATACTTGGCTCCTCCATGAAGTCCTGAGCCGCTTTAACACATTCACTCCTGTTGATCATTAAAAAAACAATGGGGATGGTGATCAGAGGATGTGGGTGGAGTGTCACTAGACACCAGAGATTATTTTGTAAACCATGGGGAGGGCAATCAAGGGGGTGCCATAAGACATCAGGGATTATTATAAGAATAATGGGGATGGTGATCAGGGGGTTGCCACTAGATACCAGAGCTCATTAAAAAAACAATGGTGACAGTGATCGGAGAGTGGGGGTTGCCACTTAACACCAGGGAAGGTACTGTTTATGGTGACAGTGTGCATGTGTGTGTGTGTGGGGGGTCGCACCAGCAAACACCAAGGAAACAGTGGGGTGGCTTACAGCTCACACTGCAGTCAGCAGCAGGAGTTATGCTGTGGCTACAGAAGTCAAGAAAATCTGCTGTCCTAATACACAGAACGTGGGGAAAGGCTCCTCTCACTAAGCTGGGCACCTGGGATTTTTGGTGCCCAGATAAAGTATTTCTGGCCCTAATTTTGAAAAACCAACATCAGAATCTCACTAAACTGGACTCGTTTAGCTAGGTTTTGTTGTTTGATTTCTAAAATGACAACATTTTAATGTATTTTCCACACTTTTTAGATGCTGAAAAAAAAAACTAGATGGTGACTCACAAAAAAGGAATTTTTCCTCACAAAAAAGGAATGGATCTTGCAAGAAAGAATCCTTTTTCACAAGATCAATCCTTTGTCAAACTTTTTCCCTCTATTCTGGAAAGTGATCTTCCCATTGAAAACAATGGGAACTTTAAAAATTGAATAACTTTGCAACAGATTAATATTTTTTTTTGCCAAACACATGGCAGTTCTGTTATCCAAGCTGTATCTTCCATAAAAATATCACACCAAAATTCCACACTGTCTGGATGCAAGGTGATGAGGAAAATTCTGCAAAAAATAGCAACTTTCAAAGTTTTTGCACTATTCAGATCTCAGAATCCATACATCCAACTGGAAGGAAACTTACCATGTTAAGAGATGTACCCCACAGGACAGCACATGCCAAATTTTGTGCAAATCCATTGATCGGTTGCAAAGTTATTAAAGTGCACAATTTGAGGTTTAACATTAAACAGGATACTCAATTCTAACAATAGGGGCACAATCATGCCCCATATATACACATGGATAGATAGATAGATAGATAGATAGATAGATAGATAGCCAGCCAGCCAGCCAGACAGATAGATAGATGGATAGATATGTATAGTATAGGGGCATGGTCGTGCCCCTATAGTTAGGATTGAGCAGGCTGTTTAATGTTAAACTCCAATTGTTGCACTTTAATACCTTCACAACTGTTCAAAGGATTGGCATTAAATTTTACATGTGTGGTCTTGTGGTGCAGATCTCAGGATGTGCCAAGTTTTGTTTTGATTGGGGGAGTATTGCATTGCTGGCTGTAGCAGTCTTCTGGGCAACATTGCCAGGGCCAGGTGACACAGTGGCTGGTGTCAGTGTGGTCCCAGCATAGTGCAGATGGGGGGACATGGGAGTGTTGTGGGGTGTGCTGGTATGAGTGACATGCACAGCCACCATGCATGGGGTTGTGGGCTGTGTCAGTGCTTTGTATGTTTGGGGGTGTACCCTGCTGTGCATGTCACCATCTGTACTGCTGACATGGGGGGTGCCATGGTGCCTATTGGGGGATACCCTGTGTCTTGCAGCATGGGTGGGTGGTGTCATAAAAGTCTACTGCCACTGTGTGTTGGGGGTGGCAAAAAGGGCAACATGCAGGTTGTGATGCCAGTGCACATCCCTGGGCACCTCTTGCTGTCTCATGCCTGCCACCCTGTGAGTTCCAACGGTTGTCATGTGTGGCTTATTCCGGGTGGTGTGGCAGTGGTTTTATTTTCTGTGGACACTGGACGGTGCAGTTGCAGTGCGAAAGTGGCTCACAGTTCAGCGGTACAGTGCTGCAGTGATTGTCGGTTGTTGTCATAGTCCAGCTATGGGGCTTGATACTGTGGCCATCCGGAACTGCCTGCATATTATTCTTCTGTGTGTCACCCCAACCTCTGCTCCATCGGTGCAGCTCAGCATGGCCTTTTCCTTTTCCCTCTTGTGGGCTATTTCACACATGCACAATGCACATGCATGGGGGAACCCCAATTGTGACACTTGGACAGTTGGTTCTGATCACTGTATCATTTTTTGTAAAATAAAAATGGATTATGAACTGTCTCTCATGAGAAATGCTGAAACAGCATGTAAGTATGACACACACACACACACACACACACACACACAGGTTTTAGATACAAGGTGTTACCTGGAAGGGCAGAAGCTAATTACAGAGGAGAACGGGCCTTGATCAAGGATCTCCTATTTATCTAAAGTTAATTATAGCTGTAGTTGCTAAAGGGAAATCATAAACATTTATGATGTCCAGAGGAAACACAGTTACATTTTCACATGGTGACACAAAGCATGTTGCACCTCCGTGAGATCTGCCAGAAAGACATAAATGTGTTGATGTCTGTGTGAGAGAGGATACTGCTTAAAGATCAAAGAAATGTCATTTGAAAAAGAAAACAAGTTGTGCTGAGATCACAGAATATTAATTTACCTTCTGGAAAAGACAACCTGTTTTGTATAGATTTTTTTTATATATTCTGCAGGGAGGAGCTAGGTGACCTCATGCAAAGAGGTGGGAAAAGCCAGCTTTTAAACAATATTCTGTTTTCCTTCAGAGAACACACTTTTATCTAGACTCTGACAAAGAAACATCTTTGAGCACTTTAAACAGGTATTTAGGGAGAGAGAGACACATCTAAGTACTGTAGTATGAATTGTACTGTTAAAACCTTGTTCTTTTAATACATTTGTATGTCTTGTGATATAATAGTTCTGTATTTTATGTTCTACATATTTGTTATCTGTTTTAGTAAAACTCTATTTTTAGAGCCTACTTGGTCTGTCTTTGATTTCTTTTCTTTTACAAGTGGAGTATATATGGTTAAAGCAGACACTGTACATATGTTTGAATGGTGATACCAAACTGGAAAAAGGTAAGCGTTTTAAATCTGAGGTCTTTTATTACAGTTTTTAAGGGTTTATTTCTGTACACCTGGTTAGGTGCCCATTGACAAAGATATCTGGCCCCCCGAAGACAGAATTATCTGAGCCTGCACATTGGGTATGCTAACAAGAGGTTCACAGTCTGAATACCTCCAAAACTTGAGACCGAAGGTTGATTCGAACCCCCAAACAGACAGGAGGGTTACCTTGTTTCTATTAATTGTTCACAAGACTGTGCTCAGAGGTTGGCACTTTGGGAGTAAAGGGCTCACCTGTTGAGTGGGTTTGTGACAGATCGTTTGGCAGTGGAGGCATAGTTTTGGTATTACAAGCTTTTATTGTTCAGTGGGTCAGCTTGAGACTGTAAGCTCACTTGCAAAGAAAGAAAAAGGCAGAGTTTTATTTTGAAAAGGAAACAGAACTATATCACTTGGCGTACAGTCAAGTTCCTACCCATTTTATTTCTTTTCCTAAAGTCCAAGTCAAAATAGCAGTAGTGAGGAAAGATGGCTTCCAACTACAGCAGGCACACTATAGACTACTTAAGACAGTTGTGCGGGGACAGAGGAGTCCCATTCAAGGTGAAAGCCAGCAAGCAGAACCTCATAGATGCCCTGATGGTAGCAGATATCCAGAGCAGTTAGTCATGGACTGTGACTGAAAAGGACCAGACCTCAAGTGTGGTAGGGCTAGTGGCCAGTGCAGTGTCCAGATCCAATGAGGAGGGCAACAGGGCCACTGTCAGTGAAGGGCTACAACAGCAAGGGAAGGTCACTAGTATCCTGGATCCAGAAATACTCAGGCTGCAAACTGAGTTGTGCCGGATGGAGCTGGAGTTCCAGAGAGAGAGAGAGAGAGAGAGAGAGAACAGAGAGGCGCTAGACCATGAGGAGCATGAGCACCAGCGAGCTGCAGAGGAGAAGAGGGAACAAGAACGCTGAGAGGCAGAGCGGGAACAGCAAGATGCAGACTGTGAGGAGCGTGAGTGCCAGCAAGCTGCAGAGGAGAAGAGAGAGCGAGAACACCGAGATGCAGACCGTGAGGAGCAGGAGCGACAAAGGCAACATGAACTGAAGAAGCTACGACTCCGACCAGCGGCACCAGAGCAGGTAAGTGGCTTGTGTTTAACTGGGACTACAGGACTGGGTTACAAATTGAATTCCAAATTAATAGCCGAATTTAAAGAGGGGGAGGATATGGATGCCTTTTTAAATTCTTTTGAAAAAGTTTGTATTCATGCTAAAATTTCTAGACAGTCCTGGAGCTTCCAGCTATCCCCGCTACTTACTGGGAAAGCTTGGGATGCATTGGGTGAAATGGACAATGAGGACAGTGATGATTACAGCAAACTTAAAGCTGCACTGTTAAACAAATTTGAATTAACTGCTGAATCATACAGAGCTAAATTCTGTAAGCTCAGGAGAAGCCCTGATAGGAGCTATGAGGAGCTAGCCATGAAACAACATCAGTTTTAAAACATTGGTGGGAAGGAATTGAGGCAAACTCTGTTGATAACATTGAAAATGTGATTTTGTTAGAACAGTTTTATTGGGCATGTCCAGCAGAGCTGAAAACCTGGCTGGAGGACCGAGATCCCAAAACAGTGCAAGAGGCTGCTGAACTCTCGGACCGCTATGCTAAGAGCAGATCTGCTCTGAGAGTGAATGGGGCTGGTGTGGCAGAGCAGAAAGGGTAAAGCATGCCCTCAGGGCAGCTAAAACCCTCACTGCCTCCTCCAAAATCAGTTAGGCCCAGGTTTCAGAGAAAAGATTTCTCTGAGAGAAGAAATGAATGTTGGTTGTGTAAAGAAACTGGGCATATTGCCAGACAGTGTCCCAAAAAGGTAAGCAATAATGCACAACTGGGTGCTAGAAAAGAAGTGAGTTGTTTGTGTGTCCCTGGAAGCATGCCAGTGAACATGAGGGAACACATGCACCCAGTCATGGTGAATGGTGTACAGACGCAGGGGTTAAGGGGCACAGGGGCATCCCTGACCTTGGTAAAGGGGGATCTGGTACAGCCTAGTCAGCTTATACCCAATAAATACGTCACTGTACAGGACTTTGCGGGTGGGGAGAAAACATTGCCCCTCGCTAGTATTCTCTTAGACTGGGGTGAAACAGGGGGAACTGTGCAACAGGTGGCTGTAGCCAAAACATTAGCAGTGGATGTGATCTTGGGCAGCAATCTAAAACAGGGGATGGTATCTGCAGTTACCCATAGCCAAGCGGCAAGGGAAAATTGTAGTTCCCTGAACCCCACATAAGCCATTGTGGAAACCACTGAGAGGCTGGTTCCCAAGCCTGTGTCTCCAGATGGGGAGACTAATGAAAAGGGGTAGAAATTTCCCCAGTAGCAAGTAACCACACAGCTACAGAGGATTACTCTGAAGAGGGAGAGAGGTGACCAATTGTCAGAGGGTTGGGATTGACAGTGATCCTGAGTGCTCTGATACTAGTGCTAGGGACCCTAGTTTAGCAACTGAAGGGGACCTGTCCCATGCCTTGGGAATGTGTGAGGGGTTTGCAGCTGCTCAGAGAAGTGACCCTAGTTTAGAGAAGCTGAGGGCTTGGGTAGACTTGGATGACACACAGGGAGGTGATGGCAGACATAGGATTTATTGGGAAAATGGACTTATGTATACTCAGGCTGTGCAGACAGAGGGAGGGATGCTAGGCAGGCAGCTTGTCATTCCCTAGGGGGTATCGTGAGCAGCTGCTCAAGATTGCACATGATATTCCCTTGTCTGGTCATGTGGGAATCATGCGCACGATGCAGTGGTTGGCCCAGAATTTCTACTGGCCTAACTTCACCCAGCAGGTGAAGGAGTATTGCAGGTCTTGTCACCAGTGCCAAGAAATAGGGAAGGCAGGCAAGAAAACCCAAGCCACCCTGATTCTATTGCCCATAGTGGAGGAGCCATTCCAGAGGGTGGGAATGGATATTGTGGGGCCTTTAAATACCCACAGCTCCTCAGGGAAGAGATTCATCCCTAACTGTGGTGGATTATGCCACCCAGTACCCGGAGGCAGATGCCCTATCCTCACTGAGGACAGGCAAGGTGGCAGATGCCTTACTTGGGATTTTCTCCCATGTTGGGTTTCCGCCAGGAGGTAATCAATGATCAAGGGGTTCCTTCATGTCGGACCTGATGAAATGTTTATGGGAGAAGTGTGGGGTGGTGCAGAGATGCATGACACTGTATCACCCACAAGCCAATGGGCTTGTGGAAAGATTCAATGGTACCCTAAAGTCAATGCTTCGGGCGTTTGCTGAACAGCATGGGAGGGACTGGGAGAAATACCTTCCCCACCTGTTGTTTGCATACAGGGAGGTGCCCCAAGAGTCGACAGGATTTTCCCCCTTTGAACTCTTATATGGACGCCGGGTACGTAGGCCCCTAGACTTGATCTGGGAGGATTGGGAAGGCAAGCACACCACCCAGGGAACTCCCATTGTGGATTGTGGATTACATCCTTAGGTTTAGGGAAAGGCTGAAGGAGCTTAGGGGAACAGTTCAGGGCAACCTAGCAGCTGCCCAACAGAAACAAAAAGTGTCATATGACCGCAGAGCCAGAGCTCGCTTGTACATGGTGGGTCAGGAAGTCATGGTCCTTATTCCGGTCCAGAAAGACAAGTTGCAGGCTGAGTGGGCAGGACCATACAAAGTGGTTAGCAAGGTAAATGATGTGAACTACATTGTGGAGGTACCTGACAGAAGACAGACAGAAAGGATGTACCATGTCAACATGATGAAGCCATATGCAAATAGGGCTGACATGGTGTTTGTAGTGTGTAGTCCTCGGGAGGGGACGGACAAAGGAGACCCCCTACTGGACTTGCTGGAAGAAAATAAGTGGGAGTCCTCTGTGGAGGTAGTAAACTTGTCTCCCCAGCTGTCCCTCGACTAGATCCAGAAAGTAAGGGAGGTTTTAGCAGACTTTGCCCCATTGTTTAGCGCCAAGCATGGACTAACCTCCTTAGCGACGCACTATGTGGAGACAGGGACACAGACGCCCATACGGTAGACAGCATATTGGGTGTCAGAGTCTGTCCAAAAGGACATTAGGAGGGAAGTGAAGGAGATGCTGGATTTAGGGGTAATCCAGAGATCCCACAGCCCCTGGGCCTCACCCGTAGTCCTTGTGCCTAAGCCAGATAGCTCTACTTGTTTCTGTGTGGACTGTCGTGGACTGAATGCAGTCACGAAGTCAGATGCCCAACCAATACCCCGGATGGACAAACTCCTGGACAAGTTGGAGGGGCGACCTACCTTATGATGATTGGCCTGACAAAGGGGTATTAGCAGGTAGAGCTGACAGACAAAGCTAGGGAGAGGTCGGCCTTCATCACTCTGATAGGCTTATTTAAGTTTAAAGTAATGCCTTTTGGAATGAAGAACACCCCGGCAGCTTTCCAAAGGTTGGTGAACCAGGTGTTAAATGGTGCTGTGGAGTATGCCGTGGTGTACCTGGATGACACTGCCATCTTTAGTACCAGCTGGGAGGAACACCTATCCCACCTTAGGGAAGTGCTGGGAAGGATACAGAAGGCTGGGCTCACTATCAAAGCTGGGAAGTGCCAGGTGGCCATGGGAGAAGTGGCTTACCCCGGGCATGTGGTAGGCTGGGGACAGCTCCGCCCTAACTAATCCAGGCATGGCCCAGACCAGAAAAACAGAAGCAGGTCAGGAGTTTTCTAGGGATAGCAGGGTACTAAAGGAAATTTGTACCCAACTACAGTGCCCTGGCTGCTCCCCATCTGATCTGACAAAGAAAAGGATGCCCAAGAAAATTACCTGAGGCCCAGCCTCTGAGGAAGCCTTTTCCAACCCAAAGGATACACTGTGCAGTGCTTTTGTTTTGACAAGTCCTGACTATAGCAAAACCTTTATAGTTCAGACTGATGCCTCAGACGTGGGTATTGGGGCAGTACTGAGTCAGACATCCAGCCAAGGGATGGATCACCCAATAGCATACCTGAGTAAAAAGTTACTTCCCAGGGAGCAAATATACTCCACGGTGGAAAAGGAGTGTCTTGCCATAGTGTGGGCCCTAAAGAAATTAGAGCCATACTTATATGGCCAGAATTTTGTGGTGCAGACTGACCACAGCACCCTGGTTTGGCTGATGCAGATGGGAAAGAACAATGGTAGATTGCTAAGATGGAGTCTTGCTTTGCAAGGGTATGATATGACAATCGTACATAGGGTTGGAGCCAAAAATCAGAACTCAGATGGGCTGTCTAGGGTCTGTGAGGAGTGAACTGATTTGGGAAGCTCATCCCATGTAGGAGATAGAGCTCCCAAATTCAGTCTAGGTGGGGAAGAATTGTGACACTTGGACAGCTGGTTCTGATCACTGTATCATTTTTTGTAATATAAAAATGGGCTATGGACTGTCTCTCATGAGAAATGCTGAAACTGCATATGAGTATCACACACACACACACACACACACACACACACACACAGGTTTTAGATACAAGGTGTTACATGGAAGGCCAGAAGCTAATTACAGAGGAAAACAGGCCTTGATCAAGGATCTCCTAATTATCTAAAGTTTATAATAGCTGTAGTTGCTAGAGGGAAATCATAAACGTTTATGACATCCAGAGGAAACACAGTTACATTTTCACATGGTGATACAAAGCATGTTGCTCCTCCATGAGATCTGGCAGAAAGACATACATGCTTTGATGTCTGTGTGAGAGAGGATACTGCTTAAAGATCAAATAAATATCTTTTGAAAAAGAAAATGTGTTGTGCTGATATCACAGAATATTAATTTACCTTCTGGAAGAGACAACCTGTTTTTGTATATATATATATATTTTTATATATTCTGACAGGGAGGAGCTAGGTGACCTCATGCAAAGAGGTGGGCAAAGCCGGCTTTTAAACAATATTCTGTTTTTTTTTTCCGAGAACACACTTTTATCTAGACTGACAAAGAAACACCTTTGAGTACTTTAAGCAGGTATTTAGAGAGAGAGAGAGAGAGAAATCTAAGTACTATAGTAGGAATTGTACTGTTAAAACCTTGTTCTTTTAATAGATTTGTATGCTTGCAAAATAATAGTTCTGTATTTTATGTTTTACATATTTTTTATCTATTTTAGTAAAACTCTATTTTTAGAGCCTACTTGGTCTGTCTTTGATTTCTATTCTTTTACAAGGGGAGTATATATGGTTAAATCAGACACTGTACATAAGCTTGAATGGTGATACCAAACTGGAAAAAGGTAAGTGTTTTAAATCTGAGGTCTTTTATTACAGTTTTTAAGGGTTCATTTCTGTACACCTGGTTAGGTACCCATAGTGAAAGATATATGGCTCCCTGAAGACAGAATTATCTGAGCCTGTACATTGGGTACTCTAACAAGAGGTTCACAGTTTGAATCCCTTCAAGACTTGAGACCAAAGGTTGATTTGAACCCCCAAACAGACGGGAGGGTTACCGTGTTTCTGATAACTGTTCACAAGACTGCGCTCAGAGGTTGGCACTTTGGGAGTATAGGGCTGACGTGCTGAGTGGGTTTGTGACACCCCTCAGGTTAAAAGACACTGGAAGTGGGTTATGCAATGGAGGGGATTCACATTCATGTGTTGTTCTGTCACTGTGTGGCCATGTGATGTTGTGCTCCATGTGCTGTTTTAACATGTGCCGTTGTGCTCCATGCGTTTAACTGCCCTTAGCTCTGTCCACATGCGCTATTCCGCACTATGCACTGTTATGGTGAATTCTCTGTCTTTTCATGGGCTATTATGTCCACACTGTTTTGCTTGTGCTATATTACATTAGACATATTGACCTGGTACCATCTGGGCACAATATTCTGTAGACGGAAAAAGCCATTCCAGACTACAGACAAAACTTCAGTCTCTATTGTCATGTCCCATATCCAGTATGACTCTCACATTCTTCACCTTAGAAGCAGCTGAAAGCCTAGTAGGACTAAGTGAAATCCTCATCTCCATTCCAGCAGCTGCCGCTCCCCCTATGGCCTGGCTTAATCACTAGGACTTCAGTTTTTTCAGGGTTAGGTCTCAGCCATCTCAATGACATCCAGTCTTGGATTTCATCCAGGCACCAATTAAGCATGTCAACAGCACCTGGAGTCCCAGGAGAAAAAGACATGTAGGGCTGGGTATCATCTGCATAGCAATGACTCCCAAGCCCACAATGTCTAATTACCTTTCCCAGGGGTAGCATGTAAACCGTGAACAGCATAGGCAACAGAATTGAGCCCTGAGGTACACCACAGGACAGAATCACCAGGTGCAATGAAAATCTTTCTAGCACTGCCTCTTGGTTTTATCCAGAGATAGGACTTGAACCAGCTCAAGACCTTGCCAGTGAGTCCTGCGTACTCCCTGAGCCAATCCAAGAACAACCCATGGTCCACAGTATCAAATGCTGATGAGAGATCCAGGAGGACAAGGCTTGTCCATTCTCCTTTATCCGTCACTCTGAGCAGGTCATTTTGTACCTAACTAGTACCATTTCTGTGGTATGCCTGGCTGTAAATTCAGGCTGAAGAGGGTCTAAGATGTCAAGGGCAGAGAGGTGTACCTCAAGCTGTAGTGCAACAACCTTTTCAATAGCCTTTCCCAGAAAGAGAAGGTTAGAGATTGGGTGGTAATTCACAAAGATGTCAAGGTCCAAAGATGTTTTTTTTCAGAAGAGGTTTCACCAGTTCATATTTAAGAGCTAGTGGGAACAACCCCTCTGATAAGGAGCACCATACTATTTCAGTGAACACTGTACCAGATGGTCTACACAACTCAGTACTAGTTATGTTAGGCCGGGGTCCAGGTTACAAAATGTTGATCGCAGCTTTGAAATTGCCCCGCAGACCTCCTCCATTGTCACTGGCCAAAACTCCTCCCAAGACCATTGATTGCATCCCTGAGCCACAGACCCTCACTGCTGGGCTTCCAAGGCCCAGTTGGAATAATTACAGCCTTGATGGAGGACACTTTATCTGAGAATAACCAAGCAAATTCCTTGAATTTTGGGGGTATAACTGCTCTCAAGGGCTCTAGACATGCAGGATGGAGAAGCCTGTCTACAGTCCAGAAAGAGCTAAGCTTGTCAGTTCCTCCCAACAGCAAGCTTTCTTGACAAAAAAAATCTACCTTTTTCCAAGTGATTACCTTCTGATATTCTTCATAATGAGACATTAGAACTAGTTTGTCCTCCCAAGCCTTGAACCTCCTCAAATGATGCTCCAACCTCATCCCTTGGTTTTTAACACTGTCAACTCACCGTTAAACCACAGCGAGCTAAGATGTGATACCAGGGGATATACACAGACTGGCACTATGCAGTCATAAGCCTCAGTAACCACCCTATTATAGGTCACCACTGTGGGCTCTGTACCCCCAGCTCATGCTGACATTTCTGAGGTGTTCAGAACAGCCATCAGTCTATCTGGTCCAACCTCTTTCAAAGGGAGGTACTGGACCACCTCCACAGGGGATGGACTACAAGGGAGGGTCTGAAACTGAACCTGATCACACAGTGATCTGACCAACTGACTGGATCAATCTCGAGTCTATTAGCCTTAAGCCTCAGGGAGAATGTCTGGTCCAATTCGTGACCATGTTGGTGGGTCGCTGAAGTAATGACTTGTGTGGGCCCAGATCTTCCATGTTCTGGTAGAAATCTTTACCAAATTGCAAACATTCATCATCCACAGAGGCTTTGAAATCACCCAAGAAAAGCCATCTTGGCAATTCCAACACTAGGTCAGTGATGAAAGATGCAACTTTCTGCATAAACTCCCCCTCATGACCTGGAGGCCAGAACACAAGGAGGGTTCTGCAGCCCCCACCCAGACCACTTCGCATGGTCATGCGTTTAAATGATATACCATTGTAAAGCAACACTCTTACAGTGAAGCTGCTACAGCGACAGCAACCTGTCTACACACACAGTGTTGATCTGGTTGCTGTAGCGATGCCAGAGCCATTGACTCCAGAGTTTGATCGCGCTCCCCCAAGATCCACCCCCCCCAGAGTTGGCATTCTTAAGTCCCTCTGTATGAACACCGATAGTGTGTTGGTGCATTTTCTGGTCAGGGACCGGAGTCAGCAGTGTCAAGGATGTCGCTGACCATGTGTCACTGTAGGGGAGGACATTCCTGTTGCTGTGGCAACATGGAACCCATTTAAATGACCCAGCATCCCCAACTGTTTGTGCCATCAGATTCTGCTCAGATCTAAAATGGGTGGCCATATTCCTCCCCTACAATCCCTCCTTGGGCAGTGAACAACTGAGAATCCAGCTGGAACCACTGGCTCTAGAACTGGACCAGCGTTGTCCCCCAGTCAGGTCTCATTAATGCAAGCCAGATCAACAGAGGAAATAAGATCTGCCATAATTGTAGTCTTTTTCCTCATCAATCTAGCATTAGATAGCACTGCTCAAAGCAGATGAAATGATTCAGAAGGCCTCTCAACTGTCTGCCCACTTGGTCTGGTGGGATCCCTGGGAACAGGGGCCAAACACATCTGGCCTCTCTCTAATCCTCATCTTACCCCAGCATGTCTCCTGGTCCTCGCTACCCTGATAAGCACAGCTCTCTCAGGTCTCCCCAGTCCCTGTGCTTTCCTTCTGCCTTTCCTTGCCATTCCCTCCTCCCTGCACCAATGATACCCTTTGGCCAGTGAGGGGGTGATCAAAGGGATGCAGATCCTTGAGCTGGGTCAAGGAGTAGCTGAGCCTGAGGGGCTGATGCAGGCAGCCCATTCTAATACATTAATATCACTATCCTGCTATAGCTAACCCCAACTCAAAACACATCCTCCCACACCACTACTAAAATTCAACTAATAAAACCAAACCCCTTTACCCCAATGCACTTCCATGCACCCTCACTAAGAAGACAGCATAAAAGTTAATGAACGCCGGCCGTCAGAGCTGCAGTTGGATTTATGCTCATGACACCGGTGTCCCAGGTTAGGGAGCAGACTTGGGTTGCTGGAGGGCCTGCTGGGGGAGGAGGCTTGAGTGTCCCTGGACTGCTCACTTTCTCCAGTGGGAGGGAGGGGGATCAAGGTCTGCAGCTTACCTGACCCTAGTCGGAGGCCCGAGGTACAGCAAGTTCTGCAGCTTGTAGGAGGGACCAGCGAGGGCTGTGTGGTGGACATCAGCACATAGTGCCTTAACATCAGGCAGCACATCACACAGGAAGGAAACAAGGGAAAATGGCTGGCAACACCTCCAGTAGATGGAACACCAGCCCTGATCCCCAATGCCTCCTGCCTGGCCTGGAACCAGCATCCCAAAGAAATAAAGGAAGTACAGAGTGTTTGGGCCCCACCTTGACCCTGCCTGGGGGTAGAACCAAGGCTCCATGGGGGTGGACTACTCCAGGGAGCAGGTAGGAGAGAGGGGACTAATAAGGCAGATGGTGTCTCCCAAAGAGTGGAGTACCATGGGGCCTGGGGGGTATAAAGAAAAGAAAAAAAAGTTAATGAACCACAAGTGTTCGCTCTACAATGACTATGGGTGCAGAGGTACAGATGTGCAGGGCCCTATGCCAAGAGAACTGTTGTCTTCACTATTTTTATTTATTTAGTTATTGAAAAGTGTCACCAGGAAAGGTATACTGAGCAACAATTTGCTCATTTCCAGGTGCGTCCTGGGGGAAAAAGGGAGTGGGAGTAACAACATGTTTAATAATCATCTTAGCAAACATACTATACAATTTCAACACATACATATGAGGTTACATTTAAAGTGCTTTAGGCTACAGATATATGCAGAGAGACCATACTGCATTAGGGGAAAAGGGAGTGGGAGTAACAACATATTAGACATTCTACTAGGATACTATACTTATATATAACATTAATGTAGCATAAGAGCTAAATATTAGCAGTGCATTAGGCAATTACAGTTGTACACAGTTATCTCAACTGCCACAGGTAATGCAAGATCAAGATTTCAAGTTAGCAGGACAATTGAGGGATAATAGTGTAGGTTATCAGGGGGTAAACTTAAACACAAATACAAGTGTGAGAAACAAAGTTGTGTAGAGATGTTGAGATGGATGAAGGGGAAAAAGAGTTTCTAATTTGTTGGGGGAGAGAGTTCCAAAGTTTAAGGAAGCGGTGAGAAAAAGCAGCCTGTCCAACAGAGGTTTATTGGAGAGGGCCACCATGGTCCATGTGTCATAGGATCTAAGGTAGCGTGAGGGAGTGGAGGGAGGAATATGAAGGAAGAGAGGTAAGATGGAAGAGAGCTAAATCAGAATTTGGAGATAAATTTAGGACAATGGGAATGCTGCCTATTTTCAAGAGAGGGAAATGCAAGAGATCTGTTGATATCACAGTGGTGGGGGGCAAGGCAAAATGGCAGAAGGAGTAGAAAAGAGTGTCCAAACCGGTTACCACTATATGGTATCCATGCCCATGTGGACAACCTTACAGCTTTCATTCCCTGGCTGGGGGGTGCATAACAGCACCATCCACCACCCATATCCCATCCAGCTGGGCTACTGAGCTCACCTCAGAACTCAGCTTACCTGCACAGAATCACAAAACATACCTGCTGGAGTCAAGACTGGCACTACACTCAAAATTTCTTAAAAATTACATATTTTATTTTGACCCTAAATTTTCAAGATACAGTAGTTGTTTTATGACTCCCCTCATAAACATGACAAGTAGCATTTATAGTATATTGGTCAAAACACCATTTTGCCCCAGAAGTGTGAAAACACATCTCTTCCAGGATTTAAAAAATGACAGCTGTCACATTTATGAGGTGGTGTGGAAAAATAGCTATGTTGAAAGTTTGTAGTGAAAATATTGAACGTTAGCGAAGTTATGAGTGAACATTGGAAGTCTGCAATGTCCACTCATAACCTGGGCAATTTATCATATTTGTACACTGCATTTTCAGCATAGCCTTCTTATTACCCCATCTCATGAACCTGGTAGGTCAAAATCTTCAAATCTCAACTCAAATATCATTCTGTGCCACAGGTATGAAAACATATTTTGGCTGGGATTTGAAAAATTAAAGTTGTTACATTCATGAGACATTGTGGAAAAATTGCTTTGTTGAAAATTTGAGGTCAAAATATTTAAAATTATTAAAGTCATGAGTGAGTGTAGAAAAATTTCAACTTGTGCTCATAGCTTTGTCATTCTTGAATATTTTGACTCCAAATTTTCAACATAGCCTTCTTATGAACCCCACCCCATGAGCAATGGTGGTGAAAGATTTCAAATCCCATCCAAAATGTGATTTTGCAAAGTGACTGTGAAATTGCCCTTTGGGCCACATTTGCATAATACCACCACCACTGGTCATGAGGTGGGGCACAAAAAGGCCATGTTGAACATTTGGGGTCAAAATATGTAAAAATGACAACATTTTGAATCAAAGTTCAATCTCCCCCCATTGAAAATACATTATACTGCACTTGTCTACACTTGCCTTATTTTCTCATATTGCAGTCAGCGGTTCCAGCAGCAGGATGTGTCTGAGATCAGAGAGTGGATCTACACTGTGGGACATGCTCAGGAGAGTGAGGGTGTGTGAGGAGTGTGTGGGTGTGTGGGGTGGTGGGTGTTCAGTGGGAGGCTGGATGGGGTGTGTGTCTGGGGTCAGATTGGCAAGAGACCTTTTTATTTTGAAGAGGGTTAAAAAAAGAAAAATATCATTGAGGGATGGTTTTCCTCATTACAGGGGCTATTCTGACACTGGAGATTGGGCACTCCAGTGTTGGATTACAATTTGGCAGTACTGGGGATTGGTACCTCAGTACAGCTACATACACAATGGGAATGGGGCGTGAGACCTGGAAGGGGGTTCAAGAGAAGCAGTACTGAGGTGGGCACCCCAATCTGCTTGTAAAATATATAAATAAAAGAAAACATTGGGAAAGGGGGGAAGGTGACCTAGAGGGATGGGGGGGGGAGAAAGAAGCGGTACTGTGGGTGGGTACCCTGGTCCACTTAAGAAATAAAGTAGATAGATAGGTTGGTAGGTAGGTAGATAGATAGACAGATAAACAGACAACAAGAGAGACAGACAGAGAGAACAGGGGTTTGGCAGCTTACTGTTCTCACTGCAGCCTGCAGCAGGACTCTGGCTGTGGCTGCCAAACTCAAGAAACTCCCACTCTTCTCACACAGAGAACATGGTTGAATGGCTCCTCTTGCTAAGCTGAGCATCCTGGAAGTTAGGGTGCCCAGAAAAGATATTTCTAGCAAGTTATTTAAAAAACCAACAGCAGAATCAAGCTAAAAGGGTCCATTTGGCTAGGTTCAACTGTTTTTTAAAAAATACATATTTTTATGTATTTGTAATGTTGTGGCTTAAAAGAAAGACAATCATCGCAATTGGTATTTTTTCCTACACAAGAGGTAAAGCATAAAAATAAGTGTGCACACAGTCTTCTTTTTATGTTTGCTTGCGACCTCACAACATTTTGGAGGTGTGTGACCCTCCTGTCCAATGCAGTGCTCCGTTTAGCAGGTGCAACCCTACTGCACCAATGGATGCACAAGCTGTCTATGATGGCAGTTCAGCTGCAGTGGTCTTCAGTTCAAAGAAAATCACAGCTGCAATCAGTGGTGGTAATGTGTGTGTATTTAGCATATTGACATCACGCAATTTCTCCAGCCCTCCTGCACGTTGCTGCCAATGAAATCCCTCCCGCTTCCTCCCTCTGCAGCTGTCCTCCCCGCTCCCTCATTCCCTGGCTCACTCTGGCTGCAAAGAAATCCCTGCTGCTTCCTCCCTCTGGTGCTGTCCTCCCTGCTCCCTCATTCCCCGACTCACCCTCCAGCTACAAAAGAAATCCCTCCCACTTCCTCCCTCTGCTGCAGTCATCCACACTCCCTTGTTCCTTGGCTCATCCTCCAGCTGGTCAGGTTTTCCTTTTTGTCGATGGGGTGCCTAATCCCTGTTGGCTCCAGTCCCCCCCCAAAAAAACACCCAGGTGGCATGCTGGGAGCCCACCCCAGCGTAGCAAATGTCCCTGTAATTAAGAAAATCTTCCTGTGATGTGTTTTTAATTTATTTTTACCTGTAAAAGAAAAAATGGTCCCTCATTGTCTGCTGTGGCTCCCGCACCCAACCTGCACCCGCCCTTTGCGCACTCCACCTCCCCACACTCTCACTTACCCCATACTTACCTCCGGAGACCGGCGCAACGATCTTCGGTGGAGCGGGAACACGTCTGCACTCTTCGACCATTGACTGAAGAAATGCCGGTAAGCTGTATAATGGCATAAATGGTTTTTTTTTCAACTTAGGTGGATATCTCAGCCATTTTGTGACATTTGGCACCAAATTTTCAACATGGGGTTCTTGGGACTCCACCTCATGAATTCAGTCACTGTCATGTCATTATTAGGTCCCAAAAGGTGATTTCACGGTCACTGCATGGAATCACCTTTCCGGACCGATTAATGAAATGACAATGTCACTGTTCATGAGGCTTGCTCCCAAAGAGCCAAAGTTGCAAATTTGGTGGAAAAATTCCAAAAAATGACTGTGTGTTTCCATGCACGCTCATAACTTCGAGAATTTTTAATATTTTCACTCCAGATTTTCAATATTGCCATTTTTTCACACTTCCTTATGAACAGTACAGCTGTCATTTTTACATTTGCCAAAATGTGTTTTCGCACATCCGGTGCGCAATGGCGCGGTCACTGTGGGAAATCAATGTTTGGGTCAGATTAAGAAAATCACAGTGACACTGTTCATGAGCGGAGGTCCCAAAATGCTTATGTTGAAAATTTGGTGACAAAATTCCACAAAATGACTATGTTATGAACATGCATTGCACAGTTTCCATGCACACTCATAAGTTCAAGAATTTTTTATATTTTTGGTTCATATTTTCAACATTGCCATTTTTGCACACCTACTTATGAACAGTACAGCTATCATTTTTCAGATTCTGCCTGAAATGTGGTTTCACATATCTGGCGCACAATGAGTGCGGTCACTGTGCAAAATCAACGTTCGGGACAGATTAAGAAAATCACAGTGCCTCTGTTCATGAGCAGAGGTCCCAAAATGACTATATTGAAAATCTGGTGTAAAAAAAACCAAAATAATTGCATTATGGGTGTGTGTTGCGCAGTTTCTATGCATGCTGGTGACTTCACCAATTTTTTTATATTTTCACTCCAGATTTTCAACAATACCATTTTTTTACACCTCCTCATGAACAGTACAGCTGTGATTTGTTACATCCTGTTTGAAATGTGTTTTCACACCTGTGGCATCAAATGGCACAGTCGCTGTGCAAAATTACCTTTCAGCTAATGAACTGATAATGTCACTGTTCATGCGGTGGAGTCACAAAAAGCCCATGTGGAAAACTTGAAGTGAAAATACCAAGAAATGCCCAGAGTGTTAGGGTTTCTGACCATAACACCCTGCCCTGTAGGGACTGACAGGTGTCAGGGGTGTGACTTGAGATTGTCGACAGTAATGCTCACGCCATTCCACCCCACCCCCACCCCATCCTGCAGCCAGTGACAGGCATTGAGGTGTGCCTTGGACTCTTAAGCCCCAAAGTTCACCCCATTCTCCTATACAGCACCCATTTCAGCATATTTCCTTATGGAATGGGGTGACTATAAAGCTGAACACCCCAAGGCACACCTCAACACTTGTCAGTGTCTGCAGGGTAGGGTGAGGTGAAATGGCATGAGCATTATGGGCGATGACCCAAAGGCACACCCCAATGCCTGTCCATCTCTGCAGGATGGGAGTGGGGTTGGCATCACTTCAATGCCATTCCTATTCTGCATCTGTCTAACTCCTGCACTTCCAATGCTATTACCAGCAAGCAAACATTCGGCATTGTCAAATGCTTATTTTTTTTACCATTTGCATTTATTAGTTAACTAAATAATTTCTATAACTCTGGAACCCTATAATGTTTTTTCACGAAACCTTCCAAAGGTACACCCTTGGCATAAGCCCCTTCAAGCCTAAAAATGTCATGAAAAAATTCCAAACCATCTAGTCTGTAGGTGAGAGCACACACATACACACACACACAATGCATGCACACATGCACTCTCATGCATGCGCGCGTGCGCGCACACACACACACACACACAAACACAAACACAAAACAATATTAAGAATAGGGAAATCAAACTTTTTTTCACATTTTTTGGCACTCCCTATCTTGAAAACTGAACAAGATGCCATCATGAAACTGTTCTCATCTTTATTTTTTATTTTTATTTATTTATTTATTGAAGATTCGGAAAGTACCTTTGAGTCAAGGACTCATTTACAAAGGTTCCGCATCAGAGTAGACAAATTACAGTGACAGCATAATTACAGGTTCAGTACAATAAGACAAGTCTTGAGACTGACAACCTGACAGGGCATGCCAAATTTTGTGGATTCTGTCAAACAATCAAAAGTCCATGGGATACTTGATTCCTATAATAAAGGTATGGTCCCAGCCAACCAGAATAAATCAGATATGAATAATGAAAGAGACAGTTTAGTTCATTGTAGTGCATCCACATTTTCTTCTTTTCAACAGACTGAAATTCAAATGTTTATCCATTTTCGAGCAAACTGAGTAATTCAAATTCTCTTAATTTGTTTTCTCTTTTTGCTCTGCTCTGAGCAGTAATGGAGATTTTGAGATGCCAGAGAAGGAGTGTCTCCACATCAGAGCACAAAGAAGAAGCCTGGAGTTAAATTAATAAAGAGTTTAATTTTAAAACACCAGAGAGGGAGTGTTTCAAAAAATTAGAGAAAAAAGAAAAAAAAATAAGAGAATTTTAATTACTTAGTTTGAAATTGGAAGTGCACACTTTTGGATTTGTAACAAGCCATTCTCTGATGAAGAGATAAGATTATCTTGAAATGCTGGATAGCCATTTGAATTTCAGGCTGTTGAAAATAATAAAAAGTGGATGTACTTCAATGAACTGAACTGGTCCTTTCATTATTTATTTTTGTCAAACAATGCCAAAGTTATTAAGGTGTAAAAATTGGGGTTTAACATTAAATATCCTACTTAACCCTAACTATAGGATGCTACTGTGCCCCTATGAAATATGAATATTAGGTAAAATAAAACAAATGCCTTTGATGGATGGTAAAAGACTGTGAAGGCCAAGATGATTCCCTGTAATCATTTTTTATGTGTTTTACATGTTTCTAGATGCATTTGAGGGCAGTGGTATTACGTAATTTGGAAAGCTATGGGGAGGACATAGTAATGGCCATTGATTTAAAGTGTAGTCTGCAGAAGAGTATAAGCCCTTAGATCAGCATTCAATGTTAAGTATTACTGCACCTCCACACTAGGCTGTAGCAGTGTTAGTGACATGCATTAGAACACCACAAACATAGCAATCCATGGCAGTGGCATGCCAACACCACCTGCTCGAAGGAAGCTAAAGTAATACATATTCTGTTGGGTCTGCATCACTAAAAATCATATAAAACAAAACAGGTAATACAGGAAGGCTAAAAAAGATAGAGCTGGGGTAGTGTGGAAACAAATGGCACCAGCAACTGGCTTTTGATTTTAAACAGAAGGTGGTGATTGGTTTGTATTGTCAGACAGTTGAGTGCCTGATTTGTTTAGACAAATTGAACCAGAGATGTTCTGGGGTTCAGGTCCTCAGTTGAGCAACGAACCAATGCAGCATGAGAGAAATCAATTAAAACAAATTGGTCTGAAGGGCAGGCAATGGTACCACACTCAATTGGTTAAAAAATACTTTAAGTAGAGGGAAATCTTGTTTACTTTGTTATTTGTAAGAGTACTTTATTCATTCAGTGTACCAATCAAATATTTCTACAAGTAGTGACTATGTCATATAATGTTTTGTTAATCCATGAGAGCTCCCATCACCAACATGATCAGCAGGAAGAAGTGAATGCATGCTGGGAACATACACACTGACCCTGATGTTTCACTGTGCATGTGCATACAGTATATTCTTCAAATCCTAGCACTCTCCATCCACTACTGACTCTAAATAGTCAGCCTCATGCATGTAGGTTAAGGGTGCAGGTTGCCATAGCTGCACACTTACTCCTCATCGGTACTGAATGAGTTAGATGTTTCTAATGTTTTTAACCTTTTCCTTCTTAGGTGATGGTTCTAGTTCTCTAACATTCTTTCCAGTCCATCACTACATCTGCTATTGCTAGTTGAGAGTAGGTAGTGAAGTTGCTTTGAAAAGCTATGCAACTGCTTTGATGACAGCTAACAGTCTTCAGCATACTACACATATTGACAAGTTTTCTGTAACTTTCCATTAAACAGCATTTAAAATTTACCATTCAAAATTAAAAAAGCAAAATAAAATTATACTTCTAATAAAGAACGGGCACAAGCTACATAATCTATGTTGGTTAGAGGGACCTCTTAGTAAGAAGCACCTATATGTGGATGCCATTGAGAAGCAATTAAAGGCAACATTTCTGCCTTGAGGAGGTGACCAGGAGGGCTATGAAACATGGGAGGCATGAAGCACAGTCATATCAGCTTCTTTCATATATAAAAACTAAAATACCAGTTAGGATTAAACATTCAAGATGGTGAATGAATTTACACTCCCAAGCATTGTGGTTAGCTATACATGTGTTTGGAGCAGACTTCTCCTGCTGTAATTTTTTTTACTCTCTCTACAGGAGTGAGGTCTCATTGAGAACTTTTTTTTTCTGCTTTAATTTCATCCCGTGTTAAACACAAATGTAAATGATACCTGACTACCTGAGCTGTAAGGTAAGCTGGTGGAAAGAGCCAGAAAATGACATCTTCAGTGAGACAAGGCAATAACAAGTGGGAGGGAGGGCTCACAACTGAAAGTTATCACCTATCAATTATTCATTGCATAAACAAAGAACTGTATAGGCTCCTAGTCCAGAGGTAGCAGAGGATTAGGTTATATAAAAATACTGGCATGGAAAATGAAAAAATGGATGTTATTCATAAACAATGGAGGCTTTTGCTGGCATGAAAAAGGTCACTTAATTATTTAACAGTTTCATTATATTAATTGCACTAAAGTTTGACAATACAGTTTTATATGGTTCGCATTTTAGATTACACACAAAAAAGGCATAACTTTAAGAAACAGTGACAGTAATTTTAGATTTTAGGTTATGTGAGTCTATGAATAATGAAACAAATATCCTTTGATGCTGGTTAGAAAAAAGCTGTCTACAGGAAAAGAAACCTGCAGCTACTGTACATAACAAAGTGCTTTTGAGGTTATACTTAGCCTAAGTAATGTAATCTAAAAGTAGTATAAATCTTTATTTTTTGACAGATAAAAGGTTAGGGCCACCATGGTCCTATTTTCAAAGTTGTCCAGAGTAATGACATATGTACTGTATTATTTTTTCAGAGAACAGTTAACTGTGGAATATAAAAACAAGAATAAACTTTGATGTCTCCATGTGCGAGTCCATATTGTTCATCATTCACTGAAGATTTTGTTTTGAGAAATATTTAATGTTTTTTTTTTGGTGGGGAGAGCAAATTTCAAGAATGGGTTTTCTCATCAAATGTTTTGGAATGTCTCAATACAATAGAGAGGAACAATAATGTTATACATTCACATACTCATTTATTCCATAATTAAAACTTTAAATATCATTTAAAGATCTAAATATACAGAAACTAATGTTTCAAAACTTTTTCAGACCCATTGATTGCACGGATAGTACTGCATAGATGGTTCAGGCTCTGTATGTTCACCCAGCTAATGATGAGGAGTGCAATGAACACAGCATACTTAGAGGGGCCCAAACACTCACTAGTATGTCATCATGTTACATGCAAGTGCAGAAAGTGGAGACTTGCTTTACTGTTGGATTATGATTATTGTTGTTATTATTATTACTATTCATACAATTTGTATTCCCCCCAAAATGTCATGAGGAAACACTCAGTGGCTAAACTTAACCTTCTCAAAGAGTTGTTTTATTCTCTTCATTACCGTACCCCCAAATGGAGCTGAAGTTTTTGTGCCAGTGCCACTTTCTCAAGATAGGAAAAATGGTCAGTCTTTTGATGTCTTATCAAAATATTAAGTGCGAACATTTTCTTTGCCAGATAAGTGGTCCTTTCATAAAGTAATGGGTCTTTTGCCTTTTAAGCAAAAATGCATGGCTTTGCTGTGGACTGTGTCTCCTTGGCTGTGTAGAGCAGCACACAGAGGTTTATCAAACTTAATGTTCCATTAAGATGCTAAGTGATGGACCATCTCCTAACTTGAGGAAGTAGCACTGGCCAGAAAACATTAGCCCCAGCTGGTGGTATGGATTTTGAAAATGATAAAAGACACTATTGGAAGTAGAAGTTTGGAAACCAGTATAAGTTTGGAAAGTCAGCTATTTCTCATGAAAAGTACTAGCTGTGAACTGCTTCTGCATCACTGAAGACCACACTGTTGTAAGTGAGGGGCAGTTTGAAACCCACTCACTTGCTAATTCACCCAAAAAGGGAAAGGGTTAGATTGTATAGATTGATAGAGAAAGAAACACAATAAAATCCTTTCCCATGTTTGCTAAACACTTACACCTTTACCTGCAAGGTCCAAAACAGATAATCCCAATGTTTGTATGTTCATCTGTCAGTCTGCCTGTCTGTCGTTCCATCAATATATCTGTCTGCTTGTCTGCATTTTTGAACAACTGGTTTAAAGTAAAAAAAAAAGTATTTTTAGGGAGTCCAGACATCAATACAGAATAAATAATATGTTATAATTTCTGGAAGTATTTCGTATTTTAAAACAAGCATTTGTCAATGCCGAATGTTTGCTTGCTGGCATTGGCATTGGTAGTGTAGGAGTTAGAGAGATGCATAATAGGAATGGCAGTGAAGTATTGAACTGAAGCCAACCCCACCACCACCCTGCAGAGACTGACAGACATTGTGGTGTGCCTTTGGGTCGTCAGGCATAATGGCCACGCCATTTCACCACACCCTACCCTGCAGACACTGACAAGTATCACGGTGTGCCTTGGGGTCTTTGAGCCTTGTGCTCACCCCATTCGATAAGAAAAAACAGTGAGATGGGCACAGTATAGGAGAATGGGGTGAACTTTGGAGCCAAAGAGTCCAAGACACACCTTGATGCCTTTCAGTGGCTGCAGGGTGTGGGTGTAGGTGGACTGGCATGAGTATTACAGGCGGCAATCCCAAGTGACATCCCTGATGCCTGTCAGTCTCTACAGGGTGGGGCGTTATGGTCAGAAACCCTAATGCCCCAGGCATTCGTTGGTATTTTCACTCCAAATTTTCAACATTTTTTTTTGTGACCCCCACCTCATGAACAGTGGCAGTATCAGTTTGTTAGCCGAAAGCTGATTTTGCACAGCGACTATGCCATTTGGCACCACAGGTGCAAAAACATATTTCAAACAGGATGGGAAAAATGACAGCTGTACTGTTCATGGGGAGGTGTAAAAATGGCAATGTTGAAAATCTGGAGGGAATATATAAAAAAAACAAAGTCACGAGCATGCATAGAAACTGTGCAACACACATCTGTAATGTAATTAGTTTGAGGATTTTTTACAGCAGATTGTCAACACAGGCATTTTGACACCTCTGCTCATGAACAGTGTCACTGTCATTTTCTTAATCTGTCCCGAACACTGATGTCCCACAGTGACCACACATTTCTGCACCAGAAGTGCAAAAACACATTTCAGGCAGGGTGTGGAAAATGACAGCTGTACTGTTCACAAGGAGGCATGGAAAAATGCCAGTGTTGAAAATCTGGACTGAAAATAGTACAAATTTATGAACCTACAAGGGTGCGTAGAAACTGAGCAATGCACGCTCGTAACACAGTCATTTATAGGAATTTTTTCACCAAATTTTCAACATAACCATTTTGAGACCTCTGCTCATGAACAGTGTCACTGTGATTTTCTTAATCTGTCCCAAACATTGATTTTGCACACCGACTGCTCCATTTTGTGCTACATGCGTGAAAACATATTTTGGGTGAGATGTGAAAAATGACAGCTGTACTGCTCATAAGGAGATGTGGTAAAATGGCAATGTTGAAAACCTTGAAGTCAAATATGAAAAATTTGTGAACCTACGAGCCTGCGTAGGAACTGCTCAATGCATGCTCGTAAAACAGTCATTTTTAGGAATTATTTCATCAAATTTTCAACATAGCCATTTTAAGACCTCTGCTCATGAACAGTGTCACTGTGATTTTCTTAATCTGTCCCAAACATTGATTTCGCACACCGACTGCGCCATTGTACGCTACATGTGCAAAAACACATTTTGGCCGACGTGAAAAATGACAGCTGCACTGTTCATAAGGAGGTGTGGTAAAATGGCAGTGCTGCAAATGTGGAGTGCAAATATTAAAAATTCATGAACTTACGAGCGTGCATAGGAACTGCGCAATGCACACTCATAAAACAGTCATTTTTAGGACTTTTTTCACCAAATTTGCAACATGGGCTTTTTGAGAGCCAGCCTCATGAACACTGGCACTGTCATTCCATTAATCAGTCCCAAAAGGTGATTCCATGCAGTGAATGTGAAAACACCTTTTGGGGCCAATTAACACCATGACAGTAATAGTGTTCATGAGGAGGGGTCCCAAAAAACCTATGTTGAAAATCTGGAGCCAAAATTCCGAAAAATGCCTGAGATATGCATCAAAGTTGAAAAAAACTCTATTTATTCCATTATACAGCTTACCGGCATTTCCTCAGTTCGCGGTCGGCTTTGAAGAGTGCAGACGTGTTCCTGGTCCACGAAGATCGTTGAACGGACTGGAGGTAAGTATGGGGTGAGGGGGGTGGGAGGCAGGGTGCGCAGAGGGTGGGCGCAGGTGGGGGAGGAGGGGCAAGGAGACCACGAGGGACTGTTTTTTTTGTTTTCAGGTTGTTTTTTTAGCAGCATGATGACACAGGATGTTTGCCATGCTGGGGTGGGCTCCCAGCATGGCAGCTGGAAGGCTGTTTGGGGGGGCATGGAACTGACGGGGGATTGGGCACCCCCGTCGGCCATAACAGTTTTTACCACGCTGGGGTGGGCTCCCAGCATGGCACCTGGAAGGCTGTTGGGGGGGGGAGAGCGCACTTCAGATCATCTGAAATGCAGTGCCGTACAGTTGAAAGGGAGAAAGAGCACGCTTCAGTTATCTGATCGTGCTCACTGAAGCTGCTCTTTCCCTTTCAACTATACAGCACTGCATTTTGGATGATAACACTATGTTTCTTGCACATGGGTGCAAGCAAACATAATGAGTAGGCAAACTCCTGAAAGTTAATTGACTGAAGCAACATCTGACACATGATGCTATCTCATATGCCATCATGGTGCTGTTGTGCTGAGATAACAACATACAGTAGGTAAATGTCACTTTCAGCCAATCGGATTTTAACATTTTTGAAACTCATTTTATAACTTGGGATATCATCTCTTTTCAGGTGGCTGAAGGCACTCTGTTTCATCTCATGCCTCACAGTGCACATGAGGCATGAAGCTGCCTATTATGTTCACCACACTGTATCATAAATTTTCACTTAAGAAATTTACATAAACAATGATAGAACAACTTTTACAATTCTTAATGGCATCACAAAGACATTGCACTGTATTAAAGTTTCACCAGTTGATCTGCCCAAAAGCCTAATGATAAGGTAAAGGGAAGGGGGAAATTGTTTAATCAGGAAAGCCACACTAAGCCAGAGTTTGTTTCCAGGTGCAACCTGGGAGCACGAAGAAGTTAAGTGACTTGCTCAGGATCCCACAGTATGCAAGTGGGGGCTCATGCTATTCAAACCTAGATCTCCAGGTTTGCAGCTCAGTGCCCTTAACCACTATACTATACTGCCTCAAGGCAGTGTGGTTATCATTCTGACAACCCAGGTTCAAGCCTTGAGCCCTGCCTGTAAAACATCAGGTGACAGAAGCAGTGCTGAACATCTGTCTCAGACACTCTCTGTTCTGGGAAGGCTGGAGACCTCTTGCTATTTTAAGACTACCCCCTGATGCCTCTGGCATTATGCAGGATATGGACGTATGATGCACTGGCATCATAGGTCCAGTCCTGTGCCTACAAGTGTCTGAAGGAATGTGATGGGTGGGCCTTGCCCCAGCTTACCTGTAATTGAAAAGAAAGGTTTCTTGTGTCAGGATTTGCTTTATAACTCAGCTGATGTCAATCAAATCATTGGATTTTTTTTTTCTGAAAACATGTAAACACTTATTTTTCTAAATAAAGAAGCCCCTTTAGAAGCATTGTGTCTTATTGGTTACATAATGCACTCTTAACACAGTTTTGATGAAACTGAAGGTCACTTAGCTTTTTCTCATGCCTTACAACACTTCAAAAGCTAGTGGTAAGACCTGCCTTACTGTAAAGTCCATCCTGGAATCTCTTATGTATCACTATGTATACAATGTAGGTAGCAATGTCACTGAGCAAATAAAATGGTTGTTTTCCAAGAATCTAACCCAGGAGAAAAATAATTGTGTTATTCTCATGCTGGTTCAAAAGCAGCTATTTTTCACTTGCTTACATCATATTTCATGTAAACTGTCAGTCCACTTGACTGACATAGTATTCCAGCCAATCTGATGCCAAGTTGACCTCTGTGTTGCAACTGATAGTAATGCTGCTTAAAATTTGTCAACCCCGCTCCAACCACTGTTTCGGTTTCCCTCTTCAATGTGGTCCTCAACAACTTAAAAAGAAAATGTACTGTAAGAAATAACTGTTAACAGATTTACAGTAAGCACACTGTGCCAGCAGTATTTTAACATGTTTTCCCCCAATGCACTCTGTGATTCCTTCTTTATGCAGCTGGCTGCATTTCAAGCTGTCCGCACTTCACGCTTGCTTGTAGCTTGAAACAGCTGGGGAAAAAATGCATCCTAGAGTTACCCATGACGTTTCTTCACAACTTTTCAAGCATGCAGTTATGCAGATATATTGGGAGGGGGAGAAGAGAATCACATTATCTTTGTCATGCATCTGATCGCACTTTTAGCTCACTTAGTATTACAAGGTGGATGGCCACACTTTACTGTGTGCTCGCTCATGACTCCAAACAGTCATGGGAAAAAACCCTTAGTCTTTCTCGAAAACATTAAAAACCTTTTTTATGTATGTAGCTATATTGGGAGAAAGAGAGACTCTTTATTTTATCGCAACTGTAGTTCTTGCGCCCGCTGTGGCGCCTACTGGTGGGGGCATCCGGCAGCTGGCCCTGCCTGCGGGGAGAGCAGCAGGCTCACTCGCATGAAGAGGGGCCTGGCATGGCCATAACCAACCCACTGGAGAGCTCCCCTGTCCCTGCCAGCCGGACCAGTGCCAATCCCCCCCAGTGCGATTCCACAACAGTCCTCCCAGTGAGGCAGGGCATGGCCATCAAGCTGCACTGTTGTGCCCAGACCATTTTTCTTTTTTTCCCTCAGTGGGAGTGCAGACATGCAATGATGTCTATGCACAAGCGAGCAGATGTCTGCCGGACTCCCCCCGGTGCTAATCACCGCGCACCTGCAGTGCCTCCGGGGCATCCCCAGAGACTGCCAGAGCACGGTGTGGATCCACCCTTTCTCCAGAACTAGGAGAGCTGTCATCGGATACTCAATCCTAGTCCTCCCCTGCTGACCCCTGATGACCAGGGCTCATTTCCAAACCCGGGCCACTGGCGTGAAGTGAGGTGTGGCATCCAGCGCCTCAACCCTCAGCACCACTGGGCCATGGAAGAAGGAGAGACTTTGTTTGTTGGGGGTAGGGGGCCACAGCACACTTGAATACCCAAAGCATTGTATACACAGAGCATATCATGTCCTGTGTTCCAGTATGCTATTTCTTTCCATTTGTGAGGGGATGAGACTTTCATAATTCAATGATGGACATAAATGGCATATTGGAACACAAGGCATTGTATATTCCCTATGTAATCAATTATGTATACTCTGGAATATTGTAACAGTATTGTGATTTTGGAAAGGACTTACGGTCTATCTACTCAACCCCTCCTGACACATGGTAGTGATTTTGCCTAAACTGAGTATGGTCACAGGTCCAGTAATGTCACTGAAGTTATGTAACACTCAATGCCATTTTATTTCAGGAATCTGGCTTGTCCTTATATGAAATTCTGAACCAGCTGGCTCTTAGAACCTCACTGGGAAGGCTATTCTACATGTTATCCATCATCTGGGTGAAGTAATGCTGACTACAGTAATGTTTCCCCTTATTGTGCCCCACCCACACACATTTGAAGGTATGTCTTCTTGTCCTGCTTGCATTCACCAGCTCAAACATTGTGTATATTCCATGTTATCTACCCTATTTATAACTTAGAAAACCATGATGATAGAAAGATAGAGCGATAGAGAGATATATAGATATACAGCAGGCAGACAGACAGACAGACAGACAGACAAATAGATAGATAGATAATATTTATCTATTTGTTGAGAGTGTAAGTACCCTGGTCTGAAGAACATTTCTCAGAAATGACCTGGGCTTAGGTAGGCAAAGAAAAGAGTGGAGATAAGAGCTACATGGTTATAAACAAGCTGGAAAATACATTTTCAGGAATAACTGAAAGTGGAGATAAACAAAAAAATAATTGGCTACAATTTCAATAAAGTCTCACAAAAAACATATGCGTTAAAGTACAGCCAATGCTTTCATAAGAACTCTGAAAAAACTTATTTGGACACAGTTTGGTTTGTATTTCAGTTCAGCTCTGTATTTAATGTACCTGTTATTTATTGCTGAGATCTTATTCATGAAAACAGGTTCTTTGTTCCATTAGAGTCTATCAGCGCCTATTCCTTATTCCCTACCAGATTTCATAATACTCTGTTTGTCATGTCACAGTTATTTCCATGGCAACAGACTGTGACATAAAACAGATGGTTATTAGTTGCAATGGGGACTGAGATGCTGGGACAGATGAACTCTAAGTGGTACAAATTCTGTTTCAAGCAATTTTTTCCATGCTAAATAATGGGTAGGAAAAATATATAGAAGATATATATAACCCGGGTGCCACCTCCCAATGGGCTACTACCCCTGCCTGCTGCCCTAGATGCAGGTTGATGGGCCTCGGTTCTGGTTTGGTAGTTGCTAAGGGCTCAATACAAACAATTAAACTGTTTGCACGGTGCCTCCACCCAGAGTGACGTTTAAGTGGGTTTGATGTTAAGCTAGCACAACCCTCTGGGATGTTGTACCTACTCACTGCCCCAACCAGTGTTCCCACACATGTACTGACATAAAACACTTCACTTTGCATTCAATGGTGGTGCTAATAACATGCACACAGTAATTGCACTTAACCACAGGGTCTGGACCTCTTGCATACGCCCTGTGCACCTGGAAGGAATGATTTTTATGCAACAACAATGCACCTTTTAGCTTTTTACAACAACCCAGCCTTCAGTAATAATATGCTCAAGAATCATTTTAACATTCAGACAACAAACTGATTTATTTGGGGGTTTTAACAGGGGAAGGGGACGCAAATCAAGATTTACTTTAGCGCAACTGGTGAGCATTTGTGTTAGAGGAACATTCAAATATATTTACCTCTGAACAGTTTCAGTCACTGCAATCTAGGTACCCAGGATCTAGTTGGTTGCAGGTCTGAGCATTCCCATGGGTTGGCTGGCATTGCAGCTGGTTGGGGCCCTTAGGCAAATGAATGATTTAGGCTTTACTTGGCTGTAGCAACATAAAGATACTTTTGACCACCCAGAAATTGTAATCCTCAGATCCAATGGGAAAGGGGTAATAGGTCAGGATTTGAGGGGTGGATGTTTCTGAAGTTTGTAGAACCAGATGCAGTAGATAAGAATGTAAGAATTTGCCGGCAGAAGCAGACCATGTGGTCCATCTAGTCTGCCCAGGTTTTCTACCCCCCGACTATCAATTCATCTTTCTAAGGTGACTATACTGTCTATCCCATGGCTTTTTACATTCACTGACCATCTTGGCTGCCACTACCTCCAGTGGTAGGCTGTTCCAAGGGTCCACCACCCTCTCGTGAAAAAGTACTTCCTACTGCATCATTTGTTTTGAATTTTCCTCCCACCAGGTGCATGTTGTGTCCTCTAGTACGTGCAGCCCTGTTTTCCCAGATGAGGTTCCTGGTTTGTAAGGTGTTGATCCCTTTAACAAATTTAAATGTCTCAGTCATGTCTTCTCTGTTCCTCCTCTGCTTGAGAGAGAATAAATTTAGCTGGCTGAGCCTAGCTTTGTACGTTTTGTGGTGCAAACCCTGCACCATTTTGGTGGCATGTCTCTGCATGGTTTCCAGTCAGTCTATGTCCTTTTCTTTGTGGTTAATAAGTTTTATTGATTTGACTTATTAAGACGATACAAACATTAAAACAGTCGGATACATTGCAAAGATCTTACAGACTGTTACATATGTCTGTAGAAGCAGAGAACGGAACATGCTGGCCAAATAGTAACAAACTGAATATACTAGCCAGGTAAGCAGTAGGATAATACTCTGTGCCTGGATGTACAACTCCTATCCAGCTGGAGATTAACTTTGAAAGTATTAGCAGTTGGTGCATTGCATTATGGCTAACTTATACAAACATATCTTACCTGGCCCCATCCTGCTAGTTTCTGCAGTATTTGATAAAGCATCAGAAATTATGAGAGGTCCAGGGCTGCTGTCCTCTACTTTACGCCTACAAAATACAAGAGATCACACACACAAAGCAAAGGGGTCTTCATTGTCAGAGAAGATACTATCCTTTACTGATATTATACCATGTCATCCGTAGAGCAGGGTCCCCTATATCTCAATAACAATCTCTCCAGCACTTGCCCCTAAATGCACCATGAGAGGAGACCATTATAGTAGCATGGTTGTGCCTATTCAGCCGATTCCCTACCTAGGTTTCTAAAACAGAAGGAAGGAAGTCCAGAGGGCAGTATATTTAAAAAGGGTATTGGTCACAGTATGTGATATTCTGGCCCAGTTGGCAACTTGAGCCATGGAGGTAAGTACCTCCCCCAAGGAGGAGATTATCTGGGACTGCCATTTACACAGTAGGAGTCTTTTAACCTGCATACTGAGTGTCAGAAGTAGTTTCAACTTGAGAGACGGGAAGGTGAGGGTCAGTCCCAAGTCCCACAGCAACTCAGGGACAGAGGCACAGGCTTCCCAAGTATTTTGGACCCCATCTCACAGGTAGCCTGCCATAGGGGCTGGATCAGCCTGCAGGACCAAAGTATATGGAACAGGTCACCTGGGAGATCCTGACACCTCCAACACAGGTCAGACTGAGCCAGCTTGGCCTTGGCGAGGACTACAGGAGTCCTATACCAGGAGTGAATTATCTTGTTCTGTATTAATTGACTACTGGTGTCAGGATATGCCTTGTGAGCTAGTTTTAGACAAGACTTCCACTCCAGGTTCATAATAGGGGCATGCAGTGCTTTCTCCCATTTATGCTTGGATTCCTCTGCTGGGGACGGGATGGTGCTCCGAATGGCTGCATATACCCGGCTTGACTGTCCTCTTTCTAGTTCCAGCCATGACTCTACCTGGGAGATGTGTTCCTCTTGGTGCTGCTTATGCCTGTATGTAAGGATGGCACTTCTTATTTGAAGGAATTGCCAGAAGTCTTTGGGAGAGATCCCATAAGAGCTCCGCAGGCCCTCAAAGGAATTAAGGGTATCTGTACCAGGAATGAGCATATCTCAAAACAATGAGACAACACCACATTCCCATGAGGGCCATGCAATTGGTTGTTTATTGATGGTAATTTCATTATTGCCCCATAGTGGGGTAAGTCTTAGGAGAGATGGGGAGACCCCCAACTTCTTATGCACCTTGGCCCAATATTCCAGACAGGGACCTATAGTAGGATGACAGCGAGTGCCCTTAGGGGGATGGTTAAATAACAATAGTACCAAGTGAGTACATTGACATACCTCTCTTTTCATATCCAGCCACTGGGTAGCGTTGCGTTCAGGGAAAAGGAACCATTTTAACGTCTAAGCCAGTTGAAAGGCCCATTTATACCCCTCTAACCATGGAAGACCCCAGCCCCCTTCTGACCAATGAGCTCTGAGCTTATTTCTACTGTACCTAGGTTTCTTATCCTCCCACAAAAAGGATCCCAGCAGGGAGTCTAACTTAGTAAACCAATAATGAGGTATTTTCAAAGGAATGTGGGAGAGAAGATACATAATTTTTGGTGCTGTGACCATTTTAATTGCGGATATTTTACCTACAAGTGACAGTCGAAGAGATTTCCATCTGTCCATTTCTGTACGAATGGATGCAAAAAGTGGTTTCATATTCAGGTCCCAGATTTTATGCAGATTAGGAGAGATAGTAATGCCCAAGTAAGTAATTCCCTCCAGGGCCCATCGGAGTCCATGCTGAGTAACCATTTGACAGGTACACTTAGAGTTTAAAGGTAGGACCTCCGTCTTGGCCTGGTTAATCTTGAGCCCTGAAAATGTAGAGAAATCTGACAAGGTGGACAGTAGGGGAGGGAGGGAGGTGACGATATTGGCTATAGGGAGCAACAGGTCATCCGCATACATAAGAGTAGGGTATGCCCTTGTTCCCACCTGGACACCGGAAATTAGAGGATTTTGCCTAATAGCGGCTGCCAGGGGTTCTACTGCCAATGCAAAAAGTAGTGGGGAAAGTGGGCAGCCCTGATGGGTACCCCTACCCAGTATGAATGGGGGAGACAGCATCGTATTGGTGAGTATCCATGCAGCTGGGGATGAATATATTGCCCCAATCCAGGCCCAACCCCCCCCAAGCCCATAGTGCAAAGTACTTGTTGGACATAGTCCCACTCTAGGGAATCAAAGGCCTTTTTGAAATCTTTTGCAATGACAGCAGCGGGGAAGTTAATGTGTGGACCTTATGGATTAAATTTACCAATGATCTAATATGGTCCGTGCTAAAGCGTCCCTTAACAAAGCCTACTTGGGATGGGTGGATCAAACTGTGAAGGAAAGGATTAAGTCTATTAACTAGTATCTTAGCTAGCACCTTGCTATCAGCATTCAATAATGAAATAGGGCAGTAGCTGGATGCTTTAAAAGGGTCTTTAACTTTTTTTGGTAGGATAGTAATAGTCGCCTCCCTAAGGGATGAAGGGAGAGACCCTGTTTGTAATGACTCAGTAAATACTTGTTGCATTACTGGAGAGATTATGGGATGCAACAGCTGCCACACTTCAATAAGAAAACCGTCCCCTCCTGGGGCCTTTCCCTTTTTAAGGGAGAGGATGGTGTCTGCCACCTCCTGGGTTGAGATCGGCGCATCTAGGGCATTAGCTTGGGCTTCCGAGATTTTGGGGAGATGCAGGGACTCCAGAAATGGGCGAACCACCTGGGAGTCTGGGGCTCTGGAGGACTTATATAACGAGGAGTAAAAATCCATCATTATTTGATTAATACCTTGCACCGAGGTCTGAGTCCTAGCCCCTGCATCCTCTAAAGCCGCTATATGCCTTTCGGCTTGCTGCTTTTTGAGACCGTATGCCAGCAGCTTACCCCCTTTTCTCCCCCTTCCCAATATTTATGCTTGAGTCTAATGATTGAAATCTCTGCCTTTCTAGAGACCAGCTCGTTCACTTGCATCTTCAGAGAGGTAACCTTGTGACCTGCCTCTGACTTAAGGGAAGGGACACGAAGGGCCTTAAAAGCAAGCTCTGCTTCTCGGAGTTGTCGTTCAAGCCCCCTCAAATGTTGTTCCCTCCTCTTTCGGTGCCGGCTCGCATACCCTATTATCACCCCTCTTAGAGTAGCTTTGAATGCCTCTCATGTGGTAACCGCAGAGGTATCTGCTATGAGGTTATGCTGAAAAAATTCCATTGCTTCCTTTTGAAGCCAAGGGGGAAAGTCTGGGTCACGAAGTACCAATGGGTCTAGCCTCCTTGCCAGAGACTTAGGGAGAGGGGGGCCCCATGTGAAGGCAAGATGCACAGGGGCATGATCTGAGATAACTAAGGGATGAATAAGGGTATTAACAGTGTTACTAGTAATAGTAGGAGAGGTGAGCCAGAAGTCTATTCTACTAAGAGAACTATGTACTGGGGAATGAAAGGTGTAGTCCCGCTGGGAGGGGTGAAATATTCTCCAGATCTCCGTAAGGGCCAAATCTTGTTGTAATTGAGCCACTGCCATTACAGCCCTGGAGTGGGGCTCAGTATTGGAAGGGGATCTTTCCAGGAAAGTGTCCAGAGTAAGATTAAAATCATCCCCTAATAAAATGGGGGTGTCTTCCGGAGCTATGGATCCCAGCACCTGGGCCAACTTGTGAAAGAAGGAGGGCGAGTCCTCATTTGGAGCGTATTTGTTACCCAGGATCAGAGGGCCCTCCCCAGTATCCATGAGTACCACCACCCATCTACCCTCAGGGTCTCTCACTTGTCTCTGCAATTTCCATTGTAGTTGCTTATGAAGCAGAATCGCCACCCCTCTCTTTCTAGAGGAGGCTGAGGCATGAATGACCTGACCTACCCACTCCCTCTTCAGGCTCTCAGGATCCCCCCTGGTAAGTTTGGTCTCCTGCAGGAAGGTGACCCTCGCTCCCAGTCTCTTAAGGTGGCCAAAAATGTGCTTCCTCTTGTTTGGGGTGTTAAGCCCTCTGACATTCCATGTCAGACAAGTGATATCACCTGTTAGTAATAGGGAGCAAATATTTAATTTAGAGATATATCAAGAACAACCAGCAGATAGGGGGCGAGGGCAGCCCAACCAGAAGAGGCACATTTCTATAGAGCGCCACCAGATATGGAGAGAGTGGGTAAAGCCCATATACCCTGCCCCTACCAAATGACCTTATACTAACAAATAACGAAACATCTGTGTGTGTCTCTTGTGAAACAAATATACATAAACACATTAACAAACTATATACATTGTGCACAGTGGTACCATACAATTTGGGGATATAGAGACATCTCTTCGGCTGCAGAACCCTGCTGTAGGCCAGTCCCTATTCCCAGGGCATTATTAATTGGTATCCATCCTTTCTTAGCACTACGGTGAGTGCAGTGGGGGAGGTTCCCCCCGAGAGAATCAAGCAACCCAATAAGAGGTTGGACCACGCGGCTCATTGCAACCCCAGAGGGTTGAGACAGCTGCTCCAGCGGTGTAGCTCAGAAGTTGTGGTAGTTAAAGTGGGACTACACAACACTTCTAATGAGGTGGGGGTTTGCAGGAAAGAAAGTGGGGGGGAACTGCCCACTATTTCAGCAAGCTTAGGGTTATTGCTGATGGGTGCCAATTTGTTCTCGCAACAAAAATCTTGGTGCGGTCTGGCTCGTCACACCTATGAAGAGTGTACTGTAAGCCACTCAATGCGGGGGCAGATAGAAAATAATAATAAAAAAAAAAAACATACCAGAGGGGCACAGGCCTGTGCCATTCACCACTTAGGACCTCACATAAAACACATCCTGGCTACCCATTCAGCACAACAGTTTACGCATGCCGACAAATACTTTCATATTATATGTCATAGCTTACCAGTGGACCTCAACACCCCCATACACAAGTAAGCGAGACAGAACCTACAAAAGTTCTGCTATTTAATCAGATGCTACAAAAAAGGCCTTCTTTGCCATTTAGACATGTCTGGACCTTTGATCAGGACATCCACTGAGAGCTTGTTGGTAGGCCTTGTTGAATCCCTCCCAGTATAGGAGTAAGGCATCTTCTCTGCCATATGGCAGTGCAAGTCGGGAGTCAAGGTTGGGGTGAAAAGGGGCTCAAAAGTTCCCTTACATGGGTAACATGGAGAAAGGGTGCAGATGGGTCAGCCAAGGAGATTGTCCACTGACGATCAATTTAGACACCCCAAACTTGCCCAATACCTACAACTCCCCGGGGGATTAAAAGAACAGGAATAGAAAGAAAATAGAAGGATGACTACTTATCTGACCACGCCGGTGGGTTTTCTCTGATTGATTGCCCTGGAGATGTAGAGCACTCAGGACAGTCCACACTGAAGATGAGATCTCTGCTGGTAGAGGAGGCCTCCCTCATAGCCTTTGGTGGACGCTGCCCTCTGCTATCTGTAGCTCCATTCTGCGACTGGTGAGGAGTTGCTGACGGGGACAGGTAGCTGGGCTGCCACATAGGAGTAGGCCTGCCTTCCACAGTCGAATCCACAATGCCTGGGTGATGATCCGGAGAGCTGGGGCATAAAGCTTTATATCTATTAGTGGCATGGTAGGCCTGTAATGGATCTGGAACAACAGTATCCATGCTTGTGGCCTCCTCTGTTTCGTCTTGCCCTCTCTCCGAAGGATACTCCCAGCAGGCGTGTTTCTTTGAGGATTGCCTCTTTTGGTGTGCTTTTGGGGGGAGTTCTCAGTGTTGCTCCCTGAGGTCTTGCCAAACTGCAGGCCTGCTCACTGATGGAGAGGAGCAGCAATCTAACCTGTCGGTAGCAGTTTTTGCCGAAGGGGCTCCCGGGGTAGTGGTGGTGAATTCTTGTGGCCAGTTGCACCGTAAAAAATCCATGAGTGCATCAGGAGATTCAAAACTGTTTGGGACCCCATTATGCATAACCCACATCATGGCTGAGTAACGCAAGGAAAAGGACAGTCCAATACTGTGCATTTTATACCTTGCCTCAGTGTATGCTCGGCGTTTGTCTGACAGATCCTTAGAGAAGTCCTGAAAGATGTGGATCCTATTCGATCTCCACACTACATGCTGTAACTCATGAGCTCTAGTTAGGACATTCTCTTTGTCCCTAAAATCAATAAATCAGGCTATGATAGGTCGTGGTTTGTCCTGGGCCTGAGACATGGGGGCTAATGTACGGTGTGCGCGTTCCACCTGGAGCAGTATCAATGGGTCCAACTGCAGCATTTCAGCGATGGCTAATTGTAGAAATCCCTCGGTATCTTTGCCTTCTACACGCTCAGGGAAGCCCAGGAAGCGAAGATTATTATGGCGACCTCGATTCTTGAGGTCATCCATCTTACTGCGCAGCATCTGTATGGTCCATTGTTGGTCTCTTAATTCTGCCCTTAAGTCCTGAACATGCCCCTCCATCACTGAGACCCACTGTTTGGTATGCAGCATCCTGGCTTCTAAATTTTGAACCACTTGGGTGTTTTGATTAGTTGCCACAGTGACTTGTGCCATCTGGGCCATAAGTTGGCTGAACATCTCCTCAACTGACAGTTGCTCCCAGGTTTGTGGCAAGTGGCCTTCAGCCATATTTTCAGGCCTACCTTGTCCAGGAGGATCTTCAGTAAAATAGCAATTTCCACACAGCAAATGAAGACTTTTTGTATCAATGAAGCTAAATTAGTGTAGCTTGAGTATTACCCCACAAGTTACAGTAGAGTGAGGATATAATACCAACTGGTAGAAAAAGGATTTTAAAGAATATTTCCCTCTGGGTTGTGGAGCTGATCTTTAAGCTGTCATCCTATTTAGCACCCCTAGTGGCCAGTCGTCTATGTCCTTTTTCAGGTGAGGTCTCCAGAACTGCACACAGTACTCCAAGTGAGGTCTCACCAGGGACCTGTACAGCAGGAGGATTACATCATGCTTCCTACTGGTAATACCCCTACCAATACATCCGAGGATGCTGCTTGCCTTTAGTGCTGCTTTTTTGCATTGCTTCTCTACCTTTAAATCGTTTGAGATCATGACACCAAGATCCCATTCTAGCTTTATTTCTTCTAGTAGCTGCCCCTCCAGGACATACTGTATTTCATGCATGTGTTCCTTCTACCCACGTGCATGACTTTACATTTTTTGGTGTTGAAGCTCAACTGCCAGTTCCTGGACCATTCCTCTAGCATCCAGAGATCTGCCTCCATTTCTGTGATCCTTTCCTGTGTATCGACCCTGTTGCAGAACTTCATATCATCTGCAAAGAGGCAGACTTTCCCTTTCATAGGTTCATAGCTTCATAGTTATAGTTACAAGTACATGAGCTACTTGAGCCATGTAAGGACTCACCACTGATTAGTTTAAAAACTCCCATTTTTTATTACCCATGTACTGGTCCAGCAGACGTGTAAAGGCTGACAAGTTTTCAACAGTAACCACTTCCACAGGAAGCACCTTACATGTCCTCACAACTCTTTGATTGAACCACCTGCCCCTTTTTGTGGTCCTATAGTATTCCCCTTTCAATTGGAAGGGGTGGGTCCTTGTGGCCCTATCTAGACTAGCTTTCTTACACAGTCCTGCAGATTCCCACAGAAACTCATCCATTAATGATTTAAAACAAAACACAAGTCCCCTCTAGCTTTACAGTAGGCAATAGAATACACTCCCAATTTCTGAAGTCTAGAATGATATGATTTATTCTTCAGCTTAAAGACACATTTGGTTATTCTTCTCTGAACTCTCTCCAACTGTCTACTACTACTGACACTTTGAGGGGAGCAAAACAGGACACCGTACTCCAAAATGGGTCTAACAATGGACCTATATAGGGGACTCAACACCTCTTCTTTCCTGCTCATAATATCTCAGAGAATATTTCCTATAGTTTTCTGGGCCCTTTTAGTGGCATCATTATTATGTACAGTACAAGTCGTATTAAACTGTCCAACCAATGAGTTGGCTTAGGATTGTTTTTAACAGATGGTAATGCACTGGAAACTCATAATGCATTGTTTTTTAACACTTAACCAGCTTAAGAGCAATGTTTATAAAATGTTTTTGCTACTCAGTTGGAATGCAGCTTAAGGCCAATCACAATGCAATGCAAAACTAAGATGTAACCCTTAAGAAACAGTTTGTGCAAGGTTTTGTACTGAATCCAGCAACACTAATGCAACTCAATCAGAAATGCTAAAGCAACACATTGGTGGAACAGTTTAATGTGACTTGTACTATAGCTCAAAGGTCAGTGTGTTACTGATGATGATTCCCAGATCTTTTTCACTGTCCATCAGAGCTATAGTTTTGTCATTAACCATATACTGTGCTTTTGCATTGTTATGCCCCAAATGCATAACTTTACACTTCGTTTCATTAAATTTAAGTTTATGTTCGCAAGTGCAAATCTCCACATTTTTCAGTTGTGTCTGGAAGTTCTTAATGGATGCAACGTCATTCACAATAGATCCAATCTTTGTGTCATCTGTGTATTTAGAGCCATGCCCCTCCAGTAACCTGCATTGATGACACAAACAAATTGAACAAGAGAGGTCCCAGTATTGACCCCTGTGACACCCCACTAGACACAACTCCCTTGTCAGAGTAAAAAAATTAAAATTTGTACCCTTTCAGTTCTGTTCCCAAGCCATGAGGCAATCCAGGCAATTAATCCATTGTGCACCCCTAACTCCTGCAAGGTCTTAACTAATAGTTTGTGGGATACTGAATCAAAGGCCTTAGTATAATCTAAATAAATCACGTCCACAGGGAAACCCTGATCAAGTGTATGGCTGACAGGTTCGAAGAAGTGAAGCAAGTTACTAGCACATGATTTTCCAGACAAAAAACCATGATGGGTAACATCAAATATATTCAATTGCTTAAGATTTTCCTCCAGAAATTCTTTAATAAAACATTCAAGAACATTACCCAGGATTGAGATAATACTTATAGGCCTATAATTATCCACATTTGTTTTGTCCCCAGATTTGTGTGTGGGAGTAATATGTGCTTGCTTTCATTCTCTCAAAACTCTGTCTTCCCTTATTGACAGGTTAAAGAGCATCGCAAACGGTCCAGCAATTTCATCAGCAACATTATGTAGAAACATGGGGTGCAACCCATCTGGACCCCTTGATTTACGAGTATCAAGCTTACTCAGTTTATCCCTGACTTGGGCTGCAGTAATGTTAAATTGCCAATTATAATTTGATTTCCCATGCGCTAACTCACAAGGGCATTCCGGTTTCTGATATGCACCTAAAAAATGTTTATTTAAAGCATCTGCCATTGTGAGCTCTGTATCCATTATATTATCCCCATCTTTTATTTTGGTTATTTGCTTTTGTCCATATCTTAAACTGTCAATATAATTATAACATTGTTTACAATTATTCTTTGTGCCAGTTGCCAATCTTAGCTCAGCCCTCGCTTTAGCCTTCCTTACTGCACGTTTACACTTACTTACTGATTCCTTACAGCATATCTGGACAACTTTGCCCGATTAAGGTTTTCTTTATACTTTTTGAAATCCTGTGTTTTTTTATTAATAAGCCTACGTATCATCTTATTAAACCATACAGGGACCCTACCCTTTTTGTTATATTTTTCAGTTTTGGGAACATATATGTGTATACAGTCCTGTGTTTTTTTTTTTATCAATATGACCCCGAACTTCCTCCATTGGTAAATGCTCAAGGTCCTGCTGCCAATTCCAGTTCTTCAGCACCTGTTTAATTTGAACATAGTCTGCGTTCTTGTAGTTCTATATCATAGTTCTATTTTTTTTTAAATAATTTCCTCCTTATATGAGCAAACCACCATGTTATGATCACTGCTACCTAGGGGCTGAAGGGTCCTTCCATTTTATAGTGCCCCTTCAATATTACAAAGAAGTAAGCCCAATATACTACTCTCCTTAGTATAATGCTACACATGTTGTTCTAAGGAGTGTTAAGACATACGGTATCTCAATAAACTTCTCTTTGATAGGGCTACTACCCTGTAAAGACTCCCAGTTAATTTTTGGAAGTTAAAATCTCCAATTAATATACAATTGTCAGATAAGTACATATTATTGATTGTATTCAAGAAATGGAGATTTTCAGCTTCACTTAATTTAGGGGGCCTATAACATAATCCTAAGGTAATATTTTTCTTTCCAGTATTAAATCTGGCCCATAACTGTTCAGTAGATGTACCCTCACTGTTAGGTATTTCCAGCAAATGTGCTTTCAAAGATGCAGCAATAAAAAACCCACACCTCCACCAGTTCTATCAGCTCTGGATTTGTGGAAGAACTCATAACCTGGGATGCCTCCAACCCAATTGTCACTTTTAAGCCAGGTTTTGGTTATACCACAGATGACAATATTGTATAACTTCATTATATATTGTAACTCATCCAACTTATTTTTAACACTTCTAGCATTAACCAGCAATAATTTCAACCCATTAATATCAGTATTTATGCTAGCTGACATACTCTCAGCATGTTCAGTGAGATTGTTTCCTTGACAAGGCTGAAAGGGACCCCATCTCCCCCTGACTCTTAGTTTAAAGTACTGCCAATACTACTTCTGAACAGTTGCCCCAGTTTCCTACTTCCTCTTCTACTCAGATGTTATCCGTCTTTACTATATAAAGAAAGATCTGTGTGGAACGTTTCCTAAGTTTTAATGCATTGATACCCTTGCATTAGGAACCACCTCCTAAGCCAATTGTTTTCCCTAATTATTTTCTGGTTTCAGTTCTTCAGTGATGTCGCTGACGAATATGTTGAAAACAATGGGGCCTAGTACTGAACCCCTGCGGCACGCTACTTGCCACCTTCCAATCTTGGGAGAAGGTGTCATTTACCATAACCCTCCGTGTCCTGCCTTGCAGCCACCTTGTGATCCATTTAATTACTTTGTGTCCTAGGCCAACTTGCTCCAGTTTGTTGGCTAGCCTTCTGTGTGGGACTGTATCAAAGGCTTTACTAAAGTCCAGATACACCACGTCCACTGCTGCCCCCTGGACTACTTCTTTTGTAACCCAGTCGAAGAATTCTATCAAATTTGTTTGGCTTGAGTATCCTGATGTGAAGCCATGCTGCTTTGGGTCACATTGCCCACTTGCTTTCTGGTTGTTCATTGCCATTTCCTTAAGCAATTACTCCATTATTTTACCCACCACTGAAGTCAGACTTACTGGGCAGTAATTTCCTGCTACTTCCCTGCTACCACTCATGTGCAATGGCTCAACCATGGCCCTTTTCCAGTCCTGTGGTACTATCCCCTGTTCCAGTGAACTGCTAAACAGTTCAGCAAGTGGGGCGGCAAGTTCATCCCTAAGTTCTTTTAGAACTTTTGGGTGTATTCCATCAGGGCCCATTGCCCTGTCCATCCTTATTTTAGACAACTCCTTAAGGACCCTTTCTTTCTTAAAGGGAGACATGTCAGCCCCCCTGGTATTGGGAGGTGTCCTGGCTGTTTCTGGACCATTACCAGTGTCTTCCTGTGTGAAGACTGAGCAGAAGAATTCATTGAGAACATTTGCCTTGTCTTTGTTGTTTTCCACCAGGTGTCCTTCCTTGTTTGTCAGCTGTGTTATTCCTCCTTTGCTCTTTTTTTTTCTCGAATGCATCAATAAAATGTTTTGTTCCCCCCTTTTCACTTCTTGAGCCAGATTTTCTTTGATATGGGCCTTTGCCACCCTAATAGCTTTCCCAGCTTCCTTGTGTTTCTCTCTGTAGGCTTCTCTATCCTTTTCAGACTTGGTCTCCTTGTACTTATGAAAAGCATTTCTCTGTTCCTTAACTATAGTAGTTACCTCTTTAGAGAACCGGGGGGGGAAGGGTCCTTGCCCTTTTGGACTTGCTGATTTGCTTAGTGCATAGTGCCGTTACTGACACTACAGCATCTTTCAGCTTTGTCCATTTGTTCTCCTCATTCCATGTGGTATCTGTTGCCAGCAGGGGCTTGATCCTTGCCCTCATTTTTGGCAGATCTGCTTTCCTGAAATCAAGCACCCTGATTCCGGAGTGGCAGGGGCCCTCAGTCTTCCTAATGGAGAACTAGACTGACCTGTGGTCAGTGGTACCCAATTCCCACTTGTACATTTGATACCCTTGCGCTGTTAGTGAGTAACAAGTCCAGGGCAGCTGATTCTCTGATGGGAGAAACCACCATTTGATTCAGTCCTGCCCCCCCTCAGAGCCATAAAGAAGTATCTACTGCTCTCTGAGGAGGCTGTGATGGTGGATCATTCTACATCTGGTAGATTGAAATCCCTGACTAGCAATAGCTCACCTTTGTTGGCCATCCTCATTATGTCTTCCAGGAGAACCTTGTCCTTTTCAATCTCCTGGTTTGGGGGTCTATAGATAACTTCAACCCTGATAAGGTTCCTGTTTCCAGCTCCCAGAGTGATCCATAAGGCCTCTGTCTCACCTTGTGCTCCCTGTATCTCAGTAGCATTCATCCTTTCCCTCACATAAATAGCAACCCCCCCTCCTTTCTTACCTATGCTGTCTCTCCTGAAGAGAGTGTATCTAGGGATGGCAAAGTCCTAGGTATGGTTCTCTGTGAACCAAGTCTCCATGACAGCAACCAAGTTGAGGCTGGCTTTGGCCATCATTACTGTGAGATCTGTGATTTTGTTTGGAAGACAACAGGCATTGATACACATTGCCTTCCAGTCTTGGTTTGTCCAGCTTTCTGCATGACTTTTTCACTAGTGGTTTGTATTCCTAATGTTTTGAATGACCCTATCATGTCTGAAATGTCCGTGTGGAGTTGTGTCGAATGTGGTGCTTGTGATGCCCTGTTTTGGTTCTGATCAATTTTTTTTAGATGAGGAAGGGGCATTTGTAAGCTCATATGATGCAGCTGTTGCTGATACCCCTTCTCTGCCCTCTAGTTTAAATGGTTGATGAAAACATTGTATTTTTGGTGGAGAGCACACGTTCCCTCTTTTGTAAGGTGTAGGCCATCAAATCTAAATAACTCCCTCTCCTAGAAGTTCTGCCAGTTTCCTACATAGCGATTACCGTTTTCCTGACATGAGGTATTAAGTTCGATGATGTCCCTTTCTCTGATCTTCTGCCTGTTAGCCCCCTTGCCCCACACAGGCAGAATTTCTCAGAAGGAGTCTTTGGATGAATAGGAAGTGAATTTTTCTCCTACAGTCATTAGATGCTGCTTAGTCTCTCCAGCTGACCATCTGGACAGGTCGTTTGTACCTATATGGATGAGAATATATGTGTTTCACTCAGTGTTACGCACAATTCCCTCAATCCTATTTGTGTCCCTACATGCTAATGTTCCTGGGAGGCATCTAACCTCAATTTCTGTTTGGCTGCTTTGGCGGATGTGTGACTCTACCATGTGGATCATAGAGTCACCTATTATTAAGACTCAATTTTTGTTTTGCTTGCAGGTTTTTGTTGTGGCTTGTTTGTCCATGCATTGTGTGAGGGTCCTCTCCACTGTCATGCCTGCCCTGGCAGTAGGCTTGGATGAAAGTGGAGAGAACCTATTTGTTGGTTTGACTGGTGTTGGAGTTATTTCATGACAGTTATTCCACTGTGCTTTCTGTTTTCCTACCAACTGCAAGCCCCCTGGTCTACTAGCTCTCTGGGGGAGTGATGTTGGTGGTTGGTCCTTAAGTTTGAGTGTTGTGCAGCATGGTTGAGTTGCACCATTAGAAAGTATATCTCAGCACGAGTGGTGTGTTGTTGAGTGTGTAGATCGTTTAGTGCAGAGCAAGTACGACAATGTCCCACCTGTCTTGCATAAGTTCTGGTGACGAGGGTCATGCAATATCTGCAGTTGATGATGTCCACATTGTTGTGTGGGTAACGGATGAAAAACAAAGTTGCAGTAAATCAAAGGATGGATGGTACACAAGATGAACCCCCTTGTGGGATACAACTACCTGAGCCTTCCTCGAACCAAGTTATCAGGAAGGCAAAGTGGAAGTGCGGATGAAAATAAAAAGCACCTGTGCAAGTTGGCTGTAGCAAAAATAGGGAGGATGTGTGGATGGAAATATAAATCCTGCTTAAGACAAAAAAAAAAAACTAAAACTTTTTTTTTGAAGAAGGTTACTAGAAAGGGAGTAGAGAAGGAGTTTGGATTGAAATAGAAGTGCCTGTTGAAATAGTAATAGAGAGTTTTTTTATGTCCCTAGGAAGAAGGTTGCTAGAAAGGGGGCAGAGAAGGAATTTGAACATAAATAGAAGCTCCTGTGGAAAAGTAATAGAGTGGCTGTGTGGACAGAAATATAAATTTTGTCCCAAAGAGGAAGTTTTTTTTTATGTACAGTACCCGCTAATGATGTGTGAGGACTTGTGCTAGAAAGAAGTAAAGGTAGTACTGTTTACTTTCTGCTGTAACTCTGTAGGAAGTGGGAGGTGCTAGGAGGCTATAAATGTTAATATACCAAGGGGAAGGTGGGATTTGGGGGAGAGAGGGTTGGTAATATGTAGCCTCCTGGCAGTGGATAGAAACGATCAGTGAACTATGCACACAATGTCAAAATAAAAAAACAACTGCGGTGCAAAAAGCTAAACCTGCAAGGCAAAGCAATGAGGTACAGGCAGATCTGTGAGATGTTGCTCCTTGCTCCGTCTTTTCAAGCAAACCTAGAAGACGAAGTGCTCAGGTAAAGCCAGATGCTTTCTGTCAGCAAACCTAGTCTTCCATCTCAACACACCAAGTAACCTGACCTTTTAAATATTCCTTCTGTTGGAAGGTACTGAGCCTTTGTCAGCTCCACCCCCCCATACAGTTACATTCCTAATCCTCTGGATGAGCTGTGGAAGAAAAACAAATTAGCTCCTTCAATGTGAGAAAGAGTTTGCAAAATCTGTAATCTGAAAATAAAACCTGCATGCACAAAACAAACTAGTAACAAAACGATAACTCTGCTTAGCTTAAAGAGAGATTAAACTGTAAAACCTGTAAGCACAAAAACAAACTAGTAACAAAACCTGTGAGAACATCCTGTAAGTACAAAACAAATTAGTAACAGAACCTGTAAGCACAACCTGTAAGCACAAATCAAAATAGTAACAAGACAGTAACCCTGCTTAGCCAAAGGGAGTCCTTGCTCTGTCTTTTTGAGCAAACCTAGAAGACAAAGAGCTCAGGTAAAGTTAGCTGCTTTCTTTTTTTTTTTTACTTACTCATTCTTTATATTCCCCCTACCCGTGGCATTCCCACTCTTTGGGAGACACCTATGGCCTTCTAGTCCCCGCCCTCTTACCTGGAGCCCGGTGCAGTCCATCCCCCATGTAGCTGTGGTTATATCCCCAGGCGGGCATGGGTCCAGGCCACCCCCGAAGTCCTTCTTGTTGTTGTCAGGAGGCTGGTACCAGGACATGCAGGGGCACTGGGGATCGGGGACTGGTGCTCCATCTACTGAGAGTGCTGTGGGGTGATTTTCCCTTTTTCTTGTGGGAGTGGCGAGTGCCCCAATGTCAAAGCATCACCACTGATGTTAACCACTCCCAACCCCCTCTGTGCACTCTTGCATTTGCTGTGCCTCCGGCTTCCACCAGAGGCCAGTCAGGCGCTGAGTGTGTGTGTCCCCATCCCTCCTGGAAAAGGAGAGCTGTCCTCAGATGCTCAATCCTTTCCCTTCCCTGCCAACCCCCTATGTCCCGGGCTCATTCCCGAACCCGGGTCACCGGTGTGGAGCGAGGTGTGGCGTCCAGCGCCTCAACCCTCAGTGCCACCGGGTCGGCAGCTAGCTGCTTTCTGTCAACAAACATAGTCTTCCACCCAGTAGGTGGGGCAGTAGTCACTGATAGAACTGACAAGTGTTTAAGCTCCCTTAACCCTGTCAAACCAGTTAGTTAACACCCTCTCCAAAATAGTGTGTTTATTACTTTTTAGGTATGGACTTCTGGGGGTGTCTATGAGCTGACTCCGGTTTAAACTTTTCAGGATTTTCTTGCAAGTATGTTGCTTCCCTTTGTTCCACTCTATGCTGAAATCCCCAAGAATTAGGGTGTCTCTCTGGGGTAGGAAACTACCAACACTGCTGATAATTTGGGTTAGGCCTGTGGGTGTGACTTCTGGGGATGTTGTAGGAGAAGCAGATGTAAAGCATTTTACTGGAGCCTTAGATTAGTTCAGCTATTATCCAGTCTGAGAGCGAGCCAGTACTGAGACTGATACTGATTTCAGTTACCATTCAGTGGTCCTTAAAATACAGAAATACTCCACCTCCCCTTTTGGATCCTTCATGTCCCTTCTTATACTTCTGTAGCCATGCAGGAAGGGAGCAGGCAGAGTCAGGGGTTGAGGGTTTTAACCATGTTTTGGATGTACCAAGTATGTCTTGGTGGTATACAGCAATCCAGGCTTCAAGTTCCACTAAGTTGGGAGGAGGCTACAAATATTTAGGTGCATAATTCTGAGCCCATGTTAGGAATGCTGAATGGGGTCTCTGCACAATAAAGGATGGAGCCTGGCCTGGGTTAGCTTTGATGTCTTCTTTGGGAAGTAGAAACACTGCATGAACTAGGGAGGCAGAGATAGTGGCCCCCATATTCAAAAGGTCATCACAGCACTAACCAGGTTAGTGCTGCACTAACTGACAGTAGTATCAGTGCTCCAGGTGGAGCACTATACAGAGCCACCAGAACACCGCTCTAACCTGACTGTACAATTGTACAAAAGATACCACTGCACCCATGCAACTGAGGGATCCCTCATGCATAATGGTGCAGCGGTATATTCATATGTTTTGGTGATGCTAAACAACCACCAGCACGGTGCTGTTTCTGTCACTGAATGGCTGACCATAACTGGGCACTATGGCTGTGCCCCCTTCCCGAATGCCAGGTAGGTGTACTGCAGGCTGGAATCACTGGTGAACTAGTGGTCTTCCCTTCCCTGATCACCCATGCTGTATGTGGTATATCATTTCCCTGGTGTCTAGTGGTCCCTCCTCTCCCCATAACAAATGTTTTTAAGTATGATGTATCTCCCTGGTGGTCTAGTGGATCTCCATTCTATAATTGCTCATGTTTTAAGGTAAGAGGTATTTCCCTGGTTGTCGAGTGGACTTCCCCGCCCCCCCAGTGAGAGCCATCCCCTACCTTCCAAGCCATGGGTGACCTCCACCCCTTCATCTTCCCTAACCAGAGTCACTGGATTGACTACAAAAGGCAGGATACCGTACGTGTCCATTCACCTCCTGAAAATCATTCAGCATGATTTCAAGTAGTACTCCTGATCGTGCTCAATGATTTTCAGACTTCAGCATTTCCTTACTTTTTGAGAAATAGAGAGTCATAACTTGTTTCACTCAGAGCCACTTGAAACAGCATGCACAAGGCTGTCCAGATGCTGTACAAAGTGTGAGGTGAGTCCTAACTCACTTTACACAGGTACATTGGGCATTGTGCAAGACAGAAAGTCACAACAGCAGGACAGTACCCCACCGGTCTGTTTCTTTGAGCTACAGGTCTGAGGCTGTGCCTTAAAAGTCTGCAGCTCCATATGGGGCTTACAGGATCAATTATAGCTTTCTTCAGATCAGGAGCTGAGTCCTAACTTTCTTTGCACATGGCTTTGCAGACCCTGTGCAAAGCAAGAAATGAGACATAATATTTTTACTAATCTGTTCATGTATGACTTTAATTCTAGAATTAAATGCACCAAATATTTTTTTACAGTCATGTCTCAAGAGTTTTTATATTTCTTGGCTTTAAAATTTTTTTATGTAGGACTTAGAGCATTTTTCATGATGGTTTTCATGCATTAAACAGGGAGTCTGGCAAAAAGTGCTACATCACAGAATTAGGATCAACATACCCCCAATAAATTTCATATCAAATGTTAGCTTTCTATATTACTTCATTTCAAAGTTATGATTTATTTTGTAACCCTAATTTCACTTCCTGTTTAAAAAAGCCAGTTTCAGTGAAGAGCCACTTATTTTTTTGGAAATAAAATTTTATTTAAGTTTTTTCAATAGAACAACTGCATTCATACAGACTACAACAAACATGGGGTTCAGTAAATTCCATTAAAATACAGCAAAGTGCCAAGGTATGTAATCCATAAGATTTTGTACTGTCCTTTACCAAAAAAAGTCTTCAACCTATACAGAAGGTATCCCCCAAAAGAATTACAACAGTGGAAAAATAAAACAAAAACTCATAACACCAACATCTACAAGGGGTTAATTGATACATCCTGCAGATCACAATAATCCGGGCTGTCCATAAGGTAGCTGAGGGGGTAAGGGGAAGCTGAAGGAGTGGAGCCTGCGAGCATCCCCTAGGGACCTTAGTATGGTTACATACCAATACCTTGAAAAAAAGGGGTCATGGGTGTTAAAAAATGGAGATGGAAGGGCATTCCCCTAAATTCATCACCCTGGCTGTACAATACAATGGGGACCCACCCTACTCTTGTTGACCTAAAATATCTATAATAGTTATGCCTTCCTTGTCTGTCTGGTAATGGAAAAAAGGAAGCCACTGGCTGAAAAATTTATCTTTCTGCAGTCTAAGCTTAGCGGTAATCCTTTCTGTCTCCTGGATCCAAAGGCAGTTCCAATACCATGCCTCCACAGTGTGGGGGGGGTAAACCATTTTTGGGATATGGATTTAGTGGCCGAAGCCACCAGGATATTAAATAAATATTTCTGGGCTTTATCTTTCACAGTTCTGGGTGGTACGCCCAAGATCCAGTTCTGGAACTGAGTAGGAGGAGGAATTCTTAGCACCTTCACTAATTACGCTGATATGAGGTCCCAAAATTTTTTCAGAATGGGGCAAGTCCAGAAGATATGTGTATGAGTCCTGGACTCCATACAATTTCTCCAACACAAATTTAGAAGGATGTGCCTCATAATGTTTGGAGATCACAGGTGTGCAGAAGTACCTTAAATCTGTTTGCCAGCAGAATTTCCCTCTACACCACCGCCCAGTCCTGATCAGCAAGCTTCAGACCCACTTCAATATACCATTATTTTTAATATGTTCTAATTGGTCCAGCTCTAAGTCTTGTAAAGTTCTACAGATCAAGGACATCCTCTTTTGGTCCAGTGCCTGCCATGCCATAGAAGATATAAGCAGCCTCAGAGGATTTTCCTCTGTCCCGAGGTGGGCCTTCCTAGAATCTTCCAATAGGTAATGCCTAATCTGCAGGTACCCAAAAAAGTAATGAGAGCCAAGGTGGAATTCCCCAGACAATGAGGGAAGGATTTGAATATCTCTCCTTGAAAAAAATGCCCGATGCACCTGAGAGCGCCCCTGACCCACCTCTGGAATCCACTGTCTAATTTATGCAGCACAAAGTCCAGACAAGCCCGCAAAGGTGTACGCTTATCTGTTCCCATGGGTAACTTATGTCTGTGGCATACCTCTACCCAAATCTGTTTCATTGTCATGGTCAAGGGGTTCCCCATACCCAAATTTCTGAGATTGGTTTTGTCCATATAAATAACATCACCGATCAGAGCTGGACTAAAGGTATTCATCTCTTGAATTACCCAAGTGGGGGTCTCAGAGCTGACAAGGTGTGGAATAAAGTGTTGCAATTGGGATGCCCAGTAATAAACTAATAGGTCTGGGAGCCCCAACCCACCTTTTTGTTTTGATGCCGTGAGAACCTCCCATCTGACTTTGGGTTTTTTCTCTGCCCAGATGAATTTAGAAAGAGTAGTGCTTTGTATTTTCCAGAAGCAGGGGGGTGGCTGCAAGGGTATGGATGCAAAAGTAAAAATAAATCTGGGTAGGACATTCATATGGATAGTCTCAACCTGTCCATGATGGAACAGAAGAAGTTCTTTCTATCTGTTACAGTCTGTCTGTACATCCATAAACAGTTTATAATAGCTTGTTTGGTATAGTTTAGTAATGTCCTTGGAGAACCAGACCCCCAGGTACCTAAACCCCGAGTCCACCCACTTTAGGTTCCCTATGTTTGAAGGAAGAAGGCTCATGTGTGGTTCCAAAGGAAGCACCTCTGTCTTAGTACCCCTGGCAGAGCTCTTCAACAGGTTACTTGAGACAGGGAAGGTACCTAGGGATTGGCGAGAGGCACATGTGGTGCCAATCCATAAAGGGGGGTTAAGGGAAGTACCAGCTAACTATAGTTCCATCAGTTTGACCTCGGTGGTGGGAAAATTAATGGAGAGTATACTAAAGGAACGATTGGGGTGTACTTGGAGGAGGTGGGATGTCTGGATAGTCAGCAACATGGGTTTGTGCCAGGTAGATCATGTCAAACAAATCTTGTGGAGTTCTACAAATGGGTAACATCAGAACTGGACAGGGGAAAGCCTGTAGATGTATTATTCTTGGACTTCAGCAAGGCATTCAACTCTGTCCCCCACAATGGTCTGGTGGAGAAACTGATGGGGTTGGGAGTAGGCCCTTTGATGGTCAAGTGGATTGAAAACTGGCTAGCTGGATGCACTCAGAGAGTAGTGGTTGGTGGGGAGCTCTCGAACCCTAGAGAGGTCAGTAGTGGGGAACCACAGGGCTCGGTCCTGGGTCCAATCCTGTTTAATGCATACATTTTGGACATCAGGGAGGGTATAGGGTGTGAAATGAGTTTCTTTGCTGACGACTCCAAGATGGGAGCAGTAGTTGAGGGGGAAGAGGGAGGTTGGCCCTGCAATGGTACCTGGACACCATGGAAAGGTGGGCTCACACATGGAAATTAAATTTCAGAATCACAAAGTGCAAGGTGTTACATCTTGGGCGGGGAAACCCTAAACACAGATACACCCTGGGAGGGGAGGCGCTGGAGGCCTCAATAGGGGAAAAAGATCTGGGGTCATGGTGGATGCATGTATGAATAACTCCAAGCAGTGCAGGAGAGTGGCTAGCAAAGCAAACAGGATGTTGGGATGCATCATAAGGGGGATCACCTCTAGGAGCAGGGAAGTGATTCTGCCATTGTACAATGGATTGGTTAGACCACACCTTGAGTACTGTGTACAGTACTGGAGACCACACTTGAAGAGGGACATACAGCTCCTAGAGAGGGTACAGAGGAGGGCAACTAAGATGATATGAGGACTAGGGGATTTGATGTATGAGGACAGACTTGAGGAGCTCTGCCTGTTTTCATTGGAGGAGAGGAGAGACAGGGGGGACATGATTGAGGTCTTCAAGTACCTCAAGGGAATAAATAGGGTAAACACAGAGGGAATCTTTAGACTAAAGCAGGGAGGTATCACCGAGGGCATGGTTTGAAGTTGGAAGGGTGGGGGGGAAAAGAGGAGGAGGTTTTTCACTGAGAGGGTGGTGGATCCTTGGAACGTGCTGCCTGGCGATCTGGTTCAGAGATCCACAGTGGAGGGCTTCAAGAGAGGGTGGGACAGACACAGAAATTGGATGTATCAGATGATGGCCTGGCCCAGGGGGGTGGGGATGGATGATAGGGTTTTCTGGAACACATGGCGGGGGGAGGGCCTCGGTACCCTACTAGGGATCTGAGGTTTGAGCAGACTCGATAGACTGTAAGGCCTAATCTACTGGCAATTAGTATATTAGTATGTTAGCTTAATTTATTTTAAAGTAGGACACTGAGCCAAATCTCTGAATTAACTGTAGTATTCTTGGGAGAGCATGTATGAGGTCAGACACATATAGTAGGGTATCGTCAGCATATAATGATACCCTTAGGTCCTCCCCATTCACATGGATGCCCTGGAAGTCCGGTGATTGATAAAGAAGAGCTGCTAAAGGTTCTAGGCTAAGGACAAAAAGGAGATAGGAGAGCGGGCAACCTTGCAGGGTGCCCTCTCAATAAAGAAAGTAGAGGAAATGGTACCGTTCACTTTCACCCGGGCTTGTGGAGTTCTATATAAATTTTGGATCCAGAGGTAGAATTTATTCCTGAAGCTGAATTTCAGCAAAGTCACGTCAAGAAATTGCCAATCCAAGCCGTCAAAAGCTTTCTCAGTGTCTATTGAGACCACTGCATGGGGAGAGTCCTGGGGAAAATGTTTCGCTGCCGCCAGGGTGTTTAACAAGAAGTGAATATTGTCCTGTATGTGTCTGCCCAGAATAAAACCATTTTGGTCTGGATAAATGATGTTGGGGATTATTTTTTGTAATCTAATGCCAATTGCTTTTTCAAAAATGTTTCCATCCTGATTCAACAGGGAGATGGGGCGATAATTTGAACAAGATGTGTGGTCCCTTCCTGATTTGGGCAGAAGTTATTAAAGCTGCATTCCAGGAATCTGGGGTTGCTCCCTCCTCATGCACCACATTGCATATTTTGATCAGTAAAGGGGACAGTTCCTGGAAGAACTTTTTATAGAATTTGACCACAAAGCCATCAGAGCCAGTCACCATGCCAGTCTTAAGAGATTTGATGATAGTAAGTATGTCTCCTTTATTGAAAGGGATTCTAAGCTTCTTTCTGGTCCTCTGCCAAAGTTGGTACTGTAGGTGGAGATTGCAGAAAAGGTCTGCTAGTTTCTCTTTATGGTTGGGGCCTCTATCACTATGGTATAGATGGGAATAATATCAGAGAAATTCCTCCGCAATCTGCATGGGGGGTGGTTAGAGGGACTTGATTGTTATATACCCAGAGCTATTTTAGAAATGTATCTCTTGGCTTCCTGTTTCCTCCTCAGTCAGAGGGCCAAAAGCCTGCCTGCCTTATTGTCCCACTCATAATACTGCTGATGAGTAAAGCAAAGGGCATTCTCAGTCTTCCTCAACATTAAATTATTGTACTCCCCTCTGGCCTGTTTAACCTGAGGGAGGAGGGAGGAGTCACAGGATGGTTTCTGCTCATTCTCTAGCTTAGCTAGTTTTCCTCTGCCTTACACAGAAGTTCTTGATGTTGCTTCTATTTAAAGGAGGCATAGGAAATAGCATAAGCATGGACCACAGCCTTTAGACCATCCCATATATATTTAGGTGAGGTATCTTCCTCTCTATTTTCTGCAATACAGTGTTTGATTACCTCCCTGGTGGAACTGACGAAAGCCTCATCATGGAGGAGGCCCGCATTCAGTCTCCATGTCCCTTTGGCTTCCGAGGACCCCCATGACAACCTGCAAGAAATCATTCCCTATTCCAAGACCGAAACGTTGTGCATTTGCACTTTTTGAAAAGTGTAAGCCCACTTCTTCTGGGTATAAAATCTATCCATTCTAGAATAGGAGTTGGATGCTGTGGAATAGAAAGTGAACTCTGCGGTGTGAGAATTGTGCAGGCACCAGGGATCCGCTAGTCCTCCCTTCAGCATCAGAGCTTAAAGTAACTTAGATCATGCCCTTTGACCTTTCTGCGAGGGGGCTGGCAAATTCCTATCTAGGGTGGGATTCTCCACACAGATCCAGTCCCCCACGCAGACTATCTGTCCATCTGGAAGGCTGGCCAAGGTGAAGAAAAGCCTTCTGGAAATTTCTCCCATGGGAGGAGTGGGAGCATATATAGAGGCCACATGGATCAAGCAACCACGGAGTATTCCAGCGATGATAACTAATCTCCCTGACCCATCTACATGCAGGTGTGTAGTTTGGAAAGCAAGACCTTTGCAAATGAGGATCACAACCCCTGCTTTTTTTGCATCTGGTTGAGCGTCCACATATATATTGCCCACCCATATGTGATGAAGTTTCAGGTGTTCCAGGTCCATTCATTTAGTTTCCTGTAGACAGGCTATGTCACATTTCCCCCTGTGGAGCTCTTGCAACATTTTTGCTTGTTTAACCACATTGTTAATGCCCTTAACATTAAGAGAACAAATTGTGAGGGTATCCATGAAACAATCAGCATGATAAGCACATCCGGTCTCCATCACCCCTCCCATAAACCCCATCAGTCCTCCATAGAAATTACCCCTTCAGAACAAATCAATCCTATAATAAAGAAATAGGGAAAACATGGACATCAAATACTGAACACTCATGCACATAGCAATTCAAGAAACAGTGAAAATTCACAAACCTTGTGCCTCACTGAGGCTAGTACCAACAGGTACAAAGGTGGGTATAGAACTTGTCACACACCTAAATTAATGAGTTTGCCACTGAGGGAACCCCCAGCCAAGGCTGAGGAATTAAGAGCTGGAGAGACTGGCTATCAACTGGCAATCGACGTAACTGTTCCCCTCAGAGTTGTCTTCCGGGACTCCCAGAATCTCGGGTCCTACCTAGCTGTGTAAAAAAAAAAAAAAAACATGGGCGGCATAGTGGAAACACAATGAAAACAGATGAAGGTTCAGAGGAGGGCTTTTCTGGGTGGAACACCCCCTAAACATCCCCCAGTGCCCTCCATAACACACCCACATTAACCCTGCGGGTAGTCAAAGCAGTACCAAATTAAACAGTACAACATTTCAAACACTTAATTAACTTGGAGAAAGATTTTGGTTGCAATTGACTACTAAAATAAAAAAAAAAAAAACAGATGGTGTAATACAATTGACACTCTACACTATAGTAACAACATAGTAGGGAGTTGTCCATCAAGTCTATAGCAGGGGAGATTCAGTAACCCTGCCAATCCCACCTTGAAATATCTCCCCCTCCCCCTTCCCCTACAACAACATCTAAATCCTCCTGTGCTGTATATGTCTGTTAAGCCTGCAGAAAAGTCTCTGACTTTCATGCAGTCTTTATCAAGGGCAGGGCCCTCTTAAATTCTGCTTCCCCCTGAATCAAAACATCTCCACTAAGAGGGAGAACCAATGAGGGTACCAGACTGTATCCTGCAGATCTCAAGAATCTCTTCAACTTGAGGGATATGGACAAAATAGTCTTACTTGGAGGGGTAATCCAAATGCTTCTGGTCCGATGCATCCACCAAAAAAAGAGGAAACAAGTCGATAGGGTCCCTGTCTTGAAACTGTACTATGTGGTGTAAGTTGCCTCATGCAGGAGGAAGTCCGGTTAAGCAGTAGGGTCAGATTGCAGGGGAACAGGAAGTAAACAGCTAACAGCACCACAGTAACTGCGGCCATAGAAAAACCCCACCTGCCTCCCCAGTAGGCCAAAATCCACTACAGACTCTGATGGGGGTTAAGCTGCAGATTACAAGAAAAAGATGAGGCTGGCGCTCAACATGATGGGAAGGTCTGTATTTAAAGCTCTATTGCCTGACTTGGGGGGAGGGGGAAGAACCTCACAATACTTGCTTTTCCCAGACAATGTCCCCAATATAGAGAGTAGGCAGGAGATCTAGCCAAACTGAATCACTGAGGCCAGTGAATAGCTGATCCCAGCTAATTCAACAAATGGCCAGCTCCTCTCCCTCATGTTTTCTTCTTTGGTTTGATCCACTTTTTTAAGGTTAGATTGGAGGGGAAGTAGACTGTTCATTCATATTTTTCCACCCGAACCCCACGATGGTGCTGCTGACCATAAGAGGTACTCTATTTCTTTTTTGGTGGTCTCTTCCTTAAGATCTGGGAGTGTAGCAGGCTGACAAAGATCTTAGGGCCATCAGTGCTGTGAATCAAATGTCCTGCCAGACAGCGAAGTTGTGCTTTTGTGCTTTCTCTCTCAGCTGCTTAATAACAAACTGTACTTTCTTCACTACGCTAGTAGAAGAGGAGGATAATCCTAATCAACATAGACTTTAAAGCCATCCAGACTAAGATCCTTCTTCGCCCAGGCCTTTCTCAGGATTTTTTCTTTTGTAGTATAGTGAAGGAATTTAATTATAATTGATCTGGGGTGTCGCCTTGCTTTGGCTTTGGTGCTATGGCTCTGTGGGCCCACTCAGTCCCCAGATCAAAGTCCTCTGTCACGCCCAATTCTTTACAGAGCTAACATGAAAGGTAGCCATCGATATCATCTTGTTCGATGCCCTCTGGGAAGCCGAACACGTGGATGTTATTGTGGCAAGAACGGGCTTCTGCATCTTCAGTCAGGAGGGTAAGCTCTCTTTCTGTCTTGTACAGATAGACCAGGGATCTGTCATAAGCCATATGTTCATCATAAATTTTGCCTACATGAGTCTCTACCTCATACGTCCGTTGCTCCAAACACTTGAGGTCTTTATGGATGCCGGATACTTTATTATCAATCTAATGCAGCAAAATGAGAATATTCATATTGTCAGCTTTTCCTCTTGCTGATCCAGTGTAAGAACCATAATCATCCTCTTCCTCCACCAACACCATGGTAAGCACTGAAGTATGAGTAGGTGAGGGGCTAAGGCTTCTAGGCCGTGGAGCCGGTGGCTTAGTTTTTGGTTGAGAGTTGTCCTTGTTTGTTGATTATTTTGGGCCTCCCATATTCTATGGTAAGTGCACTACTGATTTAGCTATGCAGTAAACCAATTTAACAATCTTTGGTAGCCGATGACAATTGATTATACCACCAGGTATACAGAGCTCCAATCTAGGCTGCCATAATAGAGGCTGATGCAACCGGAAGTCTGGAAAAGCCACTTATGATGTCATATCCAGAACTCACAGCCTAGTCCTCCATGTCAACAACCTTATAGGACCTATTTCTCAAAAGTTTAAGAACCTGTATCTGAAGTAATCATTTTAAAAAATCTGACATAGGGTTAGCTGCAGTGCTTGCATTTACAGAATGCTCAGATGCATGGTACTGTACTTTAGAACATGTCAGGAGGTGGTTTTGGAATGCAGCATTGAACTGAGCTATAGAATGGCAAGGTGTTACACAATTTTAAAATGTTGGGGGGCATGCAATCTCGGAATGTGGCAGGGATGTGCCATATCAAACTGTGGTAGAACACTCAACCATGGAATGAGACAGGAACACACACCAAGAAATTTGGTGGGGACTGGCAATTTCAGAATATAGTAGGGATGCACGTGGTCAGAATGTGACAGGACATGCCATTTTATTCTGAAATTGCTTGTCCCTTCCACATTCCTGAACTGCACACACTCACCACATTTCATAATTGTGCATCACATCCCCACCGCACTTTTTTTTTGAAATTCACAAAACTGTATTACTTTTTCTTTTAAGATGGCCTAACAAGGCCAAGAAAAACACATTACATTACAGAAGACAGTTCAAATATGTTGGAACACCCATACAAACCCACCCCTCCTCCCCAGACCATCCCACCCCACTCATGGTATCGGGTATTACCATGTAAAAGAGTACACATATATACGCTGATAAGGCTTCCATAGTACATCCTATCCTAAATAGGTTTCACCATAGATCACAAAGCATGTGCAATTTTCCCCAGTATTTTTAAAATTTGGGCATTTTATTGTGAACACTAGCAATCATTTTTTCCACTAAAAGGTTAGACACTAATTCCTGCAGCCACTCCAAGTAAGATATGGTGGTACCATCCAGCCAATGTTGAAGTACTAGCTTCTTCACAGATAATGTCACCATAGCTAAGTGATATTTACTTTCCGTGACTCCTAACGAAGAAAAATCCCCCAAAACACAGGTGGCAGGTTCTATGTGTTCTGCTAGACCCAACAAGGGATCCATTCTTTGTTTAATAAGGCTCCAAAGTGAGGCTACCTTGGGGCAGTCCCAGAAGATATGTTATTATGAGCCTTCTGCTTGCATACATTGCCTGCAGGCAGATGAGGGAACCCTATTTATTTTGGCCAGTTTGATCGGTGTATTATACATATTGTTAATAATCTGATACTGCATCAACCTTAGTCTTTCCTGGGAGATGAATCTGTATGTATCCATCCAAATCTTCTCCCAATTAAGTATTTTCTCTGGGAATTGGGCTTCCTAGTAGCTAGAAGCCCCATTTAACTGCAGGAAGGCTCTTTCTAGTAATATGGAGTAAATACCTGATATGGCATGAGGTTGTGTGACTGCAAGTTGGATTGGGTGCAGGAACCTCCCATCCTCTTCTGCAGCTTGACTTAACTGGTCACTTACTAACAAGTGCCTAATGTGGATCTCGTATGTGTCGGTAGGACAGGAAGAAGCATATCTGAGTGTGGGTCTTTACTAATATCCCTATTGGGGTATCATTAAGGGCAAGTGGGAGCAATTTAGGAGGTACATGTAGTGGGGCAAGAGGTGATAGGCCCCGGGCTGAGGTAAGTTCTTTCTCTAGTGTAAGCCATGGAGGGCAGTACAGTTCTGTAGATGTCACATTGGAGCTGTTTAGCCATTTTAAATATTTCGCAGAGTGGCTAGCCCAATAATAAAGTTTAAAGTGTGGAAGTCTCAGTCCCCCTTTAACCTTGGGTGCAGCCAGTTTCCCATAAGCTCTATGGGCTTGTTTGTTTTTCCAGAGGAACTGGGTTATCAATGAATGTAGTTTGGTAAACTAAGCCTGCGGCAACCATATATTTAACATGTTGAGGGGATAAAAAATCCATGGTAAAACGTTCATTTTAATTAAACTGATTCTACCCCAGAGTGAGAGAGGCAACTCTGACCATCGGTCCACGACTTGCTGGATTGTGTGTACCAGGGCATCCAGTCTACATTCCTTCAGGGATTTGAGTTCCTGAGTCAGAAATATCCCTAGATATTTAAGCTTCTTGGGTTCCCATTGTAGCCCCAAATCTGCAATGTTTCTCCTATAGGCAAATGAGTTTATGGGAAACACTGTGGATTTCTCCAGATTCAATTTATAGTTGGATAATGATCCAAATTCATGGATCAAGGACAGAGTTCGACTAATCGAGGCCCTTGGAGTGGATAGATGCAGGAGTATATAATCGGCATATGCTGAGAGTTTGAACTCTTGTGACCCCACTGTTATTCCCCAGATGACAGGATCCTCTTTAATCTGTACCAAGAGTGACTCCAGATAAAAGTTAAATAAAAGAGGGGATGGGGGCAGCCTTGCCTGGTACCAGAGTAAAGAGAGAAATAAGGCGAGAATGAGCGATTACAATAGATACGAGCATTGGGCCTCACATATAGGGCTTTAACCCATTGCACAAAGAGGGAAGGGAATCTGAATCTGTGTAGAATCTTGAAGAGGAAACCCCAGTCCACCCTGTCAAAAGCTTTGTCTGCATCCAGAGACAACAAGACAGCTGGGGAAAGGTTGTCTCGGGATGCAGAGAAAATATGGTCTCGTCTTCTCATGTGGTCCAGGGAGGCTCTCCCCTCCATAAAACCCACTTGCTCCTCAGATATCAGGTGTGGCCTAACCTGCCCCATTCTAGTCGCTAAGAGCTTGGCTAAGATCTTGATATAGTTAAGAAGTGATATCGGTCTGTAGTTTGAGACTCTTTCTGGGTCCCTCCCTTCTTTGTGCAATACTACTATTGTCACTTTATAAAAATGAGGATCCTGGCACTTCCCTGAAACTATAGTCCTGAACAGTGTTACTAGCCAGGGAGTCAGTTCCTCCTCCAAAACTTTATAAAAATTTGGAGAGAAACTGTCCAGCCCTGGAGCTTTGTCTAACGACAAACTTTTGATTGCTCTCTGAATTTCCGCTTCCATGATGGGGAGTATCAAGGAGTCCTGCTGCTCTGCAGATAAGATTAGCAAGGGGATGTTCCGCAAGTATTCATCAATATGTGTGGCTGCTGGGGGGTCAGTCCTAGCATTTTAGAGGTCCTTATAAAAGGATTGGAATTCTGTAGCTATTTCTACCGGGTTTGTTTTAAGCAAGCCATCCTGGTTCAAGCGGCTTGCATTCACCAGTCGAGAGGTCTCTTGTTGTTGAACCCTTAAAGCCAGTAAGCGACCAGCCTTTTCTCCTTGGCTTATGTAGGTGGATTTGGTTTTAAGAATAGCATAGTCTGCCTTTCCACCCTAACATTTCATTATATTGTGCTCTAAGATGAACCTGCTCCTGGTGCTGGATGTCTGTGGCTGAAGGGGGAGATATGCCTTTCTATATCCCTAATTGTATCTAGTAAATCTTTGGTTTGGTGTTCTCGCTTATGGTGCCAGACAGATGCTATTCTTATAAGCACCACCTATGCACAGCACCATCTCTGCCTTAGCAAAAGTTACAAATGACTGGCAGACTGCCTTAGACAAAAAGAATAACACCTGTGCTGTGTTCCTGGATCTAAGCAAAGCCTTTGACACTGTGGACCATGAACTACTAATCTCCTCTCTGAACTCCATAGGCCTTGACTCACTGTCTCTTAAATGGTTCAGATGCTATCTCTCTGGAAGAATACAACTGGTAAAAAAATGAAGGTGACCTATCTACCTCTAAACCACTCCTAAGAGGTGTACCACAAGGTTCCATCCTGGGCCCCATCCTCTTTGCCATTTACATCAACAATATTGACTCCAATCTCTCACAATCTAATATTCACCTCTTCGCAGATGATACTGTACTATATGTCAGTAATCCCTCACCATCAAAAGCCTGTGAGCTTTTACAGTCTGAGTTCTCCCTCCTACAGCACAACTTACTAGAAAAGAAATTACTACTAAATGCCAAGAAAAGCAAAGCTATGTTCTTGCCACCAAGAGCTGCTCTTCCACTGTCCCATCATTCACCCTCCCACAATTATCTACCATCCTTGGTGAAAATCTGGAATATGTGGACAAATTCAAATATCTTGGAGTCTGGATTGACAATAAACTTGACTATACTAGCCACATTGAAGAGCTCCTTAAAAAGCTTAGACAAAGACTTGGCCTATTTTATAGGATCAAACACTACCTGACAAGAGATTCCAAACAAAGGCTAATCCTGGCATCATTCCTATCCCTCATTGACTACGCTGACTTCCTTTATGGTCACTGTTCCCTCTCCCATTTAAATAAATTAGACACCTTGTATCATAGCGCTATTAGATTCATTACAGACCTTCCCTCCAGCACCCATCATTGCTCTCTCTACAATGCAGTCAGTTGGACATCCCTACAACATAGAAGAAACAAAAATGCTGCTGTCTGGATCTATAAGCTCTGACAAACAAACTCCTTCCTACATCTCAGATTGTTTCAACGGATCACATCCAGACCTTACACCCTAAGGATCAATAAACTCATCATGCTGAAGATTCCTATCACCTGCACCCGGTATGGAAGGGCTGCAATCAGCTACTCCCTAGCACTTATCTGGAATTCTCTTCAAAAGACCTTGAAATTGGATACCCTCATTCCTTTAACATCCTTCAAAAAACTGTACACTAGCCTATTCCCAGAATCATGCAATTGCTTCCATAAGGCCTAGTCCTCTCACACCCCCTCCTTCCCCTACCCCTTTTTATACTACCCCCTATTTCTTTATTGTTCTTCTAGCTTGTTCTCCAACCTACTTCGTACAAAAATGCCCCCCCAAATCCCATTACCCTAGCTTTATCCCTACAATACTGTTTGTTTCTTTCCTTTTAATATGATCTAGGTCCAATGTCATTTTGCCTTGTATATATGTAAATATTTGTATACCTGTCTCATTCATAAATCTTTGTATTTGTGTTCATTCAGTACCATGTTTTTGTGTAAAATTTGTAACCTTATATTGTTATGACCGCTCAGGTCCATCTTGTAAATGAGTTATGCTCAATGATGTTCGCCTGAATAAATAAAGATTTTGATTGATTGATTGATTGATTGATAAGCTCGCCCCGTAAGAAGCATTTCAGGCCACCCCATTCCATTTCTGGCCAGTTTGTGGTGTTAAGATTGGTCTCTGCATATTGTGCAATACAGGACTTCAATCTGTCTACCACCCATTTGTCTTTAAGTAGTCTGTTATTGACTTTCCAACTAGTTTCTACTCTATAATTAGGGGATAATGCTAAGGTGCAAGATACAGAGGAGTGGTCTGATATAACCTCCGGTGCAATCTGAGATGCCATAAGGCCTGCAAGAAGTTGCTTGCTTAGTAAGAAATACTCTATATGAGAGGCTGTACCATGTACAGGGGATTGGAATGTGTATTCCTTTTGGTGTGGGTACAATATCCTCCAGGGATCACATAAACCTAATTTGTCAGACATATCCTGTATAACTCGTTGTGTTGAGGACAAGCCAGCCCTTGGTTTACCTGTTCTGTCTATGTCTGGGAAAAAAGGGACGTTCCAATCACCTCTCAGGATAATTGGGATAGACAGAAAGGGCATCAGGATGTTAAGAACCTTCATAAAGAAAGATGGGCTGTCTGCATTGGGGCCATAGATGGACCCAAGGGCTATCCTGGATCTCTCCAGGGTACCAAGTACAAAAACAAACCTACCTAGAGGGTCCCGTATACATTGACTGCATTTAAAATTCAGGTTTCTGGCCAACAGAATAGCTACTCCCTTACTCTGAGTACTTATGCCTGCTGCATATACCTGTCCAGTATTGAGCCTCCTTAAGAGATTCTCCTCTATATCAAGGAGGTGGGTCTCTTGTAAAAAATAAATTTTCCCCTTTTCCATTTGCAAATGTTTCAATATTTTATGTCACTTGCGCTTATTGTGCATGCCCTTAACATTCCATGTAATAAATTTTATATGATTAGCCATTGCATAGATATGAGTCTCTCCATCTGATTCCTGTAACCACAGCTCCGGTGTCCCATACCAATACCATGAGTCCATCCCCCAATCCCACCGATCATCCCACCACAAGCACACCACACACATATCAACAACCTCAACCACCCCAAAATAACAGTACAAATTTTACATAATGTACTTAACACTACCCCTGCCAGATCATCCATTTGTGTCACACAAACTAGAACCCATATATGAACTTGTTTGATGATACGACTCCCTCCCTTTGATTCAGAACATGATCCTGCCAAATTCGGCAGATGAAATCTCCCTTCCTCCCAACTCCCCTCCATATAAAAAAAATATGCAAGTATCTATGAAACTAACTAATACTAATTCATAACAATTGCAGAACAATAAGAAAGTGGGCTGCGAAAAGTAAGCCAACCCAATTAGGAGATGCCCAAATTGTCACCACAGTGTAACTAAGCAACACAAGTTTGGGGTATTACAGGATGAGCCATCAGGAGGCTAAGATAGCTGAGTGTGTATAGTACCCACAAATGAAAAGCTGTTGCTACACCCCAGTAATTGCAATGCCCCTCATTTGACCATTTAAACCAAAAAAAAATTGCAACCCCAATGCTGTTGGGGCTTCGTAATCTCAAATCATATCCAAGAATGTTAACACTCCAGGCCCCCTGTAAAAAGTAACCCTTATCAAATCCAACAGTTGAGGTGCACATCCCAAAAAAAGGAAGAGGGGCAGCCCAAGATACCCTCGCTTGACCCCAGGAAGTGCCGCGAGTACAGATTTCCTCAGGCAACAGAAACTAATAAGCCTGAAGGAAGCTCTGCGGTTGTGTGCACGATCAATTGTGAATGCAGGGTGTCTGCAAAGCATCCATAGATGCAACTCTACAGTCATGCGAGCGAGCGATCAAGCAGGAAGTCACCGTGAAGCTATCCAGACACATATACCAGCAAGGTTCCAAACAGCAGCATATCCCAGGGAGTTACAAGAGGCCAAAAGCTGCCCCTCAGCCTTAGAAAGTTTGTGGTGAGTTTAAATCTGAGCCTTTTGCTGTTCTACTGGGAGACACTGTAAAATGAGGGTGTAGTCACTACATAGTGTGATCAGCTAGTAGAGCACAGACAATAGTGGGACAAAATCCCCCTGGGCACATAGATCACTATGGCAGTTGGCGCTGGCCACCCATCAGAAAGTCACAAATGGCCATTCGTACTGCAAGGTGCCACGTTGTTGTTACTTGAATCCCAGAAGGTCACGGTCAGTATTTTCATTCACTTGGTGAACAAATTCAGCAGCAGCCTCTGTAGCTCCTTAACAGCTTGTTCTGGAGTCTCAAATGTGTACCATTTCTCCTGTATCTGTACTCGTAGCTGGGCTGGGTGTAGCATCCAAAACTGAATGCCTGCAGGGATAAGCCGGGAAACTGTCAGATGAAAAGAGACCCTCTTTTGTCTCACCGAAGCTGGCAAATCTTGGGAGATATGGATCTTATGGCCCTCCCACATTACTGCCTGTACTTCCCAAAGCTTAGCCAGCACATGTTGCTTATCCAGGTAATTGAGCAGCTTTAACAGGAACGTTCTTGGAGGTGACCCGGTTGTCGGCTTAGGTCTTAGTGCTCGATGGGCCCACTCCATGATGTAAGAGGGGCCATTCGACAATGGGCCTGCTATCTTTTCAAGGAGCTTTCATGTGAAGAGAATGGGGGAGGACCTTGTTCATCATCTGGAAGCCCCACTACCACCAGGATATTTCGTCAACTATGGCCCCGAGATCCTCCATTTTCAACTCCATCTTAGCTAGCTTCCGTTTAAGAGACACGATCTCAGGGTCCATAGCCGCCTTCCATCTTTCCAGGGAAACTGCCCGGGACTCTGTATCTTTAACCTGCCAGGAGATATCGACCACCTCCTTCTTTAAAGTAGCCACGTCCAATGTTAACATTAGTAAGGCATCCTGGAGCGGTTTCATTTCTTGCAAAAAAACATTTCTCCGATAGTGGTATCACCATAGTCTTGCCTGAGGAAGCTGGTGCTGATTTCACTGTTTGAGGCTTGGCCTTTTTCATGGTCTTCTCGGGAGATGGCAGTGGAGTGTGTCGCGGGAGTTATTGCTGCATATTCACTTCCATGGTTGGATTAGACGAGTTTTCTCGCAGTCCTCAAACAGGTAGGTTTAAATATGTGGGTTACCCTTATAAAATAAGTCCTTCTTTGAGACTTATCTAGTGAAATAAACCCAAATTGGGAGGAGGAGAGATTCAAGCAAGCTGCTTACTCTAGCTAGGCATCACATGATCTCCCATCCCCACCACATTCTTACATTGTGCATCCCAGCCACATTCTAAAATGATGTATCCCAGCCATATTCCAAAATTGTACATCCTCCTCATATTCCGAAGTAGAGTTTCAATGCTACATTCTGAAATTGTGTCACCGCAACTTTCCTAAATTGTGCCTCACTGCCACATTCTGAAACTGTGCATCACCACCACATTCTGAAACTGTGTGTCTCCACCACATTCCAAAACTGTGCAGCCCCACCACAGTCCAAAACTGTGTGTCACCACCACATTCTGAAATTGTGCATCACCACCACATAGTTGAACTGTGCATCACTGTTACATTCTGAAGTTGTGTGTCACCACCACATTCTGAAACTGTGCATCACAGCCACATTCCAAAATTGTATCATCACCACATTCTGAAATGGTGTCACTGCCACATTCTGAAACTGTGCAACACCACCACATTATGAAATTGTGCGTCACCACCTCCTTCTGAAATTGTGTGTCACTGCCACATTCCAAAATTGTGCATCTTTACCACATTCCAAAATGGTCACAACCACATTCTGAAATCGTGCATCACCTTCACATTCTGAAATTGTGCGTCACTACCATATTCTGAAATTATACACCACTGCCATATTCTGAAATTGTGTGTCACCACGACATTTTGAAATTTTATGTCACCACCATATTCTGAAACTGCGCATCTTCACCACATTCCAAAATTGTGCATCACCACTGCATTTGAAAATTGTGATATGACGACATTCCAAAATTGTGCATCATTGCCACATTCCGAAATTGTGCTTCACCACCACATTCTGAAACTGTGCATCACTAAGACATTCTAAAACTGCATGTCTCCACCACATCCTAAAACTGTACCTTCCAGCCACATTCTGAAATTGTGTATAAACTTCCACATTCCAAAACTGCCTGTTATTGTCACATTCTGAAAATGTGCATCCCCGTCATATTCCAAAATTCATGTCCCCACCACATTCGGAAAATAAGTGTCACTACCAGATTCTGAAATTGCATGTCCAAGCCACATTCTAAAATTATGCATCCCTGCCTCATTCTAAAATTGTGTGGCTACCTTATTTTGAAACTGTCACTGCCACATTCTGAGATTTCATGTCCATGCCACATAATAAAATTGTATGTTGCCACCACTATCTGAAATCAAATATTCCAACCACATTTTGAAATTGTGCATCATAACCACATGCTAAATGTATGGATCCATGATACATTATGAAATTACATATCCCTGACACCTTCCACAACTATGTGTCTCCCACATTTCAAAATTGTGTACCTTTGCCACATTCTAAAAATATAAGATGCTGCCACATTATGAATCTTAGCATCCCTGACACATTCCGAAATTGTTTGTCCCAGCTACTTTCTGAGATTGCATCATTGCTGCATTCTTCAATTGCAACCTGGTGGCATTTCGAAATCTCAAACCTGCAGTATTCTGATAACTACACATAACTTTGTCAGTCTAAAGTCATGTTTGCTGCTGCATTCTAACCACCCCTAATTACATTCTGAAGTACTGTACCTTGCATCTGCACATTATGGACATGCCAGTGCTGACCCACACAGTGTCACCTTTCCTTTTTGAGATGTTTACTACAACTGCAGCTGTATGTAGAATGGGAGAAATAAATCCTATAAGGTAGTTTGCATGGAGAACTAGGCTGCTAGTTCTGGTTATGACATCACCAGTAGCTCTTCACTGAAACTGGTTGTTTTGAACAGGCAGTGAATTTAGTGTTACAAAATTACTTGTAACATTTAAACAAAGTATCTTAAAGATCTAATTTTTGGCATGAGGCTGATTGGGGATATGCTAATCCAAATTCTGCTCTTTAAACTTTCTGTCCATGTAATACGTTTTTCACTATGTTTTTTGCCATTTGGTCATATGTTACCAGTTTCATGCCCTATATGTTATGCGTGTATGCTGATTTTATTATAGTCCATTTTGATGCGTTTTGAGTCAATCACAAAAACATTTTTTCTGATTAAAATACTAACTTTCATTAGTGTTTTTAAGACAGCTCATATGACTCAGTTTGACAAACCATAAAACTGACAACCTTTAGATTTTAGTCATTCTTTTTCCATTCAGTGCTTTCAGCTTTTGTTCATGATCAGCTTTAAAAAGCTTTGTATTTTCTAGCTATTTATTTCGGTTGTCTATTTTAATCTGCACATACATAAATTTTAAAATGTAAATAACATAAAAACTAATTAAAATTTCATTTTAATGCTCCGAAAAGGCACTTCCTTATAATGAATTGTAATGAACCTGTAAGTTTCATTATTTAAATTGATGTAGCTTTTTACAATAACTTTTTTGAGAAAAAAGAGACAAAAATCAGGAATTTTTACATAATTAATAACTTGTGAATCCCCAAAACAGATTTTTGTCAGACTTGTCAGAAAAATAGCTCTTAGAACAGGGAAGGTATACATCAAATTTCACCACCCTTTGGGCTGAGATCACCAAGATATAAGGAGTCAAAACTCCTGTTTTTACACAAACACTAACTCAACGTACTGAGGCATCAGCATGGTACAATTTGTAGAACATCCAGTTCTGGGACAGAAGATCATGGGTTCTAGTCAAGACTGGACTCATACCAGAAACACTGGCAAACAAGTGAAGAACTAAGGGGATGCTGTTCTATCAGGGTGTGCTATCCTTCAAATAAGATGTCAAATCGAGTTCCTGTCTTTCTTTTCTGGTGGTTGTTCAGGTGCATATTAAAGATCTCCTAGCACTTTTAGAAAAAAATAGGGGCATTCTACTAGTGTTGTGGCCAAGTTTCCCATTCACTAAAATCCAACCAACAACTTAATCTATTTCAGTTTCAGTTGGACTGCATTTGTTTCTCCCACTCCCCAAGGACAAAGCTAAAGAAGGGTGGCACTGTCTGGCCCTCCCTTCCTAGTCAACAAAAACTAAATATAAAATACAGGTTCTACTGCTCAAGACGGATGGATAGATAAATGATACATAGGTAGATACAGTAGATAGACAGACAGACAGATAAGATAGATAGTCAGATAGACAGATATATAGATAGCTAGATAGATAAATAGACAGACAGATAGATAGATACTGTAGATAGATAGATAAATGAGGAAACTGATGAGTAAGTATAGTATACAAAGAAATATACTCATCGGAGGAGCTAATCAGATAATAAGGACTTAGGGCAAGTTGATTTATTATCTGTATAGACCCCCCTCAATGGGTATATTTCTGCATATGCCACCCTTACCTATCATATCTTTTATATAATACATTAGGATGTTGTTTATATATACCTTAACTGAGTAGTTGAGTCAGTTTCTCAGTTCTGTGTAGCCAGACCATTTTTGAGTTTAGTTGTAGTGTTTTGGGTTCCCTGAGTTTCCATAGTATAGTGGTGTTTTGGTCCTTGTGTGTTTTCATAGTGTATGGGTACCCTAAATAAGAGTGCGTGTCTGCAGCCAGTCATCCCTTAGTTAACTGGTGTTGTTGTGGTATGTGGATGGGTTTCATGTCATCACAGTGCTGGCATTTTGCCACCGGTGGTACAACACTGGTGAAGCAGCAAAATCAGCAAGTGCGACCTCACAGAAGCAGCGCTGTGCCAACAGGGTGCTGAGTGGGAGGCGGAAATGAAATTCGCCAGCAAGAAAAGTACCCTGTCATACAGGTGCACACAATAAGGGGGTGTTGCTGTGAAAGTACGTCACCATGGCAACAGACTAAAGCAATACTGTTGAACAGGCAGACTGGCAATAAGGTGCAAATGTGTGCACAAATGTTGCCATGGAGACCGCAATATGGGATTCGCTAAAGACATGCATCGACAATGAGTAGCAGATCTGGACACCAAGGTGGCCATGGCAACCACACATTGGCAGGCTGGATGAAGGGTGGGAAGGCCATTGTGTGAGGAATACAGAATGATGGTCACCATGGTGATAGGCAGACAGCAGACCTGGGGAATGGGGAACAGTGAACAGGGCCAGGAAACCTACCTAGCAAACTCACGCATACTTGCAGAGAGAAGAGTGGGACTGTGTTGGCTAGAAATAGGGAGTGATGCATGGGAGGAGTGCAGTAGGCAATGCCACCTTGCCAAAGGGGAACCAGAAGGGCAAGAATACAGTAACCCTGGAGAGGTGCACAAGGAGACAGTAGCTAGTGCACCCTGCAGAATGCATCCCTGGGGAGTGTGCACAGAGCAATTAGGGTGTGCCTCAGGGAATGCATGTTGCCAAGGTGCACAGGTGCACCACATCCCAAACTGGGATGGCCAGCTGCCCTCAGGGGGTTAAAACCAGTGGGGGACAGCAATGCAGCAGCCTAACAGAAACTGACAGTGTCACCACAATGCCACTCGAGTATGTGGACAGTCCCCAAGGCAACAAGTTGCTGCTGCACGATGGGTACCTGTATCACAAGGAGCACACACATGGGCCAAAAACCTACTAAAAGCACACGGAGTACCAGGGAGGCTGGTGCAAGGAGCAGGCACATATGACTGTGGAGGAGGTTGTCACAGCCCTGGGGACACACAACCACATTCCAGACTGTGCCAGCATGACAGTGTAGAGGGTGCATGAAGAAATCAAGAAAAGGGTCCTCACATCACCAGAGACACCGCAACAGGTGGTGGCTACCTGTTGCAGCTCACTGCCTGAGTTTATTGGCAGTAGGATACTCCACCTGTAGTACCTCATGCATTTAGTGCAGCATGCCAGGAGGGTGGCAAGCATGGCACCCAGACTTCTGACCACATTGGCAGAGCTAGTCGTGCCTGAGGAGTACCAGGTCACTGAGAAAGGTGAGCTGTTCCTGCAATGGGACTCTGGGAGTGGGCAGGACAGGTTCCTGCTGTTTACAACAGAAAGAAACATGCAGTACATGGAATGGTGTACTGACTGGTATACTGATGGAACATTCAAGTGCTGTCCCTCACTATTCTGCCAACTATACTCCATTCATGGGGTTGAGTTCAGCATAGTGATCCCAATAGTGTACGTCCTGATGTCTATCCTCACCACCGCTGCATATGTCACTGTCTTGAAGAAGCTAGTGGAGCTGCACCCTGGCCTAAAGCCCCATTCTGAGATGGTAGATTTCAAACTGTCAGCCTATAAAGCCTTCCGGTCCATGTTTCCAGAGGCAGTGCTATGAGGCTGCTTCTTGCATCTCGGCCAGTCTGTCTGCTGTAAGGTGCAGCAGCTGCCTGATGTCCTGCAGTCCTACATGTCAGATGGTGATTTTGCCATGAGCATCCACCTCCTGCCTGCCATGTCATATGTGCCGCCCAGGGATGTTTTGCCCACATTTGAAGAGATGTGCACCTGGGACTTCTTCACATCACAGGAGGACCTCCTCGCACCCCTATTGGACTACTTGTCAGTCAGTACAAATTTATTGATCAGCAATTGCCATTTCAATTAAAATACATCAAGACACATCAGAATACATCCATGCATACATAATACAATATTTTTAAAATTCGGAGAGTGACTTTAAAATTGCATCGGAGATGTTTAGTACAGCTATCACCATGCTCTATTATTGCACATACATTCTAGTTTAACAGGCTAAATCATATTACTAGGCTTTCAATTTCTGTCTAAGTTTAAGTATTGATAAACAATATTTGGAAAGTGTATCCAAAGACCAGGGATCAGCTGTATGCATTAAGACTGAAGTTAAGTCATTTAAGTCAATTTCATAACCATTATCAATAAATTACCCCAACCAGTGATTTCTTTCTCTGAGGTACCATAGGCAAATCCAAAGTACATGAATCAAATTTTCTTTTTCACCCAATGCACAATCACAAGCTTTCGTGTTTTCTGGTGATTTGTTATAGCGATAAAGAAGAATGTTACTAGGAAATCTTTCAAATTTAAAAGTGATTAAACTTTGTCTTTAATCAGGATTATCTAAAATATAAAGATATTGTTTGAAATCAAAGTTCAAATTATTGTCCGCAACCCATTCTGAGTAATGTGAGTTTTTGATTATTTCCAAGTCTCCCTTTTTCCAGTAATTGGCTATTCTTTTGGAAATATATTTTTTATATTGTTTGCTTAAATTGATTCTTTTGTGAACTGCTTTTTTAAAGTCAGTAAGTTCTGCTTTCCCAATATTTCAGTTATAGATGTATAGCAAAATTTGGTTTTGAATCCGAGATTATAAAATTGTTCTTTTTCTGACAGACATAATTTTGACAATGCAGTATTCTGTAAGTTAGTTAAATATAACCAAAAGTTTATTTTGCATGATTCTATCAGTGCAGACATATTTATCAGGCCAGTTTCAGCCCTAATGTAGGCAGCTGGGCAGGAATGTCCCAGTTTTAGTAAACATCTCAACATTTTAAACATTATCTCATTAGTTTCTTGGTATTACTGGGTTCCCAGATCTCAGCTCCATAAAGTACCTGAATTTCCAGTTTTGCTTTTATTACTGTATTTGTGCTCTTTATTGATTGACCTCTGTATCTGTAATTAAATCTTGTGATCCCACCTAGAGATTTATTGAGTTTGTCCATTATTAAATCAGTATGTAATTTTCATAAGCAATTTGTTGATCATTTTATTCTGAGATATATGTAAGAAGAAGTTATTTCTATCTTTTGTTCTCCAATTCTCCAGTTGCCTTTTGTTTTTTTGCCACCAAAAACAAGTATTTTTGTTTTATTGAAGTTAATCTTTAATTTTAATTCTTCTGCTTTGTTATATAGGAAGTCTATTTTTTTTTAAAGGCTAGATTTAGAAAGTGCAAACAAAACAATGTCATCAGCATACACTAATGCTGGGCATTCTGTGTTTTGAATTTTCAGCGAATCTGCTGGAATTAACATTAAGTCTTTCAATAAGTTATCAAGATATAGAGAAAATAAGAGCGGGGCTAGTACGCAGCTTTGGTGTACTCCCTTGTTAGTCTTAAAAGGGTATGACAATTCTCACTGAGTGCCAAGTCTAACTGAGAACCACGTAATACTGTACAATCCCGCTATTACATCAACAAGGTTTCTCTCTATTCCTCTTGATAGGAAATGAGACCATAGAATGTTTCTTGACAGGGAATTGAAAGCAGAACTATAGTCAATGAAAATAATATAGATTTTTTGGTTTCTCAAAAAGACACATTTTTCAAGTATATGTCTCAGGATGAATATGTTGTCTAATGTTGGATATTGAGCTCTGAATCCAGCTTGGAGTATTGATAGCCCACCTGTAGATTCAACCTGTTCTTTAAGTCTTTCTAATATAATTTTTGAAAATATTTTAGCATTAATATCTATCAGGTTTATTGGCCTGTACATCGCTGGATCTGTTATTTTCCCTTTTTTGTGAATTGGGACTACATTTGAGCCCAGCCAAGAACGTGGATAGTAATTAGAAGTGATACATTTATTGTAATATACTGTCACTATTTTGAATGATAATCCAGTTTTACGCAAATATACTTCCACCGGTATCCGGTCTGGCCCAGGAGCCTTATTAGTTTTGAGTGAATTGATAGCAAAGTAAACTTCCTCAAATACTAGTGGTTTGAATGAATCCCAATCTACATCAAGAACAGTGGTGGAATCCATAATATTGGGATCATAAAAGATTTGCATAAAATAGTCTACCCATGTATGTTATGTCATATATGAATCTATTATAGTTTTACATAAACTTGTTCCTTTGGTGACTAAGTTCCAGAAAGCTTTGCTATTTTTGGTTCTAACTGCATTCAACATACTTGACCATTGTTTATTAAAAAAATGAGTTTTTTTTGTTTAGTCATATCTTCATACTGTTGTCTATTTTGCTTCAAAGCATTTAAATTACTGACACTGTTTTCCTTTCTAACTAATCTTAGTATTTTGTTAATTTTAGCTTTACACCTCTTACAATCCTTATCAAACCAACCAGTTTCTTGTATCCCATGCATGACTTTAAAGGGGTATTCTAATTCCCTCCTAATAGCATCAAAGTGATTATTAATTTCAGAATCAAGCTGATCAAGCTCCAAGGCAAGAACTGAAGGTAGTTCATAGGTCATGAAGGAGTTCATCAGCAGGTGGCATACCAAAATTTTGGCACCATATGATTTTTTTGTTTGCCTGTATTTCAGAGCAAGGAACCTCTGTGCTTATATTAAGACAGGCTTTGGTTCTGGATTGTGTCATCTCTAGGACCATAGGTAAATGGTCACTCTCAGATCTAATAGTGATATGCAACTTTTTTGCAAACCTTCAACTCTTCTGTCCAAAATACAGAATTGATTGCTGATGCACCTCTATTGGACTCTACTGAACTACTTTGAGGACAGCTGGCTCAGAAGGCCCATATGGAGTGGACTCCATCACAAGCCCACCTTTCCAGTTTACTCCTGGAACTTTTACAACGCTGCCTGATCTGGCCTTCCAAGAACCATGAACTCCATGGAGGGCTGGCATTGTGGTTTTAACTTCCTGCTGGTGGTGGTCCACCCTGGTATCTGGACCTTCATTGATTGTCTAAGGTTGAAGAAACAGCTCAATGAGATCAAGGTCCAACAGTACGTGGCTGGGACACTGGTGGCTGTGCCCTAGAAGTGGTACAAGGACCACAGTCAGTGCATTATGGAGCTGGTGGGGCAGTATGGTGACCACATTGTGCTGGACTACCTCAAAGGGATCTCAATGAACTATCAACTACAGGTGTATCCCCAGTAGCCTGCTACCAGTGGGTGCATGCCTGCTGACCCAGCCCACAGACCCTTCTAGTGTGTCCATGTGGATGTGTGGCATTTTCACCCCCCTATTGCACCCAAGTAAAGTATGTTTTGCCTGCATACCTGTCTCAAGCCTCTTTTGTCCATGTGGTGTGTGTGTGTGTGTCCACCATATGCGTATCCATTATAGTGGCAGCCTGACCCCCAGCAGCTGTGCCCACCCCATGATGTTCCCTGTAGCATATCCGCAGCATGCCTGGGAGTGCACATGGACACAGTGTGTTTAGCGGCTCCTGGCCCCCCATGTAGAGACATCTCATTGCCATGTCCAGCTGCCTGTCCACCTCTGGTATTGGTGGCACACACCCAGGTATGTCCACTGTCCATGGCCCACCCCATGTGGTCACCTCCCAGACTGGTGCCCTGATCCATGTCCAACTGTGGGACAAGTGGCATTCACCCCGAGACAGTCCACCAGGGAAGGCCTCCACCACACAGATGACCATGTCCCAATGAGGTGCCCTGATGCATATCCACTTGAGGAATAGGTGGTGCACATCCCACATATGCCTACAGTCCACTGCACCTCCCCAGCAGGTACCACTTACCACCACCCATGGCCCCCCCAGTTGTGAATAGGTCAGGCCACTGGCACAGTCCACCTCACCCCTTCATGTCTGGTGGCCCTCTGACCTGCCAGTGATGGTGCGCATGGATGCACATGCCCAGTGATGCCACAGTGGTCTGCCGTACATGGAGGGTGTGGTGGGCTGTACCAGTGGCCTAACCCATTCACAACTGGGGGGACCGTGGGAGGCAGAGGGTGGCACCTGCTGGGGGGGGTGCGGTGGACTGTGGGTGTATGTGGGGTGTGCACCACCTATTGCTCAGGTGGACTTACATCAGGGCACCTCATTGAGACATGGCTGCCTGTGGGGGGCCTTGCCTGGTGGACTGTCTTGGGGTGAATGTCACCTGTTCTTCAGTTGGACATGCATCAAGGTACTAGTCTGGGAGGTGGCTGCCTCCAGGGTGCACCCCCATTTCACTGTTGTCCCAGTGGGTGTTCAGGATGGCTCTGGTGGTGGGGGGGAATTGCCGATGGCCATGTGTTGGTGGGCAGCCATTGTGGTCACCAGCTCCGAGGCAGTTGGTGGGTGGGGGGATCATGGCCACCTTGCATTTGCACCCTTCCTCATGTGCCTTACAGTCCACTAGGGCACCATGGTGGGTGCACTGTTTGCCTTGCTGCCTCCTATTGTTACCGCCCCTCTGGTTGCCCTACTGGTGCTTGGCAGGGGGGGGTGCGGCATTTGGTGGGGTTCCCCAATCACTGGCACTGCCATCATCAGTCACTCTTTCTGTTGTGCGCGCTGCTGTTGCGGTACACTTCTCGTGGTTGACTGGATGCTGGCGCTCTGATTGCCGGTGGCATTTTTCCAGTCACATTTGCATGGTGGAACCATGCGGCTGTAATTGGTGGTAATGAGTGGCTTTGTTGGTCAGGAGTGTAGATTGAAGTTGGGAGTGGACTGTGGCATTGGGTGTGTGAACAGTGCTGTTGGAAGCAATGTGTCTCAGTGGAGCCAGTGGAAGGCATGGTAGGTATGGAATGTGAAAATGCAGCTGAGCATCAAGAAATGATGCAGGGTTTTGAGCTGAGGAGAGCAGCATCAAGGGAAATGACTTTTGTAAACTAAAATGGGGGTGGCTACTTTGTGTTCCCCTAATTGTTTTTTTTTTTTTTGTAGTATTGATGGTGGAGTTGAGGGCCATGGCTCTTTGGGTTGGATAATGGGGGGGGGGGGAGCTTGTGTGTTCCCAAATTCTTTTTTCAGCATAGTGGTGACACATTGGGGGTCTCAGCTGTTGGGATTAGACAATGTTGGAGGGGGCAGTTTGTTTTTGTATGTTCTCCTGACTGTTTCTCTTTTTGTTAGTGGTGTTTTTTCCATTTATTGTACTTTGGTGTGTTCATTGTGGGTACTTTTGTAAAATGGGTGCTTATGTAATTAAAATGTCTTTCTGTGTAATTCTTGGTTGGGGCCTTATCCCCATTGAAAAAGACAATTCATTTCCCCATATATGGTTGTGATGTATTTTGTTTGTACTGCAGCAATATTCAATCTGAAATTGTGGTGCTTTTATCTACTGTATGTACCAGAACATTTTTTCAAGCATTTGTTTTGGAAAAAAAAAATGTTTTTTGCTTGAAATGATATTCTAAGCCTGCAGTCTGTGTGCCATTATTACTTTCTGGTTTTCTGTAATTTGGGGTTGACCACCTCTTCTTTAGTGAGCACCAGCTTAATTTCAGCCTGCTCACCGGTACCACTGTTTTGGTAAAATATGACTGTAGTCAGTTAGCATATATGACACCAATTAGCTACTGACAGTGTAGTAATACATATTAATACGTAATTAACACCTCAATAACACATAATTACCTAATACACTACAAAACACCTAATTGTGCCGCCCCAAAAACACATATAATAATTTCAAGACATATATGTAACAAGCACCTTAATAACACATGCCCCAGCCATTTATTATCACATGGAACAGCCAGCTTAACAGAAATAACACCCACTTTAAAACATCCATAAATCTACCTGCAGAAAACTACCCTAGCCTACACTAGAATTACAGTCTACAACCTCCCTACAACCTCACTCACCAAACTACCATGTCCTTTGATGCTGTAGGTCTCTTTTAGTCAGGCTGCCCATTCTGCTGCTGCAGGTCCTGCAAGGAAGGTCCACATTTGGACTTAATCTCTTTTGCACAGTCTGTGTGTGGTAGACTGTGACTGGCAGTGACAGTTAGTGGTGGGTAAGTACCAGCTGCTATCTTGGTGTTGCTCTAAGTGTTTACTGGTATGGGAATTTGGGGTGCAGGGCCACTAGATTACCAGGGAAATTGTGTGACACATTTAGAACTGTGATTGGCAGGTAAGGGGCCACTGGAATACCAGTGTAAGGATGTAGCTTATTTGTAACAGTGATCAGGCAATGGGGAGACTGGACTAACAAGAAACTGGTGTGGCATCTTCAAAACAGTGATCTAGCATAGGGCCTCTTGTCCACCACAGACATGGTGTGGCATCTTCTGAACAGTGATTGGGTGGAGGCACTGGATTACCAGGAAAATGGTGGGGTATCTTTGAAACAGTGATGAGGCAGGGGGGCACTTTACTACTTGGGAAATGATTTGGCATACTACAATGGCACTAATGGCTGTTTAAAACCTCTGCAAACTTTTGAGTATGCCAGGGTGCCTGTGTGCAATGCGCAGTTATACTTTAGTGAGGTTCATTAATGGGTAGGTACCTCATTAACTGTACCTTTTAATTTGGCGCTGTAAGCAGTTCCCCTGCTTCCTGAGTGCAAAACAAGGTTAGTGAGGCATTAACCCTATTTACATGATGTTAATTAATTTGAGCAACAATGCACAACAGGGTGTGGGTCATGCTTGTATAATGGCATGCCTGGGGTGGTTGGGCAATAGGCCAGAGCCTGAGTGCATCCAACGCCCAAGATGTGACATTATACATGCATGACACACATGCTGGTGTGCATTATTGCTATTATACAATGGCTCATTTTGAAGAAAAAAAAATTTGCATGTGGAGGTATGTTGATGAAAAAACAATTGTGCACAATATGGGTTTTGCCACTAGGTGGTACTGCTGCTTGATTCTGCATGCTTCTTCAAAATTCTCCTTACTGCCAGCAGGAGCTATGTGTCTTTTTGTTGACAACCCCCCTCACCTCTCACGACAGTATAATGTCAGCTTCTTTCACAGTACTTTCTTCTTTTTATTGAAAATGTGTTACTGTGGCTGTAAGCAATGAAGTCATTTCTTTCAAGAGCAGAGCAGTCCCCTCCCATGTCCTGGTTCACTGACACTCACTCACACCCTGCTGTTGGTGCTGCATTGCTTCTCTCTGGTACTGGCATATTTGTACCAAGAAAAGAATATTAAGAAAGCCACCGAGTTTTTAAACAGCCAAGTTCTGAAGCTGTTGATCTCTACCATGCACTATTCTGAACAAGGGGTCATGGTATCCCTGGGATCGGAAGATGTTTTTTGGAAAAGTGGGATCAGAAGATGTTTTAGTTGTAAAGGTGCATCTCATTTTACATGTGCTACCAAACCGGGGCTTTTTTAATTAAAACTCTTCCTGATTTCTTTGAAAGCAGATGGGGCAGTATTCTGCAGAGCAAGTGGTCGAGGAAAACAGACAGCCATGCATTGTCATATTTACTAAGTGCTCACTCAATAATTGTGTTTTTAAGGCCTAGCAAACAAAGAATGTAAAAGAAAAGGAAAGGAAATAATTGTAGAACTTGTGTTTCTGCAAGTTATTGGGTGCTTTTGTTTAACAGTGGCTGGAGCACTGGGGGCTATTCACAAAGGGGCAGAAAACTACCCAACAAAGGCACATATCCCACCCACACAGCTCTGCACCCATGGGAGACATACGCAAGGGCCACATTCACCAACACTGGTGTCCACGTGGCTCCCTTCTGCAGCCCCGCCCCCCCCGGTGCACAGAATCCCTGGGGGTGATTGAGTGTGGAGCGGTGGACCAAGGCAGGCAGTAAATCAGCTGCCCAACTTGGGTTCCAACAGTGGATCACTTGTACCCATGAGGCACCATGTTGGTGGCAGGTGCACAATGTGCTGACTGCACTGGGGAGAATGTGCCCAGTTTGCTGCCCACAGCCCACAAAGGAGAGACCCAATGACAGGGTCATCCATTTCAGGGGTCTGTGGGTCCCCGCTGTCACTGCCATGGCCACCACCATGGGGTGTGTAACAAGTTTATGGCTGCCTTGACTTGGGGTAGCCACCAGTGCACCGCACTCCACACCTTGGGGAAAACTGTGGCGTGCTGGCTCACCCCCTGCACCGCTCCCTGGCCCACCCCAATGTGGAGCACCATGATCAGCTGGCGGGGTGCAGGGGTGGGGCATAAGTGTTTGGTGACTCCCTGCACAATGTGCATGGGCATGTGTGGGGTGGCTACATGCCACATTTACATGGCACATAACCACTCCACACCTGCGTGAATAGGGCCCAATGGATGGAAATGGGGTGCAGTGAACATTTTTTACTTTTGGTGTGGTCAAGTGTGTGAGACCTTCATACAGTGATGTTATGCTCAAATAACATCACTTGTGAAGGTGGGCACTGACCAAATTTTCTTGCCATTGTATAATTCAATATCCTCACCACTGTGATTGTTTACTGTTGACAACGTAAAACTATGCAATGGCTGCTATACATGACTGCCTTTCTTCCAATGACCTTTCTCATAGGGTTGCACTGGAGCAGAGCCTTGGCTCAGTGTATCCTGTTGTCAAAGATTAAAAATACCTCAAGGTCATAAACAAGGTGGAAGGGGAAAACATATTTCAGGTCAACAGTAGTGCCAGGATAAGAGAACATGACATGAGACTGAAGGGTGGCCACATAAGGGGAACTATTAGAAAGTTCTTCTTCATGGAAAGAGAGGTGAATGCATGGAATAGCCTGCCCAACCAGGTGGTGGCAACCTGTACTGTGGTGGGTATTAAACATGCATGGGACAGAAACAACGGAATAATAGAGATAGGAAGAAAAAAAGCTAAGCCAATGACCAATAAGGGTCACTGGTTGTTTATGAGCTAGCATAAATGGGTAGACTGGATGGGACTGGTGGTCCTTATCTGCCGACAGAATCTATAAATCTACGAATTTATGAAAAATAAACAAAAGAATAAATAAAATCTGAGTAGGTTGAAATGTTTCAAAACATTCAGACTTGATCAGTTCCTCCTGTCTTTAATGCATTTTGAAAAAAAAAATGAGTCCATCTGTTGTTTCCTCACTAGTCTCCTTTATTAGTCTGTGGTGAATACCATCTGGCAGTGGAGAGTTGTTAAGTTTTAGTGCCTACATCCTCCTTAGTGCCATTTTCCTTAATAATACCGATAGCTAATGGTTACTTACTTCCTCACCCACAATCTTTGGAAAACTTCCATCATGCTCTGTAAATACTGAGTCAAAGTATTTATTGAGCAGCTCTGCCAACCCCTATCATGTACTGCAATGGCCTCACTATTCTCAAGTTTGAGTGGTCACACCTCTTTCTTAGTTCATCTTGTGCCTAATAAGCTCATGAAACAACTGTGCTCTTCCCTTTTTACTTATTGCAACTTCTTAATACTCTTTCTTTAGTCATCCTCATCTCACTTTTAGTTTCCAACGATTGCATTCAGTGTTTTTCTTGAACCTCTTTTGTGTCCCTAGCCCTAGCCATGTCATAGGCCTTCATTTCAATCTATATTTTAGTCTGTCATTGTTTATCTGTTGAACTGTGACCATGGATGCTGCCTTATTTCCTGAGACAATGCCTTGGCTTGTGCCATACCTATTTCACAGTTCACCATCTCAAATTGCTGTTCCACTGTTATAAGTGAATTCATCCATTTTTCTGAGCCAATTTCTCTTTCATCCCTTTATCATTTGCTCTTTTTAAATGAATTAACTTTGTTTTTTGCTTTTCTTTTACTTCTCTACTCTAACATTTACCTTGCTTATGTTACACTCACTTATTCACTTTTCTCTAGTTTTTCCTTGCCTTCACCTTGCCCACCTGTTGAGGTTTGTCACTCAAAAGCAAATCTAATACAGCATTGTATTTTGTAATGGTCATTGCACAGTGGCATAGAAAATAATCTTAAAGTCATTCTGTAAGTCCACCCATAATTGTCACTCTCTGATATATTCTCCCATTTTATCACTTGATAGCTGAAGCCCTCCGTCATTACTGCCCTATCACTGGACATACCTCTCACTTCAAGCATCAGGGAAGACTTTGGTGCCAAGATGTCTGATGTTGCTCTGTTTTTTGGATGAATCTGTTGCTGTAGTTATTTCCATACAGTGGATATTTCAAAGTTGGAAACAGTCATTAGTGACTGGGGCCAGATCTGCTCAGTAAGGGAGATGGGCTGCGTGCTTCAGTTTTAGCGCCCATACCAATTTGGCCAGAACTTCACAGGTGAAGTAAAACTTTACTGCATCTCTAGTTCTGAGACATGATTTGAATAGAGGAAAGCAGCTGATGAGATGGAGCCAGATGCACAGGTAGACAGAAACAGACAGACAGCATGACATAGAATGAATACTGTAACAGGAAAGCTAATCCAGACTAAAAGGATAGCAATGGGAAAGTCTCTGCCACTGAAGGTGGATAGTATTTGTGGAAAGGACAGGCAGTAGAGCAGCAGATGAGTAGCAAAAGGAGTGAGCAGGAAAAAATCAGGAAACAAAGTTAAGGTTAAAGAGAGATCAGAAGCTGTGGAAAATGCTGAATTTTAAAGAGCAGCTTCTTAGTTGATTAGTAGCCACTCCCCCAAACATATTTCACAACTGACTTGGCCGGGAGTTGCTAGATAGAAATCTTTATTCATACTTCTTCCATTTTAAAAAGTTTTGTTACTAGTAATGTTAGTCCCAGACCATGCTAATGAAAACTGAACCACTTCTCTATACTGGAGTCATGCCCCCATGCCGGCACACGAAGACCCATTTTGTGATGTCAGCAAATGAAGGCTGCGTATGTGCATTCCTTTGAACTGAATATGGACTATTTTATTATGCATATTAGTACTATTTAGTGTTGGGATTTTAATTCATTAAAGTGACCGCTTGACTAACAGGGACCCTTTTTTCAAGGGATGAGGAGCCAAGAGTGTCATGTAGAACAGAACATCAGCATTAACTTGTACATGCTGTATTAGTTACTGATATTGTGTGTGAGATATAGTTAATTTATCTATTTTTGCTGTCTTGTACAAGACTGGTGCGGCCATGAAACTGTCATTGCATTTTTATGAAAGTGCAATGTATGATGATATAACTGCATCATCACAATGATGATATAAAGTTACATCATCATCATTGTTGCCAGACCCCTTGAAAAGAGCTTTGCTCAGTGGGACAGTCCTATAAAACTGACTAAATAAATAACTAAATAAGAACTGATGTGTGTATGCTTCTTGATGCACAACCAAGGGGACAAAACATTTTACAGGTACATAAGCAAAAAAGGGAAGGGAAAGGGAGGGATAGTGAGGCTGAAAGGGAGGATGGGAGTAGAGTGGAGGATGACAACATCAAAGCAGACATACTGAACAGATATTTCTGCTCAGTCTTTACAGAGGAGGGGGCAGGTAATGGGCCAGAAGGGAGCAGAAAGGGTTGGAAGGGCATAGAAATGGATACAAGTCCTTTTCCATGGGAAAGGGTCCTAAAGGAATTGGAAGGAATAAGAATTGATAAAGCTATGGGACCAGATTGGGTATACCCTAGGGTGCTGAGGGAGCTAAGAGAGGTGATGGCTGAACCTCTGACAACCCTGTTTAGCAAGTCACTGGAAACAGGAGGGATACCCAAAGACTGGAGAACAGCTGATGTAGTCCCCTATACAAAAGCAGGAACAGAGAGGAAGTGGTAATCTCCAGACTGGTCAGCCTGATCTCAGTAGTGGGGAAGATCATGGAAACATTATTGAAGGAAAGAATAGTGAAACACCTGGTTGCCAACTGTCTACAGGACCCAAGGCAGTGTGGTTTTACTGGGGGGAGGTCGTTCCAGACTAACCTCATTGAAGTTTTCAACTGGGTGACAATGGAGGTTGATCGGTGGGGGACAGTGGAAGTGGCTTACCTGGACATCAGCAAGGCCTTTGACTCTGTGCCACATAGAAGGCTGTTGAACAAGCTGGGGAACATGGGAGTGGGTAGGATGGTAGTGCGGTGGGTGAGGAACTGGCTGGATTGCAGGACACGGAGGGTGGTTTTAAATGGCTGTCACTCCATGGAAGGAAGGCAGGGTGATCAGTGGGGTGCCACAGGGGTCAGTGCTAGTTCCAGTCCTCTTCAACATCTTTATCAGTGACATTACAGAAGATCTAGATGGGAGAATATGCCTGTTCGCTGATGACACAAAGCTCTGCAACAGGGTGGACAAGCCGGAGGATGTGGCTAGAATGAGGAGAGATCTGAAGAATCTTAATGTCTGATCGAGGTAGTGGCAGTTGAGATTTAATGCAAATAAATGCAAAATAATGCACATGGGGCATAAAAAAAGGGGAACAATATATCAGCAGGGTAGGGTAGGGCTATAGAATGTTCCAAGCAGGAAAGGGACCTAGGGGTTATCATCTCTGATGACCTCAAGGTAGGGAGTTAGTGTGACAAGGCATCAGGTAAAGCAAACAGGATGCTGGCTGCATAGGCAGGAGTATCACCAACAGGAAAATGGAGGTCATAATTCCACTATACAAGACACTAGTGAGGCCCCACCTGGAGTACAGTGTACAGTTCTGGAGGCCTTACCTATGTAAGGACATAGGGTAGCGACAGTTCAGAAGAGGGCAACCAAGATGGTGAAAGGATTACATAACAAAACCTATGAGGGTAGGCTGAAAGACTTAAATATGTATTCCCTGGAGGAGAGGCAGGAGAGGGGAGATATGACTGAGACATATAAGTACCTCACAGGGGGGAACAGTGTTCAGGAAAACACAATTTTTCATAGAAAAGATGTCCCAGGACTAGGGGATATGGGATGAAACTGGAGGGAGGGAGGGAGGGAGGAAGGTTCAGTGGGAACATGAGAAAGAATTTCTTCACAGAGTGGGCGGTGGACAAATGGAACTCCCTGACGGAGGAGGCGGTGGGGGATGAAATGATTACAGGATCTTAGAACGCATGGGATAGGTACCAGGGGATCCTCATAGTTGGGGGAAGGGGACAGCCTAGTTCTAGAGAAGCTTGAATAAGCAAAGTACGAATGCACATGGGCAGAATAGGTGGGCCATAGGCCCATATCTGCCATCAACATCTATGTATCTATGTATCTGTGTATGATGAGGTGGATGAGGTAGACTGCACTGCAGTGTTCTGGACAGATAATTGGAATCACATAAACTGTAACCTTGTGTTGTGGGGTCACATTTCTGAGTACCTATCTAGTATGCACATGAATGCTTTCAAGTACAGTATTGGTGAAACTATATAATAGTGGAACCATTGTAGCCTATTAGTTAATCAAAGCAGTAACATTGAGTATGCTTGCAAAAAAGGACTGCTTGGCCCATCATGTCTGCCAAAGTGTTCCCTGCTTATTCGACCTCCAGAGGCACTGTCTAGTCTCTGGTGACCCTCCACCTGCCTCTGTTCTAATATACTCCTATGTTTACCCCATGCATGCTTGTAACCCTTCACCATTCTTGCCTCCACCACTTTGGATGGCAGTCAGTTCCATGTGTCTAGCACCCTTTCAGTAAAGAAATACTTCCGCACATCCCTCCTAAACTTCCCCCCTCCAGCTTCATCACATGCCCCTAGTTCTGGAACTCGTCTTCATTCGGAAAAGGCTCCTCTCCTGCACCCTGTTCACTCTTGTGAGGTACTTGTAGGTCTTGATCATGTTACCTTACCTTGTAGTGAACTGTGAATCAGGAGATCGGGTTTGAATTCCACTACTGCCACTGTGTGACCTTGAACAAGTCACTTACAGTGATTTTGTCACTTTTGAGAAAACTGAAAAACATCGAATTTACACACAGGTCAGCTTCTCCAGTGTAACTTGTCTTTCTTGCTCTTCCCTTTGTTATTCTTTACTAGGTTAATTTTCAAGAAAACAGGATCATTATGTGCTTTAATGCACCCAGCTGTAAAACTCAGTAGCAGTAGGACTCCACAGTGAAAATCAGAAATTGTTTTGCTATCCTGGGGAAATTAATTGTAAATTAAAATAGAAATACTGAAACACAGTAATAGTGATTTAAATAGCTAATGTACTGCCTGAAATTAATATCATCTTTCAAAAGCAGTGAATTATTACTTTTGATATCTGAACAAGGGTTAAATTGGAAATTCAGTAGTGGGAAATCACGGAACTCACCCCAGCATAAATAACTGCTGTCCACACATGAAATATGCAAAGACCACTGGGTTGAAACGTCAGTCCGTTTTTCACCTCCTGCGAGAAGTACACTGCTTTATTTTCACTCCTGAAGTAAACTGCTGAAGCTTTATGCATATTTCTTATGTGGACAACAGCTATTTATGCAGGGTTGAGTTCCGTGATTTTCCACTACTGCCTTGTATATCATCATCACGTAGAGCTCCCTTCCTGTTTGAGCAGCTCTTTTTACTTACATTAAATTGGAAATGTTTATGTGGGGGACCCCTCATCTGTAGTTTTGTAAGTGGGGACATTCCATGTCGAGGTGGGAGAGGTTTCCTATATTATTCAGTTGAGAAAGATGACTGAGGTGAAGGAACGCTCATACAATTTTTCAAGAGGCGGAGAACTGAGTTCCTGCCCAGTTTAACCCCTGTACCTTAAGCATTTTCCCCCTTTTTCTAACTAAAAGATTTTCTACCTGACAATACTTTGTGTGATAAGCAGAACAGTAGTCCAACTGGAGGCTGAAATAACTCATTCTGTTTCTCCTTATACATCATCAGCCATACTATCTTACTGTCTTTGATATCACAACTGGCCAAGAAGAGCCAATCAACTGCTGTAACAGTGGTCACTTGTGGTGTCACAATGCTTCTGAGGTATGAAGAGGAAGAGAACTGGATATGTCAGTCTTCATGTATATCATACCTAATACTATCTGGTAGAAAGTCTTCTGTGAGCAAATGGAAGACAAAAATACTTCAGAATCAAAAATGTAACTACTGACTACTTTTTTTGCAGTTTATCTCTTTATTTAGGGGAAGGATGTTACAGTTTTTGTTTTAAGACACAATTATACACAGACATAGCACTGCATACATTCTACAGAGATGCATTTACAGTGCAAAATTATAATCGGAAAAGACATAGTTACACAGACATGCAATGTATCCATCATATGACATAAATCTATCCTGAGTTCAACTATAGTTCAAGGGGGTTTCAAAAGGTCTTTAGATCTCATATTAGTTGAAGGATGAGAGTGGGGAGTAAAGGATTCCAGTTATGGGGTCCATAATTTCCTGATATGCCTGCTAGTGTTTCTTGTGAAATGGGCCATCTGTGAGTGGGATGCCAGGGATTCCAAGGCCTGGTACCATTCCTTGTATAAAGGACCATCTGGGGTCCTCCAGCATTTGAGAATGAACCTGATGAGCTCTACAGAGGCTTGGGTAAGCCATAATCTGTGTGTGTCTTTTATTTGGTCCCCTTGCGATGGGAGGCCCAGCAACCAGAAGCCTGGGTTGGAAGGGAGTGTCAGCTTTAGGATTCTGGAACAGAAGTGGATAACCCTAGCCCATAGAGAATGTGGTGACCCACACTGCCACAGAGTGTGTAGGAGATCTGCACTGGAGGAGTTACATCTCCAGCATATGTCATAGTTTAATAGACCCCATTTTCTTCAGCTGGTTTGGGGTGTGGTACTATAGGTGTAAGACCTTCTTCCTAATTAAAAGGTTTCGCTGGTCCACACAATCTGTATGGGCCGATCTCCAGCACCTACTCCACTCTTGGTCTGATATCTGTGTATTTAGCATAGTGGCCCATCTGGCCTTCACAGGAGACTAGTTGGTCTGAAAGCTAGAGCACTTTGTTCTTGTTGTTACATCTATGTTGGTCCATTAAAAGGTATCAAATCATTTGCTTCTGGATCAGGACTCATGGAGTCTGGGGCCCTGTCCCTCAACCAGTCCTGAATAGTTCCTGCCAGGCCTTTATTTTTCTGGGACCAGGCCCGAAGAGGTAGCTTGCTGGGGGGTTGGGAGGGTGTAGGTGATCGTACACAGGAGGAGCAGGGGCAGCTCTTCCTGTTCCAGCTAAGGTACAGGCTTCTAAGCTAAAGGTATTGCCAGAAACACTGCTGTGGTAAATGGTTGTAATCTTTCAGGTGTTGAAAGGAAACAAAGCTAGTGATATCTGGCTAAACTAAATCCTGAAATGTGTATATCTTGGCTTCCATCCATAAGTGCCACCTAATAGAGAGCATGTTCAATACAGAGGTAAGGATTATTCCATATAGGGGTCAGGAGGCTCAGGCCTAGACATTTATGCACCCCGTCCCTAAGTTGGACCAAGTCTGGTGGCTCGCCCTTACCGCCAACCATCTCTGAGCTGTTTTTGGAAGTGCAGAGCCCAGATAGCAAAAGAGGGAGGTGCCACCCAGTGCCACAGTTTCAATGGCTAACCACATTGGAGCTTGTTGAACCCTATTGTTAAAATTGTTACATATCTTGGCAACCAGGAAAGCATAGGAGTACTTAGAAAAGTCAGGTAAGTTCCAACCCCCCCTTGTCCAAGTGCCCCGAAGTTCAGCTCTGGTATATCTGGGTTTGTTGCTTCCCCATAGAAATCTGCTCATTAGAGAGTGGAATTTCTGTGCACACGATACAGGTAGCATGAGGGGTAAGTGGGATATCAAGTAGTACATTCTGGGGGCTAACATCATCTTTAATGCAGCTATTTTTCCCACTAAGGACAAATGTAAATGTTCTCACCTTTGAGTTTCTTTAGTAAGATTGGCCCATACTGGGGCGAAATTCCTGTCTGCCAAGCTGGGTTGGTCAGGGGATAGCTGGACCCCCAGATACTTAATTTCTGTAGGGGACCAGTTATGACCCGTAGATGCTACCATAGTAGTGGTAGTTAGGGGGCTCAAGGGGAGGACCTCTGACTTTGAAATGTTAATTCACAGGCCTGATATATTTCCAAAGGCACTTACGGTATTTAGGATTGGCTGTATACTACGCTCAATATCTGCTGTCACTATTAAGCAGTCATCTGCGTACAGCTTGGCATGGTAGTGATGGTCACCCACTTTTATCCCTTGTATCTCCGGAGTGGAGAGTAAAGCTGCAGATAAGGGCGCCATAGCCAGAACAAATAGTAATGGAGAAAGGGGACATTCCTGCCTTGTGCCCCTATGGAGTTCGAAGGCTGGGGATAGGGTAGCATTTGTAATAACCCTGCCACTAGGTTTGCTATACAGGGTGCAGATCCACGAGGAAAAGTAGGGCCCTATGTTGTACAGATCTAGGACTGCATGCAGGTACTGGCCCTTCACCGAATCAAAGACTTTTTCAAAGTCTGTGGTCACCATGGCTGCAGGAGATGGGAGACTCGCTGCTTGCTGCATCAGGGTAATGAAGGCTCAGAGATGGTCTGAGCTGTGTCTCCCCTTCACAAAGCCCACTGGTGCAAGGTAAGCAGCTCCTGTAGGGCTCTATGTGCATTGGAGTGAGTCTCTGGTCTCGCGTTAGACCTATCTAACAAGAAGTCCATTGGACAATATCAGGCAGGAGTTTCTCCAATCTGGAGGCAAAGACTTTGGCCAGAATTTTGGCATCTACGTTTATTAGAGGAATGGGCCTATAGTTCCCAGGGAGAGTGTGGTCCTTCCCATCTTTGGGGAGACTATAATCATGGCTTCTCTTAGTGTGGGGAGTAATGTTCTGTCTGAGTAGACTTCTTGTAACATTCTCAGCATGGGAAAGGTCACTTCTAGGTGCACCAGCCTATAAAAATCTGCTGGGTAACCATCACTGCCAGAGACCTTGTGTTGCGCCATATTCAGAATAGCTGTGCTAATTTCCGAGGCAGAGATTGGCATATCCAAGGAGTGTTTGGGGGCTTCTGTCAGAGCCGGGAGAGATAATTGGTCTATAAAGGCCCTGAATTTGGCCGTATCTCAGGTAGTATGGAACAAGTAAAGGTTTTGGTAGAAACCCACCATGGTTTTGTTAATTTCCCTCTGATCTAAAACCAGTTTACCCAGTGGGTTCTTCAGTCTCTGGATATGCTTATCAGCCTGTCTTTTTTTAAGCCTATAAGCAAGCAGTTTCCCAGCTTTCTCTCCCTCTGCCCAATATCTATGCTGGGATCTCCTTATTTGGAGTTCTGCCCGTTTAGTTGCCAAGGTATTCAGTTATATCCTTAATCTGGTCAGCTCAGAAATTAATTTGGGATCCTTGAACCTAAGGGGCTGGGCTTTATGTTCATCCTCCTTTAATTTAAGTTGTGTTTCTAAGTGGGCCCTTTCAATGTCCCTCTGTTTCCTCTTATGTGTTGCAAGCTAACAATAACCCCTCATAGTGTGGCTTTGTATGCTTCCTAGATCATAGCAGTGGAAGCAGAGTCTAGGGGAGTGTTCAGAAAGAAATTAGCCATTTCTTGTCTGACCAGCCACTGGAAATCTGCGTCTTGCAGGAGCAGTGGATCCAGACTCCAGGAAGCAGATTTCTGTGGTTTAGAAGGGTCTCTAGAGAGTGTGAGCATCAGTGGGGCATGATCTGATAGGTAAAGTGGTGCAATAGAAGTGCTAGCCACCATAGGTGTAACTCCCCCCCAACATCAGCCAATAGTCTAACCTGCTGGCCATTGCTCAAGCTGCCAAGAAATAGGTAAAGTCCTTCTCAGAGGGGTGTTGAAGTCTCCACATGTCAGCCAGCTGGTGCAAGGTAATCAACTCCTGTAGGGCTCTATGTGCATTGGAGTGAGGCTCTGGTCTGGCGTTAGACCTATCTAACAAGAAGTCCATTGCCAAATTGAGGTCTCCCTCCACCAATATACCGGGGTTGTCCAAAGATTGCTCCAAAAGCTTTTGGGAGAGGGAGTTGAAAAAGGGCAGGGGCATCTTCATTAGGAGCATAGATGTTGACCAGTAGAATGGGGCCCATCGGTGTGGCTAGTTTGACTACATCCACCAACCCTCAGGATCTGCCTCCTGATGGATCTCTTTCCACTGCACCTTTTTATGGATCAGTATGGAGACCCCGTTATTTGATTTCTCTGAAGTACTGTGGTATTCTCTGCCCACCCATTCCCTTATCAATTTCCGGGCCTCCTTACTGCTTAATTTGGTTTCTTGGAGAAAGGCAATGTCACATTTTATTTTTTTCAAGCGTGCCAGTGTTTTTTTTCACTTGATAGGGGAGTTTAGGCCCCGGATGGTCCAAGAGGTGAAAGCAATATCTGATAGGCTTGCCATGGTCTTGGGTCAGGAGAATGTTACTTGTATAGGAGGTCAATACAGTCCTTTCCACAGCCTGTGGGCCCCTCTTCTGCCCCTCGAGTATTGTAGTTGAACCAAATGGGTGGGTATAATCCCAATCCTGGCATTTGTCTGTGACCGTATTAGCAGCACTCACATATCTGTGTGTTGTGCTTCTAACCTGAATTGTCAACTCTAATCCCTGCACCCAGTTTTGAAGGAGTTTCACACTGACTACTATGATCTCAACTGTTTGTTGCCAAAATATGTGGTACGTAAAATGACTACTGAACAAACTACTAACATATAACATTAAGAAACTGCAGAATACAGCATAGCAACATTTCATCTGAACTGGAGATAGGGCTCTAAATATGAAATTCAGTGTCCACCAAACTGTGTGAGATTCTACATTCCTAGAGCCCCTCTCTGGGGGGTGGTTATAATACTGCCAGTAAAACATTCCAGCAGTTAGACATGGAGTAGCAGCCTCCATGGAGAGAGAGGGCTGAGCCCTTCTTTCCTGAATCCATATATTTGTCTGAAGACCTAAAACACCCTATCTGTTGGGTGGGAGGCCTGAGAGCCAAGGTCCTGGTGTTAGTGGGGGGGGGGTGAGAGATCAGCCTTACTAAGGGTGCCTTTCCCACTTGGGTGAGCCGAAGGGGGTGCAGCTTTAATAGGTTAGGGTGGGGCACTCTGGTTTGGGTCAGTTGGGAGAGGGGAGAAAATATGCTGGAGCAAGACAGCTACTTTAAATTTCTGGCATGTCTCAAAGGGCGTGCCTTTTGTGTACCCTCCCTTTTGGGTACACTTCCGACCATTGCTCTGACATCATCCCATAATGCCCCTTGTAGGGGTTTTGCTGGTGTACAGCTACACAGTGATAAATATGAAAATAATCCCTGACCACATTAGCCCTTTACTTTATCAAGGCATCGTCCACCTGCGGTCTGAGTATAATAAAGCTGTTACTTTTTAATTTTGCCCCTAATGTCTCATAATCTGAGAGCTAGAACCAGCATGCAGCAAGGGAGGGTAAAAAGAGGTAACGATTTGGCTACGACAATATACACATTGCATCCCCCGCCTGAGTACCTGAGCAATGAGTGCAAGCAAAGTTACCTGAACCCCAGCTGGTCTTGGCCACGAGATGAGTTAGGAGCTAAGAATCAGCCCGATGGGTCAGTATTGTCCAAGGCATTAAGCAGAGCCTCCAGCTTGTCCAGTGAGTTTTCATCCTCTGAGTCTTCATGTTGGAGACAGTTCACCCAATCACCTGGTAATGGGGATCATTCCCTGGAGCCAGTGGTTACAGTCTCTGCTTGCATAGATGTCTTCAGGGGTTCAGCCTGCAGATCCAGGGGAGCCAGAGTGAGATCGCTTAGGGGTTCAAATCTGTTGCTCGTTTTGACTGGTATTACCCCGGGGGAGCAGCAGCTCATATCAGGGGGGAGGAATTTTCTTTGTCTGCTCCTGGAGCATTTCCTTCTGGGTTGGGGTTTTCCTGGAGCGTCCCCTCTGGGTTTCTTCTTGGATTACCTTCATGTTGCAGTGTGCCATGGTGCTTGTTCTCCCAGCCCACAGGAGTTTTGGCATGAGTCAGTCTCCTGTGTCTGGTGGCTCACCTCCATCTTAGCTGGTGAGTTGACTCGTTGACAACAGCTGTCCAGTGGGGTCACTGCAGGTTTTCAGCAATGGTCATGAATACATTTTTCCACTTCAGCAGGGCAGTTAAAAGCAATGTATTCCCCCTGAAAATTAATTCGCAGGATGGCTGGGTATCTTAACAAAGTTTGAATATTCATTCTATAAAATTGTTGCTTGACCCCTGCATAGGCCCTTCTCCTGTTCGATAGGTCTTGAGAAAAGTCCTGATACATTTGTATGTGGTGGCCCCACCATTGGAAGGAGCCTTGCTCCTGTGCCCTTCTGAGAAGATACTCTTTCTCTGGGTAATGCAGGAATTTGCATAGGATGGGCCTCGGTTTCTCTCCCAATGGAGGGCAAGGGGCTAACAATCAATGTACCCTCTCAGTCTCAGGGTTGGTGCAGTTATTGTCATTTAGTAGTTAAGGCAAAAAGATGCCATGGAAGGTATGCATGTCCCTGCCCTCCACTCCCTCTGGGACCCCCACAATCCTGATATTTTTCCTTCTGGCATGGTTCTCCATGTCATCTACCTTATTTAAAAGGTACTGGATTTTGTTACTGTGATCTAGCAAGGTACCCTTATGAGCGTGGACTGTTTCCTCAAGATGTTGAGTGGCCTGTTCAGCTTGGGCAACCCAGGAGGCTAGTGCAGATAGATCAGCGTTAGTTTTGTTAGCCACCCTTTTTAAGTCGTTGGTGTCTAAAAGTATTTTGTCTAGTTTGGATAAGATAGGCTTTTCTGACCTGCCTGTTGCCGCGGGTGAGATCCGCGCTTGGAGGCTGATACCATCGTGACTCAGGCTGTCATGGCAGGGGATCCTGGAGCTTCTCGCTGGGTATCCAAAATCTACCTGGCCTGCCTTGCGGGGCTGATGCCTCGTGGTGCTGTGCAGATTTCTCTAGTGGAAAAGTAGATGCTGGCAATTTTCAGTGCCATGAAGATGTATATCTAAGGATTGCCGGAGACTTCAGCATTCTGTAGCGCTGAAAATAAATCACTTTCTGCTGTCTAGACTTAATAGATGGTCATTGGATGCTTTCCGTGGAAGGGAGCTTGTTAGATTATTCTGCCACCATCATGCTGGCAGGCTCCACCCCTGAACTACTGACTGCTTTTAATAACTAATAATGTTTTCTGCCTGCTATTTGTAGTGCTACAAGGTAACATAGGTAAGTTCAGAGCAGAGAAGACATTAGTCCATTATGCTCACCTCATATTTAAAGATACCCAGTAACATTATTATTTGTACAATAATTATCAAATTTATTTTTTAAATCTGTCATGTTCACTGGCCCATTGGTGCTGAGGGTTGAGGTGCTGGATGCCTTACCTCAGGCTGTAACGGTGACCCAGGTTCGGGAACGACCGTGGGTCATCAGGGTGCTGGCATGGGGGGCAGGAGCAGCGGGATTGAACGAATCGTCATTATGTGCCATCGCTGTGTTGCCACATGCTGTGTTTGGTGCTACCCTTATTGTTGTGCACAGGAACGGGTAGTGAACGTAGAGACAGCTGATCGGGTGCTCTAGCCACTTCTGTCATGGAGTGGCTAGAGCACCTGACAGTACAGTGGAAAGCAGGGCAGGACCAGGGCTTGAATACCTGGTGTGGGAACTGTTTTTCAGTTCTTGTCAGTGCACCGATGGCTAAATGCCGCAATAAAATTCTGTTTTGCCCCTGTGTCCACATCCCCTCAGAGTTGATTATAGTCTAGGGGTGTGGGGGTGAAGCCCCTCATGTTGCGGGTGTGGGGGGTGAAGCCCCTTGCAAAAACAATAACAGTGTTCAGGTGTGTGGCATTTATTTTGCGGTCGGCATTATGTGCCACTGCTGTGTTGCCGTACGCTGTGTTTGGTGCAAGGTTTTGACCTGCACTATATCGTTCAAAACATTATGACCCTGTGCCTCTCTCAACTGCCCCACATTATGAGGAACAGTTCCTCATTTTATTCCATGGAAGCTCAGTGTTCCACCTTGAGAGGATGCATCCTACATCGAATGTTAAGATTTTAAAGGAAAAATCCATAGTAAATACGATGAAAAATGTATTACTCAATTAACAACAAACTTTGTGAACAACAAGGCACACATTTTAACTGTGTTTTGAGTTTATTAAAGATTTGATTAAGTGTCCCACATTTTGCTTATCTGTTGCACATTTTGAGAGTTAATGTTCCACATCTGGGGAAACAAAAGGTTGAGAGGTATGCTTGATGCTAATGTCCTACTCCTAAGTCTAGTAAGGAGTAGTCCATCAGCCCTGAAAAATCTATTATCCATGAACTTATCCCAGTGGCTTATAAACTTGAAACCCTCCTGTATGCACAACCTTCTTAATCATCCACTTAATGTCTCTATTTCCCTCATTTTTGCTCTACCAGCTCTAGGTACTGTTAGCATACCTGAGACTATAATATTACTTTTCCTATCTTTTAAAAATCTTCCCACCTCTTCAGAGTCACTCTGAATGTCAAGTAACCTTTTTCTTCCTGTATCATTGGCTCCAATATGCATTACTGCTATAGGCTCCTTTAATCTCTTTATGGTCAGCAGGGACACAAGGTCCGTCATGTATGCCCTGGATGGAAAAAGTATTTTGTGAAAATACATACTAAAAGATGTACTAATTCACTAGTTGGTTGATTTGTTGGTTAGTTGGGTGGTCGGATGGTTGGTTTGCCAATGGGGTCAAAGAACAGCCTAACCTGGTTAAATATCAGTCAGTTTGCATCTGTAACCCCCTCCATGGGTGAAGCTGTAAATATGAAGTATTTCCTAGCACTCCTTACCTGGTCAATAATAAATCAGTTAATAAATTTATAATCCCTTTACTATGCAGGGTACTTGTTGATTCCCATGGAAAGCAAACATTTGGTCAGTCTTAAAAGCCTCATTAGAAAACGTAAGCAGCTTTCTGGATATCTCAGCTTATGATCATTAATAAAAATATTAAAAAGCAGTGTCCCTAGTCTTGATCCCTGAGGAATGTCTCTGAGTACATTTTTCCACTCACAGTAGTGCCCACCCACCACCTTCTGCTTCTTGTCCCCCAATCAGTTAGCAGTCTACCTTAAATATGTGTCATGTAAACCACACAGGTGTACTTTGCCCAGAAGCGTCTCATGTGCCACAGCACCAAAGGCCTTACTGATGTCCAGTTAGACTACACCCCACCCACAGCACTGTACCTGTATACCTTACTTAATCCACTTGAAGAATGTGATCAGTTTGGTTTGGCAAGATCTGCTCCTTATAAAGCCATGCTCAGAGAGGGCAAGAATGTTGACATCAAGAAAGTGCTCTATTATTTAGTCCCTGATAATTGCTTCCAGGATCTTGCTCAGCACTGATGATAGGCTGATTGTCCTGTAGTTACCCAGGTCTGACCTTACCCCCTCCTTGAAGATGAGCACTGATCACTTTCTAGTCCTCTGAAGTCACACTTGCTTGGATAGACTCCTGAAAGATTACAGCATGAAACCCTTTCAATTTTTACCTAAGCTCCACAATTATCCTGCAGTGCTTCCAGTCTACCCTGTGGGATTTCTCCAGTTTGATGTTTGCCAGGTAGTCAGCTACCAGGGCAGGCATGATGTCTGCTAGCTGCATTGTGGCAATCTGTGAGGTTATACATCCTCCCAACAAGCACCATACCCCTACTGGTGGCCACCAGGTGATTACTGAAACTAGGTATTCATTCAAAATTGCAGCCACTGTCTCAGCTCTCTCAAAGGTTGCACCCCCTTTGCCTGCTTTCAGTGGCCCCATCCCCTCCTTCACCTTACTCCTCTGATTTACAAATATGTACTGGAAAAAGGGATTAGAATTGCTTTCAACTCCTGATGCAGTCCCAGCTTTTGGACCCTCCTTGGCTTTCTTAATTCTAATATTGCAGTCCCCCATGGCTGCTGTGAACTCCACTCTGCCTGGAGACAAGCTTTCTCTTTCCAGCAGTCATAGACCTTTTTTGTTCAGAATCAGTTGTCTTAGGTTGCTCTTGAGCCAGGGGGCCAATGCCTGGTCCTTTTTCCTTCTAGTTTACAGGGATGCAGACCACTGTGGCTGCTTAAGTCACCTTCTTCAGTGAATCCCACATGTGTTCTGTATGAGCAGCCCCCTTTAGCTGCTACAGATCCTTGGACACCAGATTATTTCTCTAGGTAAACTCCACCTTTCTGAATGTTTGGGTCCTGGTGGGTGAGGCCTTGTTTAAGTTCCCTGACACCAAGGAGAAGGCTACCTGATTGTGTGCTTTGATGTTTACACTGGAGTGACCCAATCCCCACTGGTGAGAACAAGGTCAAGGGTGGCCTCAATCCTTGTCCTTTGTTGGACATGCTACTGTAGGAAGCAATCTTTGAAAGTGATTCAGAAGTTGGTCTCATCCCTGCCATTAGCTTTCTGAAATCTCCAGTCAGTTCCAGGGAGATTAAAGTCCACCAGGGTTACCACTGCATGGATTGCTCTGTAAATTTCCTCAACTATTTGGGTATTGTGCTCTGTCATAATGTTTTGGGGTCTGTAACACACCACCAGCGTGACTCATCTTCATTCCACAAGCTCAACCCAGAGTGACTGTATGACACTGTTTGCCCCGATACCTTTCTTGTCCTTCACAGTTACTCCTTCACTTATAAAAAACATTAAGACCATTGGTAGAAATAGATCATTGGTCCAGCAAGCCTGCCCCCTTTTACCCTATTGTACCCCAGGACCTATAATTGGGGTTATTGCTCTCATCTCTCTTTTTGCCCTACTGCTTCACCCTGTGTAACTATTAAGCCTTTTACTTGATTCCAGCTTTGTTTGAAACCATTAATGATTCTTACACCCATCACTTCTACTGGTTGGCTGTTCCATAGCTCAACCACTCTCTGTATTAAAATAAAGCTTTGTCAATGTCCTCCTGTATCTGCCCCCTCACCGCCAGCTTCTGCTCACCCCGTGTTCTTCATTCACCCTCCCTACTGAATGTTTCCTCACAGTCTATATTGTTGATTCCTTTCAGGAACTTGAAGGTCTCTACAATATCACCCATCTCCCTTCTGGTCTCTAACCAGTACATGCTCAGAGCCTTAAACTGATCCTCATAGGATCTGCCCTTCTGGTCCTGAATCCATTTGGTTACCTTACACTGCACCATCTCTAGTCTGTCTTTCTTTACCGAGGTGAGCACTGCAGAACTAGGCACAGTAATCTAGATGTGGCCTTGCTTGTGGGCTATAGGGAGGCACTCCATCATCTTTCCTTTCCAGCCTTTCTCTTTGAAATAGCCTTTATGCCTCTATCCTTGAGAGTCAGTAATTTTCTTATCCCCCTGCAATATATATTTTTGAGTACCACTAAGTCCTGGCCATTGAAGTTCATCAGGCCCTCAAGTGTGCCTATTTTGCATGGTGTGCTTCTCATACTGGTATTCTCCTGTACCTGTATTCTGCCCTTGGTGATCCCCTGCACAAGCTTCCTTCCCATCCCCTAGTAAAAAACCCACCTTCACTTCCATGTCCAATCTCCTGGCCAGTATCTCCACTCTCTCCTGGAGCAAGTACATCTCATCACAGGAGTTCAGTCATGCCTTGTGCAAAAATACCCTCCTGTTGGCCAGAAAAACAAGTGTTACACATTGCATTAGACCCTTAGCCAAGCACTGGCTTGCATAATGATAACCTGATGCTCCTCCTCACTAGCCCCATGGACTGAGAGGATCTTGGAAAATATAACCCTGGATATCTTAACATCAGGAACATCCCTAGGTCTGTACATGACCTCCTCTGGACTTGTGGTCACAATGGCTATACCAATATGGATGATGAGTGTCTTCTTCTTCTAGCTGCATTTCTCGTCTCTCAGCAACAATTACCCAACCTGTACTCCAGACAGCCAAAAATTATGTATAAGCTTGCATCCTTGTACAGCAATGCCACCTCTCATACTGCCCTAATGAAGGAGTCACAAATGAATACAATCTTCCTGCCTGTTCCCTAGCCTTTTCCTTCTTCAACCTTGGCAAGGTGACGTGAGATGTCTTGGTGTCTATATTGTCCCACCCAGCCCCAGGCGCCTGTTGGCCCACATCAATCTGACCAACCAAAGACTGATATCTTTTGTTGCTATCCCCTGGTAATGGTACTCCCATGGATGCATCATTGCTGCATCCCTTATCCACCTGGATACATCTTCCATCTCTATCACCTGCCACCATCCTCACTACCTACCTGTCCCTGCATCCATCCCCTGTTTGGCAGTAACTATGTCTCTAACCTCCTTTGCCCTTATCCTTCTCAGCTGCCTGCCCCCTTCACCTGCATACTCCTGGTGCCATAAAGTTCTATTCCAGTCTGGTGGTGGACCTACTAAGAATCAACCACTCTACAGTTGCCACGGATGTATCCACCCCTGCCCTACATTGGCAGGATGGTTTACATTGTACAGCCCTTGCTGTGGAATAGGTGTACTTCTCTCCCTGTGTGCTGGACCATAGCCTCCTTGCCCATCCCATCCAAGTCTTCCCCAGCCTCTGGTCCACCTTGCATGCCCCAATTGCCCAGCCAGCTGCATTCCAGACTGGCAGTATGCCTCTCCAGAGCAGCAACCAGTGTGCAGTAGCTGCAGATGTACCACATCACTGCCCTCAGAATCAGGATGGCATACAACTTTCAACCCTGGCAGTGCAACAACTATGCTTCTATCCTCCTTGGCAACCCACCCCAAACTCAGTCCCTGTGCCTTACCTGTCTATTGACTGCTCTAGAATGGTGAGGGTTGCTTTCCAGGTTACCTTGCCCTACTGAACAGTACACCAGGTGTACTTGTCTGGCCCCCTGGCTATGCCAGCTTGCTTGGCTAACTTGCTGAAGAGAAAAATTGACCCCTCCTGCCAGTTCATCACTTCTGCAAACTGCTGCTTGCAGGAGTGTGGTTTAAATGCAGAAACCGACCCAGAGTTCTGTCTCAGTAACTCCACGGGTGTATCTGAAGACATTGACAAATCATAGCTTAATTGTATACATGGTAAAAGGTCATTTCATAGACTCATGCTAGTAAGAGACTTGTCTATAAATTTAGTGTGGAGAAAAATGTCAACGGAGATATTATAACAAATATACATAAAAGAAATACACATTTCTGTGGAATGCTAAGGTAACCATTGGCACAATATGTTTGGTTATTACAACAATTCTCTTAAGCTATTTCCCCCAACTCAACAATTTTATGCATTTGACCTTTAGCACTTCAATTTGACTTTCTTATCTATAAATTGTGCTATGCATTTGTGGAATATTTTGAGTGCTTAGTTAAATCCTATCTCAAGTACAAACATTATATAATAAGATAATTAGAGGAAATGTGTATTTCTTTTATATATACTGTATATATATATATATATATATATATATATTTGTTATAATATCTCCATTGAAATTTTTCTCCGCACTAAATTTATAGACAAGTCCCTTACTAGCATGAGTCTATGAAATTACCTTTTACCATGTATACAATTAATGTGGAGCCACACTGTTGTTTAAAATATTGATTTCCCTGTTTTTCTTTATCACTTTGTATAATTTGAATCACTTTGCGATTGTAGTGCATATCACTTTAATTACACCTGTTTAAACAGACACATGATTTATCAATGTCTTCAGGTATGCTCCTGTTTGAAGGCCCACTGAAGGGCTGAGGCACTAGGGGCTACTAGCTTTTTTTCACCAGGCATCTTGCGAAATTAACCAGTATTTGTTTGAAACACTTTTCAAACTATGAGTGCGAGCTTCTTTTTCATTGTATGAGTTTATATTTGAGCTGGCTGCTCTGCTCCGGCACCGCTGTGTCCTGTGCGCACCTTTCCCTACATTTCCTTGTATGTTACCCAGACCTCTTTATAAAATATTGCTTAACACATTACACATTTCACAAGGCCCTCAAGCAGCAAAGGCATTCTTGCCAAATAAACTGACTTCCATCATAATTTTTAAATGTCTGCCCTCCGGCCTGTGTTGATCTAACAAAACAGTGCTCTATACATGTGCATCAGACCAGAACTAGATGAGAGTAGGACTGGCAAATAGCCATCAGTATTACTGATGCTCAGAGTCTTGATGAAGTCTTTGGGACATGCATTTTATACACTCTCCCCGAAATATGCTGGATGTCAACATTTTTAAACTAACAAAGGCAAGTACAAAACATCATTTGAGGAGATTAGCATCTGTCCTGTGGCCACAGCTTCTGAAAATGCAAAACTGCCACCATACTGTAAATCACAATCACTAAAGGCATTCTTTATGTACCCCGTTTTCAAATACAGTAAATGAGATCTACTCTGCCCAGCACTGGCTTGAACTAGCAGCCCAATGTGCAGCTTTGCTTCCCCCATGCAATGCCCCTTGTTTCTCAGTTGGTCTTCCATGAGCATGCTGTGGGTTTAACAAGATTTGAGAGACTCCAAGGAGTCTTGTTATGGAGGGAGTGGGTAAAATATTAAAAAGCTCCATGTGGAGGCCCCTGCATTTGGAGCAATTATTTATATAGGACACTCAGAGCCTGCTTTAGGATTTCATTGGCTTTAACAAGATGAATCATGGAGCACCCCCCAAACCCCTTTGACCACGTATCCCCCTATCCTGTGGGGTGCCACAGGGTTCCATTTTGTCTCCCATGTTGTTTGCAGTGTATACACTGCCATTGGGAGAGATTATTAGGTGGTACAGTTTGAGTTTTCACTGCTATGCAGATGATACTCAACTGTACATGTCATTTGTACCTGGTCAGGATGTGTTCCTCTCAGTGTTTCAACAAGTCTCTAGCTGAGATCCAAGACTGGATGAGTGTGAGCTGGCTGAGGTTGAATCCAACTAAAACTGAGGTGCTGGCCGTGGACCCAGATCATTGAGAGGTGGGCTTTTCGGTGGGATTACCCTCTGGGCTATGGCTTGGGGGTGTTCAGCTAACTGCCTCAGACTGGGTGCGAAACCTGGGTGTTATTTTTGATGATGGCCTAACCCTGAAATCTCAGGTGGCAGCAATAGTCAAAACCTCTTTTTACCATCTGAGGAATATTGCCTGGGTGAAACATCTGGTTCCTCCCGAGGATCTTCTAACTTTGGTCCACGCCTTCATTACCTCCTACCTTGACTACTGCAATGCTCTGCACCTAGGGCTACCAGGGGTTGATATCCACCACCTGCAGCTAGTGCAGAATGTGGCAGCCAGGCTATTGACTGGAACTTCTAGGACCAGTCATATAACGTCTGTGCTCCGTGGACTGCACTGGCTGCCAGTACAGTTGCAGATCACCTTCAAGGTCAGTTTGCTGACCTATAAAGCCCTACATGATCAGGGTCCTAGTTACTTGTAAGATCTCCTTCACCCTTACTGTCCCCTCCGCCTTCTCCAATCCACCAACGAGGGATTGCTAGAGATTCCCAGGGTCCGTATAAAGACATCTGGGGCCTGATCTTTTAGTTTTGTGTCCCTGACCCTGTGGAATTCTCTACCTCGTCTGGTGTGAGACTGCTTGACCATCCAGAGTTTTAAAACTGTATTGAAGGCACATTTGTTCAGCCTGGTCTTCTGTAGTCCTTAAACTGCCTATGCAATTTATATAGTTTAAATTGCTGGATTTTTTAATCATGGTGCTGCTGTGTTTTATGATGCTTTTATGTTGCTTATTTTATGTACCCTTGGCTGCAGAAAGGCGCTTTTTAGAAATAAATTTTGATTGATTGATTGATTTATGCTATACATGTTCAAAATACCCAGTATCATTTTGTATGCTTGATTAGAGGGAAGTGGTAAGATTGGTCATGGGGTCCTCCTTCCAACCCACTTTGCCCAACTTTCCTATATGCTACACGTATTCAAAATAACCAGTAAATTTTTATGTTTGTTCATGGGCTATGGAAGTGACAATGTTAAATATGTAGACCTCTCTGCCAACCATATCTATTTCTGTACATCTACCACTGTTTGACTGGGCTATACTTTGTTTTGGAATTTCATGAAATTATGATACCCCTCAAAAGGCTCTGTAGAACCCAATGATGTCCCTTATTGCTATTTCAAGAAGGCAATCACCCCCTCCCAAAAAAGATAATATTTAAATTCTAATGAGGTACACTGCCTCTGTCTGGGCCCCCATGATTAGGGCCCCCACTAAACATATGGATAACTGATGCCTGAAATTGGATATGAGAGCCCTTGGTGTTTTTCTGATATTATCCATTGTCAAGTTTTCTGCATGGTGCCAGTAAGAAGCTGGCAGGAACAGAACTCTATCTCATTCCTTTTCCCATAATTTGATCACATCCATTCATATCATGATCACACCTCTATCAGTACTGGCTTCATACCAAAACATGTCCACCAACTGGCTACAAATTTCATCCACTTCATTTTTCTCCAATACAGGCATGTGAGAATAATAAGCAGAAGAAGTAGAAGAAGGAGGAGGAGGAAGAACAGGAGAAGCATTTATATAGTACTTTTAATACACATTGCATCCCAAATCACTTTTCAAGCAATGAGAGACTGGTAGTGAAGTAACTGTAAATGTGTAGTTGCAGTGACTTCACACATCAACACCCATACACAGCCTTGGACAATTGTATGAACTAGTTTTATAGGAAAGGTACTGTTGGCTAGAACATATGGGAAATCCCCTCCTGTTGCAAAAAAATGGTGCAAACAGTACACCTTGAGGTCCCTGGAACAAGTGATGTCCCACCAGTGCCTGAAGTGGTACCCAAAACACAAAAGAAGAAGAAGATGACATGATGCTTATCACCACCACCACTGCCACCAGAATTACTGTGGTAACAAAAAGAAGGAGTGCTAGTGATCTTCTCCCAAAAATAAAAATGTTGAAAAAAGATATGGAAAGCAGTACTGTTCCTATAGAAAACAAGCATCTGTCAATGCTGAACATTTGATGCACTGGAAGATGTCCACCCCTGCACCTTGTTTATGGCCTTGAGTTACTTGAATGTATGTGGCATGCTCCTCTGCTCCCTCCTTTCCTCCAATGAGTACATATTGAGGTCCTGTAATCTCTCCTGATCTGTTCTGTATTGCAAACTATGCACCATCTTGATTGACTTTCTGTGGAGTACCTCCACCCTGTCAATGTCCGTGTGCAGTTGTGGCCTCCAGAGCTGCACACAGTACTGTAGGATAGACCTCACTAGTGCATTATGCAATATCATCACCACCTCACACCTTTTGCTAGTGGTACATTTCCCTATGCACCCCAGCATGCCACTGGCCTTCCTTGCAACATTTGTGCTCTGTTTTGACACCTTAAGGTCATCAGAACTGATAACTCCTAGGTGCTTTTCTTCCCTGGTGATCGTCCCCCCCCCCCATCCTATAACTCTCCCCAGGTTTCCCTCTTCCCAGGTGCATTATTTGTGCTTCTTTGCATTGAACCTCAGTTGCCACTTCTCAGATCATTTTTCAAGCCTCTCCATGTCCCTGCTCATTTTCTTCACTCCTTCTGGAGTATTCACTCTGTTCGAGATGTTGGTGTCATCTGCAAATAGGCAGACAGACCTTTCCTTCTAGCCCTTCCACAATGTCTGTACTGGTCCCAGGACTGATCCCTGAGGTACCCCAGTGGTCATCACCCTTTCCTCAGATTGGTTCCTATTACCACCATCCTTTGCCTCCTGTCCATCAGCCAGTTTCTAACCCAGTGTATCAGCTTGTGCTCTGTGGCCAGACTACCCATCTTGTTAATCAGCCTTTTATGTTGGTCGGTGTTGAAGGCTTTCCTGAAATCAAGGTAGGTGACATCTAGCACCCCTTCCTGATTTACTTCCTTACTGGTGCATTAGGGTTTTCAACCCCCAACCCCACCCTGCAGAGAGTGACAGGCATTGGAGGTGTGTCTTTGGTTCATCGGCTGTAACAATCATGCCATTCCACCTCACAACACCCCACAGACATTGACAGGCATCGTGGTGTGCCTTGGGGTCTTTGGGGTCTTACACTCACCCCATTCCATAAGGAAATAAGCTGAGATGGATACACTATAGGAGAATGGGGTGAACATTAGGGCTGAAGAGCCCAAGGCACACCTCAATGCCTGTCACTGGCTGCAGGGTGGTGGTAGGGATAGAATGGTGTGGGCATTATGGCCGACAACCCCAAGTCACACCCCGATGCCTGTCAGTTTCTACAGGGTGGGGGGGGCATTACAGTTGGAAACCCTAACGGCCTAGGTGTTTGTTGGTATTTTAACTCCAAACTTTCAACATGGGCTTTTTAGGACACCACCTCATGAACAGTGGCACTATCATTTTGTTTCTCAATCCTGAAAGGTGATTTTGTGCTGTGACTGTGCCATTCAGCACCACAGGTGTGAAAACACATTTCAGGCAGGATGCAAATAATGACAGCTATACTGTTCATGAGGTGGTGTGTAAAACTGGCAGAGTTGAATATCTGGAGTGAAAGCATAAAAATTTGCCAAAGTTACATGCATGCATAACAAAATTACAAGGGCCCCATGTAACTCGGGTGTTTTGGGGTATTTTTGTACCAAATTTTCAACATGGTGTTTTTGGGACCCCACTTCATGAACAGTGACACTGTGATTTTGTTAATCTATCCTGAAAGTTGATTTTGCACAGTGACCACATCATTCTGCAATTCAGGTTCGAAAACACATTTCAAGCAGGATGTGAAAAATGACAGCTGTACTGTTCATAAGGAGGTGTGAAAAAATGGCAATGTTGAAAATCTGGGGTGAAAATATAAAAAATTGGTGAAGTTACGAACGTGCGTAGAAACTGTACAATGTATGCTCATAATGCAGTCATTTTTTGGAATTTTTTTCACCAGATTTGCAACATGAGCTTTTAGGAATCCCACCTCATGAACAGTGTCTCTGTCATTTCGTTACTCAGTCCCAGAAGGTGATTCCATGCAGTGACCATGAAATAATCTTTTGGGACCAAGTAACAAAATGACTGACAGTGTTCACGAGGTGGGGTCCCAAGAACCTCATGTTGAAAATTTGGGGCCAAAATTCAAAAAAATGGCTGAGATATCAACCTAAGTTGAAACCCCCATTGACTGCCATTGTATGGTGCTTACCTTTGATTTTTCAGTTTGCCGGTCGGCTTTGAAGCATGCAGATGTGTTCCCCGTCTAGAGAAGATTGTTGCTTCTGACCTCCAGAGGTAAGTATGGGGTGAGGGGGAAAGGGAGGTGGGGTGTGCAGGGTGGGTGGGGATGGGGAGGGGACTGGGAGATGTTGAGGGACCATTTTCATTTTTAACGAGTGAAAAAAAGGTTTGGGGACGGTTTTCTTTATTTTACAAATTAAAAACATTTAGGCACAATGGGGTGGGCTCCAATGTGCCACAACACTGGGGGGAATGCTGACACGGGGATTGGGCACCCTGATGTCGGCTACAGAAATGAGTTGGGGGCACATCCGTCACCGGGAGGGGCATCCTGGTGTTGGTAACAAAAAAAACAGTACAGTGATTGATGTTTTTGCACACTGGATGGCCCCAGTGTGCAATATTAATATGGGGGGGGAGATGTGCCAACACGGCGATTGGGTACCCCAATGTCGGCTGTAACAAAATGTCGCACGGCAGCTAATATTGAGGTGGAGGGTGAGAAGTCAACACCATGGCTACAGGTGAAGTTTGTGGGGGAAGGGAGTTCAGAGGACCAAGGAAAGATGGAGACAGAATACAGGGGCCATAACTCCAGTCATGCGTGTTAGTGTGCACTCTAATGTGCATGGCAGGAATTTGGGCTACAAATGAAGCACTCCAATTGGAGCAGTTTATTTGTTTCAAGTCCGTGGCAGCCACATCAGCAGAGCTGAACTGCTGTCATGACCAGAGTGGCTGGTCCTTGGTGTACACTGCCACACCTATTGCAAATGGAGCTGTAATTGGTGTGGCAGTGACACATCTCTCATTTCCCATTTCTGTCCCAAAGCATTTGATACGCATGCACATCAAACGCAATAAGTAGGATATCCTCACAAGTCAGAAAGACTTGGGAATCTGAGGAATCCTCCACAATATCACAGAGAATGGACTCATCTGAAACAGAGGAGGACCATGCAACAGTTAGAAGAAAAAAAAGAAAAAACATACTTCATCTTGGTCATGGGGAAGCAAAAATACTAAAGAGAAATGATTTCACACCAGCAACACACCTTTATGATTGATGGCGCCTGAGGTACAACTAAAGATTGCCACAATTAATATAAATAGCATTAAAGCCCCCTAAATAAGACTTTTGACTTTCTCTGTCCTGAAGGATTTGGCTTTCTTTCTTTCTTTCTTTCTTTCTTTCTTTCTTTCTTTCTTTCTTTCTTTCTTTCTTTCTTTCTTTCTTTCTTTCTTTCTTTCCTTCCTTCCTTCCTTCCTTCTTTCTTTCTTTCTTTCTTTTCCAGGAAACTAGACTGAGTTCAAATAATGATGTCAATACTGCTAAGAAATGTTGGTGTTGGTGCCCTTCTTTTCGGACCTTTTGTGCTGATAGGTGTGATTGGGTGGGAATTTTATGTAACACTTCTAAAATTAAGCTCATAAGAAACATCTACGTAAGCAAGAATACACAACAGGGTGTGCTGTTATTGGGGATTAACACACACCCAGGTGCATTGTGAAGCACAAGGTGGCAGGCCGAGTGCCTAACATGGGTCACTGAGCACCCCCTCCCCAAACACACACACACACACAAACACACACACACACACACACACACACGGGCCACTGAGCACCCCCTCCCCAAACACACACACACACACACACACACACACACAAGAAGACTGTGTGCTACTGCCAGGGTCTGTTTGTCTCCCCTCAAAGTGCTGGCAAACATGCTATGTCCCCACTGCTTCCTATGTGCCTGTGACAGACAGCAAGACAGAGAAAGAGACAGAGAGAGACAGAGACAGAAACCCACACACAGGACAGTGCAAGGAATGTTGGTCCCCCCGTCTCACTCATGGTTTCTTTCACACAGCCGTTGAAACACACACACAGGACAGTGCAAATAATGCTGCTACCCCCTCTCACTTGTGCTCTGTCTCACACAACTACTCAGAAAAAGGGAGCACTGGTGGTGGAACATCCGGTCTCTCGGGAGCGCACAGTACATGGATGACACTTGTTCTCTCTCCCACCTGGACCAGAACAGAAGGTGTGATCTCCTGCTCCCTGTCACTTGTACTGTTGCTGTTTCCCTCCGTGTGTTTGTGTCACTCCCTGCTGCCTACCACTCACACTGTCTCTCTCGACACACACAGACCACAATATAGCCCAACAAAACCTCCACCATTGGGATTTTTACTCAGGAAAATGGACACTGAGAGTACAGATAACAGGTTGCGCACTGATAGATCATGGGCAGGGGCGGACTACACAGGACAGGTGGCCACTCATGCACTTGCTGTCTACTACTCCTTCTATGTGTCTGGCTGCACTGTTCCCTGTTACTGCCGCTGTGACTCTGACTCTCTCTGTATGCCAGGCTATCACTGTCTCTCTGTTTGTCACATGCACGGTACCCAAGTTGCCGACACTGGTTATGCTCGCCCTTGTTCTACACACAGCCGACAGCTTCAGATGTCATGCCACACAAAGAGACACACAGGACACTAGATGACTTTTGAATGCCACTGACTGTCGCAGTGTGTCTCTCTTCAAAACAGGACCACAAACACTGTGGATCAAAACAGCAGTGCCAAAGCCGGGAGTCGCTCTCTAAGCCCTACTCACCCTTCATTCTCTGACTCTCTTTTGAGACGTACAGGACACTAGACAACTTTTCAATGCACTGACTGTCACAGTGTTTCTCTCCCTGGCTATGACATGACAGCTCCATGCAGACACTCAGCAAAGTGGTGCATAGAAACAGCACCACACACACTGCAGATCAGAACTGCAATGTCAAAGCCAGAAGTCACTCTCTGTGTTATACTCACCCCTTGATCTCCAGCTCTCTTTCTCCTCTGGAGGTCTCTGCTCTGATGGGGGGGAGAGATGAGAATGGGACTGGGATGGAAGGACAACAGCGAGAGAGACAGAGACACTCACAGCCTGACAGCGAGTGACCTAGAGAGAGAGAGAGAGACAGGACAGACCACACACAGCAAGTGGATTTGTGACCCATGGCACCTCTCTCTCTCTCTCTCTTTCTGTGTCACTCGCATGGTTTCTGTGGCACTGCATTTCCACAACCAGGAGTGGACCTCTTTGTTTTTATGTGTCTCTCGCAATATTCTCTCTCTCTCTCTCTCTCTCTTAGGAGCAATCCTTCTGTCATTCAGATTGTGATACTGAACTGTGAAGCTCACAAACTTGCCCAATACTCCCGCTGCTAGGACAGCAAAACAACTTTGCTGCCATGGTGGGCTCACGAGGGGGGGTGCCACTGTGGGATTCTTGGCAAAGTAAGAGAAAGAGAAAGACACACCCCACACACACCCACACGCATGTGTGCGTACACACAGCAGCATGTGCGATACACACACACACACACACACACACACACACACACACAGAAATGCACACAGACAGGACAGTACCAATTCATGCAGTAATGCGCCCTCTCTCTCTCTCTCTCTCTCTCTCACTCTCTCTCTATCAAGCCTGCCCTCTTCCCACTCAGTGTACAGTTCCTGGTGATCCATGGGGTGGGTGGGTGGGAGGACAACAGAAATATGGGGCAAGTGACGTGGCAGGGAAGACAGATCCCCCTGTCTGGATTCCACTAGACCTGCTCTTCTTCTGTAGGGGACAATAATTGTGCAACAACACCTCTGTCTTGTGTAGTAATACTGCCAGTCACTTTGCAAGGATTGCAAATAGCTGCCTTTGCTAAATTATTTTCCCCTACACAACAAGTGCAGGTCTGCCCTGGGCTTTCCCTCAGACCTCTTCACCCTAACTGTGCTGATAATGGACACTAACTGTGCCGATAATGTACATTACTGCACTGCCACCTGACAGCACTCCACCAATCATGTCCTTCCCTCTCCCATGTTATAAATTTAAATTAATGACTATGCTCCCCAGGCAAAGCACGCCACAGCTGATCTGTTTTCTTTAATCTGGCCTTACCTTTTCAGTAGCGAGAACTTAATACTGGGTGGTGACTTTAATCGTGTTCTAGCCAAAGATGATAGGGGGATGAAGTCAGATAAGTTATATTGTGACTCCAGTTTTTTAGTTAAAATTGTGTTTGATGCTGGTCTACAGGACTCCAATAGAAAACTGCATAAATCCAAAGATTTTACTTATTACAAAAATACACTGGTCACTAGAATTGATTTTCTCTTCATGTCCAACAATATTACAGTACAATCTACCACTGTAATTCTGATAGAAAATTCAGACCATGTACTGTTAGCATTTCTTTTGGACCTCAGTGTGATTCCTTTTCTGGTGGAGATGCATGGCAGCTCAATAATTTGATACAATTAGACCTACTGTTAAAAAATCCCATTGCAGTCTACAATAGGCCAGATAATCTGTCCTCTTCATGTATGATAATGTAATATCCTGGTGGAAAGATACAAAAAGCAATCTTAAATTATTTTTTCTCCAGGTATCTGAAGAGAAAAGTTGACAAAAATATTATAAATATTTAGATCTATGGCAACAGCAGTCTTTTCTGTTATCTTAGGCCAGAACTGGTCCCCATTGGCTGTCAGACCAAATATATTGTATTAAAGCAGAAATGGAACTAATGCAATATTATAGGGCGGTGTCACTTTTACTTGAACACAACTATGGTACTCGGTCACAATGCTGCAAAGAATACATATGAAAGTTGTCAGGAGAAAGTGCAAAACGAAGTTTTTTCAAGATCACGTAATGAGGAAGGGGTTTGCTTACTGATACAAGCGGTATGCTGAGGGTTGTTGAAACATATCTCAGAAACATGTTTGGTACCCCTGTTCCGGTTTCTGGAGACATATCAGTATTTTTGCAAAAATGCAAACTAAAAAACTTGCTAGATGAATCATTGCAAGATTTGATCAAACCTATATTGTCTGATGAAGTGTATGGGCCATTTCTAGATTAAAAAAAAAGAAAACTGCTCCTGGGTTTGATGGCCTTACCACTGAGCTTTATACATTTTTTTTCAATTGTTACTTATAGTGTATAACTGCCCAGTGCTCCCAGGTCACTCCTGAAAACAGGCACTTGTGTCTAGTGGGCCTTATCCAGTTACCAAAGACTAAAATAAAAACAAAAAAATAATAATAATCTCCTACAGGAAGGTTTGGTTTCTGGTGATTTCTGTAAGGCAACTCAAATTTACATGATTTAGGTAATCAGGGACTATTGAATACGAATTTCAAAACAGTAATGAAAATTCTTTGTAAATGGCTCTCCCTTTCAGCAAAAACACTGATTACAAGATAACAGACATGCTTAATCCTGGATAGATGCATGTAAGAAATTTTAATTTTGTTAAGAGAAATAGTATCACAGGGTGAACAGTGGAATTCAAATGGTTGTTTATTAAGTATTGACCAAGAAAAAGCTTTTGACAATGCTAGTCATGATCATTTCTTTGTTGTATAAAGACACTATGGTTTACCTGAAACTTCTATTGCTTGGATTCTGATGTTTCATAAGAATGCTTCAGTTATTTCCTCCTTAAATAATTCTCATGATGCTGGGATGGGTATTAAGAGAGGCATGAGGCAAAGTTACCCATTCAGTCCACTATTATATGTCTTTCGTCTAGATCTGGGGTTAAGTATTATATCACATAATCAAGATATGGGTGGCTTGCAAGTATCACATGTTCCACATCCCATGAGGGTACTTGCATATGCATATGCAGATGATATGTGTTTGCTGGTCAATAGTGGGATTTCAGGGGTTAGTTCCCTAAGTGTTCTAGTAGACTATTGCACGGTTTAAAGATCAAATATTAATGTACTGTATCTAACAGTAGAGATGTCTTCTTGAACCTGAGTCTACAACATGTACCGAATATTGTAGGTATTCTAGATGTTTCTCAAGAACCTATCAAGGTCTTGGGTATTACGTTTTGACACAGTGACATGGCTGCACTCAGCTGGTCTGAAAAACTGGATAAGTGTAGCTCTAAAGTGGCTATCTTGAAAACTTGGCAACAGACCAAGAGGTAAACAAGGTGCTCTTTATTAAAATGTTTTGCTCCCCATTTTTGCTCTTCTGAGTGAGATATTGCCTCCTCCATACTAAAATATATAGCTTACTTTTTTTTTTAAATGATTTGAGGCAGCAGGCTCAATCCCATAAAGTGAAATGTGCTGTGCATGCCCACCAAATTAGGAAGATTAAATTATATCAACCCACTGGCTTTCTTTTTCAATATGTTTCTGTTTTCAATTTTGATCCTTCTTTTAATGATAAGCAAATACTATGGTATCAGTGGGTTGCAAAATGGCTGCAACCTCTTAGTGTGAATAAAAAAGGGTCTTTTCTAGATTGAAAAAAAAATCCACCCAGTACCCTTCTTATGAGAATTTAGTTCTTGAAAAATAAAACATAACAATGTGGGAATTACTAAATATACATTTCCTGAACTCTACCAGAGCACAACTGTATTATGTAATACAGTCTCAAAATTTTGCAGTACTGCCAGACATTGGTGGCATTCCACCTCAGCATCACCAGAAACTCCTTTTGCAAGTCATGAATCCAAGAATCCCTCCCAAAACTTGGGATGCCACATGGCTTTCTTGTCATGGTAAATATGGGGTGAATGATTGTCTCAAACATAAAAGTCTTGATGAAAGATTCTGCCCACATAACTGTGGCATTGCTGATTTTTAGATTTTGGAACATGTTGTTTGCAATTGCAGTTGTATTAAGGATTTATGGAGTGCAGTAGCTGTAAGATGGAAAGGCCCTGTATGGGTGAGGGTTACTTACATACAGGTTATCATGGGTTCTTGCCTCATGTTACCACACAGATATTGTGAAAGCACTGTTTGGATAATTTTCTCATGCATCAAGTACCATGTTTGGGAAGCAGGGTGCAAATTTTGTTATTTCTACAGAAGGAAATTCATCTACAGATTCTTATTGAACCTCCTACTTACTGACTGACAGTATGGTTTTTGAAAGCACCACAATACTAGCATCGCTCTAATTAGACTGACTATTGATGTGTTGGATGCCATAGACAAAAGGGTAGTGACTGGAGCTGCTTTTATTGATCTCACAAAAGCATTTGACTTGGTTGATTATGGTCTGCTCCTTTGCAAGTTGCAATGCATGGGCTTTGACTGCCCTTCACTGCAATGGTTTAGACACTGAATCAGAGGTTAAATAGATGGCACCACTCCTGTCTGAAACCTATTACTGATGGTGTCTCACAGGGATCTTACCTGGGTCCTCTGCTACTCTCTTTTTTTTATCAATGACTTGCCTAAAAATTGTGGGGGAAGGAACCTACTTCTTTACGCAGATGAAGTCCTATGCACATATGGGCAGGAAGTATGTGCTGGAGGGGTGTATCCCACCCGCAAAGCACCACCCCTGTGGACAGATGTGCACAGGCCACATTTATCACTGGCAGCCACCTGTTCACGGGCCCCCTCCAGCATGCAGGACTCCAAAGGGCAGCCAGGGGTGGAGCCATGGATATGGCTGGGCATCCAATCAGATGCCCATGCTGGGTCCCACAGTGAACCCCTTAACTGGGCAGGTGTGGGTCTGGGTGCATGTACAACACCCACAGGCACAGGGATCTGTGCCCTGTGCTGACAGCCCTAGCTGGTGCCCATCGCACTGATACACTCCTAGGGCACCAACAGTCATCCATGTCCACATGGCCCCCCCATGTAGAGGGCAGCAGTCCAACTGGCAGAGGCAAGCTGACCCCACATGCACAGTTTCCTGCCCCGTACACCCCCCCATCTGCCGGAGGACCTCACTCAGCCACAGCACCAGCAACCTTCGCCTGATGCCCCATATGCCTGCTAGTGCTGCGGGCAGAGATGGCCAGTGGCACAGCCTGCACACACCACCCTGGCCACCGGCTATCTGACATATGCAGGGGCACAGCTGCTGCATGCCCACATATGTCAGATGGCCATGGTGGTGTGTGGAGGGCTGTGCCCTCTGGACATCTCTGTCCATGGCACCAGTGAGCATACAGGGCATTGGGTGGGGGTTGCCAGTGTCACAGGGTGGGGCTCAGACCACTTCAATATGGGAGCCATGTTCAGGGGCAGGCTGTCTGTGTGCCATGGGGGAAACCACTACAATGGGTCCTGCAGTTGGGGGGGGAGTGTACTGCTGTGCCAGGGATGGGTAGGCACAGTGTTCCAGGGTGTGTGAGCAGGCATTGGGGATGGGTGGTGGTGTTCTGTTGGTGGGGGAACAGGGTCGGACCATCTGGTCCAGGTGAGGGGCTGCGTGCGCAAATTGAAGTGGTTGACAAACTGAAGTACTTGGGGGTCTACATTGAGCAAGAACTCACCGTTAAACCCCAGGAAGATCAAATAACCAAATGTATACACCAGAAAATTGGTCTACTATATCATCTGGGTAATGCTGTTATCCTTTAGTCTAGGCTTGGCATTGCAAATTGTGTCTTGCTCCCCGCTCTGCTATGTGGTGGTCCCATACTCCAGTTCCTCAGGAGCTCAGAAACTAACAGGCTCAAGATATTGTACAACAAAATTAGCTACTTTACAGCTGCTCCCTCCCCCAAGAAACGTCACTGCACGGTAGTCTCCTCCCTAAATTGCCATTCTCTCAAGGGGAGGATGACGTACACCCTCTTATGCCTTACATTCAAGCTCATCAGAATTTTTATCCCACAAACTCTAACTGGTTTATAAGTTCCTAATCCTGAGAGGCACTTACTCCAGGCCTCCAATTGTACTATAACTTGCTTGAAGTACTCAGGGCTAAAACAAATTCAGGTAGGCAGTCTTATGTTTACTCTGCCCCATCTCAATTGAACTCACTTCCTGCTGAGCTGCAAAACTCCTCCTCTCTCAGGGGTTTTAAAAAAGTGTTAAAAACCTTTGTACTTGAAAGCTGTCACTGTTCCTGCTATCATTGGTTGACTGCCTTGTTCTTATTTTTGGTGATAATACTACTACCTGTTTCCCCATACTATATATAGTTTGTGATCTGTAAGTGCTTTAAAACTCAAGTACATGTCCCCTCTCAGTCTCCTATATTCCAATGTGAACATGTGAAGTTCCCTCAGTCTAACAGCATAACTCTTTGTTTCTATCCCCTTTATAGATCGTGTGGCCTTTTTCTGTATCTCTTTAAGTTTGGCGATATCACCACTATGGCATGGTGACCACACCTGGGCTCCATACTTGAGCAACGGCCTCACCAATGACCCCTACAGGGGGACCAGAGCCTTACTATCCCTACTAGCAATATGGTTCAAGATACAGTTTAGTACTCCATTTGCTTTCCTACTTCTGTTGGTGCAGTGTGTCCCAAAATGAAGGTCTTTGGAAATTGTAATTCCAAGATCCTTTTCTCTGCTACCGTTTTAAGGCTGATGTTTCCTAAATGGTATTGTAATTCAGGGTTTTTGCCACCAAGATGCATAACTGTGCATTTTTCAGGATTTAAGTGAAGTCAGTATGACTTGCACCATTTATCAATGTGATCCAATACCTGTTGCAATAACAAGTAGTCATCCTGATCTATCAACTCAGCCCTCAGATGACAATCGTCAGCAAACTTTGTCATCCATACTCTCTCCTGCTCATACCTCAGCAGTGACACACGTATATTAAATAAGCATGGTCCAAGGACTGAACCCTGGGCTACCCTGCTAGTAATTTCAGTCCATTCTGACAAAGCCCCCCCGATGCCAACTCTCTGCCTTCTGTCTGTAAGCCATGAGGAGATCCATGACACTATGTTTTCATGGATCCCTAGATCCTGCAGATGATCAATACGCTCATGGTGGGGAAGTTTGTCAAAAGCCTTAGCAAAATCCAAGAAAACCACATCCACTGGTCTTCCCTCATCTAGTCGTTTGCTTGCCCTGTTGTAAAACTCAAGCATGTTTGTCTGACAAGATCTGCCCTTCCTAAAATCATGATATATGTGTCATCCTCCAGCCCTTTATCTTGCAAACAGGTGATAATGCTTTCCTTGATTATGCCCTCTAATATTTTACATAATGCACTCGTCAGGCTAACCGGCCTGTAGTTCCACGGACACTTCCTGTCACCCTTTTTAAAGAGAGGTATCACCACTGCCTCCCTCCAAGAGCTAAACACTTCCCCTATGTTCAGAGAGTGTTGAAACAAATAACTTAAAGGTGGTGCTAACTCAGTAGCCAGCTCCTTAAGAAGCCTCAGATGGATACCATCTGGTCCCGGTGATTTGTTTGGATTTAGGGCTGATGATCAATTTTTTATATCACTGGTCTCAATGTTTATGGGACAGATAGAAACCTTGTTTTTTTTCCAGATACAATTATGCAATATTTTTTATTAAAGACCAAAGCAAAATTCGTATTTTGCACATCAGCCATGGCTTTGTTTGTAGTTGCCATCGACCCATGCTGCCCAATGAAAAGACCAATTGCTTGCCCGATGCTCTTTTTTCATTTACATAAGCGTAGAAGGTTTTAAAGTTATACGAACATACGAAATTTGCCAGCAGATAAAGGCCTAGAGGTCTATCAAGTCTGCTTAAATATGCAGCTAGCACCCCTTATTCTGCAGCTGCCCCTCCCTTCCACCCTTCCCCTTCATTGACCTCCCCCTTGTCCTGTCCCATCCCCTTTTGAAGCAGTCCACTGTTCTACTGGATACCACTTCTGCAGGTAACTCATTCCATCCAGCCACCACTACCCTCTCTGTAAAAAAGTGTCTCCTCATCTCCCTCCTGAACCTTCCTCCCTCCAGTCTCATATCATGGCCCCTGCTGTCCCTCCCCTTCCCTCCCTTACTTTAAACAGCCCCTCTGTACCTGTCTTGTTTATTCTTTTCATGTACTTAAAGGTTTCAATCATCATGTCCCTCCTCTCCTCCAGTGAGTACATGCCATTATCTTTCAGTTTTGCTGCCTGTTGGATCTCATATTGTCCTTTTGGGTAACACGTCAAAAGGGTGAATCAATAATGGTGACCCATCAAAAGGGCACTGGAACAAATGACGCCACACATTTGGGCAACCTGGTTTTGCCCCCATCCACAAGTTGTGTCCCCCCAAGTAGGAATCTATATTAAGTGGATGTGGGGCTGTGGGGGCAAAGCCCCCCACATGAAAATACTATCCAAAAGGTTTCGCCCTGGGGTTCAGCCCTTTTGATGGGTCGCTGTTATTCGTTCACCCTTATGACATGGAACCATGCTTTTGCTTTCCTAATTTCCTTTTTTATCATATTTTGGAGATGTCTAAGCTTTATCCAACCTGCCCCTTTCTGTTTCCCCACAGAGACTTAAAGAGTTTGTGCTTTTTATTAATCAACTTTTTTATGTTACTATTCATCCAGCTTGGTGTTTTTAATCCTCTCTGATATTTCTTTTTTATGGGGATGTATTCCATAATGCACTAATTTAATTTGGCTTCCAAAGCATCCCCCATTCCCACTGTGATTTTATCCTTGAAAGTTATGGCAAAATTCCACTCCCTCAACCTTTGTTTGATGGCATTAAAATTTGCTTTCCTCCAGACTGGAGCATATGGTCTCCCTCTATGTTTTCATTAGAGTCCATCATTTTGAAGCAGACCATGCTGTGGCCACTGTTGCCTAGAGGTGCAGTAATGTTACAGTCATGTAAGCAAGTCTTAATGTTTGTCAGCACCAAATCTAACGTGTTGTTGCCCCTAGTTTTATACAGCAACAATTGCTCCAACACTACTTGGTTGAATATTTCAGGATAGGCTTTTTCAACTTTTACTGAGCTTGTAAGGGAGTCCCATTTAATCCCTGGGAGATTTAAATCCCCCACTAGTATTATCCTGTCAGTTGGGTTGAAGTTCTGGATATACTGTAGTTCTGTAATATCCCCAGCACCTCGCTGCAAGCTGCCAAAAACTGACATAACGGAAGGGTCTGAGGGCTTGATGTTTCACAGCCCCCCCAGCCCCATGCTGCAAGTTGCCGAAAACTGCCATAACAGAAGGGTCTGAGGGCTTAATGTTTCACAGCCCTCCCCAGCCCCTCGCTGCAAGCTGTCGAAAACTGCCATAATGGAAGGGTCTGAGGGCTTGATGTTTCATAGCCCTCCATAGCCCCTTGCTGCAAGCTGCCGAAAACGACCATAACGGAAGGTACAGGACTCAAAGCATCAGACTGCAGACTTTATTTTTTAAAACCTGGCACCTTTTTCAAGCAGCGCTGTAATTTAAATCAGTGAGCTTCTTGTTTAAGCTCCTGCCTGCTTGATTTTTCAGCAATATAGATTATAAAATCTCCCATATAACCCTGTTTGTAGTATTGCACAGAATTTCTGATTTATTTTGTTTTGGGTTCCACCTGGCATTGTAACCTGAAATGTAGTTACAACAGCCTAGCCTGGCTTGTCCCTCTCCCTACCCCAGTGCAAGCTCCCGATTCTCTAAATCCCTACTCTTGCAGTTTTATTTATTTATTTCAATTCTAGGATTACAATTACCTTTGTGCCCAGAGCTCTTTTACAAAGGTTCCATGTCATAGACATAGGTATCACATGACAATAGACAAAATTGTTACACAAACAAGGGTAAAGGATATCAAATTAATTTCGAACAGACAGGGAGAGGGTAAAGTGGAAAGGAAGAGGACAATAGGAGAGGGGGTGGTAGAAAGAAATGGGAGGGACAAAGGCAGGAGGTAAGAAAATGACAAGAGAGGAGAAGTGGGGGGATAGGTAAGGATGGAGGGGGGTGAAGCAGCCAGGAAGGTGGCATTTCCCTGCCACTAGTATGCTTTCCCTCTTACTTTAATGCTGACCCTGTTGTTTCTTTTGCATTCCAGGGTGAGAGGGCTTGATGTTTCACAGCCCTCCCCAGCCCCTCGCTGCAAGCTGCCGAAAACTGCTATAACGGAAGGTTCGGGACTCGAAGCATCAGACTGCAGATGAGACTTTACTTTTTAAAACTTGGCACCTTTTTCAAGCAGTGGTGTAATTTAAATCAGGGAGCTTCTTGCTTAAGCTCCTGCCTGCTTGATTTTTCAGTAATATAGATTTTAAAGTCTCCTATATAACCCTGTTTGTAGTATTGCACAGAATTTCTGAATTATTTTGTTTTGGGTTCCACCTGGCATTCTAACCTGAATGGTAGTTACAGCAGCCCAGCCTGGCTTGTCCCTGTTCCTCCCCCAGTGCTAGTTCCCGATTCTATAAATCCTTCCCCTTCCAGTTCCCTGCCTCTAGTGTGCTTTCCCTCTTACTTTAATGCTGACTCTGTTGTTTCTTTTGCATCCCAGAGTCTGAGGGCTTGATGTTTCACAGCCCTCTCCAGCCCCTCACTGCAAGCCGCTGAAAACTGCCATAATGGAAGGTACGGGACTCGGAGCTTCAGACTGCAGATGAGACTTTATTTTTTAAAACTTGGCACATTTTTCAAGCAGCACTGTATTTTATTTTATTTAGTTTTTGTTGACTGGGTAAGTGCACTAGACAAATCCTGCCTATTTTCAGGCACGACCCAGGGGAAGGAGATACAGATGAATGCCAACTGACCTTGAACCAGATTAAGCTGCTGGTGGTATTTTTCTTTTTAGTGAATGAGGGAAATTTGGCCAGGACACCGGTGAAATTCCCCTACTGCATTGCTGGCAGTAGGGGGACTGGCTGCTGATCGATTCACTTGTGGATCAGTATTGGAGGTGGACGGTTGGTCTGGAGCACGAAGGAAGGTCGTGTAGTACTAGCAAAATGAGTGAATTTGTGACGGTACCTGAGCAGAAGGTTACTGTAGATATTGTGGAAGAAGATGTGAATTTGGTTGTCACAGAGGATTTTTCAACTGATGTTATGCTACATACAACCCTAATTAATTCTGAAGCACCGGAGAAAAGACGTGAGCTGCAGACAAGACAGATACCTAATTTAGCTCGGGAAAACGAGCGAGTGAAAAACCAGTCGGAAGTTTATGCTGGTGAAGACTTACCTGTGGCGTTGTCTCTACAAGCAGACACTTGGCACAGTAGAATAGAGACGGAGGAGCAGTTTACAAAGATTTCAGGTGTTATTCCCTCAAAGACGCTGTCCGAGCAAACCCCTAGTGTCACTGTGTTGGCTGGCAGTAAGGAATGGGGAAGGATTCAGTGCCAAGAGCCTGCAAAGGGAATTCAATTGCTAGGGGTTTCTCCTGATGTCTCTCCGGTTACCGTAGTGACCAACGGAGTCCCAGATGTGTTGGTCGCGGAGCACGGAGGCTCCGTTTGCACCGAGTCGGTGCTTAACCTGTCTAAAGAAACTGGATTTGTCTTTCGTGCCCCTAACCAGGCTACCTCTGTGGAGTTTCAGCGTAAGGAGGTAAGCTGCATCTTTCAAACGGAACCATTTAACCAGACCGGAGTGTCTGAGTTTTCTTTTCTAAAACGTACTGTACCCATTAGTGAAAAGGTGGGTGAGGAGGGGAAAGAGAAACGGGCGGCTGTGTTTTCGGCCAAAAGGAACTTCGGTGTGACAATGGCTAATCAAACTGTCTTGGTTCCTGTAGAGATTGCTTTTGCTTCAGGATCCCCTTGGGGTGTGCCCCTGATACAACCAATTTCGACTGATTCCTGGACTCCTGAGAAAGCATTAAGTAATGCAGGCTGGACTTTAAACAATGGTTCATGGTGACCTACTCCGGATTGGAACCCCAAACTGAATTTTTCGCAAAATGAACCTTCTTGGCAGCCAAAGTTGCCTGATTTACCTGTGACCACAAATGACTCTGAGGTGGAACAAGGGGGACTCGAGCCTTCTCAAGGGGCTGTACGAACCAATCCTTCAATGGTTTTGATTGATTTTAGACCTGAGATACAGGCTCAGCCTGTTCAATGTAATGCTGAAACTGAAAAGCCATTAATGTCGGATTTGTTTTCTAAATCTAAAAATGAGGCAGCACCACGTAGAAATGCGATAAGGTTGAGGTATAAGGGAGGTTTAGAGGTCAGGCCTGATAGACACTATGTAGGGAAATATTTATTAAAAGATTCTCTTCATTTTTCTCCCTGGGAGTTGTTCGCCTTTATAAATATTTCTGGGGAGGATAATTTTGATGTGAGCTTTCGATCTAATTCTGCTCTTGATTTATTCTGGGAACGGTATAACCAATTAAAATTTTCCCCTCTTTGGACCCCCTTTTTGGTAATTCCGTTAACAAAACCATTAATTAAATTTGTAACTATAATGTTCAGGAATGAGGGGGTGCATGTTGATGATATCCAGTATTGGCTATCTCAAAAATGTGAGGTGTTGAGTTTTCCAGAAGCTATATTAGATGCTGAACAGTTTTGGACAGGGGGATGGCGGTTTAAGGTCAAGCTCAGACAAACTGCTAATGGGATTTTACATATTCCAAATTCCTTTTTGTTGGGAAGAGATAGGGGTGTTTGTTTTTATGCTGGACAGCCTAGAGCCTGCTATAAATGTGGTTCTAGGACACATTTATCAAGTTCTTGCGATAAACCTCGTTGTGAGAACTGCGGGAAAACTGGACACATTGCCTTCTATTGTTTAAACTCCACTAAATGCAACTTGTGTGAGGATACCGGCCATGTTTTTCGAATGTGAGTGGGCAGCTATGAATAAGGCTTCTGCTAGCAGCCCAGATCTCCTAATTCAGAGAGCACAAGATTTGGCCTTAGGTGTTGATCCAGTAAGCCCGATGCCCAGGGTGGGGTGGATATTTCTTCTTCACATTCCTTACAAGTGGCATCGAAGTCCAATCTTCTGATGTGATAGTAGAGAATTCTTCCATTCTCTCTCCGTGTGATGTAACACAACAGAAGAATTTGTCTCAGGGGTTAGTTAGTTCCTTATTGCCTCAGGTGAGAAGGTCCTCTAGGAATCTTAAACCACCTGTAATACCCCCTCCTGCTGTGGTTATGGAAACCAGTAATCCTTTTGAGGTTTTATCTACTCAAAAGGAGGATTCAGTTATGGATTGTCAGGATCCAGACTCTCAATCTGTGCAGGATAGTCCACCATCCTCCTGTGTGGTACAAGAGGGATATAAAAGTAAAAAGAAAAAGAGACGAAAAAAAGATGGTTGATTTTTGAATTCTAAATGGCTAGTTTTAAATTGGGTTCAGTGAATGTTCATAGTATATTGAACTTTAAAAGAAGGCAGGTTGTTTATGATTATGTTCATAGTAATTTCTTGGATATTTGTATGTTACAGGAAACTTGGATGTATACTTTAGACCAGGCCAGGATTTTTCAAAGAGAATGGTGCTGGGGTCCTTCATATTGGTCATTCGGACAACAAACAGCTGATGGTTTAGGGTTTCTTTTAATTCTTATGAGTTTTCCTTGCTAAAATAATGGATCTTATTCCAGGAGGCTAATGAAATTAGATGGGGTCTGGAGGTCCATGACTTGTCGATTTATTAATGTATATTGTTCACAACTGAAGGCTGAAAGGGTGGCCTTGTTCCAGCTGATAAAACCATTTTTGGTTACCGCCTTAGAAGTTTTTTTGTGCGGAGATTTTAACCGCGAATTGAAAATAGGTGGGAAGTCCTCAAGGGATTCCGGGAGAAAGATTTACTGTGACTCTCATGCTTTATCTACACTAGTAGACTCATCTGGGTTGGTCCTTGGTAGTAGTCACCAGCAGGGGCCAAAATTTTCTTATAAGAAAAATACATATACATCTACTATTGATTATATTTTTTTATCAGATAATCTTCCCTTTTCTTTTTATACAATACCAGTTTCCTTTTCAGACCATTTACTACTTTGGTGTGATTTTTCTCCTTACTCTCTCCCAAAGTGGCAGAAAAATCTGTGGAAACTGAGTGCACCATTATTAAAGACCCCTGGTGTACTCCATACTGTAGTTTCTTTACTTAGGGCGTGACTTTCAGTTTCCTTTTTATATGAGGATTTGGGGCAATGGTGGGAAGACACTAAGCATGATTTATGTAAGCTACTTAAAAACCAAGGGAGATCCAAGGAAACTGGTAAATTTCTGCAGTACTTAACATTAAGGCAACAATTATATTATTTAATTTCCTTGGCCGACACCTCAAAAATCGATCATTCAGTTCAAATTCAAACCTTAAAGCAGTAATTACAAGAGGTACAATATAATAGGGCTAAAGCATCACAAGTACTTCTTCAATTTGGAGTAAAAAAACAACCTCAGGGGGATCCATATGAAATTTTTAACACATTTAAAAGGAATACGACTCTAGGGGCACTGATGGATCAGGAGGGAAAGTTAGTTGAGGATTCTAAGGGCTTACAGCAGATTATTCAGACTTTTTTACTATCTCACACACCTGCGGTGCCCCCTAGTGTCGAGGATATGGGGCAATTTTTGCATACAATTCAACTTTCAGAGTCTCATTTTGACAAATCTTGGTTGACTAATTTAATTACGAAATCAGAAATTATGGATGCAATCAGATCTCAAAAATCTGGTACATCACCTGGGAGGGATGGATTGATTTCCGAATTGTATAAGGCTTTGCCATTGGAATTTTCTGAATGTTTAGAATTAGTTTTTAATTTTTTTCTATCAGCTATAGCCTTTCCGGTTTGGTTCTCTGAGGGGTTGTTGATTTTTCTTTATAAATCAGGGAATAAGACACTTATTGAAAATTGGAGACCTATTACTATTTTAAATACGGATTATAAACTTTTTACAGGGATTTTGAATAACAGGCTCAAACAATATGCTGTGACAATACTCTCACCTTCTCAATATTGTGGGCTCCCGGGAAAGAAAATTCAGCATGCTCACTTGATTTTACGAGATTTGATTGAATATGTTGGTAGGAACAATCAATTAGGCTGTATAGTCTCAGTGGACCAATGTAAGGCCTTTGATAGAGTTTATCACCCATTTCTGTTTTTGACGTTAAAACATTATGGGGTTCCTGACATATTTATAAATTGGATTCACTTACTTTATAAGGGAGCGGTTAGTCTTCCAATAGTGAAGGGAGTAATGGGAGTGGGGATCCAGTTACCTACTGGGGTACGGCAAGGGTGTCCCTTGAGCCCTCTATTGTATTCATTCATTATAGATACATTGATACAATCAGTTTCACAATTCCCTAAATGGGAAGGGGTGATGGGACCTCCCTTGTTAGAAAACCTATACATACAGGCTTATGCTGATGATCTGTGTGTGTTTTTTTCAAATTATAAACAAGTACCGATTTTTTTGGAATATATGAATTATTATTCTACAGTGTCTAATTCCAAAATTAAAAAAAAAATGTCAGGGTCTGTTTATTGGGGTGGGGGAGGCATCAGATATTATTATTCAGGGAATAAGAATTTCATCAGATCCGATTACAATTTTGGGATTAGTATATGGTCCTCAAAATTTGTCTGAATTGAATTGGAAAATGCATTGGCCTGATAGAGGGAAAATAAACAGGTGGAAACATTGGAAAATATCAAAATTGAAAAGGAACAGGTTATAAAAAGTTTATTATCCCTTGTCTATTGTATACAGCAATAATGATATTTCCATTGCCTATATGATTGGAAACACAAATTTATAGTTTGTTTTTCAAATGCTGTGGGGCAATAGGCTTAACCCTATTAAGTGGCAATATACTTACCTGGACAAAAACAAGGGGGGCCTAGGGATGGTGGATCCAGTAATTTTTTTTCATACGTTATTTTTATCACAAAATGTTCGCATAGGTTTATCATCAATCATGGCTCTGTATGGGTTATTAACTAAGCAGGTGTTGAGACACTATTGTACAGCATGGCAGGTACTCCCACCTAAACCCATTCAGAAATTACTACTTCCACATTACTTTATGCCAGTAGCAAAAAAACTTTTTAAATGGGGGTTATCTGCTCAAGTGATCAGGAATAGTACAGGTCCTCAGCTTTATAAAATAGTGATGTCCCTGGTATATAACAATGAACCAGCCTTTAAAAACTGTCCTTCAATTGGTATAAGGAGGGTACTTCAGAAATTGAATGATCCTAGGTTACCTGAAAATATGTGGGAATTCATTTGGCTTTCAGTTTATGTTAGAATTGGGGTCAGAGGTAATGCAAAACATAAAGCATTAAATGAAAGATTTTGTCCTTACCTTGAGTGCATAACTCAGGAAGAAACGATGGAACATTTTTTATTTTCATGCACATATGCCAGTTCTCTTTGGAAATTCTTGGCCTTAAAGTGGAATATGACATGGTTATTACATTTGGATTATGGAATATTAATTTTAGGTATTTATCCTCAGTTAAGGGGGAGGTATAACTTAGAAACCTGGCGACTTTTTTGTAGTTGTTTAACTTTTTATCTATGGCAAGCTAGATGCCAGTGGGCTCTATACCAAAAATTAATGCCTTATGATACGGTGGGATTGTTAGTTCACGGGGCAATGGAAAGGATTTATCTTAAGGATTGTGAACTGGCTACTGATAGGAAGGTGTTTAATTGGTGGAAGGGATTCACAAGGTTTATTAAATATAAATAGGCTAATGTGACTATATTAGTCTAGTTAAATAACTTGTATCCTGTACAAGATAATGATGGGGGATTGGGTGAATTTCTATTATATGGTATATGTTATTAAGGATGTTTATTTTCAGGATGCTTAAGATGGTTAATACCTCACTGTATAGCTGGTTGATTATGGTTTGTGTGATGTAACACGGGTATGTTTTCTTTAATTTTGAGTTCCTTATTTATTTATTTTTTTTCTCTCCTTTGTATATTGTTTTGTGTGATTTAACACTGTTTGTATTTATTTTTTCTGATGCTGTTATAATAAAAAATTCCCCTACTCTTTTCGATAAGTGCCATGGGATCTTTAACATCCACCTGAACTACCACCAATCCAGGCAGATGGGACCTTGGTTTAACATCTCATCTCAAAGACGGCACCTCAGAAATGCAGCACTGCTCTCATGCTGCACTACAGTGTCAATACTGGGATATTAACCCAAGTGCCAGATGTGGGAACTGAACCCACAGCCCTCTGATCTCCTGGCCTCAGAGGTGAGTGTGCTACCTACTGAGCCACTGACACTAAATCAGGGAGCTTCTACTTTAAGCTCCTGCCTGCTTAATTTTCAGTAATACAGATTTTAAAGTCTCCAGTATGACCCTGTTTGTTGTATTACACAGAATTTGTGATTTATTTTGTTTTGGGTTCTTCCTGGCATTGTAAGCTGAACTGTAGTTACAATAGCCCAGCCTGGCTTGTCCCTCTCCCTCCCCCAGTGCTAGCTCCGGATTCTCTAAATTCCTCCTCTAGCAGTTCCCTGCCTCTAGTGTGTTTTCCCTCTTACTTTAATGCTGATGCTGTTGTTTCCTTTGCATTCCAGGGTCAGAGAGCTTGATGTTTCACAGCCCTCCCCAGCCCCTCGCTGCAAGCTGCCGAAACTGCCATAACGGAAGGTACAGCACTCGGAGCATCAGACCGCAGACGAGTCTTTATTTTTTAAAACTTGGCACCTTTTTCAAGCAGCGCTGTAATTTAAATCAGGGAGCTTCTTGATTAAGCTCCTGCCTGCTTAATTTTCCAGTAATATAGATTTTAAAGTCTCCTATATGACCCTGTTTGTAGTATTGCAGAGAATTTCTGATTTATTTTGTTTTGGGTTCCACCTGGCATTGTAACCTGAACTGTAGTTACAGCAACCCAGCCTGGCTTGTCCCTCTCCCTCCCCCAGTGCTAGCTCCCGATTCTCTAAATCTCTCCCCTAGCAGTTCCTTGCCTCTAGTGTGCTTTCCCTCTTACTTTAATGCTGACCCTGTTGTTTCTTTTGCATTCCAGGTCTGAGGGCCTGATGTTTCATAGCCCTCCCCAGCCTCTCGCTGCAAGCTGCCGAAAACTGCTATAATGGAAGGTATGGGACTCGGAGCATCAGACTGCAGATGCGACATTATTTTTTAAAACTTGACACCTTTTTCAAGCGGCGCTGTAATTTAAATCAGGGAGCTTCTTGTTTATGCTCCTGCCTGCTTGATTTTTCAGTAATATAGATTTTAAAGTCTCCAATATAACCCTGTTTGTTGTATTGCACAGAATTTCTGATTTATTTTGTTTTGGGTTCCTCCTGGCATTGTAACCTGAACTGTAGTTACAACAGCCCAGCCTGGCTAGTCCCTCTCCCTCTCCCTCCCCCAGTGCTAGCTCCCAATTCTCTAAATCCATCCCCTTGCAGTTCCCTGCCTCTAGTGTGCTTTCCCTCTTACTTTAATGCTGAACCTGTTGTTTCTTTTGCATTCCAGGGTCAGAGGGCTTGATGTTTCACAGCCCTCCTCAGCCCCTCGCTGCAAACTGTGGAAAACTGCCATAACAGAAGGTTCAGGACTCGGAGCATCAGACTGCAGATGAGACTTTATTTTTTAAAACTTGGCAGCTTTTTCAAGCAGCGCTGTAATTTAAATCAGGGAGCTTCTTTTTTAAGCTCCTGCCAGCTTCATTTTTCAGTAATATAGACTTTAAAGTCTCCTATATGACCCTGTTTGCAGTATTGCACAGAATTTCTGATTTATTTTGTTTTTGGTTCCTCCTGGCTTTGTAACCTGAACTGTAGTTACAACAGCCCAGCCTGGCCTGTCCCTCTGCCTCCCCCAGTGCTAGCTCCCGATTCTCTAAATCCTTCCTTGCAGTTTCCTTCCTCTAGTGTGCTTTCCCTCTTACTTTAATGCTGAACCTGTTGTTTCTTTTGCATTCCAGGGTCTGAGGGCTTGATGTTTAACAGCCCTTCCAAGCCCCTTGCTGCAAGCTGCCAAAAACTGCCATAACGGAAGGTACGGCACTCAGAGCATCAGACTGAAGATGATACTTTATATTTTAAAACTTGGCACCTTTTTCAAGCAGTGCTGTAATTTAAATCAGGGAGCTTCTTGTTTAAGCTCCTGTCTGCTTGTGTAACCCCCCTGTAAATGGGAGTTCCCAAAAAGTCTTCCAGGAGCTTGCTTGAATGCTCCAAACCTGAATGGTGTTTGGCGTTTAAGCCGTTTATCTGTGAGTGCTTTTAGAGCCTCTGGTACTTTCTCTTTAAGAGCTTTCTGCTTACAGACATAACTAGTTTCTATGGGGGGACTGTGTGTTTCCCAGCTTGAGTCCCACTCGAGCTGCTGCCAAATCTCTCCATTTCTGCCATCACTAAGTGGGAAGAGTGAGCACTTTTCAAAGATGTAACTGTTTGCCAGAAATCATTTTGGATAATAACGAAAATACAGTTTTTCTAACCTGCTTTTCTTTGCAGTCAGAACTGTTTGCCTAGCCCTCCATTCTGATTTTGAACTGCTAACTGGACCAATCAATGTGGGGGGACCTTTGAAATGGGGCCTGCTGCTGGCAAATCAGAACTTGGACTCTCATTGTGGAGCCAGCCACCTATGTACTGTATGGCCAATGCCTCTGGGAATTGTAGTTTGGACTTTGGCACATTTTTGCACCAACAGGGGGAGTCTGATTGTGAGTGACAGCCAAACCAGCCAACTGAACTGGGAGGAAATCAAAGGAAATGCCCGGCTTTGTCTACTGGAAAGTTAAATGAGTTGAGACAGTGAAGAGAGAAGGAGCTATGAGCTTCTGTGCTGTATAGTTTCACATGGGAAGCACATGAAAGGCCCTGAGTTTTCGGTCTGCAGCCTGTGCAAGCACCCATTCAGACAGGATCCGACCTGTGAAGAGAATCAAGGAGATCTGAAGAGTAGAAACCAGGCTCACCCTGCAGAAGACTGGAGAAATTGCTGAATCGTGCTCGGTCTGTCAGGAACTGAATTTGCTGTGTGTTCTCCCAGGTATCATGCAGTAATTGCGGTTGGGATTGAGAAGCAGCCTGCCTGGCATAGTACTTTTGTGGGGAATCGCGTTTCAAATCCCCTGTACAGTGAATTGAGTGCATGAAGCTGGAAGTAAACCCCATCTTAATCCAGACTACATCTATTTGCTCTAAACTGCAGTGGGGTCCAGTCACAATGACCTTGTCCACATGGTCTGCTCCTCCTGGCATCAGGACAATCTGCATCCCATCCAGCTTTCAGCATTGAATCTGTGAGTACAAATCAGGTAGCTCCCTGCCATCTCTACTTTTAATTGCAAGTGTTCCATCTGATTTCTTTTCCCTTCTTTATTCATGAACTGAGCCAACCGGCTCCGGATTACAATTTGGGTATTGTGCAAGTGTTTTTCCATCACAGGGCCCCAACCAGCTACACCGATCCTGGCAACCCCCCTCCATCCTGGGTACCCAGTGAAAGTGACAATTTGGGACTCTGAATATGCGCACAGTACTGTGATTATTAATGTGTTTAACCTAATTAACCTGATTTTCCCCTGCCTTGTTACAGCTCCTTAAATAAATCAGATCTGTTGGCTTCAGCAAAGTTACACTGGCTGAGGTATTCATTTATGTTAAAGTATTGTACTGTGGTTTTTGCACTGTATCATCTTATTTTACAGGGGTTCCCCAGAGTCCAGTAGACGGAGCCAGTCCTGGGGGTAAGTGTACATTGTGAAGATATTCCTAATGCATTGTGTGGGCCACTAATGGGAAGAAATGGAGGTTACAGTGTCCCAGAGGACTGTGACAAAGTTAGTTTAACTAATGCAAACCCTGACCTCTGGGTGGAGGCACCCGTCATTTGACCTAGGCCCTTCAACCTGTTAGTAGTTAAGCAGGCAGGGGTAGTAGCCTTTGGGATAGCACCACCTAGGGGTTACATCTTGGAGGCTCACCACTGGGATTGTGTGTCCTCTAGTGGCCACATTTACAAATTACTGTTAAAAACAAATGGATACCCCAACAGAAGTGGTTGTACACCAGTTGGTGAAGTGGTGTACTAGGGAGGAGATTGACCCCCAAAATGCTATACTTATCTTGGATATCCCGCTGGGTACCAGTACAGACACTGTAGAGGGAGTACTTTCCAAGGTTGAATGTTTATGAGACCCTATGGTAGAGGGGCGACAGGCTGATCTGCTCACCCAAACTTTCATGGCCCTAATAGAGTATAAGGACCCTGTAGACAGTTCTAAAGTGCCACAGACTGTTACCCCAGGGGAAACCCTCACTGTCTGGAGAGTGATAACCAAAGACAGTAAAGACCCCAAGGAGAATGAGTCTCCCCCATTATCTGAAACATTTGAGGAGAAATTTGCTAAATTGTTGTTGGAGGAAGGGAAAACTGTGGAAGATTTAAAGAAACTATTATTGCCACCTGGGGGTGTTCCTCCCCCAACACCCTGTCCCACTCCAGTATCCGTAATGATGGCTGAACCAATGCAGGCTCCTATTTCTGCACCTTCCATTAGTCACAACTCTTACCGAAGGTTGAGGATCTTCTCTGGCACCCTCCCCACCCCCCAAGGGGAGGATGACTGGGAGACCTGGATAGACTATGTTGCCCCTCAAGTGCTAGAATGGCAATGTTCGGAAGCCGAAAAGTGAAAGAGGGTTAGTGAGAGCCTCCGAGGTCCTTCCTTGGCTACCATCCATGCTAAATGGGCCAATAACCCTGAAGCAACTGCACGGGACTATCTTGAGGCCTTGGAGAATGTGTATGGGAGCCCAGATTCTGATGAGGACCTGTGGTGGAGAGTAAGAAATGCACAACAGTACCAAGGGGAGTTGTTGTCTGTGTATGTATCTCAGCTGGAAAAATTGTTGCAAGAATGCCTCAGAAAGGGTAGTTTGCCAGTGATTGAACTGAACTGAACCAGGCTGGACAGGATCGTTAAGTCTGCCCCCTTCTCAGAACTGCTGTTACTTCAGTTACGCCTTGCAAATCAACTGGAATCCCCACCCTCCTATGATGAGCTAATGAGAGAAATTCGAGGAGTTGAGAAAAGGCGACCTTGGGAGGGACTTGCACCAATAGCTGCGGCTACAACCCGAGTGACTGAGGTTGACCCATAAAGTGAAGTTCAGGGGCAGACGTTGGCAGTTAATGAGTGCTCTGAGAAGCAAAAAGATATGCCACAATGGGGCAAACTGTTGAGAGAGTTCAGGGAAATAAAAAACAGTCTCTTTAGGAAGGCCGCTCCTGCAAGTACAGGCCCCAACCCTCATCCAACTGCATCTGCTATGCAGGTGGGGGTACCTACCCAGGCACCTCATGTTGACAACAGTTCAAAATTTGATGCATTGACTATGGAAGTGAGGGAACTAAAGAGATGTCTCCAAATGTCCAACCCACCGCTGGCTGAGGTGGCACCAAGGTTTTCTATTGATAGTACCAATGCCGCAGCCCCCCCGGTGATGCCTTTGTCACCCCAAAGTTCAGCAGACATATTTTGCCATAATTGTGGGAAGGATGGGCACCTGAAGTGGGAATGCTGGTCTCGGAAAGACTTAGAGAGAGTGGTGACCTGGCTACAAGGAGAGCTTCAGAGAACAAGTCAGTGGTTAAGAGGTGCACAAAATGATCCCAAGGAGGATCCCAAAAATGCTAACTCACGTCCCTTTGTGGCAAGGTCAGTTGCCCAGGCCCCCGCTACCAGCTCTCCAGACTGGTCCAGAATAGTGGGTCCCTCCATGGAGACCACTGTAAAGGTGAATGGAGTGTCTACAAGAGCTGTATTAGACAGTGGCTCCCAAGTGACAATTATGTTCCAAGGCTGGTATCAGAAGCATTTGTCTGATGTACCATTAGAACCACTGGAGGGGCTGCATGTCTGGGGGTTAAGTGGGAAGGCCTACCCCTACTCTGGATATGTCTGAATTTGGCTGTCTTTTCCCACCTCTGTGGCTGGAGTGGCTGAGCAAGTAGAGACCCTGGACTTAGTGTGTCCCCCTACCGGACTGTATGATCGGGTTCCTCTACTAATTGGGACTAACGCACATATGTTTGGACAGCTGGCGCAGTTGTGTTATGAAAAATAGGGATCAAGGACTGGTACAGCTTTAAGAATTCCAGCCTTGATTAAGAAGGCCGATGAGGCACAGAGAGATGTTGAAAAAGTAGAACCAGAGGAACCAGTTGGAAGTGTCTGGAAGAAGGATCCTGAGTCTCTGATCCTGGTGCCAAATGCCCAGTGTACCTTACAAGGAGAGGTCCATATCAGAAAGGATGTCAAGAATAAAATATCAATGTTGGATGCACCAGGCGATGGAAAATTGCCGGAAGGACTGCTGGTCAAGCCTAGTATTTTGCCTGCTAGAGCCCATGCTTATGCCAGAAGGGTAATGGTTCAAGTTCATAATGTGTCTGACAGAGAGATTAAAGTAAATAGAGGTTGCACCCTGGCTAATGTGCATTGCGCAGACACTGCAGTGCTACCCAGTAGCAAGAGTTCAGGGAAGAATGACAGAGTAACACCTGACTTGTTTGATTTTGGTGACTCCCCGTTGCCAGCTGAATGGAAAGTGAGGATCAGTGAGAAGCTTGCCCAGAGAGACCAGGTGTTTTCTTTAAAGGAATGGGATGTAGAATGCATGCAAGGGGCTAAGCACCATATCCGGCTGCATGATGAAAAGCCATTTTGTGAGAGGTCTCGACGCCTGGCACCTGCTAACATAGATGATGTGAGATGGCATCTGCAAGAGATGCTAGCTGCTGGTGTAATACAAGAATCCAGAAACCCCCATGCTTCCCCCATTGTGGTAGTGAGAAAAAAGAATGGGACAGTAAGGATGTGCATGGATTATTGCACTTTAAACCGGCCGACTATCCCTGATCAATACACTATGCCCCGCATTCAGGATGCTTTGGACTGTCTAAACAGGAGCAAGTGGTTCTCTGTGCTGGATCTCTGCAGTGGGTACTACCAGATCCCGATGGCTCCAGAGGACCATGAGAAGACAGCCTTTATCTGTCCGCTTGGCTTCTATGAATTCATGAGGATGCCTCAAGGGATTTCAGGTGCCCCAGCCACTTTTCAACGATTGATGGAGCATGCAGTGGGGGACATGAACTTACTAGAGTGTCTGGCATACCTAGATGATGTTATTGTGTTTGGCAGCTCACTGGAGGAACATGAGAGCAGATTATTCAAGGTGTTGGACCGACTGGAAGACTTTGGCCTTAAACTGTCCATTGATAAGTGTCAATTCTTTCAAACATCAGTAAAGTATGTGGGACACATAGTATCCACCGAGGAATAGAGACCGACCAAGTAAAGTTGAGGCCTTGACCACCTGGCCACAGCCCAAAAATCTAAAAGAACTGCAAAGATTCCTGGGATTCTGTGGTTATTATCGCCGTTTCATCAAGGACTATTCAGGAGTGATCCGCCCTTTACTTAACCTTACTCAAGGGTATCCCCCAACCTACAAAAGATACAAAAAGCCAGCATCCCTCAAGACTGAAAGAGTGCATTTTTGTCCAAGTGAAGTATTTGGGGCCCGCTGGACTCCTGAGTGTGAGTCTGCTTTTCATGAGATCATATATCAACTTACCCACGCTCCAGTGTTGGCCTATGCCGATTCAACAAAATCTTATGTCCTACACACTGATGCTAGCTTGCAAGGATTGGGAGCTGTGTTGTACCGAGAGCACGAGAATGGCTTGAGACCAGTGGCCTTTGCCAATAGAAGCCTGACGCCATCCGAAAAGAACTATCCTGTACATGAGTTAGAGTTCCTAACTTTGAAGTGGGCCATTGTTGACCAATTCCGCGAGTACTTGTATGGAGCTAAGATACTGGTAAAAACTGACAATAATCCTTTGACCTATGTGCAGACTTCAGCTAAATTGGATGCCACTGGCCATAGGTGGCTTTCTGCATTATTTACATATGACTATGCTGTTGAATACAGAGCAGGCCTGAACCACATAGATGCTGATGCTCTCTCCCGGAGGCCTGTTCCCCAGAATGACTGGGTCAGACTGTCAGAACCTGATATTCGAGCACTCTGCCAGAAGTTTGACAGGGAGGAACAAATGTCCACGGACGCAGTGGAATGTATGGTGGATTGTTTGGGACCTTCTGAGAATTGCATACCTGCTGCTTATTGCCACTTTTCTGCAATAGACATTGGTGCACTGCCTCAGCTGGACAATGACAGTATTCAGCGGGCTCAATCCCGAGATCCTATGATCAAATCAGCTTTAGAAACCCTCTATGCAGGGAAAGATGTGTCCAAATTACGTTCCACTGATTTGAGAACTGCATTGTTACACAAAGAAGGTCCTAAGTTGAAACTGATCAATAGACTGTTATACAGAGAACCAGTAGACAGAGGGGGACAAGTAGACAAACAACAACTAGTGCTGCCCACTGCTTTTCAAGACTCAGTGCTGAGGTCCTTACACAACCACATGGGGCACCTTGGTATAGACAGAACACTTGACTTGGTGAGATCCAGATTCTATTGGCCTAAGATGGGGGCTGATGTGGAGCAACACATTCAAACTTGCAGTCGCTGCTTACAGAGGAAAGCTTTGCCCCAGAGGGCTTCCCCCCCTTGTTAACATCACCACCAGTGCACCCATGGAGCTGGTCTGTATTGATTTTCTGAGTTTGAAGTCAAATCAAAGAAATATTAGTAATGTGCTGGTGGTCACTGACCATTTTACGAGATATGCCCAAGCTTTCCCCACCAAGGACCAGAAGGCAACCACTGTGGCAAAAGTACTTGTAGAAAACTTTTTTGTTCACTATGGGGCTCCACAAAGAATCCATTCTGATCAAGGAAGAGACTTTGAGAGTTGTCTGATCAAAGAGATGCTTTCTCTGTGGGCAGTGCGAAAGCCCAGAACCACCCCTTACCACCCCCAGGGGGACCCACAGCCTGAACGTTTCAACCGCACCTTGCTAGATATGCTAGGCACCCTCCACCCAAAGGACAAGCCTAGATGGAGCCAACAAATTAGTGCCCTGGTACATGCCTACAACTGCACTAAAAGTGATGTGATGCCACTGGGTTCTCCCACTACCGCCTGATGTTTAGAAGGGAAGCTCAACTACCGATAGATGTGTGTTTTGGGGGTCTCTCCTGATGGGGTTCAAGCTGACAACTATTTACAGTATGTGCAAAAGTTAAAGGCCCAGCTAAATCATTCGTACCAACTGGCTCAAACCATGGCTGCCAAAAGAAATCTGGCCAACAAAGAAAGGTATGATAAAAAGGTGAACGCACAGGAACTCTAGGAGGGAGATCGGGTATTGCTAAGAAACCTGGGACTACATGGCAAACACAAGATTGCTGACAGATGGCAACATCTTCCTCATATTGTAGTGGGCAAACTAGATTATCTGCCTGTGTACAAAGAAAGGCCTGAGAATAAGTCAAAAGATGTTAAAACAATGCATAGAAATCATTTACTGCCCATTGGACAAATCTTGATTGAGTATGAGCCCCCAGAAAATGCCCCCTCTGGACCAGTGACTAGAGCTGCTGCTAAGCAAAAATCAAGAAAGTCTGCACCTACAGAAGCTGAGTTAAAGTGTTCCACTCCACAAGTCCCAGTTGAGCATGACTGTCAGTCCATATCAGAGGAAAGTGAGTGTCACTTTGAATACTACCCTTCTTATGAACTGAGCCAATTGTTTCGGGGCAATCCCATAGTCAACACTGGAGATGAAGCTGGGCCTTCTGGACTGTCTAAGCCCCCAGCTTTGTCCCTGTAGACAGTGCTCCCAGAAAGTGAAGTGCAAAGCATCAAGGAGGGAGTATAGCACAGTGGACTAAGGCTCTGAGCTGCAAATCTGGTGACATCCAGCAGACCAGACCTGGGATTGAATCCCACAGCTTCCACTTGCATACTGTGTGATCCTGAGCAAGTCACTTAACCTCCTTGTGCTCCCAGGTTGCTCCTGTAAAAAAGCTTTCAGCTTAGTGTGCTATACCTGGTTAAATAACTAAATAAAAAAAAAAAGTCAGATGATATGGAATCATTGTGTATGGTTGAACTGTTTGAGCTTTCAGGGGAAGAAAATGATGGACTGTAACAGACTGGTGATACACCAGAACAAGAAGAGTATTTTGAGTGCCCTGATGGTCCACTGCCAGTGTCCAAAAGCTCTCCATGTGAGCCAAGTGTTGTGGACTCAGAGATTGTAACTCCTGGAGCTGAAAGTGCCCCAAGTTCTAGCCTCTCTACCCCAAGGAGACTCCCCTGACAAGTGAGAACAATGCTGAAAATGAGGCTCAGAGTGCAGAGACTGTAACAGTTCCCCCTAGAAAGACTGGTCGAGCTGTAAAGCCTGTGGTGCACCTCAGTTATGATTCCCCTGGGAGGCCGGTGGACTTGCCTCTCAATGTTGTCCATAAAGGAGTGTATTGTCCCCGAGCTCCTTGCCCAAACTGAACATCAGTGCTAACTCCAAGTTACTTGTGTTGCCCTCTAGGTATGGTGCCCCTGCCCAATCCAGTCCCAAGGTAGCTGATAGAGAAGGGACCCCTCTCTTCAGGTTTCATGTACAAGAGGTAATAACCTGAGTTATGGTACAATGTGGGTGTAATACTGTGTAAAGAGTGACATACTGCAAAGTTTCAGAAATGTGTTCCTGGTAAAGTGATATATTGACTGATGATTACATGTATAAGGAGGGAGTATAGCGCAGTGGTCTAAGGCTCTGAGCTGCAAATTTGGTGACATCCAGCAGACCTGACCTGGGTTTGAATCCCACAGCTTCCACTTGCATACTGTGTGACCCTGAGCAAGTCACTTAACCTCCTTGTGCTCCCAGGTCGCTCCTGTAAAAAAGCTTTCAGCTTAGTGTGCTATACCTGGTTAAACAACTAAATAAAAAAGAAAAAAAAAAAGCCTAATGTGATACTGATGAAAATGTATATGGTTGTACTGAAACTTATGGGAGTACTTGCTTGACGTGGACGCCAAGCTTTCCCAGGCCGGGAAGGGTGTAACCCCCCTGTAAATGGGGGTTCCCAAAAAGTCTTCCAGGAGCTTGCTTGAATGCTCCAAACCTGAATGGTGTTTGGCGTTTAAGCCGTTTATCTGTGAGTGCTTTTAGAGCCTCTGGTACTGTCTCTTTAAGAGCTGTCTGCTTGCAGACATAATTAGTTTCTATGTGGGGGACTGTGTGTTTCCCTACTTGAGTCCCACTCGAGCTGCTGCCAAATCGCTCCATTTCTGCTGTCACTAAGTGGGCACAGTGAGCACTTTTCAAAGATGTAACTGTTTGCCAGAAATCATTTAGAGTAATAACGAAAATACAGTTTTTCTAACCTGCTTTTCTTTGCAGTCAGAACTGTGTTTGCCTAGCCCTCCATTCTGATTTTGAACTGCTGAACTGGACCAATCAGTGTGGGGGGACCTTTGAAATGGAGCCGGCTGCTGGCAAATCAGAACTTGGACTCTCATTGTGGAGCCAGCCACCTATGTACTGTATGGCCAATGCCTCTGGGAATTGTAGTTTGGACTTCAGCGCCTTTTTGCACCAACAGGGGGAGTCTGATTGTGAGTGACAGCCAAACCAGTCAACTGAACTGGGAGGAAATCAAAAGAAATGTCCGTCTCTGTGTACTGCAAAGTTAGATGAGTTGAGACAGTGAAGAGAGAAGGAGCCATGGGCTTCTGCGCTGTATAGTTTCACATGGAAGTGCATGTAAGGCCCTGAGTTTTCAGTCTGCAGCCTGTGCAAGCACCCATTCAGACTGAATCTGACCTGTGAAGAGAAACAAGGAGATCTGAAGAGTAGAAACCAGGCTCACCCTGCAGAAGACTGGAGAAATTGCTGGATTGAGCTCGGTCTGTCAGGAACTGAAGCTGCTGTGTGTTCTCCCGGGTATCATGCAGTAATTGCGGTTGGGATTGAGAAGCAGCCTGCCTGGTATTGTACTTTTCTTTTACATATAAATGCATGTAGTGCTTGTGGGGAATCATGTTTCAAATCCCCTGTACAGTGAATTGAGTGCATGAAGCTGGAAGTAAACCCCATCTTAATCCAGACTACATCTATTTGCTCTAAACTGCAGTGGGTCCAGTCACAAGGACCTTGTCCACATGGTCTGCTCCTCCTGGCAATCCAGGACAATCTGCATCCCATCCAGCTTTCAGCATTGAATCTGTGAATACAAATCAGGGTAGCTCCCTACCATCTCTACTTTTAATTGCAAGTGTTCCATCTGATTTCTTTTCCCTTCTTTATTCATGAACTGAGCCAAATGGCTCCGGATTACAATTTGGGTATTGTGCAAGTGTTTTTCCATTACAGGGCCCCAACCAGCTACACCGATCCTGGCTAGCCCCCCATCCTGGGTACCCAGTGAAAGTGACAATTTAGGACTCTGAATATGCGCACAGTACTGTGATTATTAATGTGTTTAACCTAATTAACCTGATTTCCCTCTTCCTTGTTACAGCTCCTTAAATAAATCAGATCTGTTGGTTTCAGCAAAGTTACACTGGCTGAGGTATTTGTTTATATTAAAGTATTGTACTGTGGTGTTTGCATGGTATCATCTTGTTTTACATGGGATCCCCAGAGTCCAGTCGACAGAGCCAGTCCTGGATGTAAGTGTACATTGTGAAGATATTCCTAATGCATTGTGTGAGCCACTAGTGGGAAGAAAAGGGGGTAAAAGTGTCCCAGAGGGCTGTGACCAAGTTAGTTTAACAAATGCAAACCCTGACCTCTGGGTGGAGGCACCTGCCATTGGACCTAGGCCCCTCAACCTGTTAATAGTTAAGCAGGCAGAGGTAGTAGCCCTTGGGATAGTGCCACCTAGGGGTTACATCTGATTTTTCAGTAATATAGATTTTAAAGTCTTCTATATGACCCTGTTTGTAGTATTGCACAGAATTTCTGATTTATTTTGTTTTGGGTTCCACCTGGCATTGTAACCTGAACTGTAGTTACAGCAGCCCATCCTGGCTTGTCCCTCTCCCTCCCCCAGTGCTAGCTCTCTATTCTCTAAATCCCTCCCCTTGTAGTTCCCTGCCTCTAGTGTGCTTTCCCTCCTACTTTAATGCTGACCCTGTTGTTTCCTTTGCATTCCAGGGTCAGAGGGCTTGATGTTTCACAGCCCTCCCCAGCCCCTCGCTGCAAGCCGCTGAAAACTGCCATAATGGAAGGTACAGGACTCCAAGCATCAGACTGCAGATGAGACTTTATTTTTTAAAACTTTGGCAGCTTTTTCAAGCGGCGCTGTAATTTAAATCAGAGAGCTTCTTCTTTAAGCTCCTGCCAGCTTCATTTTTCAGTAATACAGACTTTAAAGTCTCCTATATGACCCTGTTTGTAGTATTGCACAGAATTTCTAATTTATTTTGTATTGGGTTCCTCCTGGCTTTGTAACCTGAATTGTAGTTTCAACAGCCCAGCCTGGCTTGTCCCTCTCCCTCCCCCAGTGCTAGCTCCCGATTCTCTAAATCTCTCCCCTTGCATTTCCCTGCCTCTAGTGTGCTTTCACTCTTACTTTAATGCTGACCCTGTTGTTTTTTTTACATTCCAGGGTCTGAGGGTTTTGATGTTTCACAGCCCTCCCCAGCCCCTCGCTGCAAGCTATTGGAAACTACCATAATGGAAGGTACGGGACTCAAAGCATCAGACTGCATACGAGACTTTATTTCCTCCTCTGTTTCTTGGTCTTGTGTTATAGCTGCCACCAAACAACTTTGTTTGTTATTGTTATGCTCCAGCATTTTTGGATTTTCTAGGGTGCTTGGCATATACTTGCAGCAGCCTGGTCAATAAAATCCTCTAATGCAGTGATCTCCTCTTGAACAGAGGGTCCATGCCTTAGGATGTCTATTTTGTGTAGTAAGGTTGCTATCAGTACACATTTATCACATTGGAATTCTTCTGAGACAGCACTCATTGTGTACATGTCACAAATCCTACAGTACTGCCACCCTGCACCTGAGCTGTCTGGTACAACTTTACTACACAGCTGATCAGGTGTTCCCCCCATTTTAGTATTTTGTTTATAAAATAATCAGTGACCAATGACCAAAATCACAGGCATCATCTTTAAATGGCTATACTAACACAGGAAACTTTAAAGATTTATTGTAAATGTGTTATTTTCTGATAGAGAACTAGTCTGTAACTTGTATGGCATATTTGAAATTATTTTATGATTCTGAATCAGAGAAAGAAACCTCCAGTTCTGAATGGGTAAATGAAATATAGGAGTTGAAATTAGAAAAATACCTAAAAATCCTGGATAGCTGACAGGTATGGCATAGGAAGGTAAAACCTGGAACTGCATCAGATGAACCATGAAACTAATGACTTTGTGGTAGGTAAACATTAGCATTATTTAAGTACAGGTGCATACACTGCAACAGGCAGAGGCAGGAACGCTTACATAAAGATGTCTAGATGATAAGCGCCACCCATTTTTATAGGAGGTACATGAGTTACATTTGAATAAGCCCCTGCCAGGTGATAAGGAAATTAGTTATAATTTTTTTTCATAGAAAAGCTAAGTCAACATTTCTGATGTGCAGCAAGACATTTTTCCCCAGATAAAGTTATGAATCATAGTGTTTGATGTAGTTACCCTCCAGTGTATAGATACTAAAGTCAACAGAACACTCCCCTGAGATCACACACCATAAGGGCATAGCTGTATCAGGGGAAGGGGGTTGTACCCTTCCCCAATCCTGAGGACTTAAGAGTTTCTTATTTATTCACATGTACAATATAGTGTGTACACATCCTGTCAAATATAACCCTCTTTTCAATTTGGCTGGAAATGTACATGCAAGGGGGAGACTTTGATATCTAAATAACCCATGATCACCAAAAAATTAAAAAATCTTACTATCACTGAAACACAACTGTCATTTTCACCATTTCATTCAGCTATGCCTAAAAAATAAGTGTGTAATGATCTTTTTAAATAAAAAAGAGTTTCTGAGTGATAAAACGAATTAAATAAAGACATGTAAGTATTTTCCTGAAGGAGTACTTAGTTCTTTTCCCCCCACCCATCGTGCTACTATGCAACACCTTCAGTATCATGGAATTTCTAAACTGGCTGGGTCTATGCACAATAGAAACTGGGGGGTTTGAAAAGCACTGCCCCAAAGTCTGTGCTGTGTATATTATGTGAAAAGTGAGGTTACTAGCTAGAGGATAACTGTGCAGGGGATAATAACAAACAAGGCAGGAAACAGAAATATTTGTTTTTGACAAAAAAAAGACAAAATTTACCTAAATGTTGGTAAAATATGAGCATTGGATTACTTGGCAAATCCACTGCACATCATTTCCCATGGAAACAAGCATCGGTCAATGCTAAATGTTTGCCGCTGGTATTCTCTTGTACTAGGTCTTGCTTGTACACATTGTTACTATATATTTACCCAGGATAGAGCAGATATGATGCAATGCCTCATTTTCAATGGTGTCCTGCTATTATACATTGTTAGATTGTAATTACCCAGGACAGGGCAGCTAAGAGGCAATATTTACTTTTAAGTGGGCTCTCACATTTTGATCCCAAATGTCCAACAGTCTTTTTATGACCTAAACGTATGATCAAGACAGATAGAAGTTTTAAAATCCAATCTAAAAGGTGATTTTGCTGTGGAAGTGTGGAAACAAATTTTGGAGGAGATTTGAAAAATGACCCCTACCATGTTCAGGAGGCAGGAGAACACAAGGGATATGTAATGCATTAAGGGTCAAAATTTGCAAAAATAAGGTTATGAGTAAATGTTGGAACAATTCAATGTTTCCTCATAACTTAGTTGTTTTTTCACATTTTTACTCCAAATTTTCAACATAATCTTTTTATGAGCACTCCTTCTGAGCACGACAGGTGTTATTTCTAAAACAATAGCTGAAATTTAATTTTGTGCCAGAAGAGTGAAAATACATGTTGGGTAGGGTTTGAGAAATGACAGCTGTCACAGTTATGAGAGTGTGAAAAAATTACTATTTTAAAAATCTGGGGTCAAAATATTGAAAATTACCACAGTTATAAGTATGACTAGAAACATTTCAATGTACACTCATAACTATTTTTTATATTTATTTTTACCTTAAATTTTCAACATAGCTTTCTTTTGACCTCACCTCATGAACAAGAGTGGAGAAAATGTTCAAATCCTGCCTAAAAGGTGAATTCATGCCACAAGTGCAAAAACACATTTTGGCCAGGATTTGGAAAATTATCATCATCATAAATATATTTATAACAGGTGCCCTTCCATTGCTCAGAGCACCTTAACAATGTATATAAACAAACATAGACATCAATAAAATGCATAATAAAAAAAATAGCTGTAAAATATTCTACACAATTTATCTTTAAAACAGTCTCAAGTCCCTTCAAAAGCCTGGAGGTACAAGTGCGTCTTGAGGACAGTTTTAAAACCCTCAATGGTCAGGCTATCTTGTATCCACCGAGGTAAAGAATTTCACAGGGTCAGAGTCATAAAGGCAAAATATATTCCTGCAGATGTTTTTAGGCATACCCTGGGAATCCCTAGCAATCCCTCATCAGAGGATCAGAGTGCACAGGAGGGACAGTAGGGATACAGCAGGTCTTGCAGGTGCTGGGGTCCCTGGTCATGTAGGGCTTTATAGGTCAGCAATGTGACCTTGAAGATAATCTGCCATTGTACTGGCAGCCAGTGCAATTCGCGCAGCACAGGTGTTATATGGCTGGATCTAGGGATTCCAGTCAACAACCTGGCTGTCGCAGTCTGCACCAGCTGCAATTAGCAGATATCTACCCCCAGTAACCCTACATAGAGGGTGCTGCAGCAATCAAGATGAGTGGTGACAAAGGCGTGGACCAAAGTAGGTAGATCATTGCACAGAACCATGTGCTTCACCCTGGCAAAGTTCCTTAGATGGTAAAAGGAGGCTTTGACTACTGCTGACACTTGAGCCTTCAAGGTCAGGCCTTTGTCAAAGATCACACCTAGGTTACTCACCTGACTCGAAGCATTTAATGGGGTTCTTCCAAGCTGTACTTCAGAGGGTTGTCCCACCCATATCCCAGCTGTCCTATGATCTGGGTCCATGACCAATACCTCTGTTTTTCCCAGGCTTAACCTCAGCCACCTAGCACTCATCCTGTCTTGTAACTCAGTTAGGCAGTTGTTAAACTACCTGAAATGACAGCTGTCACAATCATGATGTGCTGTGAATAAACGGCTATGTTGAAATTTTGAGGACAAAATATTGAAAATTACCAAAGTTACAAGTGTGCATTCATAAATTTCAATGTAGGCTCATAACTTTGTTGTTTTTTATTATTTTACCCCAAATTTTCAATATTGTCTCCTAATGATCCAGCCCCATGAACAAGGATGGAGACATTTTTCAAATCCTACCCAAAAGGTAATTTCACATAGCAATCAAAAAATCACCTTTTGGGACAGATTTGCATAATTTCACTGTCATTGCTTATGAAGTGGGTCTCAAAAAAGCCATGCTGAAAATTTGCAGAAACTTTTTCCAAGAAATGACCAAGTTATGGTGACAATGTTAAACTTTCACCAGAATCCCGTCAAAGCTAGATCTGAATAAATTATTTTACCCACAACCATGGAGTAATGTTAAACACTACCATATTTAAAGATCCCCCAGAGTTATTTTCTGTTTCTTTTAAAAAGTAAAAAAATAACAAACATTAACTGCTTTCTACAGCTAATCAGAACAGCTAATTGTCTACCCCAAGACCATCTTCCATCAATGTCACTTACTGAATGATATCAGACAGCCATCACCCAGCCGAGCTGTGTTAAGAAAATGATCATCTGATCAGTCCAGTATCAGTTAACCAAGAATGTCAATGTGTTTCAACATGATAAAAAAGAAACACAACATCCATAAACATATAAGGAAGGATCACACATAATGTTACTAATGTCTCTACATACAGTAAAACAGTGTACCTAAGGCAGGATCCAGACTGCTTTTATGGTTCCTTGGAAATCTGCTGTTATTTTTCTCCAATCAAAAATGGTATTTTTATATTGATAATTGCAGGATGGAGAATAAAGACAAAACAACATATCGTACCACATCTCCGGTGTGGCAGGTGCAGTTATAACACTTTTGGATGCTGCCAGTGACAGGTGCATGCACCCTTACTGCAACACCTTGCTGGCACATCCCTTTATGTCCCACTACTTGTCTGCCAATACATTTTTTAAAAGTCATCTGAATGCTTTCTGGCAGGTGAAAATTTTGGGGGGTTTGTTACTTTGTCTTGAGAAAATCTAAGTCCAAACCAGCTGTAGTTATGCAAGCTGATGTTATTTGGTGGACCATCAGCGAGGCAGCTTCCATTGAGGATGAGTGGGAATAAAATTGCAAGTATGGCGGTTGGGCAAACTCGGTGTCCAAAGGTGAATACCCATGATGAGTATGAAAGAATGAATACAGAGAATGTGCTTGACTTGCTCGTGTGTATCTTAATTGACACACCAGTGATTACTGTAAAAGCAAAGATCAATTGCGTGCCCCAAGGCAGACAGCCTTTGCTATGTAAAAGGAGTTACACAGAAAATATTATATCTGACCATTTTTTTTTTGGTATTGTAATGCTAAACTTTTACTGTCAGACCATAGCAATATATTGCAATGTTGTCATAGTGAAGTACCGCATCATCCTTTGGCAATTTGGGACATAAATTAACAGTTGCTGTGAAGGATGATGTGTTGCTTCATTATGCCAACTTTTCAATGTAGCGCTATAGTTGGACTGCAGTTAGACAGCAAGACAATCACACAGAGATATATAATGCTTTCTCAGTGATTCCCCTGTACATGGTAAAGGTTAGGTGCCGATGTATGCTGTGCAGAGTGGGATGACAGCGTGAACATAAGCTACTACAATGGCAGCTGTTGTCATCATACCTACATGTCTGACTGTACAGAGACTGTCTCCAGTTGCTTTGTAATAAAGAAAATAGTAATATAACCCTCCTGCAAATGGGGGTTTCTGAAGACCTGCCCTAAGTTTGCCTAAAGACTCCCTGTTTAGCTGGGGATTGGTGAGATGCCACCAATTATGGGCGTTGTGAGTGCTTTTAGAGCCTCTGGAACTGTCTCCTTAAGAGCTGCCTGCTTACAGGTTTCAGTGGTTATGTAGGGGGACAGTGGGTTTACTGCTCAAATCCCACTCGAGGGGATGTTCAGATTGCTCCGTTTCTACAGTCGATAAGAGAGCAGAGGGAGCTGGGTTGAAAGATGTAATCATCTGTTGGAGAATATCTAGTGCCATTGTAAAAATGTAGCTTGTTTAACCTGCTTTATTTACAGCTAGGACTCTGTGTGTGCCACCCCTCCATTTTGAAACCAAGCAGAGGAGATGGACCAATTGGGGAAAGTGGGGCTTTAAAACAGAGACTGCTGGAGCCAATTAGAGTTTGGACTCCCCCTGGGAGTCTGCCTAACAGGGGCTGAATGGCAGGTGCTCCTGGGAAGTGTAGTTTGGACCCTGGCGACTCTTTGCACCAATGGGAGGAGAAGTAAGTGACTGGCATCAGTAACCCACCTATAGGATTGGGTGGTGCCCAAACTTAGAGGCTTGCCCCAACTGCCAAGGGGCAGAGGCGCTGTGGTCGTGAGCGAGGAAAGAGCTCTTGGAGCTGAGCTGTTGAGCTTTAGCGTGGGAAGGGCGTGTGGATAGCCCGGATTCGGCAGTTTTGAACGGCAGCAAGTTTTTGGAATAAATCCGCTAGGAAGTGGTCAGAGGAGGCTATGCAAAAGTGCAGCTACCTACGAGGCTCACCCTGTAGAGGACTGGAGAATCTGCTTCAATCACGCTCGGTCTGTCAGGACAAGTGAAGCTGCGTTGGTTTGGCCCGGGGTGTCTTCAGTGAAAGCGATCGGGAAGTATACAGCAGCTGCCTGGTATGGTACCCCTCTGCCCTTCATATAAATGTGTGGAGAAGTGTCTGAACTCCAGGCTCGGTCCTGTGGGAGGTGTGAGAGCGCTCAGTTGATACTGGAGTCATGAGTACCAAATCAGGGTAGCTCCCTGGAATCTGTTCTTAGAGAAGGCCTGATCTTCAGACATGTTTACTGGCTACACTAACTGAGCCTGCTGGCTCTATTTACTCCTTGTAGGAATTAAATGCTTGTTTCTGTGTCAGGGCCCCAACCAGCTGCATCAAGAGACTAGCCCTTCATTGTCTGGGTACCCAGAGGTATTGACTCATAGGGTAGGCCTGTGCACAGTGCCATAAATATATATATATATATATATATATATATTAGAAGCAAAAAACTCCGTTTAATGCATTAGTTAGGGTTGCTCCACAGTGACAAAAGTGAGGAAATTAGCTGTAGGGTTGAAAACCCCCTTGAACTCCCATACCCCAACCGGCATTGGGGTGCGCATTGGGATCATCAGCCCTAACTCTCACCCCATGACATGTGTAAAGCAGCAGAAGTATAGGGAGAATGGGGTGAGAGTTGGGACCCACGATCCCAATGCGCACCTCAACTCCAGTTAAAGGGGTGTGAAAATCAGGATTTTCAACAACTTCAGCCGTCACTAATAGGCTCTGTCTGCATAACATGAACCTCTAAGTCTAAACTATTTTGAGAATAATACCTTGCTCCCGCCACATGATGTGTTGTGGCATACTAACAGGACAGCAACACAAACGAAATGCTGATCAGGGCGCACATGGTAACACAAGCACGAATGAGAACAGAAAGGGTAACACACATGGTGGCGTGAGAGGGAATGGTCTGCCACGTGATGTGTTGTCACATAGTAACATGGTGCCTGCAAACAGAAATGTCAATGGGCATGGTGATGTAAAGTGAAACAGTAAGATAAACAGTACTGTAGACAGAAATGGCAAAAATAACAGAAGCATAAGAGCAAATGAAAGCATGAGAGATACAGCACATGGTGGCGCGGGCGTCAATGGTAAGTGAAGCAGTGCGGATCCATAGCGGAAAGGGCAACAGTAACAGTAATGTAGCGCACAGACTGGTTTTCCCAAAACCTGCATTGAGAAAGACAGTGAGTACAAATAATGTATGCAAAATAATGAGTATCGGCGCAGAAAATGAGATCTTGGAATACTAAATACATTATATCTGAGGAACTGTACAACGTAGAAAAAAAATTTAAAAGTCATATTATTTACAACTGTCCTGGCTAATTTGGATCTTAGCCCTGTTATGGGGCTAAGAAATTTTCCGACGAAAAAGTCCGTATCTCGCACCGTTTCCAAGATACGGGCCCTGAAAGGAGCGGCAGACGCCGTAATGTTATCCATGGGAAAAAGAAAAGTTCGGACCCATAACTTTGCCTCCTGTAATGTTTTTCACCAAACTACTGAAAGGCACATCTGTGGGCTGTTGGCGTCTTCCTCAAATTTCAGGAAAAAGACCAAACCGTTATTTTGGCAGCAGGGCTCCAAATGATTTCTGTTAAGTGTCGGCCAGAATGTTATCCTATGGAAAAACCGTCAATTTTGGAGTGCTGTAACTTTGCAGCATGTGATATTTTTTCACCAAGCTACTGAAAGGCACATCTGTGTACTGTTGGCTGTCTTCCTCAAATTTCAGGAAAAAGACCAAACCGTTATTTTGCAGCAGGGTGCCAAAGTTCCTGTAATGTTGTAAGCATAATGTCATCCTATGGGAAAAACTGTCAACTTTAGGTGCCATAACTTTGCGCTGTGTAATATTTTTTCAATACAACACTGAAAGGCACATCTGTGAGATGTCGGCTGCGTTCCTCAAATTTCAGCCCAAAACTCCCAACGGTCATTTTGCAGTGCAGTGCCAAAGAATTGCTATCATTTTCCCACAGACTAGAAAATTACTGTAGCAATTTGCGAAAGCTTTCGCAAAAATTTGCGACACTTTCGTGAGCACGAAAGTAATTTGCGAAAGTACTTTTTCCAGAAATTTGAAAAACATATTTCCTGGGTGTTTTACCACAAAATAAAGACATGGCAAGCATCCTCAGGGCCCGACTAGGTGAATACAAAAAAATTAGATTGCTAAAGGGTCCCAAATTTAAATGCCAACCATTTTTCTGATCACCAACTGAAAACAAAATGGCCGATTTGCGAAAGTAACAGGCCCATTTGCGAAAGTAAAAATGCATTTGCGAAAGTGTTGAACTTTTTGTTAACTTTTCCCATTGACTTATAATGGGAAACTGTTTTTTGAATAACTTTTGAACCGTTTAATATTTTTCTACGAAATCTTCAAAAGGCACATCGGGGACCCTGGCTGCACGTTCCCTGAAGATTTTGGGCTGGTCACGCAAACCGTACGACCTGTAGGCGCGACCACAGAATTCCAGAAAAGCGTAAACGAGCGCACAGATCACGCTTAATAACTCCACAACCGTATATCCTATCAGTACGAAACTTGGCAGATCCCAAGGCCTATGGGTCTTGATCATGCATTCCAAATTTCATGCAAATTCATCAAACAGTTGCAAAGTTATTAAGGTGCAAAATTTTGGGTTTAACATGGAAATGGCTCCTCAACCCTAACTATGGTAGCACTACCGTGCTACCATAATATATATATATGTGTGTGTATGTGTTAGAGTGGTAAGCTAATTAACTTGATTGCCCCCATTGCTCGTTATCTTTCCCCATAAATAAATCAGATTGATTGTTTTGCAAAGATATACTGGTTGCACTGTGTGTTTATGGTGAACTACTGTACTGTGATTATTGTGTAACCGCATCTTACTTTGCAGGGGGCCCACAGAGCAAGTGGACTGGTTCAAGCCTGGGGGTAAGTGTATGCAGCTGGGACATTGGGGTTTATTTGTGTGGGCCACTAGTGCAAAGAGAGGGGGGTTGCAGTGGCCCGGAGGGCTGTGACCTGGTCATACCAGACTGTACCAACCCCAACCTCTAGCTGGAGGCACCCGCCATTGGATTCAGGCCCCTCAACCTGTTAGTGTCAGAGCAGGCATGGGTAGTAGCCCTTGGGATAGCACCCCCTAGTGGTTACAGTACTAAACAAATATATTGTGATTTATGTCTTATTTATCATGTTAACACATATTGGCACTCTTTTTTTTATCAATATCGGACTGACAAGACTATCATTTTTTAATTTTTTTTACGCTGGTCAGGTCAGTGTAGACTGTTTCTGACATCATTCAAGGAGTGACACGAGTGGCAGATGTGTGTGGGGTATAGGATCAGCTGTTGTGATTAGCTTGCTAGAGATGCTTTGACTAGGTTTACTGAAAAATTACCAGTTTCCTATGATATACCACCAATCACAGTTTGCAATCAGCGATGTGTGTAAAATAAAATGATGGGTTCTCCATGTCAGCGCCTGCTGCGGTGACTAGCTTAGGCATATATTTCTTAAAAAAGGCAAAAAAATAATAAACAGAACATACCGGATAAGCAGACTACAAGCACCTCAGAAAGTTCAGTGCTGGGGGTATTCATGAAGAAGCGCCCGTGTTTCAAACGGATGTACCTAGTTGTGATCAGCAGACTCGCACAGGACTGCTAGGCAATGTGTTTATAATTTTATTTTACATCCATTTATGATTTCAAGCAGTATTTTACTAAGTGAATAAATACTACAGAGAATGGGAAATCTGTAGGGAAACCAAGTCACTGGATCTTGAGCCAGCTAATCAGAACAGCTGATTGTGTACCTCAAGAGCATCTGCCATTGATATCAATCATTGAATGATGTCAATCACAGTGAGCAGCAAGCCAAGCTGTGGAAAGAAAATGACCTGCAGAAGTCTGGGGACTCATTGGCAAATCCCACTGCACCTTTGGCCTTTGTGGCACCACTCTCTGTAGGTGCTGCGTGAGGTTCCTTTTTGCTGGCAGTCCTGGGCTGATGCGGGCATCAGGAGAGTTGGTGATCTCTGCGTCTCCTACAGGCCACCTTAAATCATTTCAAGAGATCCAATGACAATATTCTCTGCCTCACATAGTTGGAGGTACTTACAGTTGAGGCATCTGTTGCAATCTTTTTGGGTGGGAATCTGGCTTTACTCCCTCAGACCTTATGGGATGAAGTTTTTGGTAATACTCATTGGCCAGGGCTGGTTTGCACTCTCCCAAACTCGGTTGTGTATACCAGGCACTCTTGAACTCTAAGGCACCAGACACAGCGACACTTCAAAGGGTGTGAGAAGGTATGCTGGGCCAACCCCTGGCTGAGTTAGACTGGAAGACTATCTGGTCAAATGGGTACATGGAAGGGAGAGATACAGTAGGAAGGCTAATGCAACTGAAAACCCTGTGGTTATGGTACCGTACCCCAGTGATTTTACATCGGATTAGTCTGTTGTCTCATTCTAGGTGCTGAAGGTGCGATCAGAGGGAGGGCACTTTATTACATATTTTGTGATGTGCCCTAAGCTGACTATTTGGTGGAATGCTCTGCTTAAGGTGATTAAGGGTACATTAAGGACCAGGGTTGCTCCAGATCCATCCCTGCTGGTGTTGGGTAATACCTTGTTGATATCACATGTGGCTAATTCTCAGAAGTCTTGGTTTATGACAGATGTTATGGAGGCTAAGCACCTATTACTTCATCGTTGGTGCTCGACTGAAGTACCCACTCAGGACCAGTGGATAGATGCTGTGTTAAAGGTGACTGGATTTAAGCCCCTTCACTATATAACTACTGGAAAGTATGACAATGTTACTGAACTTGGGGCCCCCTTTTTCAACTTTCTTGGAATCCCTCTCCTACAGGGTGGGTCTGGATACCTCCTTGCTCCAACTTGGGACAATCAATTGTATCTTAATTTGGACTCTCGAGGCCCTCTAACTTATTTTTGCTGTTTGTGACTGGTAGGCAACTCTGTCCCATGGCTTCTTTCTTGTTTTTTTATTTATTTTTTCTCCCTTTTGTATTAGGCTGCTGCCTCTGTTGGTGCCTTTTTCTGCCCACAAAGAAATCTGCAGCAGTCCCGACAAAGCTCTGTTGAGCTCACTCACTCCCCTTCTCTCACTCACTCATTCCATTTCTTCTGGCGCTGCAGGCTGCCCTTGTCTACTGGGCTCCTGCCTGCGTTGCTGCCTTCCTATGCCCTCAAAGAAACTTGCAGCAGTTACAATACAGCTTCGCTGAGCTCGCTCACTCGCTCATTCTGGTTTTCCTGCCACTGTAGGGTGCCCTTTTGTACTGTGCCCCTGCGTGCATTACTGCCTTTTTCTGCCCACAAATAAATCCCAGCAGTCCCAACAGAGCTCCGTTGAGCTCGCTGACTCCCCCTCCCTCAGTCGCTCGTTCTGTGTCTCTTGGCGCTGCAGGCTGCCCTTTTGTACTGGGTTCCTGCCTCTGTTGGTGGCTTTTTCTACCCACAAAGAAATCTGCAGCAGTCCTGACACAGTTCCGTTGAGCTTTCTCACTCCCCCTCTCTCACTCACTCGTTCCATCTCTCCCGGCACTGCAGGCTGCCCTTTTGTACTGGGCTCCTGGCTGTGTTTCTGCCTTTTTATGCCCACAAAGAAATCTGCAGCAGTCACGAGTGAGCTCCATTGAGCTCACTCAATCCCCCTCTATCACTCACTCACTCAGTGTGTTTCTCCTGTTGCTGCAGGCTGCCCTTTTGTACTGGGCTCCTGGCTGTGTTTCCGCCTTTTTCTGCCCACAAAGAAATCTGCAGCAGTCACAAGTGAGCTCCGTTGAGCTCACTCACTCCCCCCTCTATCACTCACTCAGAGTGTTTCTCCTGGTGCTGCAGGCTGCCCTTTTGTAGTGGGCTCCTGCCTGTGTTGGCACCTTTTTCTGCCCACAAAGAAATCCGCAGCTGTCCCAACAGAGCTCCATTAAGGTAGCTCACGCCCCCTGTCTCACTTGCTGATTCTGTATCTCCTGGAACTGCAGGCTGCTCTTTTGTACTGGGCTCCTGCCTGCGTTGGTGGCTTTTTCTGCCCACAAAGAAATCCACAGCTGTCTTGACACAGCTCTGTCGAGGTCACTCACTCCCCCTGTCTCACTCACTCCTTCTGGTTCTCCCAGCACTGCAGGCTGCCCTTTTGTACTAGGATACTGCCTCTGTTGGCGCCTTTTTCTGCCCACAAAGAAATCTGCAGCAGTCCCAACAAAGCTCTGCTGAGCTCGCTCACTCACTCATTCCATTTCTTCTGGCGTTGCAGTCTTCCCCTTGTCTACTGGGCTCCTGCCTGCGTTGCTGCCTTCTTATGCCCACAAAGAAACTTGCAGCAGTTACAATACAGCTCCGCTGAGCTCGCTCACTTGCTCATTCTGGTTTTCCTGCCACTGCAGGGTGCAATTTTGTACTGTGCCCCGGTGTGCATTACTGCCTTTTTCTGCCCACAAACAAATTCGCAGCAGTCCCAACAGAGCTCCGTTAAGCTCACTGACTCCCTCTCCCTCAGTCGCTCGTTCTGGGTCTCCTGCCACTGCAGGCTGCCCTTTTGTACTGGGTTTCTGCCTCTGTTGGTGGCTTTTTCTGCCCACAAAGAAATCTGCAGCAGTCCTGACACAGTTCCATTGAGCTTGCTCACTCCCCCTCTCTCACTCACTTGTTCCGTCTCTGCCGGCGCTGCAGGCTGCCCTTTTGTACTGGGTTCCTGCCTGTGTTGCTGCCTTTTCCTGCCCACAAAGAAATCTGCAGCAGTCATGAGTGAGCTCAGCTGAGTTCACTCACTCCCCCTCTATCACTCACTCAATGTGTTTCTCCTGGTGCTGCAGGCTGCCCTTTTGTACTGGGCTCCTTCCTGTGTTGGCACCTTTTTCTGCCCACAAAGAAATCTGCAGCTATCTGAAAGAGCTATGTTAAGGTAGCTCACTCCCCCTGTCTCACTTGCTGATTCTGTTTCTCCTGGCGCTGCAGGCTGCCCTTTTGTACTGGGCTCCTGCCTGCATTGGTGGCTTTTTCTGCAAACAAAGAAATCCACAGCTGTCCTGACACAGCTCCGTCGAGGTCGCTCACTCCCCCTGTCTCACTCACTCCTTCTGGTTCTCCCAGCACTGCAGGCTGCCCTTTTGTACTAGGCTGCTGCCTCTGTTGGCACCTTTTTTTGCCCACAAAGAAAACTGCAGCAGTCCCGACAAAGCTCTGTTGAGCTAGCTCACTCCCCTTCTCTCACTCACTCATTCCGTTTCTTCCGGCGCTACTGGCTGCCCTTAACTACTGGGCTCCTGCCTGCATTGCTGCCTTCTTATGCCCACAGAGAAACTTGCATCAGTTACAATACAGCTCCGCTGAGCTTGCTCACTCGATCATTCTGGTTTTGGTGCCCTTTTGTACTGTGCCCCTGCGTGCATAACTGCATTTTTCTGCCCACGAACAAATCCGCAGCAGTCTCAACAGAGCTCCATTGAGCTCACTGACTCCCCCTCCCTCAGTCACTCGTTCTGTGTCTCCTGGCGCTGCAGGCTGCCCTTTTGTTCTGGGCTCCTGCCTCTGTTGGTGGCTTTTTCTGCCCACAAAGAAATATGCAGAAGTCCTGACACAGTTCCGTTGAGCTTGCTCACTCCCCCTCTCTCACTCACTCATTCTGTCTCTGCCAGCGCTGCAGGCTGCCCTTTTGTACTGGGCTCCTGCCTGTGTTTCCACCTTTTTCTGCCCACAAAGAAATCTGCAGTGGTCACGAGTAAGCTCCGTTGAGCTCACTCACTCCCCCTCTCTCACTCAGTGTGTTTCTCCTGGTGCTGCAGGCTGCCCTTTTGTACTGTGCTCCTGCCTGTGTTGTCACCTTTTTCTGCCCACAAAGAAATCCGCAGCTGTCCCAACAGAGCTCTGTTAAGGTATCTCACTTCCCCCTGTCTCACTCGCTGATTCTGTTTCTTCTGGCACTGCATGCTGCCCTTTTGTACTGGGCTCCTGCCTGCGTTGGTGGCTTTTTCTGCCCACAAAGAAATCCACAGCTGTCCCGACACAGCTCCGTCGAGGTCACTCACTCCCCCTGTCTCACTCACTCCTTCTGATTCTCCCAGCACTGCAGACTGCCCTGTTGTACTAGGCTACTGCCTCTGTTGGCGCCTTTTTCTGCCCACAAAGAAATCTGCAGCAGTCTCGACAAAGCTCTGTTGAGCTCGCTCACTCCCCTTCTCTCACTCACTCATTCCGTTTTTTTCCAGCGCTGCATGCTGCCCTTGTCTACTGGGCTCCTGCCTGCGTTGCTGCCTTCTTATGCCCACAAAAGAAACTTGCAGCAGTTACAATACAGCTCCGCTGAGCTTGCTCACTCGCTCATTCTGGTTTTCCTGCCACTGTAGGGTGCCCTTTTGTACTGTGCTCCTGCATGCATTACTGTCTTTTTCTGCCCACAAAGAAACCTGCAGCAGTCCCAACAGAGCTCAGTTGAGCTCACTGACTTCCCCTTCCTCAGTCGCTTGTTCTGTGTTTCCTGGCACTACAGGCTGCCCTTTTGTACTGGGCTCCTGTCTGTGCTGCCACCTTTTTCTGCCCACAAAGAAATCTGCAGCAGTCACGAATGAGCTCCGTTGAGTTCACTCACTCACTCACCCTCTCACTCACTCAGTGTGTTTCTCCTGGTGCTGCAGGCTGCCCTTTTGTACTGGGCTCCTGCCTGTGTTGGCACCTTTTTCTGCCCACAAAGAAACCCGCAGCTGTCCTGACAGAGCTCCATTAAGGTAGCTCACTGCCCCGTCTCACTCACTGATTTTGTTTCTCCTGGCACTGCAGACTGCCCTTTTGTACTGGGTTCCTGCCTCTGTTGGTGGCTGTTTCTGCTCACAAAGAAATCTGCAGCAGTCCTGACACAGTTCCATTGAGCTTGCTCACTCCCCCTCTCTCACTCACTCGTTCCGTCTCTGCCGGTGCTGCATGCTGTCTTTTTGTACTGGGCTTCTGCCTGTGTTGCTGCCTTTTTCTGCCCACAAAGAAATCTGCAGCAGTCACGAGTGAGCTCCATTGAGCTCACTCACTCACCCTCTCTCACTCACTCAGTGTGTTTCTCCTGGTGCTGCAGGCTGCCCTTTTGTACTGGGCTTTTGCCTCTATTGTCGCCTTTTTCTGCCCACAAAGAAATCTGCAGCAGTCACGAGTGAGCTCCATTGAGCTCATTCACTCACCCTCTCTCACTTACTCAGTGTGTTTCTCCTGGTGCTGCAGGCTGCCCTTTTGTACTGGGCTTCTGCCTCTATTGTCGCCTTTTTCTGCCCACAAAGAAATCTGCAGCAGTCACGAGTGAGCTCTGTTGAGCTCACTCACTCACCCTCTCTCACTTACTCAGTGTGTTTGTCCTGGTGCTGCAGGCTGCCCTTTAGTACTGGGCTTCTGCCTCTATTGGCGCCTTTTTCTGCCCACAAACAAATCTGCAGCAGTTCCAACAGAGCTCACTTGAGCTCGGTCACTCGTCCCCTCTCACTCATCGATCATAATCTGTACCAAATAATGATTTCCCAGAGTGACCGTGCTATTCTCCGGCAGGAGTGCAAAAACATATTTTAGCCAGGATGTGAAAAATGACAGATGTAGTGTTCATAAGGAGGTGTGAAAAAATGCCACTGTTGAAATGTGGCATGACACTTTTACAAATTTGCGAAGTTACAAGGGTGCGTTGAAACAGTTCAACGCACGCTTGTAACACATTCATGTTATGGAGTTTCGTCACCAAATTTTCAACATAGTGATTTTAAGACCTCTGCTCATGAACAGTGCCACTGTCATTTTCTTAATCTGTCCCGAACACTGGTTTCCCACAGTGACCACGTTATTCTGTGCCAGAACTGTGAAAACACATTTCGGTCAGGATGTGAAAAATGACAGCTGTACTGCCTATGAGGAGGTGTGACAAAATGGCACTGTTGAAAATCTGGTGTGACAATATTACAAATCTGCGAAGTTACAAGGGTGCGTGGAAAGTGCGCAATGCACACTTGTAACACTGTCAGTTGATGGGCTATCATCACCAAATTTTAAACAGAGGCATTTTAGGACCTCTGCTCATGAACAGTATCATTGTAATTTTCTTAATCTGTTTTGAACAGTGATTTCCAACAGTGACCGCTCTATTCTGTGCCGGAAGTGCGAAAACACATTGCGATCAGGATGGGAAAAATTACAGCTGTACCGTTCATAAGTAGGTCTGGGAAAATGGCAATGTTGAAAATCTGGAGTGAAAATATTATAAATTCGCGAAGTTAAGAGCGTGAATGACAACTGCGCAGCGCACACTCGTAACACACTGATTTTACGGAATATCAGTACCAAATTTTCAACATAGGCATTTTAGGACCTCTGCTCATGAACAGTATCATTGTCATTTTCTTAATCTGTCCCAAACAATGATTTCCCACAGCGACCATGCTATTCTGTGCCGGAAGTGCGAAAACACATTTCAGCCAGGATGTGAAAAATGACAGCTGTACAGCTCACAAGGAGGTGTGACAAAATGCCAATGTTGAAAATCTGGCATGAAAATATTGCCAACTCGCGAAGTTACGAGTATGCGTAGCAACTGTGCAATGCACGCTCGTAAAACAGTTGTTTTTTGGATTTTTCCCACCAAATTTACAACATAGGCTTTTTGAGAGCCCACCTCATGAACACTGGCACTGTCATTTCATTAATCAGCCCCGAAGGGTGATTCCACACAGTGACCGCGAAACCATCTTTCGGGGCCGATTAACGACATGACAGTTCAAGAATTCATGAGGAGGCATCACAAAAACCCCATGTTGAAAATTTGGTGCAAAAATTCCCAAAAATGCCAGAGATATGCACTAAAGTTGAAAACCCCCTATTCATTACATTATACAGCATACCGGCATTTCCTCAGTTCGCAGTCGGCTTTGAAGAGTGCAGACGTGTTCCCGGTCCAGCGAAGATCGTCCACGTTGAGCTCGGAGGTAAGTATGGGTTGGGGTGTGGGAGAGCTGGGTGCACAGTGGGTGGTGCGGTTGTGGGGGGCGGGTAGACTACAGGGACCGTTTCCTTTTTGCAGGTACAACTATAGAGAAAACATCAGGGATGCTTGAAGGATGACAGAGCATGTGGCATGCTGGGGTGGGCTCCCAGCATGCCAGCGAGATCTAGAGGGACAGCTGTAGCTGACAGGGATCGGGCACCCCGACGGCAAACAACACAAGGGGGTTCCTTTCTGCCGACAGGGATTGGGCACCCGTAGGCAAACAACAAAGAGGGGTTCTCCTTTCTGCTGACGGGGATTGGGCATCCCTTCAGCAAACAACAAAGCGGGAGTGTTCCTTTCTGCCGATAGGGATTGGGCACCCCATCAGCACACAATTAAGGGGGGGGTGTTACATTTTTTTTTAATAAAATTAGGGTACAAATTGAAAATATTACACCTGTCAGCACTGTGCTGGCTTGGTAGGAACCAAAGGAGAATAGCAAAAGATTTCACTCTGGCACAGATAAAGCGCAGGAAATGCTCGGGCACAGGGGTGAAAATAATGTAACAGCGTACTGCAACGTGAGAGTGTGATGCACCTACGTGAGGGATGGAACAAGGAGACAAGAGATTTACTTGCGGGCCAAGGGTAACACAAAAAAAGGGAAAAATACAGAAAATCAGAGACCTAAAAAACGGAAAGAAAACAGATTAATGTAAGGGAAGGACAGCCCATTCTGAAATGTATACTTGCTACAGTACACAATAAGCTAACAAAAACGGTGGAGAAACTCTGACAGTGCAGCTTTAAAAACCCATTGAAATACACTGACTCCCGTACCTGATTTCCTCAGTTCACAGTCCAGCGTTGAAGAGTGAAAATGTATCTCTGGTCCAGAAAGGATTACAGTGTTGGATCCCCGGTAGGTGAGTATAGGCTTGGTTGTGTGGGGTGGTGGGTGCTGAGTGGGAGGGTTGGGTGAGGGGACAGTAATAGCAGTGGAGGCAACAGACATTGATGGACTTTTTTCTTTTTTACAGGGTATATTTACAAAAAAAAGAACTATGAGGGACGGTTTTCTTTATTTCAGGTATCGACACTGTGGATTGGGCACCCCATTATTGGTGTTATGTTTGGTGGCAGTGGAGGTGGGCTCCCCAGTGTCACAGAATCAAAACAGGCAGGGTGGGGACAGCAGCTGGCACAGGGGATTGTGCACCTCTGTTGGGGGAAATTAACATGGAAGACAGGAAGAGACTGAGAGAAGGGTTTCTTTATGTTTGGTGCCACTGGAGTGGACTCTCCAGTGTCACACAATGGGAATGGTCAGGGTAGGGGGTTGTAGCTGGCACTGGGTATTGGGTATCCCAATGTCAGAAATGTAAACCAACCCAAACCTTTTATTTTTAATTCAGAATCACTACAATTTCTTTATTTCACTTAATGCTGGGGGAGGAGGGGCCACAACAGGCTGATCATAACAGATCAGCTCTGCTTGCTGGGTGGCATTATGTAGATCAATGGAAAGAGATGTCCTATGATTGAGTCAGCTGTCTCCTTTGAACTACATGAAGTTTCCTCCCAGCAAGTCAGCACAGTGTCATTATCAGCCTGGCTGATGATTAGTGTGACATTTATGAGCGTGTTGGAGACTGCCCTACATTGGACCACATGAACACACATCTCAAAACCTAGTATCATGGCAATATGTTTGTAGCACCTGTGCACAATGAACATAAAAAGGAGGCTGAGAGGGGACATGATCTCAATTTTTTGCATACTCAGGGTTATCAAAAGGATCAAACAGTTGAACATGTTTGAGCTGGTGTCCTGCAACAGGACACGTAGACATGCCCTGAAGCTCGAGGGTGGTAAATTCTGTATTGGATGGGGTCTTCCCAAGGATCAGGAGACTTTATAGTCAAGCTGCTCATTTTATGCTCTGTGCCAGGATTTATACCCATCACTGTTGCCTTTTTGGTGGTTGGCTCCTTCTCAGGTTCAGGTCTCAACATTGTATTTGTTTATTTGCATGGGAAATTAACAATAAGTTGGTTCCTCCTTAAATGGCTAATTTTTTTACTTATTCAAGAAAATGTTTATAACTCCAAGATTCTGATAATTTGATTGTTCCTTTTATGAAATCTGCCCTGGGTCAATAATTTTTTTCTTTCCAGGTTGTTAAGGAATAACATTCTATCCTTGCAAAAATCAATATATGTGAGTTCTTCCTTTTCTTTAAAATCATTTTCAGACTATATTTGACTAATTTAGTTGTATGTAATTGTTTTTAGTGAGTTACATATTGTACTTGTTTTGTTCCACAAATATGCACATCACAGGTTTGTGATTGAAAATGTAATTATCTGTGTAGCACCAGGCTGTGCATTGGAAAGAAAGTACTGTGCCCTGGGATGGCCCAGTTTCCAGTTGTCTTAGTGGTGCAGCTGGCAGCACAACTAGAACGATATTCCAGGAAGCCTGGGTTCAAGTCCCAGCTGAGGCACTTACTTCTTTTTTCTCTTCTGTTTTTATGTATTCCATAAACATGCACACCACACTCTTGTAATTGAAAATATAATTATCAGTGTAGCACCAGGTTGTGTATTGGAGAAAGAGTAATGTGCTCCCGGATGGCCCAGTTTCCATTTGCCTTGGCGGTGCAGCTCGTAGCACAACTGGAACAGTATTCTGTGTGGTCTGGGTTCAAGTACTAGATGAGGCACTTATGTCTTTCTTCCTTCTGTTTGTTCTTGATTTATTTAGCAGTATTGCCCTATATTGCCCATGAAAATGGGCTTTTAGCTCATTGGGCCTACCTGGTTCTCCATAAAATGAACTTCAGGGGTAACTTTAAGGAGGTAATGTCTCTTCCAAAGAGTGGTAAACCAATGGAACATCCAGCTAGTGGAACAAAGTGAACACGAAGGCAGTGCAGGCCTTTGAGGTAAACCTTAGCAAATTTCTGCTTAACAGCTTAACAAGGGAACTACTAGGTAGGTACCCCTGATAGTACAGTAGGTAGGGCAGTCCTAAATAGTTGTGCATATTTGTACCAGATACTTATTTCATTCCTGCTTGTGAAATGGGTGGAGAGTGTGCACATGATGGACCAAGAGTTTTTTTCCAACCTTCAGTTACTATGTTACCATGTTACTACATAATACTCCACTCTGTAGTTATGCAAACATAGACCAGACACACACACACACACACACACACACACACACACACAGACACAGACACAGACACACACACACACACACACACACACACACACACACACACATGTTTTGGTGAAAGAATGCCCTCATCAGCACTATGCTTATGTAAAAGGTACTCTTTGATCAGCTTGAATCAGCAACTATAATAAGCACTGGATCCCCTAAATAACTGAAATCCTTTGCACTCACAGGTTATTAGCTACTGGTCCATTTTGCACCATATCAAACCATGCACTGAAATGATAAAAAAGTAAGGCTGTTTATTTATCTTAGTGCAGCTGGCTGTTTACAACTTCTCTATTTATCAATGCCTTGAATAGAGATAATACATAGACATGCTAGTTAGAACATGCTTGTAATTAGAGTACCCATGTACAGATTTTGCAAATATATTATTTCTGCTGCTTTTGTACTTGTTTCTCTTCCCTCTCCCCCAGGTTACATCTGTAAATGAGATTACATTTTTATCACTGTATGTTTAACTACTGGATCAATTTTAAACAAATAAACCAGTAAACATGTGTGGTCTTGCATTTGAATGAACTGTATCTATAAAAATGTTATTCACTTGAAGTAATAGGGTAGTATGGGCCAGTGTTTAGATCCCAGAGCTGTTGACAAAGGCATCCCAGAATAATATTCCACTACAGTTACTAACTCTAGAGCATGGGTTCTCAAATGGTAAGGCCAGCCTCCCTGGGGAGGCCCCAACCTGTTCCAAGGGAGGCTCAAGCAAGTCTTGAAAAAGTACTATATTTCAATTTTGAACTTTATAGATTTTGTGTGAGGTGATAAGGCAAACTGAAAGAGGATAACAGTAGGTGCATTTATGTATTTATTCACAAGTCTGTGACCAGGGAAGGGATTGCATGACTGAGCAATACCTTACAGTATTCTGTGGTATGCCCTAGGAAGGGTAGTGAGAGAATACATTCAAAATGTAACTGCAAAACAATTCTACAATACAAAATGAATAAAAGTACAAACAAATTAAGAACAATAAACTAACAATACGAGGAACAATTGATCAATTAGACTGGTAGCAGAACTGTCTAAATACAAGAGTTAACCATACAGGTACTAAGAATAAGAGCAGGAGGGAGCAAAATGATCCCTGAGAAGTTGCTTAAGAGCAGGGTGAGAGAGGGAGAGGCAGAGGTCAGCAGGAAGGTTATTCCAGTAAGAGGGGAAACAGAAAAAGCAGTTTGACCCATGAAGGTATGGCAGGAATGGGTAACAATGGTTCGAGAATCAAAATATTGGAGCAAGTAGGTTGTCCTGTTGGGGGGGGGGTGTTACAATGAAGGCTATTTTTCTATGGAGAGGCCCCAAAATATTTCAGTATTTTGGGGGAGGCTCAACATCTTTTCCATGGCTCAGGTGAGGCTCACTATGACTAAATTTGAGAACTGTTGCTCTAGAGCTCAGACTGAGAAAGTTACCAATCTGTTTTGCTTACATCTGGATGTGTGAACTCCAAGAATTTTGGACACTGGCCGAGAGAAGCAATATATTTCTTGTGATGTCTGTTTGAACAATAAGGCATGATGTGGCATGGGTTGTTTGGGGATTTAGCTGTATTAAATTATACTTTCTTCAGTGTGGCAGGAGGTGCAGCCGAGTGTCTTAAACCACACAAGAAATGGTCAAATGCCACAACAAATTAAAGCCATCTGTTGAGGCAAGTAGTAGGTTTAGCAGAAAAAAGTGGCAACAGTGTGAAAGTTGGAGGTTCCAAGGTGATATGTGGATTTCAGTGATGTGGCTGACTGGTCCTTTTGCAGTAGTTTTGGTATAGGATTTCTCAAGACAAAGACAATAATCCTGCTCATTTTGTAATTACAATTTTAAAATTATACTTGCCTCATTTATGAAATAAAATCATTTTAATAATTGCTTTGTTCGGTGTGCACTGGATTTTGTCTGTATGCATCTGGACAGACACCTGTAGGAACATAGCACTACACTGAAACTTCATTTGCCAAATAATTAGGAAGGTTTAAAAACATGTATTGTATCTGTTTCACCTTTCCTATCATCAAACTAAACTGTGTAAAAAAGTAATATTTCATAATATCTCTTAAACACCTTTTAAAGAGTTTTTTCCTGATATAATTATTTTTATGGGGATAGCCAGCTCTCCCATCCATAAGTAGCCAAATATTTGAGATAATTTATTGAGTCATATAGATCCAGATAGGATATTTACTTTATATATATAAATCAGTTCAGACTCCATTCCATGACACCCCATCCTTGAAAACACCTGCCTCTTTCCAACAGGCTACAGTTACTGCCATGCAGCTAAAGCAAATAACGGATTCCTGTTACAAACCAATGCAAATAAAACTGAAATTTATTACAGTACATGGAACTTGCTTTTCCAATAAACAGCTACAGCACAAAATAGTACTGTTAACAATAAAGTTGATTTACAATCTACCTGTCTAGTCGAATGAGAATCCCTAGGCTTTGTTTGTAGTATGTGTAATATCTTTGGGGATAAATATGGAGCTTCATAAGATACAAACAAACTTATCAGGACTACTACTGCATATCACACTCATAATGGTTCATTCTAAAATGAAAGTTTCTACAATGAAAATACAATGGATTTATGGTATGAGAATCCTGATATATAATGTTTCACAAATGTTGCCACCTCAGAGGAAAGCATACTCACTAAAAATCAAGTAGCTTTATTTTTCCAAGAAAGTAGTCTAACAGAAGGCTTACATGAAAGTTATATTTTAGTTATGGGGAATAGACACTGCAGTATAACCATCAGCTTTACTTTTTTTTTAATAAAAGACAATTTACATAACAAAATACATGGCATAGAGTATATAGACCATCATGTAATGAATATCATAAGGAGGAGGATTCACTCTAAGTCCTGTATATGGGTGGTACAGCAACATAGTTCAGATAGCCCATCTGTACAGCAAAATAATCTGTATAAATTAACTTCTGCAGCATGACCATGGATCAAGATGAAAATACTTGTATCCCAAGTGAAACGCTCAAAATGGGTAACAACTATGACCAACAGTGTCCATGTCTCCATAAAAGTGTTAAAGTTCTGAAAATACACACCTTTCCTGCAGAGAACACTTCTCACTTCTACCCAAACATATATCCCAAAATATCACAAGGTTGGTGACCCTCCATTCTACCGAGTAGTTCTAATCATACAAAACATGATCATAAAACAGTATGAACTTTTGAAAACATTAAATATTTCTTCTGGACTAAGCAAAAAGCATTAGGGTACTTGCACAAAAAGACTGCTAGCTATGGTGCAACAGATTTTGCTCAGTATTGGGCTTTATACAGTCCCTCTGCCACCCCCGGTAATTCCTGCAGATTTTAAATTGACGCATCAATTTACTGAAGCTGCAGTCTGGAGATATATAATGCCATTATGTGCATATAGTGCTAGGAAATACAACTCTTGCCATGTGGTGGCAGCCATCTTATGGGAAATGTAAACAATCCACCAGAAATGAACCTGAGCCATAACCACTGCCAATTAAAAGTTTTACTGATTATGGTATTTAACCCCCTTCAGAAGCACTCTAAAAGGCTCTCAGGCCATTACGCCAAATCAGGCAAACATACCAGGAATCAGCCAAAGTTAACTAATATGCTGCCCAAAAGTCAATATATGAATTATAACAAAGTCCCAATACTTAAACTTCAGTCCTTCCCTTTGGCCTCTGGCTCAACTGTCCTTGCTGCAAAGAATTATTTTATTTTGTCCAGTTACTTGTTGGCTTCTGTCAGATCCATGAACAAGTCTACCAGAATAAGAGATTTTTAAGTGGGCTGACAATGGAGTTTGCCCTTTAAGAGGCAGACCAGGTTTTCCTGGTGCACCCCCTTCCTTTCCATCAAGATGGTGTGCTCAGAAGGGGAGGGGGGAAGGAAGGGAAGGGCCAGGGGACAGAACAATGGCCAAGCAACAGGAAGGGGAAGGGCAAGTGGAGGTACATAATGGGCAACACAGAAGTGGTTCAGCCACTTTTGCTGGAGTTTTGATCTTGATCTAGCTATTTGGAACTGCAGCACATTGGATTCGCAGATTAATTTGGAAGGTTTGTGCATTAGGAGAAAGAGGTAAGAAACAAACAATATGGAAGAGGATGTAAAAAAAAGTATACTAGATATATATATATATATATATATATGTACACAAGATACATAATATTCCACACAATAATATATAATAATTACAAGAGCTAGAAGTTTTGAAGCTGGGTAGTTGGTACTGGAAGAAGAGGTATAGTTTAATGTAATTTGGAATATTTAAAAAAAAATAACGTTTGAGATGCAGTACTGCAATGAGTTTAAATGGTAAAGTGGTGAAGTAGAGGAAGCCTTATGCAGGAGGCTGATGTTCATTTTAGTGGCGCAGTTTTCATTGGGTTTTTTGCCTATACTAGTGTCTGAATCGCATGGTAGAGGCATAGTTTCTAGTGTGTGTGCTGGTAGCAGGGACAGGAGTGTGTGGAGAAGCAGCAAGGAAGTGCTGCAGGCAGGGGACTGAGCCTAAAGGGCTTTGCCAGTGATAGAGTGGCTTTTTGATGCCGAAATTGGAACGCACAGCTACAGGTGGCCTTTTGATGCAGGAAGGAAGCGCTAGTAGTGGGCAGATGATTGAGGGAGTTTTTGCAGTCTGAGCAGGGGCCAAGGGAATGATAAGAGGGAGAAGGATCACTTTTACTCCAGCTGGTCTTACCGAGTCAATGGCTGTGCAGAAGTTTTTTTCCTAAACAGCTCGTAATGGGCCGGTTTGGTTATGGGGAGGGGGAGCTTAAATCAAGGGGAATTGGCCGTGCATGGTAGTTCTGATGGGAAAAAGGCCTGGAGAGAAAGGACTGCAAGGGACGGACGTGGGCGGCCACGTGGCGTGACATCACACGCCACGGGAGGCTGTAAAGCTAGCAGGGGCCTACAAATGGAAGCAAGGGGGATGGACAAGGAGTTAGGGGGGAGGGAGAGGCTCAGGAATGGAAAAGGAAGGGTGAGGCAAGTCATTTGTGGCCTGAGGTTTAAGAAAAGGAATGGGCCTAGGCTAGCATGGCACGATCAGATGGCATGATGTCACACGCCTGCAGGACCACACGGCCCAACCAGAAAGGGGGGCTGGCCTACAAGGGGTAACAGGACCATGGGCCAAAAGGAACCAGCACACATTTGGAGGGTGGGTCTGTCCTCTCAGGCAAGCTGGTAGCAGGGTTACCTTATTATCCGATAGGGACAATGCGCATTGTGGAGGAGAGGGGACAGCACAAGCAGGCATGGTCAGTAGGGTTGTGAAAGGCAAACAGAGGTATGTGAGGGCACACAGGGTAGGGGGAGACACAGCCCCTAAGGGACCTCATTGGAGAGGCAGCTGGGGGGACACAAGAGATAAGGGGGGGTTTCAGAGTGAGACCGCAAGACCATGCGGTGCCATGTGTCCTGAAGGGGCAGCAGCCAGAGACATGCAAAAGCATGTGAGGGGGGAGAAGTTTTACCAGTTTTAGACTGGGAACAATGCAGGAGGTGGTGCCCGAAGCGTGCGATGGCTCTTATCAGCCTGGGGCTTAAGAGAGGAAGGAGGCTGAGGCCTGGAAGCCCACAAGGGGCGGCGACTGAAGTGCGTGAAGGCCACAACCACCTGGAGGCCCACGGGGGTGGGGCAGGGCAAGAGATAGGGGGCTGGGTGAGCAATGGAAGGAAAAGGAGGGACAAAAAAGCAGGGGAGACTGGGTGATCGATGCAGTCACCTAAAAGGGGGCCTGTAGTGAACACTGGTGAGGAAGGAAGGCCCTTGGCAGAGGTGGGGACCACAAAAAAAAAAGAGGGACAAGGCTCAGGACCATTGACTGACTGTTAGAGCAAGGGCCTGTCCATAACAGGGGTGGGTTTAGACATAAATTAAATAATGGAATGTGTTTTTGTTTTCCTTCCTTCAGTTGCCTTCACAGTTTGAAAGTAGTGGAGGACATGGCACCAAAGAAGAACTGGCCTTCAAAAGAAGATGCTTACAGGGCTATAGTTGAATTGGTGGAAAAAGCCAACAAAATGTGGGAGCTGGTAGAAGGGGAGGAACCAGGGAGATCCGGGGAGAAAAGGAAAGCGGGGAAGGACAAAGGGGGCAGAGGGAAGTGGCCAGTTGGTGGGCCATGCAGCCCAACCAGGGTATAGCCATTGATTGGGAGACCCACCAAGGTGGCTGACCCAGTACCTCTGCAACCTAGCGACCTGATACCGCCAGTACCTCTCCAAGAGCAAGGGAACCCAGACCGGATCCCCAGGATGTAATGGTTCCCCCGCAACCGCTAGTGGTGCAACTGCCCCCTCAACCATAGGGGTCCAAAATGGGGCACCAGGAAGACAGGAGGCAACAAGGAATGGACAAGGACACAAGTAACACACCTGGCTCAGTGGGTGACAGTATCAAGGAGTATATAAGTCAAATTGTGTCTGCACTTGGGACAGAAGGTTTAGGGCAAATGGAGTCAGCACTGGCAGAGATTAGGACAGGGGAAGCAGTGCAAAAAGAGAAGGAAGGGAGTACAAAGAAAGAGGGAAAAGGAACAAGGGAGATAGGTGCCCCTGGGATGAGGGTAGGCAAACATGTGCCACTGGCCATGAAAGAAAAGATATGGAAAGGAGAGTATGTGGATATATTCACTTTAGTTAGCCAGGAAGCAGCTGCAAAATATGAAGAGACAGAGAACATAAGAAAGAGTGGAATGGCAGCAGCAGTAGTTTTGTTAGGAAAAAAGGAGGAGGACAAATTCACAAAAGGGAAGACTTGGGATGGGTGGTTTGTGGGTTTGTCACATTTTCAGCCATTGTATTGGAATGGAAACTGGAGCTGGGCATCCCACTCATCACATACTCCCTAATAATAAGGCGGGCAAAGGCAAAGGGGGTGTGCAGTGGATATACTACAATGAATTTTTTCTGCAGAGAATGGCCACATATAGGGATGTAAGATGGGACACGAAGCAGCTGGACTTGTGGATGGATTATGTAACTGATCAGTCCACACCCAAAGAGGAGTGGTGGAGGAAAGGAGCTATGCCCCAGAGGTGTTGCTGGGCATACAATAGGGCCTTTTATTCCTGGCCACAATGTCATTTTTGGCACGCATGTTCGAAATGCAGGGGAACGCATCCGGCAAGCAGATGCAGAATGGTATGGGTCCAAGGAGTCCAAAGATCTGGGGGGCAAGGTTCAGGTCAACAATCCTTTTGAGAGGGACAGGGATATAAGGGACAGGCATGGAATGGGGGGAGGGGTAGGGGCACATGAATAGTGGAAGTCAAAATCACTGACCAGCAAGGCCAAGCACTGAGCGGAGAGGGAGAATCTGGGGAGGAGGCGAAGGGAAGAAAGGCAGGGAGTGATTTAAGGTGGCTAGAACCCCCATCAGGATAGAGGCATGGAAGGGTTGGTTGGACAGGTACCCGAATAGAAAAGTGGCGGGAATGATTGAAAAAGGTTTTGGCACAGGTTTTTAATTGCAGAGCGAAGGCCCCAGACAAGCGAGAGAGGCAATTAACTTGGGTTCAGTAAAAGGGAGAGAAGAAATGTTAAGATGAAAAATAGAGAAAGAAAAGGCAGTGGGGAGAGTAGAAGGACCATTTGATACCCCCCCATTGCAGAACATGAGGGTGTCTCCACTGGGATTGGTTCCCAAAAAGCAGGAAGGAGAATACAGGGTGATTCACCACCTATCCTTTCCAGAAGGGGATTCGGTGAATGATTTTATTGGGGAAGAATATAGTAGAGTGACATATGCTATGCTAGAAGATGCAGTCTGGATAATCTGGGCTACCAGTGATGCATGGATGGCAAAAACTGATATCAAATCTGTGTTCAGGTTGCTGCCAGTTAGGAGAGAAGACTGGGACCTTTTGGGTTTCAAAATTGGGGGACAGCACTATTTTGACAAAGCCATGCCCATGGGATGTTCTATAGCATGTGCAACATTTGAAGCGTTCAGCACCTGTTTGCAGTAGATATTTCAGGAGAAAACTGGTTATAGAGTGGTCATTCACTATTTGGATGATTTTCTTTTTATCGGTAGTGGGAAAAAAGAGACACAAAAAATGTTGGTCAAATTTCAAAAGCTGTGCAAGGAATTAGGGGTGCCTCTGGCACCGGAAAAACAGAAGGGCCCAGCAGGGTGCTAGAATTTCTGGGTATTGAGATAGATGCTCCAGGGGAAATATTCAGGCTGCCAGACAAAAAAGTGGAAAAACTGAAAGTGTTGATCCAAGTACATACCAGCAGGAGAAGAGTACAGCTAAAACAAGTACAACAGGTGTTGGGGCACCTGAACTTCACCCGCAGAGTGATTGGTCCAGGGAGGGCTTTCACCAAAAGGTTAGCATGGGCTACAGCCAGTGTGACCAGACCTCACCATTGGGTGGACATGACAAAAGGAGTCAAGGAGGACTTTAAAGTATTTGAGGAATTCCTCAGGGAATATAATGGTTGCTCCTTCTGGCAGGAGGAATGGGTATCTATCACAGACCTCGATCTTTACACAGACACAGCCGGGGGCCTAGACATGGGGGGTTATCTGAGAGGTAGATGGTTTGTAGAACCATGGCCATCAGACTGGGTGAAGGATGGTAAGGTAAAAGATATAACATTGCTAGAGATCGTGCCTATCTGGGCATGCACCCTGGTTTGGGGGGAAGAATTGAGGAATCAGAAAGTGACATGCTGGTGTGACAATAGAGCAGTGGTAGAGGTCTTAAACAACAGGGGAGCCAGGTCAGAAATGGTCATGCAAGTTTTGTGGCTTTTGGTGCTAAGGGCCTTGCAGTTGAAAATGTCATTCAGAGTGAAATACATCGAAGGGGTACACAATACCCTGGCTGACAACCTTTCCCGTCTGCAGCTGGATCGTTTCCGGAAGCTGGCACCAACAGCGGAGGAACAAAAAATGCCCATACCAATGAACATCTGGGACATTGGCAAGAAGCAGCAGATCTGTTGTTTCTCAGTTCATGGGCACCACGGACTCTGAAGGCTTACGATGGGGCCTGGCGAGTGTTTCAAACATTCAGGGCAACACACTATATGGAAGTAAGTAGGCCATTCACAGAAGAACAACTGGGGAAGTTCACTGTGGAGTTATGGCAAAAAGGAACAGCCCACACCACAGTGGGGGTCTATTTGGCAGGAATTAGTGTTATTTGCAGTTTAAAAAGATGGAAGGACCCGACAAAATCAATATTCATTAGAAGAATGATGCAGGGCTGGGGTAGGCTAAAACAAGGGATGGTGGATAAGAGAAGACCAATACGGGAGCAGTGGCTTATGAGACAAACAGATGTATTACTGGTTATATGCAGAACAAAGGCCGAGGCCCAGCTATTCCACACGATTTATGTTACAATGTTTGCAGGGGCCATGAGGGTGAGTGAGGTGGTAGGACATGGCAAGAAACACAAGATGGGGGGCTTAGAATGGAAAGATATAAGCTGGGGGATGAAGGAGATACAGATCTTGATTAAGAGGTCAAAGATGGATCAAAGGGGACAGGGTTGCATGGTGACACTGAGGAAACATGTAGAGGGCACAGTGTGCCCAGTGCAGGCTTTGTGGGCTTTCCCAGCAGAGCACGGGAATAGGACAGGGAGATTATTTGTGCATAGGGATGGGAAAAGGTTCACAAGTTATCAAGTCACAGCATTACTCCAAAAAGGCATGCAATTCCTGGGGGAGGATCCAGTTAATTATTCATCCCACTCCTTACGGATAGGGGCTGCCTCACAGTGGGCAGCAGCAGGCAAGATGGTGAATAAGATTTTGGAAAAGGGGCACTGGTGGTCTGCCAGTTATAAGAGATACATTTCTAACACTGCAGTAAGAAGATCAATGTATCACCTATGTTTTTGTTGCAGATCTGGAGCGACATGAGGGGGACGGGGAGAGGGGATATTATGCAAACAAAACTAAGACCATATATAAGACATTTATTTTGCTTAAACCCTATAGGAAGAGGGAGGATCGTGGAAGTCTGGATCTGTGGCTACTCTTATATATATTGGGCAGAAAGGAGAACTGAGAAAAAGGCTGGGGGAAAGCAGCTTTACCAAGATGTGAAACAATGCAGATTGGTGTGGCGCGGCATCCGGGGAATGAGATGGGCACAACTGCTTCCTACCCTGAAAGAACTGAAGGAGCGGTGACCCATCCCAGATTTAATTATTATACATTTAGGGGATAATGACCTTGGGGGTAAGCCATAGGTGGACACATACATACAGGTAAAAAGGGACTAAGAGACAATACAACAGTGGTGGCTGAGGGTATGCCTTGCCTGGTCGGATATGATACCAAGGAGAGTTTGGAGACATGAGCACAGCCATAGAGCTGTGGATAGGGCAAGGAGAAAGATGAACAGAAGGGTAAGGACACTGATAAGGAGAATGGGAGGACAGGTAATATTGCGGGGTGTGGAAGAGTGGGTAGAAGATTTCTACATGTCAGATGACATGCATCTGTCAGATCTAGCCATAGACATGTTTAATACAGAAATTATGGGTTTTATAGAAGCATGGAGGAGGCATGCAAGAAATGGAGGATAAAAAAAAAGAGGAGGACTGGGAAGGAGGTTCCCAGGTAGAGAAAACATACCTAAGGGAGGAGAGCCAGTCATCCAATGCAAGCTGGAGATCAGCTAATGGGGGAAAAAGGGGGGGAAGGAGGGGAGGGGGGAAAGGAAAAGGAATAAGATGAAAAGAGGAAGAAGCTGAAGGAGAAAAGCGGTCTCGGCTTTCACCGTTACCTAACAGAAAAGGAGAAGAAGAAGGCACCCAGATTTTCACCTGGGGGGAGCAAAAAGAGGAAGAAAGAGGGATGATCAGAGATTGATATATGGATGGAAATAAATGAAATTGTGAGAGATATAATAATAAAAGATGATAAAATGGGACATGGAATTATGATATATAAATAAATTAATTGCCAATCTGAGCACAGCAACAATGGTATATGTATTTTTGTGAGGGAAAGGGGGGAATCCGGGACAATGGAGTTTGCCCTTTAAGGGGCAGACCAGGTTGTCCTGGTGCACCCCTTTCCTTTCCATCAAGATGGTGTGCTCAGGGGGAGTCACGTGATGCAGTGTGACTGAAAGCAGCTCTCTCCTGGGCTCCCGTCCTCCACCTACTAAAATTGTTATTTTCTACTGAAATACTGATACCTTTCTAAGCTACAGCGACCCTAAAGGCTTTCTGATTACTTCCAGTTTCTTTGGGCTGATTTTTAGGGCGCTTAAAGATTTTCCAGCGATTAGCAACAATGGAGGCTGACATGAAGACAGCCAGTGTGAAACACACTCCACCAACAACGCCTGAAAAGGCACCTAAAAAGGCTAGGAATGCCAATTTAGTGCATTCTTCAAAACAAACAACTCCTGCAACTTCAAATGCCTTATTAACTGAAGATCGTTTCTTCAAGAAATGGTACCTTTCAGAGAAACACTGCAGGAGATATCAAGCAGATCAAATCCATCAGAAGGACTTCTCAGACTTGTCAAGGCAAGTGGGGATCTGGAAACCAACGTTACTTCGCTGGACCGTTGGAGAAACAAAACTGAACCAGAGATTGTTAAACTAAAACAGCAGATACAGAAACTACAGGCTAAAACAGAAGATCTTGAGGGAAGGAGCAGGAGGAATAATGTCCTCATTTTGGGGCTACTGGAAACTGAAGAAGAGAACGACACCATTAAGTTTGTCCAGCAATTCCTAAACAAAGTTGTTGGACCCTCTCCGATAAATCAGTGCTATCATATCGAGAGAGCCCATAGATCACTGAAGCCCAAGCCTCCACCGAGCTCTCCTCCCAGACCACTCATCATTAAATTCCTAAGTTATATCGAACGTCAACATGTCCTAACAAAAATCAAAGAACTGGACTCTGTACAGTGGAACCATGTCAAATTGAGAATCACACAAGATTTACCTTTTGAAGTCCGAAAGAGGAGAGCAGCTTACCACCCAATTGTGAAAAAATTAATTGCAGCCGATATAAGGTTCAAGATGGTCTACCCGGTGAAATTTGTGGTCTCCCTGGATGGTAGTTGGCAAGCCTACGAAGACCCGGACCACACTCTAGCAGATCTCTCGAAGAAGCTCCCAAACTTATTTAAAGGGGACTGAATTGCTTAGTTGGGCTTTAGGGTGTTTGATGTTTGTATTAATTTAAGTCTGGTTTTGTTTTAAATATCCCCTTATACCCTCTTCTTCTAGCTGTGCGAGGCTATGTCTCGGCGTGGCTTACCTGGGCCTGGGCGGGTACTGTCTGATCTGGGGCAGCTGGTTAGTAGAGGCGGGGATAGGCCGCGAGGCCTGTGAAGTCAATTAGGCCCGAGAACTCAGGCTCCACGCTTGCTGGCTCCGTTTGCGAGGCGGAGCAGTGTGGGTCGAGTTCCGGGGAATCTTTACGCTCGGACCATCTTGGTCTGTCCTGGGTACTTCCGACTTCGCTTCCTCCTCAGAATTATTCGGTTTAGTGTCCAGGCCTCACAGGGGATCACGTTTGACCAGCCGCCTTAGGGGTGCCTTGGCTAATGACTCACTTTGTCTGTATTATTTATGCGGTTCAATCTTCTGCTCGTTATAATATTTGTCTTTCTTTTGGATCAACGGGCAGAAGTGGTATATGGTATATGTTTTACTTTGTCGAGCCATATAGTTACTACTCTGGAGATGTTTCTGCATTTTTCAGGATGTTGCTTACTCAGATCATTGTGGGTGGGGGGGAGGCTGGGAGGTGAAATAAGCTTTTAGAACTTGCCTCACGACTGTGGATGGGGGATTTGGATACCATGGCCATTTTATATTATCAGATCTAATTGCTCCAATTCTGAGTTTAATGGCCCTGGCACAAAGGCATCTCAGCTTAGTTCACACTCAAGTAACCAGAGAGCAAAAGGCTATGCCATGGTATCCGAGGGAGGGTCCTGAAACCAAATGATATATTTCTGGCTTTGCAATTTTACCTGTTGTAAGGGTGGTTTGTACATAGTTGTTTGTGTTTGAGTGGGGGTAGGGATGGGTGGGTCAGGGATGGGAAGAAGTAAACTCTGTGTTTCCCGTGTTACTTGTATTTTGGCTATGGACTTTGATGACATTTTGTTTAACCAGATTATGTGTACCTCTATTTTGTTCTGAAGTGGTTTTTATCCTGCAACATATGTATTTTGGATGGTCAAAGCTGTTTATTCTGGAGGGAGAGATGTGCCAATCAGCCTCTTAGGCAGTATCAAGTTTTATCTTGATTTTGAATATTTTAACTACTGGTATCAATAGGCGTTAAACCATGTTAAGTTTGCTACCTGGAATGTGAGGGGTTAAGGAAGTATCCAAGAAGGGTCAGATTCTTTTAAACTGCTCATTAGCAGGGTGGATATTCTTTTCCTTCAGGAGACCCATATTATGGTAACAGAAACCAACTTACTACGGTTTAAAGGCTTCTCACAAGTTTTTGCGTCAGGTCAGACTACCAACAGCAAAGGGGTTGCTATTTTGATCAGACGCAATGTACCCTTCGTGATGAAAAAACATGTTCAGGACACAAATGGCAGATATGTATTTGTTCATGGAATGCTCTACAACACTGAAGTTGTTCTAGGTTCCATATATGGTCCTGTTGGCGGCGACTCCGAATTCTTGATGGGTCTAGCTGACCTACTGAGTGTCTTCTTACCATCCAACTTCGTTTGGGTGGGGACTGGAACATTGCACCTTCACAAGCACTAGATAGGTCTGTTAGATGTACTAGAACCACTCATCCAGCCCAGTTAGCACTAACGGATTTGTGTTCGTTGTTGGGTTTGGAAGATCCCTGGAGACTTCTGAATCCTTCTACTAAGACTTATACCTTCTATTCTCCAACCCATAACTCCTGGTCACGGATAGATTACATCTTAGTGAGCACCAACCTTTTAACTAATATTTCTTCCACCAGTATTGAGCCCATTGTTATCTCGGACCATGCTATGACATGGGTCAAACTTGCTCCAGGACCTCCTGGACAACGAGACACCACCTGGAAGCTCAATAATCAGATTTTAAAAGATGAGCAGATCACTTCACTTTTCAAATCTTTGATTTCATCCTTTTGGAGATTAACCAAGGCTCGGTCTCTAGGTGTGATCTAGTTTGCTCACTGAAATGTTTCCTCAGGGGTGAATTTATTAAAGAATCATCCAGGCGGAAAAATTGAGAGTGGAAAAATTAATTCCTTAGCTAATCAGATCAAAGCAGCCGAGGAGAAATTCTCTACTCGCACTCTCAAGGGGTTCTAGAGAATCTATATAGGCTCAAAGAGCGAATCGAGGATCTAATCCGAGAGAAAACAGAATATATCATTCTGAAATCCAAAGCGAAATATCTTGATCAGGAGAGAAGCCAGGTAGACTACTAGCTCTTAAACTTAAAGAAGTGGAGAGTTCGAGATTGATCCCTGGCATTAAAGCTAGTGATGGATCCATCAAAACCAACCCGAGAGACATTGCGCGTCTTTGAAGCCTTCTACAGGAACCTTTATGGGACCAAAACACCTTCATCAGTACTTTCAGGTATAATAGATTTTCTGAGAACACCTCTCCCAAGCTCCACACTGTTCATTGTGAAGCCTTATCAGGTCCCATCACTTTAGAGGAAGTTATAGATGCTATCCATGGTCTCACCCTGGACAAGGCTCCTGGCCCAGACAGGTTTTCTCCAAACTTTTACAAATCCTTCTGTAGTGAGCTAGCCCCCGCATTATTAAAATTGTTTAATTATATTGTTACTTCTGGACCTTTAGATCCTTCTTTGTTAGAAGCAACTATAATCTTAATACCTAAATCAAATAAGTTGGCTTTAGACCCGGCTAACTATAGACCAATCTCTCTGCTTAATTATGATATCAAAATTCTGACCAAAATCCTCTCATTGCGAATTAAACAAGTTTGGCAATCACTCCTAAGCGTGGAACAGGTGGGCTTTGTCCAGGGGAGATCTGCATCTGATCACATGAGGACTCTCGGACACATCCTTCACGCCACCCAGGACTCCCAACTTCCTATGGCTCTGGTAGCCTTAGACGCTGAAAAAGCCTTTGATCGTGTCAGTTGGGAATTTTTGTGGGCTACCCTAGATAGGATGGGCTTTCCGGTACAATTTATTCAGTGGGTCAAGGTGATTTATAGCTCCCCCTCTGCGAAAGTCTATTGCAATGGGGTGTTTTCTTCCAGATTTCCCCTATACTCGGGTACTCGTCAAGGTTGCCCATTATCACCGTATTTATTCAACCTTTATTTGGAACCCCTATTGGTGCATATCAAATCTTCACCTGATATTATGGGATGTCTTATTGGCCAGCAATCATTCACCATATCGGTATTTGCAGATGACATCCTGTTGCACCTCACGAACCCGTGTAGATCTATCCAAGAGGTGTTAAAGATTGTCACACAATTTGGCGAGGTGTCAAATTACAGATTGAACTTGACCAAATCTGAAATCTTTCCGCTCAACCCACTCGTATTTCATGCCGATGTAGTCCATTTTGAATGAAATGGGCTCCCGACCACCTTAAATATCTAGGTATCTATTTAGCCCGTGATACCAACATGATTAAGAAACTTAATCTGGATGATCTGATAGACAGGATTCAGAGCGATCTTAACAGATGGACAAGCTTTCCCTTATCTATAGGCGGGAGAATCAACATAATTAAAATGAATATACTCCCGAGTATCTTTTACCCTTTAAGCCTGTTAAACATATGGCTACCTAAATCCTTCTTTCAAAAGGTCCACTCATCCTTAACTAAATTCATTTGGAAAGGCAAACAACCAAGGAGATCCTTTTTCAAACTGTGTGTGCCTAAAGCTAATGGGGGCCTTTGTCTACCCAATTTCGAACTATATTATTGGGCCAGTCACCTGGCAAAAATGGGCAAATGGCTTTGCCCCTTCAATGATCATTATAGGCCTAAATGGTTGCAGCTCGAGATTGAACTTCTGAGAGATCATAATATAGATCCTCAATCCATTTTTTATTGCAATCTCTCAGCTCTACCAACCCGAATAGGCAACTCCGTGATAGGGACCTCAGTTAAGGTTTTCAATCAATATTGCACCTCAGCTAGAATCCATAATTCTAAGGACCCAGACCAGCCATTGGTTCTCAATCCCAACATTAGGCTCGGTTCCCACTGGTTGCTCCCATCTTGGTTACCGCAAATCCGGGATTGTGCTGTGGAAGATTTCTATATTCAAGATTTACTTGGTTCCTCCAGGGACCTGATGTTCAAATTTGATATCCCTTCACAGTACATCTTTAAGGTATACCAATTGAGACACCTCATAGCCAAGGTTTTGGTTCGGTGAAGATTACTTCCAGTATACAACCCTTTCTAGATTTGCTTAAATCCCAGGTAAATGAACCCCATGCCATAGCCAAACTCACGCACAGCTTCTTCTCAGCAAAGCCCTGAAGTTTTATCTGGCTCCAAGGTGTGGAACCATTGATTGCTAAATCTCCTTTATCCTGGAGTCAGGTGTGGGCAGACTTGCATAGATTTCTCTCTGGATAGGAATAAGCTCACACAATTCTACATAGCTAACAACATGTATTACACTCGGTGAAATTAGTTAAATTCGGGAAAGCAAGTTCTGCTAAATGTACTGGATGTGGAGAGGATCAGGGTAACATACTACATATATTCTGGGCCTGTGAGAAGGTTGCTCCTCTGTGGAGGTACATTTGTAGTAGTTTGGATCCATTACTGGGTTTAAAAGATCTATTCACACCCAAAATTTGTATACTAGGAATTTATTCCAGTATTAAGGTTAATGAAAGGAAATACCACATGGCCCTAATTTTGATGGCTGTTAAAAGATTAGTACTCCGCCACTGGTTAGATCAATCCGAAATCTCATACCAGGAATGGGTGGCAGAAAAGTCTCAAGGTTTTAAAATTGAAAAACTGATTGCCAGCTCCAGGCATGTCATGTCAGCATTCCACAAGAAATGGGGCAAACTATATGCCTTGTATCTCCACTAGGATCCTACTCGGGGTTCCTTATATTCCCTCCCCTCCTAATTATCATTATTATGAAACTCGACTAGTTAGCTTTCTTACCCCTTTACCTTTCTTTATCCCTGGACATTAACTGCTTTACTCTGGCCTATTTGCTGTTGGTGGCGCATCATCTCCTGGGGGGGGGTGGTGGGCTTTTGTTTTGTTTCCTCTTGGATGTGTTGTTTCTTTTATTGTTTTCACTGGCCTACTATGTTATTTGTTACGAATGTATTTTGATCCTTGTTTGTTTTCTTGTTTGTTAAAATAAATAAAGTGTGAATTTCAAAAAAAAGATGGTGTGCTCAGAAGGGGAAGGGAAAGGAAGTGGAGGGCCAGGGGATAGAACAATGGCCAAGCAACAGGAAGGGGAGGGGCAAGTGGAGGTACATAATGGGCAACACAGGAGTGGTTCAGCCACTTTTGCTGGAATTTTGATCCCTCCCACCACCCTACAATATAGAGCAAGAGGGGAAGACAGTCAAAAAGGGACTGTATGGTAGGTCTGTCAAAGGTGGATGACAGATTTGTCTGGTAGGACGATTATTGGACTGCCAAAGGTGGATGGCAGAAAATAATATGGTTATTGGACTGCCAAAGGTGGATGGCAGAAAAAAGGGGGGGAAGAGGGGGAGGAGGGGAGGAGGAAAAGGAAAAGGAATAAGATGAAATGAGGAAGAAGTTGAAGGAGAAAAGCAGTCTCGGTTTTCACCGTTACCTAACAGAAAAGGAGAAGAAGAAGGCACCCAGGTTTTCACCTGGGGGGAGCAAAAAGAGGAAGAAAGAGGGATGATCAGAGATTGATATATGGATGGAAATAAATGAAATTGTGAGAGATAATAATAAAAGATGATAAAATGGAACATGGACTTATGATATATAAATAAATTAATTGCCAATCTGAGCACAAAAACAACAATGGTCTCTGTCTTTTTGTGAGGGAAAAGGGGGAATCCGGGACAATTGAAAGGTGTGCAGGACACTCTGCTCTCACAGGCCCATCTGCATGACATCAAAGCTCTTGCGATGCTGTTGGGTGGCAACAGGTAGGACAGTGAATAAGTAAACTGGAGAGCCATTCTGCAATTGCAAGGGTCCTTGTCTTTTGGCCACATTAAGAGCAATGTCTCTGATGTGAGCCCCACTGCTGATGATCAGAATTGTCTGGGGTGCATCAGCTTTAGTTTATTTATTTATTGAAATCTCAGAAAGTACCTTTTGAGCTAGGAGCTCTTTTACAAAGGTTCCGCGTCAAACCAAGTAGATCAAGGCAAACAATTCAATGTAGCAGCAGACAATTTACATAGATTCCACATCAATAGGCAATACAATTTAGGATGTGAATCAGTTATTACACATAGATAATACAACAATTATTATACATAGATGTTATGCCAGTAGAGGAAAATAAGGCATTCATTACACCTGGGGAGTGGAGCAAGCCAGTACAGTACATTGTTGTTCAGTGGTGCAGGGCAAACAAGGGGAGATAATTATAGAGGACAATAAAGTACAAAATTAATAGCAATTAAGTTCAGTGATTAAAAATAAAACTAGTCGAGTAGAATTAATATATCTTTGTCAGGCATGGGGGTGGTGGTGGGAGGAGAGAGTAGGGGAGGAAACATTTACCAAAAGAGGGATAGGAGATGATTGAAGAGGGGGTGGGCTAGAATCGGGCTGGGGTGGTGGGAGGGGAAGGTGCAATGGGAGTGAGAGGGGGAAGAGGGGTAGGGGCCGATTGGAGAAAGGGCAGGAGGAGGGAGGCAGGTGAGGGAGGTGGGGCTAGCAGTCAGAGTTGCTCAGAGTGGACAGGAATTGGTGGAGGTTTCTCTTTTATGGGCCTAGCTTGGTCTTGCAGGTAATATTTAGGGGGTAGTTCATTGAGCCAACGTTGTGCCCAGTGTGCAAAAGAGCTTTGTGCTTGTGATGTCCAAAAGAAAGGGACAAGCAGCGATTGCTAATATAGACTCCTTGTACAGTGGGAGTTGGGTGCAATGGAGAGAAGGTTCTGAATAGTGGGAGGGAGAGGTCTAGGCAGTTTTTTTTTCTGAGGAGACACACTTGGTACTGCACTCTTTCTTACAGTGTAAGCCAACTGGATAGTGCATAGAGGTCACAAGTGTAAAGTTAGGTGACTCAAACCTAGGAGCAGCCAGCAGGACTTGTTAAGGGCAACACCCACTTATTTAAGGGTGGAGTCAGAGGTTGTACCATATACTGCATCACCAGGCCATAATCATTAATGGACAGGATGGAGCTTTTGGTGGCCAGTGACAAGGCCTCTTGGGGCATGCAATGATGTTGCCTGTATAACAAACCAATTTAAGGGTTATCAACCTTAACAATGTGATCTACATGCTGCACAAAGGATAGGGAACAGTCTAGGGTGATGCCTAGGTATTTGAAAGATTGCACTTGGCCAATGGGGGAGTGAAGGCTATTCAGAATTGTCATTTTGAAGTCCCTATGTTTATTATGGGGGTTAACAAATAGTATTACTTTTGTGTTTTTATAGTTCAGTAGGAGTTTGTATTTGGTGATTCAAGCTTCTGCTGTACTGAAATCTTGTTGTAATTGAGATTCTAAGAGGTGTGGGTCTAGGTTTTTAGAGTAAATGATGGCATCATTGGCATAGAGCAGAATTTGCTCTTTACAGACTGATGGAGTTTATTGATAAAGAGGCTGAATAGTATTGAGCCAAGAATTGACCCAGAGGGATGTCAGTGAGGACCTGGTGACTATCAGAAAGGGTGCCTTCAATTTTTACTTGTTGGGACCTATTACTAAGATAGCTCTGAAACCATCCTACATCTTCAAGTGAGAGGCCTATGGAGGGGAGCTAATTAATTAATGTGTTGTGGTTGACAGCATCAAATTCCTTTGTTAGGTCGACGTAAATTGCCCCTGCAATGTGACTGCTGTCAAAAGCTCCATTCAGGAATCCTGAGTACTCCAACAGGTTGGTAGAGGTGCTTTGTCCCTTATGGAACCCATGCTGCTGAGGGCATTGTAAACTATATTTGTCCAAATGGTCAACTAGCTGGTCTGAGACAATTCTTTCTAATTCCTTAGAAAAGGGGCAATATTGAAATTGGGTGGTAGTTTGAGTGAAGGGCCCTGTCCCCACTTTTGCGGACAGGGGTGACCACAGCTGCTTTCCATACCTGGGAGAATTAGAGCCTTAAGGAGAGGTTCAGGAACTTAGTAAGAGGATGAAGCACTACATCTAGGGTAAGTGCAAGTAACTTAAGGTCCAGAGTATCACTGCTGTGATGAGATTTGCTGAGCACCTGCTGGAGGTATTTTTTGGCTTCAGACATGGAGATTGCCTTAAGGTAGAAGGGAGGAGTGCTGGCAGGGGACTCACTCAGGGAGGTTTTAGGGTCATAAGAGTTACCAACTGGGGCATCAGGGAGATCTGGTGGCAGTATACTGCTAAGGTCTGTGAAGGCATCAGTAAATGTGTTGCCGATGATTTGGGGATCCTAGATAATATTCGCATTCACCAGAAGCATGGAGGGTGAGGATTTACTGTCTTTCCCAGTTAGGTCCTTCATGTTTTCTCAGAATTTTCTACCATTTCCCCATGTGTTAGTGAGGCACTCCTTGAAGTAATGCGATTTGACGAGTCTAACCTCACTGGTGCAGAGGTTTCTGGCCGTTTTATAGTTTTGGATATCTACCTGGAGGACGGTGACCTTGGCTTTGTGCCAGAGATTGTCCCTGGTAGCCATAATATTTAGCAGGGTTGAAGAGATCCAGAGATTGTGGAAACCAGTAATTTTGCATATATGTGTGGGAGCAAACATGTCACATGCTTTATGTCCTGGTTTATGTCCACGACCAAGTCAAGGGTAGATCAGACAATGTGGCTAAGGTAGGCCTTAAACTAGTTTAGCTGTCCAAGCTTGACAGTATGACTCGATATGAATTTGGGGTTGGGCTTAGGGGCCTTATTAGCCCAGTGACAAGTGATAGGGGAATGATCACGCAATGTGTCTGTGAGGATGGTGGTGTTGGAGATCCGGTCCGGTTTGTTTGTGAGGATCCAGTCAAGCAGGGTACTGGTCCCAGTGCGGTAGTTGGTTCTGGAAGGTGTTTCAACCATTTGAGTGTAGTTACTACTGGATAGGGTAATGAGGGATGAGAAAGTGTAATAAAAAACTGCTAGATTGATGCAAATAAATGCCTAGACAAGAAAGAATTAACCTGGTTTGGAATACTTAACCAAGAATTGAACAAAAGTGGTCTAGAATATAATTATATTCTTGGAGAGACTGAAGGAGGGTTAAACCCAGTTAAATTTGTGGATGAGGCAATACAGAGGATAGAGGATATAGCTAGAAAATATGGACCATATGAAAATAAATGATGCCTGGGAAAAAGTCCCTTTAAAAATTGCAAAAACAGATTTTAAAATAGAAAAGTATCTGTAAAAACGTGATCTGTTAAAACACAGGAAAGCAGTCGCAAGGCAGAGATTTGGTATATTCACAGGATGGAAAAATAATTATTATGGAAATGGTATGACCATCAGTCCAAGTTGCAATGAAGCAAAAATGACAAGTGCACACTTAATTTTTGAATGTAAAGTTTTTACAACAGAAAGGGAGTTATATATTAATCAGCACTTTAATATTCCGAAAGAGATGACTAGAAATGAGAAGCTCACCACTGTTTTAAACCATAAACAAACAAAACAAACTGTTGCTATTGCACATCTTGCACATAAAATGGCGATAAAACTGAAATGGAATATATAAACTGAAATAGTTAAAGATTAATCCTCAAAGGTTTTAGGAGTATGAGTTAGGTTGTAAGTTATTTGAAATGTATAAGATTGTTTGTATATTTATGTATAAGTTTTTTGTATGTGACAAAAGTTTTTTTTATGTACATACTTTTAAATAAACTGAACTGAACTACTGGATAGGGCATCTTTATACTGAGCAGCCTCTGGCGACATCCTATTTATAGTGAAGTCACCTAAGACTACCACCTCCCAGTTTTGCTTAAAGCCATTAATATACTCAGTGATTTTGTGGAAACCCACCGAGTGATCCCTTGGGGGAATATAAATGGAGATGATGGTTAGGGTTTTGCTTTGGGCCCTAACAGCAGCCTGACGGCCAAGGCTTGTGCAGTATTCCCAGAGTCAAATAGGGGGAGTGCGTGGCCCTGTAATTGGTCTCTGATGTAAATAGCACACCCACCATCTCTTTTCCAAATCCTGTCCAGCCTAAAGAAGGCGTACCTAGATAGAGCTATCGACAAGTCTGAGACCTTAGGTGTAAGCCAGGTTTCTACTAAGGAGAGGACATCTGTGTTGTGTTGGCTAACCCAGACTTTGGAGTTGATCAAATTTGGTCAGCAGGCTACGGATGTTGATTGAAACTAATTTTAGAGAATGATGGTGGTTTGCACTGTCTAGTGGTTGCTGGATGGATCTTTTTTGGGGTGGATATTGCCGATAAAAGTAAGAACATTAATGTAAGGTGTAGCAGGAAGTTTTTTAGTGCTATCAGATTTCTTCATGCTTATGTTTACTGTCACCTCTTTTCAATGCATTACAAGGTGGGGAAGTGTGATGGGGGAGTATGCAAACTATCAAGACCCAACTGTAGATTATGATAGGGTGGCCAAACATAGTAAGTAGCTCATCATTACTAGGAATAGGAGTGTTACTTGCACCAGAGCAGTGGCAGAGTGTTAAGGTGCAGTTTGTAGTGATTGTGCCAGGCTGAGAATGTTTGTTTGGGGATCAACAGTAGGAAACACACTCATCTCTGAGGCCGGAGGATCAGAGGGCTGTGGGTACAGTTCCCACATCTGGCACTTGGGTTAATATCCCAGTACTGACACTGTAGTGCAGCATGAGAGGGGTGCTGCACTTCTGAGGTGCCGTCTTTCGGATGAGACGTTAAACCGAGGTCCCATCTGCCTGGATTGGTGGTAGTTCAGGTGGATATTAAAGATCGTATGGCACTTAAGGAAAAGAGTAGGGGAATTTCCCCGGTGTCCTGGCTAAATTTCCCTCATTCACTAAAAATACCACCAACAGCTTAATCTGGTTCAAGGTCAGTTGGCATTCATCTGTATCCCCCTCCCCGGGGTCGTGCCTGAAAATAGGCAGGATTTGTGTAGTGCACTTACCTGGTCAACAAAAACTAAATAAATAAACAGAGACTAGAATTAGGATGAGAGGAGACAGAAATACTGATCTACTGGAAGCCATGATTCTAAAGTTTGGGGGGTGCAGGATGAGGGGGAGCAGTGGAAGGGGTTCAGGGGAGACTGCCGGGGAGTTCATAGGCCCAGCAGGGAAAGTGGGTTAGTTAATAACAACAGAAGGCACTAACTGTGGGAGAGGGGTTATAACACGTATGTGTAGGGCTTAGGTAGAGGTATAAGTAATTGGAACTACTGAAAAATAGAGGTGAGCTGTGTGGTCTTGTGAAAAGGTTGCTGCCACTGGTGCAGGCTCACACCTGTAGTAAAGGTTTAAATCCCAGCAATGGGGACATTTGATTTTGGGGCAGGGCGGGGGATTGGAATATGGTTTTCCTATTTAATGTAGGCTAAATAGAGAAGAATTACAAGGTGATTAAAAGGAGGTGGCTTCTACTAGGGATTGAGTGGCATAAGCAATGGTGTAGTCACCTTCAGGATATTCAGCACACTCCAGCCAAGGGTTTGAGGCCTGCGGGGGGGGGGTCCAAAGAGCAACAAGAGAGGGATTGAGAGAGGTGTAGGGAATTTATATGGTGGTCAGAGCAGGTACAACATTGTATGCCTGGAAGCTATGGCTTAGCTACTGATTTAATATGGGTAAGGTATGCCATGGTGCATAAGGAACAAAGATACTTATTAGCCCAGTAGGTTTGAGTGGACTAGTGGTTGGTGGTGCTGACTATGGAGCAGTCAGTGCAGGAGATATAGGAGCAGTGGATCACATGATAAATATTTAGTTCACAAAGCAAGACCATGAAATGAGCTATAAATCTGGAAACCCAAGTTTGAATCCTACAAACGTCACATACTGTGTGATCCTGAGCAAGTCACTTAACCTCCCTCTGCTTAACCTCTCTCACATTTCTCTCTGACAAACCTCTGTGCTATCTGAATCTCCCTCTTCTCCTGAAATGGAGCAATGTTCTCTAAATGTCATCTCATGGATTGTAAATGGCTTTGGGATACAAAATGTATGAAATGAAAAGGTAAGGGGGGAAGGTATATGTGTGATGTGGAAAGTGTGATGCGATATAAACAGGGTGGACATCAAATATCTGTTTAACCTAAGTGAAAAGTCTATTACAATTTGCCACAGTGTCTAAATTGGAAATGTTTAGGTGGGAGAACTGTCACATCTACAGTACATTATAAGGTGGTGGAACCTTCCTATACTAGTCAATTAGGAATGATGACAGGTGGCAGAACTGTCATGCAGTTTTTTAACAGGTGGTGGAACTGATTTCCTGTGGGATCCTGCCTAATTCAACCCCTGATTGGCCACAGCTATAAGAAGGTGGTGGTGGCAGTGGTGGTGGTGGTGGTTGGGATTTAGGAGGAACATGAGGAAATACTTCTTCATGGAAAAGATGGAGCCATCTGCCCGAAGAGCTAGCTAGTGTAAAGATGGCTGCAAGTTTCAAGAGGATGTTGGATAGTCACATAGGACTAGTGAAGATGACAGGGGTGGGGATGGGGACAATGGGATGGGGTGGGTGGGAGGGGTGGGTTAGTCCATGCAGAACTGAAGGCCGAATTCATCTACTTATGACCTGGGCAGTGCTCAGGTGGCAAAGCCTGAGGTAGGAACCAGGCAGACTAAATGGACCATGGGTCTTTTTCTGCTCAGAAACATGTATGATTCAATATAAGGATTCTGGGACAGAGCAAAAAAAGTGTATAGGACATTACAGAAAGGATGTAGCACCATGAAGGCACAGGCTAAGTTTGATCTGGAAGACGGGATTACATATGGGATCAAAGGGAACAAAAATGCATTGTTTTTGGTACATAGGGAACAAAAGGACAGTCAGAGATAATCTGTGGCCTCTGATTATTGGGGACAGGGGATGACTACTGAGCAAGGTAGAGAGGGGTCAGATGCACTAATAAGCTACTTTGTGTAAATATTTAGTGAAGAAGTCAGGGGCATGGCCAACTGGGGATACTGGCCAAGGCCAATCAGAAGGCAGTGCTGATCATGTCAGAATTAGTTGGTAAGTGTCCAGATTGCATAAATCTTGGAATTTCCCAAAGTCTGGATGGTAGAAGTAGAGTTAATAGAGGTTCTGGAAGGGCCCCTTGCTGATATCTTTCATAACTCTTTACAACCAGGATAGTGCCAGAGAAATACAGAACATCCAGTACCATTCCCATATTTATGGGGGCAAGGTTAGATCCAAGAAACTATAGACAAATGAACCTTACCATGGTGCTTGGTAAAATGTTAGTATCAATCATAAAATATGTGGGGGTTCAGCATATTGAAGAGAATGGGCTGTTGTCTAACACATATTAGAAAATGGTCTGTTTATTTCCTGGCATCTGATTGGCTAGTACCCTTGCTAAGGGGGTACATTAACTTTCAATAGATGCCCAGGAAATAAAAAGTGCCACCCTATACTGCCCTTTACCAATGCAAGAATGCTTATGCCCACCCTGCTTGCCCATTGGCTTAAAGCACCCCCAGTAAATTTCAAATCACCGCCATTGTTTTGAGCTCGGTTAGCGAGTGAGCAGACCCACTCCCCTCACCACATACAGAGAAAGTACTTGCAGTCACCTAGTGAAACAAAATGAAACAGCCTTTTTATGCCCTAGTTACCTGTCCTGAACTGATTTGCTCAATTTGCAGCCGTTTTGTTTCCATGATTTAAAAAGTGGCAGCACGTCGCATGGTCACTGACACCACAAGTCACCCCGCTCACTCTACCAACAAGAACGTTTCCCAATAAATAAATGAAGCAGTGTTTTAAAGACAAAATATGGTAAGGCATAATTGTACTTGTTTCAGCTCCCCCCACTGATCACTGGCACGCTTATTCTGTCTTACAAAAAACGGCCATATCCGATCAGCCCAGACTTAAAGCTCAGTTTTCTTTTTGTCCTGCATACCGCTGCCTTTCAAATTTAATGGCTGAAATAGACTTGAGAGGATTCCCCGTCTCTATCATGCTGCTGGCTGACAGGGATGAGATGTGCACACGTAAATGGCTACCCTCACTTTTATTTTTTTTTTGGTGTGGGGCTGGAAACACTTGCCTGAATAAAGGTTCTCCATCACTGTGCTTCCCTCGCAGAACTTCAAAACTCACTCACCTCTTCTATCCGGACATCTCTCTCTCTCTCTCTATCTTAGACACAAGGGCACAGAGGCTCAGAACTACACAGCCTGCATTTCATGAGAGGCTGCAGTTCCCAGCGAATTTTATGCCATTCTTATAGATACTGTAACCAGCTACAGTGTCTGTGTGTGTCTCTGTATATGGGGGGGGGGGGGTAACCATGACAGTGAGCTCCCTAGTCCTCAGAACTCCCTAGTAAAAAAAAAAAAAAAAACAGCATTCTAATACTGGCGGAGAAACTATTTTGTAACTAAATAAATGACTTTCAGCATTTAAACAATTGTTTTTTTTTGTTTTTTTTTAAACATACACAGTTGCCCATTTTCTAAGCACAATAATAGCCTCCAGGGTAGGCAGCATGGGCAATACTGGACCTTCCAGGGACTATAAGGCCCTCTGCATGCAGCATCAGGACTCATTACGCCCCAGGGCGGTCCGGTATTGCCCAATACCGCCCACCCTGTCGGGTATTATTGCTTACATATTGTGTCACAAAAGGTCTGTACTGCTAAACCAACCTGATTCCTTATTTAAGGAGGATCAAATCTCATATATAAACGTTCATTCTATCTCCATTACAGAAATAAGATATTGTGGGCTGCACCAGTGTTATGCTCAAAACTAAATGATGAAATCCAGCATACAAGTGAGGATTTCATATTATTAAGCTAAGAGAAGACAAGAAGTGAGTCTGGTAAGCCTCTGTGATCATCCTCAATTATTCTATGCTGGAATTCCAGTTCTGACATGGATAGTTCTGAGTGCTGTTCCAGGCTACAAGCAGAGAGAACCTGAAAGATAACAAAGAAAGATTCAATTACCAAACTTAAGAAAGGAAGAAAATAGGATTTTCAGAAATAAATAATTGATACTTTAGGATATATGTAGGGACTGGAGAAACTGTGGGGAGAACAGGGGGAAAAGTGCCAAGTTCAAAACCAAAGAAAAGAGTTTTTATTGTTTGAGGGAAGGTTTTAGATCCCAGTGATCATTGAGTCCATATAGTCTAATGGTCATTAACAAGAAAATCCATCTACTCTCTTTTTTTAATAATTCATTGCACCCATTCCAGTCCCACTGCATAAAAAGCCTTCAATGTTGCCTTCATGCACTTCACTAAAGTGTAAGGTAACAGGAGAATCAGCTCTACCGCTAGCGATGGATTGAATATGTTCCTGGAATCTAGTTTTTAAGCTCCTGACTGTTCTCCCCACATAGGTCTCACTACAGAAACACAATATATAAACTATAAATGTGGTGTCACGTTATACACTCTTTAATTTCTACCTTCATTGTATTCTCTTTCTGATGTACAAAGTGTTACCTATTGAAGTATATTTCCATATGTTGCAATGATTACATCTAAAAAAAACTTTTGGTTTTGGGAGAAACCAACTGGGGCCTCTTGGGGGGAATCCTCAATCTCAATCTGCTATGCAAAAGTTTATCTTTCAAATTAGCAGTTCTACTGAAAGTCACTCATAGTTTAGGTCCCATCACTTGTCCAACTGCCTCATCATTTCTCAGTATGGGCTAGTTCTTTCACATAATGTTCCCAATCCTGCCAGCTCATTCATTGTACTGTGTAATAAATGTAAGCAGTCCAAAAGTACTGTTGTCAGAAGCAATTTCCTTCCCTTTAAACAGTTCCCTTCTGTCAAGTCACTTTGCTTTGTTTCTAGCTTGTTTTAAGAGATATGCCCTGCAGCCTGTCCTCAAAAATTGTTTCTCCAGCTCCAAGGCTTGTTCTTCAAAAACATACAGACATAGTCGCCAGCAGAGTAGGCCTAATGGTCTCTCATGTTTGCCTGAACACAGCTCACTGGTAATGTACAGTAGCTGCTCCTCCTCTCTTTTTAACTCTTCACACCCACCCTCCTCCCTCCCTCATACCCTGCTTTTCTCCTGACCTCCAACCAGCAACGTGCCTCTGTAGCTGTCTCAACCCCTCTTGAAACCTTCTACTGTTTCCATTTTTATCAGTTCATCTAGAAGCACATTTCAGGGTGCCACCACCCCCTCTGTGAAATAATGGCCCCTCACCTCCCCTCTGTACCATCCCCCCACCAATTTTAGACTATGGTCTCTCATAACCCCCTCATCTTTCATTTTGATCAGTCCCTCCATTTCACCCTATTGATTCTCTTCAGATATTTGAAGGCCTCTATCATATCACCTCTACCCCTTCTGTCCTCCAGGGAGCACATGTTCAGCTCTCCAAGTCTGTCTTCATATGACATTTTCCCCCAGACCACTGATTATCTTCATTGATCATCCCTGGACTCTTGCCAGCAGTGTGATGTCCTTCTTTAGGTGGGGACACCAGAACTGCACACAATATTCCAGGTGTGGCCTCAACAGACAGATGTACAGGGGTCACCACTGAGAAATGGACCTGTGGTTCCAGTGGGCATACCCGGTTAACAAAATGAAATAAATAAATAATAACCTCCCTGCTCCTGGATGTTATAACCCTAGCTATACACCCTAGCATTTTATTCACTTTAGCAGTTGCTCTTCTGCATTGCTCCGAGTTGTTCAATTTGGTGTCAGACATCACCCCCAGACCCTTCTCTAACATGGAGACCATAAGCCATACCCCCTCAAATGATAGCTATACCCAGGGTTCCTAACACCCAGATGCAGAACACTAGACACTAGGTCAGATCAGTGCCTGCATGGACAGCACTGTCAAGAACAGTACCATCCTTACAGCACTGATCAGAATAGTGGCAGTACACAATGCCACGAGAAAACACAGCATCCGTGGTAGCGATCGCAAGTGTGGTGTGCAATCGCTACCACTGTTACAATGTATTTTTGTGGGGGGCTCTGTTGCCCACAGACCCCATTATTATTAAGATAATCAACTCTGAGTCAGAGTTGGATTATGGGGGAGGTAAAATCTGGGAGACCAGGATTAGAACGCTGGTCTCCACCACCATCCTGGCCGAACTGCTTATGTACTAGCATTCCACACCACAGGAGCAGCTCAGCCAGGCTGCTCACTTCCTTTCCCCTTCTCCTGCATCTAGGGCACAGCGTCATAATGTCGCAAGACATGATGCCGCATGGCAAAATCGCACTGTCAATACAGCGTGATTGCTGCCATGCAGCATTAGTCTTTTTTCTGCTGGGGGCTCTGCCCCCACACACCCCATTATGGGGGATGCACCTCTAAACCCCCCCACTAAGGATTCTCAACTCTGGGGTGGGGGGGTTTACCTCAAGGAGCATACAATGTTGTAAAAAAATAAAATTTCTGGGACTGGGAATCAAACCCAGTCCCAGACGCAGCACCTGGGTTCCTGCTGCTGTGGCTCAGTTCAGTGAGCCACGGAGGTTGCTCGGTGTAACTCAGTCCTGGCAGAGGTCTTATCCTCTGTCTGGGATTGTGTGAGTGGTGCAATGCTGCTTACAGCAGTATACGCGGTATTACACCATTCGCTGTCATGGACAGCGCTGTTACGGGTTAGCTATAATGTCATATGCTATTAAACGTACAACATTATGACCCGTTAGGTGCATCTAGTACCATGGACAGCAACCTGGGAATTGCTCATTGAATAGCACGCTTTTCCCCCTGTCGCTATCCATGGTGGTGCGGTATAGACCATGCATTTCTTACTGACGCTATTCTTGTGGTGCTCTTATAACCGGGTAGGGAACACTACACTTTTGTGCATTAAACTCTAATTGCGATGTGTGTGCCCAGTTTTCCAGCCTCACCAAGTCCTCCTGGAGATCCCTCCTTCCCTCCTCACTGTCCACTTCCACCCCAGTTTGGAAATCATCAGCGAACATGCTCATTTTACTCCTAACTCCCTCTATGTCTGTGATGAACACATTGAAAAGGATAGGGCCCAAAAGTGAACCTTACAGGACCCTACTGATGACCCTCCTGTGAGTCAAGACTACACCTCCTACCACCACCCTCTGCTGTCTGTTGTAAAGCCAATTTGCCACCCACCCCAACAATTTATCCCCCACCCTCAGGTTCCTCAATTTCCAAATCAGCCTTCCATATGGGACCGAATCAAAAGCCTTGCTGAAGTCCAGGTACAGAACATCAACAGGTTGCCCCCCATCAAGGGATCTTGTCACCCAGTCAAGGGACATCATTGTAACTACAATTTTTATGCAACCTGATGAACTGGATAGGCCATTTTAATGCTGGGGGATGTGCACTTTCCAAGTGTAATACTGAATTTGTGCACTGCTTTCTCTGAAGTATTTTTGTATCAATCCCACCATTCTTATTCCTCAAAATAGTCTCAGGAGCCCAAACAGGCTGTGTATGTGTACTTTAAATTAAGAACATTATCATGAAGCCATCTGATAAATTCTGGAATTTCTGAGATGACTCCATCCTTTATACAGACTACGTCACCAATAAAATGAAACTAAGGTTTGATTTTTTTTAGATGGGCTGCTTTCAGGGTTAAAGATCTTTGTTAACTTTCAGAAACTCAGGAACAGATTTGTATAACTTGGGGCCATAGCAGCCCCCATAGCTGTTCCAAGTTTTTGTAAAAAATATTTTCCTTCAAATTCAAATGTGTTATGTGTAAGAAAAAATTCTAAAACAGTTAACAAAAAGTCCATTGGTATCATATCTCTAGACGGCTGATTCTCCAAGAAAAATGTGCATTATCTAAGCTCATGACTGTGTTTAATGGATGTGAGTTCATATCAATTCCAAGCCAAATAAAACCTTCCTTCCATTCTAAGTTATCCAGTTTTAGTAAAAGATCCGATGTGTCCCTAATATAAGATGGCAAATTGTGTCCACAATCTTTAAGAAAGAAAAACAATGACTTTACCTAAATTCTCACAAAGCAAGCCAACATCTGATACCATAGGTCTCCCTGGTGGCCTTGTCAAGTTTTTATGAATTTCAGGTAAAATATAAAACCCTGCCATTATAGGGTTTTCCTTCCACATAAACTTCAGTTCTTCATTGCTAATGGAGCCTTCCTCCACTGACTGTTAATATTTGTGACACTTCCTTTTTAAAAGTACTCACAGGATTGGCAAGATATCTGAAATGATATCTTATCTCAGAAAACTAGAGAACTGGTCAAACAAATTGGCAACTAAAATTGTATGTGAAGAAATGCAAAGTCATGTACCCAGAAGGCAAAACCCAAAATATAGATACAATCTGGATGAAGAACAGCTAACAGAGACAAAACAAGAAAGGGATCTCAGAGTAATCATATCACATGGTTTAAAAGCTGGAAAGCAGTGTGAAAAAGCAGCATTAAAGGCCAGCAGTATACTGGGCTGCATTGACAGAGGTATCACTAGCAGACGGTGTGAGGTGTTAATGCCACTGTACAGATCCCTGGTCAGGCCACATTTGGAGCACTGCATGCAGTTCTGGAGACTGCACCTAAGAAAGGACATAGACTATTTGGAGTCTATCCAGAGATGGGTTACAAAGATGGTACAGGGGCTCCACCATGAACCTTGTGGAGCAAATCTCCAGCAGCTTAATGTGTACTCCTTAGAACAAAGGCACAACAGAGGCAACATGATAAAAACTTTTAAATACCTCAAAGGAATAAATGCATTATAGGCTCAAAGCCTCTTCCAGGAAAATATGGGTGCATGGACAAGAGTTCACAGCATGCGCCTTAAGGGAGGTTGAATCAGAAGCAACCTCAGGAAATTCTTCTTCCCGGAGAGAGTGGTGGAACCCTGGAACAGCCTGACCAAAGAGGTTGTAGCTGCTAAAACAATAGGGGAGTTCAAGCGAGCTTGGGACAGACACATTGGAAACCCAAAATGAAGTGGGGAAGGGGGTAGGAAATCAGGCAGACTAGATGGATTGCATGGTTCCCTCCTGCCGATTATTCTTATGTTCTTATGTAAAGTTGTTAGTATCATTTAGGAGGGAATACACTATTTCTCTGTAATGTTCCTTCTCAAGAATTACCACATTATCTCCTATATCAGATGACTTGATTACCATATCTCTGTTGTTTGCTAGTTCATTAAGAGCTTTTCTGTCACCATATGTCAAATTATACCTTTTTGGTGACCCTGCATTACTTAGCAATTCCATCACCTGATTACTTATAGATTTTTTTTCAGACAGTTGTTACCTTACTTATCTGTCTCTGCTTCCATAACTGTTCACCTGCTAAGACACATTTAACTTTATTGGTAATACCTGAGATGGAGGAAGGTGTTAGTAAGTCAGTAGATTCAGTTAATAATACTTTTATATTCTTCAAGTTCATCAAGTCCATACCATTATGCTCCCAGCTCTCTTCTCTTTCTGAGGGGGCCCTTGTTGGTCATGCATAGTGTAAATTCCTTGATTGGAGTCCTATCTGATTGTTTCTGGTCATTCAAAATGAGGTTGAAATCCTCCATAGGTTCTAAATTTTATTTTGTTATTCCCATATTAATAATGGTTCCAGTTATATCTTGCTCTTTATTATAGAAAAAATATCTCAGTTTATATTTTTGAAAGAATTTCTCAAGATCCATGAAGACTTCAAATTGATAGTAGTGGTAGGGGCAAAACGTAAGACCTTCAGGAGCACAGATTTTTGATAATTTGTCAAAGCTATATTTGTGAAGTTTAATATTTGTAGGTCATTCTCTTTCTGTTCCTCAGGACTCATTGGCTATTTGGTTTATCTTCTCCCCCCTCTTTTTCCTCTTCTTGTTCTTCTCTTATATTTTATGAGGGTTTTTTTTTTGGTCTAAACAAACTTTTTTATTGGAGTTAGTTTTTGGGATTTGGTTATTGTTTTTATCAGGTGATGTTTCCCCTTTGCCTGCTCTTGCTCCTATCTCTTTTAAATCTCACTCTTGATCTTTCTCTGCTTCTTAAGTGCTTCCTACTCTAATTCAAAATGTGCCACTTCTCATAGTCCTCCTGATCCCCATTAAGTTTAGTGTGTTCCCTTTCAATTAGTTCTTTCTCATATTTTTCTAATTTCCTTTTTAAGTTGGCATCAAGGTCTTAAAATTCCTTGTCAGTTTAAAATGTTAAACTACCTTCATTGCATCCTTTATTTCTGGTACAACTGCTTCATATTTTTCTTCTTCTTCCTTAATAATAAGTTCAGTAAATTGTGTAGAACACTCACATGCTGCTTGTAGTCATGCTTCTTTATTACTGAAGTTGTTAATACCACAAGAGAGGATTACAGTCACCCACAGTCATCTAGGGGCTTGCTTTTTTTTTCTAAATATTGTTTTAAAGTACTGTATGATGTTACAGGTTATGTCAATTTCCTTATATAGCAATTTCTCTAATTTAGAGAATGTGACCTTAATATCTCCTGAAGTGGAACTATGTTGTTCCGCACCACATAGCTTCTGTTTTGCATGTTGTCTCTTGTTTGCTATACTCTCCATCCTCTCCCAGCTATACAGTATATCCCCAATCCTGATGGTGCTTCTGTGTCTTGCATATCAGTATAATGCTTGAATCCAGAAGAGATTGGAGAACAGCTGAAGGAAACTCTAGTAACTGCACTTAATGTCCCTTAGGCCTACAATGCCTCTGCTAGGTTCCCAAGGTCACTAGTCACAGTGTAAATTCTAAGTCACTAAGATCAAAGGCTTTGGGTCCTTGCAAGATACTTTGCATCAGACTTGCTATTTTTTTGTCCCAAAGTGCATCAACTGTGCAGCGGTAAGCACCTCCTGGGCGAGAACAGGATCACCACCAATAGTGAGGATAAGTAATGTGAATAACAGTGAAAGTAATTTACCAACACGGCAGATAAAGTTGGGCCTTGCTGGAATTCAGGTCTTGCTTCCATGATGGACTAGTTGGTTTGAGGCTCAGCTTAAGGGCTGGCTCACTGGAAGTCTTCCTGGCAAGAGCATTTAAACTAGCTTAAGAGTTTGGGTTTCTCAGTCAGGATGCATGCAGTGGACATGTCATGGCCTATGTTGTTGGTGAATGTGGAGGCATAAACAGGCCAGAGGAGGAGGAGGAGGAGGAGGAGGAGGTGGTGTCTTAATTGATGGAGGATGAATGGTCTGTATGGCTGGCAATGACATTTATGCTGGCTTAGAAGCCTGGGTTTTTCAGTCTGTATGCATGCAGTGGAGGTAGAACCAGAACACCCACCAACCACAAAAAAGCACACAAGACACACACTATATATGTGTCAAAATGTATAATTTTATTAGTGGCATAAAAACAAATGGCCAGAACAACTTGGCCGGAGCTATCTGTGGAACAGACTTACATTTCACCCAGCTCATTCCCTTTTAAGTTATCACCTTTTCTAATAATACATGTACCTGGGTCTTTTTTGGATTGTGATGCAAAGCTGTTTTATGCCATGAATTTACTTTCTCAATTGTATTTATGTAATGGTATGAAGTTTACATTTGCCCTTTTCAGACCCAAGCCAATTGTGAGATATCTGAATGTTAATTGTGTACTCACATTTGTTGCACTTTAGTATAGTGAGCACTTAAATTGTTGTTAATTGAATGTGCAATGCTAATTGGTGAATTTATGAGCTGATCAAGCAGGTTGTTTTAATCAATGTTGTATATAAGCACTGGGCAAAGGGTAAGACATTTACTCTGATGAAACCCAGCAGTGAGCTAGGTGAAACGTAAGTCTGTTCTGCAAATAGCTCTGGCCAGGCTGTTCTGACCATTTGTTTTTATGCCACTACATTTTGACACATATATGGTGTGTGTCTTGTGCACTTTTTTGTGGTCGGTGGGTGCTCTGGTTCTTCTTTTTTCATTGTCTCAGCTTTATATGAGCACCACCATTTATGTTCCTGGTGCCCATTTTCATAGACTTGTGCAGTGGAGGTGAAGGTGACCAATATTATTGTTGGCAGATTTGGCATTTAATGATGCAGTGTTCACTGATTTTTAAGTTTGTTTTAGGCATCACATGTTAAGGTATGGCATGACATGGTATGGTATGATATGGTATGGTATGGTATGGTATAGTAAAATTTTATTCATGTGGAATATGGACAGGGATAAAAACTCAATTGAGCTGAGGCTAATTTTTAATGCAGTCCCATTAGCATTCAGTAAAATGTTACACCATGGCAAATTTACATAATAAAAATAGGATGTCATGAGATGGTGGGGTCAGGTAATCAGAAGTATGTAGGGAACCACAGTACAACATGGGAAAAATATAAAGACAGGAAAACAAAACTGAATTATAAAGAAAAGCATTAAACTGATAAGTAGGAAAGTGTGGACAGGATACATTGTTTTTTTCTGCTTCCATCATCCTCATGAAGGAAGCTGTGCTTACAGTCTTCCAAACCAGAGTTGTCCCACATGGGAATTCTTATCCATCCATGCTTCACCTACCTTAGTAGAAGACAATTTGCCAGTGCTGACTTCCTGAGGCTCTTCATGACCATCTTCACCACTGCCGCCACCTTCAGGTGGTAGGAATGCCAATATGATTGTGTTGCATGAAATGTGCCCAGCATTCATTTTAATAAATGTTAGCATGACAACATTTCCAGGGGGAAAATCTGTTTGCCTGTCCCCATACTGGTCCTTGTTGAACTGGATGCCCACTCCATGCTGACAGTTGATGGTGGACAGTTCAGAGTATTTGATTGCTATTGAGGAAAGTGCTGGCCAGTCAGTGACCTTGCTATTCTAGTACATCAGGTGTTCTCTCCGATGGTAAGGTGCTAGGTGTACACTAAATATGCATCCACCCTGCATTGTTCTTAGCGCTTGGTGAAATTAGTAAATTCTGAGTTTGCCACATTTTCATTAAATTTTGTAGAATTTTCCATGATTGTTTCATTAGGCATAACTCAACCAGTCTTATAGCAAGAAATCTGACATCTGTCATGCTTACTGTTATACAGAGGCCCTAATAGGGTGCCACAGTGTATGACAATTGGATGAGGAGAGGGAAAGTTGCAGGGGTTCACAGTCTGGCAACTTATTATTCATGTGAAAATACCTGAAAATATTTATATGCTTACAACATACAGTAGTCACCTTTGAAGCTAGTTAATTGAACATTGATAAGCATACTTTCTTGGAAGAGTCTTAGAAACTGCTAAATAGAGGGTTAGCTGGTTTCAAAACATGTAAATTGCAGGAGTTAAAAATTTCACAATTCAATTATTTGTTAAATTATGTGACCATTTTCAAAATATTTGGATGTTTATAGCTCCACTGCTATTGCAGACATACACACAACATTTGGTATGCATACCAAAGTACGTATATCCTGGAATCTAATTAAGCTGGATAAACATAGTTTAGTACTATGACAGTGTTGGGTAAGACCCTGTCACATTTATTATGCAGACAGAGTTAACAACAAGGATCTATTCTGCCCTCATCTATTCTGTCACTTGTCTTTCTCTTGCCTGTCTGATTGAGCAATCACATTTGTCTTGTGGCACCTAGAAACTAATTTCCCCTGTTCTCTCCCTTCCTTCACTTGCTGTTTCCATTCTTTCTTTGTTCTCTTGCTTCTCTGTGGTTAAACAAATATATGTGAATGTTTATGTGAAACTAAGATCCCCTGATTTGTAAATATATATATATATATATATATGTGTGTGTGTATATATAGTTATACAGCTAACAGCTAATATTCTTCAGGTGAAGCTACCTCTGGCTGGAAGCTGCAAAACTGAACATAGGATTTGCAAGAAAGCGAGTTGCGCTCACAACAGAGGGAGGTGAACCTTACAATTGTCTTTGGTTTGTAGCAGATATTCTGATGGTGGAGGCTACTTCTAACTGAAAGGTGAAATAAGGAACTTAGAATTATCAAGAAAGACAGTCTTTCAAGCAACAGAGGGAGGTGGATCTAGCTTTACTTTTGTTCCAATTCTTAAGATTTTCAGTGCAGAAAGAGTTTAAACCCTGGACTAAGAATTTGTCATAAGTCCTGAAGTAAGTGCAGGTACAGGCTGTGTATTTGACCCAGACAGTGCCCTAGGAGGTGGAAACTGTTTTTTGTGTTTATCTGTGTGTGCCTTAAAAGGCCAGGCCAGACTGTCAGGAAGTGCTTACCTCATAGCTACTTATCAGCCAGTAGCTTTGGAAGATATATATATTTCTATATAACAAACCAATCACACACACACACACACAAAAAAAGTAGAAAAACATGTGGGGAGTAGTGCAATGTAATGGATGTGGGGCAGCAGTCTTCCGGGAGTCTTCTGGAGGCTGAGATGCTGCCCTATTTGCAGACAACTCTCTGCCCTGAGGGAGGAAGTTGCCCGTCTTCAGGCCACACTGGACAGTAGTAAGGGAACCTTCCCCAAGGCCACACTGGACAGTAGGAAGGGAACCTCCCCCATCCAGGGAGCACCAGAGCCACCACCACTACCTCAGAGGTTGCGAAGAAAGCACAGCAGTTGGACCACAGTGGGCTCAGGGAGGGTGAGGATGGTGGAACAGAGGTGCACCCAGTCAGTTGTTCCACTCCACAATCCATACACCATGCTGGGGGAGCATAGCTCCCCTATGGATGCACCCACAGAGGAGAATAAGGAGGCTGAGGACAACTGTCACAAGGGAGGCCCACAGAAAGGAGGCAGAGGACACCACAGGGAAAGGAAGCAGCTCCTGGTGGGGGACTCAACTATTAGGGGGATAGAACTGGGGGAGCAGGGAAAACTGAAGTAAGGTGCCTGCCTGGTGCCATGGCTTGGAGGGACAGGAAGTGCATCCTCAGGATCATGAGAACAGCTGCACAGGAGTCTGAGCTGGACATCATTGTCCACCTAGGGACAAATAACTTAGCTCATCATGAGATTAGAGCAGTGCAGGAGGACTTTTTAGAGTTGGGGAGGAGCCTAGGACAAGTAGCACACACAGTATCCTTCTCAGAGGTGCTGCCTGTCAATGGCATGGGTGAGGTGAGGGTACTTTGCACCATGCAGTTTAATGAATGGTTGAACAAAAGGTGTGGAGCACAGGGGTTTGGCTTCACTGGGGACTGGGGTTCCACCTGGAGGGACACCAGCCTATACTGGCAGGATGGTCTGCATCTGTCCAGGAAGGGAACAAGTCTTTTGAGCAATCAGTTTAAATGCTTCATTGGCAAGCTTTTAAACTAGTCAAGGGGGGAGGCACTGATAAGCAGCAGAAAAATCCCAGCCCCTCCCTACAAAACAGGGTACTAAATGAGAAAAAGACCAAGGTAGAAAGGTCAGTGGGGGATGCTGCAACAGAAGGTAAAGCCATCAAAAAATGGAGAGCAATGAGTACCAGTGCCCATAGTTTGGGTAACAAGCTTCCTGAATTAGTGGCCTTGATGGAAGAGGAACATCCGGATATTGTGGCAGTCACAGAAACATGGTACACACAAAACCATTACTGGGACGTAAACATACCAGGATACACTATCTACAGGAGGGACAGGGAGGTTAAAGAGGAGGAGGAGTAGCTCTTTACATAAGGGAAGGAATCAAAGCAACAAAACAAAAGGGTAAACAGGGAGGAGAAGAAGCACTGTGGGTAAATTTGGAGACAGGCAATGGCACCACAATCTGCACAGGGGTTGTATACAGACCCCTTTCTCAGGTGGAGGAAATGGACAAGGAAATGATAGAAAGTATACTTAGAATGGCAGAAAAAGGGGAAATATTGCTGATGGGTGAACTGAATATGCCAGATGTTAACTGGAGTGCAGTTGCAGCAGCCACTTCGAAGAGTGGGGTTATTCTAGATGCCCTAAAGGGGGCATGCCTTAGACAACTAGTATTGGAGCCCACTCAAGAGGGAGCAATCTTAGATCTGGTTCTCCCAAATGGAGATGGAGAGAGGATCACAGATGTAGAAGTGGGTAACCATCTGGGAACTAGCGACCATCGAACAGTATGGTTCACAGTAAAGACAGCAATAGAGTCAAGCCATACAAAGGCAAAACTACTGGACTTTAGGAGGGCTGACTTTGCTAAAATGGGTGAGTGCCTAAGGAATGCACTAGCAAATGGGCAGGAAAGAGGGGTGGAAGAACAATGGGGAATAATAAAAACTGCCATCACAGAGGTAACAAGCTTTTGTGTGATGCAAATAAACAAAACAAAACGATGTAAGAAACCACTATGGTTCTCAAAGGAAGTGGCAGTGAAGGTTCAAGAGAAAAAGAAAGCATTCAGGAAGTACAATGAATCACAGAAAGAGCAGGACAGAGAACTGTATCAGTTAAAGCAAAAGGAAGCTGGGAATGCAGTCAGAACAGCAAAGGCTCAAACTGAGGAAAAGATAGCCTACTCAGTTAAGAAGGGGGACAAAACCTTTTATAGGTACATCAGGGAGCGAAGGAAGACCAAGGGAGGGATAGTGAGGCTTAATAAAGGGAGGAGGGTGGGCAGAGGGTGACTGTGAAAAGGCAGAGATACTAAACAAATATTTTTGCTCAGTATTTACAAATGAAGAGGGGGAGGTACCTAAAACAAACAGTAGAAACACTCTGGATACAGAAGTTGATACCAGCCCATTTACAGAAGAAAGGGTTCTGAAAGAACTCTAAAACCGACAAAGCAATGGGGCCTGACGGGATTCATCCCAGAATTCTAAAAGAACTAAGGGTAGAACTAGTGACACCACTGACTACCCTCTTTAACAAATCATGGGAGGATGGGGTGGTACCCGAGGACTGGAGGAGGGCAGATGTGATTCCCCTTCACAAAAGTGGGAGCAATGCGGAAGCAGAAAACTACAGACCTGTTAGTTTAACCTCAGTGATAGGGAACATGATGGAATCATTTCTGAAGGAAAGAATAGTAGAGTATCTAGAGGCCAGAGGGGCACAGGACCCAAGGCAGTATGGATTCACAGTGGGAAGGTCATGTCAGATGAATCTGATAGATTTCTTTGACTGGGTAACCAAAGTAGTAGATCAGGGAAGGGCTGTGGACATGGCCTACCTAGACTTTAGCAAGGCATTTGACACAGTCCCACACAAAACATTAATATACAAGTTAGCCAGCCGTGAGTGGGTCCCAAGATGACAGCCTGGGTAAAGAATTGGCTGGAGAATAGGACACAGAGAGTAATAGTAAATGGAGTCCACTCTGAAGAAAGGCGGGTTACTAGTGGGGTACCTGCAGGGTTCTGTAGATAGACCAGTCCTCTCAATGTCTTTATAGTGACATTGCAGAGGGACTGAAGGAAAGTATGTCTCTTTGCAGATGACACAAAGATCTGCAACAGAGTTGATGCACAAGGTGGGGTGGAAAGGATGAGAAGGGACTTGGCAAGGTTAGAGGAATGGTCAAATGTATGGCAGCTTAGATTCAATGCTAAGAAGTGCAAGGTAATGCACCTGGGAAACAAAAACCCAGGGCAAGAGTACACACTGGAGGGTGAGATACTAACAACAACACAAATGGAAAGGGACCTGGGGGTAGTTATATCAGATGACCTAAAAGTGGGCAAGCAATGTGAAAGGGCAGTAAGGAGGGCTGAGGGGATACTGGGATGCATAGGGAGAGGCATCACCAGTAGAAAACAGGAAGTTATTATCCCTCTGTACAGACAGCTGGTGAGACCCCATCTGGAGTACTGTGTGCAGTTCTGGAGACCCAATCTCCGAAAGACATAGACAGGATGGAAGCTGTCCAGAGGAGGGCACTAAATGGTGAGGGTCTGCACTGGAAGACATATGAAGAGAGAGACTTAAGGAGCTTAATATGTATAGCCTCGAGGAAAGGAGGAGAGGGGGGACATGATAGAAACTTTCAAATACCTCAAGGGAATCAACAAAGTCCAAGAGGGTAGCATCGCTCAAAAAAGAGGTGTGCAAGAACAAGGGGTCACAATTTGAAGATAGAGAGGGCGGCTCAGAGGTAATTTATGGAAGTATTTTTCACAGAGAGGTTGTGGATGCATGGAATGGCCTTCCAGAGGAGGTTGTGGAGTCAAAAACATTGGTGGAATTCAAGCATGCATGGGACAGTCATAAGGCAATTCTAGGAGGTGGGGGTAGGAAGAAGTAGGTTGCTGGTTAACTAGAATCTGCAGCTTATCCATTAGGTAGGGAAATGGGCAGACTGGGTGGGCCAAGCAGTCCTTATCTGCCATCAAATTCTATGTTTCTATGTTTCTATATACTGTTGCACTATTTGCAGAAAGCTATTTGGATTTATCTGGAACACAGAGGGGTTAACCTTGAGGTACATTTTGATCTCCACAAGCTTGTTTGCAGAATTATCAGCAGTGAATTAGCCTCATACAGGATGTCTTAATTGGTTGCACCTGTAAAACAGAAGATGAACTACCTTCAGGCTGGATACAGGAAAGAAACTGACAAGGTTCTGGTATATTTTGTGAAAAACAGGAGATGCAGCTTACAAGATCAGGATGCGGAATTTAATTGCCAGGAAAGTACATCTTATAAAAATAAAACAATGCTTTGTTTAGGGGGGAGAGAGAGACAGAGAGACAGAGAGAGACAGAGAGACTGATATTTTAAATAGACTCTCAGATAAATTCATTCGCTTTGTTTGAACTGCCTGTATCAAGAGCTATCCTGCACAGTTTTATATTTTTTATTTTATTATTGTTAATAATAAAATGCTTCTTGCAAATATTTTAATTTCTCCTGGTCTACCTATACTTCCTGACTTATGCCTCTATGACAAGTAGGTTAAAATTTCTTGTAGGAATTTTTGAAATTACTAATTGGGAAAATTTGCTCAAAGATTCATGGACACATAATTAGTAATACTAGTAGATTTCCACTTGTGAAATTTAACTTTCACAAAGCATTTCTTACCTCTGAATCACCTTACCTACCCTAGCATCATGGTTCTGAGATGCCCTTCCAACACTCCTGTGACAGCGATGCCCACTATTCTCCATCATGGCTAAAGATATCCAGATACTTCTGTCACAGTTGCCTAGGTCACAACAAGTTGTAAGGTTTAGCGTCACTTGGTGCCACTGTTTTCAAATAGTAAAATGTATACTGTTATCTACTGGGTTGTTGAAGAGTCAGCAGGTGGCACTGTACAGAAACAATGCTGCACATCCATGTGTTTCCACAAGTCATTAAGTTAGTGAGGTTCAGTGATTAGCTTGTATATTGCAAGAAGACAGGCCAGTGCACAATGATGTTCATTAATATTCTTTGTGGTTTGTCACTCAAGGCAGTGACCTGGCACTTGGCACAACTATACTTTTACTATGGAGCCTCCTATGAATACTACCTTATAGCCTCTTTCCCCAGCCTTTAACTTCCTTTACAATGACAACTCAGGTGTACAATTGTGCAAACTGTATAGACATGGCTTCGACAAAAGTATCACAGAATTCCACAATTTTGCAAAAGCACATGCAATTCAACTTTAATCACTGATGTTATTTTGGAATCTTTGGAGGCTTATAACTTGGCCATCCTTTGGGCAAGAGATGACAGAGTTGAGAGGCACAGCTTTTTTCTGCATTGTTTTTCTCCAGGCCAGCAGCTTGCCTCTCAGAGATATACCATGTTCACAGGGATATACCCTGATCAGGCTGAGCCCAGCCATATTTCAGTTGACTAGGGGATTTTTCACCCACATCCCCCCCATCTCCCCTGGTGAGGGCGGTGCCTCTGTCTGCCTCACAAAGTTACAACTTCTCTGCAGCAAGAGCAAGAATGGCCCAGCTAAAGGGGTTGCTGTATTAGTGGAACCTACCACCAACCATCCCTGACCATAATGTACTGCTAAGCAGCAGCTGTCTAGGCCATGGCCAGCCTCCTGACATTACTTCCTGGGCTTGCTTTCAATACCATGTTGTTAGCATGAAAGCATGATGCTCTGCTGCTGGGCCACTGGGTGATCCCAAGCTTAATACTTAGAATTAATAAACCCAACACAATTGGTGATATTCAGGTCTCTAGTTTTACTGTTTTAGACTGAGATTTTGCAGTTTATATAATTGTGAAATTAAATCTTTAAATTTCTGAAAGTTTAAAGTTTTATAACTCAGTCCCCTTTCAAGGTAGAAATCTTAAAAATTGTACATTTCTATAGGGACTGTAGAAAAGGCATCATACCAGATTTGGTGCATGATGGAGAAATATTTTTAAAACTAGATGGAAATAACAACTGTGGTGAAATTTCATGAAATTTTCAATGAAATTGTGCAGAAGCGAAATCAGAATTATGCCAAAATTTCAGCTTTGGAAGATAAATGTTGCCCAGCCCTGGTTGTGCTGCCTGTGATCTTGTTGCCTCATCAGCCTCCTCCTCTTCCTTTTCCTCCATGTCTTCAGTTCCCATGTAGTACAAAATATCCCAAAGTTGATTTGTACTGTTATCATGCATGTTTTATCAGCACTTCATCGTGCGAGGTGGTAGCAATACCTGGTCTCTGTTCAGTTTCATGTTGTGCCTACTTAACTGTGACTTTAACATCTGTGTTGCATGTACCCATCTTATTAGAAGATTGTTTAAATTTTGGACCTGATCACACCTACCTTCAAGTGACGTCAGACCCCATTTATAATGTAAGTCTGGCATAGTGGCAATCCCAGAATCTGCAGACAGCAGAATGCCATAAATATTGGTATTGCAATCCAAGATATGGAGCGTGTGTTCCATTAAGGTACAGCTTCCCATGTCACCAGCTGCATCCAGCACCTGCTGTTCATTCAACAACATCTGCATCAGCGCCCATAGAAGTGGGATGCCCTGACTGATACATATGTCCCCATAACTGCCTGTGTTACATGTTTGAGTGGCCTTAGAATCACGATAAGGCTATCCATTAGTCACTACTGGTCTGTTGTCAGAGATATGTATACTCTGGCACTGTCATGGCTTGTACTGTATGTAGCAGCAGATATTCAGAGATGGCTTTGTACTGCTCGTACACATGCTCAAGCATGTACAGTGTTGAGTTCCATCTGGTGAAAACTTCCAACTTCATATAGTCCTGAGGCAGTGTGTTCTGCATTAGCAGGTACCTTAGATGATCACCAGTCTTCCTGGAATGAGCAACATGAGCACAGATTCAATGGGCTGCAGTCAGCATGGACCTGATATCAGGATGTGCTAGAAATTACTGCACAGTGAGATGTAAATGATGTTCCAGGCATGGCCCCCCCAAGAAATCTACCATCACTGATGCACTTCACTACATTCAAGCCATTATCACTAAATAAATGGAAATGAAACCTGCTTTCAGTGAACGGGGATTCAGTCACACATCAGTCTCAGGCAGGAGCAATTCTAGCATTTTCTGACCCATGTGTGATCCAGTTACACTTTTCATTGTCAGTGTAGCATGATGGTGAATACCAGGAGTGTTGCTACCCCCACAACTGGGCTTAGTAAAATGTTTCCCTTGGCTTTAGTAAAATACTACTCCAGGTACATGTGCCCATTGTTCTGTTTTGCACAGATTGTAGCCACAAGCTGCTTGGCCCCTGGTCCACATATTCATACTGAGATGTATGCATGGTGATGCTGAAAACAGCAGGGCATGGAATATTGTGCATGACACCATCCTATAAAGTTCAGGAATGGTGCATGGGGAGAAGTAAGTTCTTGAGGGAATCTGCCATTTAGGACAGTCGTGCTCTGTCAACTTTCTAAATCCTTCATTCTCCACAAAAGAGAATGGCAACAGATCAATTGCCTGCATTTCAGCTGTTGTTACATTTATTTCATGTGCAGTAGCATGATTGGGTGGGTATTTGGCATGATGCTCAAAAACACTAAGCAGCATATGTTGGACCTTTCTGGGTGTTGGGTTACAAAACAGGTGGACTCCATATGGCAGTATGGCAGGTGTGGTGGTATTTGACTCCTGGGGATTCATATGTGCTGATCAAATAAAATTGATGATTTGGGATGTTTTCTGCATTGTGGTTGCTGTGGTTTGATGCCTCTTGGTGCTGGTACTAAACCCACCAATGCTGCTATGATCACTACTAGGCAGTCCTACAGACTGCTCCTCATCTCTGTAATAATGCTCCTTAGTTAATCCCTCCTTCCACCAGGACTATCTCCCTGCCAGTTCTGGCTACTGTGGCAAATACAGATGATAAGGGAGAGAGAATCCATGCATCAGCTTCCTTTTGGTGCTGAGTCTAACTTAACAGGTGCCTGTACTTTAGATGTGTGTTGGCCACCAGTGCCTAGGTGGCTGCTCTTTGCTCCCTTAATAACTTGCATGTGACACAGATGACAGACAGTAACTGTTTTATCATCTGGGTCAAGCATGTAAAAATCCCAAACTAGGGATTTTGCAACCCTTTGATTTTACATGGTGGTGGAAGTGGGACAGGGGAGGAGTGGAAATGAGTGTTTTTTGAAGTTTTCTAATACTGAATCAACAACACTGTTGTCGCTGTTCAGCATAGCAAGATCCCCGATGTCAACAGGCAAAATTCGCCTGTCAGACATTAATGTGTTTTCTTTCCGGGGGTGGCGCACCTCCCGAACCCCTCATGTGGGGTGCTGCACCCCTGCACCCCTTTTTAAAATAACTAACTCTGAGTCAGAGTTGTCTGGGGGGGATGAAAGTCAGTGAAAGGGTGAAATTTCACTTTCTGGTCCCTCACAGTGACAATCTCGAATCCTGCCGAGATTGTCACTGTGAGGGATTTTGTGGTCATTGTTTCACCGTATGGTCAGCATACTATTTTTTGGGATGATGTATGCACTTTGACACCGGGTGACTTATGTGGTGTAATAGACTTAACACTGGTAAGAGGAACAACTGCTGTGGTACTGGAGGGACTTCGGCAGTCATATGACATCCTAGTGTGTAAAGACCCAAATGTTCAGCAGTGTCACTCTTCCTCTTTTTCTTTCCTGGTTCCCATGGGGGATCCAAATCATCATTCCCACTACTCCTGATATCCTTCTACTCCTGAGCTCTGTTCTTTTCCTCTTCACTTTCTCCAAGCTCTCTCTCCCTCTCATCATCATCTTTAGTATGCAACACATTTTTCAATTTAGTAATTTCTGTCTGCGAAATAGTCAGATCTCTCTCTCTCTCTCTCCTCAGGCTCTGACTCATGGTCAAACTCAACACTCTCATTTGGGAATGGAATACTATCATCAGGATCTGGCTCAGCACCATCACCACAACCAGGAGTCACAGGGATACCAATAACCTCTTATTTAATAATGCCTGTGGCAGAGAGTTTGCTACCTCTTGGACTGCTCCTCTTGTTGCCACTTCCCCCAATGCACGCATAGTCCCCTGGCAAGTTGGTATCAACACTGCACAAAAAGACGACTTCACTCATAGATGAAATTATTTTTATTTATCATTTATGTATTTCATAAAATGTAATACCTGAAGTCTTGGGTGCACTTCCTCTGCACCTTGAAACCATCACCTCATCAACATTGCCACCAGCCCTACCAGGAGTGGCACCTGCTGATGGCTGGCCAGTTGAGTCTCCTGCTCTTCTATCTCTTTATTTTTGACCAGTTTCTACTGAGATAAGAGAGTATGATTCTATGAACAAGATGACATAAGGAATGATTATTAATTCTGATGCTGAAAGCTAAGCAAACATAGAAAATAAATCCCCCTTTTTTAAAGTCCCTTTCCTGCTGGGGAAAGCTAGGAATGTTCATCACATGGCATATGTGTCAGGCAGGTAGGAAGCTGTAAAGATTCACCATCAAGTGGCTATGGCCACAGTTTTTTTGTGTACATACCTGGTTGACTGTGGACACTGGCCATCACATGTGCTGCTGTGAGTAAGCAGACAGCTGTTGGGAGAAAAACAGAAAAAATGAAAGGGCATGCAACCAAGCATCAGCAATTTCACACATTGTCAGCCACCAGTAGGCAGATGGATGGGGCACCATCTTACTGGTGGGTGGGACTCAGGAGCACCCATATAACACAGAGCTAGGTGCATACACTGTTGACACCAGTTGAACCACAGCTTACTAGACTACATACAATACACCAGCCAGCACTGTCTCACTACAAGGTAAAAAAGGTTGAGGATTCTGAACACTCTAAGCTGAAAGTCCTTGATTTCAGGAGGGCAGACTTCACATAGATGAAGACCTGCCTGAAGGACAACCTTAGCCACATATCAGAGGGGAGCACTGAAGAGTGTTGGACTAGGTGGATGCAATAACCCTGGTCACTTTGCAGTGTGTCCATCAGGTTAGTACGAATAAAAAGAGAAAGAACCTGCTATGATATTCCAAGGAGGTGGCAATGATAGTGAGAGAAAAGCATTAAAGCCTTCAGAAAGTACAATGAGTCAGAGAAGGAGGCTGACAAAACAGAGTATAAAGAAATACTGAAAGAGGCAGGGAAAGTGATAAGAAGTGCAAAGGCTCAGACAGAGGAAAGGATGGCTCAGGGAATGAAGAAGGGTGACAAAACCTTCCACAGGTACATACATGAAAAAAGGAAGACCAGGAAGGAATTGTTACAATTACAAAAAAGGATTGGCATCCCATGGAGCAAGACAGAGAGATGGCAGAGGCACTCAATGAGTACTTCTTCTCAGTCTTCACACATGAAGCAGATGGGATGGTAGCAGACCGACAACAGGTAAAAAGGATTTTTCAGTTGCAGGAATAGACATGAGTCTCTTCACAGATGAAAGGGTCCTAGAGGAACTCTACAAGTTAAAGGTGGAGAAAGCAATGGGGCCAGATGGAATACACCCAAGAATACTGAAAAAACTTGGGAGTGAACTAGCTTGCCCCACTAACGATGCTCTTCAACAGATCATTGATGATTAGGAAGGTTCCTGAGAACTGGAAGAGGGCAACAGAAGTGCTGCTGTATAACAGCGAGAGCAAGGAAGAGCCAGGATACTACCGACCATTTAGTCTCACTTCAGTAATGGGAAAACTGATAGAGTCCCTGCTGAAGGAAAAAATAGCTTTTTTGGAGGAAAGTGATCAGCTCAACAGAAAGCAACACAGTTTCATGGCAGGGAGGTCATGCCAGACAAATCTGGTAGACTTCTTTGATTGGGTCACCAGAGCAGTGGATCAGGGTGGGGCCATGGATGTGGTTTACCTGGACTTCAGTAAGGCATTTGAATCAGTTCTGCACAGGTGACTGGTCAGTAAACTAGAGAACATGGGAGTTGGGCATACATTAACAGTCTGAGTTAGAAACTGGTTGAATAGGAGAACACAGAGGGTATTAGTGAATGGCACATTTTCAAAGGAGGGTAGGGTGACTAGCAGGGTGCCACAGGGCTCAGTTCTTGGGCCAATCTTCTTCAACATATTCATCAGCAACATTGCTGATGGACTGAAGGGGAAAGTGTGCCTGTTTGTGGATGACACCAAAATTGGCAACAGGGTTGACACACTAGAGGGGCAACAAAGCATGGAATCTGATCTCTGAAAGCTGGAGGAGTGTTTGAGGATCTGGCAATTGAAATTCAATCAAATAAAAAAATGCAAAGTCATGCACCTGGAAAAATTTAATCCAAGGAAAGTGTACTCAATGGGAGGAGAGCAGCTGGTTGCTACACTGCACAAGCGACCTGGCGGTGATCATCTCAGATGACCTAAAGATCAGCAAGCAATGTGAGAAGGCAGCACTAAAGGCTAGTGGCATCCTAGGATGCATAGGAAGAGGCACCACAAACAGGAGTCATGAAGTGATCATGCCTCTGTATTGGTCCCCAGTAAGGCCCCACCTGGAGTACTGCATCCAGTTCTGGAGGCCACACTTCAAGATGGACATAGATATGCTGGAGATGGTACAGAGAAGAGCAATAAAAATGGTGCAGGGCTTGCATCAGAAACCGTATGAGGCAAGACTCTGTGAATTCAAATTATACTCCCTAGAGCAGTGCAGGAATCAGGGGGCTATGATAGAGACATTTAAATACCTAAAGGGCAAAAACAAGGTACAGGTGCAGAACCTCCTTCAGGTAAAAGACTAAAACAGAACAAGAGGGCATGACCTTCGCCTTAAGTGTGATAGGTTCAGGAGCAATATAAGGAAGTTTTTCTTCATAGAGTGCGTGGTCAACCCATGGAATAGCCTGCCGGGGGGGGTGTGTGGGAATTCAAGTGGGCATTGAACAGACATTATATGATACTCAAGCAGGCAGCTAAGTCAGGGGGTGGTAGGAAACCATGGGCAGACTTGATGAATCACACAGTACCATCTGCCGACAACTTCTATGTTTCTGTTACCTCACAATCACTAGTGCATCACTGTGTGTTTATTTCTGCTTTAGTTTTCACTCTGGTACAGCCAGCTGGCCTCCATCTGGATTACAGTTACCAGCCCAGTCACTCACCATCCCTGGAACTTACCTGAACACTCACAACATGCCCCTTGTGGTGGAGTCGGGGGGGACACGCCTTACACTGGCCACAAGCAGGATCCAGTTTTGCCCAGTCAGGGGTGCCAGACCTGTGGTAGGGCCATCTGTCATCTTACTGCAGCAGTATTTTTCCTCTGTTCTTTTTGTTCCCAAATTCTGAGCCTATCATCTGCCAAGACACCCCCATTCTGCTAGGAGTCAGATGCACTGCTTAAGGTGCAACCCACCCACCCAGGAAAGGACAGCAGTCCTTTGGACACTTAGTCATCTGCCCCCAGCTGATCCCCACTGAATTGAGATCACTCCTGAACCTGGATCACTGTCATGGCAAGCAGTAGTGCTACTGCTGTGCTACTGGGCTGGCCTGTAATAAAGTTTCTTTTTTTCTATTTAGTTCTGTGGCTACCCATTTGCCACCTAAACCTGACCCTTAGGCTTCCTGGAGTCCCAAACCCTAACTGCCACACCACTACTGTCTCTCCAGGTGAGGTCCATGCAGGAAGAAGTCTGAATGCTATGGTTCCCTGTCATTTTTGGCAATCAAACCCATTTCTTTTTCTGCCACATTTTTCTTAACCCTTCCCAGGCTGATGATGTGCCATGGTGTGGGTGTGCACCATAAAGATGCTGCACAGACTCAGTGCCTGCCCTCAGACAATCAGGAGGCAGTCACTGCTATGCCAACCAGCCTCTGCTAGGTGGTAACTGAAGTGACTTATGCTGCACCCATTCCATGAAGAAGGAGAGCTGTTTCTGGATGATCAATCTTCCATCCCCCATTGACCCTCGAACAACTCTGGTCTGTTGCTAAACCTGGTCATCAGTGTGACAGAAAGTGATGTGCCCAGTGCTTCAACCCTCTGCATCACTGGTCTAGCTCCTATAATAAAGTTTCTTACAATATTTTCCAAGCTATACCCCATTCCCATGAACACCATTCTCTGTTACTGCTCACCCAGAACAATCCTGTGTGTCTTGTGGTGGTCATTATCTCTTGGCACTGTTCAGTGCTACCCATTCACAATCACCACACTCACTCTAGAAATCTTGCAAGTTTGCAACTAGTCTCAGTCTCTCTAAAATGATGTACTAGAAATTGCACCACTAAAAGGGATTATCCTAAATTGGGTGGTAATCTCAGCTGGGTCAGATTTTGCAGCTGTACAAGAAACCCTTTTCAGCATCCCTTCCAGTACTTGTTGATGAGGGGGTGATATTTCATGAAGAGAGAAAGACTATGTTTAGACATAAAACTTTTTTTTAAAACTATGTGAAACTGTAAACATAAGACTATTTAAAAATAATGTTTTGTTTCATTTTGGTTAATGTTCATTGGACCATTTTACACTGCATAATAATGCACTACAGGGCTGGGTAATCATGTGATTTAGTCTCAACTTGTGCAGCTAAAGTTACTTTGACTTCCACCATGAGTCATGGGTAATAAATCCAAAATACTTCAATAAAACATATCCTATTATGCTTATTGTTTAACTGATGAACTAAAGAAATACATTAGGTAGCACTCACCAGTAACAGTTCTCCTCTGGGGTTTCTCAACCAGTGTTTTGAATTTCTGAGGTATTCAGTCATATGCCCCTTTAGGCATTGGCTATCATCCCATCAATGCTTCAGTTGCTCGTGGATCCATTATGTTCTCCCCACCCCCACACTACTTACTGCCAGTGCAATGTTGCTCCAAATTTCTCATGCTCAAATAATGCCAGCTTCTTTGCACCAAAAATATCACCTGCATGCTTGGTGGCTTTCTCAAAAGATACTGCTCTCCTTTTGCAGAAATGGTTTGCAGGACCCTTATGGTCTAGGCCCGAGGCATGCGTGTCTCCTTTCATAACCAATTTTTTGCAATGCTACCTGCCTCACAGTTTCAGGCACTCTATCACTAAACATAGTGTGAAAACTATAAACTAAACCACATATACATACTAAAACCATGTAACTGAATCCCCTGGTGATACACTGAGCAGATTATAAGTACCGACCATCCTACCCCTCTGTAGAATTACATTTTGGTGGTTTTGATTGCATAATTCAAATGTGCTCTCCCAGTGATTTGTGGAACAGAAAGCTGTAGAAGTTTATCTGTGAGTCACAATCTGCAGATAACCTCAGAAACATCCATGCATTTTTGCCCATGGGTTTACAATTCTGGCCATCAAAATATCTTTATAGACCCCAGGTAGCTGTTATAGTGCAATTAGGAAATCAAGTGGGTGCATTTCTAAATAATTTCAATTACTTGATTCAATGGAAATTGCATGCAATGCTCATAGAACACCTATTTGCAGAATTAATAGATAACAGAGTGAAGGATGTTCCACCAATTTGCTACTTCAAATTTTGATTGCATTTGAAATGCCTTGGAATGAACTGGTAAATGTCAAAATCCATGTATCTGATGGAATGCCCATTCTGGCTGAATTTTGCACAGTCCTACTTCAAAGATGTTTCCCATCCATTCTCTATACTCTTTCAGTTTCTGCAGTATTCGTAGCCATTGGGATTGCAACCACTAGTCCCACTGGAACTCCAGTTGGGACAATCATGCAGGGAGATTAGAGCTGTGTGGAATGCAACATTCCATCATTGGAATTGCTGTGTGTAACAAGGAATAAAGAAGTTTGTCCCCATATTGCAGCCTAACCTCATTTTGGTCTGAAATATCATGTGTCTGTGTAACAAATGTTGGCCTATATAATTAGATTATATAAAGCTTGTGAAGCCACAAGACAAACTGAGCCACAAGTTGCAATATTAAAGTGCCTTTTGACATTTGTGCTGACCATGTAAGTAATAGCAAACATTTGGCCTATGTGACTGTAAGCAGGAACACAGGGTAAAGTCCAAGTTCCCATTTTAACTAGTCTGTAGTGCTTGTCCTTATATGGACAGGCCAAAGTGCCTGTTAGTGCAGTTTTGAGTTGGAAACATATCTCTTCCTCCTGGACTTTGGTAACTGGTAGTAACAGCTGTTGCTAGCCATATATGGTAATGAAATGTACACTATCTGTATTTGTGCTGACCAAGGATGAGATCCTACACATTCCAAAAGAGTATTACCTTATAAGTTGATGTTTGTGCTTGTTTTAAACCAATCATAGAAAAACATAAGAAATGATGATGCTGTCTTTCACTATATAAGCAAGCCAGCATACACTGTTATTTTGAAGAATGTACCACTTGTAATCTCTCTGTGATTATTGTTATAATCATTAAATTCTTCCGCCATCAGTCTCGTCTCCATTTGTCTCCTTTCTAAGTATCTGGAATTGATAGTTTCCTAACTGTAATTTTTTCTCAACACTACAATTGGTGCCTTAAGACTCGGATCGCTGGTGCTGCATGTGAGGAGGCCACCTAACTGCTGGTCGGTTAGCTTGCGAGCCTCATAGAAGGGTGACGATGCTCGGAGACATGGTGCTGCTGGATCAAAGCGAGAGAAGAATGTACACACAGGTGGTCACAGCCACTTGACAATCAGGTGATTTATGCTTCTCAATTTATTTAAATAAAAAGTAATGCTTAACTCTGTAGGAAACTCATGGGGCAGAGTAGGTAGGTGAAGGTACTGGGACGTGCAAGCCGGACTTCACAAGGGAGCTGTAAGATGTAGCCAAATGGACCGGGGCACCAGTGCACAGATGAGCCTGGCTGTGGAGGCTAAGCAGGCAAGAAGATAAAAAAAAAGGAGTATGGAAACAATAATAGGCCATTTTCTAGGAAAACACCTAAAGGGGGAAGTATACGAACCAGTGCCTGATGATCAACAGACACAACTGTATTTTACTCAGCAAGTGTCCCTCCGTACTGAGGGAGTAAAAAATGAAAAAGAAATCTTTGCAAATGCATTGCAAGGGCTGTGCCAGTATAATCAGACTATTGTGTGTCGGTGAAATAAAGAAGCAGCTCAGTTGAGGGATGAAAGGGATCAAAATGCTAAGTTGCAACAACAACTAGAAGAATTAACATCAAAGTATAAAGATAGCATCCCAATAGATCAACACCAAGAGTTAGAGCAGCAGTGTATTAATTTTAGGGAACAGCTAATAAAAGCACAAGGGGATCTGTGTCTGTTAAATAGGGATCATGCCCTCCTACAAATTAAGTTAGACCAACAGTCACAAGAGCATGCTAGTGAGACTAGGCGACTGTATACAGAACTACAGGGAGCAATGGAGAAGATCCAAGAGTTAAGTAATATAGGAGGAGGGGTGGTACAGGTTAAAGGGGCACCCATGCAAACACGGAGAATGACGGCCACTGGCGGACCTATGTCTGCCGCCACAAGGTATCAACAAAAACAATATCCTTTAGAGCTGCAAAACAAGTGTGCCAAACACAGATTAAAAGGGGAATATGCCAAAAAAATGGGAAATAAGGAAGAAGCGGCAAGGCATACAAAACAGGAAGACAGCTATGACAAGAAATATGCAAAGGTAAGGGACACCTTGAGGGAAGATGATGAGGCACATCAGGCTATGGGCAGGGAAAGTGATGGGGAGGAATCCATTACCTCCCCTTCGGGACTTAAGAAGGAGGAATGGTTAGAGAGAGAAGAAAAGCAAGAGATGGAGAGGGATGGACAGGGATGGAAGGAAGTGGGAGGCAAGTTAGTAAAAATAAGAAAGGTAGTATGAGAGCCCCCGCAACCACCAACCACTGCTGAGAAGGGGGATAAAAGCCCTATAGTCAAGGATTTGACTATAGAGGAAATGACCAATCTGGGCCAAATGATAGGTCCAATTGATCACAAAACCAACCTACCTGAATTGCAGCAGAAATTAAAGCAGTTAACAACTACCCTGCACTTAACCAACCAAGATGGATGTAGGTTGGTTATGTTTAAATTGTCCCCCGGCCTAGCAGAAGCTATGCCTGAGGAGGTCAAGGGGACACACGAGGGGGCAATGAAAAACACAAACTCATGGGCTGATTATAACGAAGTAGTCGAAGCTATTAGGAAGGTGAGAGGGGAATCAGCAAAACAAGAAGTTGATTGGGCAGAATACTGCAGACGAAACCACAAGTGGGGGAGGGGCCACGGGTCTTTATCCCACAGCTCTTTGAAGTTTATCAAAGGTACAGAGGGCAAGATTGCCACTCCGAAGACGATTCCGGGATCTATGGATCAGGGTGTATGATCTGGATCCCACATTATGAACAGTTGTTAAATTGGCCCCAACCCAGGAGAAACGCATAACCCTCCTAGAAACCTATCTCAATGAAAAACATCGAAAGGCGGAAGTTGCCGCCGTGACATGGACAAATGAAGGACCACAAAAAGAAACCAGAACGTGCTTTAATTGTAAAAGCCTGGGCATGTAATGAGTGATTGCTGGGCAAGGGGAGGTAAGGAGAGGACAGGGACCTCGGCAAATGGGAAGAGTCCGGGGGCAAAAAAGGCAAGATGCAAGGGATAAACCAGGTCAAGGGGGTGATAGTGCACAGGATTTGCTGGATCGGTTAAAAACAATATTGGATGCAATAGAACAAAAAAAAACAACTGCCCCGCCCCAAGAATTTGATGATGACATCATCAGGCGGCTGGTGGCGATCAGACGGTTGGCTGAAGAATAGGGATGCGGAGGCCCCAGGGCCCCTGACTCACGATGGGTATGTACGCTAACATTTGATAACCAGGGGCGACTGACCGTGACACTTAAAGTGAGAAAAAAATGGGTGATGGCTTTAGTTGATACTGGGGCAGCCGTCTCACTTACTACTATGCACATACCACTGGATCCAGAAAAACCTCCCTTACAAATAGAGGGCTGCACAGGACACACAGCACAAGGGTACGTGACTCACCCACAAATAGTTGCTCTAGGAACCAAGGTAGTTGGGGAGGGAAGATTCATAGTAATGGAGGGGAGCCTCACAGAGCAAAATATAATAGGAAGTGACTTTTAAAGAAACACCGCCTAATTATCGATTTAGTCAACAAGTGCTTGAGGCAAGTAACAGTTAAGGGGTATAGTACTACAACAGTACCTGAGAGTTATATCTGGGCCTCAGTTAAATCCAATAAAGCATAGTAGCAGAAATCAATATGTTAAAGGTTAAAGGTTTCTCTCAAGTTTTTGTTGCTGGTGTTTCCTCCGAAGCAAAGGGAGTAGCAATCATGATTAAAAAAAGCATACCTTTTATTCTGGAGAAAGTTACTCAAGATCCTGGGGGCAGATATATTTTTGTGCAGGGCTCCCTTTATAACTCCGCTATAATCCTAGGTTCTGTCTATGGCCCGGTTGGGGGAGATGCTGGTTTTTTAATGCAATTAATAGATAAACTGAGTGCGTATTTGCCAACTCCCCTTATTCTGGGAGGGGATTGGAATATAGCCCCATCGCAAGAATTAGACAAAACCTGTAGGCCTCTGAAGCCTCCATCCCCAGTGCAATTGGCGTTGCCTGACTTAGGCAACATGCTAGGATTGGTGGATCCTTGGAGGACTCTGCATCCTTTCAATAAGAGCTACACCTTCTTTTCCCCACTTCATAACTCTTGGTCCAGGTTGGATTATTTTTTAGTAAGCACCTCCCTTATGGCTAACATAACCCTGGTAGGTATTGAGCCTATTGTAATCTCTGACCATGCTTTAGTATAGCTTCGATTCAACCCCTCCTCTCTGGCACAGCGCGACACAATATGGAAGCTCAATACTCAGGTTTAAAGGATGAGCACCTCACGCCCAGATTAAATCCCTTATTAAAGAATACCTGGACATTAACCAGGGTTCAGTGGCCAGGTATGACATCCTATGGTGCTCTCTAAAATGCTTTTAAGGAGAATTCATTAAAATCTCTGCTAGGAGGAAAAAACTCAGGACTCAAAAATTTCTTCTCTTATCTGGTCAGATTAAGGCGGCAGAAGACTTCCTTGCCTCTTCTAGGTCCCTAAAGAGTTTGGAGCAGCTATATAAACTTAAAAATGAATATGAGGGGCTGGTCGGAGAAAAAACTGAATTTGTGTTGTTGAGATCCAAAGCTAAATACTTAGACCAAGGGGAGAAGCCGAGTAGGCTTTTGGCCCTAAAACTTAAGGAAGTAGAAAACTCAAGGTTGGTCCCAGCTTTAGAGGCACAAGATGGCTCTATCAAGACAGGGCCCAGGGACATTGTGGAGGTTTTCAGATTATTTTACCAAAATCTTTACGGTGCTAGACCAGTCCCTCCTTCCTTGCCCACAATTGAGGCCTTCTTTAAACCAATTTCACCACCTTGCTCTCCGAGACCAAGCAGCTTCTCTACTCCCCTATCCCTGAAAGAGATTGAGGAAGCCATTCATAACCTTCTGTCAGACAAAGCCCTCGGTCCTGATGGTTTACCCTCCAATTTTTATAAGGCCTTTGCAAGGAATTAGCTCCAACTCTTTTGAATTTTATAACTGTCTTCTCCTCTGACTCACTGGACCCAACCTTGTCAGAAGCCATTATAATCCTGATTCCCAAAACAGATAAACCCTCTCTGGATCCAACTAACTATAGACCCATTTCACTGCTCAATTTGTGATATCAAAATCCTGTCTAAAATTCTGGCTTCAATGACAAGGAAGTATGGCAATCACTTTTGAGCAGGGAACAAGTAGGATTCGTGCAAGGCAAGTCGGCTGCCGATCATATGAGAGTCCTTTCATATGTCTTCCAAGCAGCCCAGGCCTCTCAAGCTCCCATGGCACTGGTGGCTTTAGATGCCGAGAAGGCATTTGATCGTGTCAATTGGGATTTCTTGTGGAGTGCTTTGGCTAAGTTTGGTTTCCCGGAGAAATTCATCCAATGGATAAAGGTTCTATATAAAGATCCCTCGGCAAAAATCTACTGTAATGGGGTTTTCTTATCCTGCATTCGGTTATTTTCAGGCACCCGTCAGGGCTGCCCCCTCTCGCCATACCTTTTCAACCTTTATTTGGAGCCCCTGTTGCTTAATCTTAAGGCAGCTCCTGGATCCAAGGCTGTGCCATCTTTCAACAAATCTCCACAATATCCGTCTTTGCAGATGATATACTACTACAGTTAACTAATCCGCAGACTTCTTACGGTAGTCCTAAATATAATAGAGCAATTTGGTGCTGTATCCAATTACAAACTGAATCTGGCCAAGTCTGAGAATTTTCCTCTCAATTCGCATACATCCCAATCCAGTATGTCTCATTTTGGTATGAAATGGGCCTCATCCCATCTTAAATATCTCGTTTTTATTTGGCCTGTGACCCAAATTTGGTTAGGAAATTAAACCTGGACGACCTAGTGGACAAAATTTACTCTGACCTGCAAAGATGGGACAAGCTTCCACTATCAGTAGGGGCCCGAATCAGCATTATTAAAATGAATATTCTGCCTCGTCTTTTTTATCCCCTGAATCTTTGGATATTTGGTTACCCAAAACCTTTTTCAAGAGAGTACATTCAATCCTGACTTGTTTTATCTGGAATCACAAATCTCCCAGACGAGCCTTTTATAAACTCTGTCTACCCAAAGATATGGGGGGCCTCCGTCTCCCTAATTTTGAATATTACTACTGGGCTAGCCATCTAGTTAAAGCCAGCAAGTGGCTTGGGGGAAAGGACGAAACATCCTCACCTTTATGGTTAAGTTTAGATCTTGATCTTATCAAGCAATGCAACATAGATCCCTCTAGTCTGTTTTACTGTCATTTTTCAACTTTGCCCCGCTGTATTCAAGACTCGGCAGTGGGCATTTCAGTGAGGGTGCTGAACCAATTTTATGCCACTGCCAAAATCCGACACGTTAAGGACCCTGGGCAACCACTGATTTCCTACCCTAATATTAAAATGGGGACCAAATTGTTATCTCTGAAGTGGCTGCCCCAAATTCAGGGACTCTCAGTGGAAGATTTATTTGTGCAAGGGGGTCCTGGGTTAATAGATGACCTTTTATTAGTCCTAAGTATCCCCCCCGAATGATTTTCAAGGTATATCAATTAAAACACCTTGTCAATAAGGAATTTGGAAACATTGTACCGTGTTGTTATATCGCCCTTCTTAGGGTGATTAAAGAATACGCAGCCAAGCCTCATGGTGTATCTAAAATATATTTACATCTTATGAAGGTTAATTTTCTGGATCCCTTAGCTGGTTCCAAATCTTGGCCTCCACTCCTCTTAGACCCTTCTTTCACATGGAGCCAGGTTTGGAGAGATTTGCACACATATAATACTCTTGATAAGAATAGGCTTATTCAATATTTTATTGTTAATAATATGTATATTACGCCCATTAAAAAATCGAAATTTGACCATTCCAGCTCCCCTAATTGTCTCAGATGTGGTGAGGATCTGGGTAGTGCCCCTCATATTTTCTGGTACTGTTCCAAGGTAGCCCCATTATGGAGGGCTATTCAGGACAACTTAGACCCCATTCTAGGCCTGCAAGACCTCTTTACATTAGAGATTTGTATTCTGGGCATCTATTCAGGTATCAACGTCAGAGAGAGATGATACCATATGGCTCTTATCTCAATGGCGTTAAAGATTAGTGCTGCGTCACTGGTCAGATAATTTAGAACTCTCGTACATGGACTGGGTAGAAGAAATGTCTTTGTGTTTTAAAGTTGAGAAGCTGATTGCCAGCTCCAGATTTTCACCCTTGGTCTTCCAGAAAAAGTGGGGTAAACTTTATGCCCTATACCTACACTGATTTATAGGTCCAGGTCCATTTTGATCTATTTGAACCCTGACGGTATTCCCCTTTGTGGACTCCCTGATGCACCCTCTTTCTACCCATGAATCAATTGTCAGTGGAGCTGCGTTTTCCTCTGGGTTTAAAGGACAGGTTGTTATCTCACTTTCTTTTCTAGATTCGACAACTTCCCTTTCCCTCACTTATGAATCTTCTCTGTATCTCTTTCCTCCTCAGTGGTGACACCTTCTTGGGGGGGAGGAGAGGGGTTTTAGTTTGTCCCATGTTTATTATTCTATGTTTTGTTGCTGGAAATTGTTACAGTGTTGTATCATACCTGAACTTACCAGCTTGACCTTATTGTTATTGTTATTGAAATTAAATGAAAAGAGAATTTCAAAAAAAAAAAAATCCAATAAAGCATATAATCGGCCCGAGGTAAGCCAAACAGAGTTACAACAAATAATAGACAAATACCCCAGTGTCTGGGCAGTGTCTGCCACTGAGTGTGGGATGGTCAGTGACACAGAGATAGCAGTAGAAGGCCCCGACCCTTGACATACTAAACAGTACCCCATCCCACAGGAGGCAGTAACAGGAATAGAGCCAGTAATTAATGATTTATTGTCCCAAGGGGTATTGCGACCCATTTGCTCAACAGCAAATAGCCCTATTTGGCCCGTTAAAAAACCCAACGGTAAGTATCGACTAACTATAGATTACAGAAAATTAAATAAAGTAACCCCTCAAGTTAGCCCTATTATAAGTACTGCAACTGAAATGTTTAACAAACTTTAACCTACAAGTAAAGTTTTTTCGGTCCTCGACCTGGCAAATGGATTTTGGTCCCTGCCACTCAGACGACAAGACCAGTATAAGTTTGCTTTTACTTTTAAAGATCAACAATACACCTTTACTCGTTTGCCCCAGGGGTTCCACTCCTCCCCAACGTTATTCCATCACTATGTGCAACAAGTACTTCAAGAGGAGGGGTTGGAACATGAGGTAATCCAATACATGGATGATTTGTTGTTGCAAAGCAGAAATATGGCGGAGCACACCCAATTATTAGACCGAGTGCTTAAAGGCCTAGCTAAAAGAGGTCTTAAAATCAATCCAGAGAAGGTACAAATTGCTAGACCAGAAGTGACATTTTTAGGAACCATAGTGTCAGAGAAGGGTAGGCATGTTGACCTGCCAGGGCTACCCTTATACAAAGTTACCTTTACCAACGTAATCAGAATAGGCTTAGGAAACTGTTAGGAATGACCAATTTTGCAGAGATTATATTGAAGGGTATTCTGAGATCACTAAGACGTTGTATGCATTACTCCGAGACAACCCACAAAAAGAGGACAAGCTAATATGGGAAGGGGAAGAGTTGCAGTGTTTTAAAAAATTAAAGCAAGCGTTAATGCAAGCTCCAGCTTTAGCCATCCCAGATCATGCAAAGCCATTTATAATACAAGCTGTGGCAACAGATGACACCATAATAGCAGTACTATTACAAAATCGTTGGGATAATTTGGTCCTGATAACATACTTAAATTGACAGTTGTCTAAAGTGGAACAAGGTTTTAGCCAGTGTGAAAAAACATTATTGGCAATAGCATGGGCAGTACAAGCCTGCGAAGAAATAGTTGGGTTTAGTCCTATAATTATCCAAACAACTCACACGCCCATTAAATTGTTAGTGGAAGGAAATGCTAAGGGAGTCATCCATAGCAGGCAGGCTAAGTGGCTGCTAGCACTACAGGATAAACAAGTTACAGTACAAAAACTCAATAAGCCCCACATGATGCAGTACTTGGATTATCAAGGAGAACCCCACGATTGTGGGGAACTCATGCAACAGGAGGCATATTTGTCCGCCTTTGTAGAGAGACATGGAGATGATAAAGGTCACACAATGTTGTGTGTTGATGGATCGTGATACTGGGAAAAAGGAAATGCCTATACTGGGGCAGCTGTGTATTTTAATACTGGGGATGATGATGAAATGAGGCACCTAGATCAGCAGCGGTTGCTCATTAAATTGTCACCAGGAGATTCATCTCAATATGCAGAATTGGTAGCCATATATGAGGCAATAAAGGCAGTCCCATATGGGTGCATCATAATTTGTACTGACTCACAGTTTGCTATAGGCTTGCTAACCACATGGTTGCCCATATGGGCGAGAAGGGATATGAAAACAGCTATAGGGGAGCACATGCGACATAGACAGCTTTTAAAGGCAATTTTAAAGGAAGGGGAGAAGCTCCCAAGGAGAATAGCTTTAGTTAAAGTAAAAGCTCACACTAACAGTAAGTACGGAACCTTCGAGGAATGGGGAAATGAGAAAGCAGGCAAATGGGCTAAAAGCATTGCCAAGGAAGGGGACCCCTGGAAGGGCATCAGACCACAGGACAGGCAAGGCTCAAGTAGTGTTAGTGAGGTTAAAAGGGTGGATACTCTGCCTAACTTACAGGAGCTCCAAAAACAGGATCAGTGGATACAAGAGAAAATAAAACAAGTGCAAAAGGATCCAAAGGTCCATGGGGCCTTTACAATAATAGATAATGTTTTATATCAAAGGGGGAAGACAAAATCCCAAAGTGGGTAGTGCCCGACTCTTTACAAAAGGACATTGTACTAGAAAACCATCAGTGGGGGGGACACCCAGGACAAGATAAAACCTGCCAAATTATCAAAGGTAAATATTACTGGCCTGTCATATCTAAAACTGTCCGATGAGTATTACAGACATGCTTAATATGCCTCCAGCCAGACCGCAAGCGAGAAAAATACCCCCTACAGCGATTACCCTTAGCAGAAGGACCTTGGGATGCATTACAAATTGAATACGTTGGTCCGTTGCCCACCACAAAGGTGGGATATAAGTATATGCTGGTAGTGATAGATATGTTCTCAAAATGGGTAGAGGCATTTCCAGTTAAGAGTGCCAATGCTACAACAACAGCTCGAATTTTATATACACAAGTTTGTGCTAGGTGGGGATTTCCTAATATCATAGAATCTGACAGAGGAACTCATTTTGTAAATCAAGTGATGCAGGAAATGTGTAAGATAATGGGAGTTCAGCAGTGACTACATTTGCCATATAGGCTTCAGGCCTCAGGGATGGTGGAAAGACTAAATCGGACCTTGAAAAATGCCCTTAAAAAGGCAGTGTTGGATGAAGGAAAGGACTGGGTTACACACCTCCCGGGGATTTTGATGGCCATTAGAGGGACAGTCCAAGCTAGTACGGGATTAACCCCTTACGAACTGATGACAGGAAGGAAAATGAGGTTGGTTCACCCACAGGATGTACCCCCACCAGGCTTGGCTACCCAAGATAAGGTCAAACATGAGCAGTTTTTAAAGGCAATACAGTATCAACTAGACAAATATTTAAGCTTTGCAGCCAGGAACATGGCTGTAGCACATGAGCAAAATAAGCAAGATAGACAGCCGGTAGCAGGATGGGGGCTGCCTATATAGGAGGGAGATGTAGTTATGGTGCAAAATTGGGAACAGAAAAATCCTTGGAAGGATGCTAATTGGTTAGGACCATACCAAGTGTGCAAACAGTTAGGTGAGAGTACGGTATATGTGGTTAAAGTAAGTGGCAAGAAAGAGGCTGGAGGAAGGAAACAAGAATTCTGGGTACATGTTGATCAGTGTAAAAAAGTGTCAAATAAAGCTGGTTGAAAATTAAAATACTGCACTTGATGTTTACAGCCATGAAGACACAAGGCATCATTATCATTGGCCTGATGGCAGCCATAAGATTTTCTGCAATCCTCAGCCTATACATCAATGTGGAACAGACTAATGTCAAGTGTGAGTATGAACAGTCCATTACTTTGTTAGTCAGTTGGAACTGGGACCCTGTTGATACAAACACCTACATGATGCGGGCATGGAAAGCCACCTGGACCAAAAATAACCATACTTTTATATCTACAAATTGATGTGTGGACATATTTAATAGCTGGTCTAGCTGTGCCTGAAAGCTTAAGACTGGATCACAGCAAAGCTACATGGATTGAGAACGAAGGAATGGGTCTCTTGTTATAAACAAAGCTACACCAAAGGACAATGGTGTTTATGTGTTAACTGTATCCTACTGTCTTTGGGGTGATAATAGTGTTTGTAAATATGCTAGTGTAAACAACTCATTATGTTTTGCAGTCTCAGATGCCATATACTTAACTGTAACACCAACCAAATGCCCAAATGTGACAACAGGGCCAGAGAGTGGACTTACATCAACACCTATTGATCAAATGCTTGTAAATAATGTAAAGTACAGTACAGTGCATATAAATCTAGATTTCTCTGGCTGGAATATAAATGTTAACAGTAGTAGTGCAGAAACTGGTGTGTCAAAGTTTTATGCCACCATGTTAATTGACATGTTAAGTGCCTTCCATGCCAAAACAGGGAGTATGATGGCTCCTCTTATTAGTAAAGAAAGGGTTAGTAATACTAGAAAGAAATGAGATTTGTGGGGAGACCTGGCTGGACTTTTTGGATCAGGAATAAGCATATGGAATAGTGCAGACCTTGAGGCCGTTAAGGGGTACCAAGACCAGTTTAATACTAACACAGGAGAAAGGGTCTTGCTACCACTTACATTAGGCCAGCAAGGTTTGGCAATGGAAGAGTGGTTATCTGTGTATAATATACATGAGGTGGGCTGCCTGTTTAAAGAGGTAGAGCACAAGATTAATGAAGTTGTAGTTGAACATAATGAAGAAGTTTTTAATAATACCATAAATAAAGCTATAGTGTGTAGTGCTTATGGATCTTATGTTTTAACTCAAGTTAGCCAATTGCTACAGGAAATTACTAATAGTCAATTGCCTAATCAAATTTCTGACACACAGCTAAAATTGTGGTATTGTCCAGATTGCCTTAATGTTAATGATAGTAAGTGTATAACTTTTTGTATTAAAGCTCGAGCCCCACCCATGTAGTGGATTCACAAGGTAACCAAAGAATATGTTAAACCACAAGTGTTTAGACCCAACAGTATGCTTAGTTGCACCAGGAGGGTGTCCCTCGTGGTAAGACTACCTCAAGTTAAGTATAACAAGGAGGTGTACTGCCAAATAGTAAAAGTACACTCTGTAAGGTATTTACAAGGCCAGTATTATGCATATCGAGTCTCGCCCCCAGAGATCCTAGTACGTAGCAATGATGGGTCCTGGGTAGCACTAAACTTACATTGCTGTGAGGAAATAAATAATCAATGGATATGCCAGTATGACGTCATGTCACAAAGGCAACCCATCTGTGGGGAAATTCCCATGGGTCAAGCTGAAAACAATACTGCGTGGTGCCCTATCCAGTTAAAACGATGGTATACACCACAAGTAGTTGTAACCTATAATGGTACTAACCAATACTGTGTTGTTACAAATATACCCATCTTAACCTATAAAGGGCAGACGTGTACCATTCACAACCCAAACTTTTGTATTATTCCCAAACATAACATATATATTGGTGACAAGGTGTTGCACCCTATTACCAACCTGGAGGATAAAAGTTATAATGTGACATTTGATACCCCACACCAGGCATATGATATTAACAATTATACAACGGCAAAGAAAAATCTCGGACTGTGATTGGTCAGTGTGGGACTGAACCCGTGGTGTTATCCTGGCATAACACCACGGATCTAGTACCACCACACTTATGACTGCATTAAATGTAAAAAAAATCACTCCTCAGACCCCAGCTGTGCCTCCAATAAGATGTAGCACTGCCCGCTGACAACGAAAGTTCCCCACCCACCATCAGCACACTCAGGCGCCAGCTATAGATCACAAAGAAAACTACTCGTTTTCCCTCGCAGTCATTTTCTATTTCTCACCCGGTACCAAACAACTGTACCAGGACAATCGGAAACACAATGCAGCTCGGTATAACTAAGCAACGTGAGGCGGACTACTCATCACCGCGTGAGTTTCAAAGTGGAAAAAAAACGTTAAACGTAGGAGCGGGATGGACAACAGACTTCTGCGGCTTCGAATTAGGAATAATAACTATCGAAATAGCACTTACTATGCTTTCTTCTTAGCAACCTCTACACATAATCCACTTATGCCCAGTATTTCCTCCTTGTTTCAGGCAAGAAAAATACCAAGCGTCCCGACTACTGTCCTGTCCGAGAAACTGGAAACAGCCTGCTGCCCCACTCCCACTCCATATAAAAATTCATTTTAAGCATCAGTGCTGTTTTTCATACTAAGTGTATTTCAATACTTTTATTCATAATTCGAAGCTGCAGAAGTCTGTTGTCCATCCCGCTCCTACGTTTAATTTTTTTTTTTTCCACTTTGAAACTCACACGGTCATGAGTAGTCCTGCTTCCGATTCTCCCGGTACAGTTGTTTGGTACTGGGCAAGAAATACAAAATAACTGCGAGGTAAAAGGAGTACTTTTCTTTCTGATTTATACCTGGCACGCTCCTACGTTTAACATTTTTTTTTCGATTGTCCCGGTACAGTTGTTTGGTACCGGGCGAGAAATACTATTTTTTCTGATTTATACCTGGTGCCTTAGTGTACTGATGGCAGGCAGGGAACATTCGTTGTCAGCGGGCAGTGCTACATCTTATTGGAGGGACAGCTAACAGGCACTATTTTTTGTATAAGTGTACCTACCCTGTCAATAAATAACATAAAAATGCAGCTTAAGTAAAGGTTTTAACAATTTTTCTCACTTTTGTTTTACAATGAGCCATTGTATAATAGGAATAATGCACCCCAGGGTGTGTGTCGTGCTGAGATAACACCATGCCTAGGGCATTGGACGCACTCGGCCTATGGCCTCATGCCCAACCACCCTAGACATGGCATTATCCCAGCATGACACACACCCTGTCATGCAATATTCCTTTAGTATGCGCCATCATTTGGAGCTGTGATACCTCCCCTGTCACTTAATGTGCAGTCACTTTTAAATCGAAAAGATACTCATTTGATACAAATCCAAAATACTGCCCATAAGGCACAGGCAATTGTAAATGAATTGCTCAGTGATAGTGATAAGGAGCACTTGATTTATAGCTATGCAGGGGGGCCCTTAGGAGTCCTGTCTTTTAAGCTTTAGTTGTGTTGCAAGTGGTCTTAGTGTTCTTGGTAATTATAGGCCTGTGTCGCTTAAGGCTTACTATTCATAAAGTACGTAGTGATTGTACATGCTCCGAGGAGCTGCATTGTTGCACAAATAATAATTAGGCAATATAGGGCCAAGGGGGGCTTGTAACAAGGGATAAAGAACTTTGTCCCCATATCGCAGCCTAACCTCATTTTGGTCTGAAATATCATGTGTCTGTGTAACAAATGTTGGCCTATATAATTGGATCATATAAAGCTTGTGAAGCCACAAGACAAACTAAGCCACAAGTTGCAATATTAAAGTGCCTTTTGACATTTGTGCTGACCATGTAAGTAATAGCAAACTTTTGGCCTATGTGACTGCAAGCAGGAACACAGGGTAAAGTCCAAGTTCCCCTTTTGACTAGTCTGTAGTGCTTGTCCTTATATGGACAGGCCAAAGTGCTTATTAGTGCAGTTTTGAGTTGGAAACTTATCTCTTCCTCCTGGACTTTGGTAACTGGTAGTAACAGCTGTTGCTTGCCATATATGGTAATGAAATGTACACTATCTGTATTTGTGCTGACCAAGGATGAGATCCTACACATATCAAAAGAGTATTACTTTATAAGTTGATGTTTGTGCTTGTTTTAAACCAATCATAGAAAACCATAGGAAATGAGGATGCTGTCTTTCACTATATAAGCAAGCCAGCACACACTGTTATTTTGAAGAATGTACCACTTGTAATCTCTCGCTGTGATTATTGTTATAATCATTAAATTCTTCCGCCATCAGTCTCATCTCCGTTTGTCTCCTTTCTAAGTATCTGGAATTTATAATTTACTAACTGTAATTGTTTCTCAATGCTACACTGTGGAATAGCAATTCCACTTCTGAAATGCTTTGCAGAATTTCTTTTTAAATTCTGTAGAATTTTGAAAAGCATTTCTGTGCAAACTGTGGAATCATTTTCTGCAGATCATGTAAACCACAGAATAATTTTCTGTGGATTGTGGAAAAAGAATCCATGGTTTATATCAGTGTAAGTAAAATATTTCTAATGATGCCAGTGCTGCTTGGTGTCCCTTCAGTTTAGTGGTGACTGCCCAAATGTGATTATCTGCTTTATGTGAACTGCAGATTATTATTCCACAAAAAAACATTTTGCATGCAGAATGTTGAAATTCCACAAATGATGGAAATCAGTGGAATTTTCTAAAGTTCCATGGAATTTAATTCCATTACAAATTCAACATTCTGCACAGCCCTAAGGGAGATGTGTCTGTCAAGTTCTATGGCACATCTCTAGAGACCTGTGTTTTTCTTAAATAAGAAATAATGAGAAATAACAAGAAATTCAAGGTATAAAAATAAATAACAAATTTAACATATAAAAGAAGAAAATAAAAACAAACACATGAATAAAGTAAAAAAATTACTTTTTTGGGGGGGGAGGCAATAACTAAATTAATGCTTCTGGCAGTTATTGTTTAGGCTCCATTGTTACCACAGAGACGGTCCACAAAGGAAGCGAGAGTGGAATTGCTTCATTCACAAAACCTTTCAAGATAATAACAGTGCAAGAATTCATGAGGAGGGGTCCCAAAAAACCCATGTTCAAAAAATTTGGGGCCAAAATTTCCAAAAATGCCTGCAATATGCAGCAAAGTTGAAAACACCCTATTTATTCCATTATACAGCTTACCGGCTTTCTTCAGTTCGCGGTCAGCTTTGAAGAGTGAGGACGTGTTCCCGGTCCACTGAAGATCATCGTGCCAGAGTCCAGAGGTAAGTATGGGGTGAGGGGGTGTGGGAGGTGGGGTGAACAGAGGGTGGGTGCGGGTGGGGGGCAGGGAGACTATGAGGGACTGTTTTCATTTTACAGGTAAAAAATTAGACATCATGGCACCCCCAAAGTCAGCAGTTTGGGTGCCACTGTGCCGCCACGCTTATAATGTCAGTGAGCACATCCAGGAAAGGTCTGCTACATCTGATAAGCTTTGCTCGGATTGCAGTGGACCTTTTCTTAGATGTGCTCACCACATTATGTATGCATGGTGTGGTTCCGTCATGCAGGTTGATTGGGGAATGAAGGACACACCTACTGATGTGTGTGTCCTGCATTCACCCAACAGTGACCACACCTCCAGAGCTGCACTACCCCAAGATGTTGACTGAGCAAGCATGCCAACGTAAAAATTGTAAAAAGAAAGAGAAATGTGTCAGCTCCTGATTTGCCTCCACCTGTCACAGTACTGAATGGGGCTGACACACATGATGCCCCTGGCTCCCCCAGCAGCTCACCTCTGCTGACATATAGCTCTACACTGTGACTCCTATAAAAACATTTAAACACACAAAAAATATACAACAGTAACATTGTATTCCTCTAGCCACATAAATGTGTGCGTGGTGAGGGTGTCTCCTCATTATTCTACCCAGCAACACAGAACAATTTTTTGTGGCACAATACATTCAATAAAATGTATTTAAAAATTGACCCCTAACTCCTTTTTTATGGAAAGTAAAGGGGGACACTGTATAATCATTCTTTAGTAGGAGTCCCAGCCTCTGTGGAAGAACTTGCATTTTAGATTTTTAGGAGATTCTGAGGCTTTTCTCATAACTGTTTCAGAACTTTGAGTAGACCTTCTGAGGAGCAGCTCAACATGGCTCCCTCACCATCACCATCCCATTCTTGGGGCCTTCTAATGCCATTCACACATTCTAGCAGGTCCTTTTTCCATGTACATGAGTTGAGAAAATATTCATTGCATGCAGTCAAGTTGAGGACACCACTGAATTTTTACTTTTTTTTTTTTACAGGTGGGAGGAAGACTAGTAGTCTGTATATTGAGCTTGTCCCGGGGCCAAAAGTTAGAGGTCACAAGCAGTACAAATGAATTATAAAGTCACATTTGCTAGTAATTATAACAAGTGCATGATAATTCAGCAATAATGAAATCATGGTAGGAAATTTTGAAAGACAGCCATGGTATCCAGCTCAGGAAGGAGTCTGACAGCTTCGAGGGAAATGTGCATGATACTTAGTGTGCCACTTATTTAGGGCCCACTGTAGGATTTGTGGTGAGAACTATATATGTTGAGTACAAAGAACTGGCTATACATTAATAGTCTTTGACTATACTGTTAAATAAACGTACTCACCTATAGAAAAGGCTCCCAAATATTTACCTGTGAAAATTTCCACTGATGTCAACAGGCAGAGTAGTCATCAATTCAAATTTCAGATAATTTTCTCCCAACTCTAATGCACACTCTAAGTCCCTTGCAGCATTGCAAGGTCAAATATTGTCTTTTCTGCTTTAAATATGCGGAGTAGAAACATAGAAATAAAATAAAATCTTCTGAAAGGATTACATTTTTTCTTCAGAGTTGACATGAAAGCTAGAAACATGCATTTGGTTCTCTTTGATGGAATACCACTAGTACTAGCATAAGGTCAGGCAATTGTTAATCAGCTAAAAAAAACAAGGGATGGAAGATACTCCTGCTGGCTCATGGAGGGGAGTGTGCTTAAATGCAAGAAGCCTGGGAAACAAGATATGTGATCTTGAGGTGCTGATGGCAGAAACCAATTGGATCTGGTGGCCATCACAGAAAGGTGAGCCTCAGTGAATAATGACTGGGACCTATTGGTCCTGGGCAACTCACTACACAGGATGGAGAGGAAGGGAGTAAGGGGGAAGGGTGACAGTCTATATCCAGGAAGGGATTAAAGCCACTTTGTATGACATTATCAAAAGAGAAGGTGCAGAATCCCTGTAGGTACAGTTCAGTGCTGCATCAGGTAAGAAGGTCTATTTCGGGGTGGTATACAGACCACGGGGACAGATAGAGGTGAAGGACAGGGACAGGGAACTATTAGAAGAAATTAGAGACATGACGCAAAAGGCAGAGACAGTGGTGGTGGGTGATCTAAGCATGCCTGATGTTGACTGGGATATTCCAGTCACTAAAATCTTGAGAAGTCAAGCTGTGCTGGAGGCCTTACAGGACTGCCTGCTGATCCAAATGGTTAACATTCCAACTAGGCAGGAAGCCACCCTGGATGTGGTCCTTATAAACTCAAAGGTGGTTGGGGCTGTTAGGATTGGGGAACCACTAGCCAATGGCAACCAGAGCTTTGTCTGGTTCGGGTTATCCCTTGGAGATGTAAAATTTCAATCTCAGATGCAAGTCTTACATTTTAAAGGAGCTAACTATGAAAGGATAAAACAATTAGTCAGGGACAAACTGACCAGGGTTCAGTAAAAGTCTGAGGTAGAAGACATACTGTATGGGAGCTGATTAAGCAATCCATCTTGGAGGCTATGAAGCTTTGCATTAGGTCAGTAAAGAAAAGAAACAGTCACAAAAGGCCCATATGGTTCACCACCCAAAGAGGCAATCAGAATCAAGAGAGAAACTTTCTACAGGTAGAAAAGAGATAAGAGGGAGAGTGACTAGGAAGACTACATTCTGAAGAATAAGGAAGCAAAAATGATGGTAAAGCAAGCAATGGAGGCAGACAAGCTTTGGATTGATACAGGGTTAAAATTGGAAACAAGCACCATTTTTGTTACATTCAAGAAAAAAGAAAGAAAAGGAAGGGGAAATCTGGGCTAGTAGAGGGTATCCCATGATAATGGCACTAGCATATGGGCGATCGTCAAAACAGTGACCCATATGAGGGCTCTATTATCATGAGCAACCTCCTGGGATAGCTGCAACTGCAAGGAAAGGGATAGGCAAGCAGTAAAGGGTTTATAGCAAGAGGAAGGAGAGGGATAGGGAAGAGGGTTATTACCCTCCAGTGTGCCTGCTCCACTGAGCCAACCATGTGATGTGGTGGATAGGGAGGCTGGCACCAATAGAGTGTGTCCTGGGTTTGGTGCTGGGTGCCGAAAAAATTTTGCTTGGTCCTGTGTTAGCGTGACTTAAATTTTGTTTCAACCGGGCTATGCCCCCTCCCTGACATGCACCCCTCTGGAGTTGAGAATATATAATTAGGGGGTTCTGGGGAACAAAGCCCCCCACTGGGGAGCACAGGGGTCGCAGCCCCCCTGCACACATAGATACTGTACTGTGTGTGCCCAGTCACCTTTAAGTGCATATTGCCAAATTGCTTTTTGGCAATAATGCACTCACCGTAATACATTCAGTGATTGCTATTATCACATAGAACACTAGTAGAGGATGACAGAATTATTGAGGAGGACAGGCAGAAGGCTACTGTACTAAACAGCTTATTCTGCTTGGTATTCATTAAGGAGAATACTGAACTGATGCTTGAAAGTGGCCTCAAAGTTGCCGATAAGGGAATCCCACAAATGGAAGCAGTGATAGTTATTAGTAGCAAGGTCAGGGAGATGCTAGTGCACCTGAAGGCAAATAAAGCACCAGGGCCTGATGGGCTACACTCAAGAGTACTAAGAGAAATTGCCAAGGAGCTGACTGACCCCTTGGCATATCTGTTTAATCAATTACTACAGAAGGGAGATGAACTGGGTGACTGGAGAAGAGCAGATGTGGTTCCACTCCACAAAAGAGGGAGCAGGGTGGAAGCTGACAATTACTGACTACTTAGCCTCACATCTATCGTAGAGAAAATGATGGAGACTCTAATCAAGCAGGACCTTGTTGAGTACCCGAAAGGGAATGGTCTTCAGAGTGGCAGACAGCATGGATTCGTGGCAGGTAGACCATGCAAGATAAACCTCATTAAATGTTTCGACTGGGTAACTAAGGAACTGGATAGGGTCCGTCCAGTGGATCTCCTCGACTTCGATTTTAGCAAGGTCTTTGACTTGGTGCCACACAATCATCTGATAAAAAAGTTGGAGGACCTAGGCACTGCTAAAAGCATTGTTAGGTGGGTGGGAAGTTGGCTCAAGGATAGAAAACAGAGTGGTAGTCAATGGGGTGAGATCTGCTGAAGAAGAGGTCACAAGTGGAGTTCCACAAGGATCGGTCTGAGGCCTGGTCATATTCAACATGTTCATTAGCAACATCAGCATGGGTATCTAGTTCAAGCTTGTCCTCTTCGGGGAGGGCATGAAACTCGGCAGAAGGGTTTATAGTGCAGAAGCAGTTAAGAACCTATGAAAAGACCTCAATAGACTAGGAAGATGGTCTAATGTCTGGCAGCAGAAGTTTAATGCAAACAAATACAAGGTGATTAATCTATGGAAAGGAAACCCAAAGACAGAATACTGGCTCAACAGGGTCTGGCTCAGTACCTCACAGGAAGAAAGGGCTTGCGGTCATCATATGTGACACGCTCAAGCAAACAAGCCAAGGCAACAAAATATATAGCCAGGCAAATAGAATGCTGGGGTACAAAGGAAGGGGATTTGACAACAGGAGAAAATAAGTGGTCCTCCCCCTCTATAGGTCCCTGTTGAGACTACACCTGGAGTATTGTGTCCAGTTTTGGAGCCTTCACCTAAAGAAGGACAGAGATAGGCTGGAGGCTGTACAGAGAAGGGTGACAAAGATGGTACAGGGACTCCATGGACTCTCATATGAGGAGTTGGTAAAGTCACTACATGTACACACTGGCGACAAGGAGGGAGAGAGGGGATATGATTCAGATGTTCAAATTCATTAGAGGTATAAATACAGTGCCCTACACTGAACTATTCAACAGGGCTGACAGCTCTACTACTAGAGGACACAAGTGGAAGTTGAGGAGAGGGAGCTTCAGGAGGGATCTAAGTAAACACTACTTTACCAAAAGAGTAGTGGAACCATGGAATAGACTGCCAGACAAGGTTGTGAGAGCTAAGGCTGTGACAACATTCAAGCTTGGGTGGGACAGAGCATGAGAAAGATCTGTAACAGGCTGGACAAATACCATAAGGGCTGCTAGGCCCGAGACCAGTATAAGGTCTCGGAAACCTCTGAGCAGACTAGATGGTCCATTGGTCTCCTTCTGCCAACATTTGCTATGTTTTTATGTTTCTGATGCAACAGGAGATGTAATATCAAGTGTTGAGGACCACCATTTGGGTGAGTTACATGTGTTTGAAATACTGTAGAAGCAACCACACTTCCATATATTTAAATACACCACATTTTTTCATGTCACAACTGATAAAACCTTTAATACGGAAGTCTCTTCCTGCCCTATGATTATAGACTTGTTTTGTAGTGAGAATTGGAAGCACTGACCAACCATGAACATGTATCAGTATAGTGTTACTATATCATCCTGACTCCAAACTTTCATAATAAAAGAGATTCTAGACCTTGTAGTGGAAATTTTAGCCATTTTTAAAGGAATTACCTTCAGAAGGCTAACATTTGAATTGTTAGGGCTAGAAACTTATTTTTTAAAACTAAATGGAGTTAAGTCAATATAGTTATGCCACTTAGTTACACTGTAAATGTATAGATACACAGAAATACACATACATATTGTAAAATTATTTTTTTACATCTGCAAGGGCAGAGCTATGCTGATGTATTGCTATGACATGGGAGACTGAAGGGACAGTGGAAGCACATGACTTGATATCTCCACTTCCACATTGGTGCAGTCAGTGCCATTCTATTGGTTCCCCACCGCCTCTCTCCTTCTCAGGCACACTCTTTTCTAGCTGTCCATCAAATCAGGTTCAACAGGTTACCAGGGAGTACAGGAACCTGCTGTGCCCAAATGGCAGCCGTGTGCTCAGTGTGCATGCACGATTATCACAGAGAGTACAGGAGCCAACCATACCCAAGATGGCCACCATGAGCTCAGTTCACATGTGCGAGTATCGCAGCAGTGTGTATGTGAGAGTCCCATCCTCTCAGTTGCCTGGCGTTAGCCACGGAAGAAGCTCCAAGGAAACTGTACAGGGTGAAATATCATGGATCAAATTACTGGCCCAGAGGCATGCAGGGCTACCAGGGGCTAACAATAAGGGCAGAGCAAAGGTAGGCATTATGTCAGGATCACCATTTTGATTCTATTGTTTGACTTGGGCTGCCCCCATTTTGGCCCCATACCATACTATGTGGCTTGTGCTTCTGCTTCCATTGTTTGAGTTTCTCTCTCTGTTGAGATGAATTTTATCTCCCTGAGCACATCATTATTGTAGCTTCTTTTTGTCTGGCAGCTAACCCTGGAACTGCTAGCAGGGGTTCCAGGGCACTGCCTCACTGGCTGGAAAAACACTGAGAGTCCTGCTAGTGGGGGGTCTCTTTCCATCAATATGAGCACTCCATGTTACTGCTATGTGAGGGGCCACAGTGGTGCAGAAGCACACCAGAGAGTATTTTAGCTGCCTAATGTCCCTTTAAAGTAGTACAGCAGCTGTGTTGGCTCTAACCAAAATCTGTTAATACAGTGATAATGTAAAAGTGTATTTGCATCATATTAATATATTTAGAGTGTGTCAAAATAGTGTAACTATACTGACCTGGCTCCAAGCTTTCAATTAAAAGCCAATAATTTTCCACTCCTTACAGTTCAAAAGTTAGCTTTTTTAAAGAAATTACCTCTGAAAAGGCTGAACATTTGAACTGTTAAGTATAAAAATGTATTTTTTTTAAAAGCCCAAAGTCAGGTCAATATAGCTACACTATGCTGACACACTTTCAATGTATCAGTATTCAGAAAATGCACTTTTACATACTTACTTATTTATTAAATCACAATTTACTATATATATGTGTATGTCTGTTTATCGATGCATTGAAAGCACACTGACATAGAAACATAGAAGGTGATGGCAGATAAGGACTGTGTAGCCCATCTAGTCTGCCCCTTTTCCCTACCTAATGCATGCATGGTACAGTTACTTCAACATGGCTCTAAGCTTTCATTAAACAAAAAGTTTCTAGCCCTAACAGTTCAAATGTTAGTCATTTTTAAAGATATTAGCGGTAACATTTGATCCATTAGAGCTAGTTTTGCTAATTTTTTAATTTTTTTTATTTCTTTTTCTCCCACCTACATCCCTACCGGAGCGGCCCGTTCTGGAGTCGCCAATGTAACCCATCCCTGCCACCATCTTACCTGCTGCTCGGGTCCCTCCACCCTGCTATGGATTGCCCCCCGGGTGGGGCGGGACACCACTGTACCTTAGCATCTTGTCAGGTCCCTGAGACAGCGGCAGACAGTGGCATATCAGGATTGGGCTCTGCACTCCATCCACCTATCTCTGAAGGGTGTTTTTCCCTTTTTCTGTGGGACATTGCATGCCCTAGCATCAAGGCACATATGCCAATGCCCGCAACATCCCTCCCCCTCCTTCCATGAAGGAGCTGCCCCCAGAGCTGACTTGTCCCTGACCTATGCCCCTGACCAATCATGCCCCAGTGACTCGGCATGCTGTCATGCCCCCATCCTCTACCAGGGGTCATTGCTTGCTGGACTAGAAAGCTCTCCCTTCCCCAGAAAAGGTGAGCTGTCATCGGACGCTCCAGCCTTTCTCCCTGCAGTCAACCCCCGGCAGCCCAAGTTTGCTCCCGAACCCGGGTCACCTTAGTGGGGCGAGGTGTGGCATCCAGCACCTTAAACCTCAGCCATACTGGGCTGGCTTGCTAGATTTTTTTTTTTAATAAAAGCTTGGATTCTACTGTATCAATACCAACATCTTCACTTTGAGTATATTGATATTCTGGAACTGGATACAAAGAAAAATGTTTTTAGTAATATGCACTTTAAAAACATTTTAAAATTACCAGGTATTTGGTTTACACAGTGGCAAAACCAATATCACTGATGTAACCAGATTGCTGCGGATGTTGCAGTGACTACCCCAGCCATGTGAGATTAAAACAATGTCGAGGTGTCGAGGGGTCTGAGTTCTGATTTTCTTGATTGGGAGGGTGGGTATCCAGATATTTTTAAGTTTTGCACAGTGCCTCCACCCAGAGTAAAATGTAAGTGGGCCTGGTGTCAGAGGGGCACAACCCCCTGGCATGCAGTACTGATCTACTGTACCTACCTTCCACAGTGTTCCCCTACACATGGAAAATCACAGTGCAACCTCAAAATCAACAAAAGTGCAATTAGTGCAACTAATAATTTGCTCATGAGACAAAATGTGAAAGACCAAAAAAATATTTATTGGAGAAATTCACAAGGCATTGGAGAGATGAAATAAAACTCTTTTAGGCAGATATGGTAAACTGTAAAGTGCAGGCACAAAGGTAGTTCCCTGACTAGGTTGTGCTAGTAAAACACTTAAAAACACTGCAGCAGTTCCCACCCCCCCACCAAGCAATGCAATACAGTGGCAGATAAGACTGAAATCTTTAGTGTTAACAGCCCACCTGTACTGTGAGCAGTACCCACTTACCACCATTAAACCTTAAAGAAAGTTACCAGTGCTTCAGCTGGTACTCAGTCAAAGAAACGGTGAAGTTGCAGCTGGCTGACTGGCAGTAGTACACTTCAAACAGAACAAAACACTTTGGTAAACCAAAACTCTGCAGGCCATGCAAGTACCTAAAATGGCAAACTTCAACTGAGATAATTGTCACTCCTGGCCCATTGACCAAATACATAGGCTTGGTGGCAAACTTTGTACAAAATTCCCCAAATTCTCCTCCTCTCTGCAGGTACTGGTTCTCTCAGGGTGAGGGTTTGTTGTCCAGTTGAGGGGCAGCTCAAAGATGCAGGCCTCAGTGGCTTCTGGATGTGGATCAGGCTCTCTGCATCCACACTTCACTGGATGTCTCTGGCTCTTCCCACTTCCTCCTCTTCAGGACAGACTAGTCTAAGGAGCAGGGGCCAAATGCCTCACACCCATGTCTAGGCTTCAGAACCCTCATGCAGTGTTCTAGCTAATACCTGACAGTGGCATTAATTGACCTTCTCCCAGACTATCTGCAGGATCAATGCAGATTTTCTCATGCAGGTATACTCGATCAGTCTCTGGTACCCCAGGCTGACAGCAGTGGTGCACATTTACCTCCTTTTCTCTCAAGGCAGGTTTCAGTGTCTTTCACGGGAAGAATGTCATTCTGACACTGTCAGAGGACACACAGTTCAGCCTCTGTATCACACAGGTTGTAGAAACCTTTGAGTCTCCTCCTGACCAGTTGGCTGTGAGAGCCTAGGCAGGCCTCTTTGAGTTGACTCCAGCCACAGCACCAGCTCCCCTCACTGTGAGACAGCTCACTGTTGACTCACATTTTTCTGGATCTGCTCTCAGCATTTCTCTGGGCAATGGCAGCTTCAAATTGGCACACAGTGCTGTCAGTCTCAAACTAGTATACAGAATGTTCACTTGAACCCCTACTGACTAGTAGAAAGGTCACCAAGAAAGCAGCACAGCCTTTCTCCCAGAATGCTTTGGTGGTCATTTGCTGAGACCCCTGACCTCCTATTGGTTGGCATGAGGTCGGGGTAAGCAAAATGGTTGCTGTGTATTAGCAAGAATACTGCTTTAAGTTTCAATTCTTTTTATAGGGCTCCTGCCCAGCCTTTGCTGTCACTGTCCCTCCAGTTCTGTAGGCACTCCTATACCTAGTGATCCAGTTGGTAGTATGAATGAAATGGGCTTTCCCTGCTCGGCTGAGAGCTCTGGCATTGCCACCTCCCAGACAGAGCAGTCTGCCAATGGGAACTGCAGCTGTCAGCAGTACTGATTCATCAGCACAATGGCACCAAACTCGTGAAACTTTCCTTCCCCCTTCCTAGTATCTCCATGTACCCTGATGCCCGTCTGGTGTCCCTGGAGCCAGAGCAAACTAGAGAAGGTACTTTGCATTGGTTGCAGGTTATGGTGGTGAGATAGTCCATTGCCAGTCCAGTGCACTGAGTGCCAGAAAGAGAATGTGCAAGCAGACAGCATGCACGTATGAGCAGGCTGGTGCTTGAATGTACACAGAGAAGGTGCACTGCAGTTTGAAACCTCTGAGCAAGTGGCACGTCCACAATCCTCACTACTCTGGTCCCCCACCAGGCTGCATTCCCAGTGGCTGGAGTGAGCATTCCTGATAGCAGGAAGTAGTCCAGGAGTAACAAGGAGTCAGGTAAGCCCCCATCATTGGGAAGAGCTACATTGATATGATTGTTGTCTTGAAAATGCATTGCTAAAGTAATTTAATCATGTTATATAAAAATCCTTATTTATATGCATGTGTATGTTTTGAAAAAAATTATGGAAAGAAAGCAAGTTAGAAATTATCTTTCTCCTTGCATTGTTTCTTCATCATATACATTGCTTTCCTCTTAACTGTTTCTCTAGTATGCTCCCTCACTAAGATGTTATATCTGTGTGTACTGGTCAGATATGGCCTCTAGTGAACTAGGTAGTTCGGTGAGGAAGTGACTGCACTGAGCTGCACTGCAATGGTTCTCTGTGAAGATGCTAATTATCATACAAGCTGATGCTCACCACAGTCCATTGTTAGACTGTTAGTGATCAATCCAGCCAATGCTCACTACAGGCCATGTGTTGATATGTCAGTAATCCAACCAGCCAATGCTCACCATGGTCCTCTTTTGGCTGTCACTGCTCAAACAAGTGAATGCTTGATATGGCCCTCTACTGAGCTTCCAGTGATCAAACAAGTTGGTGCTCACTGTGTCAGGGTGATAAATAAATGAAAATCAAAACCAGACAGTAGAGTAACAATTTTTGTTACATGTAATGATTTTTAGAGAGAACGGACAATGTAACACTGCACAGGTGGTGAGACCTTAAGACATTTTAAGAAACAATGGAAATCACAAAGAAGAGAAACAAAAGAAAACAAAGAAGGCAAGGAAAAAAAAAACAGAAGGGGGAGAGGAGAGAGCAGGAAAACAAAATACTACCAAGCGGTGCCTGAGAAAGAGAATTTGGTTAAAAAGTAAATCTATTTAAAGTGACAGTAACTAATGATCAGCAATCAGCTTTAAAATGTGACTTGTCATTTGTACTGATTTCACCTGTGGATCACTTTAAGATTTATACTGACTTGCTGAACTTCTTTCATAACTGAACTTTAAAGACCACAGGCTTTAATGAAAATCTAATTAATGCAGACAATATTAGGGAAGAACTTTTCATTTTAATTAAGACAATGGAATCAAAAGATGAAAATTATAAAAATGTGAATATTGATTCCTCAGCTGTAGCTAGTTTCTTAGATGCCAAAGATGCAGACAATGTTCAAATAATGAATGAATCCATAGAAGGAAGATGATAAGTTAACAAAAATAAATAGCCTGGTTCAAGTAAAATCCTCCTTCTGCCAAGGTACTTACAGTCCCTCAAGTTATGTGTTTAAAAGACTGGTAATGAAGTAAATGTAATACTGGGGGAAAAACAAACAGTCGTAATGCCACTATGAGCTCCTTATCAAGAATGACTGGTTTTAGAAAACTTTCTAAAATCAAGGATGTAGAAATTGAGCCTGTAGATAATGGAGGTAATGAGGTGGTCATGAACAAAGACAAATATAGAAAAATGAAAATATTACTACTGAGAAGTGGCAATGGTGATTAGCTACTCCCATTTATCATATCTAACTGCCAGGTTAAAAAATTTAACTATTTCATAAGTTGACAAAACTTTGTTGAGAAGCAATAATTTTCCAGGGTGATTGATTTTCTATGGGGTGGGGCCCCCAGCAAGCAGTATGTCAAATGTTTTGATGATTTTATACAAATATGTGTGCAAAGGTTGATATACCACCTTAGGGACACTTTGTTTCCTTTAAAACATTGGAAAACAGTATCAGTAATAAGGAATTTCTTGTATAGGTGTAGAATCATTGTACAAATCCATAAAATACAAGGATAGTACAGGCATAGTGTTGCACTGTCTTTCTCCCAGCCCCAGAAATGAAGGAGAGCTAGCTGAAACTATTGGATGAACTCTCATATGTATTTTAACTCAGAATTATTTTTGTTCAAGGTATTTACAAAACTGTGGAACTTCCTTGGGAGCCTTCATTTTGCCATCATATGTGAATCTGTTCATAGGATCTGGAAAGAAAAACATGCCATGAATTAGTAAAGAAAACATGTATCTGATCACATTAAATTGTGATCAATACATACTGAAGATATGACCTGTATATGTCAAGGTCAGCTAGTGAGACAGATGAGTTTAGGAACTGGCTCAGCAAAAATAGTCTAAATTTGAAATGTACTCATGTACCATTTCAGATACAGAAATCAAATTTTTATGTCAGTTTGATTGGAGATTATGGTAAAACAGTGTAATCTAATGGATATTGGAAAGAATTAGCTGCTAACATCATTTCAAGGGTGAAGAATTCCCAATAATCTTACTATGTATATTCCCTACAGTCAGCTACTCAGAATATGAGAAGTCGGTCACTTGACTCTGATTTTAAAATCAGGCAGAGGAATACATTCATAGGATTATGGAAAGGATATGGGGAAAAGGACCTAAAAGAGGAATCGGTAGAGGGTTAAACAAATACATAAAAAGTATCTTATAATCCCCAACACACAAAGACATGATAAAAACATCATGTTTAATAAAAGAGTATTATACAGTAGCAGTAAAAATGGAGAATATTATTAAAAATATTGTTCGGTTGTGCACCAGTCTGACATTTTTAGAGACACAATACTCTAAGTTACATTTAGTAAAAGTGAGAATTGTAAGGGCAAGATAGTATACAACCATTTCCAAATGGAGAGAGGGACCATTGAACTGGTTACCACCACAGTTAGCAATAATTTTTTGATGTGGTTGTAAAACATTCAAGTATGCAAAACACAGAAGATAGTTTATGAGCAACAATACACAACAAAGCTGTGTTTTAATCAAAAGATTCCCATGCCAAGAAGGGACCTAAAGATCACAGCATATGAAACCAATGTTGTTTGGATGCAACTTTTAACTGTCTCACAGTAAACAGAGAATGGTATGCTGTTATTTCCATTTTAGTGTTTGATCAATTTAATGCTGTTACATGAACAGAAGAAATGTATCATCAAAATTAATTGACAATAATTGTTAATAAATAGGGATAGTCTCTCCCAGTGGTTTACTTCATTCAGTTACATAGTTTGTTAGATACATTTATTTTATACCTGCACAGTAATACTATCTCATGTGCACAAGCTGTTCTCTTTTCTTTCACAAATGCCTGATAAATCAGTGTCGTTAAAATACCACCTTGCTTAGGTTATTTTCAGTGGTTTATAAATAGGCAAACTAAGTGTTAATCATATTAATATAAGTAGGTCAGTCCTTCCCTTTGTTGTTTGATGTTAAGGTTTCCTTTCATGTTGCATTGTATAGAAAGACAGTAGTTTGGGGGGGAGGGGTCATGTTTATAGTCATAGCCATTCAATGATGTGCAAGTGGATGGTGTCAATATACTTCAGTAAACTCCCATTCTTTTTCACTAGTTACAGATTAGTACATACATACAGACATAAAGACATATGAAGAAGCCAGCAGAGGAAGGCCATTTGGTCTATCAAGTCAGCTCATATTGCAGGGTCCATAGCTTGAGCTAATGTCCCTCCCCTCCCCTCCCTCCCGCTCCTCCCATCCTCCCTACCCATGACCCTTACCCTCCCCCTATGCCTGTTCAAGACTCTCTTAAAGCTTCCCACTGTCTTCAATGAGATTACCTTTTCTGGCAGTGCATTCCAAGTGTCTACCACTCTCTCTGTGAAGAAGTGTTTCCAGACTTTCATCCTAAACCTCCCGCCCTCCAGCTTAAGACTGTGCCCCCTCGTGTTATGGTTGCCACTCAGCTTAAAGAGACTCTCCTTATCAACCTTATTTATCCCTTTCAGGTACTTGACTGTCCCAATCATGTCCCCTCTCTCTCTTCTGTCTTCCAGGGAGTACATGTTCAGTGCCCTCAACCTCTCCTCATATGCCTTTACCCTGCTGATCAGCTATCATCTTTGTAGCCCTGCTCTGGACCTTCTTCATCAGGCTAATGTTCTCTTGGAGGTGTGGGCACCAGTACTGAACTCCATACTCCAGATGTGGCCTCACCAGTGACTTGTACAAAGGCAATGTAACCTCCTCTCTCCTACAACTGATCCCCCTTAATATGCATCCCAGCATCTTGTGTGTCTTTGCTGCTGCTTTCTTGCACTGTGTGGAGTACTTCAGGTCACTAGTGATCATCACTCCCAGGTCCTTCTCCTCCTCTTCTGATGCAGATACTCGGACTCCATCCAGGTAGTACTCTGTCCTTGGATTCTTGGCTCCAATATGCATAGCTTTGCATTTCTTGGCATTGAAGCCAAGCTGCCATATCCTTGACCACCTCTTTAGCTTTTCAGATCTTCCTGTAGGTCCTGTATCCCTTCAGCTTTGTCCACTCTTCCACAGAGTTTGGTGTCATCCACAAATAGGCACATTTTGCCCTTAATGCCAACTCCAATGTAATTGATGAAGACATTGAACAACACCAGCCCCAGCACCAAGCCCTGCAGGACCCCACTGGTCACCTGTCTGGTGTCAGATAACTCTCCTCTCACAAACATCCTCTGGGTTCTGTCTTTCAGCCAATTTTCCACCCATCTGGTCATGTTTTCCCCAACCCTGAGATCCACCAACTTCCTTTTCAACCTTTTGTGGGGCACAGAGTCAAAGGCCTTCCTGAAATCAAGATAGAGGATGTCTACCGCTTGGCCCCGTCTACTGTCTTAGTGACACAGTCAAAGAAGTCAATCAGATTTGTTTGACACGATCTCCCCCTATGAACCCATACTGCCTCACATCCTCGAGACCATGCTCCTCTACATATTCCACCATCCTCTCCTTTAGTATGGTCTCCATGAGCTTGCCCACAATGGAGGTCAGATTGACTGGTCTGTAATTCCCTGGGGTCATCCTTGGGGCCGCTTTTGTGCAGCAGCACTTCATGTGCTGTTCTCCAGTCCTGCAGTACTATGCCTGTCTCTAGTGAACTATTAAATAGGTCTGCCAGTGGCCCTGCCAGCTCCTCAGCCAGTTCCTTTATTATCCTTGAATGTACTCCATCTGGGCCTGGTGATTTGTCCATCTTCAATGCCAGCAGCCCCTCCCTCACTCTATCCTCCTCTATCACTACATCTGTGTTCCCCTAACCCCTGCTCCTCTTTTCCCTCCTGAAGGCACTGGCCTATCCTTCTCCCTGGTGAAGACAGAACAGAAGTATTCATTTAGTATCTCTGCTCTTCCCCCATTATCCTCCACCACTCCACCACTTTCTGACACCTAACAATTCCTTCCTTCTTGTCTCTTTTCTCACTTATATGGTGAAAGAAAGCCTTCTCCCCCTTTTTAATTCCTTCAGCTATCTGCAGCTGCTTCTGTGCCTTTGCTTGCCTAACTTTCTTCTTTGCCTCACTAGCCAACCTTAGGTAATTTTCTCTATCCACCACTCTCTTGGTCTTCCTGAATTTTCTATAGGTCAACCTTTTTTCCCTTACTGCCTGAGCAACCCCAGAACTGAACCAGCTGAGCGCTTTGGTCCTTGTTTTCTTCCTCCTGAGCATGACACACTCATCTGTGGTAACCAGTATTCCTTCCTTAATGATGGACCACCTTTGTTCAACCCCCATATCTGCTCTGATGCCTGCCAGATGGCTCCTTAGCACTTTGCCGATTTTCCTGAAGTTCACCCTCCTGAAATCCAAGATTTTGGTCTTAGTCAGGATGCTTTCCCTGCCCATATCCAACTGAAATCACACTGTGTAATGGTCACTTACACCCAGTGGCTCCCTCACCATTTGTGAGCACAGATCAAGAATTGCCTCAGCTCTTATTGGTTCAGTGATGCCCTGAGTCAGGAACCCACTCTGCAGTCCTTCCAGGATCACCTGACTCCTAGCACATGTCATGGATGGTATGCTCAAGTCCACCTTGGGCAGGTTGAAGTCCCCCACAATTACCACCTCTCCTTTCCCCACAGCTTCTGATATTTGTGAGCTCAGTTCCTTGTCCCTCTCCTCATCCTGATTGGGTGGTCTGTAAACCACCCCCAACTGCACCTTTCTCCCTCTATTGGACCTTAACTGAACCCATAATGCCTCCACCCCCCTTCCTCTGACTCCTCCCTCATGCAAGTTATTCCCTTCCTGATAAAAACTGCCACCCCTCCCCCTTCCCAACTACCTTGACCCTCCTGTATAGTTTATATCCAGGAACCACAAGGTCCCAGTCATGGTGTAATGTTGCCCAAGTCTTGGTTACTGCAGCTATGTCCACCCTCCTGTATGCTAATAGTGCCTGCAGGTCATCCATCTTGTTTCCAAGACTCTGTGCATTTAGAGACACCACCCTCCACCTAGAATCATTCTTTCTCTTCCCTCTGTTCTTCTGTTCACATGTATCCCCTCTGTGTGCACCCCTCCACATCCTCTTGTTAAGTGTTCCTCACCCACTCCACCTTTGCCAACTGTGTTTTTGCCCCTTCCACCTCCTCCCTCAAGACCTCTTCCATCACTTGGGGGGGAGATTCACTGACCTCCTCCTGTCAGAGTCTGTGGGCCTGCACACCCACTGACCCTCTTCAGTAGTTTAAATTAAATGTAGTTCTTATGTATTCCCCCAGTTTGTCCCCAAGTACCCTCAAACCCTATCTACTGCGGTGTAGCTTGTCTGTTAAAAAGAGTGCTTTGTTTGACCAGGTTTCCTCCCAGTCCCCAATACAGATGAAATCTTCTCCCTGCACCATTTCCTCAGCTAGTCATTGAAATCCTCTATTCTTCTTTTCCTAGCTGTGCTTGCCCTTAGTACTGGTATCACCTCTTAGAAGGCCAGCGAACTTCCTTCCTCCATGCAGGTCTTCCCTAACTCCCTGAATCTACTTTGCACTACCTCCATCCCCTCCCCAGGTAGGTCTTTGGTTCCCAAATGTATAACTACATTAGGTTTTCCTCCAACCTCCCTTACTACTTCCCTTATTCTTGGACCCACCTTCCCAACTGTCATCCGTGGCATACAAACCACCCTCCTACTTACATTTGGGTTCCCTTTCCTTCCCCCAGTGAATACTCCTAATTATGGAGACCCCTATTATTGCCACCCTTCCATCCCCTGCATCCATGCTTCCCATCCTTCAATTCCTTCCTTTGATACTAGCTGCTTTCCCACCTAACTGCTCCCTCTGCACCCTGGCGAACTTATCTCCACATCCACAATTTATCCCCTTAATTGTTTTTCCTATCTTCCAATTGGCCTCTCCTCTTTTGACTATCTGTATCTGCTTTCAGTTTTCCCTCCCCTCTTCCATTCCTTTTCTCTCCCTCCCCCTTCCTCCACTCTGTTTTGCCTGCCTCCTCTTCCCTGCCCACCCTGATTAGTTCCCTCCCCCTGTACTCCTACTCTCAACCCTTGCTCAACCTGACCTCCTACCTCACCTCCTGCTGCCCCTCCCTCCTTCCAGACAGTAGTGTAAATCTATTCAATAAAAGCACCACTTTATAATTTCCCACCACAATGTTACACTCACATTCCCGCCCCTTACTCTTACCACTTGCCATTCCTCCACCCTGGGCTCCCTATTCCTCTGAGGAAGAGACTCTCCTGTATATTGGGTACTCCTCCCCACTTCCATCCTCTGCCTGATGCCGTCACTCCCCTGGGCATCACTCCTCTGCTTTTCCCTCCACTTCTCTGCTCCTCTGACTTCCCACACCATCTTCCTGAGCTCCCATCTGAGCAGCCTTATTTCAACCCTTAGCAGCTCCAGGCTTTTACACACAGGACAGCCCCCTTTATTCCACATCACCCCCAGAAAGACTCGTGCCCCACAGCTATTGCAGTTTACCACTCTCCTGCTTCCCATATATGTACCTATTCCTTTATTTCCTCCAAGTCCAGCTTCTCCTAGCCTCCAGTTATGAGTAATTATACAACGGGTCAGGAAAATCAAATAATCTCATTGGCTAACTGGTACTCTGAGGCATGAGTAAATCCTGATAAAACTCATGGGAAAAAGTACCAGTCAGCCACATGTCTCCAAAAGTCATTCCAATCCCTGAAAAAAACACTGACACTGCCATCTTTCCTTACCCGGTAAGTGACAGTGCTAAACACCGAAGACTCGTTCTTGTCTCCCACCATTCCTGTTCAGCTACTGACATATTTTAAGTGTCCTGTGAACACTGAACTGGGCAAACTCTTTCTTTATTAAAAATGAGGGCTACAAGTTACAGAAATAAGAGCCGAAAAGCAGAGCCATGAAAGTTAGCACATGTCTATACATATGCAAAGGCGCATGCCCACTGTCATGGCTCTGCTGTTTGCCAAGATTTCTATAAATTGTAGCCCTCATTTTTAATACGAAAAGTCTCTGCTCAGTTCGGCATTCAGAGGAGACTTAAAATAAGTCAGTAGTTGAATGGTGTCCATGGTGAGCGAGACCAATCCTCCCATGCCTTCTGTGCTATCCGCAAACTGTCAACCACTTCCAATACTCGGACTCTCACTCCCTGACTGTACACACTGGTCAGATCTTCATTCAGGTATTGTCCCATTTGTGGTCGATACAAGAACAGAGACAGCTATGGTGCCTGCTGTGCAGAATCCCTTCCTCCTGCTTTTAGCTCTTTGCTGCATGTTTTGACAGTTTCAGTTCAGGGCTGCAGGCAGAGAGCAATGCCATTTGAGTTTTTTAATGGGAAGAAAAAAATGTCAGCATATGGCCAGCTGGGAATTGCAAAACTATTAAAATGCTTTCTAGTCTCCCCAGGTTGACCAATATTTTGTTTTGTATAAATAATAGTTTTGTGATTGCCAGTGTGGGCGGGAGTTCCTCTGGTCGGTGCCAAAGTTTTAAAAATTAATGTATGGGTGGAGCATTGCTTGCAGTGGGTAGAGAGCTGCACTTTCATTCTGGCCAACATTTCAAACTACTACGGTGTCTTTCTTTCTCTTTCCCAAACCTTTCAGTCACAGCCAGGTCTCTCTCTCTCTCTCTCTTGTAAACCTGCAGGTGGGCAGACTAGAAAGCAGCAGGTTTACTTTTTTTTATAGTTTTGCGATTTGCAGCTGTCCATATGCTGCTATTTTTGAATGGGAGGGACTTGTTTTTTTTTACCAGTGGAGGGATATTATCTCTACGATATTTGAAAAAAAGTCCAATAAGTTATTATTTAACTTACTGTATTAAAAGTGGTATTTCATTTAATTTATAGCCATGGTATAATCAAAATAATCCATTCCAGGATGTGGGTTATGCTGGGATCTACCCACTTCTGGCATGGATTTGGTCATTCGGCCTGTGGCCTCATGACCAAACCACACCAGGTGTGGGTAAATTCCAGCATAACCCACAACCTGTTGTGGATTATTGCTTAATTATAACATTCAAAAATATATACATTTCTATCTCACTTTACTATCAAAAGGTAACAACAATCACACTATTCTACCTTCTACTAATACAGATTCTATCACAGAACCAGAACACAATGCAAAAACATCTTCTACTTAGCAACAACAAACAGGTGACAACATACCAAGCTGATGTAGCTTTTTTTTTTAAACAGAGAAAAAAATGTCTTTTAAATCAGCAGAAATTAGCAGCTCCAAAAGCACCTTGAACTACAAGAAAGAACACAGTACCACACCACTTAAAGGCTGCCACAATAATTAAACAGCTCAAAAAGATTGGAGAAAGAAGAAAAAAATCAGAGACAGCACAAAAAGGTATAATGTACTGTAAAGAATTAGGCAATAGTATACTCAGTTGTTTAACAGAGAACATAAAGTACTTACCAAAACAGACAGAATATCCATAAATGATATGTAGATTATCAATATCAGACACCACCAAAGGCACAGACAGAAATGGTTTAAACTATAATATTAAAATTAACCACATCAGAGTTGAAAGATCACATTAAACAAATGTGGTGATCCTTCCAACTTCCAACCAGTATCTACCACACAAATGTTATATCTTATAAATCTTATTTATGCAATAGGCGTGGACCGATAACCAGTGGAATAAATTCATTTATTCTCACTGCCATGGGATAAACGGTGATTCTAATATTTATCCCACACCCTGCTGTCAATTAATCACCATTTATCCCACACCCTGCCATCAATCATCACCCCGTCCTGCTGGCACTACTTCCACTTACTTTCATTTCCTTTCTAACCCCCCATCCCTTCAGTAACTCCTTCCATACATATTTATATATTAGCACCATAAAAAAACATTACTTCAGCGTGTCCTCCTAATTCACAAAACTTGTTTTCTTCCTTTCAAAACATTAATCTTATTCTTTATTTTCTTCATTCATCCATGCTACAGACAATCCCGTAGCTTGCCACCATCACACTGCTTTACTTCTGTACTCCCATCACCATGTACAACCCCCACAATAAACTGCTGCCACCAAAATCCACAGCTCAATCGCCAACAGCAATTTTTTTACCCGCACTCACCATGCTCTTACCAGCTTATTTTTTGGTCTCTGTAAACCACTCCAACTTCATGCAGTATGTACTTAGCTACACCCCATGCACTTGGTCACACCTCCTCACACACACCTCGCTCTCCAGCTCCATGCACAATATATGATCCCAGAACTAGGACTTTCTACAAAAAACAGCATCTGTCTTTTTTATTTAAAAACCTTTTTTACCAAATCTCATATAATTTTTGACATTCCCTTACATGTTTACTGCCTCCCATAGTGCTTGTATATCTCATCCATCCACCAGCTTGCTTCGCTTCTTCCCCGACCAGGACCAAATACATTCCAGCTGAAGCCACGGAATATAAGACCACTTTGATAAATACTCCTAAATCAAGAATCACCCATATACTAAAAACCTTCTACATAATAAAATAAAATAAAAAACAAACTATCACAACAGTGAAACAATAGCGGCTTCTCGCTAAGCGACAAAAGCAGCCGCCATTTTTTTCAAACTGTAAAATCCACCCACATCAGTACACTGACCAATCAAACACACAATCTCAACCTTCTAACATTGCCTCCATACCCACCATGCTACCTTCCTAGCAACAAGGTCTAAAAAATGGCGCAGTAACACGCGGGAAATAAAAAGAACCACATTTATTTTATGAAAAAGCACAATTAAAATTAAACATCACAAAATACAACCTACAAAATTAAATTGCAACCCTATTGCATAAATCAGATATGCAATGGGGACATCTGTATCCATTACAACAACGGAACCTCCCTTGTCTGCTTTTTTAATAGTGATGTTTTTATCCTTTCCCAATTCAGCAGGAGGGTCAGAGAGACCTGGTTTAAATGAGAGAATCGACCTAAAGCCATTTTTAAAGAAGTAAAGATTCATGATATATATTTCAGTTGGATGATTATTGTATGTCAATATAGATTTGTTACTGATATGAAAAATGTGAGAATATGTTAACTTAAAAATCTTTTATTTATTTTTTTACAGCTAACACTTGAATACAAAGTGGATCCCCAAGAATATTATATAATAGTGATGATGTTTAGCATTAAAGAATAATGTTTTTAAATAATAAATAATTTATAGGATTTAGGATAAATAAGCACTGCACTAACACATGGTTTTTTTTCAAAAGTTCTGATAAGCCTGGATATGTCTTTTGATAAGTTTTGACAGTGTTTAGATAATATTAGGAAATATTTTTAAATGACGTATCTGTGTACTAGCACTTTAAGAGGTTTTTGTTATTTAAATGACACTATATGGTTAACTTGCTATTCCTATGATAAAGCACCGGGGGCATGAAATGCATTAGGGACTGCATTGTTTCATTGGAGACAGCGTAGATGGAAGCAGGGTGCATTTATGTGCAGGAATAAAATGAAGCACTTTTAGCACTTTATGCAGTTGTATGTGCTTCCTTTTTCCACTTATGGCTAATCCAGATTGACTCTACAGTGCGGACAGTGGCAGTGTTAAGCTGGTGCTGGCAAGCTATTGTTTTATATATAGCTAATTTCTTTACTTTATTATCTCTTCCTGTCTTATGTTTCTTTTCTTTCCAATATCTTCATTCTCTCATTAGCAGTTAGCAATGTGTTTCCAGATTTTCTATCAGAAATGTGGTGGAATGATTATGAAATAACAGTAATTATGCTCACAACCTTTGTAAAATGGTAAATACACTAGGTCATAATCTAGTTACATGGAATATAACAGGTCTAAACCATGTGCTTAAGAGATACTCTGTGTAAAGACATTTAAAGAGGCTTAAAATCACCATTGCTTTTCTTTAGGAAGCTCATTTAAAATGAGATAATTACTTAATTGTGCAACGTGAGTGGGTTGGACAGGTGTTTGGGGCTGGAGACAGTTCAAAGAAGTCAAGTATTCTGAATCTGCTTAAAAATAATTAAACTTCAAAATGTGTCAGGAAAGTTTAGCCCCACAGGGTCACTATTTGATTTAGAAGGGCAAACTTGGTGAAGGATGTTTTATGTTCATTAATGTATACGGACCACTGTCTTCCACACATGAAGTGTGTAACAACATATTTCCAATCTTGAGCAATTTTCTTGATATCACTCCTATATTTTCAGGATACAAAAATGCAATAATTGACCTTCTCCTTGATAGATCTAGGTAGATCTAAGACCGATAAAGATTTAAGTGATTTGGTAGGCAATTTGAATCTGATTGATGCATGGAGCATAATGAACCCCACTGTCAAAACTTTACATACTGGTCCCAGTACCATCAATCTGGGTCAAGAGTAAAACAAATATAGAGTATGTGCCACAGCATTTTGGCAGTAGAATAAATCTTGTGGAGATTAAGGGGCAAGTCATTTTGGACTATTCTCCTGTCCTACTAAATTTTCAAGAGTCCAATAAAGATGGTGGAAATTTAATAACTTCATATTAAGTATGTGGAATCCAACATTAAATCTAAAATTTCTGAATTCCAAACACATAACAATCTGGTGGACATTTCCTGGGTTAATAACTGGGATCGCCACAAGTGCTATGTGGGCACATTATGGTATACCTCCTCGACAGTGACACCATTACAGTGAACAATATTGATGTTGACAACATCAACAGTTTGCTGTAATGGTGTGCCAGAGACATGGGTACACTGTTTCCCAGTCCTGCACCCCCTTCCTGAATCAACTCCAACTTGGAGTTAATTATATTTAGTACGGGGGTGTGGGGGCAGAGCCCCCCATGGGGTGTTCAGGGTGAAGCCCCCCAATAGAAACAAGGACCAGGTTCCCATACTGATTTATGTCGACCACAACTTGTGGTCGACATAAATTTCATTGCTCTGATGCCAGTCAATGAAACTGTCACCAAACCAGCATCATAGAGCCACTCATTATTAATCCAGCCTCTTCTTTAAAAAAAGAAAGAATTAAGAAGCAAACTGAACTCTTAACTAAGACTGAAGAGGCTGAAGGAAATCCTTTAAAAAATGACAATGAGGTATAATGGGACTTGTGGTGAAAACTTAAAGGAAAGGGGGAAAGGGTAAGGGGAAATTGTTTAACCTTAAAACTGAATACAATGAATTAATAACAAGAGAAGCCTAGTTTTTTATTAGGAAGTCTAAAATTAATTACATTAACTCTGGCCCCAAAGCTTTGAAAGTTTTAACACTTAGATTAAAGCAAAATAGTTCTGCAACAAATATAACAGCTATTTGCATATTAACAGGTAGCACCATTATTTCAGGTCATAGAAAAATAAATGAAGAATTAAAAAAAAATTATGAATAAGTATACAGTTATGAAGATAAACATCTGTAAGTCTCGCTTGCAGATTTCTACAGAGATGTACATATATCAAAAGTACCTGAAGCATCTAAAGTACAACTTAATAAAAACATAACTTACTAAGAGATATCTGGAGCTATTAAAAGTCTGAAGATGAATAATGTGCTGGGACGTGACAGTTTCCCATCTAATGTTATTATCATATTTTTAATAAATAATTAACACCAATTCTTATGGAATTGTTTCAAGAAGCCATTTCCAAGGGAGAATTCTGTAAAACCATTAATCAAGGTTTGATATCTCTATTACATTAAAATAGGAAAGACCCCTTATGCTGTAGTAGTCGGAGACCAATCTCTAATTAATACAGACATTAACATCTTAACTAAAATCTTATTGGATAGATTAGAAAGAGTCATCCACCGTCTAATTGGCCCTCAGCAAACTGGCTTCATTAAAGGCAGGGTTTCTGCTGATACAAGGAAAATCTTTCAGATCCTTTAAACAGTGGCCAAATCTAAAACTCCAATAGGTCTCCTTTCTTTGGATACAGAGAAACATTTGACCGCATCTTATGCCCTCATATTTTTTAAGTGTGTTATCCATCTATGATTTCCCTACACAATATACTGATTGGGTGAACATTTTGTACAACACAAGCAGTTGTAACCTCATGTTTTGAAATTAGCAGGGTTACCAGGAAAGGTTACCCCTTATTGCCACTACTATTTAATTTAACTACTAACCCCCTATACAGAAATTAAACTCTGACAGAACACTTTACGGTATTAAACTAGGTAACAAGAAATTTTAACATCAGTCTTTGCAGATGACATACTTATTACAGTGTTGGATCCTAAATCTTCTATCCCTTCCATACTAAAAGTCCTTAAAGACTGTGGAGACATCTCTGGCTATAAAATTAATAAAGAAAAATCTAAATGCTTCTCTTTAAACAATGTTTGTAAGAGAGAGGACATTCTAGGATTTGATCTAGCCAGGGCAAAGATAATTTAGAATATTTAGTGATTAATTTTTTAAGACAATTAACAAAGCAGTGGCTAAAAATTTGGTTAAAAATAACATAACTGAGGATCTGACTAGATAAAATAAGCTACCTTTATGAATATGGGGAAGGTCAGAAACTAACAAAATGAACTCTCCACTTAAAATTTTAGATTTATTTCTGATGATTCTCTGCTGTATTGATAACAAACAAAAAAAATGCAAGATGGAATGAATGCCCAGTTATTCAAGTTAATCTGGCACTATCAGAGGGTGACATTAGCATACAATAAATTGACAAGGTCCAAGAGCAATGGAGGTCTAAAAGCCCCTGATCTGTATCTTTATTATATTGTGCTAAATTATTTCAGTTATCGATACGGTTTCTTTCTTCTTCTGGTGACACATATTTCCCAGAGTGGATGATTATAGAAAATTACCTGTTTCTTAAACAGAGAATTGACATTGAAACTATTGTATATCTGCCAGACCTAAAAAATGAATCAACAACAAAATAATATCTGTCACGTTGTGACAATTAAAACAGATCAGCTTTTTATTAAAACTCAATCTTAACAGACTCAGATTACAACCTTTATGGAATAATACCAACTTTACCCAGTCTAACAAGTTTTTAAAGAAAACAACATGGGAAAATGCAGCTATTAAATACATTTAAGACATGTTATCTCAGGATGGATTTATTCAGTTTGATGAAGTCTCTAAGAAATATGGGATTTCTTCTTCTCACAAACATTTCTATAATTCTTTGAAAATATATGTTTTGGAAATGTGTGACCCATCTGATCCAAACTGTGCCCTCAAGTGAAACATCTAAAAATGTTCTGGGTATCATGCAACTATCCCCCAAGGTTTCCTCAATTTATAATCTGCTTTTAGAGTCAGTCAAGAGATCAGCACTAGAAAATTTTAGATGGTGGGCAAATAGTTTTATGGCCCAATTTTAAAAGGAGTCTAGGTCTGCGACACATTCTGGGTGCATCAGGGATCCTGCACCCAATTTTATAAAAGGGGTGACCCTTTGCCAAAGACCCAGGAGTTGCCACAGCAACAGGCTTGGGCTAAACATTTGGCATATCTGTGGGAGTGAACACAGGGATCTGGGCCCCATCCCATCCAGCACAACAGTAGAGTGGTTGCAAAGGTGGGGTGTGTGTGACTATGTATGACAGGAGGGTCCAGGGGCAGATAGAGCATGGGGAGTGCCCTAGGAGGTTTGAGGGAGATGGAAGAGGTGCAGGGTGGTGATTTGGCACCCAGACATGGCGCATGTTGCTATGCCTGGCAGCCGATAAACTGGCAGTCTGGGGAGAGTTGGCATGGAGAGAAATGAACCTGGCCCCAGGTGAGTACTGCCATGGTACCTTCCCCAGAGGTACAGCGATCTGAAAGCATGTATGGGGAAGGTGACCTGCCACAACGCAGGGGGGCTGAGTGCCAGGGGACTGTAGTGGTGCCCAGTGAATGTTCCTATCCACCACTAGCAGCTCTCATCCTGCAGCCAATGCTTGGCACATACATGCTAGTGGATCATGGCACCTCTGGGGCAGGTGTCACAGCAGTACCCACCTGGGGCCAGGTCTGTTTTCTTCCCTTCCAACCCTCTGTGGACTGCCAGTCTATTGACTGCCTGGTATAGCAATATGCGCCCTAGCTTGGTGCCACATCACTACAATGGTCTTCTGCCATTTTCCACATGCCCCCCTAATGTGCCCACCATGCACCTTCTCCCCCAGCCCCCTCCTGCAAGTTTCCCCCAACTGCAACATTGTTCCACATTTGTGCATGACCCTTAGAACACCTCATGGTTGGTCTAAGCAGAGCCCCCTGTGGTGTTGAAACAGAGCCCCCTGTTGTGTCCACGGTGGGGCTTGTGATAATTCCCAAAAAGGGGATGGTGCAACCCCACCATGGTGTAAGCTCCTTGTGACCTGGCACAGGAGTGCTTTTGTTGCAATGGTGGCACAGGGTAGCTTGGGCGCAAGGCATCCCTATTTCAATGCAGCCTGTGTTTGAAAATTGGGATCACTGCAATGTTTGACACAAGGTGGCGCTTGCATCATACCCATTTGTTGCAGGCACCTTGCATCAAACCTCACCTTTTGAAAATTGGGTCCTTAATGTAAACACTAATGAATGGAGTTGGGATGATATTTGACTGTTTTTCATTTTGGCATTTAACACTGTTAACTTGAGGGTGACTCAGTTCAAAACATTGCATAACCTTTACTGCATTCCACATCTGATGCATAAAATGGGACTTACAGCTTCACATAACTATGACAAAAGTAACATGGCTGATAATACTCTGACTCATATTTTATTTATTTAGTTTTTGTTGACCAGGTAAGTGCACTAGACAATTCCTGCCTATTTTCAGGCACGACCCAGGGGAGGGGGATACAGATGAATGCCAACTGACCTTGAACCAAATTAAGCTGTTGGTGGCATTTTTAGTGAATGAGGGAAATTTGGCCAGGACAACGGGGAAATTCCCCTACTCTGCTGCTGCATTGTGGCCAGTAGGGGGCCCGGCCGGTGCGATGGCCACTTGGTGCTCGGACTCGGAGAAGGAGGATGTCTCGGAGGTAGGGGAGTTGGTCTCCCTCCCTATCTCTGTTTTTCAGGAGACCAAACAAGACAAGACTGCTGGAATATCGGGAGGCGCTCCGGTAGGGATGGCTTCATTATTGAGCATGGAAGAAGGACCTACCTTTCTCGCAGGCACCACAACAGGAATACAGGCAAGTCAGGAGACTATTTTTTCGGAGGCTTCTATGGAAAGTTTGGGTCTGCAAGTGGATATCGAGCAGGATTTGGATGTGGACAGTGTTGCTGGGGCTTTGCTCCACCTGGCTCCCTCGAGTCCTGTCAGTCATGGTGCGACGTGGTCTGACAGGGCTCAGCAGTGCATTCTGGAGCCGGTGGTGGATGCGGAAGCCATTGGAGTGCCTGTACAGAGTCGCTCTGCACTGCTGGGGGCTGGGGAGACTGGCAGTTGTTTGCTACTATGGGAGTGCCAGGAGTCGCCCCTTGGCTCCTCCACAATGGCAGAGGGATCTAGTGCTTTGCCTCCCTGTGTGGAGCAAGATGGGACAACAAGGGACATTGGCTCTGGTATTACTATTCAACAGATTACCTCTACAGCACTGTCGGGACAGTTACCATCCCAGCTTTCAGGTACTATGGTGTTACAAGGTGTGGAGATTGGTTTACAGTGACCCCAACAGCAGGTCATGGTGGGACATGCAGTTCACAGCTCCCCTAGTCATGGGTTTGATTCCCACCTATCAGCTTCAGGTTTAACTATTGCTGCAGCTCTTTGGGGCGCAGGGTGGGAGAAGTCCCTCTTAGATGATTCCTGGAACTCCCCTGCACGGCCCGGCCCCACTCCTCAAGGGGATTTATTGGATGTTTCAGACCCTCTGGATGTACCCTCGGGCTTAAGTCTTTCACAGCCCCCTTCCTGGCATGCAGGAGGGGCTCAGGGTTGTGAACATGGGACAGTGCTGCACAAAACTTTGCCTAGGTCTACAATGGGGACTAGTATTGGGGAAGGGCCTATTGCTCCTATTTTTTCTGCTCTTGTTTCTAATTTGCCACTGATTACTGAGTCTTCCATTGACATGGTGGGGACAGGAGGCAGCTCACTTCCGGCAGTCATGCTTAGTGAGACTCCTAGGCCTCCGCCTGCTAGTGCTTCTGCCTGGGGCACAACCTCCGCCTTTACTGCTTCAGCACCTGGATCATCTGCTGGACCTCAGAGGCCTAAAACTTTTGCCAGTTTATTTCATTCCCCCCCCCGAGCAGGCCAAGCGGTGTAATGCTGTTCGGCTTAGATACAGGGGTGGGCTAGAAGTATTTCCGGATCGTTTATGTGTGGGGAAAATGTTGATTAAATCCAGTCTGCAATTTTCTCCCTCTGAAATTTATGCCTTAATACATACTTCTGGTGATAATTATTTTGATATCAGCTTTAAAACTGCCTTAAGCTTATATACCTTTTGGCATCATTACCAGGCAGTTCGTCATACTCCATTATGGTCACCTTTTTTAGCCAATCCCCTTACTAAGCTGACTATTAAGAATATCACTGTTTTGTTTAAAAATGAGGAGGTGGCGATAGATGATATTGTGCATTGGTTATCCACTAAATGTACAGTGTTGAGTTTACCTGATCCCATTATTAACTCTGAGTTTTTTTGGACAGGGGGGTGGAAACTACAGGTAAAATTGCCAGTTGTTAATGGGAGTATTCAGCACTTACCAAGCTGTTTCTATCTGGGCAGGGATAGGGGTTTTGTATTTTACCCAGGACAGCCAAAATCCTGTTTTCGGTGTGGGGCCCATACCCATCTTAGTAGTGCTTGCGATCAACTTAAATGCTCCTCATGTCTGGGTTCCGGACATGTGAGAATTAATTGTCCTCACCCATCCTACTGCAATTTGTGCGAAGCAACCTCACACTCCTTTAGAGATTGTCCGTGGACCTCTCATAATAATCTGGCGATGCCTGCTGACTCTCAAGATGAGACTGTTACTCAGGCTCAACGATCTGCTCAGGCTAGGCCTCAGTTTCGGCCTTTTACTTCTGCACCTGTCCCTTCTCCCTCTGGTCCCTCTTCTTCATGGGTTGACCTGGGTTTGGTTCCCACATCCCTGACTGCGCCCACGTCCAGCCCAGACTTGGTGTCCGGAGACATGGATACCATATCTCCTGACACAGTTTCCACCCCAGCCATTGCTGAGGAGAAGTTCCCAGCCCCTTGCACTTCAGCTATACCCTGTGCTAAGGACAATATGCCCCCACCTGAAGATATGGATTCGGTTCCAGTGGGGAACAGGAGGCAGACGAGAAGCTCTCTTGAAAGGGGTTCCTCTGCCTTCTGCCTCTCCACCCTCTGATGTGGTAGAGAAAAACTGGTTTGCTGTATTACATAAACGTAAACAGATGGTTGATACTGAGGAAGAGTCTGATGCCTCCTCTGTTGCATCCTCGCAAGTCGAGATGTTAACTGACACTGAGCAGGTTTCTGGTGACACTCAGCTTAGTAAGAAAAAACGATGTAAGATGAAGTCTTCAGGCAAGGGACGAGGTAGAAAAAAATCTTGAATTTGCAAATGTCTGCTATGGGGGATGTCTTGTCTTTCGGTAGCTTAAATGCTAATAGCCTTAAAAATGTTAAACGGAGACAGGCTATTTTTTCCCTCCTTTTGTCCTTACCTTTGAATATTATTTTTTTACAGGACACTAGGCTCCACTCGTTGAGAGAAATTGGGCAGGCCTCGAGGGATTGGAGGGATGGCCTGTCTTTCTGGTCCTTGGCTGAGGACGTGTGTTCCAGAGTGGGGAATCTTGTCATTCTCCAACAACAAGAATGGCGGTTGATTAATATTTATAACCCTCAACTTAAAACTCAGCGCATTCAGACTTTGAAAGCTATCCAGCCCTTTCTTCACTCATCCAAATCAGTTATTTTTGGAGGTGATTTTAACTGTATTTTGGCCTTGTCTGATAAAACTGGAATTACCCAAAAATTATATTCAGATTCTAACTTTCTTAATACTTTGTATGTCACTGCTAATCTGCGGGATGGGGCTTCTTTTGGTGCATACCCTCCGGAACACACTTTTCACCGGGGTAGATTTACCACATAGAAACATAGAATTTGATGGCAGATAAGGACCGCTTGGCCCACCCAGTCTGCCCATTTCCCTACCTACTGGATAAGCTGCAGATCCTAGTTAACCAGCAGCCTACTTCTTCCTACCCCCACCCCCCAGAATTGCCTTATGACTATCCCATGCATGCTTGAATTCCGCCACTGATTTTGACTCCACAACCTCCTCCGGAAGGCTGTTCCATGCATCCACAACCCTCTCTGTGAAAAAATACTTCCTTAAATTACCTCTGAGCCGCCCCCCCCATCTTCAAATTGTGCTCTATTGTTCTTGCACACCTCCTTTTTTTGAAAGGTGCTACCCTCTTGGACTTTATTGATTCTCTTGAGGTACTTGAAAGTTTCTATCATGTCCCCTCTCTCCCTCCTTTCCTCAAGGCTATACATATTAAGCTCCTTAAGTCTCTCTTCATATGTCTTCCGGTGCAGACCCTGCACCATTTTAGTTGCCCTCCTCTGGACAGCTTCCATCCTGTCTATGTCTTTGTGGAGATTGGGTCTCCAGAACTGCACACAGTACTCCAGATGGGGTCTCACCAGCTGTCTGTACAGAGGGATAATAACTTCCTGTTTTCTACTGGTGATGCCTCTCCCTATGCATCCCAGTATCCCCCAGACCTCCTTGCTGCCCTCTCACCATTGCTTGCCCATCTTTAGGTCATCTGATATGACTACCCCAGGTCCCTTTCCATTTTGTTGTTGTTAGCATCTCACCCCCATTGTGTACTCTTGCCCTGGGTTTTGTTTCAGGTGCATTACCTTCACTTCTTAGCATTCAATCTAAGCTGCCATACATTTGACCATTCCTCTAACCTTGCCAAGTCCCTTCTCATCCTTTCCACCCACCCTGTGCATCAACTCTGTTGCAGATCTTAGTGTCATCTGCAAAGAGACATACTTTTCCTTCCAGTCCTTCTGCAATGTCGCTATAAAGACATTGAAGAGGACCAGTCCTAATACTGAACCCTCGGTATCCCACTAGTAACCCTCCTTTCTTCTGAGTGGACTCCATTTACTATTACTCTCTGTGTCCTATTCTCCAGCCAATACTTTACCCAGGTCATCTTGAGACCCACTCCCAGGCTGGCTAACTTGTATATTAATCTTTTGTGTGGGACTGTGTCAAATGCCTTGCTAAAGTCTAGGTAGGCCATGTCCACAGCCCTCCTGATCTACTACTTTGGTCACCCAGTCAAAGAAATCTATCAGATTCATCTGGCATGACCTTCCGCTGTGAATCCATGCTGCCTAGGGTCCTGTGCCCTCTGGCCTCTAGATACTCGACAATTCTTTCCTTTAGAAGTGATTCCATAATTTTCCCTATCACTGAGGTTAAACTAACAGGTCTATAGTTTCCTGCTTCTGCCTTGCTCCCACTTTTGTGAAGGGGAATCACATCTGCCCTCCTCCAGTCCTCGTGTACCACCCCATCCTCCCATGATTTGTTAAAAGGGTAGTCAGTGGTGTCACTAGTTCTACCCTTAGTTCTTTTAGAATTCTGGGATGAATCCCATCAGGCCCCATTGCTTTGTCCACCTTCAGTTTTAAGGTTCTTTCAGAACCCTTTCTTCTGTAAATGGGCGTATCAACTTCTGTATCCAGAGTGTTACTACTGTTTGTTTTGTGTACCTCCCTCTTCCTTTGTAAATACTGAGCAAAAATATTTGTTTAGTATCTCTGCCTTTTCACAGTCTCCCTCTGCCCACCCTCCCTCCCTTTATTAAGCCTCACTATCCCTCCCTTGGTCTTCCTTCGCTCCCTGATGTACCTATAAAAGGTTTTATCCCCCTTCTTAACTAAGTTGGCTATCTTTTCCTCGGTTTGGGCCTTTGCTGTTCTGACTGCCTTCCCAGCCTCCTTTTGCTTTAACTGATACAGTTCTCTGTCCTGCTCCTTCTGCGATTCCTTGTAGACCCTGAATGCTTTCTTTTTCTCTTGAACCTTCACTGCCACTTCCTTTGAGAACCATAGTGGTTTCTTACATCGTCTTGTTTTGTTTATTTGCTTCACACAAAGGCTCGTTACCTCTATGATGGCAGTTTTTATTATTCCCCATTGTTCTTCCACCCCTCCTTCCTGCCCATTTGCTAGTGCATTCCTTAGGCACTCACCCATTTTGGCAAAGTCAGCCCTCCTAAAGTCCAGTACTTTTGTCTTTGTATGGCTTGACTCTATTGCTGTGTTTATTGTGAACCATACTGTTCGATGGTCACTAGTTCCCAGATGGCTACCTACTTCTACATCTGTGATCCTCTCTCCATCTCCATTTGAGAGTATCAAGTCTAATATTGCTCCCTCTTGAGTGGGCTCCAGTACTAGTTGTCTAAGGCATGCCCCCTGTAGGGCATCTAGAATCGATTACTTTTTTCTTTCTCATTGGTTGACCAATGTTCAGTATTCAGTTCTCCCATGTGAATATTCAGATCATTGTGTGTTATTGTTAAACATCGGTTGTCCCAGTAACAAACCTGTGTCTCATACATTCTGGAAAATGAATATTTCTGTTTTAGGGGAGGATGGCATGTGGCAGGAGCTGTATGGTCTTCTCCAGGACAAGGTTTCAGTATTTGACTTATATGATAACCCAACCTTTTGGTGGCAGGATACTAAATCTGATACTAAGAAATTTTGTGAACAGTTTTCTAAACAAAAATCCTCGGATCACTGTTTTCAATATCTTAAGTGCCGTCGGCACTTACAAAGATTACTATCTAGGCAAACAGAATGGGGACTGGATTATTCTGCCCAGATTCAGCAGGTCAAAACTGAGATGCATTTCTCTCAGTATGAGAGGATGACATCCCTTTTTTTAGAACAAAAATATGGGAGTAAGGGATCGGCCAAAGTAGTTAACCCCTATGATAGTAGCCACCAACAGATTGCGTCTAAATATATGCCCTCTTTGATTTCTCATAATGGCACCCAGATTAGTGATAATCGTACCATTTTGGAGGAAGTTTCATACCATGCTCGGTCTTTATATGGGCAAGCTTATGATTCAGAGGCCTGGGAAGGTTTTTGGGGTTCTTTGGATGTTCCTACCTTATCCCCTGATGGTATCCATGCTTCCTGTCGGCCTATTACTAGTGCTGAAGTGGACTCTGTTATTAGCCATTTAAAATCTACTGTTACCCCGGTCCTGATGGCATCCCCAATGAGTTTTATAAAAAGGCTAAACCCTTATTATTACCGTATTTAACAGAGGTATACAATGTCAGTTTGCGAGGTCTCTTACCTATACCTCTCACATTTGCTGATAGTTATTTGATTTTTTTATTTAAACAGAAAAATGGTAAAGAAAAGTTGGACAACTGGCATTCTATTAGTTTGTTAAAATCCGATTGGAAAATCTTATTTAAGATTGTCTCCAATAGACTCTCTCAGATTTCCTCCCAAGTAATTTTTTCCACTCAGACTTGTGCGATTCCAAATCGTTCTATGCTGTCCAATTTGAAAATCTTGTGTGAAGTCTTTGATGGGAGTGGCACGCAAGGTTATGTCCTTAGCTTAGATCAGACTAAAGCCTTTGACCAGGTTCCACATAGTTATTTATTTGCGGTCCTGGCAAAGTATGGGGTACCTGCGGAACTGCTGTATTGGATTAAGAATCTGTATTGGTCTGCCTGCACAACGCCATTGGTTAACAGATTACAAGGCTCCCATATCCCTATCAAGAGAGAGGTACGTTAGGGGTGTCCTTTGAGTCCCCTGCTGTATGTCTTTTCTATTGACCCTCTTCTTAGGAAACTGAATGGGGAGGGGTCCATTAGACATATCTCTATTCAACCAGATCTCACCTTTCTCAGTGCTCTGGCTTATGCAGATGACATTTGTATTCTGGTAGCGGATCAAGCATCTGGTGAGAGGGCTATTGAGATAGTCCGTTCCTTCTCCTTGATTTCTGGTTCTGAGTTAAATACCCAGAAGAGTATGGGTATCTCAGTTCATATTTCCCCACAGACAGTGTTTCCAGACAAAGGAGGAATAGTTGTTCATTCTCAGAAAATTTGTATTTTAGGTCTTACTTTTGGCCCACCTAATTTGGCGGAATGTAATTGGATTTCATCTATGGAGGTAGCTAAATCCAAAATTGTTTGCTGGAAGCATTTCCCCATATCCTGCAAGAAGCGGATTTTTCTGCTAAAAACTTGCATCCTGCCTGTTTTTTTATTAATTAGTTATATTTTTCCCCTTCCCATACATCTTGAAGCCTGTCTTTATAATTTATTTTTTCAACTGCTCTGGTGTAGCAGACTGAACCCTGTAAAGAGATCTATTACTTACTGTCCTATTAAACAGGGTGGTCTTCAGATGGTAAACCCGGTGTTGTTTTATTTTTCTATTTTTGTCCATTCTAATATTTTTCCATGTATAGCCAACCTGACAGATTGTTGGGTCCTTAGTTTTTGCTCCCATTCTCGGTATTTTTTGGATAAATGGCAAGCCCCCATGTGGAAACCATTTACCAAAATTCCAACCAGGACATCTGGATACCTCATTGAAATCTTTTGAAAGGTGAAACTGTGGAAAGTGTCTTATGATATAAATTTGTTACAGAATAGAAAATGCTTATATTCCTCAGTTCTGCAAACCATGCTGTTGGTGTCGCCCTGTTTTGACGTACCATGTGATGCTCAATGTTTGACAAAACAATTGCTGGAAAGTAGGATTCTGGAAAAAATGTGGGATACCCTGTGGTTGTGTTGTCACAACAAATTAAATGTTAAGGGTAACCAGGCACATAAGCAAATGTCTGAAAGGTATTGTGTTCGGGACACCTGTATATGTACACTTGAATCTATGTCACACTTGTTTTTCTACTGTCCGTATATAGCATCATTGTGGACTCAGTTGGGTCAGGAATGGGCTTTACCTATGTTCTCTACTTTAACTTATTCAGATTTAGTTTATGGGGAATTTGGACCTAGTTGGAATATTTTTTCTTCCAGGTACATTGTGGGTTCTGTTTGCAGTCTCCAAATGGTGTATCTGGCACAACCAATGTATGTTTGTTCTTCAACAAAAACTGGTTTCTTTGAAAGACCTAAGGGAGCACATTATGAAAGAAATTTCTAGTATTTATTGTTCTGAAAAAAAATCTTTGCCTGCACCTTTAGTGGCGTTTTGGTGGAGAGCACTATCTTTAATTTTGTTTGAAGGGGTTACTTGAATGGTGTTCTCTGTGGGGGGTTTGGGTCTTGAGAAGTATTTTCAGTAATTTTTGTTGTTTTTTTTCTGTTATTATTAACCTGTATTGAAGATAGTTTTTTTTTTACTGTTTTTTGCGTTTCTGTATGGTTATATGGTTTTTTTGTGATTTGTCTCGAGTTTTTGTTTTCTTATATTGTTTTCCAATAAAAAATTCCCCTACTCTTTTCAATAAGTGCCATGGGATCTTTAACATCCACCTGAACTATCACCAATCCAGGCAGATGGAACCTTGGTTTAACGTCTCATCCGAAAGACGTATGTTTTGAGACTGTCCCTTAATTCAGAAGTTATGTACAAAAATTAAAGAATTACTAAAAGGCCAACTGTTTCCCTCAGATTTTTTGAGTCTAGAGACTTGTATCCTAGGTTACTGCAATAATTAACATTTCTGGTCACTTGAGAAAAATTATTCTTTAGCCCTTACTGGAGTTTCATTTAAGTGTTTCATGCTTAAATCATGGCTAAATAACACAGCCCCTTCAATTCAAGAATTGAGAAGAGAACTTGTTGAAATTTTGAAAACAGAAAAGCTGGCATTTGATATGAAGGAACAAGGAGATAAATGTGTTAAAAGATATGGTATGCTTTATGATTTTTGAGCAGTCATAGGTTACAATAAGGTTGTATACCTTTTTGTTCTGTGATATCTGACTTTGGTGTTCTTGAGATTCACCTATACTATTTATTTTTTCTGTAGCTACCAATTGTCTTTCTAGCTCCAGCACTACTGACTTAATATTTTACACATTTTAAACTATTTCCCTAGCCACTTCAGTCTCTCTCTCAGTCTTCACACACTTTGAGTGGTTGATACACTTGGATTGCGGCCTTGTGCATACAACGCACACCAAGGCATACGTATATCAAAGCACGACTGCACAAGAGTTGGTTATCAATTACATATATATATATATATATATATATATATATATATATATATATTTACAAAGTGCAAAGAGGATATTGCACAAAGGAGCAATCCAAAACACATTAAGATGTGTTTTTCATCCTGGCACTTCCATAAAATTGGGACAGTTTTTTCATATACATAAACAGGATGCAGTATAGCACAGTGGTTTAAGGCTCTGAGCTGCAAACCTGGAGACCTGGGGTTGAATCCCATAGCCCTCACTTGCATACTGTGTGACCCTGAGCAAGTCACTTAACTTCCTTGTGCTCCTAGGTCACACCTGTAAACAAGCTTCAGTTTAATGTGTCTCTCCTGGTTAAATATAATATATATATATATATATATATATATATATATATATATTAAAGAGCAGCATTTTTTATTTGGTGAGTGATGTGTGCATACTCATATATATATATATATATATATATATATATATATATATATACTTTGTTAATGCATCAGTTAAGATTAAAGTGACAAAAGTAGGGAAATGTGGCATTTGGGTTTCCAACCCTAACACCCCACCCCCACCATGCACACACCAACAGGCATCGGGGGTGCACCTTGGGGTCATCAGCCCTAATGCTCACACCATGCTACAGGGGTAGCTGAAAAAATTGTAAATTGAGTAAGGATATGGCTTCAGGACAGAAATCAGAATGTAATGGTAAATGACACTCTGTCACAGGAGAGAAGGGTGACTAGTGGCATCCCACATGGATCAGTGCTGGGACCAGTCCTCTTTCACATATTTATCAACCACATTGCAGATTGATAGAAGGGAAAGGTGTGCCTGTTTGCAGATGACACAAAGCTCTGCAACAGAGTAGACACACAAGAGGGTGCCTCGGGTATGGAATCAGATCTAAAGAAGATAGAAGAATGGTCCAGAACTTGACAGTTGAAGTTCAATGCCAAGAAATGAAAGGTTATGCACCTTGGGAAAAGAAACCCAGAAAAAGATTACACTCTGGGGGGGAACAATTTGCTGTTACAAACTTAGAATGTGACCTTGGGGTCATGACTTCCAGTGACCTGAAGGTGGGGAGACAATGTGAAAAGGCAGTGCAAAAAGCAAGTTGCATCCTTGGATGCATAGGCAGGGGTATCTCAAGCAGAAAATACAAAGTGATAATCCCGCTGTACAGATCCTTAGTGAGGCCTCACCTGGAGTACTGGGTCCAGTTCTTGAGACCTCACCTAAAAAGGATATAGACTAGTTGGAGACAGTGCAAAGAAGTGCCACCTTCTCCAGGAACCCTATGAGAAAAGACTAAGTAAATTAAACATGTACTCACTGAAACAGAGAAGGAATAGGGGAGACATGATAGAAACACTTAAATACCTCAAAGGAATAAACTCAGTGCAGAATCAGAGCCTCTTCCAAGAAAATAAAGAAGTACAAACTAGAGACCACAGCAGGCACCTGAAGGGAAGAAATGTTTGGACTAACATCAGGAAATACTTCTTCACCATAACTTATTTTTTATTTTAAACATCCCTTTTCATGACTCATTTACGTTCCTTTTTCACAAAGCAAAAAACCATCTAGTCTGACAACTCCCATCCTTTTTCGTGAGCTGTCTTAATCCTTTTTTATCAACGGATTCCTTTTTTGTGAGGTGTTAAAATCCTTTTTCATCATACAAAAAAGGATTAGGACTTCTCAGACTCGTTGTACCTTCTGGTAATACTTTTTCATCACATACAATTTCTTTTTTGGGAGGTCTCAAAATCCTTTTTTGCATCATGAAAAAGGATTTTGACAGCTCGAAAAAAAGGATGGCTGGCAGGGCTATCTGATTTGATGAGTCCTAATCCTTTTTCATATGACAAAAAAGGGTTTTGACACCTCATGAAAAAGGAATTGGCTGACAAAAAAGGATTAGAACAGCTCATGAAAAAGGATTTAAAAAATTGATCCTTTTTTGTCAGCTGTCCTAATTCTTTTTCACTGTCTAATTCCTTTTTTGTGAGGTGTCATAATCCTTTTTCTTCATCTGAAAAAAGATTAGGACTTCTTGGACAGGATGGCCCTGCCCTTAATCCTTTTTCACCAGATGAATTCCTTTTTCGTGAGGTGTCAAAATCCTTCTTCAGACACGAAAAGGGATTTTGACATCTCATGAAAAAGGATATTTAATATGTATTGTTTCTTTGACACTTCACTGCAAAGAAATGATTCGGACTTTTTGGCTGAAATTTGCAGGGTACGAAGGGCTTGCCCAACAAATGTGCCTTTTGCTGGTTTGGTGATACAGTTTACATCACTTCCATAATTATAACATTCTGAAGTTTAGAAATTTCCCATAGGATAACATTGTGGTGCTCATGGTACCTTTCCGCAACTACATCTTGAAAACTCTTTGAGATATGGATTTTTCACTAAATACAGCTTAGTAATACTAAGCAATGATGCAGGTTGCCAGGCCTTGATTATAACTGTGGTGGAATTTTCCCAATGTGCCTATGGTTACTATGATATTGTGTCATTTGTAGCAAAAGGATTACTTGGGATGTCTGTAGCACTGCATTCATTCTCTACACCTATGGATAGATGGGAGTGCAGGGCCCAGAGGGCCATGCACTTGCACATAAGGATACTATTATGTAGTGATGAAGGAGATGAGGGTTAATTACAATGTCTCTACACTTATGGTTAGATAGAAGCACAGGGCCTAGAGAATTACAGAGGGCCCTGTGCATCCATAACACACTAGAGATTGAAGGAAGTGCAGGGACCAGAGGGCCCTGCACTCTCACAACCATATTAGGATAACATTATACTTTCTTAAAAAGTAAGGAAATTCATTGCAAAAAACTTTGTTAATGCATCAGTTAGAGTTAAAGCAACAAAAGTAGGGAAATTAGGCATTAGGGTGTCCAAACCTAACATTTCTGCAATTTACTTTTTAAAACTGATGCCAAAATCCCGCACATGTGCAAGGGCAGCACGTTCTTGTGCATGCACGGGATCTCAACACATCTGTGTTCCAAGCATGCGCGGGATTTCGGCATCGGTTTAAAAAAGTAAATTGCGAGCCATGCAGGGCTCGGTTTTAATTTTAAATTAGCAGGAGCAGTTTGTGTCATACACGTTCATATGGGCAGCATGTTCTTAAAGTCGGCTTGGCATAAAATGCCGCTTTGTGACCGTGCTCGGTCCTGGTGCGCGTCCTCAATGGGATTATGCTTCCAGTGTCACCTGAGTTTTGGACAACCCGAGGAAAAGACTAACTTTGCAAAATATTTATACTTAAGGTATTTGTGCGGCATTTCAAAGTTCATGGGCTTATTCTGCTGTGCTAATTAATTAGGTGTGTGCCAAAAGGAACACTGCACAGAGATTACTAAAACGGAGGGGTAAAACTGACAGTGCCCCTTTAACTTAGTTTTTTTTTTTACAAAGAATTCTCTTACTTTTTGAGATAGTGTAATCTTAGCCTTATTTGCCTGTGGGAGCACCACATCCCTCCGTAGACGCATGTATATATGTCACTGTGGAAGGGCCCTGCACTACAATTTACAGAACAACAGTGAGCAAATTACCAGCATAGCCATTTTATTACCCCACCTCATGTATCTGGTAGGGAACATTTTCAAAACCTCCACCAAAATATAATACTGCACCACTACAATGCCATTCCGCGCTGCAGCTGCAAAAACACAATTTGACTAGGATTTGGCAAATGATGGCTGTGACACACTTGAGGTGGAGTAATAACAAGTCTATGTTGAAAATTTGGGGTCAAATTCATTACAATTTCCAAAGTTACAAGCGTGCATAGTGAAATTGCAACAAATGGGCATAACTTTGCCATTTTTACATGTTTTGACCCCAAATTTTCAACATAGCCTTCTTATGACCCCATCTCATGAAAAATATAGCTGTCATTATATAAATCCCACCTGAAAGATGAATTCACCAAGCAGCAGCAAAATCACCTTTTGGGGAGTTACATAGCAACAGTCATATTGTTCATAGGTGGGGGTCCCCAAAAGGCTATGTTGAAAATTCAGTGTCAGAATATGCATAAATGGCAAAGTTATGCACCAAAGTTGAAAATCCCATTGAAATACACTGATTTACTATATGAACGAAGATCTTATTTCGTGAGTCACCATACAAAGCAAGATCTTACTTTGTTTGATAAATGTAAAAAAAAACATATTTTAAGGGCATTTCGAGCAGTAATGTGCAGAATGCACCTAAGGGGTCCCAATAAGCAGTTCCTCCCCAGAATATCATTTGGGAGGTTTCCAAATAAGAAAGAAGATCTTGCTTCGTGAGTCGGCATATGAATCAAGATCTTACATCGTATGATGCTGATATGAAAGAAGAATTTTGATGTTAAATAAAACACATTTTAAGTGCATTTTTCCAGCAGTAAAGTGCAGAATGCACCTAAGGGGTCCCAATAAACAAGCTACATGTGTTGGTTCCTCCCCAGAATATCATTTTGGGGGGTTCCAAATTTGAATTTATTTAGGCAAAACTGGAAACAAGATGGCGGCCATATGAAAAAGGAATTTTCCCATAGGAAGGAGAATTTCTTTTATTTCATATAGCTATATTTTAGTGTTAACTGAGCATGCTCAGAAATTATTTTTTCAATTTTTCAAAACACAGTAACTTAAAAACTGCGTTTTTTCCCCCCACAGGACTAGCAAGAGGCCCTTTCTGCCCTGAAAATTTAGACAAAAAAAAAGTCTGGGTTGTAGGCAAATTCAAAGAAATACCCCAGCAAAGTCAGAGAGAGAAAACATGTTTTTTTCAACTCTCTGTAACTCAGAAACCACAAATCTGACTGGAACGTATCTTGCCACGTCATGAGATCTACCCCATAAAACTGCACATACCACGTTTTTGGAAAATCCATTGATGGGTTGCAAAGTTATTAAAGTACAAAATTATGAGTTTAACATTGAAGTGCTTACTCAGCTCTAACAATAGGGGTGCAACCACACCCTGTAATATATATTCTTTGCAAAAAACTCTGTTAATACATCAGTTAGGGTTGTTTCCACACAGACAAAAGTGTGGAAATTCAATGTTAGGAGTACCACCCCTACCACCCCCCCACAACCCCACCACCCCACCACCCTCCACACACCAACAGGCATCAGGGTGTGCGCTGGGGTCATTGGCCTAACTCCCATCCCATTCCATGTGTAAACAAGCTGAGGTGATGTGGTATAGGAGAATGGGGTGAGAGTTAGGCCTGACAACCCCAATGCACACCCAGATGCCTGTTGGTGTGTGGAGGGTGGGGTGATGGGGTGTTAGCTGTGTAACCCTAACATCACATTTCCATACTTTTGTCACTGTGCTATGAACTCTAACTGATGCATTAACAGAGTTTTTTGCAATAAATTTCCCTTCTTTTTAAGAAAGTGTAATGTAATTGGCAACAGATATGTGTTAGTGGGAGGGAGGGTCCTCCGGGTGCTGCGCTTCCTTCACATTGCCCATTTTTGTGTAATGGTATGTGCATGTGGGAATGGAGCCATACAGTGCACCTGTTTCAACCCACCCTAGGTCTTGGTTCCCTTCGCTATGCTGCTCCAAAGTTTCCTCTTGTATTAATGTCACCCTGCTTCTAACTGCTTCACCCACCTGTCTAACCTGCCTCCTTTCCCCATCCCCTATCTCTCTCTATCTCTCTCTCTCCATGCTATATCCGACAGTTTCCAATTTCCCTGCCTTCTTGCTCCTCTTTCCTTAGTATATTGTATGTAGCTAGCTGAATGTACGATATAGTTGATGCTTGAACTTTACTCCTTGGCATTTCTGTACTTTAAATTGTACACTACTCTAAATGTAAACATGGGCACTTACCATATGCTTGTATAATATCCTTACTGTGCCTTGGTACTGCAACTGTTATGCACTCCTCCTGTAATTTCTACATGTTATATGTTGTATATTTTTGACACTGTATCTTTCCTTGTACCTGTACCTCTCTATGTTGTGACCTCCTGGGTCATGCCTGAAAATAGTCACTTTTGTGACTAGTGCACCTACCTGGTTATCAAAAAAAAAATAAATAAATACAGCAGCCCTATAGGGCAAGGAGCCCTTGAAACAGTAATTTACCAATATCTCAGCAACCATAGCAGCTATGAAAAAAATTCAAGTGTTGTTGTAATCATGACAGCGTAACCTCCACTTGGGATATATCTGTATCTCACATGGTTTACAAGATATGGGAACTGAAATGCGCTGAAAAGGCACCCTTGGATTCCTTGTGACACAGATTTGCCAGTATCTCTGTAACCGTAGCAAATCGGAAACAAATTCCACTGCTGGTGTAATCTATGATCTCCAAACTTATTTTTGCAGATTAGATCACCTGCCGGTAGTGAAAATTCTGTATCACACTTTGTTTTTCACAATACAGGTGCCGAAAGGCATCATGGATGCCTCAATGTTATCCTATGGGAAATTTCTCAAATTTTGAAATGATGTAACTTTGGGCCCGTTGAATGTTATGGCACCAAACCTCCAAAAGGCACATATGTGGGGACCAGGACTTGCCACCCTGCACATTTCAGCCCAAAAGCCCCAACCTTTTTGTTGCAGGGGGATGGCAAACATTTGCAATTTTTGGACAAAATACTTTTGCTAAATGCAAAAGTTTCACAAAAACCAGCACGACACTTTTGCATTTGCGAAAGTGTCATAGTCATTTTGTTCACAATTTGCAAAAGTACTTGGGTACTGATTTTAAAATGGCATTTCTGGGGGGTTTTACCCACCAAACAAAACAGGGCTGGCATCCTCAGGCCCCGACTAGATAAACCCAACAGTTAGTGTTTATCTAGGAGGTCCCAAATTTAAACGCCAGGCATTTTTCTCTCTCACTAACTAAAAACAAGATGGCCACTGCATGAAAGTAAAAGGCCAATTTGCCAAAGGAAAATGTACTGGCAGCAGCTTTCATGAGACACATATATTTTTTTCCCATTGACTATTATGGGAAATTAGTTTTTTTAATAACTTTTGAACGGTTTAATATTTTTTCACCAAATCTTTGAAAAGCACATCAGTGACCAAGACTGCATCTTCCCTGAAGATTTCAGACCAAAGAGACAAATTGTACAGGCTGTGGGCATTAGCAAAGAAATGTGCAAAAAGTCAGTTTTTTTGCATATTGTGGCATTCTGCAGCTCCACAACCGTACATCCAACCGTAATGCAACTTGGCAGATCCAGAGATCTATGGTACCAGATGGCACATACAAAATGTCAGGCAAATTCATTGTATGGTGACAAAGTTATTAAGGTGCAAAATCTGAGGTTTAACATTAAAGAGCTCACTCAACCCTAACTATACCGATGCTACTGCACCAATATTATAAATATATATATATAAAACTCCTGAAGCATTCCTTAACCTTCCTCATATCCCACTGAAAAATGCCTCCCTCATCTCTAATACCCAGTATCTGGGTAGGGCACTCCTCCCACATCAGGCACACCATCAATGGCCCAGGTTTATTGATCCAGGTTCTTTAAATAAGACTCCAAGTCAAGTCTTTTTTCCTGTTTCTTTTTCTTAACTCAGGCTATGTAACTAATAATTATTCCCCTCATATATGCTTTCCCACTGTCCCAGACTGTTGCCTTAGATGTGAGGGAGCCTGTGTTAGCTGCAATGTAAGTCTTCCACTGCTCCTCCAGATATTCCTTAAACTCCTTATCTCCTAACATATATGTGGGGAATTTCCATGGAGGTGGGCTCTCCCTCTGATCCTTAACAGAGACTATCACAATGACCATAGCATAGTCTGAGATGTGAATGGGGCTGTGCTGATATTTAGGACCCTCCCATACTAGTCCCAGGGTGTGTACATATAGTCAAAGTGAGACCATGTATCATGGGAGTTAGAAAAAAGTGTATTCCCAAGCCTCTGGGTTAGCCATGCACCATCCATCCACCAGATCAAGGTCTGCCATTGATGAAGAGCCTTCCCACTCTGGCCTCATCCAACCGAATGATCAGGAGTGGGTCCATGGTACAGTTCATGTCTCTCCATATATAAACCCTGGAAATTGTTCTTTAATTAAGAGGGTCAATAATGCCCTGTAAAATGCTGGGTCACACACCGCTGGGGCATAAATACTTCCAAATGTCACAGTTTCCCCACAGACCTCCCTGAAATGAACATGTACCTACCCTGTCCTGGATCCTTCACCACCCTTTTGACCTTGAAGGGAAAATTCTTACGTAACAAGATTGCTGCCCCTCATTTATGTGAGGAGAACAAGGCTGAATAGCATGCTCCCACCTAGCCCTGAGTCAGATTTGCATATTCAGCATCAGTGAGATGAGTCTCCCACAGCAGGGTCACCTGAGCACCTTGCCTTCTAAGGGCCATTAGCAAACTTGTGCATTTCATAGGAGTGGTGATACCCCTGACATTACAGGAGATCACATAACATCTCTCAGTTTAGCCATGATTCATGCCAAAAGCCCTTCTCCTGTACATACCTTATTGACCCAGACAAAATCTCCACCACCCTCTTGAATAGCCAACCCCACCAATAGTTACATTTCTTCATATATGACTGACAGTGATTAGATGCATACCAAGAGTACATATACCTTTAAAATAATGGACAACAAGAAACATAATAACAAGTTCTAACCCTCCACACACCCCTCCCTGTCTACCCCCACATGACCCCCAACTGTCTAGTAGCATCCCACCCAGCCCCTTCCTGTTCTTCCCAAACCCACCCATATGCTCCACGGTGTTACTGCAGCTTGAGAATTTAAACATATTTTCAGCCACAAGGGCTGCTATGCAATTTCTCCTACCTCCACTGAAAAGATATCTCACCTCTATCGTCTCCACCCCACCCCAGTATATTCCACCCCACTATGCAAAACAAAGACACTAACTGCTTTATATGCATGAGTGTCTAACAAACCCCTATGACGAGTGTGTCCCTCATCCTCCCACCAGCTTAAAGATCCCAACAGATACCCCACTCATAACTCTTAATTAGCTAGGTCCACACTGTAAGGTCCAAAACCAGTGAACAACTTGAATGAACACAGATGTTTTAACAAAGTCCAGATCCCCTCCTGCTCTGATGTGCCCAGCCACTCAGCCGCATCCAATATCCCTCCTCTAGACACATTATAATAGATATGCAGTCTTTCCCACCAATGGAGAATGCCTAGTGTCCCACCCTGCAAAGGTGTTAGAATGATTCTGGCCCCTAGGAGAAAGAAAGAAAAAAAAGACCATCATAATACAACACAAACAGAAAGAGAGCCCAGCAGGCCTGTCCAAGGGTGGGGGACCAGGCGGTACACCCAAAAACACACTTTGCGCCCACCCCACCCCTGACCAGTACATCTGTGTCCTGGATCTCTGCCATTCTTCCAGTATTCTTCCCAAGTGGATCTCAGCGAGGTTCAGTTCTTCCTTCCACACCAGTCACCATAGGTAACCCTGCACCAGTTCCAAAATGCCAAGATGATCTCCCTCAAACATCAGCCTCACAAAGGCCTGCAGATCCTTTATCTCCCTGAACTGTCCTCATCAGCCAGGCTGTCTGCAGTCATCCAAACCAAAAGTGATTCATACTAAAAGTCTAAGTTAGGGCCAAAAATACCATTGTTCTCCTGTTCCACTACTGTATGTCCTTTTCAGTCCAGAGGAGTCATGACATAACAAGCGCCATCGAGCAGGAAACCAAGGGGGCATGTGGGAAAACCCAGTGCAACATTCTAGCAAACAAATTAAGCACACAATCCACTATTCATTACAATCCTTCAGCCATTCTTCTTTCGTACTCCTTCACAAATTTTTCAGCTTTGCTCACCTCTCAGAATGAGAACGTGGTCCCCCTGTAACAGATCTTTAAAGTAGCTGGGTAGTTCATAAAATTCTCCACCTTCATTTCTCAAAGCTGGCCCATTATTGCATTGAACATTTTCTGTTTTTTCAGTAGACGTGCAAAATATTCTTGTGAGATATACAGCCTAGAGTCTTCATACATAAGGCCTCCTTCCTCCCTGTAAGCATGCAGAACTGTTTCTCTATCCTGAAAATTATGAAACCTCATAATAATTTGCCTTGGGGGCTGATCAGATAGCCAGAGACTTGGGCATCACTGATCTGTGTACTCTCTCAAACTTAATCCACCCAATCTTTGGTACAAGGCCCAATATCTCTGGCAACCTTACCGCCCAAAATTCCAGGACATCGGGACCCTCTTTACACTCTGGCAGCCCCCTAAGCCTCAGATTTAGCCTCCTATGATAGTTCTCCTGGTAATCAAAGGGTTCCTTAAGTTTCTCCCACTCCTTCTGGAGGGCCACCACTTGCTCTGGGACTGAGGTCATCTCATATTCCAACTGAGAAATACGATCCTCAGCCTCCATTAAACAATTAGCATGAGAGGTTTGCTGTTCTAAGACCTCCTGTAGCTTTAAGTCCAATTTCCTTTCTAATTTTATCATGCGAGGATCAAGGGCTGCAATCATCTGGCCCATGAGTTCCCGGCCTCGCGTACTAACTTCCACAGTCGATAATGATACCATACCTTTGATTTCATTTTCACCACCAGTCAGATGCTTCTTGCTGCAGTTATTCAGCAGTCTTTGATTCTTGCTGTGGTTTGGAGTTAACTATTCATCCATGCTGCTAGCTATACTTGGACCAAGCACTTGTGCACCAAAAATAGCAGGAATCTGTACTTTATTTTAAATTATTTAGGCCAGTGGTGCGGAGCGAGGTAGGAACACATCTATCCAGCTAGTTGCTCATCAGCACCCCCTGACAGTTGGTTTCTGCTGAGCTGTAAAGTAGTTGCCTGAATTCTTTCAGTTGTAAACCATGTTCTATAACTAATGGGAAACAATTAAACCTATAATTTGGCAACCCATTGTAGTCACAGGAAAAGAATGGGTTGCATACTGGCTGCACAATAAGTTTAATGTGAACTTGATATATTTTGTAGTGGTTAAAAACAGTGACACCAAGTGACACCAAGCATTACAAGTAGTTGTGACTGAAGACATCACAATAGTAGTATCATAATATCTTTAGGCAGGATGAAACCTGACTTTGGGCACTAATGAGGCTGACAGGACATTAGGGCCAGTTATCACCTAGAAAAGTCCCCTTAGTGCTGTCACATAGAATGAAAAGACGTTGATTGGGCTAACAGGTTGAAAATGTGCAAGAGAACAAATGCTGAGCCAATATAGAATTGAAATAGCACCCAGAACAAGGGCATTCACTAGGACTGACACACAATTATAATTTTAAGGGCAGCAAGATAAATGTTGATTTATGTATTAAATGTATTGGACCATACTTGCTGATGGAGCATTAGAATGAAACAGCTTTAAATTGATGGTCTTCATAGAACTGTGCATGAAGTACAATAAACATGTTATTAAGAACTCTCTAGATGGGGAGAGAGTGTGGACTCTCTTTTTGTTTTCTGTATTTTAGCAGGCACCTCCCACTTTAAATGTTTTTGTCCTATAGGACCACTGGCTCACACCCCCTCTGTATCTCTCACATTCTCATCCTGACCTTTTTCTTGGTTCCCTTACCTTTTTTGGTTTTTTCTCATATTAAGCACTTTCCATTTTTCCCTCATGTTTTTTCTTTCCCTGTTTTTATACTTTTACATAGAAACATAGACTTTGACGGCAGATAAGGACCGCTAGGCCCATCTAGTCTGCCCATTTCCCTACCTACAGGATAGGCCGCAGATCCTAGTTAACCAACAGCCTTTCCCTTTCTCATTTTCTCTTTTCTTTTCTATTGTGACTATTTCCCCTTCCTCTTTTCTCCACCTCTGCCACTATTATGTTCATGTAGTTCACATACCTCCTTTTATTTTCCACAGCCAACCATTATGAAAGGTGCCATCACACTTAGTCCAAAAGCCGAACCTTAAAACATGAAAGATAACAAAGCAGCACACACACTACGCTTGAAGAAATAAATTACTTTTTATTACAGCATACTTCCACTCCTGATAACACCTGTGTAGTGCCTTTGCAGGTTTCATCAGGGGGTGATGTTTGATTAAACATCATGTGATTAAATACATGAGGAATTTGCATATTAATTCAACATTCCTCCTTGTAACAACCTGAAATACAAAGTACTCAGTGCATATCCCATTTAAATATTAATAACCTTCAATCAATTTAAAAGATGTCTTGCAGGAAAAAGTGACTTTATCTAACAAAAATGTCAGAAAAGCTAAAATATTATTTTTTTGAAATTGTATTATATTTATAATTTTACAAACAACATTGATAAGAGCAAGAACAACAATAGTATAACAACTAAGAACTATATAACAGACACCCAAAAGCGAAGTGAAAAAAAAGAAAAACAACAAACACTCCTCCCAGAACTCTCTAGCACCCCTTCCCACCAACGCTCCATATGGGATCATATACATCTGTACAAGAAAAGGCTATATGTCTGAAATCAAGAATCACTAACAAAGGGGACAAGATTAAACATTCTAACAAGAGGAAATATTGTTTACTTTGTATAGTTAAGTAAATAGAAAATTAACCCACTAAAGAAAAGGTACAAGGGTTAAACTTTTAAAATGATGACAAAATAGTAACAAGAAAAGTGAGAAAACTAGTAGAACAACAACAATAAAATTAATAATAATGGTGCTCGCACCTAGGCATCAATGTGAAAAGACTCATGCAGCCTGCCACACTTCTCAAAGTAAGAATGTAAATCATTATGAAAACTGGCTATCGTTTTTTTCAAGACGTAAATTAAATAGAAGTTCTTGGAGCCATTTCTGATAAGAAATTTCATGTTGATCCAACCGATGTCTAAGAACTGTTCTTTTAACAGACATAGAAATCATAGCCATAAACAAATGTATGCTGTTTAGTGACAATATTTTCACAGTTTCCCACAAGAAGTATCTCTTGAGTAAAATAAGAGTCAATATCAAAAATCAGGTCAACTGAGGACTTGTTAAGTTCCCAGAAAGACTGGACATTAAGACAGTCCCAGAAAATAAGATATAGAGTATAATCTTCTCCACCACACCTTACACAGTTTGGCGAGGAAGAGCATCTCATCTTATACAATCTATAGGGAGAATAATAAATATTATGTAAAAAGCAGAACTGGTGAAGACTAAGCTTATCAAAAGATATGGGGTGGGATATTCAAAAAGGTTGTGCCATGCGCAATAGGGTTGCACCAGCGCAAGTCCAAAATTGCGCCATTCTGCAATATTCAGCAGGAGGCAGTTGCACCACAGAAAACATGCTGAGCAACAGCGCAATGCTAATGAAGGTATGCACAACTGAAGGAGGTCGAACCATGCAAAAAAATGTGCAAAGTGATATTCAAAGGCTTGCGCAATGCACAACAGTGGATCAGGTGGAAGTTGCGCCACAGCAGAAATGAGCCAAAATAAAAAGGCTCAAGGTAGAGGCGCAAGAATGCGACAGGGAAGCCGCATGAGGCAGGAAGACTGGGCAGGCCACAGCAATCAACAGTGCAGGCCAGGGAGTGCACAGGACCAAAGAGGGGCAAGGGAAGGTGTGTGGGGCCACAGAGTGCAGAGGCCAGAAGGTGTACCTGGTGCAGTGGAGGTAACAGTCAGAACAGCGGGGGTAACAGATCAACAACTGCCAGGGGGAGAACACAAGCCAGGGAGATGGACAGTGCCAGCTTCCACATGGAAGCTGTAATGAGGGGAGTGAGAAGGCATGCTGCAGGGGGCCGTGGCCATGGAAGGGCCCGTCGGTAGTACGCCCCCAACAGGCAGTACCGTGGCCACATCAACTTTGAGCTGTATTCAGATGTAGAGATTGTGGGCTGGTACCACCTGAACAGGGCAATACTGAGGTGGCTCTGTGAGCTGTGCAGTGATGTGATGCAGGCACCCTCATGACAGAGTCACGCTGTGTCACTGGAGACAAAGGTAACAGCCTGCATGTGCTTGCTTACCACGGGTACCTTCAAGAAACCAACAGGGGACTCCACAGGCATAACACAGTCAGCCACATCACGCATCCTCACCCAATTCCTCAGCGCACTGCTGCCACATGCTGCAGAGTATATTCATTTCCCCAGAACCGTGGCAGAGCGTACAGCAAACATACAGGAGTTTCACAGGGTAGCACGTATGCCTGGCATGCTAGGGGCGATAGACTGCACCCATGTGGCCATTCGCACACCACCTGGCCCCGATGGGGCTGCTTATCATAATCAGAAGGGGTTTTCCAGTGTCAACTGCCAGGTGGTGTGTGATGCCAGTGGGCGCATCATCAGTGTCTGTGCCACACACCCTGGTGGAGCACACGATTCATTCATATGGTACCAATCAGCACTGTGCCATCGATTTGAGAGTGGAGACATCCCCACAGGACATCTAGTGGGTGTGTATGCATTTAGGATTGGCAAATCGGGGGCCAGGGTGGGTAAGCCACAGGTGCCATGGGAGTGGCACACAGGGTTAGGGGCAATATGAGCTTGAACATGATACTAACCTCCACTATCTCCACACAGGTGACAGTGCATACCCACTCCATCCCTGGCTGCTCAAACCCTACCGGCGGCCCACGACCCCATCGCAATAATGCTTCAATGAGGCACACGCTGCCACATGCAACATCATTGAGTGGGTGTTTGGGATGCTGAAGGCACGCTTCCGATACCTAGACACCTCCCGGCGGTGCCCTACAGTATAGCCCCTCAAAGGCCTGTGGGATATTCCTGGCCTGTTGTATCCTGCACAACATGGCCAAAGACTGTGGGATAGCCATACAGGTCGAGGAGGGGGACAGCAATGGGGACGCTGGTGACGCCGGTGATGATGGGGATAAGCAGCCCCCCCTTGGGTGGCGTGACCCCCGACTGATCCAGCTGGACCAGCTGCACTGGGACACCATCACAGAGGAGCACTTCGCCCAACACAGATAAGTCATGGGGCCAAGTGCAACCAACATTGGCTAGGGCACAACCCACATACATACAGGGAAACACACCAGGGGTGCATGATGGCGAGGGAAGTGGCAGGGCACAGAAGCACACACACACAACCAGGGAGGGGGTGAACAGTAACACGCCACATGAACAGACACACACACACACACACCAGGCACAAAGTGCACAGGGGTCAGGTGCACAACAGAGCAGGAACACAGACATTAAATACACACACATCCACAGGCCACCACCACCACCTGTACTGTCCATGTATGTGTGTCAGATGCTGGGCACCCTTGCACTTTGGCGTACAGTGCAATGCAGGCATCATCATGCACATGCACCTGTGGACAACAGTCGGGAGGGTATGCAGGTGGTCCGTGTGTCAGCGTGTAGGGCAGGGCACCCACTGGAGCACTGCCCACCAAATCACACATTGCACACAGGGCAGCACCAGACAGAGCCCACACTGGGAGACAGCTCAGTCATGTGGCACAGTGCCACGGCCACCTCGGATGTGTGGGCAGCTCCACTGAGACCCAGCAGCACTGGCAGGCTGAGCATGGGCCACATGGGGTGGCACCGATGGACCACCAGGAGTCCCACTGCGTGAACGTGACCTTCTGCACACAGGGGTCTGCAGCATACCGAACATACCTACACCAGGGGTGCTCGGGATGCCCACAGCTGAACCCGGCGTCGACAGGGTGGGTGTCGCATGATGCTGGGACTGGGGAGTGGATAGCATACTGTGTGGTGTGAGCGGCACAGGGGCACCTGACTGTGTGCCCAATGTGGCCACGACACCGACCACTGCCTGTGTCAGCCTGTCGATGGCAGCAGTCATATCCACCCACAAATGGTCAATCTGGGACAGGATCCTCTCAGTGTCCCTGCTGTGCCACTCCATAGCCACACACAGTGCCTCCACGGATGTTGCAACCTGCACCTGCTGCTGTACTGATGCCTGCAGCATGTGGGTGTGCTCATCAAACAGGTCGTCTGCCACATCGGCAACCTGTCCCTCAGGGTCTGGAAGGGCCTGATGTGCAGCACCCCTTGAGGGTGGGCACTGCTCACCAGGACCAGATATGGACATGTCCACAGGCAGTGCACCTACATCACCACTGAGCCCTGTACTCCCAGTCGCGGTGGGTCACTGCTGCTTCTGCCTCTCTGCCTGCTGTGCCCATGGGATCAGTGGTTCCAGTGCTGTGGCCGCAACAGTGCCAGTGACCTGCACAGCCACTGGTGCTGCCCCACCGGTGCTGACCGGCACAGCCTGGGACTGTGCTGACATGCTGGCACACACATCGGAACCAGCTAGATCCATGGGCATGAGCTGTCCTGCTGTGTGTCCATTCTGTGACACACACATTTCAATGCCCATAGTGGTCAGTGCATCATCGATGGTGCAGGTCTGTGCCACAGCCACAGCCACAGCGTGCTGGCATGCTTGTATGCCAGACTGCTGGGACACAGGAAGGGCACTCCCCACACCTGTCTCAACATCAGTGAAGGTATCCGGCATGCACACTGCCGCAGTGCACGCCGGCAATCTGCGGAGGTGGATGGTCCCTCCTCCAACTTCGGGTGGCTGTCCACAGTGGACAGGCCCTCCACTGCTGACCCCTGCAGATGCACAGGATCTGTAACAGAAAGGAAGGACACTTTAGTGCATGTGAACTACCTTCCCTCCCCAACCATGCCATATCATGCAGTGATGGGCTACCACCTGTCTGGAAGCCACCTTCAGGAACACCCTCAATGGCACTGCACTGCATGCTTGCAGCAAGCATGTCCTCCGTCGGGGTCAGCTGCACCACCTCCGGCTGTCCCCCGCCTGTTGCAGCACGTGCCGCCCTGATGGCTGCAACCTTCTTCTTCACCCTCCTCCTGTCGGTCCCCATCCTCTTTTTACACTCCTGCACAGAGCGCTGGTGGCTGCTGTGCAGGTTGACGGCATGTGCCACCCCCTCCCATGCAGCAGCATGGGCCTGAGGGGTGCCCCGCCTCCACTGAGAAGTGGCTCCTCAGCCAGGTAGGCCTCAAACAGTGCCTCTGTCTCTGCCTTCATAAAGTTGGGCCTCCTCTTCCGACCACTATCATCCTCCTCACCCAGTCCTCGCTCAGTCATTTCACAGCCTGTATGGGTGAGAGTGGTCACCTGTGAATGTGCAGTACACAGCAATTCTCTGGGACCATGGTCCAGAACAGCACAATGCATGCAACTCACCTATCCACTGCAGTAACCGAATATGGCCACTGCAGAACAGTGTCACACATTTATAGCGCAATGCATGCAAATTAGGACTGGAGCAACTTTAATGAGATGCAGATCACGCCGCTGTACCATTGAATGGCTGATTGGATGATTTGCATATGACGGCTGAATATTGCGTATTGCGCTTTGCGCAATACGGTTGAATTGGCTGAGCCAATGGCACAGTTCTGTGACTGCGTAGTACACCGCACTGCGCATGCCCAGGTAGCTTATGCAGGCATCTGCTGTGCTGATGATGTGCTGTGCGTGACACGCAATTCAGGACACGGCCACCATTGTGCCAGTGGTGCTACAGCAACGGTCACCACCTGGCACTGTGGCACAACTACACAATAGTCCACTGTGGCAATGGCACACAGGCAACCAATCACGCTGGACGTGTAGATGTCCATTGGCACTGTGCATGGCCTTGTGCCAGAGACCCATGACCCTGTGCCCGACCTTTGCCCCCTTGGCACGGTACATATGGCATGTCTACAGCTCTATCGCACTGGTCAGTAACAGCGTGATAGGGACTGGCAGCGCTATATGAACAGAGCAATAGGGACTAATGGAGTTGTATTGTGCAACAATTCCACGTGGGGTTGCCGTGCTGCGGAGCGCCATATTGCCTACTATATACATGCAGGGATGGCATGCAGGAGAGCCCCACAATGGAGTGCATTGGAACTTGCCAACCTAGTGGCCATAGTGGAGCCTCACCATGGCCCACTGTTTGGGGATGAACCCCTGAACATGGTGAGGACTCATGTGGCAGCAGGTGGCCACTGCCCTGGAGGAGGCCACTGGCCAGCGGCGGTCAGCAGAGCAGTGCAGGCACCAGTATGGTGACCTGCAGAGGAGGGAGCAGCCACTACTGGCATGACTTCATTCACATGCCAGGAGGGGCATGGTGCCTCAGCCAGGTGGGTGAGTCATCTATGCACCTGTATTGTCCGTATAGGTAACACTGTGTATTGTGACCAGCACATGGGGGAGGGTTGGTCTATGGTTGGCTGTGGCGGTGTTTACAGGATATGTGATGTATGGGTCTGGCTGGGTGGGCAGGCGGGCACACTCATTGGGGCAGGGGGATGCCTGCTTTGGGATTTCACTGATGTGTTTCTCACCTTTTGTTTCCCACAGGTGTGGCGGAGTGGAGGAGGGCCCAGACTGAGGTGCAGCAAGGGGTGGCAGCAGTGGCTGTGCATGGTGTTGGTGGTGGTGCTGGTGATGAGCCACGACAGCAGCAGCAGCAGCAGTATGATGAGGGTGAGTGTCATGACATCATGAATGCTATTGCATGCTGTGGGGGGACAGAGCATGGCTACCATCCATGGACAACACTGCCATGCACACGACATGTGACAGTCAGCACTGTGCAGTGTCACTGCATGTCTGGGAGTGCATAAATGGTGGTCCATGCATGCACTAGGCACATGGCTGTGGCACTGCCTTCCCATCGTGTAGCCATGTCACTATACAGCCTTGGTTGTGCTGTGCTGGACATGGGTGGTGTGTGTGTGTGTGTGTGCAGTGGCACACATGGCTGTTGCTGCCTGGTTGGGCATGCCTTGTGCACAGTCACTGTGGGTGGGTGCACTCCATCACAGGAGTGGGGCACTTGGCTGTATGCCATGCATGTTGGGTGGGCTTCAGGGATATGGACAGTCACAACCATTGATTCTGATCCCTTGTCCTAGGTGTCCGGATCCTGCGGAGGCTAGAGCAGTTGGTCCACCAGCTCATTCAGGTGGCTGTGGATTTCCTCGACATCCTGAGGGACCTGCAGTGCCATGGCATCAGGTACAGGAGGAAACCCCGGGACCAGCAGCAGCCGAATGATGAGCAGGCTGGCAGGCAGTAGCTGCCCATCACCTCCCCCCTTTACCCATCCCTCACACCCTGCCTTCCCTCGCCCAGTTGTTCACCCCTGCCCCTTACCCACCCCTACCTTGTAACCATACCCCCACCCTTGTATTGTATATATTTGTATATAGTTCTGTTTGTTCATATTGTTGTTGTCGTTCATATTTTAATTAGAGAAATATATATTTTGTTATGAATACTGTGGTGGTCTCTGATTTGCAGCTGGCTATAGGTGCTCAGTTGCAGTGGTGTGCATGGCATCTGGGGTGGTATTGTCCTGGGTATGTGTGTGTGTGCATGAGGAGGGGTCTCTGGTGTGGGAGTGGCTTTCAGTCGGTCTTGCCGTGTGCTGCCACCCACTGCTGGGTGCTCATGGTGGGTCTGGCTTGTATGATTCTGTGGTACACAAGGTTGCAATGTGACAGGGGGGATGCATGGGGATTCCTGCAGAGACAGTCACTGCTCATGGGTGGTGTCTTGGGGTCACAGTGCAGGGTGTGCTGTGCACAAGGGGGAGCTGATGTGCACTGGGGTTGTCCGCCCCCTTTGTGTGGCAGTCTCAGCTTGCCAGTGGGTGTGCTGGGGCAACATGGCCCAGCTGTGCTTTGTTGGCTTGTCCCCATGGGCCAGTGGATATTCCATCCCTTCCCCACTTATGCTGTGCTTGGGATGTGGGGGTGCATTGTTAGTTCTGCAGTGTGTTCCTGTGCCCATCTATGGCATGCGTGGTGGGCCCCTGCCTACCTCCCTGGTTGTGCAGTTCCATTGCTTTGCTGCTGGAGGGGCTCTCTGCTTGTGCTATGGCACCTCTGGACTGCTCAGCTGGGCTGGCCTTGTTGTGCTATAGCGCATCATATCTGCTCAGCTTCCCCTTCCTGGTTGCGCTATGGCACAGGTTGTACAATATTCAGACATTGGCTGGTTGTGCAATTTGCCTTGCTCCATGTTTGAATATCACGTCTATTGCACATGTGCGCAATGGACTTGTGCTTGCTCCTGCTATTGTGCACATTTTGGGCTCAGTTTGAATATCCGGCCCATAGAATAATATGAAAATCCCCAAATTCTATACTATTTAAATTGCCTGGTCATAAACACTTGTTTCCAATAAGGGCAGTCACCAAGAAAAGATGAAAAATTATAAAAAAGGAAAAGACAGTAAAGTTTAGAAAAAGCATGTAGACAGGAAATTATCTCCCCAGCTGCTCAAAAAAAGTCTGAGTAATTATGACTCCAAGGGCCAGATATTCAAAACTTTGCGCTGGGCAAAAACCGTTTGCACAGGTTTAGCATGAGATTAGCGCAGGTCTGCTATGTTCAAAAGGCCAAATAGTGTGGGCAAACTGCATTAGTGCCGGGCAAAATCATAATGTATGCAAGAGGCAAACTGACATGAATACAGGGGCAATGCTAGATTCAGCGACTAACACCGCGCAAAGTGGTTTTGCATGATTTAGTGCAACACTTAGCGCGGTGCACAGTACCGCCCAGGAAAAGGCAGTCTTAGCCCTGGGCAATCAGCTTTGTGTGGTGTTTGCATGGCTTTGTGTGTCTTTGCGTGACCCTAACAAATAAATATGACACATAGACAAAGCCAAACATAGAGGAAACATGCTGCTAACTGATGCCATCACAATGGTGCCATCATCTGCCACCAGTCCCAGCCATGCCAGGCAGTAAGTGGTGACCCTGCCACCAGTGGACAGCATGGCAGTGTGGCCATACAGCACACACCTGTGGACCACTCTTCTGTGGACACCAACAGATGCCAGCACACACATACAGCACTGTGGGCATGGAGGATGTTGAGGGGAGAGTGTATGGGTAGCCAGGCTGTGCCACAGACCAGGTGTGGCCACAAGGCTGGAACACATCATGGAGGGCACATGGGCCAGTACTGGGCATACCCCAACACTAGTGTGCCTGTCTGATAATAAATGCCCCCCCCGGCCACATACCGCACAGCGATACAACTGCCACAGCTCACAAAGCTGGACATGTATGTGTCACTATGAACTTCCCATGCCAGAGGTGCAGCATCTGTGGGTCACACAACAGTGTAAAAGTAATGTCCACTGTCAGTAAACACCTGCAGGTTGGGCCTCTCACTGTGTATAATGCAGTCATCATCACTGCCCTACACACCATAGGCACTGCTGTGTCCAACACTACTGGCCCCCTTGCTACTGTAGTGTCTGATGTGCACTGTAGCATGACCTACAGTGTGACAGTTGCATGCAGCACCACCACCATATGTGCCTATGCTGGGTTATCCCAGTACAGCTGCAGGCAGTAGTGCATGTGAAAGTACAGTGTTCAAAACAGTATAATATTCCCCAAACTGTTTGCGCAGTGCTAACTGTTTGCGCGGGTTTAGCGCAGGGCTAAACCATTAGCCCAGTGCAAACTGCATGCAAATCAGGCCATAATGAGATGCTAATCTGGATGTTTGCCCAGAAACTACCTAAGTAGGCTTATTTGCAAGTCACTTTTAAATATGGCAAAGTTTAGCACTGGGCAAATGTGTTTGCACCGGGCTAACGATTTAGCCCTGCACTAAACCTGTGCAAACGTGTTAGCGCTACACAAACAGTTCAGGGAATATTTTACAGTTTTGCACACTGTACCTCTACATACGCTGCTGCCTGCAGCTGTACTGGGTCCATGCATTTGCTGGCACACACATTGGCCACACAGTTCACCTCTACCTACCTTCCTTCACATCACTGTGCACTGTGTTGCTGTTGTGGTTTGCACTTCCTGGTTGCCATATTCAGAGCTGTCTTATTCCAGGATTGAGTTTGCCTTGCACTCCCAGCCAAGTTTGCCCAGCCTCATTCCCATGCTATATTCAGAAGCTGTTTACCCTGGGCTATTCCTTTTGAATATTGCTTGCTTTGTGCTCAGGGCTAAGTTTGCCAGCCGGGCAAAGCTAATTTAGGCCTGGGGCAAAGTTTTGAATATCTAGCCCCAAGAATGTGGTCCAAAATGAGCCATAAGAATTTGTTTAAGATAAAAAGGTTTAAGGAATTATAGCATTTAATGTTTTAAAATTACCCTCATGGAGCTGGCTGAAAATCTTAATATGTTTGAGCTGGGGGGTCCAATCACCAAAAATAGGTTTACCTTCTTATTTAAAATTAAGATTACCATAAATGGGTTGTGAAACGTCTGTATTAAACTGATACCCCATAAATCTTCCCAGTTGACCATGAACCTTCATAGAAAGGCCAATAGGTGAATACCAAAGCTTTTTAGGAAGTAGATTCTAAGTATAACCAAATAGGCCTATACCCAGGAGTAGTATTCTCATTAACCACAAACCACTTAAAATATTTACTCGCATGACTGACAAGATAATAAAGGGAGAATAAAGGAAGTTTAAGTCCACTTTGACGTCTATGAATAGCTAATGTAACATAGGAATGGCTGGGTGTTTTATCTAACCATATAAATTGGGAAATTAAAGTATAAACTTTCTTAACCCAGCTCAGAGGAATATATAGTGTAACATATTCAGGGGACAAAATAACCGAGGGAACACATTCATCTTAATAATATTAATGCTACAAAGGAAGCACCTTCCACCTATCTAAGTCTTGTTTAATAGACAACAAGACATCATCTAGGTTGAGTTTCCTCAACTGGGATAAAGGTCTTGACAAAAATATTGCCAAGTATTTAATATTGGACAGGGCTCAAGATAAACCAAGGGCCTGAATGTTAGCTTTAAAATCCCCTGCATTTAATGGCAAAACTTCAGACTTAGATAAATCAAGTTTGTAATTGGAAACTCTACTAAATGTTGACTTGGTTTCAGTAGCAGCAAGGATAGAAACTTCTGGGTATTTGATATGTAATAAAATATCATCAGCATAAGCTGGAAACTTAAAGGAATGGAAACTAATAGTGACCTCTTACACGAGGACTGTGTGTAAGGTTGTGTAATAATGGCTCTAAGTATAGATTAAATAATAGCAGGGATAGAGGGCATCCCTGTCTAGTACCACAATGCAAAGGGAAATGAGAAGAAAAAAAAATTACAATAAATTTTTGCAGAAAGGAAGGAGTAAAGGACACGTAACCGAACAAGAAAGACTCCGGAAAACCAAACTTAACTAACGTCTGTAACAAAAAAGGCCAGTTAACCCTAACAAAAGCTTTATCCACATGGAGGGATACCAATGCAGCTGGAACATGGGGATCCCTTGACATGGAAAGAAGGTGAGATAGCTTACGAAAATTATCTGATGAGGACCTCATAGGCATAAAACCTACTTGTTCTCTACAAATAAGATTAGACCAAACTTGATTAATCTGTGTAGCTAATATTTTGGCTAAAATTTTAATGTCATAGTTCATAAGTGATATCTAGTAGTATTTTTACTACTTTACTAGTGATATCTAGTAGTTTGCCTGATTTTGGCAATAAGATAATCATGGCCTCCAAAAGAGTGTTGTCTGAAAAACTGTGAGCATAGACAGTTGAGTAAAAATTTTAAAGCATACAGGCTACTTCATCAGCAATTAAAATATTATTAAATATACTTTCTCCTGCTAATATAGTCCCAATAAAGTTGGTAAACCCACTCTTTTTATAGTCCAAATTGGACTACAACCCACCCACTAAGAGAAGCACATGGGAAGGGGAGAGAGGAGAACAAAATAGGACAAAAAGTCCACTTCTTTATATATACTGTACTATTAATATTTGACTTTATGATTGTAATTACTGATCCAACAATACCCCATCAAAAGCCACAAATTAGTGGGATTATAATGACATAAAAAAAATATATCAAATAATATTTCATACATCCTAAGAAGTAAGTTAAGGCTGCATTAATTCCTGGTACCCTTTTCACAGGGCTTGTGCAAGCTGCTGTAAAGTCATAAAATTGTAGCAACTGTGCCTGATGTATTAAAATCAGGCACAGTTGCAGCAAAGGCGTTTGATGCAGCTACACCAAAAAACAGGTTTGATGCAGGGCAGGGTAATTTTGGCCAGGACACTGTGGAAATTACCCTACTTTTTTAAGAAATGCCATGGGATCTTTAATGTCCACTTGAACAGGCAGACAGTACGTCAGTTCAACATCTTATCTGAAAGATAAATTTTACTTCCCTTTTTCCTTTTCCTCTTCTCAGGAGCATGGAAAGGTTTCCATGACTAAATGAACAGAAGTGGAAGTTGCATTTTCAAGTTAATCCCAGATGATGTGAACACAATGTGCTAATGCTGAAACAGTGCAATGTACATCATGTTGTTTCTCTGATTGACCCCACTTGATGCTCACATCACTCATTCCCTTTCCTGGGTCTCCTGTGTGAAGATCCAGTGATTTGATTGACCATAGGCTTACCAAGAATGCCTCTACACCATGCATGCTGGGGCTCGTTTTGAGCAAGAACAATTAATGTCACTGAATGTTGTTCAGAAGGGGTCCAATGCACTGTCTCTTTCTCTCTCTCTCTCTCTCTCTCTCTGTCTTGAAAACTCAATGTTTAGAGTTCAAAAAGGATGCAATTGTGGTTCTGAACCCACATTTAATTCTCTAAATTGATCTTGATTACTGTAAAAAAGTGAGTTTGCACAGTTAGATTCATTTGTAAGTAGGCCAGATGCAAACATGACTTGCCTTACGCATATTTTTCATTGTCCAAATTGAGTCACTCTTTTCAGAAGTACAGCAGACATGTAAACTCTAATTTTAATAACAATAATATGTAGCCTGCTAGCAGTCTTGGTGTTATGGAGGTTGTGTTTGCCATCCCTGAAATGATGTAACCTATGCCACTCAACTGTCCTTGATTTTCAGAGAGACCCTTGAGTTTGTCTCAAAAAGGTATTTTCCTGCTAAATGTTTACACTTTTGTCACTGAAGAGTATGTATTTGAGTAATAAAATAATGTCAGCCATTAGTGTTGGGTTCAAGTTCTCATTAGCTAAATGCTATTTCTATTATGCAGCATATTGTATGCAGCTACTTGTACTAACATTACTATTTTTTTTCAGATGTGATCCTGATGTTGGCTATTTTTCCCTGCCTTTTAAACTGTATCCCTGACTTGTGAGGTAGAAGCTGGAGAAGTATACATTTTGTCTTGATATAAATGAAGCTGAAGAGTCCACCATCTGCTTTGTTTACTGCTCTAGCCAGTTCTAGCTTTTTGTTCTGGATATTTGAGTGACATTGCTTCAGTGAGCAGTTCTAAAAAGTGAGAGGTTCATGGCCTCCCGTATCCTCCAGCACACCTCAGAACATTAAATTCTCTGCCACAATTGATTCACCAATCAACAGTGTATTAGCACTCTTGACGCTCCCTACTGTGCCTCCCTATATTGCTTTCAGTCCCAGGAGACTGTCTTCAGCTTCACTTAGTCTGGTTTTGAACTCCTCAATTCTGACAAATAGGAATCATTTTCTCTAAATAGCTGCAACTGCTTCTGTTAAGGATCCTAATGTGGCATTCGCCTGCCCGACCCCTTGTCTCATGTCTTGCAAGTACATATCGTGAGTATTATTACATTTAACCATTCTTGCATTATTGCCTGTCAGTTTGATTTTGCTGAGATACTGTTGCTTGTTGTCTATTAAATTTGAGGTTCTCTGGCTAGTGCCAACCCAGATGATGGGGCTGCTGCATCAGTACTCCAGTCTAGAGCATCCAGCTCAGTTTCAGCAGGCAGAATCATCAGTAAGTTTAGTAGTGCTGGTAAAGGATTTGCCAACATCAGGAGGAAAATATTTGCTTAGTTTTACCTCTGCACTGCATTCTTATCAGTCTCTGTATAAATCAGGGGTGCACTGTTAAGTGAGGTAGTGCGCAGACTCATTAGCAAAGTGGGCAGACGGAGCAATACAGGAAGTGTGTGCAAAGTATTAGAAGGTGTGTAAGAACAGAGAGCTGCCTGTTTTTCTCCTGATCAGGTCTGATCAGGCTTTCAATCAGGTGTAGGGAAGTCTGACTTGATTGTTTGGATTGCCTTGTCCTCAGCTACCAGACAGTTAGATGAGGGAAAGGTTTAGCATGCAGGCAGTGTAGCAGCAGCATCAGGGCTAATTAGAGTTGCTTGTTATTTTCCCACCTTCAACCTCAACTGGACCATCTATCAGCTGTGGTTTGAGAGCTTTGCTTGTTGAGTCTGTCTTATTCACTCTGCGATACTCCAAAATCTATTTGACTCCCTGATATCGTTTGGATATATCCATATTACTCCAACTAATTATATTTTTTATCCAATACCATAGAAACATAGAAATTGGCAGCAGATAAGGACTGCTAGGCCCGTCCAGTCTGCCCATATGCCTTATACATTGTGTGTGGCCACTGACCCTATGTGATCAATGGCTTTTCATCACTCCCTCCCCCCTCTCAGGCTTCCCTTGTGCCTACCCCAGGCATGCTTAAACCCCTCCACTATGCTTGCCCCCACTACTTCCTGTGGCAGATTATTCCAAGCATCGACTACCCCTTTTTGTGCAGAAAAACATCATTGCATTACCTCTTAATCTACCCCCTTCCAATTTCATACTGTGCTCCCTTGTTCTAGTACTTTTTCCACATTGGAAAAGGTACCCCACCTGCACTTCGTTTATGCCCTTGAGGTACTTGAATGTTTCAATCATGTTCCCCCACTCTCTCCTCTCCTCCAGTGAGTACGTATTGAGGTCCCTTAGTCTCTCTTCATATGTTTTGTGGTGCAAACCCTGCACTATCTTTGTTGCCCTTCTCTGGATAGTCTCCACCTTATCTGTGTCCTTGTGCAGCTGTAACCTCTAGAACTGCATGCAGTACTCCAGGTGAGGCCTTACCAATGTTTTATATGATGGCACCACCACCTCTCACCTCCTGCTAGTGATACTCCTGCCTATGCACCCCAACATGCCACTGGCCCTCCCTTCCACCTTTGTGCATTGCTTTGAAACCTTAAGGTAATCAGATATGATAACCTCTAGGTCCCTTATCTCTTGGATGACAGTCAGCTCCCCAAACCTGTAAGTCTCCCCAGGATTCCATCTCTTTGCATTGAGCCTCAGCTGCCACATCTCCGACCATCTTTCAAGCTTCTCCAGGTCCCTCTTCATTTTCTGCACCCCTTCTGCGCTATCAACCCTGTTGCAGATCTTGGTGTCATCTGCAAACAGGCAGACATTTCCTTCCAGCCCCTCTGCAATATCACTAATGAAGACATTGAACAGGACTGGTCCTAGTACTGATCCCTGTGGTACCTCACTGGCCACCCCGCTCCCCAGATTGTACCCAATTTACCACCACCCTTTGTCTCCTGTCTGCTAACCAGTTCCTAACTGTCTGTTAACCAGTTCCTAACCCAGTTCACCACCTTGTCTCCTATGCCCAGACTACCCATCTTGTTATTCAGCCTTCTATATGGGACGGTGTTGAAGGCTTTGCTGAAATACTGTTGGCCTGGCAACTTTCCCTTACTGTCTCCCTGTTCTCTAGAACAGTCTCTTCCTTCCCATGCTGTCTTCTATTGTACCTCATTTAACACACCTTTTCTTCTTCATGTTCTAATGAGGCCTTAAATCCACTGTAACTAGGCTGGTCTGACCACTGCAATCTTGTTATAGCACAACTATATTCTCTTAGTTCTCCTGCTCAGTTACTTGCTACTTTTCATACTTGCTACTTATCATATAGTTGTGTCTGTTTTATTTTATTTTTACTTTGCTGCATAATTGTTTATTTTTGTTTAGCAGCTTGCTATTGTACAACTGCAATTTAATCACCCTCCCTACCATTGTAATTGTTAGGACTGCCTGACTGTGGAGTTATTTATGCTCAGTCACTTAATCTTTGCTAGTTATTCCAGCCAATTGCACATTTATTTATTTTTCTTTATGATTATATTTTTCTCATACCACATGTGTAAAGATGCTGTTTTTCTCCTCTGCACCCCCTTCCCCCAGAACATCTTTGGAAATTAACTATTTCCGCTCAGAATACTCTTCCAGGACAATCTTTAAAATAAATAAATAGTTCTTCAGTTTTCACCTGCAATACTATCTCAGAGTCTAAAGTTAACAGAATTTAATTTGGGCTAGTATAGGCTTCTCATTTTAACTGGAAGAAAAATAAGTGCAGCACAAATAGAAGATACCTGAACTACAGTACTGTTTTTTTTTTTCACAATGAATGTAGAGGAGCATACCAGCCCTATTACTTCCAGGTGTCCTGCCCCTCTTCGCTTTTGACTATCTGCCCTTCAAAGAAAATCAGGAAATTCAAAAATGTGCAATCCTTGTTTGTGCAGGGAAAATCCCAAACACAGGTTTACCTATACCCATTTATGTGGCTGTGTAACATAATGTACCTGTAGACATCTAAGACCACATTTACAGTATTATTTGCTGTTCCATCTCCAACTCAGTACTCCTGATCAACCCTCAGCTTCATTGGTTAAGTACATAATCATCTGCAACCTCCTTCTAACCAGTATATGAAAAGGATCAGTCCCCAGCATTAAGCCAGAAAACATATATAACAACATCCATACATCTGGGAAGCAGATATCAGCAATGCACACACTCTTTTATATTACAGGGGCCTTGGATGAGCATTGCCTTGCCCACGGGGAGTAAATGGATTTTCTTTTCTTTGTTAAATGATTCGTTGTTGCATATAGACGCTGCAAGATTTCACAGTTAACACTTTAGATGGATCCCCCTTAAAAGGGAGAGATCATAAACTGATATTCTTTGTCAGTTCTTGTTGATAAAAGACCGAACTCTGAATAGAATGCACTTTAATTCACTTTTGAAGAAGATGCTTTGAATTTGTTTTTAGAGAACTAGTATGGCTTAGTCATTATGATTTAACTATACTGAACTTTTGATCTCGACTGCCACTGTGTGGTACCCTATTGTTTCTGGAAACAGAACATGCGCTGTACTGTACATTAACATTTATAGTATATGTTGCCGCCTAGACGTATACCTGCACAACTAGAAATGTTTGGCTACCAGGACTGTAGATGTTTTTGACTGTCATCGGTGCCAATCGGCATGAAAGTTTAATACATACAGTATATGCTGCTTCATTATAAACCCAGTCAATACCGCGTTATCTTCTGTACCTCAACTATTCACATCAAGAAACAGCACAGGGCAAATTAAACAGTGCTACGATTTCCAGTTATTAGAGAAATTTACTCTTCATTTTCACATAGGTGCTGTATCAAATGCATTATTTCCTGCAGTGGCAGCTCTTTCTTATTCGTCATCGATACCGTATTCTGCCATATAGTTACCGGCAATGCTCCTGGGCCATAAAAATAGTGCCCGTTAATAGGTACAAGCACTACAGTTATATTATTTTGCGCCATTGTAATAAAACAGAGGTTAATTGTGGAAGGAACAATTTGTGAGTATATTTAAGAAAATAAGTTTCTGTTATTGTTGGCTAAAAAAATACACACAAATTATCGTGTAAATTTCATATGCCACGTGAACATTTAAAGCGGGTGGTGTTAAGCTTTTGTTAAAATGCTTGTAAAAACGAACATTCCCAGTTTTAGAAGAAAGACAAAATAAATGACTCGGCACGCGCACGTGTACCCTGAAACTATATTTGCTTCTCGTTTTTCTCATCTTACTACAGTATTCAGCCTAGAGACTCAATTGTTATCAATAATACATAAAATAACTCATGTATGCATATATTTGAATCCTCTTAACACACAATTGATTACATCATAAAAAATCTTATTTTGTTCCAAGTGCTGATTAAACATAACAACTTTAAAATATAGTTTTGAACTCTTCATTACATGACAATTGAAATGTGGTCCCCATTGAAAGTTAGCTCTATTTAGCTCAGTGGTGTTCCTTTTTGTGCTTGACTGAATAAACATAGTATGAGTGAATGAGTGACTGCAAGACGTAGTAGAATCATCATAAACTTTTGACCCATAGTCATCTAAATTACACTGTTTTCTTTTGTTACATGTATGTTGGTTCACTAAAAGGTATCAAACCATTTGTTTTTGGCTCCCGTTTTCAAAGCAGCTATACTTTCACTTATGCAATCTGCTATGTTTAAAATTGTCATCAAGGTCGGTCAAGGAATCTTATAGTCTTAATTATTTCTTAGTAGGTTGCCCTCACTTTTGCGTTTGTCTGGTAAGGTCAAACACATTATCTATGTGCACAACTTCCCGGTGCACTTAACTCAAGTTGCTGGCAAGCAATGACTCTGAAGAAAATAATTCTGTGCTCTGATCGCCTTCATCTCTCCATGAGTTCACTTGTCAAAATGTTTAGACAAAAAGACTAAAAACGTATTCGATTAAACCTCTAAACTACAAAAGGTCTCTCTCTCTGCAAGTAACAACACAAATTATTCAAAGGCTAAAATAATTTGGTACAAAACTGTATGTATAATTTCAAGTACTGCATTTTTCCCTTAAAATGGTAATTATTAAGACTTTTGGCGAAAAATCGCAGGCATTTCTTCAACTGACATCCTAAGCCCTGTGTCGTCAGCTGCTTAGCAGTTTCCTCGTGCAGTTACTGAATGTCACTTCAGGGTAACCTGCAGCGTTTGCGCAACTATAGCGAGGAGCCGAACGAGTCTCACAAAACGGAACAGCAAAAAAAAAAACAAAAAAAAAACAGACAAAAAAATAAAAAAAACAGGCAGATGCTCCTCATTGCTATTATAAAGAGAAGTTACAGTTGGTAAGTGGCACTACATAATATCTATCAAGTATCCCGCGTTTTCAAGGATATCCCTTCTTTTATACCAAATAATGTTATCTCCCCACCCCCCGGGCCCCAAACTAGTTACCCTGGCTTAAAAAGGCTGTAGAAGCTCAGGAATGGCAGGTGTTGCTGTTAGATATATCCAGCAGCAACAACTAAGTTTTATATTATGCTGACAGCGACCAGAGCTATTTTCATATCTGGTGCACCTGATTGTGTGTCAGGGGCGTGGGGCTTAGAGGTATCGGTTGATATATACCTGATATTAAAAGGGAGCTTGTCTACCTCCCCCTCCCCCCCCAATCCCATGCATTTGATAGTGCAGCCTCCCTTCCTCTCGCAGGGCTCCTAGACAGGTACCCTATTCAGTGCTTATTGAAATTAACATAGTTTGCAACAAAGACGAGGATCCCGAACTTATCTCTGTTTGAGGCGGAGAGATCCTTAGGTCAGTACGTTACAAACAATAACTTATACTTGACCAGTGAGCTTCTCACTGTCAGTGGATTTACTGAAAAGTCCCCGTGAAATAGAAACATGTTTGCTGCTAACAACCCAGGGTTATCTTTGCCAAGTTAAAAAAAAGACAAAAGAAACAACAGGTTGAAGCAACTTGAAAGTGATAAAAGGATTATACTGAAGAAAAAATGTGTGTCGTTCCAAACGGTATGGCAACACAAATGAACATTTACCACAAAACGAACACACAAAGTTTAAATACAAATAGTGTGGGTCAAAATCTATTTTCTTTCGTTCACAATTATGTTTTTTTTAAATAAAGCAATTATATGTCACCTTTTTTTAGCCCACACAGTCTAGTAGATATACAACAACTCAGACAAGTGCGGTTCTACCTAATTTCACAGCTAAGAGAGAACTGATAGAGGGAGGTCAATGCAAGAGACTTGCGCAAGGCTGCACTTTGCTATGGGTTCCCTCTTAACTGCTGTGAATTGGCTGTGCCATATGACTTCCTAGTATATAGTACATAGCATAGTTCCCAACAAGGGCTCTGAGGTTCGAGCAGAATCAATAGACCGTAAGGCCTAATCTGCTGGCAATTAATTTGTTAGTATGTTAGTACATAACCTAGTAAACCACGGTGAAGTTAGCAGCGTACCATATTCACGTTGAGAACGGTCACCGCCTTACACAAGGCAAGAAGGTGACAAAGTGAAACAATTGCAGACATATGTCAGTAGTCATCAGGCCGATAAAACTGAAAGAGAGATTTGCAGGATTGATAAGGATTGGCAGGAACACTGATGTTGGGAAGGGTTGAGATAAAAAAAATAGTTTATTGGTCTAATTAAGTCCTGAGAACCTGAGACTCCTCCCAGGGGGTGCACGAAATGTTATCACCCTGCTGCGGTCTTGTGTTCAGGAGCAGGAAAATAAAAGTAGAGGAGGAAACTAAAAGTGGAGCGGCTGCTGTTTACCTGCGAGGTGCAGAGGTAACCTGATTGTTAAATATCATTTTCTTATACAAGCTTTTGTGTGCCACCAGTTTATGCAATTGTTTTACGGCCCTTTTGTTTGGGTTTCAATGGACCTTGTATGACTGTCCCTTGTCCCTTGTCCCCTGATGATCTGCTGGCCGAGACGCAGCGTTTCTTGTGTTTGAAGTGTTCCAGTTTTGGTTTGGACTACAGTACTAGACTTTGTATACAGAGCTTGATGTTTGCAGGCTGGTATGTTGTGTGTGTGTGTGTGGGGTGGGGGTGGGGGAGGTGCTCCTGCTCTGGCTGTGTGCTATAGTTATCTGAGAAGACCCTTTTGTTGGGTAGATGGGCTTCTGTTTGAGTGCAGGTCCTGAGGGAGCTGCAGGGAGGAGGACAGTGCAGCGCCCCAGCTGGCAGCCGCGTGCTTCAATAGAGACACACACATACTGAGCCTGCCAGAGCAGCAGAAACACTAGCAGCCTTTTATTTTCAGCACACACACACACACACACACACACACACACACTCTCTCTCTCTCTCTCTCTCTCTCTGCATCAGCGACAGGCAAGGAGAGTCCCACTAACTTTCTGGCACTGACTAACTGAAGGCTTAAGCACTCCAAGCTAACCTGACCATTACCCTCCCACCGCAGCCACAGTAGCTCTCTATGTCCTATGACCTGGGGTAAGTCACCTGACTTCCTTGCTCTTTAGTCCTTCTAGCTGTGAAACTGGACCAAAGCATGGCCACCCTGAATGTGCTGTGTAGCAGGTATTCACTCGGAGATACTATAGGGCTCCACTGGGGTGTGCTGAGGCATAGGACTGCAGCCCAGAAGAGGATACTGTTGTTCCCCAAGCAATAGTCTAGACTTGCAAACTCCTAAACTGCTGGCAAAAAAAAAAAAAAAAAAAAATGTTCAAACTGGATCAGTTGGAAATGAAGCTATGTAGCTCACCTAGACCATGGCTCCGTTCTGAAGGTGCAGTTTGAACATTAACTGTTGTGCCTATACCTATAATACAGCTGAGCAGCCCTTGATGAAGTAATTTGGAAATTACCTTTCCCGCTGAGATGACTGCACCTCTGCTGGAATACAGAATAAACTCTGTTAGTCGCGCAGACTGCAGCTCCACTCTTGATGGAGCAGATTGAAAGTTAACTGCCCCAATGAGTGGGACTGTGGCTTTACTCAAGATTGAACTCTTTGAAAATAAACTGTTTGGCATAGTGAGATAAGCACTCAGGTGACTATAGCTATTGTTTGCATGGGGTCTGGTGCTTTCGGGAGTGTTAAATATGTAGAGAGCTTGTTGGTGTAATGTAATGACATACACTGTAGCTCAATATTGAAACTTTGCCCTCTAGAAAGTACAAACCCCCCCAATTATCTTCCCTAGCTTACTCATCAGCCTTCCCTCTGTCTGTCCCTCAGTCCCAGCCCTGTCACCCTGGTGTCCCCAGGACTTTTGTGAGTTCCTCCTTTGTTCCTCCAGAGCTTACCCCCTCTTGCAGGGATGACAGAGGCCCTTCCCCTTTACCTGCCATCACAATCAGGATGTAGTTTGGAGAGGGACATGCCTGAGTAGCCAGCTGCGGGGGCCTGCAAACCCAGTGGTATCATCGAGCTGATGAGTTTTTTTTGATTTTTCTCTCCCCTGTGCAAGTGTGAGGTGGGCAGCATCTGCCAATGACCTCCTCCACTAGCTGCTCCATCTGCTCAGCCACCTATGGTTACCAAGGTGGCAGTAGAGCATTAGAGCTGGCTGCCTTCCCTCCACAGAGAAGAACAGCATCCATTGGGATGCTCAGTCCTTCTTCTCTTGGCTGCCCCCCTGCAGCTTGAGTTCATTCCCAAACCTGGACCGCCAGCATTGGAGAGGTAAGGCACTAAATGCCTCAGCCTTCTGTGCCACTGGGCTGGCATCACCTGCACCAATTTAAAATGTTTACATTTTCTAGTTCTTGAAAGGGAAAGGATTGTATATAAGAGCTGTCCACCCAGCGCTGCTGCAAACTCTGGGTGCACCAGGAACCCTGCACCCAATTTTAGAAAAATCAGGGTCCCAGTGCCAAACTCCCCGGGTTTGCTGCAAGCTGACATCTGCAACAAACCATTGCCAGAACTGTGGGAATTGCCACAAGGATCCGGCCCTCCCCACCTGGCACAACACTAGAGGGGCTGGGTTGGTTGGGGGTGACTCTGCTAGACAGGAGGGGGCCAGGGTGCAGAAGGAGCATTGGAGGTACCATAGTGGGAGTTGGGGAGGCAGCAGGTCATAAGAGAAGTGATGTGACACCCAGCAGGGTGCATTTGCCTTGTTATGTATTTGCTAATATATATCAATGCATATTAGTGCACTACATAATACTGTATGTATGAATTCTACTCTAAATACAGAACCCTATCAGGTCCAAGGAGGGGCAAGTGATACAGTATTTCTGACTAACATGGCAGCATATGTAAATGGAACTCAGCAGACTTCAAAGCATTTATGTTATACAGATCGTAACAATCAGGCACTATGTACTTATTATGGGAGGTGTCGTTTGCATATCCTCACAGCCAATGGGATGGGACCACCAAGTGGGGTTCCAGTGGCAGAAAGTGACATTGCAACAGGCTGCCAGGGCTTTGCCCACCTGACGCCATGTCACTTTCTGTCCCTGGAACCCCTCCTTGACAGTTCCATCCCATCGGCTGTAAGGATATGCAAACAGCACCTGTTTTTTCTGTTTTTCATGCCTGCCCACCTCTCTAATGCAGGGCATAGCCCTGTCAGGCATTGAGATGCACATTGACCCTTGTGAGGAATGATTTCATGGCTTGCTACAAGGTCGCCTACATGCAGTGGACTGCTATGCATCCCACCCCTCAGCTGGGAGCACTGCCACATAGCAGCACCTACCCCCAGTCTCAGGCCATCCAGCAACTCCCTTTGCTCATCCCTGAAGTCATATCACTGGCACGGGTATTAATCTGGCACTTTGAAAGTTATTAAGCTATTATAGATTCATAGATTCATAGAAGTGAGACGGCAGAAAAGGACTGAACTAGGTCCACCAAGTCTGCCCATTTGCCCAGCTATCTGCTTGGACCTGTGCCTCCCCCCCCTTAACACTCCCATGTGGTTGTCCCAAGCTCTTTTGAATCCCTCCACTGTTTCCTCTCTAACCACTGCCTCTGGGAGTCTGTTCCACTTTTCTACCACTCTCTCTGTGTAATAATATTTTCTAATGTTACTCCTGAACTGCCCTACCTCCACCTGCAGGCCATGCCCCCTCGTCCTCAATTTTCCTTTCATCTTGAAGATGCTCCCCCCGGCACCCTGTTTATACCCTTAAGGTACTTGAAAGTCTCGATCATGTCCCCCCTCTCCCTCCTCTGCTCCAGGGAGTACATGTTCAGATCTCTCAACCTTTCTTCATAGGATAGGTGACCTAACCCTTTTACCATTTTTGTCACTCTCCTCTGAACCCTCTCTATCCTCCCCACATCCTTCCTGAGGTATGGCCTCCAGAACTGGACTCTGTACTCCAAGTGTGGTCTAACTAAATGGGTGTACAAGGGTATTATGACCTCCCTATTCCTACTGGTGATCCCCCTTCCGATGCATCCCAGAATTCCACTCCCCCTGGCCACTGTCCTCCCGCACTACCCTTCCACCTTCAGGTCCCGGGATATAATGATGCCTAGGTCCCATTCTTGTTCTGTCTCCTCTAGATCTCTGCCCCCATACAGTATCCTGCCTTCTGATTTCTGTAGCCCAGATGCATGATTTTACATTTTTCTGTATTGAATTCAAGCTGCCACCTTTTTGACCATGCCTCAAGTCTCCTCAAGTCTCTCTGCATTTGTTCCACCCCTTCCTCCGTGTCCACCCTATTGTAGATTTTTGTATCGTCCACAAACTTACTCACACCCCCCCTCAAGGCCCTCCATGATGTCCCCTATGAATATATTGAACAGTAGGGGCCCCAACACCGATCCCTGAGGGACCTTGCTCATGACCTTGCCCTCCCCGGATGTCACCCCATTTATTATGACCCTCTGTCTCCTTTTCCCCAGCCAGTTTCCTACCCATTTGACTACCCTCTGCCCCATCCCCAGTCCTGCCATTTTACACAGCAGCCTCCCATGGGGCACTGAGTCAAACACCTTTCTGAAATCCAAATAAGCTACATCTACCACTCTACCTTGATCAATTTCCTTGGCGACCCCGTCAAAAAACTCTATCAAATTTGTTTGACAGAATCTGCCCCTAGAAAACCCATGTTGACTTGGATTCATCAGGCCATTTGTCTCCAGGTAGCTGGTGATCCTGTCTCTTACTAGCTTCTCCATGAGCTTGCCTACCACTGATGTCAAGCTCATAGGCCTGTAACTTCCCACTTCCTCCCTCCCTCCCCCCTTATGCAGAGGGACTCCATTTGTCTGCCTCCAGTCCTCAGGCACCACCCCTGTTTCCAGGGACTGATTGAAGAGTGCTGTCAAGGGTACCGCCAATACCTCCTTTAACTCCCTTAACACCCTTGGGTGCTCCCCATCTGGCCCCATTGCCCTGTTCACCTTCACGCAGCCCAGTTCTTCCAATATTTCCTCCACGAGAAATTGTTTCATCTCCACCCCCCCCTCCCCAGCCATTTCAGTTTCCTGCTCTGCTGCCTTCTTCTCCTTCTTCCTCCTCTCTCTTGAACACAGTGCAAACATAGGTGTTTAGTAGGTCTGCCTTTTCTCTGTCTCCTTGTAGCACCTCCCCCTCTTTTATTCTTAACTGGAGAATCCCCTGCCTAGTCTTCCTCTTTTCATTTACATATTGAAAGAAAGTCTTATCCCCTTTTTTGACTTCTCCCGCTATTTGCTCCTCTGTCAGTGCCTTTGCCCTCCTTACCTCTACCCCAGCTTCTCTCTGGCTTGCCTGGTATTTTACTCAGTTTGCTTCCATCTGAGTTGTCTTGAACCTCCTAAAGGCTTTCCTTTTTGTCCTTACCTTTTCTGCTACTTCCCTCATATACCACAGAGGTTTTCTCCTCCTCTTATTTTTACTCTCTCTCTTGGCACAGATGTCAGTGACCTCTACAATAGCTTCCTTTATCCTCCCACACTTTGCCTCCACCTCCATCAACTCTCCCACCCCCTGCAATGCCCTCGCCACTATTTCCCCCATTCTCCTGAAGGCCGTCTTCCTGAAATCCAGGACTTTTAACCTAGACTAGTGAACCTCTGCAGTGTTTCTCATTTTAAACCTGACCGTGTTGTGGTCACTGTACCGAGATGTTCTCCCACCGATAGCTCTTCCACCCTTTCCCCATTTGTCAGGACTAAATCAAGAGTAGCTCCTGCCCTGGTTGGCTCCCTGATCAGTTCATTTAGGAGGGCCAACTGCAGGGAGTCCAATATTTCCCTGCTGATGACTGAAGCAGCCGAAAGGGTGTTCCAGTCTATGTCTGGTAGGTTTAGATACTCCATCAGCAACACCTCCCCCCTTTCCGCCATTTTCACAAACTCATTGGCCATACTTCTATCTGCAGATTCGTGCTGCACTGGAGGTCTACACACCACCCCCATATGCATTGACTTCCCCTTCCCCACTGCCAATGAGACCCGGAGTCCTTCTGCCTTTCCCCACTTACCCTGCAACACTGATGCTCTGATACCCTCCTTTACATAGAGTGCAACCCCCCCTTTCCCTCCATGTCCTTCCTGAACAATTTGTACCCTGGTATCTCCATTTCCCATCCCTGCTCCTGGTGGCACCACGTTTCTGTTGTCCCCACTATGTCAAGGCCCTCCTCTGCCATTTTTGCCATTAGATCAGGAATCTTTCGACCCAGACTTCTGGTATTCGCACACATAATCCTCCATGCCCCTCTCTCCTCCTTTCCTATATGTTTTTCCCCTTTACCCTCTTGCTGTGTGTGTAGGGCTTTCTGCTCCCCTTCTGCCACCTGCCTCAACAGCCGGGCTTTTCCCTGCTCTCCCCTTCCTTATTTAGTTTAAATGGTAGCGTCTGTCCACATAATCATCCAGTTTACATTTGAGCAGTGCCATCCCCTCCCCATTTAGGTGCAGCCTATCTAGGGCATATAGGCTCGTATCACTCCATGTTGACCCCCAATTTCCTGTCGCACCATACCCTTTCTGGGCACACCAACCTACAAGCCAATCATTGAATTCCTCAATATTTTGCCTTGCCTCCATGCTGACCCTTGGTACAGGTAGCAGCTCGGAGACGGACAGGGATTTGAATTCTGAATTGCTGCAGAACCTTGCCAGCACCACAAATCTGGCCTGCACCTCCATCACACTGCTCTTTGCAAGGTAATTTGTGCCTAGGTGGAAGATCAAATGCATTTTCTTATCCATTTCCCTTCCCCTAGAGGGGACCCAATGGACAACTTTGGCAGCCGACATACCTGGCAGGCACTCCACCCATATTTTTTCCCTCTCTCTTCCCTTCTCCCCCATGTAACCCCTTTTATAAAAGAGTCCCCCACTATTAAGACTCTATCCCCTTTTTCCTCCTGGACACCCCTCACTGCTGCCATTCTCATCCTCTTTTCCAATTTCTTCTCCTCCATCCCATTGCTTCTCCCACCGAAACTACCTGAGCCTCCATCCCCTCATCCTCCATCTGTACCCTTCCCTGTGCCCCTTCCTGGTTCTCTGGTTTCTCTGTGCTGCCATTTCCCTCCTCTGAAGCTTTTCAATTCTCACTTTCTCCAACCTTCTCTTCTCCCTCACCCAAATCTTGGTTTTCTGGCACTTCTATTGTGCTATCCTTCCTTGTACTTTGCTCCATTTGATCTCCCTCCCTCCCTGCTTTTCCTTCTACCCTGACCTTTATTGCCAGGCCCTGCTCCACTTCTCTTCCTGCCAAAGCCCCTTTTCCCTATGTCCCCACTTCCTGCCTGTTTGTTTTCAACCAAACTTCCTCCTTTCCCTTTCTTATCTGTTCATGCATCTCTCTCCCCAGTCCCCTTTCTGCTGATCCTGGGTCCCCACTCCCCCCTGCTACCCTCTGATCTCTTCCTGTACTACCCCTCTCTCTCTGGTCTCCCGTGACCCCCCCTCCTCCCCTCACCTGGTGTTACGGGCACTCCCACCTTCTGGGCTCCTCCTGCCAGGCTGCCCCATTCCTCCAGCCAACATCCAGTTCCTCCCCTTGTGCTTGAGGTTTCACCCCCCCGTGTATGTTTGCAGACCACCCCACGTCCCTTCCTTTTCCACTCTACCAGCTATCTCCGAAGTCCTTCCACTTCCTCTCCGAGCTTTGCCAGCTGGTGGAATACTGGGCAACCTCCAAACTTCCAAGCTCAGTCTAGTACTATGGCTGCTCCACACCCCGTGCATCCAACCACTCTCCCAAAGATGCCAGCTCTAGCAACTTGAGGCTGCATTCCTATTCTGTTTTGCATCATTGGTCACTCTTCCCTTTTAATAATACTATGCAAGCACTTCCGTTCCTACAATAGGTGGTTCCCTTTCTCCTAGCCTTTACAAACAACCACACATTATCAAGTTCCCGGTTAAACTGTCCTTTTGTGCTCCTTTTTTTTTTTTACTCTTACTGCTCTTGAATACAAAACCTCTATCAATGTCCTTTAAAATCCACTAAAGTCAGGCCCAATAACCCAAAATCAGGTACAACCCAAAGTCACATGCAAAAAACCTCTCTCAATGTTCTTTAAAATCCACTAAAGTCAGGCCATTCCTTCCCCTAGGCTCCACCCCCATTGCCTATTTAATAGAGGTCAGGGCCTGGGTGCATGGTGTGGGAAGAAAAATACAGCTCCTTTGCGGCGTCTGCTATGTGAGTAGCTGGGCCTGCCTTTTAAGCTCAGCCCTGATTCAAAAACTTAGCTTCCTCTCTCCCGATTGGCTGCCTCTCCTTAATTCCCCCGGTCCACTGCCGACTGTAGCCACCAGGAACTCCCGCTCGCCCTGCTCCTGCTGCCGATGCAGCACTGGCTCCTCTGTCCCTTGATGCACTCCTTTTCTGCAGCCCTGGCCTGCCCAGATCTGAGCCACTGGGAAATCTCTGCTCGGCGCCTCCCCTGAAGGCGACTACAGCTCCTTTGCGACATCTGCTGTGTGAGCGGCTGCACCTGCCTTTTAAGTCCAGCCCTGATTCAAAAACTTCACACCCTCTCTCCCGATTGGCTGCCTATCCTTAATTCCCCCTGGTCCACTGCCGACTGCAGCCACCGGGAACTCCCGCTCGCCCTGCTCCTGCTGCCAATGCAGCACTGGCTCCTCTGTCCCCCGATGCGCTCCTTTCCTGCAGCCCTGGCCTGCCCAAATCCGAGCCACTGGGAAATCTCTGCTCCACGCCTCCCTCGAAGATGACTACAGCTCCTTTGCAGCATTATTAATTAGTGACATTATGAAAAAAAGCCTTAGGGTAGTGGTCCCCATCCTAGCCCACACCCAACCTTACCATCACAACACCACCCCCAACCTCCACACACCAATAAGCATCGGGGTGTGCCTTAGGGTCATGAGCCCTAACGGTCACCCCATTCTCCTGTACTGCATCATGTCAGGTTCCTTACAGATGGAATGGAGTGAGCATTAGGGCCCATGACCCTAAGGCACACCCTGACACTTGTTGGTGCATAGAGGGATGGGGTGGTGTTCGATAATAGGGTTAGTGGTGAACCCATGTTGCAGGCACACCCCACGCTTGTTGGTGTGTGGAGGATGGCAGTGGTGTTGTGATGGAGGGTTAGTCGGGTGTTAGGACTGGAAACCCTAACACCCAATTTCCCTGCATTTATCGCTTTAGTAAGAACCCTAAGTGATGCTTTAATGAAGTTTTTTTTCAATAAAAATACAAACACACATATATATATATATATATATATATATATATATATATGTAGATATATATATTATGGTAGCACGGTAGTGCTACCATACTTAGGGTTAAGGAGCCATTTACATGTTAAACCTAAAATTTTGCACCTTGATAACTTTACAACCATTCAATGGATTTGCCTGAAATTTGGAATACTCAATCAAGAACCATACATCTTGGGATCTGCCAACTTTTGTACTGTTCAGATATACGGCTGCAGAGTTATTAAGCATGATCTGCGTGCAAGTTTATGCTTTTTTGTAATTCTTTGGTGATCTCTACAGGTTGCACAGTTTGCACAACCAGTCCAAAATTTTCAGGGAACGTGCGGCCAGGGTCCCCGATGTGCCTTTTGAAGATTTTGTGAAAAAATATTAAACGGTTCAAAAGGTATTCAAAAAACAATTTCCCATTATAAGTCAATGGGAAAAGTTAAAAAATTCAACAGTGTCACAAATGCAGTTTTTACTTTCGCAAATGACCCTTTTACTGTCGCAAATCTGCCATTTTGGTTTCAGTTGGTCATCAGAAAAATGCTTGGCATTTAAATTTGGGACCCTCTAACTACCTAATTCTTTTTGTATTCACCTAGTCGGACCCTGAGGATGTTAGGCACGTCTTTATTTTGGGGTAAAACACCCCAGAAATATGTTTTCCAAATTTCTGGAAAAAGTACTTTCGCAAAGTACTTTCACACTTGCGACAGTGTTGAATGAATTTGTGAAAGCTTTCACAAAGTTCGACAGTACTTTTCCAGGCTGTGGGAAAATGACAGCAATGTTTGCCACCCTGCTGCGAAAGAACGGTACAGTCTTTTGGGCTGAAGTTTGGAGGGAATGCAGCCAACATCACACAGATGTGCCTTTCAGTATTTTGGTGAAAAAATATTACAGGGCTGCAAAGTTACGGCACTCCAAAGTTGATGCTTTTCCCATCGGATAACATTACGGCATCCGACGCATTACAGGAATCCTTTGGCACCCTGCTGCAAAATAACGGCTTGGTCTTTTGGGCTGAAATTTGGAGGGAAGACAGCCAACATCCCACAGCTGTGCCTTTGTGTGGTTTGGTGAAAAAATATTTCAAGGAGCCAAAGTTATGGCACTCCGAACTTCTCTATTTTTCCCATAGGATAACATTACGGCATTCGCTGCACCTTTCAGGGCCCGTATCTCGGAAACGGTGCGAGATACGGACTTTTCGTCAGAAAAATGCTAATGGGGCTAAGTACAAATCTAACCGGGAAAGTCATAAATCATATGACTGTTAAACTTTTTTTCCACGTCGTACGGTTCCTGAGATATAAGCAATTTAGTATTCCAACTCCTCATTTTCTGCTCCGAGACCCATTATTATGCATGCATTCTTTGTACTCACTGTCTTTTTCTATGCAGCTTTTGGGGAAAACCAGCCTGTGCGCTTACATTACTGTTACCCTTACCACTTCTACTTGCGGTTCTGTAATCATTTCACTTACTATTCCTGTCTACGGCACCTTATGTGTTACCCTTCATGTTTTCATTTGTGCTTGTGTTTGCATTATTTTAACCATTTGTGTCTACAGCACTGTTTATCTTTCTGTTTTGCTTTGTGTCACCATGCGCATTACCATTTACATTTGCGAGCACTGTGTTGTGCTCCCACCGCCACATTACATTCACTATTTCTCATTATCCTTCTCAAAAAGAAGGGAAATTAGAGGCAAAAAACTCCATTTAATGCATTAGTTAGGGTTGTTCCACAGCGACACAGGTGAGGAAATTCAGTGTTAGGGTTGAAAGCCTCCTTGGACCCCTCACAGCCCCAACCTGCATCGGGGTGCACGTTAAGTTGTCAGTCTAACTCTCACCCCATTCTCCTATACCTCTGCTTCACACATCTGATGGGGTGAGAGTTAGGACCAGCAACCCCAATGCTCTCATGCCAGTTGGGGTGTGAGTTGGGGGTCCAAGTGGGATTAACCCCAACACCGAATTTCCTCATTTTTGTTGCTGTGGAACAACCCTAACTAATGCATTAAAAGGAGTTTTTATATATATATATATATATATATATTCATATATAAATATTTATATATATATATATACACATAGATACATAGACAGTGTCAGCAGATAAGGGCCTATGGCCCACCCAGTCTGCCCATTTGAGCTTGTAAGTTCAGTTTATGTTTTCCTAGAAGTCTGTTGCCCCTTACCCCTGACCTCCAGAATTCCTTAATGTCTATCCCATGCATTCTTAACTCCCATGATTGTTTCAGACCCCACCACTTTCTCTGGTAGGGTGTTCCACTTGTCCACCACCTGTACTGTGAAGAAATTCTTCCTCACATTTCCTCTGAATCATCCTCCCTCCAACTTCATCCCATGCCCTCTAGTCCTGGAACATCTTTTTCGCTTAAAAATAGTGTATTCCTACACCCTGTTCCTCCCTGTAAGATACTTGTATGTCTCTATTATACCCCCTCTCTCCCTTCTCTCCTCCAGGGTGTACATATTCAGTTCCTTCAACCTGTCCTCATAGGGTGATGCCCCTGCCTATACATCCCAGCATCCTATTTGCTTTACCTGCTGCCTTGTCACACTGTTTCCCTACCTTGAGGTCATCAGAAATGATAACCCAAGATCCCTTTCCTGCTTGGTGCATGCTATATCCTCACCCCCCAACTGATATATTGTCCCGGGTTTTGTGCCCCATATGCATTATCTTGCACTTCTTTGCATTGAATTTCAACTGCCAAACCCCTAACCATTCTTCAAGTTTCTGCAGGTCCCTTCTCATTCTGTCTACACCCTCTGGTGTGTCTACTCTGTTACAGAGCTTTGTGTCATCAGTGAACAGTGAAATTCTGCCTTCTAGGTCCTGTGCAATGTCACTGATGAAGATGTTGAATAGGACCGGTCCAAGCACTGATCCCTGTGGTATCCCGCTGGTCACTCTTCCCTCTGTGGAGTGACAGCCATTTACCACCACCCTCTGTGTCCTCCCGCCCAGCCAGTTACCTACCCACCACACTACTGTCCTGCCCACACCCATATTCCCCAGTTTGTGTAATAGTCTTCTATGTGGCACAGTGTCAAAGGCCCTGCTGAAGTCCAGATAGGCCATGTCTACTGCCCTCCTCTGATCCACCTCTCTAGTCACCCAGTCAAAAAATTCAACGAGGTTGGTCTGACATGACCTCCCCCTGGTGAAACCATGCTGCCTTGGGTCCTGTAGTCCATTGACAACCAGATGTTCCACCAATCTCTCCTTCAGTAGTGCTTCCATGATCTTCCCCACTACTGAGGTGAGGCTGACTGGTCTGCAGTTCCCCACTTCCTCTTTGTTCCCACTTTTGTATAAGGGGACTACATCTGCTGTCCTCCAGTCTTTGGGTACCTCCCCTGTTTCTAGTGATCGGCTAAACAGGGTAGCCAGAGGTTCAGCCACCACCTCTCTTAGTTCTTTAAGGATCCTGGGGTGCACCTCATCTGGCCCCATTGCTTTATCAACTCTTATTACTTCCAGTTCCTTCAGGACCCTTTCTTGTGTAAAGGAACTTATGTTCATTTCTGCACCATTCTCACCCCTTGTACTCCCTTCAGACTCATTACCCTCCTCTTGCTCAGTAAAGACTGAGCAGAAATACCTGTTCAATATGTCAGCTTTGCTGTTGTCATCCTCTATGTGGCCCCCATCCTCCCCCTTCAGTCTCACTATCCCTTCCTTTGCCTTTCTTTTTCCTTATGTACCTGTAAAGGTTTTGTTCCCTCTACCACTGATTTTGCAATATGTTCTTCTGTCTGAGCTTTGGCTTCCCTTACTGACCTCCCTGCCTTCCTTTGCTTCTCCTGTGACATCTCCCACCCCTTCTGCCTGTGGTCTTTTGTATTGCCTGAATGCAATCTTTTTGGCTTTCACTTTCTTTGTACCTCTTTGGAAAACCATAATGGTCTCCTCTTCCTTTCCTCTTGCTAACCTGCTTAATGCATAATTCTGTTGCTCTTGTAATCCCCATTTTAAATACTGCCCAGTGTTCCTCAACCCTGATTCCTGCCCCATTCCCTTAATGCCTCTTTCAAGTATATATATATATATATATATATATATATATATATATCTTTGCAAAAAAACTATGTTAATGCATCAGTTAGGGTTGATATCAAACTGTAAAGGAGAAATACAATGTTAGGGGTTTCCAACCTAACACCCCACCCCACCCTGCTCACATGAACAGGCATTGGGGTGTGCCTTGGGGTCATTACCTATAATGCTCACCCCATTCCATAAGTAAATATGCAAAGATGGGTACAGTATAGGAGAATGGGGTGAGGGTTATTGCTGAAGACTCCAAAGCACACCCCAATGTCTGTTGGTGTGTGCAGGGTTGGGGTGGGGTGTTAGGGTTGGAAACCCTAGCATCATATTTCCCTCCATTTTATGGTTTGATATCAACCCTAACTGATGCATTATCATAGTTTTTTTGCAAAGAATTTCCTTACTTTTTGAGATAGTGTAATTGTAACCTTATTTGCCTGTGGGAGTGCAGTGCCTTTCTGGCCCTGCACTCCCATCCCTCCATAGATGTGTATATTTATGTCACCATGGAATGGGCCTGCAATCCAATTTATAGGACAACAGTTACCAAATTGCTAGCATAGCCATCTTATTACCCCACATCATGTACCTGGTACAGATAATTTTCAAATCCCAGCCAAAATGTTAATCCTGTACAACTACAATGCCATTCCATGCCACAGCTGTGAAAACACATTTGACCAGAATTTAAAAAATGACAGCTGTGTCATACTTGAGGTGGGGTAATAAGAAGTATATGTTGAAAATTTCTGGTCAAAGTCTTTAAAATTTTCAAAGTTATGAGAGTGTGCAGCAAAATTGTAATGAATGGTCATAACTTTGCCATTTTTACATATTTTTATCCCAATTTTTTAACATAACCTTCTTATAACACCACCTCATGAACAATATGACTGTCATTATGCAAATTCCACCTGAAATATGGTCCATGAGGCAAGGTCCTCAAAAGACTATGTTGAAAATTTGGTGTCAAAATATGTAAAAATGCAAAGTTATGCATCAAAGTGGAAAATCTCATTGAAATACATTGATTTCCCATACAAAAAAATATCTTTTTTCATGAGTCATCATACGAAAAAAACATTTCAATGTTAAATAAAACACATTTTAAGGGCATTTCTCAAGCAATAAAGTGCAGAATGCACCTAAGGGGGTTCAATAAACAAGCTGCATACATACAGTACATACATACATACATACATACATACAGTGAAGCCCGCCAGGATGAAGTGCAATGTCACAGGTTTCCTGCATGAGAAAAGGGATTAACTCCCATTGAATTTGCATTGTTTGCTGCAGTAACTCTACTGCAGAATTCTGTGATGCTGTGCTTCATCCTGGCGGGCTTCGCTGTACATATATACATACATATGTGTAAGCCCCCCCAGCCTGTCCCTTATGTAAGGTGGGCAGGGGGCTTCCGCTGTCCTGGGGTTACTCATGCTTGGTCCATTGATGTGGCTGGACCTGATGCAAGCCTAGCTGTGACTGCGATTATTGTTGGTGATAGTTAGGAACCAGGTGTCTAGCTAGAAAAGTGCATGCTACTTGTTTTGGGTTCCTACAAAGAGAGAAGGCAGCTCTACCTCTCCCCCCCTCCAAAAAGCAAGACAGGAGAAAGACTGCCTGCAGGCATGGGAGGCTCTGGTTACCCCTACTCCACAGCAGGAAGTAGAGAGGGGAGGAGAAAGACAGGGCTGGTGGGGGAGAGAAGAGAGTTGGGATGAGAGAGAGAGAAGGAGGGCAGGGCGGAGGAACAGGAGGAAAGAGAATCCCAGGCTCCCAAAAGAAAACCAGAGGGCTGTTTTGGTGGATTTGCCTGGCAAAGGCTCTGGGGCTGCATCCCTCTCCACCCCCTCTCTCTCCCCTTTCAAGCATAAGGAACAGGAAGGAGCCAGACAGCCACTGGGGCTGTGCAGGAGGGCCCCTGAGGTTGGTTGCTCAAAAGTACTGAGGCAGACTGTTTGGCCTGAAGGTACTGCGACCTCCAGCCTGGGGTGTCTGGGAGGCTGCTGCATCAGGGACAGATCTTCCTGCCAGGGGAGAAGCCGGGAAAACTAAAAAGGTACCAGAGGAGTTGAACTGCTGTGGCCCCCCCATTCCAAAGATCTGAGGAATCATGGAGAGAAGGATGAACAGGCCTACCTGGTGAAAGCCATATACAAAGGCCTGCAGGTGAAGCTGGAAAGGCCAGGCAGGTGAAGAACTACACCACCCATTTTGTGGGAAATGACATGCTGTGGACTGCAGGGGTCATCGCCCTCTCTGGGCACTGGGATTACTCCAAGCTGCAGCTCAGGGGAGACCATTGTTTTCTTTCCCAGGAGGGTCAGGAGGGAACCATCCTCTACACCAGTTTATCTTTGTTTTCTTGTAACTTGTGTGAGTGTGTAAGGGCCCCAACAGTAAACAGCAGATCTGCAGACTAAGGGACTGTGAGGTACCCACTAACTGTGACTGGTCTGGGTGCACCCAGGGGAAAGGGGGGAAGTGGGGATAAGTGAATGTTTGGTAACCAGGAGGTTTTGGAGGAGTAGCCCCCACCTCCATTGTATTAGCTTGTAGTAATAAACTGAATATTTATTGTTCATCTGTTTCACCTGCTGTGTGTGTGTAAAACCATTGTGGGGAGTGATTGTGGGTTTGGTGGGTTATTACGGGCAGTCATTAGAGGGAAGACCATTATTTATCCTGGGGAAATGTTCTAACCTGTTCTACCCACAAGAGGCAATGCAGGGGCCCCAGGTGGAGGCACTAAGGCACCACAGAAACTACTGGTAAGGACTCAGGCCTGGCCCCTCGGGGAGGTACTGCTGAGCCCCTGGTCCTGCCAGGGCAGCTCAGGTGAGTGGGATTACCAGGGGGGTGTTACAAGTGGAGGCACCACTGAGATTCATTCACTGACTCGATGACCCTGTGACTGCCCAAACACGACTGTGGTTGACTTCCCTACCTCACATTCAGTTGTACCCCTTTAGTATTCCTTGACTTCTGTAGTTGGGTGATAGTTTGTACTGGGACCAGGTAAATGGCATTCCAGGATGTAGAGGACTAGTGAGACTTTGAGGGGCTAGACTCCCATAAGATGCTACTTATCCATAATGTGGCCATGAGGTGATGGAAGCAGGACATATTAGACTTTTTAGAGGGGGTCTTGCCCAACTGTGGGGGGTTGAAGGTCCAGAGGGTGATGATTAACTGAGTCCAGGGCTGGAGGGATATCATCCTGGAGGCTGGACAGGATTTGTGGTCCATGGAGGTGCCCCCCGAGGTCACCCCTGGAGGGTCCAGAGAGACCTGGACCCTATTAAAGAAAGGCTTGGCCAGCGGCCTTCCCCTCAGGGAGCCAGGCCCCTTGGGCTCCCCACCCAAGGAACAGGAGGGTTTTGTAACTCATCTGGGGAAGTGGCTCAAGGAGGAAGGGAAAACCCTGCATGATATCCAGTCTCTGGTCCCCACTGGGGGGTTGCCTCTGATTGAGCTGCTCGGTGGCTCAATCTCCTACCTGGGGGTAGCCCATGAGCAGCATAAGAGGTTGCAGACTTTCTCACGTGCCCTCCCCACACCCAAGGGGGAAAATGATTTCCACTCCTGGAGCAGCCAGGTGGCCCAGATGGTCCAGGTCTGGGGGTGCCCGGAGGAGGTGAAGTGCAAACAGATCTTGGAGAGCCTCAAGGGTCTAGTGCTAGATGTGATCCAGCCTCTCTGGGCCAGTCATCCCCACTGCATACCCCAGGACTATTTGGACATTCTACAGAGCACCTTTGGGGTGGTAAAAAAGAGAGAGGCAGTGCTGAGCCAGCTGTGGGGCACCACTCAGAAAGTGGGTGAGAAACTGTCCCAGTACATCACCCGAGCCAAGACTATGGTACGTAAACTGGTGGAAGCGAGGCACGACCCTCCTGCCAGGGTGGCGCAGATGCAGTTGGAGCAGATACTGAGGAGAGCAGTGCATTCCCCCTTGACTGTGGTTGCCCTCAGGCTGTGGGCTCGAATGAGTGACCCCCTCCTTCAAGCAGCTACTGGATGAGGTCAAGGAGGAGGAGGTGCAGCAGGAAGTGAGAGCCCTGCAGGGGGCATTCACCACAACCAGCACCACACTACAGCACAAAGAGTTGGCCCAGACTGAATTGGTCAGTTCGCCAGACCTGGGGGGGTGGTGTTGCAGGAGGTCCAGGGCATGAAGGACCTGGTATGGTCAATGAATTTGGCCATGGAGTCCCTCTCGCTCCCAGCCAAGGAGGCACTTGACACTTGGCAGCAGCCCCTGAGCTATACGGCTCCCCAGTCCAGCCTTCAAGGATCCCTAAGGCCCCAGGGTGGGTGGATTTGCTTCAGGTGTGGGCAGGACAGCCATACCAGGTGGGGTTGCCTCAGGGAGGTGAACCCCCAGCTGGTAGCTGAGAGGCACCTGCACCAGAAAAAACTCCAATGGGGGCCAGTAAGGGAGCAACCCTCACCTCCAAGATGGCCTTGCTCCACCCTCTGGACCAACCCTCATATACCTACCAACCGGGATGTACCAAGGGGCCTAATCAGCCCTCAGGCTGACACCGAGGTTCTGGTGGAAGGGGTGGCCTGCTCAGCACTGCTGGACAGTGGATCCCAGGTCACCATCATCCACCGGCTGTTTTATAACCAGTATCTCACCCTCTGACCTCTGTCCGGATTGTCCCTGTGGGGTATTGGCAGCATGGATTACCTTTGCAATGGGTATTGTGTGGTTAGTATCTCCTTCCTACCAAGGAAGGGGGAGCTCTGCCCTCCATAGAGGCCCTAGCATTGGTCTGTCCAGAGCCAAAGAGCATGTCGGACACCCTGATGCTTATTGGGACCAATGCCAACATGTTTGATCATTTGGCCCAGATGTGTCATTACTGGGGTGGCATAGGTGAGCTCGCAAGCCCATTGGTTACTGCCACCATGAAGCAGTTGGGGCTTGAAGTGACTGGTGATTCCACAGGGGTCAACAGAGGTGGGGTTGGGGTGGTTCAGTGATTGGAAGGGGGGAGACTGATTCTCCCCCCAGGGGCTGAGTGCCAGGTGGTAGGAATCACCCAGTTTGACTGATCCCCCTTGGGGGAGATGCTCATGCTCGATGCCCCTTCCCCAGGCAGCCTGCCATATGGGCCCTTAGTCCAGAGGGGGGTGCTGCCCAACCCGGCCAGTCTCCAGGCCTGGCATGTTACGGTTGGGGTCCAGAATGAGTCAAGAAAACCGGTGATCATCCAGAGGGGTTGTGTGTTGGCGTCCATCTTTCGGTGTGACATGGCCATGTCTGTCACCCCTGGTGAAGATCCCAGGGAAGAGATGGACCCATCCTTGTCTGATTTTGGAAGCTCACCAATCTCTGATGCCTATAAATGGAGCCTGAGCCAGAAGTTGGCGAAGCGCTGGTGGGTCTTCTCTTTGCATGAGTGGGACATGGGATGTGTCACCGGGGAAGAGCACCACATCCGGCTGAGGAACGACTGCCCATTCAGAGAGCGGTCATGGAGGTTAGCCCCCAGGGATGTGGAGCATGTGAGGGAACACCTAATGGAGTTGCTGGGTGCCGGAGTCATCATGGAGTCCCGCAGCCCGTATGCTTCCCCCATTGTGGTGGCTAGAAAAAGAGTGGAGCAGTGAGAATGTGCATCGACTACCGCTTGCTAAACAAATAAACTATCTCAGACCAGTACACAGTGCCCAGAGTGGAGGACGCACTGGAAAGCCTGTCTGGGAGCAAGTGGTTTTCTGTGCTGGGCCTTCGGAGCGGGTACTACCAGATACCCATGGCCGAGGAGGACAAGGAAAAGACAGTTTTCATATGCCCACTGGGATTCTACCAGTGCAAGCATATGCTCCAAGGCATATCGGGGGCCCCGGCCACCTTCCAATGTTTGATGGAAAGGGCTGTGGGAGACATGAACCTGCTGGAGGTCATAGTCTATCTGGATGACCTTATCATTTTCGGGCGGACCCTGGAAGAACATGAGGCCTGGTTGATGAAGGTCCTAGACCGACTGAAGTAGTTCAGCCTGAAGGTCTCCATTGATAAATGCCAGTTCTTCCAGCCACAGGTTAAGTATGTTGGGCATATAGTCTTGGAAAAGGGGGTACAGATTGACCCGGTTAAAGTAGAGGCCCTCAAATCGTGGCCACAACCCACCCACCTGTGTGCCCTGCAGTCTTCCTTGGGGTTCTGTGGGTATTATTGGTGATTCATAAAGGATTTCTCCCTGGTAGTGCATCCCCTGAATGACCTGATGCAGGGTTATCCGCCAACGCACCATAGGAAGGGTCAGGCACCCAGCCAGGACTACCTGCGCATTGGGGAACCTTTTAGTTCCCGTTGGATGCCGGAATGTGAGGAGGCTTTCCGGGAGATCATCCAGTAATTGGGGGAGGCTCCAGTCCTTGCTTTTGTGGACCCACTTAAGCCCTACATCCTGCATACTGACTCCAGCCTTACTGGGCTGGGGGTGGTCCTGTATCAGGAGTATCCTGAGGGTTCTGCACTGTGGCATTCGCTAGCCAGGGCCTGACCTCCTCTGAGAAGAACTACCCAGTGCATAAACTGGAGTTCTTGGTGCTAAAGTGGGCAGTCATGGAGAAATTCCATGAATACCTGTATGGGGTACCGTTCACTGTGTCCACGGACAACAACCCTCTGACCTATGTCACCACAACAGCTAAGTTGGATGCTGCGGGGCATCGGTGGTTGTTGGCCCTCTCCTTGTATAACTTCAGCCTGGAATATCAGAGTGAGGGGGTCAATGTGGACTTGGATGCCCCGTCTCGCCATCCACACCCTGACACCCCAGACCCCCAGTGAGGGTCAGAGTTGGTGTTAGTGCAAGTCTCTGCCAACCCCAGGCTGGGCCCTGGCAGCACACCAACTGCCCACCCAGAGCATAGAGGTGCAGAGCTCCCTGGAAGCAATCCCTCTGGCTTATCTGAATTTCGCTGGCCTGGACCTTCCGACCTTGTCACAGCCTAGTAAGGCCAATTTACAATGTGGACCCTGGTATCTGAGATCTGCTTCAGGCCCTCTCCGAGGGGGGATCACCCCAGCAGGTGCAGAGCACCCACCCCATGGCTCAGGGGCTGGTTAAGGAGTGGGACAAGTAGGTGCTGTGGGATGGGTTGGTTATGCGGACAGTGCAGGATCGAGATTCCTCGGGTCATTCGAGATAGTAGCTGGTGTTGCCCTGGGTCTACTGGAAAGTGGTCCTCAAGTCACTACATGATGATATGGGGCACCTAGGCTATGACCGCACCTTGGATGCCTGCTGGGCCAGGTTCTATTGGCCACGGATGAAGGCAGACATGGAGGGCTACTGCAAGCACTGCTTGTGGTGCATCCAACAGAAGACCTTGCCCCAACAAGCCGCACCCTTGGTCAACATCCAAACTAGTGGGCCCCTGGAGTTGGTGTGCATGGACTGCCTGTCCTTGGAGCTGGACCGGAAGAATGCAGCCAACATACTGGTCATCATGGACTACTACACCCAATATGCTCTGACTTTCCCCGTCAGGGACCAAAAGGCAAGCACCGTGGTTAAGGTCCTGCAGCAGTATGTCCAACACTACGGTCTCCCTAAATGGGTCCATTCTGACCAGGGCTGGGATTTTGAGATCCATTTGGTGAGGGAGTTTCTGGTATGTTATGGCGTACAGAAGTCCCACACCACCTCATACCACCCCTAAGGGGACTCCCAGCCCGAACAGTTCAACCAAATGCTGCTAAACATGTTGGGCACCTTGGACCCCACTGACAAGACTAATTGGAGTCAGTGGGTGGGACAACTGGTGCACGCCTACAACTGCACAAGGAACCATGCCACCCAGTGCTTACCCTTCTACCTTATGTTTGGTCGTGAGGCCCGGCTGCCAGTGGACCTCTGTTTTAGGGTATCTGCTGATGGGACCTCCCATAAATCGTACCTGGAGTACACCAGTGACCTACAGGAACAGCTCTGTTTGGCATACAAACTCACCTCCAAGGCAAAGGCTCAGAGCTGTCAGGGGAATAAGAGGAGGTATGATGCCGGAGTGTGCAGCCTGAACTTGGAGGTGGGGGACAGGGTCTTGCTGCAAAACCTGGGGTTTCAGGGTAAGCACAAGATCCAGGACTGGTGGGCCCCAGATGGTTATCTAGTGGTGGAGAAACTGACTGACCACTGGGATACCGTATTAAGCAGGAGTGTGGCAGGGGGCTTGAGAAAACAGTATATTGAAATCACCTGCTTCCCATAGGGGAGATCGTTCCTACCCCGGCCTCGGAGTCTAACCCACCAATGGCAAGGTGCCCCGTTACCCAAGGGATGCATAAATGGTGGGGACAGGTATTTTCCCACACCCAGGGAAGCTCCATCATGAGCCCTGTTTCAGACATTCAACAGCCCTCCATGGGGCCCTGGGACTCCTCCAGTGAGGCGAGCGAGATGGAGGATGGGGACTCCTTTTGTCTGCAGTGGGGAATGGGGCCTGAAGGATCTCTTCCTTGCTGGGAAGGATCCTGCAGGACCCCCGGCCCCTCCACCAGCTCCAGCCACTTGGAACCCTGACCTACCTGGACTCCGAGACTCACCCTTTTTCCCTGAGGCCCAGCCTCCAGTCCCAGCATCTGGGCCACACCTGGAGTGCCGGCGTGCCTGCCTCCATGAGATACAGAGTCGCCTGCTGTTATGGACTCTGGCCAGGTTCTGGACCAAATTCCCGACAGTGTTGAAGTACAGGGATTTCCCAGAGGGGGGATGACAGACCATGGCCTTACCAGACTGATTGCAGCTCCTGCCCCAGTCCCGGTGCCAGCTGATGCCTTGCCCCACAGATCTGGCCACCCCCCTGGCCCACCATGAAGCTCACGTGTGAATCCCTAGGAGAGCCCACAAATCTGCCCCTTGATGTTCTCCTCCAGCCTGTGGTACCAGTTCTCCATCCTCTGGTGTGTTGCTCTAGGGAGGTAGTGGAGACATGTAGGTGCACAACTCCTCTTACCAGCATATAGTATGCTACCAAGATCTGACCTATCCAAGCTCATTTGGGGATCTAATGGTTTCTGATACTAGTTAGGGACCATGGGTAGAGTCAGTAAAGTGCCTATTGTTGGTCATTGGTTTCCCAGAGGGGCTTGTCAGGATGCCAAGTGTCCTGCCAGGGGAGGCTGTAAGCCCCCCCAGCCCAGTGCTTAAGTAAGTGGGCAGGGGGCTTCCACTGTCCTGTGGGTACTCGCGCCTGGTCCATTGATGTATTGATGTGGCTGGACCTGATGCAAGCCTAGCTGTGACTGTGATTATTGTTGGTGATAGTTAGGAACCAGGTGTCTAGCTAGAAAAGTGCATGCTACTTGTTTTGGGTTCCTACAAAGAGAGAAGGCAGCTCTGCCCCTCCCCCCTTCAAAAAGCAAGACAGGAGAAAGACTGCCTGTAGGCATGAGAGGATCTGGTTACCCCTCCCCCATGGCAGGAAGTAGAAAGGGAGGAGAAAGACAGGGCTGGTGGGGGAGAGAAGAGAGTTGGGATGAGAGAGAAGGAGGACATGGTGGAGGAACAAGAGGAAAAAGAATCCCAGGCCCCCAAAAGGAAACCAGAGGGCTGTTTTGGTGGTTTTGCTTGGCAAAGGCTCTGGGGCTGCATCCCTCTCCAACCCCTCTCTCTCCCTTTTCAAGCATAAGGAACAGGAAGGAGCCAGGCAGCCACTGGGGCTGTGCAGGAGGGCCCCTGAGGTTGGTTGCTCAAAAGTACTGAGGCAGACTGTTTGGCCTGAAGGTACTGCGACCTCCAGCCTGGGTGTCTGGGAGGCTGCTGCATCAGGGACAGATCTTCCTGCCAGGGGAGAAGCCAGAGAAACTAAAAAGGTACCAGGGGAGTTGAAATGCTGTGACCTCCCACATTGCAAAGATCTGAGGAATCGTGGAGAGAAGGACGAACAGGCCTACCTGGTGAAAGCCATATACAAAGGCCTGCGGGCGAAGCTGGAAAGGCCAGGCAGGTGAAGAACTACACCACCCATTTCATGGGAAATGATGTGCTGTGGACTGCAGGAGTCATCGCCTCTCCGGGCACTGTGAGTACCCTGAGCTGCAGCTCAGGGGAGACCATTGTTTTCTTTCCCAGGAGGGTCAGGAGGGAACTGTCCTCAACACCAGTTTATCTTTGTTTTCTTAGAACTTGTGCAAGTGTGTAAGGGCCCCAACGGTAAACAGCAGGCCTGCAGACTAAGGGACTGTGAGGTACCCACTAACTGTGACTGGTCTGGGTGCACCCAGGGGAAAGGGGGTGAAGTGGAGATAAGTGAATGTTTGGTAACCAGGAGGTTTTGGAGGAGTAGCCCCACCTCCTTTGTATTAGCTTGCAGTAATAAACTGAATATTTATTGTTCATCTGTTTCACCTGCTGTGTGTGTAAAGCCATTGTGGGGAGTGATTGTGGGTCTAGGGGGTCATCATGGGCAGTCATTAGAGGGAAGACCATTATTTATCCTGGGGAAATGTTCTAACCTGTTCTACCCACAGGAGGCAATGCAGGGACCCCAGGTGAAGGCACTAAGGCACCACAGAAACTACTGGTAAGGACTCAGACCTGGCCCCTCAGGGAGATACTGCTGAGCCCCTGGTCCCGTCAGGGCAGCTCAGGTGAGTGGGATTACCCGGGGGGTGTTACATCTATATACATATATATATATATATATATATATATATATATATATACATACATACATACATACATAGTTGCCAGCAGATTGGGCCTAACAGTCTTTCTTGTCTGCCCGAGATGCAGCTCCCAATTAAAATCCTGCTGCAGCCCCCCCCTTTGTGCTCCCTTCTCCCTGGCACATCACCCTGTTACTTACCTCCCCCTACCTGTACCTTACATACTGTATGTACCTGTCCCATCCCATCTTGAATCCATTCACTGTTTCCTTTGTCATCAGCTCCCTTGGTAGTGCATTCCAAGGTACCACCACCCTCTCTGTGAAGTAGTGTCTCCTCAGCTCCCCCTGTACCACCCTCATACTAGTTTAAGGTTATGTCCCCTCATATTCCCCTCCCCCTTTAATTGGAATAGGCCCTCCTTGTCTACCTTATTTATCCCCTTCATATATTTGAAGACCTCTATCATTTCTGCCCTATCCCTTCTGACTTCCAGGGAATAATGTTCAGCTCCCTAAGTCACTCTTCATAGGATATTTTCCCCAGGCCATGGAAAATTATGGTGGCTCTTCTATGGACTTGCACCAATAGGGTAACATCCTTCCTTAAGTGAGGGCACCACAGCCGTATTCAGTACTCCAGGTGAGTCTCACTAAGGAGTTGTACAGGGGTAGTATGACATCCCTTCTCCTCGATATTGTCTCCTTGGCAATACACCTAAGCATTTTATTCACCTTAGCAGCCACTCTCTGGCACTGTTCTCTATTGTCCATTCTGATGTCTATTTCTACTCCCAGATCCTTTTCCTCCTTGAAGATCACCAGCTGTTCTCCCCCTAAATTATAGTTATACCCAGGGTTCCTAACTCCCAAATGTTGAACGCTACGCTTCTGAGCATTAAAACACAGTTGCCAAGTGTGTGCCCATTTTTCCAGCCTCACCAAATCATCCTGAAGTGCCCTCCTCCCCTCTTCGCTGTCCATCTCTGCTTCCCAATTGGAATCATCTGCGAACAGGCTCATTTTTCTCCTAACTCCCTCTCCAATGTCTGTAATTAAAGCATTGAACAGGACATGTGGACATGTGTGACAGAACATGTGTTGGTTCCTCCCCAGAATATAATTTTTAAGGGTTTCCAAATTTGAATTTCTCAGCCAAAACTGAAAACAAGATGGCAGTCATATTTTCTTTTTTTGTTTCATACAGCTATATTTTAGTGCTTACTGAGCATACTCAGAAAATTTGTTTTCAAAATTTTAAAATGCAATAACTTAAAAATGGCTTATTATTTGTTCACAAGGCTAGCAAAAGGCACATCTGTGCGCTAGTCCCTTTCTGCTCTGAAAATTTCAGACCAAGATTCCAAACTGTCTGGGCTGTAGGCAAGTTCAAAGAAAAATCACAGCAAAGTCAATGAGTGACTAAATGCTTTTTTAACCTATCCAGAACTCGGAAACCGCACATCTGACCAGAATGTAACTTGCCACATCCAGAGAACTACCATGGCTAACAGTGCATGCCAATTTTCATGCAAATCCACTGAATGATTGCAAAGTTATTAAAGTGCAAATGTTTGTTTAACATTGAAGTGCCTACTCAACCCTACCTATAGGGGCATGACTGTACCCCTAATATATATATGTGTATATATATATATATATATATATATATATATGTGTGTGTGTGTGTGTGTGTAGTAGAAATTGTAATGTACTTTTTTGGGATGTGCTGTGTACAGGTTGATGGGGTATGCATTAGATTCTCCAATGTGTTGATGCTGTAACATCTGTTTCTATTAGTGGAGAGACTATGCAAGTTAATTTTTTAAGAACAAATGGCATCTGCTGTTAGCAAAGGAAAAGTAACAGACATGGAGTCTCAGTATTAGCCATCAGCTGATAACTACAGCTTGAATTGTGCCTTTTTTAGGAGTACTGTACCTTGATGAAGCTCAGGAGCATTATTTTATGGCCAGGGTTTGAGTACACAAGTGACACGGTGTAGGGAAATGTGAAATGAGCAAGAGGCATGGCCTGGTTTGGGGAAGTGTGGGACAAGTGAGGGACAGAAGACTTTGATGTCCACAAGGAGAAACTGAAAAGAATAAAAAAAATTAAAAAAATTATATTTGTGTGAGTTGCAGTGTTAGCATGGTGAGAAAAGTCAGGGGAATTAGGCAAAGTGAGTGGCAGCCTCTGGGCCAAAAATGAAAATGGAAAAGAGGACCAGATCATTCATACTGAGTAATTGGCAGGCAGAGAATATGACAGTTAAAAAAAAAGTTAGGATGTTTTGAAATGTATTTGAACTAATTTGCGGTGAATGCTGATCTGTTTGTTGGGTACTATATAAAAGTTAAAGTGAGCATAGTAAAGATGAGGAAGTAGTGCCAGCAAGTGGGGGGGGGGTTGAGACAGTGCTAATGAACTAACTATATGAAAACAATCTGTGATGGTGAGCTTACTATATGAATAAATACATGGTCTCTGATTTATTCATATAATTGATCTGATAAATTTATCAGTAGTTATTGCTGCTCATACCTATGTAGCGCCTCTATAGTTAGAGGTGAGTAGGGTGTTCAATAGCTTGCAGTGAATGTTAGAGTTTTAATAAGCTGTAGTTTTCTGTTTGCTGGTCTGCTGTTCTTCTGTTCTTCTGGGGCTAGGTACAGTCACAGAGGACTATACTAATCCCAGTGAGCACAGAAGACCAGAAAACATCTGATTTCATCTTACAAAATGTTTAACGTGTACTGTGGGCTATTGAATCTCCCTGTTCTGCAGCCGTCCTTTGATATCAGCTGCAGGAGATTCTGGGATTTCTGGTTCCAGGAAATGTCACCTTACAAGGCAGCAAACTTAGCTTAAAACAATCTGCTATACTGCAGTAAACAGTAAATGCATAAAAATGGTTTTGTACACAAAGCGCTAATTGGGATCAGCCTCACACTTGGGTGTGAGGATCTTATTGCTGACAGTTCCCCTTTGACATGGAATTTGGATTTGCTGTCACATACATCCTACACAGAGTCGATTTTTTCCTGAAACTTTCAGGGTAGAAGAGTGCTGTGACAAGGTAGTGCCTTTAGAAGGTTCCATGAAAAAATATTAAATGGTTCAAGAGTTATAAAGATTTAACTTTTTTTGTTCTGAGCATGCTCAGTAGGGTTTTTGGGATAACATTCTGCTACAGCACCAAAACGTTGGTGTCATGAGACCATTTTTGGTTTAATGAGATGCTGTGCTCACAACACCAAATTTCTTTTGTTTTTTTTTGACAGCCACCATCTTGTTTCTCGCCTCAGTAACAAACTATTAAGTACAACTTTTATTACAGCAGCCATAATTAAAAACCAAATGACTCTACCTTATTAGATCATGCTGGTTCAGATTCTGAGGCTTGTTTCAGTCAATTGTGATATAAATATGTTTTACATATTGCTTCTGGCCATGTTAATGTCTTTCCCACTTTTTGAATCAAGACACACTTTTCTGTTTTGCATTGTCAAGGTGGTTCAAAACTAAATTTGACTTGCAAAACTATTTTTTAATTGTTATTCAAACAAGTCTGTTGGAAACACATTTTGATTGCCCAGCATCAGTTTTTGTTTCACAGCAGAAAACTGGTTTCTTGGCATGAAATTTGATTGTGCACCATGATTTTTCATTTTGCAACAAAAATGATTTCTCAACTTGAAACTTGATGGCACATCAGAAATTTTTGTTTTGCAACAGAAAATTGGTTTCTCAGCATGAAATGTGGTTGCATACCACGATTTTTGTTTTTTTGGCAAAAATTGGTTTCTCGACTTGAAATTTGATTGTACATCAGAATTTTTTGTTTCACAGCAGAAAATTGGCTTCTCAGCTTGAAATTTGATTGTGCATCATCATTTTTGGTTTTGTGACTTATATGGGTTTCACGCCATGAAATCTGGTTGCACATATAGTGGACAACTTTTCTCTTGGCATAGGACCCTGCATGCCTGCACCCATGGGTGGCAGAGGGCCCTGTACATTTGCTGATGGATACTTTTCCCTGTGTGCCTATATCTGCAGTGACATGAAAGTGCAGACAACGTAGAGTCCTGCACTTCCATAGCTCACCTGATAGCCCCATGAATTCTTGCCATCTGTCACTACATGGAACTGCAGGGCACAGAAGGACCCTGCACTCCCATAGGTGAACAGAGTCTTCCCTTTTTTCAATTTGGCCCAAGACACAAGTCCCTTTTGGGACTTGAGTGAATGAGATATGATTCCACTATCTCAAACAGAAGGGAAATTCTTTGCAAAAAAAAAGCTTTGTTAATCCACCAGTTAGGGTTCAAGTTAACACTAGAAAAGTACTGAAATGTGGTGTTAGGGTTTCCAACCCTAACTCTCCATCCCATCCTGCACCCAAGCAGCAAAAGGAAAAAAATATTAGGATTTGGGGTTTCTGGAGTCTTGGTGAGTCTGCGGTAGGGTCTTCCTTGGGGTTGTCAACCCAAATACCCACTATGTTCAATAAGAAAACAAGGCAGATATGATCTCCTTTCTTCATGTAGTGCCTATAGGGCCCTGCATGAAAAAAGTTGCAACACAATATATTGGCAACATGTAGTGAGATATATTTTTTCTTAACTTTGAAGATTGTATTAGTATGAGGCATCGGTTTGGAGCTGTACCTTGTGCTTCTGACAGGAGGCTATGGATTGGAGTGAGAGGTGAACATATGGGTTGACAACCCCAATAAAGACCCTACCACTGATTTGCCAAGACTCCAGAGACCCAAAGGTCTAATGTTTTTTCCTTTTGCTACTTAGGGGGTTGGGAGTTAGGGTTGGAAACCCTAATACCACATTTCCCTTCTTTTGTGGTGTTAACTTGCACCCTAACTGGTGCATTAACAAAGTTTTTTTTTGTGCAGGGAATGATAGATAGTTAGATAGATATATAGATAAATAGATAGATAGATAGATAGATAGATAGATAGATAGATAGATAGATAGATAGACAGACATACAGATAATTAAATGTGCTTTATTGGTACAATCAATTATTTTTTTCACTTGTACTGTTAAGCCTCATTACACACTCATGGCCATGACAGTCGACAGTAAACATAATTGGAGTTACTCCTAAAATTAAATCTTAAGTCTGAGAGCTACAGCACCAGGCCCCATGATGAATCACTACTGCTACAGCAACCTCCAAGGTCACCACATGCCAGAGAAGAGGGCTGGGAAGCAGTGAGAGGAGAAAGAGAGGAAGGGAAGAGGGGAATATATGTCAGTGGCTCAGTAGGTAGCACACTCGCCTCTGAGGCCGGGAGATCAGAGGGATGTGGGTTCAGTTCCCACATCTGACACTTAGGTTAATATCCCAGTACTGACACTGTAGTGCAGCATGAGAGGGGTGCTGCACTTCTGAGGTGCTGTCTTTTGGATGAGATGTTAAACCGAGGTCCTATCTGCCTGGATTGGTGGTAGTTCAGGTTGATGTTAAAGATCCTATGGCAGTTATCGAAAAGAGTAGGGGAATTTCCCCGGTGTCTTGGCCAAATTTCCCTCATTCACTAAAAATACCACCAACAGCTTAATCTGGTTCAAGGTCAGTTGGCATTCATCTGTATCCCCTTCCCTTGGGTTGTGCAGGATTTGTCTAGTGCACTTACCCGGTCAACAAAAACTAAATAAAAATAAGTAAATAAATAAAATAAATATGTCTGAGGAGCCATAGCTGTGAATCAGCATTAGGTATACCCTATTGCAACAAGAGGTTCCACAATTTCATACTAAGGTTCATACTAAGGTTACTTAAGACAGTCAAGGAGGCTAGATAGCCCATTATATACTGTCTCCACAATTTTGTGGAGGTAACAACTGTCACCAACTGTCAAGTATTTATCCAACCTGGTTTTAAAAGTATTGAAAGAATCTGCCTACACAACATAGGCTAGTAACTTATTCCAACATTTGCTTGCCCTACATACAAACCCATGTTTTCTTAAATTAATGTTATACCTTTCACTCACTAACTGTTGATCATGTTTTCTCCAGTTAAAGATCTTTTCCCTATATAGCAAGCCCAATTCAGTTCTCAAACTATCCTGATGCAAGACTTTATAAAGAAGCAACAGATCACCACTCTTTCTCCTATTTGGCAAGGACCATAGTCCCATTAATTTTAATCTGATTTCATATGTTTGGCTCTTATGACCTGATGCCATTTTAGTTAAAGTTCTTTGTGGACATTCCAATAAAATCCTGTCCTTTTTTAAATAAGGACTCCAAACGGAGGAACAATAGTCCAAAGTTGGTCTAACATATGATTTAAACACTTTAGTGAGCACTTCTGCATTCCTGGTATGAAAGCTTCTGCTAATGCAAGTCACCAAATGCATAGATCTATTAGCTGTTTTTCCACAGTGTGTTCCACTTTTCATATCCTGTTGTGTGTGTATATATATATATATATTAGAGGCAAAAACTCCATTTAATGATTAGTTATCTGCAATAGTGAGAAGTGACCAGTTAGTTGAAAACTCCTTTACCCTCGCTTTCACCTCACCGGGAGTATAGTGCGATTAGATCATCAGCCCCAACTCTCCCACATGACATGTAAAGCAAGCAGAAGCATAGGAGAATGGGTGAGAGTTAGAACCCAAAATCCCAATGCGCACCCCAATGCTGGTTGGGGGTGGGCGGGGTCCAAGGGGTTTCAACCCTAACAGCGACTTCCTCACTTTTGTCGCTGTGGAACAACCCCAACTAATGCATTAAATGGAGTTTTTTTGCCCTATTTTCCTTTTGGAGAATGATAACTAGAAATAGTGAATGGCGGGAGCTGGTGCCCAGGGGGCACCCCGCGCCCGCCTACATGATGTGTTACATACTAACAGGACAGCAATGCAAACAGAAATGCTAACAGTGGTGCACATGGTAACACAAGCACGTAATGAGAACAGAAAGGGTAACTCACATGGTGGGGTGATGGGAATGGTCTGCCACGGATGTGTTGTCACATAGTAACATGGTGCCTGCAAACAGAAATGTCAATGGGCATGGTGATGTAAAGTGAAACAGTAAGATAAACAGTACTTGTAGACAGAAATGGCAAAAAATAACAGAAACACAAGCGTTAAATGAAAACGCAAGGATAACGCATATGGTGGCGCAGACATCAATGGTAAGTGAAACTGGTCACGGATCCGCAAGTGGAAAGGGCAACAGTAACAGTAATGTAGCTATTGGCTGGTTTTCCCCAAAACCTGCATTGAGAAAGACAGTGAGTACAAATAATGTATGCAAAATAATGAGTATCGGCGCAGAAAATGAGATCTTGGAATACTAAATACATTATATCTCAGGAACCGTATGACGTAGAAAAAAAAATTAAAAGTCATATTATTTACAACTGTCCTGGCTAATTTGAATCTTAGCCCCATTAGAGGACTAAGAAATTTTCTGACAAAAAGTCCGTATCTCGCACTGTTTCCGAGATACAGGCCCTGAAAGGCGCGGCGAATGCCGTAATGTTATCCTATGGGAAAAAAAGAAAAGTTCAGAGCACCATAACTTTGCCTCCCTGTAATGTTTTTTCACCAAACTACTGAAAGGCACATCTGTGGGCTGTTGGCCTCTTCCTCCAAATTTCAGGAAAAGACTAAACCGTTATTTTGCAGCAGGGCTCCAAATGATTTCTGTTAAGTGTCGGGCGCCGTAATGTTATCCTATGGGAAAAACTGTCAATTTTGGAGTGCCGTAACTTTGCCGCCATGTGATATTTTTTCACCAAACTACTGAAAGGCACATCTGTGTACTGTTGGCTGTCGTCCCTCTAAATTTCAGGAAAAAAGACCAAACCGTTATTTTGCAGCAGGGTGCCAAAGGATTCCTGTAATGCTTCGGGTGCCGTAATGTTATCCTATGGGAAAAACTGTCAAATTTGAAGTGCCATAACTTTGCCGCTGTGTAATATTTTTTCAATACAACATTGAAAGGCACATCTGTGAGATGTTGGCTGCGTTCCCTCCAAATTTCAGCCCAAAACTCCCAACCGTTCTTTTGCAGTGCAGTGCCAAAGAATTGCTGTCATTTACCCACAGACTAGAAAATTACTGTCGCAATTTGATAAAGCTTTGTATATTTCATGACACTTTCGTGAGCACGTAAGTAATTTTATAGTACTTTTTCCAGAAATTTGAAAAACATATTTCTGGGGTGTTTTACCACAAAATAAAGACATGGCAAGCATCCTCAGGGCCCAACTAGGTGAATACAAAAAAATTAGGTTGCTAGAGGGTCCCAAATTTAAATGCCAACCATTTTTCTGATCACCAACTGAAAACAAAATGCCGATTTATGAAAGTAACAGGCCCATTTACGAAAAGTAAAATGCATTTGTGAAGTGTTGAACTTTTGTTAACTTTCCCATTGACTTATAATGGGAAACTGTTTTTGAATAACTTTTGAACCGTTAATATTTTTCATGAAAATCTTTGAAGGCACATCAGGGACCTGGCTGCACATTCCTGAAGATTTTAGGCCGATCGCATAAACTATATCGACCTGTAGGCGCGACAGACACTCCAGAAAAATAAACGCCAAGGCACAGATCACACTTATCAACTCCACAGCCGCATATCCCACCAGTGCAAAACTTGGCAGATCCCAAGGCCTATGGTTCTTGATAAATAAATTAAATTTCAGGCAAATCCATCAAATGGTTGCAAAGTTATTAAGGTGCAAAGTTTTGGGGTTTAACATAGAAATGGCTCCTCAACCTATAATATATATATATATATATATATATATATATATATATGTACCAAGATATTTCTCAAAGGTAGATCTTATTTTACTATCCTGAATATAGTAATCCTGTTTTATATTACTCCTTTTCCATATTCAACATTACACTTTTGTTAGTGTTAAAGCTAATATAGTTCTTTTGAGCCCATTCCTCAATGTCTAGCAAATCCTGTCCAAACTTCAATCTATCTTCAAAAGGATCAACAACCCCCCCCCACTTTAACACCATCTGCAAATTTAACTAACTTATTCTCACTAATTTCAGATCACTCACAAAAATACCAAACAACAATGGTCCCCTCACCGAGCCCTGCGGCACCCCACTCTCCACCCAGACTGACTTTGATAAGTAACCCTGAACTCTCACCCTCTGCATTCTATCAACCAATGTCCAATCCAACTCACCAATCCTATATCCAGTCCCATAACCAATAGTTTTGACAACAGCAATCCATGAGGGACCTTATCAAAGACCCCACTAAAATCCAACATTTTCACAATGATACTCCTACCCTGATCCAACTTTCTGGTCACCCAATCATAAAAACAGACCATGTTAGTTTCACACTATCTATTTTTAACAAAACCATGCCGGCTATCATCCACTAATCCTTTCTGTTCCATAAGGTTTTTTATTTCATCATTCAAGATCCCCTTAAATAATTTACTAATCACCAAGGTTAGATTCACTGGTAGATAATTTGATGGCATGCTCCTATTCCACTTTTTATAAATCAGCACCACATGAGCCAATCTCCAATCAGTTGGTGCATATCCATCTGCTAATGATTTCTGACCAATCATTGCAATAACTAGTGCCAATTCTGTTTCAAGTTCCTTTATGGACCTGGGATGAACTCCCTCCGGATCTGCTGGCTTATCCATCTTTAAGGATCTTATTTTCCTAACTACTTTATCCACATTTATTACTCCCTCAACATATGATTTCTCTGCCCCATCTTTTACCACCCAAATATTTTGATTTCCTTTAGTGAAGGCGTTACTAAAACAATTGCTAAATTCCTCTGAAAGTGTTATAGGATCACTACATAACTCTCCCCTCACAACTAAGGGTCCCAAAGATCAACTCAGTCCCTTTTTATTATTTACATAGGCAAAGAACCCTTTTACGACATTTTTAGTCATGGCCAATGTAAACTCTGCTTGTTTTTTTGCTTTACTTATTTCTCTTTTAATCTGTCCCACTATTTGTTTATACTTTTTTATTTTTACTACTGTGCCAGATTTTTTCATTTTTTTAGATAGTACTTTCTTTCCTTTTCCTATCCTTATGATGTTCTTATTTAACCAAAAAGGCTTTTTTCCTCTATCATTATATACTTTTTCTTGGGTATAAAACTATCAACCAGGTTATTTATTGTATTAACAAACAGATACCAGGCATCTTGAGTAGTCAGATATTTCATTTTGTTCTCCCAATCATATTGTATTAGTGACTTTTTAATAGCCCCACAATCCCTTCTATTATAAAGAAACTGGGTGGTAATACTCTTAATCACCTTATTAGTCTTATCAATATAAAAAGTAATAGAGTCACGATCACTTGTACCTATAGGTGGTCCAATTATTAGCTGTTTTATTTCTTCTGGGATATTTGACATTACGATGTCCAATATATTATTACCCCTCATTGCCTCATGAATGTGCTGAGCATACCCAGCTGATTGCAATTCCCACAAAAGCCTAGTTGCTGATGTATTATTATTTCCTTCATAATTCCATTCTAACTGTGACATATTTAGATCTCCCATAACCACTACATCACATTTTTCAGATAGGGTCATTACCTTTTCCATAAAAATTAATGTACCCTCCATAGTTGTATCTGGTGGTCTGTAGAACTTCATAATTTTTAGTTTTTTCCCTTTAAGTCCTATCAAATGAACACTGACTATACCCCCCTTATCATCCACATCATTATTTACTTTAGATTCTATCCCTTCCTTTATCTACAGAGCTACCCCTCCTCCCCTTTTATTTACTCTATTTTTATTTATTAAACTAATGCCAGATATATTCTGACTCCAATCATCATTTTCATTCCACCAGGTCTCAACCATTCCAATGATTTCTATATCTTGTCTTCTAATTAGATCTTCTAATTCAGCCATTTTGTCTTTTGATAGACTACATGCATTAAAGAACAAAGTCGTAACTATTTTTTCCCTATTTCCTTTATTTCTATTGTATAGCACCTTTTTATCCAATTCTAACTTTCCCCTGCTTAATCAGTTTAAACTGTTCTCAATTTCTTGCCACAGCATTGTCCCCAAAACCCTACTACCCCTATAATTCAGATGGAGCCCATCTCTACTATATAGTTCTCTTCTATTATGAAAGTCCCTCAATGTTGTTGAAACAATAAATCATTATCTTTTGTCCATTTTTTAACCATCCGTTAGCTAGTGCTATCCTTTTTGTTTTTTACACTGTTGCACTGGGCTCTGGTAAGATTTCTGAATTCATAATTTCACAACCCCTATTCCTTAATTTTTCCACCAATGTAATAAAATCCTTTTGAATCTCTGGTAATGTTTTCCTCATTAAGTCATTGATGCCGACATGTAACACTGCTAATCGGTTTTCTCTAGCTCCTGCAAATATGTTATCTGCCATATCATATCATATAGATCTGACACCCCAGCCCCAGAAAAGCTACTAACCATGTTGTTAGCTTTATCATTCCTGCATATGCATTAATCTGTGTATTTAATAATGGAGTCCCCAATTACCACTACCTGTCTAGGATTTTTAACTAAATTGTTTACCTGAAGGACCATATCATCTCCCCCTTCCATTACCCCACTCTGCTCATCCTGAAGGTCTTGTAATATACCATAACTATTAGCCACTGGCAAGTCATAGCAATCCGCTCCTCCATATTGTGCTGCATCATTTAATCTGGCTTCCTTAGTATCCTTACTACTGAGAACAACCGTAGGCCTTAAAATTTCATCAGTTACTGTTTTTAAGGGTCTTCTCCCTCGATATTTCTTTTTAACATAAGAAACTTCACTCCATTCTTTATTCCCAATTGTATTATCATCATTGCTCTTTCTAATTTCCCGCTACAAGGGAAACAGAAACCAGCTCATGCTGTGCAGAATGGTCAAATTCCAATGGAATGGAATACTGTGTAATTTTGGAAAATTCCACAGAATTCCATCAGTAGTGGAATTCTGAAGTTTACATAAAATGCGGATAACTTTTACATAATACACAGAAAATTATTCCATGGTTTACACAGAAATGCTTTCTGAAATTCCACTTAACTTAAAAAGAAATTCTGAAAAGTATTTCAGAAACAGAATTGCCATTCTAAATGGATTTCCTGGTGGAATTCTGCATTTTGCCCAGTCTTAGAATCAGCACATGTAGCATACAGGCACTGTCAGAAAGCATGCTAGGAGGTGGTTCTGGCACCACAAGAGGCAAAAGAAGGTACACATAATTGTGACAGGCACAGGGAGGGATTTGGGTCTCATGTCCAATAGAAAAGAGGTGGTCTGCTGTTTCCCTGAAGCAACAGCAGACAGCTTTATACTAAAGGTAGTGAAACTCATGAGCAAGAGGGAGGGAAGGCCAGATCTAATTCTACACATGGCCATGAATAATTTGAGCAAGCAGAGCATGGAACAGGTGAAGTCAGACTTCCATGCTCTGACAATGGTAACAAAGGAGATAGCAGAGGTGGTAACCTTCTCTAAGGTGGTACCACAAGCATGCTTGACTAAAAAAACAGTTCCATGTGTTCCAATTCAATGCATGGCTAAAAGGTTGTTGCAGGGAGAAGGGAGTTTGGTTCTTTGTGGACTGGAGCCTGTCATGGCAAATATAGTATGCACTGTGATGCTTGGCCAGCTGGTTATGATTGCTGTATGATATTTGTAATATAAAAATATAGTATGTGAGTCTGTGCTCCATGGGTGCCCCCCCCCCAGGTTTCAGTGAAGCCTACAGGATGTATTAAACTGACAGGATATCTCTGTAATGTAATTCACTTCCTTGAGAAATTGCATTTTATGGATTTTTTATGACCTGTTGCTGCTCTGAAGCTGGGAAACTAAAATATACATTTTATGACTTCAGAAACAGGACATCATTAAGCTGATTCCTGTCAATCTATATTGCACTTAGGTGACAAATTGCAGGGTTGTAAACTTCCAAGGAAAGGCTTGATCAGAGACTCATAATTTGGGAAATTAATTTTTGCTGATGCCACCTTATTTAATATACCTCCTGATAGGACATCCTGTTTGTATATTTTTGATAATCAAAAAGGAGGAGGAGCTAGATGACCCACAGAAGGGGTGTGGAGAGACACAGTTTAAACTAAGATTTGTGTCTGATCTTTGGATCATTCCATCTTGGGATGCTAGAGACACAGCACTCTCTGCTCTCTGATATAAGGCACTTAAAGAGGTGATACATTAGATAGAAAAAATCGAAATGTATTGTGGTAGGAGTTTTTGTTTTGTTCTTTGCTTTTCTTTTAAGTGATTGTTTACTCTTTGATATATTGTTCAGTGTTTACATTTTACATATTTGTATCTATTTTAGTAAATCTTTGATTTAAAAGACTGCCTATATGTCTGCCAAGTTCTTTTTGCATGTGATGTATACGTGGTTAAGTTTGACAACTGTTCAAAAGCTTGATGGTGTTACTAAACTGGGAAAAGGTAAGACCATACCTACGGTCTTTAATAGAGTTTTAAAGGTTCATTTTGGATACCTGGTTAAGTGCCCTTAGGTGAAAGATATATTGCATCCCCTGAAGAGAATGTTATCTGAGCCTGTACACTTGGGTATGCTAGCATAAGGTTCACAGTTTGAATCCCCCCAGAACTTGAGACTAAAGGTGATTCGGACCCACAAGCAGACAGGAGGATTACCTTGTCTGTTACCCATTCTCATTACTGCACTCAGAGGTTGGCACTGTGGGATCAGAGGGCCTGACCTGCTGAGTGCGTTTGTGACATGCACCACTTATAACAGATACGCTTAGGCCAAACAGTTGGTTTTACTGGACAAAATCAAAAAATTAAGTCATTGTCAGAGGGGATTCATTATAAATACATCTGTTATGGTCACCTGCTATACCATACATTTGGGCTCCTAAATTAGGTGTTAATAAGTCTCACCCCCACCCCCACCTGACACTACCCAACTCTGTCACCACAGCTATGGACTTCCTGCTGTTGCCTTAGCACGGGGGGGGGGGTGTCCAGATAATGAATTGCTAAATAGTCAGCTTGCTGCAATATTTGCTGCAGCATTTTGTGAATCAACTATCAGCCTGCAAGTGTCTTGAGGCACCTCACTGGAGTGGTTAAACTACTGTAGCACCAGACGTTGCGTTTTGTTTTAAACATTTTTCTTTTTCAGTAAAACAGCAGTCTTTCTTGACAGCAGTCATGAGCAGGCAGAGGAGTAGAGCTGGGAATTTTTGTGCTGCTGGCAGATTTGTTTGTTTGAGGCAGTCATGAGATGAGAGAACGGGTGAGTAAACAATCATTTTTATTTGTATTTTAATGTGCTCTTTAGTGGTTCTATGCATTATGCTTCTGTTTCCTGACCTCACATCCTGCTCACAACCATAAGAGCCATATGAACAGTCCAGTTTAGCAGAGGTCAAACTATGGATTTAAACTTCTATTTAAGAATAACGGCATCTGATTCTCTACCTAATCAATTTCAGCAGATCAAAAGGTCAAAACTTATGTGTAGTGATGGTATACAGTGATGGTAGTGAGGGCAAGAAACTAACTTGCTATAACCATTGAAAAACTACAGTGCTACAGGTCCTTTGCTTATCCTGGACAGCTGCTTATAATGGACAAAATGTGATCACACAGAATAGTCTGTTATAAGGAGCATGCACTCTACTAGGAATCAGCTCCATATGGCTGCATGTCAGGAGGCATTCCTAGCTCAGCTATTCCAGTGCCCAGCAGGGAAAGGGCTCTTTTGAAGCTGATGCTCTTCAACAGTGAGAGGGTCCAAAATGTAATAGTCCTAGAACCACACTGTTGTAGTGACCACAGAACAGCAGAGTTCAAGATAGGGACCACCAAAGAATAAACACAGTAAGGGTATGGGACTTTATAAAAGGAGATTTCAGTAGGATAAATGAGTTGTGTGAAAGAAGCATGTGGAGAATAGGACAAGTACAAAGGGTGCAGGGAAAATGGGAATAATTTAAAAAGCAATGACTTAAGTGGCAGAGAGCTCAAATGAGAATGTGTCAAAGGGAAAAAAGGCATGGGGTTCAATATAGTTCATGCCCAAAGTAAAAGTCAAAAGGAGAGATTTCCTGAAGCACAAAGGAATCCAAAGGGAGAAGGATAGGGAGAAGTATCTAGAGGCAGCAAAGGTAGCCAACAGGGAGGTGACGGATGCTATGGCTGAGACAGAACTTATCCTTGCAATGGGAGTAAAACAAGGGAAAAAGGCATTCTTCGAGTACATCTGGGAAAAGCACAATGTTAACCCTTGCTGTGCCGCTGATGTGTATACATGTCCTAAAACCCTATATGTTCTAAATCTTCGTGCAGCCTAAAGGTTAAACATGGTATAGTGAGGCTGAAGAGTGAAAAAGGATGAGAAGAGAAGAACGAAGAGAAAGCAGAGATACTGAAAAAAAAATGTTTTCAGTTTTTACTAGGGAGAAGGATGGGCCACTAATAGAATATAAGCATAAGAGTGGAAGTCAGGAAGGCAAGTACGTATGTAGGATGACCAAAATAATGGGGAAAGGGATTCTAGAAAAGCTTAAAGAGTAGAAAGTACTGTAGATAAATCTATGGCGGTTGATGGCTTAAACAAAGAATGCTTAAGGAGATAGCAGAGGTTATAACCTAGGGACTGGAGGATAGAGGCCATGGTCCTGCTACACATGAGTGGAAGAAAGGACAGGCCAGGGAATTATAGACCAGTCAGCATTGTGTCTATAGTGAGATAAATTATGGAGTCTATACAAAGGGAGGAACAAGTGGACTACCAGGAGAAAAATGGGCTACAGGACCATGGACAACATGAGCTCACAAGAGGAAAGACTTGCCAAAAAAAATCTGGTCAGTTTATTCACGTGAGTGACAAGGGCAACTGATAAGGACAAGCAGTCAATGTAGTGCATTTGGATTGCAGCAAGGCCTTTGACTCAGTCCCCACAGGAGACTGCTCAAAAACTAAGGGACCTAGGGGCGAAGAAAAATGTATTTCTTGGGTAAAGAACTGACTAAGGGGAAGCACACATAGGGTAGTAGGAAAGGGAGAGTTTTCAGAGGTAAGGGACATAACAAATGGAGTACCTCAGGGGTTGTGCTGGGCCCAGTCCTTTTCAATGTGTTTATTTTTGACTTGGGGAAGCCATCAAGCACAAGAACTGCCTTTTCACAGACAACATGAAGATCTGCACAAGAGTGAACACAGAGGAAGGGATAAGGAAACCCAAAGAGGATCTGGATAAGTTAGAGAGCCAGCCAAATATATGGCAAATGAGATTCAACACTGAAAAATGCAAAGTGATGCACATTGGGAAAAAGAACCCAAGAGTGCAGTCTAAAATGAGGAGGGGTGGGTGGTACTGGAAAGCACCATGGAAACAATCGTACACTGTAATACAGCTGCAGGTAAGACAAGTAGGATTTGTGATGGTTAGAGAGGGGTGTAAGCAGCAGAAGTTGGGAAATGATCCTCCCATTGTACAGGTAACAGATGTGACCACATCTGGTATACTGTGCATGGTACTGCAGTCCACATCTTAGGAAAGACTATGACAAGGTGGAAGCACTACATACAGGGCAACCAAGATGATCCATGGACTAGGAGGAAATACATATGATGAGAAGCTGCAGGACTTGAACATGTACAGTTTTGAAAAAAGGAGGGAAGAAATAACTTGATCAAAGCATATGCACAGGGTAAATTGGGTGGATGCCAATGTGCTTCTCTCCATGAGCTCAAATACAGGGAAATGGGGGAGCTCACTGAAACTTGCAGGGGTGAGATTCAAAAGGGTTATCCCCAAGCACTTTTTCACTGAAAGAGTGGTGGACAAGTGGAACAAGCTGCCTCAGGAAGTGGTACAGGCTAAATCACTGAGCAGCACGAAACAGTAATGGGACAGGCATATGGGATTAGTTAGAAAAAGGGTGGAAGGATTTAAGGGGATTGGCCACAATGGCCAGTGCAGAGTAATAAGGTAGGGTGGTCAGACTGGATGGGCCTATAGGCCTCTTTCTGTCATCATTATATATGTATATATGATTATATCAGAGCAAATGTAATTATGTCAGAAAACAGAAAGCACACCAAACATACTTCCAGCAGGAATCAACTTTTTTCTTCTTTCTTGTTTTTTTTTGTTGTTGTTATAGCGCTTCAAGTGGGGAGTGAAACATTTTGTGACTTTTAATATCTTAAGGTATCACCACAGTTTGTTTTACCTTCATGTGGATAAAACAGAACCAATTCCTTATAGGAACATAAAATTTGATGGCAGGAAAACTATGAAGGTCCATTAAGCCTGTGCTTAATACCCTCTCTGACCCCACTGATCTACAGCACTAGTCAGTTGTCTCTCTAATCCTATGTTCCCTCATGCCTCCATCCCATGTTGCCCTCCTAGGGACTATGAGTACCTTTGCTCTATCCCAGCTGTGTTTAAAACCATTTAGGGTAGTTGCCCCCCTACTTCTACTAACAGCCTGTTCCTTGGTTCCATCACACTCTCCTTGAAGTAAATCTTCACATCTCTCTTGAACCAGTCCCCCACCAGTCTCCAGTTATGCCTCCTAGTGACTGTGTCCCTGTTTCTTACAAACAGGTTATTGATATTTACAGTTTACACCAGTGAGAAACATTGTGCTTTTTTTTATATCCCCCCTCTTGGGTCTGGTCACCAGCTGATCCTCATAAGATATGCCTTGCTGGACCTGGAGCATCTTATGATAGCATTGATTCCTGCGGTGACTATGAGTGCTGTGCTTTTTGTTTTCTTTCTTTCTTGCTTCTGGGTATGCAACACTGCATTTTCAGAAAGGCCTCTACCTAGTTTTCTGCAGGTGTAATTATCCCTATTTATAGATCAACAGACACATACATGTGCAAAGGTTTATACAGTTGATTCCAAGAGTAAGGTGGAGGGTCCACAACTCAGCCAAAGCTGTGACTGGGTACTAAGCATTCTCCCTTTCAAAAGAGGAATAAATTGTATAGTAATACAGTCATGCCTCCTACTGCCGGCCACCTAACCTGCAGAATCTTCTGGTCAAAAGCAGCCTACCTACTCCTACCAGTTCCTCTCTCCCAGGTACCAAAGCTTGCATCAGGACTCGCTGCTGCACCTACAAATTTATTTCCAGTGTGACTGAAATGTGGGGGCCTACAGGTGTTTTTGATATCACCAAGAAGTTCTCATGCACCTCCATTAATGTGGTGTATTGTATTCTTTGCAGGAAGTGTACAGCTATTTACATCGGAGAAACTGGTAGGCGTCTTGCTGACCATTTCAGGGAACATTACAGAGCAGTCAGGAATGGTGACACTGCTAAACCCATTGTATCCCACTTTATCTCCAGGGACCACAGTGTAAATGGCCTTTCTGTTTGTCTCCTTTAGCAGGGCTTCTAGGATTCTGACCATAGAAAAAACATGGAAGTCAAGCTGATCATCCACCTTGGCTCCCAGCAGCCCTCTGGTTCAAATGATAGACTTATTTTCCACTAACATCTTTCAGCCACCCCTTATTTTCGCTAAAGTCTATTTGTATTTGTACTCATTTAATTTATTTTTCATTTTCACCATAAGTTTCCATCTCTGTCTTCTTCCCCCACATTTGTCACCTTTCAGCCTTCTTACTAGGCCCTGTTAGTTAGTCCCCACCTGGGGACTTCCCTAGCTCTTTCTCTCCTATTATGCTTTATCTTTCCCATTATCACCTTTTTGTTTCACAGATTCTCTCTTAATCTTGCCATTTATCATTTCTTCTCCCTGAGCCTCCCTTTTTTTTCTTTTCCCATATATATATATATATATATATCCCTCATTTTACTTCCCCTCTACACTAACTTTGTTTTTTTTTCTCTTAGATATTTCCTGAAGAAGACCTAAGGTTGAAATGTAGATTTGTAACTCTATTTTCTATTGTTAGCATGCATTTAATATAACCATTTTGTTTGGCTTTTAGACCATATGCTGATGCAGCATCTTGTTTTTTAGCTTTTTGTAAAGTTCCTGTTTTCAGAAATTATATTTACACCCTAAAATGATCTATATGTAACTGTACCTAATGAAAAAAGTAATATGAAAAACTGCATCTTTTTTTTCATGGGCAGCATTCCAGTACAGTTCTCATCATGGAACCAGTGATCTGGAGTATTACCTATGTCACAGTTTGGGTACATTCTTAAATATGGTTCTGACAGGTCAGCAGCTCATTCTTAGTATTCTTTACCCAAATCATGGCATAGTGAACATTCCAAATTACTGGTTCCACAAGAAGAACTGTGCAGAATGTTGTTCATAAAAAGAAAATGAAAACACAGTTTTTCACATTGGTGTTTGTTCCAGTACATATGGAGGTGTGACTTTCATTTCTGTTAATATGAAAATTACTAACTGCTACAAATTAGCACACATTCCATGTGCCTTTTGAGTATTTGATTGTGACAGGTCTAAAGTGAGACTATGCAGGAAAAGAGATTGCTCCACAGCACATGACTGTGCCTCCATCAGAAGAAACAGCAAGAAAAGAACCAGCACCAGTCAGGAACATATGCACAAAACAATTCATTCAGCCCTTCCAAAATTAAAGTGCAAAATAAAGATATATTGTAATGGGGTTTTCTCTCCTTGTTTCTCTCTTTTTACTGGCACCAAACAAGGCTGCCCTCTATCACCCTTCCTCTTTAATTTATACTTGGAGCCCCTATTGAGATATATCAAACTGGCCCCCCAGATACATGGTATCCCCATACAAGACTCTACCTTATCACTCTCAGTTTATGTAGATGACATAGTCCTTCATCTAGAGCAACAAGTTACTTCCCTTGAGCACACACTTAATGTGATTTCACAATTTAGTCATCTCTCAAACTATAAACTGAATCTTAATAAAACTGAGATTTTTCCTCTTAATCACTACACTCACAAAGCTGACTTTTCCCAATTCCGCATGAAATGGGCCCCAAAATCTCTTAAATATCTGGGTATAACTTTGATTATGGATTCTGCCCTCATTAGGAAACTAAACCTAGATGGCCTGGTGGTGTATATTCAACAGGATCTCCAGAGATGGAAATCGCTCCCGCTTTCTTTATGGGGTTGTATAAACATTATTAAGATGAATGTTCTTCCTAGGCTTTCTATCCCCTCAATATGCTCAATCTCTGGCTTCCTCTTCCTTTTTTCAACATACTCACTCCCTTGTCTCCAATTTTATCTGGTTAAATAAACAACCTTGATGTTCTTTCCTCAAGCTAAGCCTCCCCAAAGAATGGGGTGGCCTTCGCCTTCCTAACCTCCTCCAATACTACTGGGCCAGCCACCTCTCCAAATGCTGAAGGTGGCTTTTGGACTTCGAGGAGGAGCACACCCCCTACTTGGCTACATACTGAGAACCTGACTCTCAGGTCCCTCAACTTAACCATTCCAATGGTCTTCTGTCTCCCTTTCAAATCCTTGCCACTCTCTATCCATCACTCAGTGATTGGCACCTCCCTAAAAGGTTTTTCCCAGTTTTGCACCTTCCATAAATTCCTACCTCAAACAAACTTTGCTCAGTCCATTACGTTAAATCCTAATATCAAGATAAGGGATATGTGTTTAACTCCTGGCTGGCTACCACAGTTAAAAGATATTACAATAGCTCAATTATACTCTCAGGACTCTCTCCTCTCCAGATATCCTTCAGAAATTTTGTATAAATCGAGTACATATCTTTAAAATTTTCCAGCTTAGACATCTGTTTGGTCAATTATTTGGTACATCATCTAAGCTATGCGTTATAGCCCCAACACATCACCAGCCCAATTAGTTAATGTTGGATTCTACTCTACCATTGAGGCAAGCACATTGTATGACATACAAACATGGGAATATACGAATCTGCCAGCAGAAACAGACCACCCAGTCTATCGATGTTTGCCTGAGTGTGCAGCTAGCCACCTAGATTGCAACTGCTCCAACCCCCTCCATCATTCCCATGATGGCCTCAGCCCCCTCCACCCAGACCCTCTCTCATGCTCTGTCCCACACCCTCTTAAAACTTCCTACTCTCTTACATGATACCACCCCCTCTGGTAGAGCATTCCATTTATACACCACCCTCTCCATGAAGTAGTGCCTCCTCATCTCCCTCCTTAATATTCCACCCTCCAATCTTTGTCCATGCCCCCTCATGTCCCTACCCTTCCTCAGTTTAAACACCCCTTCAGTACTTGCTTTGTTTATCCCCCTCAAATACTTGAATGTTTCAATCATATCCCCTGTGAATTATTCTCTAATGAACATACAAGCTTGCACATTCTTCATGTATCTTTTGCTGTTTTATATTCATTTTTCACCCTTTTAATTTCAGTAACACACTAGAGCACTGTCTGATTTATACACTTCTCTAGTGGTTGAAAGCCCTTGGCTTTGCCTCGTGCCTTACAACAAACCCATGGCAGGCTTATATCAGATCATGACCACAAAGGCTGTTGCGTGTGTTCGCCTTGAATCATACAATGGGAGGGTAACTACAATTGTAGAATAAAATCTGTTATTTTACCTGTGAAGATAGTTGCTGTAAAATAAAGTTGGAAAATCATGTTGTTTTACTAGTGGCTATGCTATTCACTAACAGCTTATGTTGCTAGAAGCTATGCTATGCAAATCCAATGGTAGGATATTATACGAAAATACTTAAAATATTACTGTTATGCTGTGTAAATCACTGTATTACTGTTATCGTTGCTCTCTTCCACTGTGGCTTCCCTTCAGCCACTCACTGCAAGGGAAGAATGACAATAACAACAACAACGAACAATAATTATATTTTAAGCAGTCTTGTACCTGGAGAGAGACAGAGAGAGAGATGCCAGTGTTAAAAATGATATTTTGTAAAACGAGTGTTCCTTAGAAATCTGATTTTCTAATGAGTGCTCACACATATACCCTGACACACACATGCACACGGAGAAAGATTACTCAGTAGGGATAATGCTTTTGAAAATCTCTGGAGAAAAAAAAAAGAATCAATTTCGTTTGTGATACTGAACAATAGAGTAGATTATTGGAAGCAATATTTTCTAGCTCACAAGAACCCGAGCCTCTACCCTTATTTGGTTGCTGGTGTGCATGACAGACTGGTTGCTCACAAAGCCGATTCCTCTGCTGGTATCTTGGATACTTGGACCCAACATTGGAAGCTAGAAGCTGATTACCAATAAGAGAGAGAAAGGAATCAGCCAGCATGGAAGGGGTTGGCTGGCATATGGGGAATGTGCGCTCTCGAATCATCAGCGTTAAAGTTTCCAAAATATTAATGAGATTATTGCAACCTGCGGCTATATGTTACAGCTTGGTAATGGAGTGCAAGAATTTGGTCTGCCAAAATACGGCAGATATTCAGAATGCATACAGGAAAGTCGAAACGTGCTTGACAGGTTTCAGTCTGTGAATCGTGACCAACAATCTATGGCTGTGTCTTAGTGAAACTACGTTGTTTTTTTTTTTCACCAGGTTGAAAGGAACGTTTAACTTCAACGGCATATGCATTATGTGCAACATTTTTCCACTTGTTAGATGAAGCTGAAACGCACAAGAGCTTCTACAGACTAGGTCGATGTACTGCACAATGTGTGCACTTGCAGCAGAAGCAGCAGCTTGAATAAGAATCCTTGGGGTGCACGGTTCTCTTTGCAGTTGCAACTGTAAGAAAGCCTTTAAAACGATGTGAGCAGAAGAAAGCTATCAGGAGAATGGTTGTAGCTAATGATAATATGCAAGATTTATAGGCCATGGAATAAAATAGAGGGAAAAAAAAGGTTATTGGTTAGGCACAGCCGCACACGTGTTTGTATGTATATGTTGTAAGAAGTTATATATTCTTTATCTACCCTGATCACGCTTCGATTCTTGTTTGCCCTAATTAACTGTGCCAACCTTAGCCCTGTCACAAACCCAATATTCTAATGAATGCAGCCTGGCATTCAGACCCGAGACCCTAGAATTTTGAGTAAGTAGCTCGATTTGTATTTATTTATGTATTTATTTATTTATGTATGCATTTATTTATTTTGCTTAAGGAACAAGGTCCCATGTGTACACATAAACAGCTTCATCAGCAGACTAAACCTTGTGGTGCCAAACGTTACCAGGACAGGTGCAGTGCTTTCCTGGAAGGAATCCTTTCTTGCTGTTCTTTTGCAAGATTAGAGTCTTCCGTTGAAGTTATGAAAAATAGAAGTCCAGAGACCAGGGGCCGAGCTTCCTCTTCTTGTTAACACCCGAGGGCTGGCGGCAGGTGCCGGCGACTGGGTTTCTGAACTTCTTGTTTGGAAGCGATGAGCGTTTAAAAGAGAAAGATATTAGCTTCCGCACATTTTAAATTAGTAAAGACATTGCTGAAGACTAGAGTTGTATAGACAAGCATTGATATCACAACAGGCCACACTTCAAGATGTGTATTTTTTGTGTAGACTACCAACCTGGTTAACAAAATTAAACAAGTAAAATAAATAGAAAGGCACACAGGTGCTGGCAGAGCAAGACGTCGATGGGCTGCTAACTGCAAGCAAATAAGCCAACTGGCACTGTAAGACTGTGTTGACTATCCTAGGTTATCAAACTGCAGTTTTGAAATTGACAATCATACTTCATATACGAAGTTTGAAAGAATGTGGCATTCATGTATTATAGATTCATAGAAGCATGTTGCCTTGCCTATTCATATATCTGTTAAAGAGATTACTCTCCAAAAAAGGCGACGAGTCACAAAACAACAAAGGAATTTTCTCAGATTTGCCCCAGTTTTGCTTTTCTGGCACAGCATATTCATAAAAAGAAAGAGTTCACAAGAGTCCTGGGGTTAACGTACCATAAGAGAAACTGCAAAGACAAATAATGCTGTTATTTGCGGTACATATTTTCTGTTTAAGATGAAAAAACTGTATTTAGAATTCACGGTACATCAACAGATTAATACCAGAAACGATAAATTTCAAAGAAAAAATACAAAGACGAAAATGTAGCGTTTGCTATCAGCTAGAAATAAAGTCAGGCATCAAATAGACTTCACTCAAGAAATAGTAAAGTGATGCCTATTTCGTGTGTGTGTGTGTGTGTGTGTGTGTGCGCGCGCCTGCGCGCAGCAACTAAGTTTCTGGAGGGGGTCAAGTATTAACTTTATTGGGTTATGTTCAGTTTTGCAACGAATTGATCAGGTGGGCTATGTTCAGTTTTGCAACGAATTGATCAGGAACATCTTCCTGAATAATACCGACCGTTAGTGAAAACACCTGTATCAAAACATAAACCCATCCCTTGCAAAGTCGTAACTGTTATTGATTAGCTTCACACAACTGCGCCAACTTCGTCTTGTGTGTTTGGCAAAACCGGAGGGGAAACAGGCAAAAATGTGAGCTGGTCAATGTCTAGTGGTGCGCTCAAACGCCAAGGGACTTCTAATTAGTAAGGTAGGACTTTCGGATTACAAGGTGAAGACTTCTCCCTATGCACAGCCCTTCTTGTTTCAAGTGACCCTTTAAAAATACTTGTTTAACTTGTGATAAAGCTTCCTTCCTTGTAGGAACACGAAAACGCACACACAGGCGCGCGGGCGCGTGTGATGTGTGCTTCCTTCGGGGCTGATATACTTTCTCTCCACCACTCTCCTGACTTTAGAGATGTTGCCTATTCTAGTCATCAGTCTACCGCCCCTTATCACAAAACTGCACACCAGGGACATCTGCACTACCGCTGCGGAAAGGTCGCAGTTGTGGGGAAAAAGCAACAACGTTTCCCCTTCTCGATCTCTTTTGTTTGTCTATTATTCGTACCGAGCACCATTTATTTACAGGCCGAATCAATCCATTAAAAAACACAGTAAAGAATTGAAACTTTTGGGAGGTAGCTTTTCAGAGGACAACTATTGGAGGCCTTAAACTGTAATCTCAATTTAGAATAAAACGTTGCTGTGCTCTAACTTTTAAGGAATACATTTGGGCTAAAACAACGCCAAACTCCTCCTTGAACCTTAAGCGGATCATTTCTTATTCGTTTAATATTTTGGACAGTATTTATATTTGACCATTTTCTAAGGGTTTTATTAGTTTCGCATTCAAAGAAACATTAACAAGCAATATCTCTTTTGATACAGATTTATTTAGCCAGTTGCCACTCCCTCCAAACAAAAAAAGCATGGCCGTTCTAAATCAATATAAATGAAGTATTTTATACAAAAGTAAAAAAGATGGCCAAAAACATAACACTCAAAATAATAAATAATTCTCTAACATGTACCACAAGCTGAAAACTGCTTTTGACACAACAAAATTGTGTTTAACAATATGCAAACAATTCAAAGGTTGAAGTGGCTACATTACATATAGTTTCACAAATTGGCAGTTGTGGCTGTTCATCTTTTACAACATTGCGTTTTGCCTTTGCTAAAGCCGGCGGCTTTTTTATAAAGTGCGTGCGGCAATTTAATACAAGCGGGCTGTATAAAATTATTATTAGCATTGCATTTAACTATTTACAGCTGAGGGGACATACAAAGATATATTCAGTTTTTATCTTTCTCCCTACATATAGCCGTTAAAAATTTTGGAAGACAAAGTTTATACACATTTTATATAGGGGTTATCTCCCTGGCATATCAGCAAATATGCAAACACACATGTTGGCAGAGTCATCAGTAACAAAATACAACTTTCATACATTATGTATATATATATATATATATATATAAATAAGACCCCCCCAAAAAAAGAAACAAACAAAAGCAACTCATTTGGATTATAAACCCATCAACAAGAAATACAAGTCTCTCTCTCAAAAAAAAAAAAAAGTTTTTTTTTCCTTTTTAGTCCACTGAACACCCAGAGCGGACTGCAGGTGCTGAATAAATAAGAAGTGGCGACTGGATATCCCCTGCATGTGGCTTTAGTTCTTATATAGTCTCTATGGATATCTGTGTAAATAAATAGGGACGCGTTTCCCACTCGTATCACTAGATGTAGTTCTGTATCTGCCCCAGTCCTTAAACAGTCTGTCTGTCTATCAGTCAGTAGTTAGGGTGGCAGGGATGCATCCGGGGCCCCAGGTCGCACAGCTCGTCCTCTTCACTCTGTAGCTCAACGCCCGCCTCATCCGAGTCACTGTAATGCGAGCGGGGGCGAGAACTCGCCGTCACTGCGGTGGGAGCGGCTGCAGGGCGATGTCTCGCTGTCCTCCGGCTGCAGACTCGACTCCGTCCCCTTGGGGCCCCCGGCGCCGGGGAAGGGTCCATCTTCGTAGGCAAACGGCCCCGGAGGTGTGATCTGCAGTGAGTAGGGCTGCGAGAAGCGCCTGCAGCTAGCGCCCGCCGCCTCATACGTGGTTCGCCCGCCTTCTGCCTTGGACTGCTGGTGCTGCTGCTCGCCACCCGGCCCCTGCAGCAGATCCGAAAGCCGCGTTGATGTAGATCTGCGCCATCTGTAGGGTTTCGTACTTGGAAAGTTTCTTGTCGTTGTTAAATGATGGTATGACATTCCGCAGCTGGTCGAAGGCGTGGTTCAGTCCATGCATCCTCCTCCTCTCCCTGGCGTTGGCAGCAAGCCGCCTCTGTTTCTGCACCCCGTTCACTTGTTTGCTTGGAGGTGCTCTTTGTCTGCAGCCCAGCTCGTCCACCCCGACACCTTTCAATTTGCACATCTCCCTCACTTTTGCAGAGGGGCTCTTGGTTCTCCTCAGCAGCACGCCCTCGCTGCTCGGGTCCACCTCCTGTTGCATGCTGTGTGATTCAGCTGAGCCGGGAGAGTGCAGCAGGTAATCGGCGTGTGCCGCGCAGGTGCCCTGCAAGGTGGGACTGGGAGCGAGCCAGGCGCGTGGATCAGTGGTGTCCAAGAGTGCCAGAGCCTGTTGGTAGACCTGATGCTCTCCTACCGCCATCCCCGACTGCTCCTGATCCGCCAGCTCTTTCACTTCAGCCCAGTCGTCTGCATGCATATGAGACATTGCACCGTAGGTTCGATTACACGGACGGTCAATTTCCTTGCAAACTAATTACACGTCTACTCGTCACGCTGGAACAGTTTAAATTGTTGTTGTTTTTTTTTAACCGGGACGCATCGGTCGCGTGCAAGAAAGCTTCTCCGGTTGCTGGTAGCGCTGCCCACCTTTAAAAAGCGGCACGCGCCGGTGTCCCCCCTCCTCACGCCAGTCGCGTGGCGAGTAGCCAATGGGGATTCGCGGGCTGGCGCGTGCAGACAGCCAATGAGAGGCGCGCGAGTCGTCCGGCAGTGGAAGTGAAGGAATTGGTGCTTAAGTGATTATGTTAATCAGGAGGTTATTCCGTAATTTGATTCCCAGTGATTATTTAGAACAAGAAACTACGACCTGAACAGACACTTGCGAGATGTTGAAGTTATTTTTTTTTGTCCACGATCTCTACTCATGTCCTGTGGTTTACTGTGTTGCTGGTATATTAAGTTCTGACAGCCACAGCATCTGCATTCGTTTCTACACGAAACTTGTAATACACTGATAGGATGAGTTGAAAACCGAGATAAGTTCTTCTCAATTGTATTTCATAGACGGACAATTTCTAGTAACACTGTGGGCCATTTTCCATTTGTTGGTGGTTTCTTACAGCTTGAAGTCCCCAAGTTAATTATTCGTGTGACATGCAGGATCTCTGCGAGCCCATTTTATTTATTTTTTTAAAGGGCAGACTAGATGGGTCGGGAGGTCTTTTTCTGTCGTCACCTTCTGTGATTTTGCAGAAGACACAAGCATACCTCTGAACTGTCCTTGATTTTCAGGGATGTCCCTGATTTTGCCTCAAAATTTTACTCTGTCCCTCCTAAAAATTGTGTTCCCCTGACAAAACAATGGGGATTGTTAGGAGAAAATAATGTCAAACATTAAAGTTACAGACTTGTTCTTCCTTGGAAAACACATTTTACACTAAGCACCTTATTCTGCCAGCTACCTGAGTGGACATTATCAATTTTGAAGATGTGTCCCTGATTTTGGTCCTTTGTCCCTGATTTTTTAAGCCATGTCCCTGATTTATGAGGCAGGAGGTTGAGAGGTATGGACACAAGGGAAGCCAAGTATTTTTTTTTTGTCTGCAGACAGTCACACTTTCCTATCCATAATGAACTGGTCGGGAGCCACGTCGCTCTCAGTTACAGACGGTCAAAATAAGTTATTCTCCAACATGTACCTGCACTTTTGTGTGTATGTGGGGGGGGGGTACATATACATTAAATTTATGGAGTGGCAACTATATTGATAATATTTATTTATTGATAAATCGAAATTACAGCCTTTGAGCTAAGAGCTACTTTACAAAGGATTCTCGTCAACACTTGATATACATTTTGTTGCAACAGCAGACAAAATTGACACAGGACATAATGAAGCAGCTGGAAGCATTGTCAATTTTCCAGTGGTGGTACGCATTGAGTAGCCCTCTGAGAAGTTAAGTGCAGCGAGACAAGTTGAGGTTTGGAAGTGCAGGTTGGTGGGGGAGTGGTCTAGGGACTGTGCAACAGGTAGTGTGGGTGTACTGAACACAGGGCAGGTGGAGGGAGGAGTAGGGGCAGGAGATAGTGTGGGTGTGCTGGACAGAGGGCAGGTGGGGGGAGGAGTTGGTAGGGGAGGAGAGTAGGTGCAATCCGGTCAGAGCAGGAAGCAGTTAGTGGTAATACAGTTAAGGAAGTGTGCTAAGCTGTATATTTATGACGGGGAGGGGTTAACCAGGCCTTTTTGGATAGCAGGGTTTTGAGGTGGAACCTTGCAATACATATGCCACCTAAAGAACACGGACACATGGTCAGACTCGAGTACAGGAGTCCTACCTGGAAAATCAATATGGAAGGGCTCCAGTGATAGTCATATCAGTATACTACTTCAGTTTGATACTCTAACTCTGTGTTTGCAACTTACATTTACTTGCAGGACCAAAATATCCACTGCCATTAGAAAACAGATGATACACCCAAATATTCTTAGAGTTTAGTTGGTGGCCAGCTACCCAACTGAAAGTGTCCCACCTGGACATGTCCAGGTATGCTGGTATGCCACTCTGACTGCTCAAACCCAGCTAGGCTGTGGAGGGTGGTGGGGTGGACAGGCAAGGGCGATACTGTAGTTGTCTCGGACCAGCAATTTATCAGAGACACTACCTAGAACTGGGCACAGGACTCCTCAGTACTTAAGCAATGTAGATCGAGAAGCCGGTCATTTCCGAGTGATTAAGGACACTATGGGGGATGGGTGCCTCCCTCCAACCCGTTGTTAATCCAAGGAAATGACCGGTTTCGAGGTTGTTATTGCGATTGTAAATCTAATCCCAATAACAACTTTCGTTTTGGGCGGTTTTATTTAGGTTTTAGCTGTGTGGCGCCAGCTGTGAGTGGCGTGCCACACAGTGTCAGCATGCAGCTGGATCGGTCATTTCGAAGACGTTAATAACCGATCCAGTAGCCAATCAGGAGCCTCGCTAGGCACATGAATAATTAACTAGACCTATAATTCAAGGTAACTCCGCCTCTGAGACTACCTTGAGGGCAGAAAACCTCTCTAACCCACTGGAAAGCAGCTCAGATCAGCTCCGGAAAAAAATGAGTTTCTTCTCGTCTCACATTACCAGATCGTTCTCCATTCTGCATTTCCTACTGCTCCATACTAGTACATACAACCGGAATGAAGGTGATAAAAAAATAAAATACTTAGAACAGGGACCATGATAACACAAAATAAATGAAAAAGTACAAAAAAAGTACTTAGAACAGGGACCAGAGTAACATAAACAAATGAAAAAGTACAATTTGAGAGACGCTTTAATGGCATCTTCAACCCCCCACACCAGCCGCCCTTTTTCATTCAGCTTTCTTTTTTTTAATGTACCAGGATATCTATAGCGTTTGTCGACCGGGTATTGCTTTCATTACTTTCTCTCATTTATTAGGTTATTCACTTTTAGGAATCTTTGTTATCAGACTCTATTTACGTTTTTCAAGCCTGTCGCATTTCCTCTGTCGTTTTCTGTCTGTTTTATCTGCCAGGACTCTTTTAGTGTATACCAGCTTGAGAACTTAATTTGCCTCACTCCCCACCCGATCGCCAAGCCTTGTTGCAGTAACTAATTTTGCTCCTTACCAGCGCTTATACTAAAGCAAATTCAGTTCAGAACTCCTTCCCAGTACATCCTATATTTAAAATAAAATAAAAAAAAAACTTTAAAACAATCTATCTTCCTCTCATCCTGCGTTGTGAACATTCATATGGTACTCTGAAACAAAGCTCATCAGTCTTACAATAAACAAATCTGATCGTCCAGAACAACAATAATTATCTTCATGATAATAATGTTAATTTTTGGTCCGTGTTCCCAACTGTGTGAAGTGCAGTCTACTGAATCTGATACAGTTCAGTTCGCTTGACCCCGGGCGTTAAACCAAGGCACCATCTGACACTGGGGGATTATTATTTGGCATTTGTTCGTGTCAGTACCGTCGGTTAAAGCCGCTGTTGTACAGTACATTGTCTCAGAGCTAGGTGGTTATGATGTTTCCGATTCCTGGAGTTCGTTCTCCATCAAGCAGGGCGTGCCCTGAATACATCAAAAGGACTGCCTGATACAAACGAAACTCAAGGAGGCTTGAACATGCAAAAAAAAAAAAAAAAAAACAGGAAACATGAGCTACTGGTGAATATAAAATGAGTTCAGCAAACCCCAGGAGTTCATAGTCTCTTGTATTTAATCTTATTCAGAAGGGATCAGCAGAGATCTGAGTCTTGAAAACGAAACCTCGCCACTTAACGGCTTTGTCCAAAGAGTTTTAACAATCTGAATGTGACACTGGACAAAATTCTGCCTAACAGTTATAATAAACATGCCTGTTGCGTTATTGTGTTTGATGGACGTCACTTCTGTGTCGGTATGGCATGACATATAGATTGACAGATAGACAGACAGACAGAGCTCGATATTTGTAAAAATTGCATTCATTGACCCTTCATGACTTACATTTACTATTCATTTGTGATGTGGGGATGTCTGTTGTATTGATAAAACTTGTTTTCCTGATGTTGCTTTCTTTCCCGTTTAGGATGCATCTAGCAGGTTTGTACATAAACGTCTTACGTGACAGCTTGGAGATGAGTTTTTATGTTTTCAACATTCTTGCAAAGGCTTTATAAAAAATACATTTCCACATGTTAGTACTTAGAAGTACAACCTCTCTGGAAAATCCCAGGAATTTAATACGTGGCACTAATAAACACCTAATAATGCCTGTATGAAAATAATATGAAACACCGCCCAAAATCTGTTGCTTTCTAAAATCTGTTCTTGCCGCTTTGGTTGATATTAATGTGGTTATAGTGTATACGCTGGAAATCAAACCTTCATCAAACAGATCAAGCAGAACATCGTTCGGTTAACTATCTACACAGTATCAAAGTAATTTGCTAGAAAGAAACCAAAAGCTTTGGGGGAACTGCAGGTGCATAATGGTTCCTGTACATGAATACAGAAGCGGGTCCTCGTAAGTTCTCACTGTTCTATGCAGTATAGGTTTCAGCATGCCGATTTTCAGTAGAAGGTTTCTCTAAAGTTTCTCTGCGGAAAGATATTTGTTGGACTGGGTTTTAGCAGGTGCCATCAAAAGCGTCACCCGAGCATACGCACCCAGGGTTGGATTTTTAAATGAACTTGAACTTACTCTGCACCGAAAGTTTAAAGTACTCGTTCGCAAATGAATGCATTCATAGTCTGTCACCGGGACAACAAGGCAGTTGTATAAACTCGGTTGATGAAATACCCTTGTCAACCGCAGGGATTTATCTCTGGTACTTCAAAATGTAGATAATATTTGAAAAGGGAGCAAAAGTACAAATGCTTTGCAAAATCCTAGCAGTCCCAGTGGTGACGTGGGACAGATCTTATCCACTTTATCATGTTTTTCTTTTTTAACTTAGCTAATACACTTGTAGGACATAATGAGTATTAATCAACTTCTCAAGGTTCACCTCCCCCCCACACACACACACACAGCAATGTGTGTTTGTGTGTGTGTGGGGGGGTGGTAGCGGTTATTTGCATTACGCATGGCAGTCTTAAAAATAGCTGAATTGAGTGTCACTCGAAAACCAGTTTTGGGGTGGATTTTAACTTGAACTATTTAAAGCAGCAGTGCAATGAAAATGAGTTAAACATTTGACCCTACTTTTTTCTTCTTAATCAATGCTAGATACATTCCACTTTATTTTGGTGGTGACATTTTCAGTTCACATTATCTTTTAAGAATTTTATGAAAGTTTTAAAATAATTGTTTCTCAAGAGATAAAGATGGCTGCCTCATGTTTGCCTTGAAATAATACCGATGACCTGAGGAGGGTAAGAACCGAGACAAAAATGCAGATGTACTGTATACAGTATAGAAAGCATCCAGAAACCCCAAATCAACAGTTCTGTCAATATTTTTCATAAACACAGCAGAAAATTGGCTTTTTGGAAAAACGTTTTTCATTGCATTGCTGCTTTAAGCACTTATCATGATGGGTCCCAGCTAAGCTGTACCCCAAGTTTAGGGTAAAAAAGGACTTGAAATGTCAAGTTCTGAATGCTTAAAATTTAGCCTAATAAGAAAGTATGCGTGTGTGTTATGTATGCAGAGTTGTCACGTTTTGCTTAGTGAAAACGTGTGCATGCACGGTGTCCGCTTGTTTGCGTTCTTGGATTTTTGTTTTTTTAAGCGTCTGTTGAAAAGATAGGCAAAACAATAAGTCTGAGAAACTGCATTGCCCATCGTCTCGGGCTAGTTTTTCCAACTAAAATGTTTAGCCACTCACAACAACTTTGGACATTTTTGTCTTTTTTATCGTCCAAAACTTGGAGCACAGTTTACTTAGACCATCCTCATCATGGTCCTGTAAGTGGTCAGTTGTAAATCACTTCTCAAATGTAGTTTGGGGTCACACACTTGAGGAGATTTACCACTGACAACTTATATGGTGGCAGTGGTGGGGGTGTGGGGCAAATTCGCTATGCCTCAGGTTTGCAGCAAATATTACCTAAAAAGTCTTAATTATTCTACACACACACACACACACACACACACACACACACACACACACACCGGGCAAGTTGTCAGTTCTAAACCCTTCACCTAATGTCTTTTTAGGTCTTGTGCCACAGGGGGTGAAGAAATATGTGTGATGATGAAGCCTCTTCATGAGTGGCCCACAGGACCACTGGCAAAGTCCACCACATGTCCAGTGCAATGTGTGAGATATGATGCAGCTGCTTTGTCCCAGGGTCACTCACAGAGACCATTATACTGTAGGTATGGTGCAATGGGTGTGATGGTACAGCTGTTGCAAAGAAAGCAAGGGCTTCTGGACTGTGCCTGATAGGGCAGCTGTAGGCAAAGTATACTATTTTAGCTAGATATCTTGCAAAAAATACATTAATGCACACATTAGGATTTATTATTATAGTCACAGAAGTAAAGACTTTCTGATATGATCTTTCTTGTAACGTGTCCTAAGCCTGTGGGATAGGGACATAAGAACTATGCCTAATGCTATTACAGGCTTACCTTGATGTCCTGCACTGTTTTCAGGTCCAGTGCCTCCACTCAGTTCACAACCCTTTGGAGAAAAGAACTGCCTCCTAACTTTACTCAAAGTGTGTGTGTGTGTGTGTGTGTGTGTGTGTGTGTGTGTGTGTAGGTATATATATGAAAATATCACTGATATTTTTCATGCATGCAGTTTGATCTAATTTTGATCCCAGATATTTGTTGTTCTCCCAGAGCTCGCCTCTGTGACTGTACTTAACCAAGGGAGGGCAGCAGAACCAGCAAACAAAATATCAGAGTTAAAAAAAACTCAACATGCACTGCAGGCTATTGAATCTCCTCCCATTGCAGCCATGTTCTGATGTCAGCTGCAGGGGACTCTGGGATTTGTAGTCACAGAAGATATCAGCTTGGAAGTCAGCAAAATCAGTCAGATACAATCTGCTATACTGCAGTAAACAATAAGTGGAAAAAAAAGGTTTTGCACACCAATTGCAAATTGGGACCAGCCCCACACTTGGTGTGGGGTTCTTACTGCTTACTGTTCCACTTTAACCTAACTTGGTGTCTGCCAGCATACAGCTGATGACCCATTCTAGGGTGTGAGGGCCGATGTAAGTATTAATCCCTGACAGAGAAGGGCTCTACTAATGGACTAATGACCAGTTGGGGGTTGATGTATAAGGCCACAGGCCAAGTGTTTCCAACCACCAACTGGGCATTAATCCACTAGTACAGCTCAACTCCAGAGGGGATTAATGCACTTGTAACATGGCAAGTGCCAGAAAAGTATTGTTAGAATAATATTACATGCACAATGACACAGACATTCTGCCCATCAGTAATTGCTGTGGAGAAACTGTGGTGTGGCTTGCTGCTTTTGTGACACTGAAGATGTAACAACGTGTGTGTGCACATTGGACACCTCACATACATTCATGTGGCATTGAGACATTTTGAAGAAATGATGACATTACATTGCCATCTAAAACATGCACAACTTGAATTTTTTTTTTACATTCTGAGTGATGGTTTCAATGTATTGCTGTTCGTTGTTACATCGGCCACATACATCATAGCACTGCATTATGGGACACATCTATTTCTTCTTTATTTCAGATAACGTGTGGCAGCATTGCTTTTTTTCCAGATCATAGGTATCATAGGTAATACAGAGCCTAGTAGACTAATGTCCATAATGCTTTTCCGATATCAATTATAGCCCATTATGGAATTTTGTCCTAAATATTTATCCAGGTGTATTTTAAAGGTGTCCATGTCTTGCATGCTACAACATCCAGTAGTAGATTATTCCATATTTTGCATACTCTAATTGAAAACCACGTACTCCTTTTTTTTGTTTTATAATGGTCTACTGTAAGTTGAAGTGGATGTGCCCTAGTATTATAAATTAATTTCCTGAGCCCCAAACCAAGCAGCTCCCATAATTGATCATCTTGCAGGGCTTTAAATTACAAACATAAATCTCCTTTCATTCTACGGTATTCCAATGTATACAATCCGAGTTTCTTCAGTCTTGCTGCATAATCCAAACCGTTTACCTTGTCAATTTTTCTAGCGGCCCTCTTCTGAATTTTTTCTAGAGCAGTTATAGAGCCCTTATCACCTGGCACCCAAAATTGGGCGCAATATTCCAAGTGGGACCTCACCAAGGATGAGTACAGAGGCAGCAAAGCCTCACTACTTCTACTACTGATAGGTTTACTGATACAATGCAATATACCTGCAGTCTTCTTAATTACCATATGACAATGAAGTTTAGGGCTTAGGTCATTTGATACTCTAACTCCCAAATCATGTTCATCTTCGAATGTCTTTAAAATTGTGCCACTAGATTTATAATTTGCATGCTGATTGTTTCTTACAACGTGCATTACTATACACTTATCAACATTAAAGGTACATTTTTTACAGTAAGCCCAATTTTGTAGTTCCTCAAGGGCATACTGTAGGGTGTTTATACCTTCAGCGTTGTTAACTGGGAATCCTAGGTGGGTGACATCTGCAAATTTGGTCAACCAAGCACTGGTCAATGTTTTAAGTGATGCAATATAAATATTAAACAAATAAGGGCCAAGAACCAATCCCTGAAGTACCCCACTGGTCACATTGTCCCACCCAGAATAAGAGCCTATTATACAAACTCGCTGTGTTCGACCCCTCAACCATGATTCCACCCAACGTGTTATATTACCCCCTTTTCCAATATTAATAATATCATCAATAAGTTCTCTATGGGGGACCTTATCAAAGGCCTTAGATAAATCAAGGAGGATAACATCCACAGCCTCACCCCTATCCAAGGCCCTACTCACTCCACCATAAAAACCCGACAGATTGGTCTGACATGATCTTGCCTTGACAAAGCCATGCTGTGTAGGGTCAGGTTGAATCAACTTGCAGAGATGATCTTTAATAATTCCTTCAAGAATTTTACCCAGAACGGATGTCAAACTAGTGGGTCTATAATTGGACACATCCTGTCTGGAACCCTTTTTAAAAATAGGGACCACTGTTGCCTGTCTCCATACATCAATAACCTGCCCATCCTGTATGGATTTTGTAAACAGGGCAGCAATAGGGCCAGAAAGAGGAGTAGCCAGTTCCTTAAGAATGCAGGGGTGTAGATCATCTGGACCAGCTGATTTATGTGGGTCTAAATTCTGTAACAATTTATATATTGTGGCTGCATCCACAATAAGTTGCCCAGTCAAGACATGATCATTATGGGTTTTACTGGTAACTGTTTTAGTATTGAAAACTGAAGAAAATTGCCTGTTACAAATTGAGGCCATTTGTGTCTTGTCAGTTACTAACTCACCAGAATTATCTTTTAGTGGACCAATGGTAGGAGTACCTCTCCTTTTGTTGCTAATGTATTCATAAAATGGTTTATGATTATCTCCTACTTCATTAGCCAGTCTTACTTCATAATCCTTTTCTACTTTTCTAATACTAACTATTGTCACCCTCAACTGATATTTATAATTTTCCCAACTTTTTCGGGACCCACAAAACTTAGCCCTTTTATATGCCCTATTCCAGTATTTAATATGTTTTTTTACGGTTGCATTCATCCATGGCATTTTTAACTGGGTTCTGTTGGCTTTTTTAATGGTAGGAATATATTTGTTGGTAACTGCTGTTAGTTTATTAACCAAAATCTGCCACGTATCTGAGAGAGATTTATCCAAAAATGCCTGATTCCAATTCCAGGTTGACATGTCATTTACCAGACCTAAAAAAATCCCCATTTTAAAGTTGTAAAGCACCGTATTTCCAACGTCATACACTCAGTTACCATTATAAGTAAATTTGACCATACAGTGGTCACTTGACCCAAGTGGTTGTAAAACCAAACAGTTGGTAATTTTACTACCTAGGTTATGTAAAACTAAATCTATGGTGTTATTACCCCTAGTGCTAAGTTTAACTATTTGTTCCACGTTAGACAACAAAAGGGTCTCAAGGTATGCTTTTTCAACAAGAGATGAGGTATGTAAGGTATTCCAATTAATACCCGGGATATTAAAATCTCCTACAAGCAAGACATTATTAGAAGAGGATAATCTTTCCACTAAATCCAACAAATGGGAATCCTCTTCATGTGAGGTTGACGGGGGCCTATAGACCACATCCATATTACTACAAGCTGATGACTTAGGGAATATTTTAACCTAAAGAGCTTCAATATGCAACCACTGGGTTAATTCAATGTTTTCAGAGTTAATATTGTTAGACAGATACAACACCACCCCGCTCCCTCTTGTATTACTCCTGTCTTTGTGCAACAAGGTATAACCAGGAATATTCTTATCCCAAGGGTCATTATCACACCACCAGGTCTCAGTAATTGCACAAATATGAATATTGAGTTGATCTAAAGAAAAAATAAGCTCATCAAACTTACTAGTAAGACTTCTAGCATCTGGGAAAGATTTTATGGTGATCGCTTTTTTTCACTAACTATACTGGGTGCATATGTCACAAAGAATGGTAGGACATGTTTATTGCTATTCACTTACATCGGCTCTAGCTCTGAGGTACTTCTTCATGCTGGTGGCAATTTCTGTACTTACTTCCTGAGCATCGCTACAATTGCTTGCTCGACTGTGCTTCTGGCGGTACATGCATCAGTTTGCTCATCCCTGACATCAGCTGTCTTCTGGTTGCTGGTTTGCCACTTTCCCATCTTCAGCAACATGCACTAGAGAGTGGGCTCTACTGCTGCAACATGCACTAGTGAGTGGGCTGTACTGCTAGATTAATACCCGCTGGCTTTTGGTCACCTGATGCCTTTCCACTAATCTGCTTTCTCCATTTGTGCATCATGTTTAGTGCCATGTTACAACTCTATTTAATTTGCAGAGAAGCTCACTGTGGTCCATGGCACCAAACACCTTACTTAAATCTAGGAATAATGTCCCTTCATGAGATTTGTAAACCAGTGCAGTCAGCAAGTCATCAGTTACCTTGACCAGTAATAATTCAGATTGTATTTAATTCTGAAGCCAGATTGTAGGCGGTCTGGGTTATATTATCATTTTAGTGGAGAAAGGCTCTTGATTGATAATTCACCAACTTTTCATTAATTTTTGGAAGTGCTGATAGGTTGGACTGGATCCATAATTGTTCAAACCAGCTAGAGAGACAGCTTTAAACAGGGACATTAAGTATACCATTTTTTTCAGAAAGCTGCCAATTCATTTGTTTGCAGGGATAGATTAAACAGATGAAACAAATGGGTTGCTATAATTCCTGCCTAGTTTAAGTAATAGTGCATTCAGTGGGCTAGGGTCAGCTGCTTTTTTGGTGCCCGGTTCATGTAAGGGAGTAACACACTCTTATATATCTTGTAAATGTTATTTGTTGCCTTGTCAACAGATAAGTCTGTTTTGTGTAGCATGTGGGGGATATATGTGTTTGCCTTACTTTATTTTCACTGTTCATACCAGTCCCTTTAACTGTCCTGGGGGTTTCAAGTTTATGGTTCTTGAAATTTCTTTTTTTATGACTGAGAACTGCATTAGCATATGAAAACATAATGTATCAGCACCCTTTAGACTCCACAGTATGCCTGTCTGCTTAATTACAGTTCAACAAAACAAGTTGCCGAAAGGTGTGAAATACCACATTTACCTTCAGTTAGCTTCACAAACTGTCTTAGATGTAATGCAGGATTTTTGTCATTTAAACTGCATTCAATCTGTTTGTTTCTAGAGTGTTTTTTTAGGTTATGTGTACTTTCAGCATAGAGATACATAGTGTAAATGGGTGCTGTGGCATCATTTTCTCATTATGCTAATGCAGCTGTCAGGGACAATGAGATTTCAGCAACTAGAAAATGGAGATCCCCAAGCTAGTTACATTGGCTAGTCTGAACATTGAAGACAAACTAAATCAAACATATATATCCATAAATGCTACATAAAAAGAGTCATTTGTTGATAAGGAAACAACCTTTACAAGATATGAGGGTATACTACTCCTTTAAGAGTTTAAGAATTTGTTTTACTGTAATAGATTTGTAACAAAAGTCTGGGATTACTCTAGCTTTACAAATATTTATTTCCAGTCCCCTAGTAAATGTTAATAAAGAATCACTAGGAAATGTATCAAATATCATGCATTCATAAGCAAAAAATGAGCACTGAATTCAACTTTTTTTTATTCTTGTCACTGATGATGTCATTATTTATTTTTATTTTTTTAGGGATTGTTGATAATGTTGGGCCCTATATGCTAAAGTGGCAGAATGTACATGCCAAAGGCACATACTCTGCCTGTGCAGCTCTGCAGCTATGGACAGGTGCACACCAACTGGTATTCACTATCGCCAGACAACTGTCCATGGCCATGTCCCTCTGGCATGCAGACACGCATTGCAGGATCGGGGAGGTAAAGGGGTGGATTGTGGGATGCAGGCAGGCATCCAATCAGAAGCCTGTCCTGGGTCCCAGAATGGATCCTATCCACACCCATGCAGAGGTTAAGGGGACAGCGTGGAACACCAGGGATATATAAGGGTACCGTCGGCACCCCATAGTTCTATGGTTAGACTTACACTAAGTAGAGAATCACGGCACACCCTTACACACAAAAGAAGCAAAGGAATCTTGAAGTGTAATTCACAAATATATCAAGTCCTTTTATTTATATCCAGCAATTTGTTGAACAACCTTTTCAGGTACAGGAGAATGACTAGCAAGCAAAACTTCTTATGTTGTACCTAATCCTAGGCTTTGATGAAGATGATGCCCTCTAGTGTAAACAATTATTTATAGAACCTAAAGTGATCACATGTGCACTATTTCTAAGGTACTACTCATGCATATTTATATAGATCATTTTGTGGTCAATTAAAGTGATTTAACAAAATTCCAAACACCTTTTTCAACACTAATACACCTAAATATTTACACTCAGAGAACATTTAAAAGGTTCCCCTAAATTAATTAGACATATTCCATGCTCCTGAGTAAATGAATATTCTAATTAATTTAGGGGAATCTTTTAAATGTTTTTTTGAGTGCAAATATTTAAGTGTTTTACTGTTTAAAAAGGTGTTTGGGATTTTGTTAAATCACTTTAACTGACTATCAAATTATCTATATAAATATGTACGAGTAGCACCTTAGAAATGTGCACATGATCACTTTAGCTGCTATAAATAATTGTTTACACTAGAGGGCATTATCTTTGTCAAAGCCTAGGATTAGGTGAGATGTAAGAAGTTTTGCTTGCTAGCCGTGCTCCTTACCTGAAAAGGTTATTAACACTTTGCTGGGTATAAATAAAAGGACTTGATATATTGGTAAAGTGCTTTTCAAGACTCCTTTGCTTCTTTTGTGTGTAAAGGTATGCCACGATTCTCTACAAAGTATTTGCCTTTCACTGGCACCCCGTACCTAGTGCAACTCTACTCTTTTGGGATAGACATACACAGCAACTGTTCCTGAGGTACAGAAACATCCCTGATGTTGCTGTAATGATGTACTCTGTCCCTACTACTGGTTCTGTGACTGGGGCTACACAGTGGGGATGGTAAGCACAATGTAATACAAGTAGTACAGTTACAGATGTTGGCATTGCTAGCATATGCAATATGCACTGAGCACTGTATGCTACCAACGTACTGAGTGGATGTCACAGACAATGCAGATGTGTCCCTGTGGCTCACCAATGTCCCTGATATTAGTGAAACTGTGTCCTTGATATGAGTGGTAGGAGGTGGCAGGGTATGCAAGTAGACAGATATTTGGCATGACCAGTACCACAGTGCATGGTGGTACAGTACTGTATGGGTATACAGAGGAACCCATGGCACTGGTATGCTGTACATGGGTGCCAGAACATGCCACACCATACCGGGGGGTACCACACTGACAGTGGGAATATGGGCATGTAGTGGTCACTGGGTATTCATGGCCCACCTGCCCAGTAGGTATGTGTGTGCCCACTGGTGCACCTACTTGCTGCCCTATACCATCTGACCATAGGGATGGTCAGCCTCCCACCCTGCCTATGCCCATGACACTGTGGTGCCTTTCTGCATACACCCATACAGGACCTCACCCAATGGCATTGTCTTCTGTGGAGCTATGGGTCCATGTGGGCTGGCTGTGTAACACAGTTATTTAGTTTTTTGTTATCAGGTAAGTGCACTAGAAAAGGACCTGCCTATTTTCAGGTATGATTTTGGTGGATAAAAACAGGATAATGTATTAATGCTGCATTACAGTGAACAAAAACAATAAAGTGCACAATAGCAAGAGATACATATTGACAGTAGCATGGCATAGAAATAAGACAAAGCACTAACAACTTCAGAACAGGACTAGAAATGTATAGACACATAAATTCATATTATTAAAGATTGTGTAAAGATGTCTACTGCAATAATCAGCCACACACAGATAGACCCAATTAGAAACAGATGCAATTGTAAGCATTTAGCATGTGTTTACAATAGCCAATAACAAATGCGCTGGATTGTTAGGGAAAGGCAAATAACATGTGGGATGGCATTCAGAAGCCTAGAAGTAAAATTCATGAAAACAATATCCCCAAGTTCATTCTCAGTTTGGGAATGGTCAAGAAGCCCTGATCAGCAGAGCTATGGGTATATTCACGGAGTGGGGGCAGAGGCAGGAAGGCAAATGACATTGTAACTGATTCTGAATGACGCCATGAATAATGTCACCTACAACAAAGTCCCACAAGGATTGTGAATGGAGCCAGCTGAGTCTAGAGTACAGAGTACAATGATGCTACTGGTGATTAGTAGAAAATGCAAAGCAGCACACATTATTAAGCGTAACATCTTAGTTCATCAACATGGCTTTGGCTGTGGCTGAATACACAAGTACCCTGTACATAAGTTTTGGTAGAAGGATCCCACAGGTAATGACAAGTTAAGACTTAGAAGTGATATTATTAATCATATATGATAGTTCAAGCCTGGTGTTTACAGATTTACAGGGGCTTGCTATATTAAGGGAGAAGTCCAAGCATGAGTCCAGATCACTCCTAGGTAACTGTAGGCAGATACCAGGGCAAGGATAGTACCATCATTGCAAGAAACTGAAAGAGGGGATGGACAATTTCTTAGTCTGTGTGTAGAGCCAGGAAGCAATGCTTGTGCTTTAGAAGTGTTTAGAAGAAGAAGAATCAGCATTTATATAGCGCTTTTCATACATCCAAAGTGCTTTGCAAGCAATGCTAGACTGGTAGTGAAGTGACTGAATGTGTGGTGGCGGCCATATCGCACATCATCACCCACACACAGCCTGGATAATTGCATGAACCAGTTTCTGGGAAGGGGAATGTTGGCCAGGACACCGGGAATGTTCCCTATTCTTTGCGAAGAGTGCCCTGGGTTCTTTTACTTCCACCTGGACACCCACAGAACAACACCAGGATGGGCAGAACGGACCTCAGTTTAACATCTCATCTGAAGGACTTCACACCCCAGCAGTACAGCACCCCCCAATACTGCACTCAGATGCCAGCAATTTTTAGGTGCAAGTCCAATCTCGGTGTGGGACTAGAACCCACGACCTTCTGGTCCAGAGGCAGATGTGCTACCAACTGAGCCACGCTGACACCTAATTTAGTAGTAGTTAATTATGAGCAAGCCAGTTTTGGACAGTCTGGAAGTCTGAAGAGAGGTGATTGTTAATGCTCTCTATATTATTAGAACTCAGAAAGAAAGCCAGGTCATCAGCATAGAGTATGGAAGTACTATGTGACAAACAGTACAGGTATGAATATTAGTAATATACAGCAAAAAGTGGAGATGATTTAGGATTGACCCAAGCAGGACTCCAACCATGGTGGGGCAGGCTCAGGGAAGGAGATCCTAAACTTAACTTTCTGGTGCCTATCATGCAATAGTTCTAGAACCATGGAATGGCAGTAGGTGAGATACCAAGAGTGCTGAGTTTGGTGCAAAGCAGGGAGTGATCAACCAGACTGAATGCTTTTGTAAGATCAATGAATACAGGGCCTGTTAGAACTCCTCTCTCCATTCTACAAGCAATAGCATTGGTAAGAGTGAGCAGGGGAGATTATATTGCTTAAGGCTGCCTGTGGTTTGTGGGGTCTGGTATGATCCCAGACACCAGAGATATGCTAATAATTCTGGTGACCACAGGGGGAATATCCTTAGCAAATGCACAGATAATTTTGTGTTGGATCCCATCAGAGCCAACTGATTTAGTTTAGGAATGTAGGCAAGTAATTTGTAAAATTCAGACACCTTGATCATTTTGACATAGAAAGAGGGATGGTTTGGTGGAGTTGGGGTAACTGGATGCAGTTAGGCAGTCAATTTGTGGAGCGGGCTGTGACAAGACAGGTAATGACCAAGTATAAGCAGAGAGGTCAGCAAAATATTGATTAAAAGCATTTGCAATAGTAGCTTGATTGTTATAATTAACACAATTATTGGTCATGTCAGTAGGTGAGAAATCACCATCATAACCTAGGGACTTTTTAATGCATTTCCATAAATGATGTGGGTTACTGGCAGAGGTGTTGAGTAAAGTTTTGCATAAGGTGCACTTATTGAGTTGGACAGTCTTTTTCTCAAATTGCTCAGAGGTGCCTGTATTTTAGCTAACCTGATATAATCTTAAACAACTTAAACTGTGCCCAGCATTTATCTGTATTCCCAATCACTGCAAGAAGCGAAGTCTTTAGCCACTGTGTAATTTGACCATTTACCAATCTAGTTGTAAAAGGGACACATTTATTTTGCAGGTCAATAATCTTGGAGATAATTAAGAGATGGCAATGTTGACATCATTGGTGGCCCATAGAAAAGACCAGTCCATGGTTGACAGTTTCTACCTGAACAAGGTCAAGTTCAATTTAGAGAAATCTCTATTATATCAGCCTTTGGTAACCTTGACAGATTGGACCTCCATGCCTAGAAGATCAGAGAATGATCACTAATGGTGTTAGGAAGCATACAAGTGCCTAGGATTTTATCTCCCCTAGAGGTAAATAACCAGCATGTAAGAGTGGCACTGCTGCCATTGTTAGAATGACTGGTAGGCTCTGAAAATATTTGTGTAAGACTTAGTTTACTTAGATGTTGTTCAATACATTTACCTTTATGGCTGAGCCAATTAATATTGTAATCGCCTAAGGGAATAAACATATTGTTTTTTTACCTGTGGGGCCCACAGAGTCAACTACAGAGGAGAGAGTACTCAGACCACCTGCAGGGGATGTATTCATAGAATCAATGCAACTTCTTAGAATTGTTTAACATGAGAACAACATGACATGAAACAGGGGAGGTACGACAGTCATTGACAGTGACACCAATGTGGGATTTGAAATAGAACATGGTTCCACCCACTCCCTTAGGTACCGGATGATCATACCTAATACAACTGTACCCAGGTAATGCACACAAGTTATCAGGCACACTAGGCCAAAGTCATGTTTCCAAGATTTCTAGTATATCTGGTTGGTAATGGCTAACCCAGGCATTTAGCTCATCATGGTTGGGGAACAGACTTTTGATATTGAATTGGAAAATCTTGAGCCTTTACTACCCTGCCATGGGGATAGGTTAAAGTGGGGAGAATACATGGACCCAGGACCACAGTTACAGTCTATATCCCCTGCAAAAAGAAGGTGAACAAGGGCAAGATAGATACTAGGACAAATTACCATGCATCTAAAAGCAGGGCAGTAGTCCCAATGCAACCTTTTAAGATAGAGAGAGGCTTGTACCAGTACATGGGATGGAAGCAAATATAGAGCTTCTTAGTTCCAGTGGTAGCAAATTAATGAATTTGCTAGAGCAAAATCTATAGGAGCACAATAATTATTACCACACAGTATACTAACAGGCACAGAGTCGACCACTAGATGTGTACATACAATGAATCAAGTAAGTATAGAAATCCAGAGCTTAGGATCAATATTGAAATAGTGGTATTGTTTCTAGGCAGACAAAAGATAATCAGTTCATCCTAAGACAGAAGTGGGGGCAAGCACACAAGTGTGAAGGCAAATTCCACCATAGTGAACAGTGTTAGGGTTGCAGCCATCTCATCAGAACATCAGCATACAAAATAGGCAGGAGTACCACAGTTCTGGTATGCATACTACACCATATTATGGGGCATGGGGGATGGGGGTTCACAAATTAGTTTACCACCTCACCAATAAAGGGAGAAGAACAGAGTTCCAAGATTAGTATGTCCACCTAACCAATATATGGAGGAGATAAGGTGCACAAATTAGTATGTATGCCTCACCAATGTAGGAAAGAGACAGGGGTGCACAAATTAGTATTTTTGCTTCACCAATATAGGAAGGAGACAGGATGCACAAAATGGTACATACGTCTTACCAGTGTGTGAAATAGAACAGGGTTCACAGATTAGAATGTCCACCTCACCAGTATGGGAAGGAGACAGATATACAACTATACAGACAAAATTTACCATGTGTAAAATCAACACTACACCTAAATGCATGTGTTCAGTTACACTGCTGACAATATCTCAGAACCAGAAATAGAGATAAACTTCACCTGAATCCTGTGGTTAGGGATGGCAGGAGCATTATATCCCTATTCACCCATAAGCCCAGTGTACAGCATAGCTGGACACCGGATACTTCCGCAACTGATGCCCACAGTGCACTTTGTTCTGCATCCCTTAGTGCTCTGGCCTGCAGTAAGGAGGCCCACTTGACTGTCAGTACTTGCAAAGAGGTGGATTAATCCAATGCTCCCTTAGCAATACTTACTACCTATTCTCTAGTAGTGCTGGAGGGAAGAGGACTATGCTGGTGGACACTCTTTCCTAGCCATAGCGATCATTGGGGGAGGGTAAGATGATGGCAATTGCTCCTATCTTCATCACCCCTTAGTACTCCCGATGGCAACCATTGGATACGGCAGTGAAGAAACAACACTGATCTTTGTCCTGGAAATAGTGGGCTTTTAAACCCTGCCTACTCAATGATACTCACTCACAATTGACTGGGAGTGCTGGAAGGAGGAAAACTACTCTGTGGAACTTTCTACAATAGCTGAGGCAATCATTGGGGGTTTGCAAGATGCTGACAGGAGCTCCTTTCCTGCACAACACCTTGGTGCTCCCTGCTGCATCTGTAGTTGTATGGTACTGAAGAAATGGCACAGGTCTTAGTCCTGAAAAATCATGGTCTTTTAAGCACCATCAACTCAGTGACACTCAACTCCAAGGTACACAGCGCTCACCAGTGCAGAATGGGGTGCAATTGTAGGGCCGTGCTAGACCCTAAAACATTAGCAGAGACTGTAAAACAATTGCACTCCTGAAACCAAAATATGTTCACTATTGTTGAGATAAAAGAAAGCATCCCAGTCTGGAGGATTCCTTCAAAGAGTTTATTTGTGTTTAGAAAAACACATGTAGCACATCAGCAACATGTGGGAGCATTCACTGCAAACAACTGTTATCCCAGAAACCCCTAAGGGAAGAGGGCTACTCTGGGGGACCCTCTTCACGTATATAAAGAATATGTGTGCCAATGCTGATTTAAATTTAGGATACTGTTAAAGGAGAACTGCAGTCAAAATTGTACAAGAAATATGTTAAGCGAGCCAGCATTCACTAAATCAATGGTCTCCAATACAAACATATGAGACAAGAGGCACTGTAGGAAGAGAAAAGTAATGACAAATACTGGCATGGAGAGCGCCAGGGGCCATAAAACAAGAAGGCAAATTTACAAAAAATTACTACAAACAAAGGAAATAATGCAGTAGGACAATACACCAAATCAAAACACTCTCTGTAACATACTTTTTTGCAAATTTTGACTGTAATTGATACTTGAAAAAAACTGAATCTCATTGTGTGTGTATGTGTGTTCTTCTCTACCTCATTTTCTCTGTTTCCAGCTAGTAATTCTCTTCATAGAAAGAGTGGGATTGTATTCGCATGGGGCTTTGGCAGCAAAGCTGTGAAAATGAGTGAAGCCTTGATGTTTACTCCTTAGCCATTGGCTTTTTTTTAATTTTTAAGAAAAATGTGAAATTGAATCATGTAAATCTTTCTTAGAACTGTTTAACAGACTCCATGTATTGTATTCTGTAATAACTGGGCAATATATACAGTAGTTTATGAATTGTACTATGGTTTGTGACACTGGTTAAATATACAGAATACACATCAACACCCACTCCTATTATGCCATCCTATTGCCCAATCCCCTCTAGAAATTCTCATCTCTCCAAATCCACCCCATCCCTTCACCATCACCTTTTTCTGATCTCCTTTCCCTTCATATCCTTCCAAACTTCTTTCCTTTAACCACACTCATCCCCCTAGCCCCCCATCCCCATCCCTCCTGCTTTGCCACAACTCCCTTACCCTCCTGTCATCTCCTGAAGATGTGTATTGCAGCACAAAATATTGGGGCTGTTGTTTCTGCCTCTCTAAGCTCACTGTTTTGTTTTTCTGTTTGGTAATAATTAAATAATTTCTACTGTGACTCAGTGGTCTTGGGACACACATGCATTGTGCACATTTCTTAATTCTTCTGGTGCTGCCTCACCAGTGCATTAAAAAATAACCTGGGTGTGAACCTTTCCCAGTTTAGGTCACCCATGGTAATGGCTTCATTATTGTGGCTGTTGAAGAATGAGGAGAAATTCTCCAAGACTTCATGACCAGCATAATTCTTTATTCTTTGGTACATGGGTAAGGCCCACTAGGCACAAGTGTCTGTTTACAGGAGTGACCAGGAGCACTGGGTGTTTATGTGACTTGCTCAGAGTCACACAGTATGCAAGTGGAGGTTGTGGGAATCAAACCCAGGTCAGCTGGATGCACCAAGCTAATTCACAGCACAGTACTCTAACCTCTGGGCTATATAGCCAGCCAAAATATCATGTGTATTGGGGGAGGGGTGTCTATAACATCCACATCTGTCTGTGACCTCTAGCTGTGACAATGTTATGCTTCCTGCATTACATTCAAAGGCTTTAGGTACAGTGAAAAAACTAAGACGGGTAGGTCTAAATTTATGAATGACAACCCTCCACCTCCATCAAGAGTTGGCCAATCTAATCTGAAGAGACAGTAGCCAGGTATTACTAACACACAGCAAAACCCTGTAGCCACATGTCAATTACTAATAACACATGATGCTGAGTGTGTGCCACCCATGATCTTATGATGTCCATTTTTTATAACACACTGCTAGAATTCTCTGTCATATATTTGGTATAATTGCAAGCTGACTAATGTGATGAGATAATATAATGACTGCCAGGACATTGGATTAATTCAATACTTCCTGAGCAGATAAGCAATAGAGTCCAATACTTTTATTTGCAATTTGGCTTCCCATGCATTGCCTTTTTGAGATGTTACTTGAGTTAAAGGGTTCCAAAGATAGCCTTATCCAAAGATAGTTTCTTTGAAAGGGGTTAATTTATTGATAGGTATAGTATTTGAGAATAAACTTATAGTAGGACCTATGTAACCACACTATAATGATATTTTGTTTGTTTTTATACAGTCAATGTCTGTATACAGTTGTTTAGAAAACTTTTTGTGAAAGTTTGGTAATAGTAAAACAATATATTGTGCAGTATGTAATGGATTTTAGCTGTGCTCTTTTATTCAGTAAAATGTTTACATCTGAAAAAGAAACAGGTTAACCTTTGAACTGTCAGGGTTGGACTTTTTTAAAGAAAACTTGTAGTCAGGCTGGCACCTTCTATCTATATAAGTTCTCTGTACAATATATTAAAATAATGTTAACACAGTTTTAAAGTATAGCGCTACAGTTTTCAACTATATCGATACAGTTTTAAGGTATATCAATGTAGTTTAATATATACTGAAGTATATTTTGCCAGAAGTTTTTCTAACTGTTTCTGATTTTTGATTTACATTCAGAACCCAAAACTAACATTCAGACATTTTGTATAACCCTAACGCATGTGCTAAGTAGTACAATCACATCACATAAACTTCAAAATTATTTGTTTTATTGTTTGTATTATGATTGAACTTTTTGAAATTATGTATAGTATATTCTTCAATTTGTCAAAATCATTACTGATTTTGTTTTTTCTTTCTTGGTATAGCACTTTATGATACTCCAGTGAGAAATACACTGTTGAAAAATTAATCATATGTTAAGTTTTGTATTAAAATGCATAGTAAATTGTAGTAGATGAAAAAAGTGCAATACTTTAAATTAGAAAGGAGGGTTGCCAGAAACCAATTAGGGTCTGCAGGGACAGCCTATGCCTGAACCCTCTAGGTGGACTGGGTGGGCCAAGCAGTGCTTTTCTGCAACAAATTATGTTTCTATGTTTTTATGGAGCCTTATTATCCTTCAATACTCATGACAGAAACAAGCACAAAGTTAGCTCCACACATCCATGGATTATCAAATAATGTTGGTTTACACTGAATGATTCCTGTAGCTCGGTTTTTAATTCCATCCATATACAGTATACTGTATAACAGTGAACCAAATAATTTGTTCAGAACATTTGCAAATATCACAAGCTGATGCATGCCAGGTACACTTACCTTGGGGAGCTTCATTCATGTCACCACTGTACAGTAAAGTATAACATAAGAACTGAACAGTGATTAAATCTGTAATCATTCTGTATGAGTATAGTGCACTGAGTATTGTTGTAATTGTCATAACTCAAACACTTTTTGTGTATTTTTCTGGAGTATATATTAGGATGGATAAACTATGCCCACCTATGCATACATACCTACTGTAAGGATTAAAGCAATATTAACGTTCTGGTGGCCAGTATTAATTCACACTGCCGTTGGCCAGACAGTTGATAAACGTCATCAGAACTCCAGCTTTACGCTAGTATTATGCATAGTTGGACACAGTTGATCCCTTGTGAATTGTATTACATGGTGAGATCAAACGCACCCCATAGTTACTTCAGATATGTGAACAGAGACAAACTTATTTTAGTGTGGCATACACCAATCAGTGAGTAAGGAGCTTTACTTTTAAAGGAAAGGGATAGCTTGCGATTCCTCATTGTGCCATGAAAGACGACTAGTCAAAACTAGCCCTAACATAGATGAGAAAAGATGAGGAAATCTTCCTCCCAAAAGGGAGACTTGACTTAGCATGCAGTCTTGCGTCATCACTTTCACTAAACAAACTACAGTAGCTCAATGGTGGAAATGGAAGGAATAACACCGGAAAGGTACTGTGGGAATGGTAGACTCCTTCACCCGAAGTTAATACTGTATATCATTAGATAGAGGACCATACACCATGGAGTGTGTTAATGTGATCATACAATTGATTTGTGCATCTCTGGGATGTGATGTAACCCTTCTATAAAATGTCACATTCCAATACTATAGTTTAGTGAATGCTTCGCAGTGTTGAGTTGCACACAGCAGGTAGGGTTACCACCTTTTAAGAAGCCCAAAGTGGGACATTTCTTACTGAAACTGGATTTTTCGCAGGATAATATGCCATTTCGACCAATGCAACAGACATGTTTTCTCTAAATAATCAGAATTAAGACTCAGTGTTGTAATTTTTTAGTTGTTTCTTGTGTTTTCTATTATTTTAAGGTATTTTAGTTAAGGTATTATAGTTTCTTGCAACATTTAGAGGAAAATCTGAAAATATTTTTTCTACTATAATGGCAGGACATTTAGTATTTTTCATGTTTTTCTGCAGGACACAGTTGCCCAAATCAGGACTGCCCTGCGAAAATAGGGACAGGTGGTAACCCTAACAGCAGGGACCCCCTCCTGTCTTTGTGAAACAGGATACATTTTTAGTTGACATATTAGGTGCGCCCTATCGCCCTAATCTGAAGATGAGACTCTTCAGTGTTAACAGTGTTCAGTGTTACACTCCAACTTTCCTCCGAATCTGCATCCTATTTGTTGGATAGAAACTAACCAGTTTATATTCTGGTATTAAAATGTAGTATGCAGCGCTCACAGGACCCGGTTTTTCTCTACAAGTTCCTGTGCGTGAAACTGAATAGAATACCACCTCTTTAGAGTAAGCCAAACTAAGGAGATGGCCGCGCTCGGTCTACTTAGCACGCCACCAGCCAGGGTAAAGACGGTTTTCTGCCCTCAATGTTGCTTCGAAGGCAGCGCTGCCTTGGAGGGTGCTGCTGTTCCCAACCCGTAAGGGCCGGGCTTTAATCCCTCCTCCTCGCCTGCATGAAGGCGAATTTCACTTTAGTGGTGGTCCGTGGCGGCGTCTTTGCAGTGTCAACAGGGCGAGTACTGGGCTGGGGAGGGGGAGCTCACGCCGCAGCCGCCATTTGCCATTAATCGTGAGCTGCTGTGGGCCATGGCGCCTCTGTCTCCGTCTCTCCAGGGTTGCTCGACCCTCCGTCCCTCTTGTCAGGTTTTGTGTCCTAGGGTTGTCCCTATGCAAACAACAGGTTGAATATTGTAGGTGTAGGTTATTAAAATGTCCACGGGACAATGGCAGTCTGTGTCCCATTGGTAACGCTTGGCTTCCTCTTTGCAAAGTGCCCCCGAGAAGTGACATGATGTTGGCTTCCAGCATTCCTCAGTCTGCATAGCAGCAGGCCAGGGCCTGTCGCCCTGGCAATGCTGTCTCTCCTCCTCACACTACTCAGCGGCTCACATTTGGACTGAGGGAACAATAAAATCAGCCCCACATTTAACATTCATATACCACTATTTACTGATATTACCGACATGCAAATATATAAGAAGAAGGCACTGGTACGTGTGTGTGTGTGTGTGTGTGTGTGCCCGCGCGCGCACGTGTGTGTGTTGGGGGAAGCGTGCACATCACTGGCAGTTACAGTATTTTTTGTATTATCTTATTGGAACAAACATTTTCTGCAGCCAAAGGAATCTCCCCTAATCATAACCTTTAGTCTTTAATAATTTTGGCAATTAACTAATAAGACACTGCTTTGGATTACATTAAGAGCCTGCTAATCACCCTAGAAGTGTAATGTGGCAAAAGGCATAACCGAGAGCTACATACTAATAGGGGTATTTACTTGACTGTTACATATGTATATATATATATTTTTTTTTTATAGAGTCATAGAAGTGTGACGGCAGATAAAGACCGAAACAAGGCTTCGGTCCATATTCCATTCTACGGCAGTCTTTCTTAAATGCTCACATGGTGTTGACAAAAAAGTACAGTACTTCTTTCCTACCAGTCTCCATCCTCTCACCCCACCTGCTGGCTGAAGCAGAAAACTATATTTATATTTGGCAGGTATGCTTTACAGTTTCCAGGGAGGCAGACTTTGATAACGGCAGAGACATGCAAGTCTTTTGAGAAAGAAGATATCAGAGAGTTATTGTACCCTGCGTTATTTTTTTCTGCAGCCACTAAATTATTTACATATACTTCTCAAGTTTTGTTATAATGAGCCTCTCTGATACAAGGACATTATCTTGGATTTCCCCATAGGAAAAAAAAATACTTTAGTGTGTTTTGCACAGTATCAGAAATAAAATGAACTGCACTTAAAGGGACACTGTCAACCCTTTTTTGCATCATTTTATTTCAATCTGAAAACTCACACTTTATTATTGCTTACATTCTTTAAAATTCATTGATGAAGCTGCTTGTTTTGCCTGATTCTTTTCTTTGTACAACTTAAATTAGCAGTGTCAGTGGCTCAGTAGGTAGCACACTTGCCTCTGAGGCCAGGAGATCAGAGGGCTTTGGATTCAGTTCCCACATCTGGCACTTGGGTTAATATCCCAGTACTGACACTGTAATGCAGCATGAGAGGGGTGCTGCATTTCTGAGGTGCCGTCTTTTGGATGAGACGTTAAACTGAGGTCCCATCTGCCTGGATTGGTGGTAGTTCAGGTAGATGTTAAAGATCCCATGGCACTTATCAAAAAGAGCAGGGGAATTTGCCTGCTGTCCTGGCCAAATTTCCCTCATTCACTAAAAATACCACCAACAGCTTAATCTGGTTCAAGGTCAATTTGCATTCATCTGTATCCCCCTCCCCAGGTCATGCCTGAAAATAGACAGGATTTGTGTAGTGCACTTACCCGGTCAACAAAAAAATAAATAAATAAATAATGGTATTTATTTATTTATTTGCTTTTGGTAACTGGGTAAGCATGCTAGAAAGCAAGTGCCTATTTTCAGGTACGACCTGGGAGAATTGCAAGGTAAATTACATAGGAGAAATACATAAGACATCAATTACAGTCAGGAGCAGACATACTCCAATAGTGAGACAGAGAAGCAATTACATTGTACCATTACAGTCAGGAGCAGAACAAACTCCAATAGTGGGAATAATACACCAGGGATTTTTAAGGCAGAAAAACAAGCAATGGAATTGCATAACACACATGTCAGGATTACCAAAAACATACAGGCCGAGGGCTACATGGTGGTGAGAGACCACACTTCAGGTGGAAAGACAACAGACAGATCATGAGCCTTCTGGTGGAGTGCAGTGCTGGGGAGGTGCGAGGGGCAGAGCATGGTTGGGGTACAGAGGAGGTGGGAGGTGGGGCAGGGCAGTTAGGCGGCACATAGGCAGGCTGCAGCAGATTTCAGGAAGTTCCGAAGAGAAGTTTTGAAGGTGGAGTGGGAGGGGGAGGCATGAACCTGTTGCAGAAGAGAGTTCCACAGCTTGGGTGTGTGAGAGGTAAACGCTCTATCACCAGTGAGGGTGCAGGTCTTGGGGACCAGGTGGGTCTGGGATGCGAAGGACCTAAGGTGGTAGATGGGGGAGGCATGTCTCAGGGGCAGGGTGAGTGAGGCCAGAACAGCCATCCGAATTACATTGTCAATGACATTACCTACAGAGAAAATCTGGTATTTTTCTGGGGGAAGCCATTCCAGACAGGAGTAGAGCTCACAACGGTGGGTGAGACGGGGGCAGTGAGTGCAAAGTGGCATATGCTGTTGTACATAGTATCCAACTTGGTTAGGCAGGAGGAGGGGACAGAGGCAAAGGCAATGAGACCATAGGAAAGGGTGGGCAGTTATATCCCCCTGGCTAGGGCCAGCTGGGCAGTGGGAGTGAGGCCGTCCTTGGCCCTATATGCTAGGCCAAGTTTGCCATTGGTAGTGTTACATACATTCCTGATGTGCCCTGCAAGGTCCAGTTGGGCGTCGAGGGTGACTCCAAGGTACTTTGCAGAGTCTATTGTTGGAAGGGGGGAGTTGCAAGTGCCAAGAACATTGAGGGCCATTGTGCAGGAGGAGATTTTTACCGCGGTGCCAAATAGCATGGCCTGCATTTTCTTAAGGTTCACTACGAGTTTGTGACCATCCAGCCATGCTCGGACATGAGAGAAGTCTAAGCTGAGCTGGGTATTTATGATGGAAACATCATGGGCACTGGCTAGTAATACAAGGTCATCCACATACATGGTAAGTGACCTGCAGTGGCAGCAGAGGGAAGACCGTTGGTAAACAGGGAGAACAGTATCGGGCCAAGGACAGATCCTTGTGGGACCCCACTGTGGATGGGTAGGAGGGCAGAGGGTGCAGTTGAAGCAGGTGAGTTGCTTCCTGTCCCCTAGATAGCTGGTGAACCAGTCAAGGGAACGGCCGGAGAAGTCAAGGGATTTAAGTGTGGAGAGGAGGAGGTTATAGTCTACCCGGTCAAAGGCTTTTGATAGGTCCACAAATATAGCACCCGTCAACTTTCCCTGGTCGGTGGTGGTCCTGATTCTGGTCGTGACCTCAGCAAGCGCCATCGAGGTACTGTGGTTTTTGCGAAAGCCATGCTGACAGGGGGAGAGGACATTATATTCCTGGAGGTAGTGGACAAGTTGTGACACAACTGCTTTTTCCAATAGTTTGCAGGCAGCTGATAGTATGGCGATAGGACGATAATTATTGATGTCCTTGGGGTCACCTGTCTTCAGGATAGGGACAACCCTGGCAATTTTCCATATGTTTGGGATGTCCCAAGTAATAAGCAAGAAGTTGAATATATGAGCAAGTGGCCTGGTGATGTAAGGAGCCCTCAGGCTGAGTAGCTTAGGTTCAAGGCCATCCTGGCCTGCCCCCACATGTTGGGAAAGACCAGCAAGAAGAGCCTGGGTCTCCTCACAGTGATCATCTTGAAGTAGAAGGCGGGTGGGTGGGGGTCACTAGCGTGGGCTGGGGCAGCTGGGTGAGGAGGAGGAGGCAGTGGGCATGTCAGTAAATAGGCGGTTGAAAGAGGAGGCAATGGTTAGGGGGTTGTTGCAGTTGGCATCACCAATAGTCATGTCGGTAACTTGAATTTTGGTCGTGCCACCAACAAGATTTTGAATGTTCACCCAGAAACGTCTAGGGTCGTGTGCAGTGGCAATCAAGGCTGAACTGCAGTAGTGGCTTTTTGCAGTATGTATTGCCCTTTTGCAGGAGTTTCTGAGCAGTCTGTACTCCTGGAGGTCTGTTTGGTTGCAAGATACCCTGTATTTAGTCTAGGCCTTGTCTCACCACTTCATGAGAGATAAGAGCTTGCTGTGAAGACATTTTGTGACAGAGCCCCAGACACGCCTCTTGGAGAGGGGAGTGTGCCTGTTCTGAATTGGGGCAAAAGCCATGAGGAAGTGGTTGAGGGCTACAACAGGGTCATGTGTAGCCATGATGTGGTTCCATGACACTCCCTGCAGGTCCATGAGGAAGTTCGGGATAATGAGTTTCGAGTAGTCCCTCATCAGTACCACTCTGCTGGGGACCTTGGGTGGGTTAAAGCCCCATATGCAGTAAACCGGCGAATGGTCTGAAATGGAGTCGGGAAAGAGACCCGACTGAATGATTTTGCCAAGTTGGTTGCACAGAATCCAGTGTATGAGAGTCCCCCTTTCCCCATGATAGGTGAGCCTGGTGGGTTCAGTGATGACCTGGCTGAGGGAGAGGCCAGAGAGCATTGGCTCACACAACTTGGCGTTAGGTCCCAGCCAGTTGATGTTAAGGTCACCAAGTACAAGGAGCTCACTGGATCCCACCATCTCCCTGAGTAGCTCCAGGAGTGATGAGAGGCCCTGCAAACCCCCTTTGGGAGGGTTATATGCTCACACTATGTGCACCTTCTTGGTGTTGCCAAGGAGGAGGAGAGAGTGGAGAAACTCACAGGGAGAGGGTACCTGGGTGGGGGGCAGTACTATGGAAATGTTTAGATGTACTGGCCCTGTCAAGTCTGGCCATACCGTAGCCCAGGAGGGAGCAGGCCAAGTCAGGGGTGCTGGGTTTAAGCCACGTTTCAGTTATGCACAGGACATCAGGGTTGTAGTGGGCTGCCCAAGCTGTTAGCTCCGCAAAATTCTGTAAGAGGCTGCGGATGTTCAGATGGGCTATCTTTAACCCCTTTGCTGCCCCCTCCAGGAGGAGGGGGGAGTAGGGGACAGGGTGCACCTGGGGACCCTGGAGATGGGCAGGTGGGAAAGCCAGAACTGGGGGTGCCATTTCACAGGGGTAGTCCAGCCCTGTTGCAGCACACTTAACAGGGACAGTGGACCCCAGTAAGCATGTAATGTTGGAGTATTATGAGGGATCAAGGTGAACGGTGAGCACGAGCAAGACAGGTAGGGAGTATGGGGCTGGGTAGTTAGAGACAGTGGGTTAAGAGCTCCGGTGATAAGTCTTGAGGGTGCAGGGATCACCAACAGTAAATAGCAGCAGGGTGGAGGAATCCCCAGTGGGAACAGCAGAAAGAGTGCAGCTGTGAAAATGACTGTTACTGTGGGGAGACTAATGCACGTTTGGGAGTGGAGTGATCACCAACAGTAATAGCAGAAGGGCGGAGGAATCCCCAGTGAGAACAGCAGAAAGAGTCAGGTATGACAATGACTAGCACTGAGGAGAGACAATGCGTGTTATAGTAGGAAAAACCCCTAGTGGCAGAGTGGTATAGCCTGCTAATGGAAGTGGGCTGATGGGTTTATCAGCACCACATGACTCTCTGGCCCCTTCACGCTATGGCGACTGTTCACCAAGAGTGGTAGCGGGGGTGGTAGGGCAGCTGGCAAAGCAGGCGGGGCTAGTGCTCATCTTGGGAGAACCAGCAGGAGAAGGAGCAACGCTCATTCATGTGTAGTCCAGTATCCCCACACGCACAAGGTAAGCTCTAGTAAGGCAGCTCAGAATTACCTTTGGCAAGGGAGAAGCTTTTCGGCGAGTTCGTGGGGGGCGGAGGTGGTGGAGGGCCTGTTCAGCAGCCCTCTCACACCAACTGGGACAGTCTGGAGCCTCAGTGAACCCTGAAAGAATAAGGAGAGAGAGAGAGTGAAGCTTAAATAGGGGTCCGGGAGGGAGGGAGGTAGGAAAGTAGACTAGGAGGCAATCTGGTAAAGTACTGGATTGAGTGCACTCAGGTTCCGTGTTACTTCATAAGTTGGTCTCTGTAGTGCAGAAATCAGAAGGCACACAACACCCAACAGTGCATATATCAAAGAAATGGCAGGCAAAACTGGTAAAGGTGGCAGGTAGCAAAAACAACCATTTGACACATAAATCGGCAGTCTGAATGCATAAGTTCAACAGTAATCTGAAGTTTTACACTAATACAAACAGTGAGTAGGTCAAGTGGGGCAACAGAGCAATAGCATTAGGGTGGGGAGGGCTAAGTGGCTAAAATGGCGGAGAAAGAGGTAGTCAACCCTCAGTCAAGATGGCGGCACCATGTGCATCAGCGGCCCCAGGTAGCCAGGTGGGTGAGCTGGAGCACCACCTACATTTGTAGAGAGCGACTTACCCTCTACATGGCCACATATGTGTATCCCCTTAAGTAACTGCAGAGTTCATGAAAAATGCCCCTTAAGTGACTGCAGAGCTCGCTAGAGTGGCCATCTAGAGTAACTGCAGAGCTTGTTTGAATGCCCCTTAAAGTAAACTGCAGAGCACGTTAGAATGCCTCTTTAAGTAACTGCAGAGCTCATTTGAATGCCCCTTAAAGTAACAGAGGAGCTCGATTGAAACCAGCCTGGCTAGCCAAGGAAGGTACATCAGAGTCACACAGGCAAAGCCAGTGAAAGTCATAGAAAAGTTCATTAAAAAAACAGTCTTCATTTATACGCTGACCGACTCGGCTCAGTGCTCATCTCGGGAGAACCAGCAGGTGAAGGAGCAACGCTCGCTCACGTGTAGTTCAGTATCCCCACACGCACAAGGTAAGCACTAGTAAGGCAGCTCAGAATTACCTTCGGCAAGGGAGAAGCTTTCTGCGAGTTCGCGGGGGGTGGGGATGGTGGAGGACCTGTTCAGCAGCCCTCTCACGCCAACCGGGATGGTCTGGAGCCTCGGTGAACCCTTCAGCAAGGGAGAAGCTTTTGGCGAGTTCGCGGAGGGCGGGGGTGGTGGAGGGCCTGTTCAAGCATTGTTTTTTTTCCAATCCTTGATGTACTGTTATTGCATACATTAGGAACACCCTCACACAGTGCAATTACTCATGAGCCAGTAGTCTCCTCTCCTCCCACTGCATCATTAAGGGCTAGCATGTTCCTAAGTCCAGGAAGGATGCCGAAGTAGTGGACCGAGAACTGTAAACAGACACATTTTGTGTGGTAACACCAGTATGGCTGGCAGTCAGTTTCTCACCTTTAAAAAAAAAAAAAAAAGGAATCAGAATCAAACTGCCAGCTTCATCAGCAATCTCTACAGAATAGACTAATCACGTTTTTTTTTATTTGTTATCTAAAGATACTTTGAGGCCTAAAAGGGTTGACAGTGTCCCTTTAAGTAATGGTATGATTAACTTTTCTTGCATGTGATGCCTACAAGAAAGATATAATATATTGCAATATATCTCATTGCAGTTCCAGCTAACACTCCCCCCCCAAATGTTAACAGACTCTTGTTTGCAACAGCAAATGCCTGGGAAGTCAGCAATATTTGAAAAACAAACAATAAAAAGGGCTTAAGCACTGGTTCATGGCATGTGGGGAAATTTGATATTCTTGGCCAGTTATGTTAAAGTAGATTTGGTCAAACATTTAAATCCAAATCAAGGTCTAGGTGAAGTGTGTCTCTTCAACAACATTTACGTAAAACAAGTGCTGGCATATTTCTTAGCGGTGATTGTTGGTTCATTGACAGGTGTATGGAGACTACTGTGGAATAGGTTAAAGACTCCCCTAAGAGGGTGGCCTCAGGGGCCCAGGTTGAGAAACCAGTATTCTTTTAAAGAATGACACATTTAGTAGATTTTGTTTTAATTGTTTCAATGCCCTGAAAACTAAGAGCAAAAATAGTTATCATGAGTCACACAAGTTCTGCAGATGTATCATCAGAAAGGCAGACACGCACCTGCATCTCTATTTTAATAATGTAATTACAAATTGAAGAACTCCTGGCCAATCAAAAGGCAGAATAGGCTGATCAACTGTCTACTTTAAAATCAAGGAATGTGTTACACGGTTCTTTCCTTGAAAGAGATTACTGCAATCTTTAGAGAGTAAAATGTAGAGAGAATTTATAACACAAAATTGTGAAAAAACAAGCTACTTCACTAACCTAGTGAGTATTGTGATATCCCTGGGCATGAAAGCGAAGCTCAAGTAGAGATGCATCAAAATTAAATTCCGCCTGCGAAGTGAATATGAAGTGGCCACTTCACATTATCATAACGCTATGCAAAGTGGCCATTGGGAAGTGCTCACTTTGCTTTGTAATTATACTTCACATTGTTATTCCACCTTAATGTGAAGTAAGGCAGAATGACAACAATATAGCCAGCCCCCCACACATCACATGGCTTACAGTACTGTAAGTCACATGCTTTAGCCAGGCAGGAAGGAAGTGAGTCATACAAGCAGATACTTTCACTTTCTCTTTTGCAGAGGTAGAGAGAGGAAGCATTTTGTGTAGGAGAGGAGAGTTCATGTTAACAAATTACTTTCTTGAGCAAATTCAGAAAACTCAAAAGCTTTTTTAAAAGCTAATTCTTTAATTTTTTTTGTACTGTTCTGTCAGTTCTTTTTGGTGACTGACTTCTTTGTTTTATAAGTTTTGTTGTGTGTGTGTGTGTGTGTGTGTGTGTGTGTGTGTGTGTGTGTGACTGTGTGTGTGCCTGTGTTGTGTGAGTGTGTGTGAAGTCGCTTGTCACGTCGGAGAGGGAAGGAGTGTTTTCTTTTGCGATGGACCAGGGACAGTATGTGGCCTATGGCTGGAGGGGAGTGCGCATGCATGGGGGTCATAGCCAGGTGGCACTGGAAAGCTCCAGACTCTTTGGTCCTGCCTCCCCCCTCCTGAAGCAGCAGCACCACCAGTGCCACTGCCATGTCCACCAAGTCCACCACCACCACTACCACCAGGAGCTCCAGCAGCACCAACTCCACAGCAGTAAATGGAGCCCTATGTGCATGACCATGCTGCTGGCAATGCATCTACCCCTCCTGTGTCTGGCCCCCCCACAGCTCCCTAAGTAGGCAGTTTTTCAACTGTGTCAGGGGGACAAGCCTTGTGGTGCATCTGCTTTGCGGTGTGCAGGTGCACCATGGCCCCTGGGGGACACATCTGTGGACTGGAGGCCATCAAACACATATGTTGAACCACCATGAGGTGGAGTGGCAGGCTGCCACCAAACAGGCCAGGCCTCCACCTGCTGACCCTTCTGTGGCAGTGGCAGAGGGTGCTGCTGTTGTGCATTGCTGCAGCAGGAGGAGGACTGCAGCAGCAGCTGCCCCACCACCACCACTGTCTCCAGCACCACCCTCACCACCACCACTACTTGGTTCCCCCCCACCAGTGGACCCCAAAATACCTGCAACTCAGGCAGACATAGCACTTTTGTGGGCTGCGGTGGAAGAAAATAATGAGAGGGTGGGTGCTGTCCAGCAGCAGGTGGAGCAGATAGAGCAACACCAGTTACAGATTGTGTTGATGCTCCATCTGCTGCTGGAACATAAAGGGATCCCCCATTAGCTTTTTTTTCAGCACACCTCCCCTTCCCACTGCTGTAGTGTTTTGTCTTTTGTTTATTTTAATATCAGACAGAGGGAAGGCCACAGTATTAGTTTAAAAGGAAACAGTCAGCAACAGAAGGTCCCACCCTCTGCAAGGCTTACCCTCCAGTTAAGCCTTTTAAGTATGTTGCAGCATTTTTCTCATGCTGCAAAATACTTTATTTTAATAAAGAAAAGTCAGCGACCCAGAAGTATGGCGGATGCTATGGGGGCTTCATTATGTATAAAGGTGCAATGGTGATGCACCATGCACTTCAATACAAAAGTATTGAAACACATGGTGCATCACCGCTGCACCTTTACACATAATGGAGCCCCCACAGTGTCCGCCATACTTCCTGCTCACAGACTTTTCTTTATTAAAATAAAGTATGTTGCAGCATGAGAAAAATGCCGAAACATACTTAAAAGCCTTAACTGGATGGTAAGCCTTGCCGGGGGTTGGAGCTCCTGTTGCTGACTGCTTCCCTTTAAATATATACATACACATACAGACATACATGCTCCTTATTGCCCTGTTATTATAATCCAGTGCCTCAGTAATGTTTACTTTCTGTTGTGGAGTGCTTGTGGAAAAGCAGGTGTGAGCAGTGCAAGTATGATGTGCTAAATTGCATGCATGCAATCAGTGTTGTTTCCTGTGTGTGTGACATCAGACATTGTCCAGCTTCTTGCAAACATATATATGCCGACTTGTTTCAGTGTTTATTGTATAAAGAATACTGATGAGAATAACGTGTATTTTATTGTCACCATCATCATTAGCAGACTAAGTGATATTATATTTTTTCAGAGGTGTCTGGCCAGACTGCACCTTAGTTACATACTGCACACATGACTTTTAGGAGAGCATGTGTTTTTTGTGCTATGATCTCCACAAAGTCATGTGAGCACTGTGAGTGACTGAGGTGCACAGTGACTCGATACCTCTGAAAAAATATCATATCACTTACTCTGCTGGTGCTGATGGTACAAATAAAATATACATCATATATTCTTATCTTTATTCTTTATATACTGCAACAAGTCACACCATATGTATGTTTGCATGAATCTGGACAATGTTTGCATACACTGGAAAGAACACTGAAGGCACGCATACAGTTTAGCACAACATACTTGCACTGCTCAGTCCTGCTTTTTGAGAAACACTTCATGAGTCCCGACACAAAGTAAACATTACTGAGGCTCCAGAAATATTTATTTTTTGAAATAGACATTAAAGCAGCAGTGCAACAATCTGGTGAAAATTCTGACCTATACTTTTTTATGCTATTTTACATTGCCACTTTACTTACCTCCTGACTTGTATGATACCATTCTTTCCAGTATTTGAGTCTGCTTTAATACTTTTTGTCATGTCTGAAATAATAAAAGGAGCCCTCCTTTTAACATGGTGTGGACCAGGTCTTCATCATTATTTTCTGTTGTGTTTCTCCATCAGTTGTTATTATATACTGTATGCACAGTCACTCATGTGTGCAGTGGTCACACAGAGTCCCCAGAATTTTTCTGCATCCCCAAAATGCAACTGTCTTGTGCTCAGAATATTCCCAAGTGCTGATGAAGTGAAATGGGAGGATTACACCACATGCAAAGTCCCCCAGAATGTATTGTGCAGTCACTCATGCATGCAGTGGTCACACAGAGTCTCCAGAATATTTCTGCATCCCCAAAATGCAACTGTCTTGTGTCCAGAAATTTCCCAAGTGCTAACAAAGTAAAATGGGAGCATTACACCACATGCAAAGTCCTCCAGAATGTATTGCACAGTCACTCATGTGTGCAGTGGTCACACAGAGTCCCCAGAATTTTTCTGCATCCACAGAATGCAACTGTCTTGTGTCCAGAAAATTCCCAAGTGCTGACAAAGTGAAATGGGAGTGTTACACCACATGTGAAGTCCCCCAGAATGTATTGTGCAGTCACTCATGTGTGCAGTGGTCACACAGAGTCCCCAGAATGTTTCTGCATCCCCAAAATGCAACTGTCTTGTGTCCAGAAAATTCCCAAGTGCTGATGAAGTGAAATGGGAGCATCACACCACATTCAATATCCCCAAGAATGTATTGCTTAGTCACTCATACGTGCAGAGGTCACACAGAGTCCCCAGAATTTTTCTACATCCCCAAAATGCAACTGTCTTGTTTCCAGAAAATTTACATACTCTGTGATGATGATGTCATGATGCACAGTGTCTTGCCAAACCATGTGAAGGAGCGATAACATGACATGAATCCACTCAGTGTTCCATCAGAAATGATGACCACGACAGAACTGTTGCTGGTCCAAAGTGTGCTACGATTCCTGTGAATGCAATACGATCACCTCAACTGGATGGAAGGGTGCCCTTTTTGTGTACACTAATAGTAGCCTTGGTGAGTTGATGTATATATGTATATATATATATATATATATATATATACAAAATCGCACATGCCCCCACAATGCAAAGCATCATGGGCTGCATATGCAAATCACCACAGAATGTTATGCTGGGCCAACTTTAAGCAGACTTGCATGGTGCTGAAAGGCCTCTCACACAGTTTGTAAAGGGTGCTAACAAAAGACATAGACACTTGTTTACGTCCTACCAGGACTCATCAGTATGCCTCGTCTGTTTGAACCCCAGTGGAATGGACCAGCTACCCTTAAGGCAGTGTGCCTTGGATATATTGTGGTGAACCATTAAAATAAAAACTATTTAAAGACAAAGAACCTCTGTGCAAACACTGAGGCAAGGGCTACCCCAAAGGGCATTTGGCTGGGAAGCCAAGTTTCAAGAAAATACAAAATCACACATGCCCCCACAATGCAAAGCATCATGGGCTGCATATGCAAATCACCACAGAATGTTATGCTGGTCCAACTTTAAGCAGAATTGCATGGTGCCGAAAGGCCTCTCACACAGTTTGCAAAGGGTGCTAACAGAAGACATAGACACGTGTTTTCTCTACCAGGACTCATCAGTATGCCTCGTCTGTTTGACACCCCAGTGGATTGGCCAGCTGCCCTTGGGTAACCCTGCTCAGTGTTTTCGCACAGAGGTTCTTTGTCTTTTAAATAGTTTTTTATTTTAATGGGTTCACCACAATATATCAAGGCACACTGCCTTAGGGTAGCTGGTCCATTCCACTGGGGTGTCAAACAGATGAGGCATACTGATGAGTCCTGGTAGGACAAAACACTGTCTATGTCTTCTGTTAGCACCCTTGCAAACTGTGTGAGAGGCCTTTCGGCACCATGCAATTCTGCTTAAAGTTGGACCAGCATAACATTCTGTGGTGATTTGCATATGCAGCCCATGATGCTTTGCATTGTGGGGGCATGTGTGATTTTGTATTTTCTTGAAACTTGGCTTCCCAGCCAAATGCCCTTTGGGGTAATCCTTGCCTCAGTGTTTGAGCACAGAGGTTCTTTGTCTTTTAAATAGTTTTTTATTTTAATGGGTTCACCACAATATATCAAAGGCACACTGCCTTAAGGGTAGCTGGTCCATTCCACTGGGGTGTCAAACAGATGAGGCATACTGATGAGTCCTGGTAGGATGAAACACGTGTCTATGTCTTCTGTTAGCACCCTTTGCAAACTGTGTGAGAGGCCTTTCAGCACCATGCAATTCTGCTTAAAGTTGGACCAGCATAACATTCTGTGGTGATTTGCATATGCAGCCCATGATGCTTTGCATTGTGGGGGCATGTGTGATTTTGTATTTTCTTGAAACTTGGCTTCCCAGCCAAATGCCCTTTGGGTAACCCTTGCCTCAGTGTTTGCGCACAGAGGTTCTTTGTCTTTTAAATAGATTTTTATTTTAATGGGTTCACCACAATATATCCAAGGCACACTGCCTTAAGGGTAGCTGGTCCATTCCACTGGGGTGTCAAACAGATGAGGCATACTGATGAGTCCTGGTAGGATGAAACACGTGTCTATGTCTTCTGTTAGCACCCTTTGCAAACTGTGTGAGAGGCCTTTCGGCACCATGCAATTCTGCTTAAAGTTAGACCAGCATAACATTTTGTGGTGATTTGCATATGCAGCCCATGATGCTTTGCATTGTGGGGCATGTGATTTTGTATTTTCTTGAAACTTGGCCTCTCAGCCAAATGCCCTTTAGGGGTAACCTTGCCTCATTGTTTAAGACAGAGGTTCTTTTGTCTATATATATATATATATATATATATATATATATATATATATATATATATATATATTTCTATACATACATGTACTCATTGTATTGTTTTGTATCACATGTCACATACTGTTGGTGTGCACATTCCAGTGCTTGATGAGAAATTTTGGCATTGAAATTGGAAATGGAATACTCTCAAGCCAATGGAGGTAAGTATTTTTTTTTTTGGGAGGGGAGCATATTTGCAATTAGGTCTCATTAATGGTTTATTATTTGGTTACTTCTTCACAGATTTTATCTGCATCCTTCTCCAGTCCAGTAATGATGGTCATGGTCATCAATTGAAATTACTTCTGTTTGTTGCATGTCTGCCCCTGCTGGGGGGGCATGATATTGAGGAAGCTCTTTGGATAAGGCATCTATGACACAACAAAGCATCTGCAAGTTTCCTGAAAAAAGGAGTGAAGGACTTACTACAACTTGATTGCAGCAGTAAAACATTATGTTTAAGCCGTGGTTGTTCCACCATGGGTATCTGGATTAACACAGATAGCAAGCTGTCCCATTGCAATTAACAGATCACTATTTAATTTAGTACCTGGCTGTGTAACAAATACACTGTGTCAGTGTCCCTGCATCTCAACTCAAGTTACATTTTAAAACCACATCTTGTCAAGTAACACAACCTGGGTCTAACTTTTTCAACACTGTCTTGGCTGCACAGCTGCACATTTGGAATACTGTGCATGATATGTCCCAGAAATATTTTTTGTAATGTACATGTCACCTAGTTTATGAATCCTCAGTCAGATTTGTTGCACTCTTATGAAAAAAAAAGAACAGATGAAATAAAATTGATATACTTACCAGTATGGATTGGGAATGGATAGCCCATAGGTTCCTGTAGACAGTACTGCTTCTGTACCATTGATACAAACCTTCAGTGAAGGAGAGTCATTTGTTGTTAACCTGTAAAAAAATGAAATAAGTTGACTGCATGTGTTTGACCATTGCAGCTCAGAAAAGCAACACAAAACAAAACACACAGCTAAAGGAAGTTGAATAGCATGAAAAACATTAGTACACATATTCACTTTATAGCTTTAATAGTAAGAAGCCTTGTGCCTGTGGCTGATGGATGTGGTCTCCTGTTCAACTCCCTCTGCCTTGTCATGGTCAATGTAATGTAAAAACATTGTCACAATGGCACTGGTGGTGGGTGGTGGTGGTCATAGCTGCAGCGCATGATGACATTCCTTCTCACATCTTCCTGCATCTGGTGGTGGTGGCAGTGGTGAACAGTGTTCTTATGGTGGAGTAGTCCAGGGGGAAACATGGTCACATTCTCTATGGTGGCTGTGGAAAACAGCATCTTGTGGTGGTATGCCAGGGGACACACAGTCACATTCCCTATGGTGGCTGTGGTGAAGAGCGGTCTTATGGTGGTGGTAGTCTGGGGGGACACACAGTCACATTCCCTATGGTGGCAGTGGTGAACAGCGGTCTTATGGTGGTGGCAGTCTAGGGCCAGGATATACTGTGCTCTGTGTTAAAAATGTGACTTGACTTACGGAATTTGAGTCACTAAGAGTGGGACAGTGATTTAACTTTATGAAAAAGAAAACATAATATCATACAAGACATGTGACAGTCTTTTAACCACTTAAGTTAAAACCTGCCAAAATTAACCTCATCATCATAAATCATCATCCTCAGAAAGAAAGCTGCCCTCACAGTCTTCTATGACTGAATACTGACCATGGGGAAATTCTTTCTCCATTGTATTATCATCTACATCAATGGTAGGCAGCTTCACGCTATCACTGCCACCAGGATGGTCCCTTTCTTCAACATCAGCAATACTATGAGTATGCTGTGGTATGAATACTGAGGTTGCAGTCTGAGCTGGTATGTGCCTCTCATTCATTTTTATGAATGTCAGCAAACTGACATTTGCAGGAGAGAGAGGTTTGTATGATGATCATGAGCTATTGCACCTGCTGAGCTGAATAGCCTCTTGACACGCACACTGGAGGGTGGGCATATCAGGTACTTCAGTGCCACAGTGGTCAGCTCTGACCATTCACTGACCTTTCCACTCCAGTATAAAAGGGGATCATCAGTGATTCACAGATGCCTGTTTTCAGACATATATGATGCAACCATTTGCTGTACTGCTCTAAGTCCAGTGGTTGATGCATCATCCACTTCTCCAGAATCATTTATGTCACAAATCCCAACTTTGGACAAAGACTCCCAAAGTGGGTTAACACCAGACACTTTTGATGACAGACCACCTGGAACTGCAGTCCCCTTCCCCTTACAGGATATGCTTGATACTACTCCTCCAGGTTCACCTTCAGCCTGATTATGCTGCTCAGGTTTCTTGACCTCAGCACAAGACTTCTGTGCCCCATGAACCAAGCACACCAGTTACCCACTGACAGTTTTACCTGTTCAGGCCTGCCCTCTAGTACTGAGGCAATTCCACGTTTGTATCGTTGGTCCAGAATTGTTGCTATTGCAAATTGTCACTACGCTGAATGCTCAAGATGTGATGATTCTGGTCGAATACTGTCAGTGTGTATTTCAGCAATACACTGCTAGCACTGTCTCCAGCACCATCAAGGCTATGCTGTACATTCACCAATGTCTGCCTCAGCTCCCACAGCAGTGGAATTGATTGGCTAATGGAGGCAGACTCACCACTCACTGCCTGTATGGCATTTTGAAAAGGCCTCAAGATTGTTATTGCAGAGTCCATGAGTTGCCACTGTTCAGTCGTCACAGACATGGAGGCCCTGGAACTGTCATGGCTAGTGTGCATGACAAGATATTCTGAGATGGCTTTGTACTGTTCATACAACCTCTCTGCCATGTATAAAGTGGAATTCCACTGGGTGACAACTTCCAGCTTCAAGCAGTGTTGTGGGAGGCTGTTTCGGATCTGCAACTGCCAAAGTTGGTCATGGGCCTTTACAGAGTGTGAAAAATGAGAACAGATACAGTGTGCAACTGTCAGCATTTCCTTTATATCAGGGTGCTGCAGAAACTCCTGTGCCACAAGATTTAAACAGTGGGCCATACATGGAACCTGAAAAAAGCCACCATTCATGAAGCATTTCACCACATTTGACAGATTGTCACTTGCTATGAATCCAGCTCTCAGGGGCAGGGGGTTCAGCCACTTGTTAGTTTCAGTCAGTACCAGGTCCAACATGTTTTCACCAGTGTGTGAACAGGTCACATTGTGCATAACAATTGTTGCATGCTGTAGAATTCCTGGAAGATTGCTACCACGACACTTCACCTTATTACACTGATTATTCACACTACCAACAGCACAAACAACCCCTGGCACCTGTGCACAGTGTGTAGTTATAAACAAATATGAACTCCCCACTGTTTTGCCACTTGTCCACATATCCATATTTAAATGGATGAATGGAGAGGAGGAATGTTGCAGGGCATGTCTTACTGAGTCGGACATGGTATGGTACAACTCAGGGATAGCACGGGTCAAAAAGTATGTCCTGGATGGGATTTTCCATTTTGGACAGGTATGTTCAGCAAACCGCAGGAACCCAGAATTATCCACAAAGGAGAAGAGCAAAAGATCACTTGCCAGCATTTCAGCTACAGCAGCATTAAGTTCACATGACGCTGTATGAATGGGTGGGTACTTCAGCTTATGTGCAAAAACACTCTGTAACGTGGGTTGACTTAAATGTTTTACACATGGTGTGATGACAAATGGTTCTGCTCTGTGAATTGTAGGCTGTTGTGGAGTGTGGACATGTGATCAAGATGGTTGCACAGGTGATGACAAACCCAGAAATGCAGTTATTTTCCCAGATTTACCAACAGGGGTTGATGTACCACTTGTACTAGACATACTGTATTGACTATCACCACCAACAAAACTACTACTCTCACCACCACTGGACAAGACTTCAAAATCATTCTGCTCTTCCACCTCATTATTCTTGTAGTAATCCTCTGCTGTTATTTCATCACTACTGTACCCATTTAATTTTCTTCTTGATGCTACAGTCATGGAAGGGGATAACATGCTCATTATGGTTGATGATGAGGGTGAACACCACACTGTGGTACAGGTATTAGCTGCCATCTTGTGCTGAGTCCACAGTGCCATGTGCCTATTCTTAAGATGTGTATGCTGTCCCCCTGTGCCCAGATAGCTTCCATTTTTACCTTGACTCACATGCACCTGGCAAATCTGGAAGATTGCAACTGACTCATCATTTGAATCTTCCACAAAAAAATCCCAAACAAGGAATTTTGATGCTCTTGTTTTAACATGTCCCCCCGATGCTGCTTATTGGACTTCATTTTTTTAAGCCATGAAGTGAGGGGTGTGCTATATGATTTTTTAGGTGGGACACACTTGGACTGCGACTGACCACCACAAGTCCGACTACTTATCATTATTACTGGGTCATCATCATCAACTGAAACTGGTAAATCACAACTTTTTACGGGAGGGAAGATGTGAACAGACCCAGGCACAGCCACCTTGAGCTTCTTTTTCTCTGGTTTCTAACGGGGTCGCTGACATCATCATCATATTCATCAACACCATCCACATCTTCTGCTTTGATGTGGGCATATGGACTGCATGTAGCAACCACAGCAACATCATCATCATTAGCACCACCATTAACCAAAATTTTCTCACCACATTGTGAATCACTGCATGGCAAATGCATGACCTGAACCACAGTGGAGGAAATGTCACTTTGTGTGCTATCGTTGACATGATGATCAGAATCCTCATGTTCAGTTACTGAGATGTTACTGGGGAGTATGACATCATCAACACTGTCACTCACTTCCACTGCCTCACACTGCACTATATTTTTGGACATGGTAAACTGATCAGAAGTGGAACTTGAGGCAGCAATACTCATACCACCACCAGCAACTGCACTAACACCACAAATGGGACAACATCATCTCCTGCAACTATGAGTGAAGCTACCAATTGCACTGTAAAAAACATTGAAGGAGAAATACCTTTCTTCACATCAGCAATGCACTTCTGCAACTGCCTACCACTATCACGCCCATAGACAATCTTACCACTGGCAGCAGTGCCATGGTGAGAAACAGCTTTGCTTGCATGTCTCTTTGCAGGCATTTTGGGGGATCAACAGGAATATTCTAAACCAATTTAGATTTTGGAACATTCACTCTGGGTGGGGGCCAGGGGGGTGACACTGGATGTGAAGCCAAAAAAACAACTGTGGCTTCAACAACAGATACAGATGCAAAGTCACAACAAGTTCAACAACACTTTAACTAACCAGTGCTGTTCTCAAGTCACAAACAATCCAGTCTAGAAAATACTACATTTTGCTGGTGGGGAGAGCATTGGCTGCAGATTACAGCAGTGCAAAACCAAGAAAAGATACCACAATGGCAGTACAAAATCATGCAGCTGCAGTGGACAGCAGGTTCACACTGCTGTGCCTGCAGTTACACTGTGGCACAATAAGAGGTGTATTATTTAATGTTACATCACACACTGCACACACACACACTCACACACACACACACACACACACACACACACACACACACACACACAATTTGTGTACAAATAATGCATAGCAAATTTAAAACTTCAGTAATATACAACATATTTTAAAGAACCTCACTGCTGCATCAGGTCCAGACCACAACACACAATCAGCAAAAAAATGTCAACAATTACTGAAAATATTACTGTGTGTACATTAACACAGTCAATTATTCAAGAAAAATATAACCAAAAAACAAAGAACTCCCTATTTCTCCAACTTAAATCTACCTTCACCAGATACACCCCTTCCCCAAAGCACTCTTCCATTGTCTCTCAGTACACAGACTGAATGTTGTACATTAACATTCCAAAATCCACACACAAACAATAGCCGTTCGATGATATGAGCATAAGAGGGTTTCCTACAATCGATGAACTATAGTTTCAGCAAAGAAAATGACTCAAAAAGGCTTATTTAACAGCTTTTAGAAGGTTTGAATCACAGAGAGCTCTCAGAGCAGACTGTCTCCTATAGCTTCCTACACACACTACCCCAAACTAAGGCTGTGCAGAACAATCTAGAGCCCATTTGACCTGAAATCCCATGAATCACTGCAAAATTTGCCTTTGGAGCTTAAAAACAAGTAAAGTACATAGTTTTCAATGTGTTTCTCTTTAAAATTTGGTGGAGCAGTGGTTTGGGAATGTGGAGTAACTTAAAGACATTGTTTTCAATGGATTTCACATTACCCATTATAACGCGAAGTACTCCGCTTCGCGTTGCGGAGCACTCAGTGAATTCGTCTTTACTCAGCTAATCACTCCACGGAGCGGAGCGAATTGAGGTCACTTCACCCAACTCTAAGCTCAAGTGCCTCACTGATATCAAAGCACCTACTAGGCATGTGAATCAGTGAGTTGTTAAATTTTTTTTTTCTGAAATACTGAATAGCATCTTTTTAATCTTTTTACTTAACTTCTATAGATCGGAGTTGTGAGGTCTAGTCCAACAAGAAACAAAAGTTCAAACCAAAACTCTGTCACAATGTTTGAATCACTATGTTTCCCACCAAATGCTGCTAATAAGCACAACAGAACTCGCACTGAACATTCAAAGTTGCTCTTAATGTTTTCTGTAAGTTGTTCTTAATGTTTATTAATAAAAACCTTTTAGAAACAACTGAAAAACATGCTAGTCATGTATTAAAAAGTTATAAGATAGATACCCTATAGAGATGCTGCAAAGTGAAACCATCAGGGGAAGATGGAGCTAAGTGGCAGACATTGCCCTTTGTGAAAATCAGGCAAAGTGCCACCAAACATGGAACTTTGCAAAGCCTTCAGGAAATGTACATAACAAGCTTTATTTTTGTCTGCCTGGGAAGCCCAGTGCCAAACACAGAGGACTCTATGGGTTAACACACCTGTAAAAAAATAAACTATTTTAAAGAAGAAAAAATGTTCCCCACACCGCTGTAGCATGGCATCTCCCCTCCTATTCCTCCATTGACCAAAGTAATAAAAATATGATCTTCCCTTCCACAGCCCATATAGCACCTCATCCCCCTTCCTCACAGCCCACTAAACACCCAATGTCCCCCCTCATCCCCCACAGATCATAACAAATGAAATACCCTCTATTCCTCTAAATCCACTGCCTTCCCCTTGGGTGCCCTTATGCTTGCTCTTGTCCATCTTTGATTGATTGCCTCTCACAGACACTAAATCCTTCCACTGCATCTCCTTTACCAATGGAAGTAGTGCTGGAGATGAGACTGAGATCAAGTCTTTCTCTGGCATTTCAAAAATGTCAGTTGGAGCCCACAAGGAGCAGAAACCATTGGCTGTCAGAGTTGTGCCTGGTTCTCCCTGCACAGGGTACTGGTTGCACAACCAGGTTTGCAAAGTGTGCTGCAGATGCACCACTCAGATTTTTGTATCATGAGTATGTACAGGTGTACTGCCTAGTTACTTCACAGGTTATGCCTCCAAGCCCATTGGACTGCAAAAGCCTCCCTTGTTAACATTGTCATCTCAGAGTGAAAACACCTATCATCATCTCATGAATGCCAACGTATGTATTATGTATGTACTTATTAAAAAAAGGTATGTATGTATGTACTTTACCCTGCAATTAAACTGTTGGTCTCACTGTAAATGCAATTATTTGTATTATGTACACTGTACATCTTTGTGTCAAATACTATGTGTGTGAATTTAACCTTCCTTATGACCATCCTATCCCCTCCCCCCAGGTTGCAACTGCAAGTAAGTCTCTTGGGCTTTGTTTGCTTCCCTGGCAAAACATGTTCAAATACATAAACAGCTTAAGGTTCTGTGCTTGCATCTGCTACCTTCAATTGGACCTGCCCCTCTTGAGCTTTACTAATGGACTCAGACTGACTGCTCCCTCAACACAGTCAGTACCACAAGACTCCCCGGTCTCCAATCCTGCAACCTTATCCTCTATATTCTATCAGGCTGTCCTGTTCCCCACTGCATCCCTCTCCTCCTATCAATGCTCTGTCCCTCCCCCTATCTCTGTCCCCCACCATCTTTCTCTCTACACTCCCTCTCCCTCTCACATGCTCTCTATTGAAGCTCTCTTTCCCACTCTTTTATCTGTCTCTGCACCACCTAGGGACAAATGACCTGGCTATGAAAGGGATCAGAGCAGTGCAGGAAGAGTTTGTAGAGTTGTGGAGGGACCTTAGACAAGTAGCATGCATGGTAACCTTCTCAGAGGTGCTGCTTGCCTATAGTGTAAGTGAGGCTAGGGTGCTCCATACCCTGGGATTCAATCAGTGGTTGAAAAACTGGTGCAGACCTCCAGGATTTGACTTCATTGGGGACTGGGGGTCCATCTGGAGTGATGCAGGCCTATATTGGCATGATGGTCTGCATCTGTCCAGGAGGGGAACCAGGATCCTAGGTGATAGGTTTAAATGCTTCATTGGCAAGCATTTAAACTAGCCAAGGGGGGGGGAGGCACTGGAAAGGAGTAGGGAAATCCTAGCCCCCCCAAAAAAAGTCAAGGTAGTAAGTGAGGTAAACACAAAGATAGAGATGTCAATAGGGAGAAGGGCAGGGGTAAATGAAGAAAGTGACAAAGGCAATAAGGACAGTGATGGGGCAAAAAGGAGTAAGGCCATCAGAAAATGGAGGATAATGAGTACCAATGCCCATAGTCTGGGCAATGAGTTCCCTGAACTGGTGGCCTTGATGGACAAGGGATGCCTGGATATCATAGCAGTCACAGAAATATGATACACAGAGAACCATAACTGGGAGTTAACATAACAGGGTACACAACCTACAGGAGAGACAGGGAGGTGAGAAAAGGGGGAGTAGTAGCTCTCTATGTAAAGGAAGGGATAAAAGCAACTGAACAAAAGAGTAAACAGGGAGGAGAGGAGGCACTGTGGTTCACCTTAGAGACTGGAAATGGCACCACAATCCACCCAGGGGTTGTATACAGACCCCTGTGTCAGGGGAAGGGAAGGGAATGGACAAGAATATGATAGAAGGCATTCTTTGGATGGCAGAGAAAGGGGAGATACTGTCGATGGGAGACCTGAATATGCCAGATGTTAACTGGAGCACATTTGCTGCAGCCATATCCAAGAGCAGGATCATTCTCAATGCCCTACAAGTGGCATGCCTCAGACAGCTAGTTTTGGAACCCACTCATGAGGCAGCAGTCTTAGACCACATACTCTCAAATGGGGACAGTGAGAGGATCTCAGATCTAGAAGTGGATAGCCATCTGGGAACAAGTGACCATCAAACAGTGTGGTTCATGGTAAACTCAGCTACAGAGTCAAGCCATACAAAAGTGAGGGTACTGGTCTTCAGGAGGGCTGACTTTGGCAAGATGGTAGAGTGCCTTAGAGAAGCACTAGCAAACAGGCTAGAAGGAGGGGTGGAACAACAATGGGGAAACATAAGATCTGCCAACACAGAAGCAACAAGCCTTTGTGTGAAGTAAATAAACAAATCAAAATGAAAGAAAAAGCCACTATGGTTCTCAAAAGAGGTGGCGGGGAACGTCAGGGAGAAAATATAGCATTCATGAAGTATAAGGAAACACAGAAGGAGCAGGACAGAAAGCTGTGCCAGTTAAGGCAGAAGGAAGCAGGGAGGGAAGTAAAAATAGCAAAGGCCCAAACTGAGGAAAAGATAGCCAACTCAGATAAAAAGGGGGATAAAACCTTCTATAGGTACATCAGGGAGCATAGAAAGACAAAGGGAGGGATAGTGAGGCTGAATAGAATGGACAATGGGTGTGGCGTTATCGGGGCTCAAGCAGCTGTTTCCGGGCCTATTTCGGGATCCTTGAAGATGTTTATGGGTAGTTACTTAAAACCCTGTTTGATGGGGCGATCCTTTTGACTGATATGGATATGGGGATGTTTGTTTCAATGTTGGTCCCCGGTGAAACCTCTGCCCAAGGATGAGCTGTGCCGAGCTGGGCCTCTGATATCCCTGATTGCCACCTATTTTCTGGCTGTTGACTCTTTGGCTGCTGGGTGCAGCTTTTAGTTTTCTCCCGGAAGGGGGCTTATGCTTGATTTAGATTATTTTTGAACGTATGTCCTGGACTTACAGATGCCTTCAAACTTCATAGGTGACACTCCTACATGATATAGACTTCTACTTGCTCGGATTTTGTGGCACCTGTGGGTGTGTGTGTGATGAAGGGAGGGAAGGGCCCCTTACCAGACATGATTTGGTTTTTTCTTCGGGCTGTATACGGTGGTCAGAACGGATATATTTAATTGTCTTAGTAGAATATTTGTATATGTAGAAATGGCAATTAGTGGAAAAAAAAAAAGAAGGAAGAGAGAAGGAAAAGAAGAGAAAAAGGGAAAAGGAAAGAAGAAGGAAAAAGAAAAAGGAAAAAAACAGAGGGCTCTTTGTCTTTTATACTGATTATAAAGCTTTTTTTTTTTTTACCTTTGCTAGCCCAATCCGTTGGCTCACTTGGGCTTTTGGGGATGGATCAAGCTTACTTTGGGAGGGGTAGGGTTATGTCAAGATAACATTACTTTTGTTTATTGGGGAATGGACCTGATTACGGATGTACAAATATTGGGGGGAAGAGGTGGAGTTTCTCATTGTTCTGGTATCATGTTCGTTGATAGTTCGGGTGGGTTAGGGGCGGAGGGGTTATTGGTGTTTTGGTCTTGTTACTGTTATGGGTTCTTGGGCATTGTGGGGGGACCTTTTGCACAGCACTTTCTATTCTTCTAGGTCTATTAGCGCAGGGCTGGTTTCTTGTTTACTCAGATTCTGATTTTACTTCACCACATGGCTAGACATATTAATGTGGTGACCTGGAATGTGCATGGACTTCGCCATAAGTCCAAACAATATAATGTTCTAAAACATTTAGATTATGTAAAAGCAGATATTATGTTTTTGCAAGAGACCCATTTGTCGAAAGCTGAAAGTAGCCAGCTATGCAGACTTCAAATTGGTCAGATTTTCGCTTCAGAAGGGAGCTCTCAAAGTAGAGGGGTAATGGTTATGATACGTAAATCAATCCCATTTCTTCTGATTCAAGTAATTGAGGATAGGTGTGGGAGGTATGTTTTTGTAAGGGGTACATTGCTAACTCTAGAAATTATTTTGGGTTCAATTTATGGCCCTAACATTGATACCCCAAGCTTCTTCGTCCAAATTATGGAGTCACTTTCCTCTTGGAGCAACCTGCCTATAGTGATAGCTGGTGACTTCAACTTGGTTATGGACCTGTCAATGGATAGATCCCGCCTTGTCAGGAAAGGATTAACTCCGAGTCAGAGGGCCGTCAGGGAGATGATGGACGGATTAGGCTTGTGTGATGTGTGGAGAGTGTTCCATCCAACGGTTCGGGATTTTACCTTTACCTCGCAAGTGCATAACACCTTATCCAGGATAGATTATGTGCTAATCTCAAATACTCTTCTGGCTGGGGTGTTAGACACGAATATTGTTTCCGGGCCATTATCGGATCACTCCATAGTAAATTGCCTTCTTACTTTTGCAGCTCTACCCAAACCAGGGAGCAGATGGAAAATTAATAACCAGATATTAAAGGACCCCAAATTAGTTAAATACCTTTCAGCGCAAATAACAGAATTTATTTCCTTCAATCTAAATTCCACCGATAAACCAGATATGGAGTGGGGGGCCTTTAAAGCTTTTATCCGGGGTACCTTGATAGGCCTGGCCTCTCGCAGGAAAAGAGAAAGGATGAATCGCACCTCTGATCTACTATCCAAAATCCGTGACAAAGAAAGGGGCCTTTCTGATTCTTCCTCAGAGGCCTATAGACAAGAACTATCTTTGTTAAGGGACTCGTATCTCAGAATTCTAAATGAACAAGCCGAGTGGGCATTCATAAGAACTAAAGCCATTTTCACGGATCAAGGGGAGAAGGCCACCCTATTAGCTAGAAGAATTAAGCAACTAGAGTCTTCCAGGTGGGTGCCAGCCATTCGTTCCTCGGAGGGGGGCCCAATCAAAACTTCCCCCGAAGATATTTTATGTGAGTTTGTAAATTATGTTAAAGGGATCTAAGGACCCATGAAAGACCCTCCATCTGAAGGTAAGATTGATCGTTTCCTGAGGGATTTAAATTTTCCCTCATTGGGTGAAACGGATCGACTTCTGCTTTTGGCCCCAATCTCTGCAGAAGAGGTAGAAAGGACTATCAAGTCCCTTCCTCTAGATAGAACACCTGGCCCAGATGGCCTCTCCACCAATTTTTATAAAACTTTCTCAAAGGAATTAACTCCTTCTTTGTTACGACTGTTTCAATGTATTTTGGATGGTGAGGCTTCGATAGTTCCTTTTGAAGCTCTAATTGTGCTTTACCTAAACCGGGCAAGCCCCCTGATCTTGTTGCTAACTATAGACCCATATCCCTTCTCAATCAGGATATTAAAATTCTCACTAAGTTGTTGGCCGATAGAATTAGCAGGGTCCTTCCTGGTCTAATTGGACCTGAGCAAGTGGGATTTATGAAAGGTAGATCTTCTGCAGATCACTTGAGGGCCTTGGCTCATGTCTTCTCGGCTTCCAGAGACTCCGATCAGTCTATGGTTCTGGTCTCACTGGATGCTGAGAAGGCCTTCGATAGGGTATATGGTAATTTCCTCATAAAAGTTATGAAATGTTTCGGTTTCCCCCAACAATTTTCTGGATGGATCCAAGCTATTTACAAATTCCCATCAGCAAGAATTACATGCAATGGGGTTACCTCATCCTTATTTAGACTTTTCCTTGGTATCAGACAAGACTGCCCTTTCTCAGCTCCTTTTAACTTGTACATTGAACCCTTATTATGGGATTAAACAGGAGCAGAGAATTCAGGGTATCCAGATTTGGGGCACACACTGAAAGTTTTGGCATACTGAGATGACCTTCTTCTGCAAATTTCACACCCAGCTTCCTCCATTCCTATTTTGTTAGATATTATTAATGAGTTCGGTTCTATTGCCAATTATAACCTTAATGTTAGCAAGTCAGTGGTCTTTCCTTTAAATTTTAGGACTAGAGCACAGGAGATTGCTCCTTACGGGCTGGCTTGGAATGCTAAGCTTATCAGATACTTAGGTCTTACGTTAACTAGGGACACATCCCGCTTAATTCAGAGTAATGTGGATCTGGTGTTGTGTGATATTGAAGTAGACCTACGAAGATGGGCAATTATCCCCTTGTCCATTTGGGGCAGAATCAATTTGGTTAAAATGAATGTTTTTCCTCGGCTATTTTACCCTATCAGTATGTTGAATGTTTGGCTGCCACTTAAATGGCTCAAGGGAGTGCACAGAGTCATTTCCGGTTTTATTTGGAATTATAAGAGGCCCAGATTGTCCTATTTTAAACTGTCCACCCCTAAGCTGTTGGGGGGCCTGAAACTCCCCCATATTGCGTTATATTACTGGGCTAGCCACGCATCGAAATACCTCCGCTGGCTTAAAAAAACAGATGATATGCAGGTTGACACTTATGTGCCACTATGGTTAAATTTAGAGGTATCCCAGATCGTGGACTCCGGCCTCAGGCCTGAGGCCTTGCTATACTGTCCACTAAAAGCTCTCCCCCCTGCTTTGCGGAAGACACCTATCGAGACTTCAGTTAGAATACATATTCAACTATGTTCCTTTCTAAACTACTGTCATACTGGGGATCCGCTCAACCTATAACGGGTAATCCTAATTTTTAATAGATGGTAAACCTATCCAAAATACCTGGTTACCTTTATTGGAAAAGTGGCGGTTAAAGATTTACTCGAAGAGGGGGGTAAATTGCTTACTTCGACGGATATCTTGAGCAAGTTTCAAATTCCCCAGCGTCTGATATTTAAAATTTTTCAGCTCTGCCATCTCCTAGTGGGAAAGCTGAGTTCCCTATCTGGGGATTGTGGCTCCTGTGATTTCGAGGCAACTCTGACCCCTATGGTCGGAAGAGCTCACGCTATCTCGGTAGTATATAATACTTTGATTGGCTGGCTGCATCCTAATGTTCATGCCCCCAAACCATACTGGTTGCAATTGTTCCCAGAACATATTTTTGACTGGAGAGCAATTTGGGGGGCATGTCACAAATTTCTAGTGCAAGATAGGCTTAGGTTAATGCAATTTAAATTACTGCACAATTCTTATTTTTCCCCCTGTAAAACTAGTCAAAAGGGGCATGGCCTCCTCAGTTTCTTGTTTTAGATGTCAGCAAGGAGTTGGAGATTTACTCCATATCTTTTGGCATTGCCAAAAATAACAGGGTTATGGGAGACCATTAAGAAAAACCTCGACCCCCTTTTGGGACTTGAAGACTTATTTACCCCTGAAGTTTGTATTTTAGGGGACATGACTCAGGTTGGTGTCCGGTGCAGGAAATATCATATGGGGTTGATTTCTGCTTCAGTCAAAAAATTAGTTCTGAAGCATTGGAAAGATAACATAGAGATTTCTTATGGCGAATGGTTACAGAAATTTTTAGCTAATCTCAGAACGGATAGAACCATTGCAAGTTTGCAGTATAAACTTCCTAACTTTAATCACACCTGGGGTTCTTTATACACCTTCTTTTCCGCTCCACTGTAATAGGTAGTTAGATTTCCAGCCAGTTTGTACCTAAGTGCTGTGCCAAAGGTGGGTGGTTGGGGGGGATGGAGGGTCTAGGGGATGGGGGGTAAGGTCTACATCCTGATAATCTGTTCTTTTATGGCAGACATTTTTGCTGTTATTTTGTTCCCCTTCTGGATGTATTCCTTAATGTTGTCAAAATTTTAATAAAAGTTGAATTGAAAAAAAAAAAGAATGGACAGTGGGTGGGCAGAGAGGGACAATGAAAAAGCAGGGATACTGAATGAATATTTCTGCTTAGTATTCAGAAAACAGGAGGAGGGGAGGTGCCTAATCCAAGTAACAGAAGCACTCTGGATAGGGTGGTCAATGCCAGTGCTTTCACAGAAGAAAGGGTTCTGAAAGAAGTCCTAAAATTGAAGGTGGACAAAGCAAGGAGGCCTGATGGAATTCACCCCAGAATTCTAGAAGAATTAAGGGGAGAACTAGTGACACCACTGACTACCCTTTTTAACAAATTATGGGAGGATGGTGTGGTACCTGAGGATTGGAGGAAGGTAGATGTGATTCCCCTTCACAAAAGTGGGACCAAGACAGAGGCAGGAAACTATAGACCTGTCAGTTTGACCTCTGTGGTAGGAAAAGTGATGGAATCCATTCTGAAGGAAAGAATTGTTGAGTACCTAGAGGCCAGTGGGGCACAGGACCCAAAGCAGCATGGGTTCACAGTGGGAAGGTCATGTCAGATGAATCTAACTGATTTCTTTGACTGGGTGACCAAAGTAGTAGATGAGGGAGGGGCTGTGGACATGGCCTACCTAGACTTTAACAAGGCATTTGACGTAGTCCCCGCACAAAAGATTAATAGTCAAATTAACCATCCTGGGAGTGGGTCCCAGAGTGGTAGCCTGGGTAAAACATTGGCTGGACAACAGGATGCAGAATGTAATTGTAAATGGAGTACGCTCTGAAGAAAGAGGGGTTACTAGTGGGGGTACCACAGGGTTCAGTTCTTGGTCCAGTCCTTTTTAATGTTTTTATAAGTGACATTGCAGAGGGACTAGAAGGAAAAGTATGCCTCTTTGCAGATGACACAAAGATCCACAACAGGGTTGATACACAAGGAGGCATGGAAAGGATGAGAAGGGACTTGGCAAGGTTGGAGGAATGGTCAGAAGTATGGCATCTTGGATTCAATGCAAAGAAGTGCAAAATAATGCACCTGGAAAACAAAAAACCCAGGGGAAGATTACACAATGGGGAGGAGGTAGTAACAACAACAATAATGGAAAAGGACTTGGGGGTAATCATATCAGAGGACCTTAAGGTTAGCAAGCAATCTGAGAAGGCAGTAGGGAGGGCTGGGGGGTACTGGGATATGTAGGGAGAGGCATCACCAGCAGAAAACAGGAAGTTGTCATCCCTCTGTACAAACAGTTGATGAGACCCCATCTGGAGTACTGCATCCAATTCTGGAGATCCCATCTCTGCAAGGACATAGGATAGAGACAGTCCGGAGGAGGGCAACTAAAATGGTGCAGGGTCTGCAAGAGAAGCCTTATGAGGAGAGACTAAAGGAGCTTAATATGTATACCCTTGAGGAAAGGAGGGAGGGAGGACATGATAGAGACTTTAAAGTACCTCAGTGGAATCAACAAAGTCCAAGAGGGTAGCATCTTTCAGAAAAAGAGATGTGCAAGAACAAGGGGACACATTTTAAGATGGAGGAGGGGTGGTTCAGGGGCAATGTGTGAAAGTATTTTTTCACAGAGAGGGTGGTGGACGCATGGAACAGCCTTCTTGAGGAGGTTATGGGGTCTAAAACTGTGGGAGAATTCAAGAATACATGGGACAGGCATAAGGTAATTTTTGTGGGGGTAGGAAGAAATAGGCTGTTGGTTAACTATGCTCTGCAGCTTATCCTATAGGTAGGGAAATGGGCAGACTAGGTGGGCCAAGTGGTCCTTATCTGCAGTCAAAGACTATGCTTCTATGTTTCTATAATTCCCATTCCATTCCAATTAGCCCCCCTTTCTCCATCTCTCTCCTTCTATTTCCCATTTCATGCCAACCCCCCATCTCTAACACCCCACAGACTGTTGACCATCTTTCCCTTTTTTCTCTCTCCCTCACTTTTCACTCCTGACTACTCCCCCAAATTGCTTCTGAGACAAGGCCCTACTGGGGCTGCTTACCTTCCTTATACCCTCTACTATCTTCCCCGTTACCTGCTAAAAATAACCTCATCTCCTCCTTTATTTTAGTAACAAAGCACTAAAAGGGAACCTATAAATTGCAATAACTACAGTATATCTTACCTAAAATCAATTGTCTATATTCTATGTTTGTTGTATTATATTGTCTGTATTTGTTTTCTGTATTGTATACTTGATGTGGGACCTTTGCAATAGAGTTCATACTCAAAGGTTGTTTCTGAATCATGAAATACATACATACATACATAAATAAATAAATAAATAATGAACCTTGCTAAGATGAAGTCCTGGCATCTTACACCTGTAGCTCTACTGTCTCTTCACATTTGTCAGTCTTGCTATGTTTGACTTGACTCTTAATGATTAACTCACCTCTTGTCTGTGCTGTACAGTTGCATGGCTGCTGCCCATTATTTCATGCAGCTCCAGTCCTTCTCCATTGGTTGTTAGGACAAATGTTCTTCCCACCAATGTACAGGTGCCCTCTGTGAAGTTCTGTGTGCACTATATACTGCCATAGCAGGTTGATGCCAATCAATACAGTTTGGTTGGCATCCTCAGCCACAAGAAATGTATTGGTAGACAGGACATACTTCATCAAAATCACCATCTGCCACACAATAAGTACCTTTAGAGGGGCAACATTTGCCATATGCATGATTCTATCAAATGGTTGAAGGCTGTGCTGAGACCATCTGGTCAGTCCTCCTCACAGTCATAGATGGACTATGGATTCCTGGGCACCGGTGTACACCAGTAACCAACAGAGGATGCCCTCAATCTCTCCAAGGAGGTAGTAGTCCAGCCCTACAGTGCTTGTGATCACAATTTTCTGTTGGGCTTCCTTCTGTTCAGACAGGGGCTTGACCTGCAACCACTGCTTACATTAGGTTCATGATCCCACTGGCATCCTCTACTGGAAGCATCCATAGTGAACTGTGTTACCATTCCCCAACACTCTTGATCTTCAGGCCTCTAACTCTGAAATCCCTTTGGCTTAGTGTGTGTGCTTGTCTGTGGTCACCTGTCCCATCTTCTTGGTCTGACTGGGACTTCCACACCTGGATGAGTAAGGTGCTCCAAGTAAGTTTCATATGACCCTGGTTCTGAGTTAACTTTTAGTTTGGCTGTGTCCCCACACAGATCGATAATGGCTCTGCCATCTCATCACACAGATTGGCCATGACTTCTTTCAGTTCTTTGGGTCATATCTTCCTTTACTATCTCATAAGATCTTTGGGCTTTGGGCCTCTGAAAATTCAGATTCTAGCATTACCTTCAGTTCAGTGGTGTACCTAATGTCCTGTTCTAGTTCTGAAGGCTTTCTTAGGTGTTTCTGGAAACCGAGCTCATTGCTTTCTGCACGGACAGTGTAACGGTCATGAACCAACAAATCTTGAATGGCTGGGCCAGCATCCAGAAAGCATTGACTGCTGGCTGCTGGGATTCCTTTCTGAAGTCTTTTTCTCAGATCCAGTAAAAAATGTAGGTTTTTCCTAAGGAAGCCTACTCTGCAGGCTCAATGGACCATTTCAGGGTCATATCCAGGGCAAAGTACTAATGCATGACTTCAGTGTGCCTCATGTGTTTTGACCAGCAGTAAATGCCCCAACAATTTTAGCTTGTTAGTCATATTCCAGAAACTAAGCTCACAAGTTGGATTAAACTGTTCCAACAATCACTTCATTTGGGTGATTACCATAAAAGGAGTCAGGGGTAGGGGCAAGTCATCTCTCTCCTCACATCTGACCGGTAGAACTCTTGGAGCCCAGTCCACCTTCGACATGTTTCGCTGCTAGTCTTAACCCATAAAATACAGAAATTAGTTTAATTAAATATAGTACTTTCACACACAACAAAATTTGTGAGGTGTGGGAAAGAACTACTGAAACCACTGGGAATTTTAATTTCTTTTAAATTGAGCTGCAGTAAGGAGTCCTTGTGCCTTACCCATGTATGAGTGGGCGCTGCATGATTATTATACAATATTCAAACACTTTTGTTGGCAACTAGCATTGTGAGGGAACCGTGACCCCTGGAGGGTAGTTCTGGGTCAGTTTTGGCCTTATATCTCCACCCTGCTGTGAGCAGGGTGTGTGTCGCTGCGCATGAGGATGCTCACAGAGACACGCACATCAGAGCATGTCAGCTGTGTCCGCTGGTGACTCTGGCAAGCTGGGCACAGGAGTCTCTTAACCAGGCATGAGTGTTACATTACAACCTATAGTAGTCTGAAGGGGGTGTAGCTTGCAGAAGTAAGCAGAAATGTCACAGGGTAAGAGTAAAAGGTGCAAAAGTAAAAAGATGTGTACAAACTGTAAAATGGACACTGACGAACTGGCCAGTAAGATTTCATCTGTGACAATTGTGTTCTGATAAAAACATTACAGGATGAGATTGCCCAATTATTAAAATGATTAGAAACCCATAAGGAAATAGAGTTGCTTGAGGGTTTTATATATGAGATGGCCAAAAGTATTGCTGAAAGTGAACCATTGCTGCATGACCCCAGGAACACTGAGGAACCCCAGATTAGGGAAGGAGAAGACAAAGAAGAGGAGACGTAGACAACTGTTAAGCAGACTAATAAAAACACTAATAACATACAAATAGATTCACCTCCCCTGCCTCTATATAATAAATTTGAAACATTGAGTCAGCACCCAGTTAGTAGTCCTTGTAGTCAAGGTACATTTGATGTGGGGGAAAATTTAAATCAAAATACCTCATATGAGGAACCTGATGAGCAAAATAATGGTAAAGATATCCATACCAGGGATATAGTGGTGACTGAGAATTCAATCACAAGGGAAATTGATTCTGTAGTGTGCAATGGATGTAAGAAACATACTGTTGTTAGCACACTTCCTGGGGACAAAATAAATGATGTTTCTAACCTTCTTGAGGGGCTGCTAGAAGGCACAAAAAAACCCTTGGTAATTTTGCGTATAGGCACCAATGATGTCAATAAAACAGATCTTAAGGACATTCAAGCCAAGTTCAAGGAAATATCCAGTAGAATTAAGGAAGAAAAAAAGGTGAACTCATAATATATGGCATATTGCAAACCTCTGGCCACTTAACATACAGGAATGTTATAATTTCAGAGGTCAATAAATGTCTAAGACACTATTGTAAGGAAGAGAACATTGGTTTTATGGACAATTCCATTTCCTTCATCAAAACATCATTCTTTAAACATGACGGACTTCACCTTAATTTAAGCTAGTACCAGAAAATTGGGCAAAAGAATCAATGATGTAATTCAGTTTCATTTAAACTGGCAGGAGGGTGGTAAAAGGAGGCAAGAACATCGAGGATGGCACTGAAAAGGACAAAACTGTGCCAGAATGGAAAGGAGTGCTAATTAATGCTAGAAGTTTAATAAATTTGATGAGTTCAAATATTTGTTAACATCACCAAACATTCAGCTGGCATTATTGCAGAAACTTGGTGGGATGAAAAGGATGCCTGGGTCAAAGCTATATTAATTCATATTCCAAATCCAGGGTGCATAGGAGGGGGAGGCATTGCCATGTATGTGCATGAGACAAATAAAAAGCATAGATCAGGAAAAAGATGTTGCTGAGCTGGAAACTCTCTGGGTTAAACTTCTACCCCATGATTGTTCGGTTCTGAAATTATAGGGGGGTTGATATACAGACCACCTGGTATCTTGTCAGATGTTGATAAAGCATTGAAGAAGCAAATAGCAGATTTGGATCTAGCAGATAGAACAATCATACTTGGGGACCTAAATTTACCCAGCATTGACTGGAAGTTATTAAAGGGAGTAGATAAAATAGTCACAGGGTTTTTGGACATTTTTGATAATGTAGGATTATAGCAGAAAGGCGCTGGATTCTACAACAGGTAACAATATCCTCAATATTGCAGTAACAAATATGGGAGATATGGTAAACAATATCAGGGTGGACAGCCCGCTTGGTAATAGTGATCGTTATACAGTTCATTTCAGGATCAAGGAACCTCAGTGTTTGATAAAAGAAGGATCCACCACTAAGCTGAACTTCAGTAGGGCTGACTTTAATCATTTTAGAAAGGAAATTTCACTTTGGGACTGGGAGAAGGAATTTAAAGATCTGACAGTAAATGAGATGTGAAAACTGTTTCTAACTAAACTAGGGGACCTGACAAAGAAAAATATTCTCACTTGTAAGAAATATAAAAACACTGAGAAAAAGCATCCAAGTTGGTGTAACATCAATTAAAAAACTGATAAACAAAAAGAACAGACTGCATAAAAGGTATAAAAAAGACTATCTGAAATGAACTATCAGGCCCTCAGGGATTTCACTAGGAAAGTGAAAATGGTCATCAGCAAGGCAACAGCACAAGAGGAGACTTTATTAGCAACTAAGATCAAGGACAACAAGAAACCTGTCTTTAGCCACATTAATAAATCAAAATGTAATCCGAGTGCAGAAGGTCCCTTTAGGAATAAGAATGGTTTGGCAACATCAGATAAAGAAATGGTAGACATCCAAAAAGAATACCCTTGCTCAGTTTTTAACAAAAAGCTCCCTTCTCATTCATAATGAGCAGCAGCCCAACCCCTGGCATAATAATAATAGACCCAGATGAGGTTGTAGAGAGATTACACAAGGTGCATGTCAATAAGTCATCAGGGCCAGATAGTATCCACCCTAGAGTGATACAAGAGATGACAGCCCATATATCATTACCTCAGACTTATATTTTCCAATCCTCCCTTGATAGGGGGAAGGTTCCACTGGACTGGAAGGTTGTAACAGTGGTACCGTTATTGAGAAAGGGGGCTAGAACAGAACCATCAAATTTCAGTCCTGTAAGCCTGACTTTTATTATGGGTAAGATATTGGAGGGTATTTTAAAAGAATATATTCTAACCTTTCTCGGTGAACAGGGATTGACAGACCCCCTGCAACATGGATTTACAAAATCAAGGCCATGCCAAACTAATCTCCTGTCTTTCTATGAAAAAATTAATAATGAATTGGATGGGGGGAGTTCAGTAGATGTGGCTTTCATGGACTTTGCTAAGGTATTTGACAAACTGCCTCACTTAGAGTTATTAAACACACTGAAGGAGATTAAGTTGGGACCAATATTATACATTGGATCTCAGAATGGTTGCAGGATAGGAAGCAGAGAGTTACTATAAAAAGGGCACTTTTGGATTTGGCACCTATTACTAGTGGGGTTCCACAGGGTTCAGTTCTGGGACCATGCCTATTCAACATTTACATTTCTACACTACAAATAAAAACCCCAAAGATTTGGCTTTATAAATTTGCGGATGATTTTAGAGAAGGATCGATCATAAATAATACTGTAGATGGGACTTGATTGCAAGAAGCAATAAATGAAATCGTAGAATGGACCAGGATAAATAAACTGGAGTTGAATGAATCTAAGTGCAAGATAATGCATTTGGGTAGACATAATATTGAAACAAATTATAAACTGGGAACAGATCCACTAATGGTGACACAGGAGGAGAGATAGACCTGGGAGTTAAGATTACGAACAATTTAAAATGTAGTGCACACTGTAATGACCAGATAAGAAAGGCTAACCGAAACTTAAATAGTATACTGAGTCATATCTCCCGTAGGGATAGGGAAGTCCTGATGCCACTGTATAGTGCCTTGGTTAGGCCTCATTTTGAGTACTGTGTCCAAGTGTGGTCCTTGAATAAAAAAGAAGATATCCTCAGAGTGGAGGGGGTGCATAGAAGGACTACCAAAGCTATTGTGACCCTTAACACTAAATCATATAAGGAAAAGCTAGAAGCATTAAACCTTTATTCACTTCCATATAGGAGGTTTAGAGCAGACTTGTGTATGCTATTTAGAGCTATGGGGATATAAATTTGATGGAAAAATGGGGATTCACACTTAAGAACAGCAGGGGTAGTAGTAGGAGGCATAGCAAACAGTTAATTGTTTCAAGATGGAATCTAAATACCATGAATAATTGGTTTAGTCAGAGGGTGATATCATCATGGAATGAGCTCCCAGATATAATAGTGGTGACTCCTAATATGGATTCCTTTAAATCAAGACTGGACATCTATTGTAAAAATAGAATTACTGAATTTTAAAGCAAGGGATTGGCAAGCTACAAGGACTGTAGTTTTTTTTTAATTCAAATTTTATTAAACATTTTCACAATATGGGAGGCAGCAATTGTAACAAATACAACCTGTTCACAGTGCTTTATGTAGATTGCCCCCATTCCTCCTGCCCCCCCCCGGTACAGCAGTATAATTCCGTATTGTAACATAAATTCTGCAACAATAACCATATACCAACTAGAATAACTAACAACCAACAACACCTATATCCGTACACTCATGATTAAGGTATGAAGGGGATCCCAGATACGTTTGAAACTAGATAATTGTTTTTTGAGACTAGCTATAGCCTTCTCAGTATGAAGGTTAGCTATTATTTCATTTACCCATTCCTGATATGTCAGACTAGCCCTATCTTTCCAATGCCTTAATATGAGTTTCTTAACCGATAATGCAGTCATGGAAATATGAAATATCCGGACTTTAACCTTGATGGAGGACAGGTCACCCAGAAGGCAAATATTCAGAGTGAAACAATCTTGCAGACCCAGTAAGGGGTCCAGGTTATTTTAAATTGAATCCCACAAAGGGATTATTTTGGGGCACGTCCAGAATATGTGAAGAAGTGTTCCTTCTTCTTGGGAGCATCTAGTACATAAATCTGATTTGAGGAGACCCCATCTTGCCAGTTTGGCAGGAGTATAATACAAGTTGTGTAAAATATGATATTGCATTAGACGTAATCTGTCTTGAGACACGTATTTGTGACAGAACTTTCATAAAGCTGGCCAATTAAAGTTATATTGATGGAAAAGAGAACCCCAGAATCTAGTCGGGCAATAAGAGCCCCCGTACCATCGATGAAACAAAACTTGATATATTTTAGAGATGACACCAGAAAAACCCAATAAGGGGGAAAGTTCAGGAATCCGTGCTAACGCCGAAGGGCGGGGGTATTACCCAACACAGTAATGAGCAGATGCTTTAATTGAAAAATCCTGACTTGTAATGGTACTGGAATACCAAATTTCTGGGTGATTTTGGCTACAGGAAGCCAAGCTCCCTCGTCATCCAAAAACATGGATACTATCCCATCACCCACTTGGAGTAACCATGTATGGGAGATCTTCTGCTTATTTAAAGTAAAGGCCAGTGAGTTCCAAATAGACTGGGACAGATCCAAATATGGAGTATATCCCAGAAAGGAACAAAGTTGTGCATATACTTTTAGTGACGTCATAAGGGTGGGACATTTACTAGCATCTTGTAAAAGAGATAGTTTAACATAAAACATAGTCAGGGGGTCCATGTTCATAGACCGGATAAAATCTAATTTGATGTTAAGCCAAGCTGATCTCAAACTCTCAGGACCTGGATTCACCCACTTCAGGCATTTAGCGAGGTGATTAGCCCAGTAATAGATAGCCAAGTGAGGAATCCGCAGTCCCCCATCTGCTTTCGAGGCCGCAAGCTTATAATATGCCAATTGGGGATGTTTATGCGACCAAATAAAATTAGTAAAAACTCGATGCATTTTCTGGAACCAGGATAGTAGGATGAATGAATTAAGATGAGAAAGGAGATAAAAGAGATGGGGAAAAACATTCATCTTGATTATATTGATATGGCCCCATAATGAAACCGGAAGCTTAGACCATCTGTCCAGATCTTGGACAATCATCTGGGACAAAGGTTGTAAATTTTCTTTAAACCATGAGGAAGGGTTACGTGTTAGTTTAATACCTACATTTTTGAGAGCCCGAGGTGCCCAACACAAACTGAAGGGGGAAATATCCGTCTTGAAAACCTTATAGTTGAGGGGAAAAAAAGACAATTTGTTAGCATTTAACTTATAATTTGAAAAGGAGCTAAATTTGGCAATTTCCCCCAACAAGGCCAGGATAGTTGTCTGTGGATGGGCCAGATAAAGGAAAAGATCATCGGCATATGCTGTGATCTTGACCACGTGATTCCCCACCGGAATACCTTGTATCCCCGTATTATTAAGGACATTTTGAATGAGAGGTTCCAAATATAAGTTAAATAAAAGAAGGGAAAGGGGGCATCCCTGCCTGGTACCTGAATATAAAAGGAAAGGTTTGGAAAATGCACCATTTCCAGTAATCCTAGCAGATGGAGCCCGATATAAAGCTTGAATCCAGTCTATGAACATGGTAGGGAAAGTGAAAGCTTTAAGGACCTGTAATAGAAAGTTCCAATTCACACGGTCAAATGCTTTCTCGGCATCCAGGAAGACCAACCCAGCAGGAAAGGTGGCATCCCTGGACTCCGAGAAGACATGTGAGAGGGTGCGCAAATGGTCTGATGATGACCGTCCCTTCATGAATCCTACCTGGGAAATACCAATCAAGTCAGGAAGGACCAGAGTTAGCCTATTGGACAATATCTTCGAAAGAATTTTGATATCTTGATTTAACAGAGATATAGGCCTGTAACTCTGTACTAACTCAGGATCTTTGTCTGGTTTGGGGAGAAGGACAATCAGGGCCTCAAGCAAGTAAGTGTCTACAGCAACCCCTGAGAGAATATGAAAGTACAACTGGTGAAGCATGGGCAGTAATTGTTCCTGGAAAACTTTATAAAATAATGAAGAAAAACCATCCGGCCCCAGAACTTTATCAGACGGCAAGGCCTTAACAACCTCTGAAATTTCCTCCAAGGAAATAAGGGAAGACAAAAAAGTCCTATGTGTCTCTGACAGGGACGGAAGATGGGAATCCCTTAAATACTCCTCCAACCTCTCCAAAGGAGGAGAACAGTACATATCCCTATATAATTGCTCATAATACAAGGCGAACTCTTGCACTATGTTAGAGGGGGAACCCTCAAAGACCCATCTTCCTGAGCCCGGACCAGAGGGATAAATCTTGCAGACTCCTGCTGCTTTAATCTTAAAGCAAGCAAACACCTCGCTTTTATTCCCTGATCTGTGTAACTAGCTCTAGTACGAATAATGGCTAGCTCAGCCTTTTCCCTTAACACATCTAAATATCTGTCTTTGGCTATTAAGAGCTTCTTTCTGTCCTCACTCAGGGTACTGGAGGATAAATTATCTTTAAAAATTGTACTTGGGCCAGTAAAGCTAATAATTCTGATTCCTGAGTCTTTTTCCTCTTAGTAGCTAGACTAATAAGAATTCCCCGCATATAGGCCTTGAAGACACCCCATAGAATATCCGGCTCTGCACTATCTATCAGATTAGTAGAGAAAAAGAAGTCAATCTGTTCTTTTATAAGGCTACAGTACTTAGTATCTTTTAGTAATTGTTCATTTAACTTCCAACGGGTCTCCCGCTTAGGCGTATTAAGAAAAGCGAGATTGCATACTATCAGAGAGTGATCTGATATGGGACCAGGCTGGATCGAGGTGGACAAAACCCCGGGAAAAAGCCCCTGGGATATTAATAAATAATCAATGCGAGACTGTGATCCATGCACTAGTGAGCTAAAAGTATATTCCTTGGTGTTAGGGTGCAACACTCGCCATACATCACACAACCCACACTGGTCCAACAGGTCCCTAAAAGCCCTTTGCCCAAGGGTCAGTCCCCTCACTCCACTACCAGATCTGTCCATATTAAGGTCCATGACCAGATTGAAATCGCAGCCTAAAACAATCGTTATAGGGAGCATAGGGAGAATAACGGTGATCAACCTCATGAAGAAGCCAGAATCATCTGTATTAGGCCTGTAAATACTGCCAAGTAAAAGTGGCATGGACCACAAAGTGCCCTGGACCAAAACGTACCTGCTGCCTGGGTCACTAACAACATGTGAAGAGATGAAGGGGATACCCATATTGGCAATTAACATAACTCCACTGCTATTAGTAGATCCCGCTGCATTAAAGACCTGACCAATCTGTTGCCTCCTGAGTTGCAAGGCTTCAGAGTCTAACAAATGGATTCTTGCAAAAACGTTATCTGGGAACGTAATAAACTTAAATGTTTAAGCACCTGGTATTGTTTAGATTTTTTCCAAAGCCCTTTCACATTCCACGTAGCAAAATGAACATTACTACCCATCTAAATTAGTAACAATGAGTACATAATAATAATCTCGATGTATCAACAAGATGAGTCCAGAATCCAGAACATCTTTAGTACTGCTGTACCACCCGACCCATCCCATCCCAGACCCTCCCATACAAACCAACTCTTCGCCCCCTCGTAACATACCCCATCATCCTGTAACTTAAATTTGCCAGGTCCCTTAAATCCACCCAATATCCCCCCCACCCAACCACCCCAACTGTCACGAACAACGCTCAACATGATACCGGGACCCTTCCTCTCCTCCCAGCCTCCCGACTTTACCCCACAGTCCCAAACAAATTCAGTAAACCCCCCATAATTAGCACAGGAAAAAATTACTTAAAGAAAATATGAAGAAAAGCAACATTCCATCATAAGATCTGGTATCTAGCTGGCTCCTGGCAACCAGAGGGAAATGCATAATGTGCAGCGATAGGCTCAGCGAGTGTGCTGGATTACTTAAAACCAATACCTGCAACCTGCCAAGAAAACATGATTGCCAAAAAGCAGCAAATGACAGGTAATACCAAATGGGGCCAATTTGCCACAAACTCTTGCCAGCACTGGCCCAAAAAGAAATATGCTGATTAATCCCGACCTCTAATACAGGAGCCCTGTGGTGGAAAACAGGTCCCGAATTGACAACCAGCGCCATTCAGCAAGGCACATAACCTAAGCTCCCTCTGGTGGCACAGGAGTGAAAGCACACAGGTGCACAACAAAAGAAGGAGATACCCAGCCCCTCCCTCAGAATAAAGGCATTTTAAATTTAACTAAAGGAGGGGTGAGCCAAAGGGTACAGAACATTAAATCCCTTTTTACAAATACAGATAGAATTCCAGGTGAAACCTAAACAGAAAATACCCTCCCCCCGAATAATCAATCTATATAAATACTACAGTCTCCTAAAGGAGCAACAGTCCCAAAATTGAATTGGATACCAAAGATTTATAAGTAAGAGAACAGAACAATCTAATATAATGTCCCTTCAGCCTTCAGTATCAAGTTCTCCCAAACATCCGCATATGTTTGTATTTGGTTCTTTCATGCTTCTCAATACACAGTCACAGCCCCACGATTTGAAGCTTTCCATTGCCAGAAGTGCAAGGCTCATCATGGGACATGAAACAGATCAGGCAGGGCAAGTTTTAAACCAGATTGTGCAGCTTCAGGATCGTCATAAGCAGACCATGTTCCAGCCACTTGCACCTGCAACCTAGCTGGGTATCCCATTCTAAACTTAAGCTCAGCAGCGATGATTCTGGATGCAATGGGATGGAATGCAGCATGTTTCTGCTGGACAGAACTTAACAAATCTTGAGCTATTCTGAGCTTGTTGTTTTCCCATCTTACTTCTTGCAATTCCTTTACTTTTGCCAAGAAATGCTGCCATTCCAGGTAATTTAAGAAATGACATATAATGGGGTGAGGTGTAGCTCCTGGGAGGGGGGGTTCGGCCTCAGGAACCTATGTGCCATCTCAACAATATACTGGGACCCAAAGGGAGAGGGACCGGTGATCCTTTCCACCAGCTTCTGAATAAACACAATAGCATTTTGGCCTTTTTCACCCTCAGGAAGCCCTAATATGACAATGTTATTCCTGCGGCTGTGGCCCTCTAGATCCTCTAATTTAGTTTCCAGATGAGAAAGCTTCTGCCTTATAGCCACCAGCCCAGGATCAAACTTATCCAGATGCTTCTTAAGTGAAACAATATGAGCTGTATTGTCTGAAGTTGCAATCGAAACCTCCTCAAGCTTTTTAGAGAGGGACTTAAGCTCCAAAGACATCTCCCTTACTTCCTCTCTAAAGGGTTTGAATTCTTCCAAAAACCTGTTCAGGGTTAAAGGCTCCTGCTCTGGGGCCTGACTCGAGAGTTCTGGCTTGTCTTGACCACTCGAGACCCGAGATTTCTTCGAGGCCTTCTCAGGAGTGACCGGGGGTGTGTGCTTCTGCGATGCCTTTTTCATGTAAACCTCCATCGGGGTTCAAACTCGGCACACCAGAGCCTGGGATGACTAAATGACCAGATTAAATAGTTATAAAGGGTTTCAAGTAGATTTAGCGATCCAAAAACATGAATTATTAGGTCGGGAGGCTGGAGCTACGCGGAGGAGCTTCTACTCGATATCCTGCATCACGTGGTCTCCAACAAGGACTGTAGTTTGATGCTTGAAATTTCCTATGATTCCTATGATAATTGAACTGCATCCATTGTCTAACACCAGTTGGTGATGGTCTTTTCTGATTTCCCTATGACCCAGGGTCATAAACAGAAGCACTGTCACCATCTTTGTTGAACTGTCAAGGTCCAGTGTACCTAAGATTTGAAGGCAAGTGCAGTGTGCACTTAAAGAACAGAGCCACAAGGGTCTTTTTGATTATAGGGTGGGACTCTTTCCTTTTTCTTTTCTGGTGTCTTCATTTCTTTATCCTTTTCCTTTTTTTCCTGTCCTTATTTTCTTGGCTAGGGGTATGTTATGGGGGTTCCTTTTCTTGGTTTTGTGGGCTAGTTTAAGGTGCTGCTTCTACTGTTTTTTTTTTTGTTCTCATGTATAACTGCCTTTCTTTTTATAGTGTTGCAGTAGTGTCATGTGTATTTATTATATAAGTTATTATGCTTATTTAAGTTGGAATATCAAGGGCGCCCAGGATGTTAAAAAGCATTACTGGATTTTGAAACATCTAAAATATCTTACAACTGATATTGCCTTTATTCAAGAGTCTCCTTTACAAACAAAGGATATTTTATTATTCCATCTGGAGTGGGTAGGGCATGTTTTTGGATCAGGAGGTAATGGCAAAAGGATTGGGGTTTGCATTTTCATATTTGAGTTTGGTGATGAGGAAGGTCATTATATCTTTCTGCGTCATCAGTTGGGGCTGCAAGAACTTTTATTGGGATCTGTATATGGCCCCTTAGTTGATTCTCCTAAATTTTTTTCCACAATCAATAACCATGCGAGCCCCATATGGTCACCTTCCAATGGCAATTGGTGGCAACTGGAATTTCATTTTTTAGTCTGAACTTGATAGATCAAGCACACTGCATAAAGGTCTCTTACCTGCCCAGTGTGGGCATAGAGATTTATTTGATTCTTTGGGACTGTTGGACCCTTGGAGAACCCTGCTTCCCTCCAACAGGTGTTATACTTTTTTTCTCCTGTACACCATTCTTTTCTCATATAGATTTTTTTTTGATGTCTAGAGAACAATTGTCTGGGGTGTTAAGTTGTGAAATTAAAGGGAGGGTTTTATCTGACCACTCTCCAGTTTGTTTAATATATAGTATTTTTTTTTTAATTTATATTTATTAGTTTTCTGTATAAGCATACATGTACTAGTACAACACTCATACAGGATCATCGAAAATACATCATCAGAAAGCAGATTTGCCACTACATCAATTAATATGGAGAACATATATCATAATACCCTATAGTCTGGTACAAAAGAAGTCAGGGGACTCTGACTAAAAATATGTCCATGAAGTTCAAATAATCAATATTTGCCAGCCTTTTCAATGGCATTAGGTTCATCCAGAAGGGAGAATATCAAGGGAGAAAAAAAATGCAATCACAAGATTGTTATTTAACCTGTTCAATCATATAGGTATACTTCAAACAGAAATATTAGACTCCCTGGTAACTTTCCTTCACCCTATTTAACTAGTTGAATCATGGTTTATATGAACTCTTAGAAACTCTTGCAGTTTAACAGAATTTAAAGCATTTCAGAAACAACACAGCATAATAACAGTAATCGTGTTAAGTATAAACTAGAGCTTATATAATTGTAGTAATTGCCTCCTATGTAGGGAAATAAAATATTTGGTAGCATTGTAAAATGGCAGGAAACCCATGCTTACTCTCAGTTGTGAGCTCCAAGGAGAAAAATAAGGCACTGAAAAAGCAATTATATGCACCCCTTATACATCCCCTCACATAGTCAAATAAAAGCTGAAAGATATAGAACAAACAGTCACATCCTAAATCCACTTCTTTGGGATGGCAGGCCATCAGCAATCTTGTTTCACATAAAAAGTCTGCATCAAGTTGTAGCTCCCTACTCATGATTTAGTCCTCTATGTTGGAATCAGAGTGAGCAGGTTCCACTTGTTCTCTCCGACTCTGAAATTCCCTTTCCACCTTTTCTAACCATCAACCTGCATCCCGAGGGTTGCGAACTACCATAACTTACACCCATAATCCACTCTGAGCCTGGCTGGCAGAAGAAAGGAATGTATGACTCTCAAGGTGCATAGCCTTTGCCGAACTGCATCAAAGCTCTTCCTTCTGGTCCTCGTTTGGTACGAGAGGTCCGGAAATTTTACATCAGACCCATTCATTTCTAATGGGTAAGCAGCTCAGGCCACATGAATCACATCATCCTGGATCTCTGAGCCAGATGATTTCAATATGATGGTGCGTGGCAAATTAAGTACAGAATAATGCACTCTTGGGTTCACTCGATGGGCTTTAACCAGTACTGACCACTGAAAATTTTCTAGCAAAGCATGATTATTTTGCATCCAGGACACTAAATATGCCAGCAGTTTAGTCCCCCTCCACTCCTTTGGGAACCCCCCAGCAGTCTGATGTTCCCCAAGAGGGAGTTCATTCTCAATGGCATCCAAACGGCTACAAAGTTGCCCATTCTCTTTGTTTAAGTTAGTTTTTCCTTCTAATTACTCTGACTAGGTTACAAACCCAGCAACTTATTTGGAATGGATTTCATTAACTGCAGGTACTGTGGAACAATTTTCAGAAGGACAGTCTTACAGGATTTAGGACACTGTCCTACATGCTGGGCCTTTGGAATCTTCGGTCTCAGCTCCGGGCAGCATGGGCAGAGATTGCACGCCTCAAATTTCATAGTGAAGAGAAATACATTATAAGAACCACCCGCCATTTCCCAGCATCCAACAGAAAAACCTCGACCGCAGAGGGTAGTTGGTCCAGGAGGTTGGCAGGTGGTTAGGAGGAGAAATCAGGTGCCCCATCACTCTCTGCTCTCCAACACATTACCTCCAAAAACCATATAAACGCTAAAACAGGTATCTGCCTCTATCTCTGAAATCAAATAAAGAGGCAGAAGACACTGCAGAGCAGGACACTGTGGCACAGGAGCTAGTACAACAATACTCACCCAAATCAGGAACCAAAACTAAACAAGCACAAAGGAAATCCAAAAACTCTGATCATAGGAGACTCCATGATTCGGGAGTTGATACCCATCTCCAGCCAGGGTGATGGTCAGATGTCTCCCAGGTACATCAGCATGGAGAGACACTGACCGCATTGCAAAATTGTTCACAAAGCAGGAGAAAACATTGATGTCCTAGTACACATAGGGACTAATGATCTCGCCAGCCGGTCAGTTGTGGAGACCAAGGAACACCTGACTAAGCTGGGTGACAAACTATCATCTATTTCGTCCGGCATCTCCTTCTCTGAGATCCTGCCAGTCTGGGAGAAGGAAACAGATGGACGGAAGGTCAGAGAAGGAGAGATAGGGGAGCTAAACACGTGGCTCAAGGACTGGTGCCAGGAAAAAGGACACAGATTTGTAGGGAACTGGCAACAGTTCTGGGAGCGAAAGTTCTTTAAATTTGATGGACTGCATCTGACTAAAGAAGGAGTCAGTGCATTGGGGCAAAGTTTGACGTCTTTGCAGAATATTTAAACTAGCAATGGGGAGAGGGGTGCAGCACCCACACGTCGAATGGAAGAACACCCCTCCCCTCAGCTAGTGGTCAAACAGGAATTCAGCGTGTTTGCCATTCATTTGCATCACCAGGTAAGAAAAAAGGTTTGTCTCCCCATACGATGCACAGGGTAATGCCAAACTTCACCCAACAACTAACACACCAAAATCTGGCCAATGGAAAATCATGTACACAATGCTCACAGCCTGGGAAATAAGATCCCAGACCTGCAGGCAATAATGTCAGAGGCTAAACTGGACATAGTAGCAATTAGTGAGACGTGGTTTACCAGTACCACACTGGGAGACTTCAGTACCTGGCTGTATTGTTCAGAAGAGACCGAGGTGCAAAAGGGGGAGGAGTGGCCCTGTATGTTAATGAAAATATCAAAGCTACAGAAATTCAGAATACAATAAGGAGCCAGAAGAACTGTGGGTCACCCTGGAAACAGGAAATGGGACAGCCATAAGAACTGGGGTTGTCTACAGGCCCCCAGACCAGAGGGAGGACATAGACACATTACTGTTAGAAGATATACAAAACATGACAGCTAAAGGAGGGTTCTGATAATGGGAGACTTCAACATGCCAGATATAGATTGGTCAATACCAGCAGGAACATCTGCCAGAACTAGACTCATAGTGGATTCCCTGCAGGGGAGGGCCTCAAACAACTGGTACAGCAACCCACAAGAGACAGGGCTATCCTAGATCTAGTACTGACTAACAAAGAAGGGATCACAGATCTCCAGGTAGAAGGTCACCTGGGGTCCAGTGACCATCACATGGTATGGTTCAATTTATTACTACATCTAAATCATCCCATTCCAAGGCAAAATATGGGACTTCAGAGGAGCTGACTTTGATAAGATGGCCAACAGAGTTAAGCTAGCCCTGGCAAAAAAACACAGGTGAGGAGGTACAGGCAAAGTGGGCAAGCATTAAGGATACAATACTTGAAGCAACATCCCATTGTGTTAGACAGAAAGGAAGTGCAAAGAAGAAGGAAACCACTTTGGTTCTCAAATACAGTAGCAGAAAAGGTCAGAGCCAAAGGCTGGCCTTCAGAAAATATAAGGGAACACAGCGGGATGAAGATAGGAGGCATACCAAACTGCCCTAAGGAAGCAGGTAAGGCAGTAAGGCAGGCAAAGTCCCAAACTGAGGAAACACTAGCACGAACAGTAAAAGAAGGTGACAAGACTTTCTATAGATACATTAGTGAAGAGAAAGTCCAGAGGGGTATTGCTAAGCTAATGGAGAAAGGGAGCATGTGAGGAGGAGGACCTGTAAAGGCATCTATCCTAAATAGATACTTTTGCTCAGTATTTACTGAAGAGAAGGTAGGGCAGGCCCACAGCTCAACATCATGGACACAGGGGGAGGGAGGTGAGCACTACTCCCTTCACAAAAGAAAGGGTCCTACAAGAGCTTGCTAAGCTCAGGGTGGATAAGGCAATGGGACCTGATGGCATACATCCCAGGGTACTTAAGGAGCTAAAGGAGGAACTAGCAGAGCCATTAGCAGAATTGTTTAGTGAGTCTCTGAGCACAGGAGAGGTTCAGAAGACTGGAGAAGGGCTCATGTGATCCCGGCCTCCACAAGAGTGGTAGCAGGGAGGAGGCGGGGAACTACAGACCAGTCAGTCTTACCTCAGTAGTGGGCAAGATTATGGAGGCACTCATTAAGGAAAGGATAGTGCAACACCTGGAATCCCATAGAACTGGGATCCAAGACAGCATGGGTTTTACAAAGAAGGTCCTGTCAAACTAATCTCATAGATTTCTTTGACTGGGTAACCAGAGTGGTGGACCAAGGGGAGCAGTTGATGTCGCCTACCTTGACTTCAGCAAAGCTTTTGACACTGTTCCACATAGAAGATTGATAAATAAGCTAGGTAGGCTCTGGGTGGTCAGAAGTTGGTCAACTGGGTGGCAAACTGGTTGACTGGCAGAAAACAGAGAGTGGTGGTAAATGGTATACAGTCAGAAGAGATGCAAGTCACAAGTGGGGTACCTCAGGGATCAGTCCTGGGGCCAGTCCTATTCAACATCTTCATTAGTGACCTGCAGATGGACTAGAGGGTAAGGCTTGTCTGTTTGCAGATGACACCAAGATCTGCAACAGAGTAGATGATCCAGATGGGGTGGGCAGAATGAGAAGAGATCTGGATAAACTAGCAAAATGGTCAGAAGAGTGGCAACTGGGATTTAATGCAAAGAAGTGCAAAATCATGCACATAGGGAAGAGAAACCCAAAGCCACTTATAGGCTGGGAGGGTTGCTAGCAGTCACAAAGGAAGAAAGAGACTTGGGCATCATCATCACATGATGACCTAAAATCATCCAAGCAGACCTCTAAAGCAGTAGGTAAGGCTAGGGGGGTGTTAGGGTGTATTAGTAGGGGTATCACAAGTGTAAGAGGGAGGTAATAATCCCTCTGTACAAGACATTGGTTAGGCCCCATCTGGAGTACTGCGTGCAGTATTGGAGGCCACACCTTCACAAGGACATTAACTAAATTGAGGCAGTCCAGAGAAGGGCAACCAAAATGGTGCAGGGACTGCATCAGAAGACATATGAGGACAGATTAACGGAGCTCAATATGTATACCCTTGAGCAAAGGAGGGAGAGAGGTGATATGATCGAGACATTTAAACACCTTAAGGGCATAAACAAGGTGAAAGAGTCTAACATGTTTAAATATAAGAAAATTGCAGGACAAGAGGACACAGCATGAGATTAGAGGGAGGCCGATTAAGGGGAATGTGAGGAAATTCTTTTTCACAGAAAGGGTGGTAGATGCATGGAATAGCTTACCACAAGAAGTGGTGGCTATGAATACAGTGCAGAGCTTCAAACAGGCATGGGATAGGCATAAGGGAGCAATACAAATAAGACTATGAATAGATAGGTCACTGACAGAGCAAAGGCCGATGGCACATTTATAAGGTAGAAAAAGAAATGGGCAGACTGGATGGGCCTTGCGGTCCTTATCTGCCGTCAACTTCTATGTTTCTATGTTTCTATGTTGTGTTATGTGATTCCAACTTTTTCAATGTTTTCTCAATTTTGGAGTCTATGGCCCACATAGACTGAGTCATGATGTTCCAAGTTTGCTCCAATGTCGCTGGGGTGCCACTAGTATTTCCACTTGTCACTCCTGGGTCCTTAGTTGTTTGTGGTTGCTGCAGATCTTTGGCAGACCCCTGAAAGTTGTGCCTTCTGCCTTCCCATCTCCACAAGTTATATCTGTTTGTTCCAATCTGCTGCATCGTATTCTGAAACGCATTTGTAGCAAAACTAACTTTTTTCTGCAAAATTTTACTAATATTAGTACCACGAGGTGAGGAGGTACTAAGGATTGCAACCAGCCTGAAAATTGGCTCTCTAGTGCCCCCTTGTTTATTATATAGTATTATTGGTGGTGTAGGTAAAGACTTTATTGGTGCCTTAATGTCCAGTTGCTTCCAGATAAACTTGTAATGGATAAGTTACAACAATTTATAAAAAATTTTTGAAGAAAACATTTCATCTGAGTTGCCACTAGATATAATTTGAGATGCTGAAAAGTCTGCTTTCTGTGGGGAGTGCATTGGGTTGGCCATGGCTAGATCTAAGGAATGTCACAAACAACTTGATGATTTATTGTCCCAGATTAGGATATTAGAATCTTCCCTATTTTCAAATACTCTGGACACCATCTGGATACAGCTTAATATATTACGCACCAAGTATCATTTCTTATTTACAGAAAAGGTGGAATTGGCACTTTTACATACTAGATGCCAATACTTAGAACAGGGTGAAAGAACAAGCAAGTTATTGGTGTTGTTGATTAAGGAGCAGGAAGCCTCTAGGATAGTAAACAACCTGTATACACCAGGCTCTACCACTTTAGTTACACACACATGGAATAGTATTGCTATTTTTAAGGAATATATTGTAGGAATATACTCTGCCTCCCCAGAAGCATCAACCAACTCTAAAGACATCTTGCGCTATTTACATGATCTTCTGCTTCTCCAATTACCTGAAACACAAAATATCTCTCTAGGGGGTCCTATTACAGTTGAGGAGGTTCAAGATGCTATTTCTTCCCTTCCATTGGCCTGGATGGTTTTTCTACAAATTTTTATAACATTTTTTTCAGAAGAATGTGCACCTATATTAGTTTTGTTATTTAATTATTTATTTGACCATGGTCTCTCAGATACTTTATTGATTTGTGCATGTATCATTCTTCTGCTTAAGCCTGGGAAAGATGGCACCTCCCCGGCCAACTATAGACCCATCTCTCTCCTAAGATTTTAGGCCTGTGTCTTGAGATGGCTTGGGAAGATCTTATCAGTCTGGAACATGTCAGTTTTATGAAGGGCCATTTGTCTAGTGACCATGCTAGAAAACCTTTTTATCTTATCTCGGTGTCTGAGGAAACCAGAGATGCTGCTGCTCTGGTTTCCTTGGATGCTGAGAAAACATTTGACCATGTGTCATGGCCTTATTTATTTCAGGTGTTAAAAGCTTACGACATTCTGTCAAGCTTTATTAAATGGATACAGTTGCTTTACAGTTCCCCCGGACACAATTTGGTTCAATGGAGTGCTTTCCTCCTCTTTCTCGATTGCAACTGGCACCTATCAGGGTTGCCCCTTATCTTCATTTTTATTTAATTTATATACAGAGCCATTATTGCTGACATTAAAGGGGGATCCCAATATTAGGGGCATGTCGTTGGATCTACACAGTATGTTCTCTCAGTATATGCGGATGATATCTTATTACATCTTTCAGATTCAGTCAGGTCTATCCCTGCAGTGCTGGAAGAAATTCAGAAATTTGTCCACATTGCTGCTTATAAGTTGAACTTAAGAAAAATGAAAGTCCTCCCACTTAATGCATTTGTGGATAAAGCTCACATTCTATCCTTGGGTTTGCAGTGAGAGCCTAATGCTTTGACTTATCTATGATTCAAATTCCCCATCACTTATCTTGACGTTTGAAAGTTAATTTGGACCTCCTATTGCTTTCTATTATGAATGACTTACACAGATGGAATTCCCTTCCGCTTTCTTCATGGGGCTGAGCTAACGTTATTAAAATTAATATTTTACCCCAAGTTTTATACACTCTTCTAATGCTTAACATTATCTTACTGCACAAATGGTTGCTTCAGCTTCATTCATTACTTTCATCTTTCCTTTAGAAAAGTAAAGCTAATAGAAAGGCCTACCTAGAATTATCTTTACCATCCAATACTGGAGGTCTAAAATTACCTAAATTGTTTGCTTACTATTTAGCATTACACAACTCTAAGTATTTTCATTGGGGTATGAGAACAGAGGATGTTTGGTATACCTATCTTCCATTATGGATTCTCCTAGAATAACAGCTAAGTTTACAGGAAGGTCTGTCTCTGCGCATGTTATTGTTCAGTTCTCCAGTATCATTATCACAGAGATTAATATCAACACTGATTTATTGGTCCCTTCAGGTTCACTTTCAGTTCTGTCACTTCTATGGCCTCTCTGCTGGTAAGTGCCTGGCTCAGCTACTTTTCTGTAATCCAAATTTCAGAATAGACCATCGTCCTATTCCACCTTCTTTTCTACCTCTGCAAGCACATGTTTTGATAATAGATCTGAATTTCAATAACTGCTTGATGGATTTTCCTACCCTTCAGAGCAAGTATAATCTTAATCCTCAATTTAATTTCAAATATATGCAACTTTCAAGGGCTTTATTGAGTCACTTGGATTCACCCCCTGAACTGATTCTTTAACTCTGCTATTTGATAGTTTCATCTCCACAGCCTGTTTGCACTGTACAGTAGCCCATTTATTTATTTTATTTATTAATTTATTGGAGATTCGGAAGTACCTTTGAGTCAAAGACTCCTTTACAAAGTTCCACATCACAAGTATTACATACAAGAAGAGAGGTTACATAGCAGTACAGCAGTACATAGTCAGGTAGTTACATTAACAGTTGTTACAGAGACATTTGTGGGCCTCACAGAGGAAACCTAGGTCAAGATAGAGCAAACAAGCAACACAAATGGTATAACAGTGCAGAGCTAAACAAGAGGGATGCTGTTAGTGGCAGGGTTATGAGGAGGGGGTGCCAGCTGCAGCCTAGGCAGCCTAGACATTTATAATGTCTCTACCAGTCACTGGATCCAACCAAGTTAAATGGGGTTGCTTGGCAACATGCCCTGGGATTAAATTGGAACTCTTTCATTTGGGAAAAAATCTGGAATGACTTTTATAGGCTAGTTAAGCAAGATAGATACAGACAGCTTCAGTTTAAAATTTTGCATAATTTATATGTTACTCCAGAACATTTATTTTAGATGGGTAAAGTTGATTCTAGTACTTGTTATAAGTGTAGTAAGGTGGGTGGCTCTCTCCATCACCTTTTATGGCAATGTGAAAAAGTGGAGTGTTTTTGGTCTTCTATCAAATCCTGATTAGATCCCTCATTTGACCTACAAGATTTATTTACTCCTGAAATTTGTTTATTGGGATATTACTGAGATATCCCCCCTTTCCTTTCAGAGGAGTTCCAGTGCACTGATTACTGCTGCTGCTAAAATGGTTCTCCTTTGGCACTGGCTAGAGAATCATCCTCCATCTTGGACTGAATGACATAAAGAACTCCTTAGCACCCTTTCAGTTGAACTCCATATTGCAAATATGCAACATAAAGGATCATGTTTTCTTGCAAAGTGGGGGACCTTTTATGCTTGGCTCTCTGAAAAACATAGTTAGCCGGGCCAGTCAGTGACCCCTTATTCTTATTGTAATAACCATTTTGGTGGTTAGTTTTTTTCTTTCATTGTTGTTGGTTTATTATGGTGGGAGCAGAGGAGGGGATGGGATTTGTTATGTTCTGCAGTTTATCTTATTCTGTTCTGTGTTCTTCTTTTTCTGCTTGTGTTATAGTGTTATGGCATTGTACGTACTATTGATGGTTGTATCATTGCACGATTGTATGGTGTATTGCTTTCCTGAATTAATAAAGTTTACTTAATACAAAAAAGAGCCACAAGGGTCTCTACACTCAGTATGTTGTGCAAGAAAACAGTGCAGTGAAATACTGGACTTTTATTATATAATTTAATAGAAGTTTTATCATTATATTTTTTTGCTTTGTCCCACCCACAACCCATCATCTTATCTGTCACCCCAGAGGGGTCTGGATCTCATCTCAGCTGAGGTATGTAACCTCTAATGCATGTAAGTGGAAACTCTGGCCTGGTTCCACCAAAGGGTCATCATTCTTGCTATTGCTGGAAGGCTCCAGCAAAACCTAGGGGTTTGTTGTAGTGTGCTTCCATCCCCCTGGACTAGCAGGGAGAAGCTGTTTTACAAGGTGCACCATATTACCACCCTAGAGGACAGTGAGCATCCTTGGAACTGCATCTCTTCTTCCAGCTGTGGCAAGCTGTGATCATAGGTCAAGAACACATACCTGGATTCCCTCAAGCTGAAGGTGTTTAATGGTTTAATTAGTATTTCAGAAAGACCTTTGAGCGTGAGCTCTTTTACAAAGGTTCCACTTCAGGGTGAACAATAAGACAATTACACATATTCAATGGTTACAGAGGCCTGATCATTAGGCATTAAAGAGTTATTAGATGACAATTAGACAAACTGGGGAAAAAAACTGAGCAGTTGTAATTGAATACTAAGCTATTTTCAATTGGTTGCCCTAGGTAGCACACCCCTGGAAACCTCCAAATCCGTTGATAGACTATGGCAGAGTAACTGCATAGGGCTTAATGCTATCCCAGATGGTGAGAGGCTGGGTGACAGTGAAACAAGGGGGTTAGGGTTTGAAACCAACCCCAGAGAGTGAGAGGTGGAGGGATAGTGAAATGGGGGGGCTGTGATGGGGAGAGCAACTCCAGAGGGCTTTGTTGAGTCTGGTGTGTGTGTGGGGGGAGTTTGGGAGGGGCAGTACCAAGTGCATTTAAAGAGGACTGATTGCTTACTTAAGCCCTTGGCTAGGCTGTAATGGAGGCAGGGTTCTCTAGGTGGCCCTGTTATGTGTTACCTTGGGGGTAGGCCTGTTTATCAAGTGGGGCCTGAGAAGCAGGTGCACTTTGAGTTAGACATTAGATGCTGTTTGATGCCTACTTTGAATTGAGACAGGCTGTTGTTTGTTTGTAATTTCATCAGGATTTCATTTATTCAGAGGGGGACCCAATAGAAGAAAGCACGCTGCCCTAGTGAGGTTCAGTGGAATGGTATGGGCAGTGCTCCAATCTTCCTCCATCTGGTGATGTGTGTTGAGAGAGAAGCCTCGAGCTGGTTTCCTATACAGGGTGGGGTTTTTCCGAGGCATGCCTTCTTTCCCAGGAGGCAAGTTTGGTATTTGGTCCTGTCTTTTAGGTTAAGCCAGTTTGTACACTCATACAGGGTACAAGTATGAGTGTAGTGATCTGCACAGAGGGTGAGGTGGCATGCCTTATTGAGTGCAATTTGGACCCTTTTGAGCACTGTACTTTTTGAGCACTGTACCAGTAGCAGCTCCATAGACCACCAGCTCGTAGCCTATCATGGAGAGTATGGAGCTGGAGACTGAGATTCGGAGAGCTTCCGGGGTGAGGGATTTCGTATGCCTATAGAGGACCCCGATCTTTGTGTTTACCACTTTGACAAGGGAGTCTACGTGGTGCGTATAAGTGTCAGAGTCATCAAAGGTGACTCCAAGGTACTTGAACAAGTGCACCTACTCAATCTGCTCACTAGCCTTGTTGGTGATTATGAGGGGAGCATGCTTGTGTTTGTTGTAGGGGCTGGATTGTAGCATGGTCTTGGTTTTCTTGTAATTTAGTAGCAGCTTTTGCCTACTGAACCAGTCCTCGAGTTTATTGAAAGAGTTCTGTGGTTCTGTTTGTAGACAACCTGAGAGATGCTGCTGCTCAGCAGCATGGCATTGTCCGCATACAGAATAAGTTTGGTGTCACAGGCTGTGGGTAGGTCATTTACAAAGAGGCTGAAAAGCAGGGGCCCTAGAATTGATCCTCGAGAGACTCCTAGGAGTACATCTCTGGAGCTGGATAACATCTGCTTGATTTTGACTTGCTGGCTCCTGTGTGTTAGGTAGTCATTAAACCAATTCACGGCATTTGGTGCCACACCCAATCTTTGGAGCTGGAGTACTAGTAGAGGGTGGTTGATGGTGTCAAAGGCTTTGGTGAGGTCAATGAAGATGGACCCTACCAATTTGCCTTCATCCAGCGCCTTGTGCGCATAGTCAGTGTATTCCAGCAGTGCCGTGGTGGTACTTTGTTTTTGCCTGAATCCATGTTGGTTTGGGCAGAGCAGATTGTATTTATTGAGGTATTCTGTGAGTTGACTTGCCACGATTTTTTACAAAGCTTTGGTTAGTGGGGAGAGGATAGATATTGACCTGTAGTTTGACACCAGCACTTTGTCACCATTCTTATGCACTTGAGTTACCAGGGCTTGCTTCCATACCTCTTGAAATTGAGCTAGGGCCAAGGATTTATTAAATAGCATTGTTATGGGCATGATAAGAATATCAAGGGTGACAGATAGTAACTTTATGTCAAGCCCGTCACTCCCCAATCTGGTTTTGCCTAGGACTTTCCTGGCCATCATTAGGGCCTCCTTCACCATAACCTTTTTAAAGTAGAAGGCTGGGTGGTTAGTTATGAGTAGGTTGGCACAACCTTGGTCCTACTCAGGTAGAAGATAGTCTGGAGGCAGCACTGAGGACAGGTCTGTAAAGGCCTGGTTAAAGGCATCAGCAATGGATAGCAGATCTGAGGAAGATAAGTTATCAATGTTGAGCATCTTAGGGTGCTGCTTTTGATCTTTACCAAGGATGTTCTTGATGTTGTCCCAAAACCTCTTTCCATCTCCCCATGCATTGTTAAGCTTGGTCTTATGGAAATTGGCTTTTGTGAACCTGATAAGTTTAGTGCACTGATTTCTAGCCATTTTGTAGCACTGTAGGTCATGCTTGCTGCCTGAGTTTAAGGCTTTTTCCAAGAGGCAGACCCTCTCCTTTGGGAGGGAGAGGAGCTTGCCATCAATCCAGCCATTAGCCTCCCTATGGATTTTCCATTTTGTCCGTGGTACATAGATATCACAGATGGAATTGAAGCCCTCAGTGAAAAAATAAAGGGCCTGGTCCAGCGTAGGTGCCTTGTTGATGGGGGACCAGTTGTAGGCAGACAGGGCCAATTTGAGGGATTCAAGTTTGCCTTTCCACAGAACCCTGCTCTCGATGAGGCGGGGTGGGCTTTTGGCAAGTTTAGTGGTCCATATAAAGGAGATTGGGGAGTGGTCACTTAGCACATCCAGGAGAACCCTGAGTTTGGAGAATTGAGTTGGTGAGCTAGCTAAGACCCAGTCAATGAGGGTGCTGGTACCAGCCTTGTAGTTCTGCCTGGTGGGGGTGAGTTATGAGTTGTGTGAGATTGTGGGAGGTGATTAGGTCTCTGGAGGGTGTTGCCTTCTTACATAAGTAGTTAATATTAAAGTAGCCTGTCAAGATGAGTTCTGAGCCATTTCTGAGTGCGCTAATTTCTTCCATAACAAAGGGAAGGCCTTTCTTGGCTTTCTTGGTGGGCAGATAGGTTGTGGCAATGGTAAAGGTCTTGCCTTTTATGCCAACTTGTATTTTTACCACTAGTAGCTCATAATCCTCCACAACTTTGGAGATGGGGAGGACAGAGCAACTCAGTGAGTTTCTGGCATATAGGAGGCAGCTGCCACCTTTCCTGCCTATTCTATCAAGTCAAAATGCTTGGAATCCTTCAATGGCCACCTTACCATCTTTGATCCTACCCGACAGTCAGGTTTCAGTTAGGCAGAGTATGTCAGGGGCATGGATGGTCATCCAAGACTACAGCTGGTCGAATTTGGCAGTTAGGCTGCAGATGTTTAGCATGCTATCTTTAGGCCATTCACTGTATGGACCCCCCCACTCCTCAGGGTTGTTGGTCCAGGGTTTAGGTGAACATTGCCAGAGAGTAGCGGTAGCAGAAAGATAACCTTTCCGGCAGATAGGGTGATGTTTATCTTCCCTCGTGTCTTCCGTCACCTGCGCTTCAAGTGGAGGAGGTGTCTATACACCTGTGTTAAATTAGGGGGAAAGCTGACCATTAAGGTAATGGTTTGGAAGGTTGGCTTGGTGATAACTGTGTATCGGAGGTGCGGGAGGATAAAGTGCCTATCGTTACCGGAAGTGGTAGTGGCCATGTGCATGCTTTTCTTCCAGTTTGCACCCAGTGAGGATTCAGAATGGGGAGGTAGGGGTCTGAATTTGTATATGGTACCAGCAATGCCAAAAGAGGTAGTGAGGAGTAGTAGTAGGTGGTTGCACCCCATGGTAGCTTGTTTGGTGTTGCTGGCATGCTTAACTGCTAGCTGGTTTATAGTTGAAAGGGTATATATTCGAATTAGGGTGAGATCCCTAACATTAGGGCAGGTAGAGCAGTAATTGAGAGGAGTTAGATGGAGTGGCTGGAGAAAAAGTTGAGAGCATGTGTGTGATCCTGTAGGTGGGACTGCTTTAAAAAGGGGCGGTGAGAAAGTGGGTCAAGTCAGCTATTGAAGACAGGGAGGCCAATTGCATGAAAAAGTGCAGCAGTGGAGTGACCAATCAGCTGCTAGGCTGAGGAAAGGGGCAGAGTAGGGGTCTATTTAATACTGTGAGGAGGTGGGGGAGGGGGTGGGTGAAAAAATTCAGTCCAGAACACAGCACAGAAAGAGACTTCTCTGAGATCAGGAAGCGCCAGGCATTGGAAAATCAGCCAAGGAGCAAAGCTGCCAATCAGTGCCTGTCTCCTCCATTGGGTGTCCAGTCAAAACAGCGGCATTCAAAACCACGAGTTATGAGGGTCTGGTGTGTACCTGAATCTGTCCAGGGGTCAGTCTGGTGGTCTGTTAGCTGTGGCCTGCTCAGAGAGAGCCAGGGCCACAGGAGCAGCTTGGGAAGTCTGCAGATGGGCTGTCTGAATCTGTCCGGGGGTCAGTCAGGTGGTCTGTTAGCTGTGGCCTGCTCAGAGAGTGCCAGGGCCACAGGAGCAGCTTGGGAAGCCTGCAGATGGGCACTTAAAATGAATATCACTGTATAATGGATAAGAAATCCTGGAAGTTGACTGGCTAAAGCATTGACTGGCTAAAGCACCATTTGCCCTGTGATGATATCTTAGTGTATCACCATGGTTTAAAACTGATTACCAAGGTCAGCTCCCGCTTGACACTTTAATACCATTTTATAAGCATAATAATATATTCTAGAGTGTGGCATATCATGACATATCATCACTTCTTGTTGGTTGAAGGCACTCATTACCTTGTGCCTCACAATGCACCCAATGCATGACTATGTCTCATGATATACCACACCCTGTCATATATTTATTGCTTAAACATTAGCATAATTCAGAAGAAACTACCAGTTCCAGGGAGAACAGAATCCATTGAGTTCACCTGCAACAACAGGACCCCCTCCTCTAGCATGACTGTTCAGCTTACTGTTTTTCCTTGACTCAAAGTACTTATAGTTTGAAGATAATATGGAGATATCTGCTGTTGTGACTGGAAGTGTTTTAGCTGAGCAACAAGGGGGTGACAAAGCTGTGAGTCCTTCAGCTTGCCATTTCTTCTGTTGCCAGATATCACATCCCATGAAATCTCTTGGGAACCACTGGGATGACCACATTATCCATCCTTGAGTACACTTCTCATTCTGTTGCCAGACATCTAAGCTCATGGAGTTGCTTAGAAATCACCCAAAGAGGCAATTGTCCTCTTGCAATAAACCAACTATTCCACCTTGTTTGGAGAAGAAGCTGGAATAGCCTGAGAGTCCTATTTGCTCACCAAGTGATGTGCTGCTCAATTGTCCATGTTACACATGCAGCCTCTTTCACTATACAACTTTTCTTTAATTTTTATGTTATAATTTTTGTCAGGCAAGTCCCAGTGAGTTAAAGCTTGTTTCCAGTTGCACAAGGATTGCTAATCCATAAAAAACTTTCCACATTTGAAATCTCTGAATTCCACTACTGACAGAATTCCCCAGCATTTTCAGAAATTCCATTCTGCAGGAATTTTAAAATTCCACATAACTCTAATAGCCATATGTACATACCTGTTGCCAACAACCATGGCAAACTGCCTCAGCACTGTGGCAACTGTACAGTAGCTGCTAGCGACTCTCACTGAAGACTTCACCTGTCTTCTTTGCTTCCATCACAGCTGAAAAAAGACTATAGCTGACAAAAGAACCATACCCCTCAATGTTTGGGGCTAAGTCTTTTAAGACACAACTTAACTTTGGTCAACTATCTTGATGACCTCGTTTGAGACTCAAACTGCAGTTCAAACCCAAGAATAACGTCATCAGTCATCAAATTCATCATCACTAGCTCCTCCCCTATGATAATTTATTTCTGCTTCAATTCTGAAGCTGTCACTGTCACACAGAAGTTTGAGAATACATCTTGTTTTATTAGTTAGGATCGACAACTTAGACACATTCACTTAACTGAAAAATAATAAAAACATGCACACAGTATATTTAGCTACAGTTTTGTGAAATATTGCAATAATTTATTTTGTTTGTCTACCTTATTCTTGCTGACTAAAAATAAAAACATGTCTTTCCAATTTGTGAAGGTAGTACATACAGTACAAGTAGGCCTTGCACTGAAAAGACTTTCCTCAGTTATTCATATTTTTCGTTTGTTTGCTAGAGGCTGTGGTCCCTCACTGGCTGTGCACTGTGTTCCTTTTTCTTCTGGAGAACTTTACTGTGGGGTTATTTACTCTCCCTTAGAGTGTTTCTGCAATTAGTTTTGGGTCACAACCCATCCTGTACACTTTCTTTAGGGAAAGACAGAAAAAAACCCTAGCTTCCAGCATGCACAAGCCTGACATGTTTGGTCAGTCAGGCAGTGAGGGGTCTGAATGGCACAGCAGGCATATTTCGCAATATTTAATGCAATATCCTTTGGATGGTGATGGCAGCGTTGAGGGGAAGGGGACTAGACACACTGAGGATTCCAGCTGTGTCTGTGCAAAATCTCTGATGTTGCTTGATCATATTTTGCTACATTCAAACACAAATATAGCATTCCCATTAATTTCATTAGTTTGGTTTTCACCCTTAATTATGTTCTGTTGCTTGTCCAATAGGTGCATTATTTAAAAGCATGGGAAGATTCTGGAGTTATCAAAGGGGGAAATCAAGATTTTATGTAACCCAGTTAAACCTTTTTTAGGAATACATTTCTAGAAAAGATAAGCAAAACATACAGTACCACTGTCATTTAATTTGCTTATATTTGAAACACAAATTCAAAAATGTTTAAAAATGTCTAAGTTTTATTTCAACCATCACACATTTAAAATATCAATATATGAAACATGCATTTGATAATACGTATTTATTCAAAAACAAGTATTGTTAAATTGAAAGTTTATCTATGGGGCATGTCCAGATCAACTGACACTGAGCATTCATTTAACAAACTAAGTTCTTAGCCCTAACTGTTCCAAAGTTAGCACTTTCTAAAGATAATTTGCAAAATGCCATGTAGAAACATAGAATTTGGCAGAAGAAAGCGATGGTCTGACCTGCACAATCTGCCAGATGTTTTCTGCCTAAGCTATCTCTGCAGAAAGTGGTCTCCAGCGAACCTCCCCCTCCCTCCTATTTACTAGTATTTTCCTGTGTCTGTCTTATGCATGCTTGAAGCCCTCCACTTTTTTCACCTCCACTACTATTGCCGGCAGTCTGCTCCAGGATGCTACCACCCTTTCAGTGAAGTAGTACTACCTCACATCCTTCTTAAAACAACCGTGCTACAAAATTTGAGAACAAATTTTGCTCCACCTTTTTTTTCACTGTTAAAGATTTCAGGCATCTTCCAAATTTATTTGGGGATAAAGTTTCTACTTCCACTAAAATGTGAGTTTTTTTTTATAAATATTTTAATTCAGTAAGAAAAAAGATGGACGCCACATTTGGCTTACAAATGGCCTTGTAAACCTGACAAGGGTTAGGATAAAGAGAATAAAATACACTGTGCTCAGAATAGGAATCACCTGCAAAAGATCAATTGACATGTGTTCAGTTTATTAGCAATAACTGCAAACTAGCTTTCTGGAAAAAACCTTTTGTCGCACTGCTGCTTTAACCCCCACCCCCAGCTTTATTGTTTGCCCCCTGGTACTGGTGCTCTTTCTTATTTGAAAGAGTCACCCTTCTTGCACCCTATTTTCCCCTATGAGGTACTTTTAAGTCTCCATCATGTCCTCTCTTAACCTCCTCTCTTCCAGGGTGTACATGTTTAGATCCTTTAGTCTCTCCTTGTAGAGCTTCTCATGCAATTCCTGCCCACTTTTAGTTTCACTCTTGTGGACTGCCTGCACACTGTCTATGTCCTTTCTGAGGTGCAGCCTCCAACATTTTACACAGTACTTCAGGTGGGGTCTCACCAGAGAGCAATACAGTGGCAACACCACCTCCCTGCACCTGCTGGAGATTCCTTTCCCCATGCATCCCAGAATCTGACTAGCCCCAACCACTGCTTTGTCACACTGCCCTGCCATTCTGAGGTAATCAGTTATGATACCCTCAATGATCCTTTGCTACCTAGTGACCATCAGTACCCCACCTCACCCATCCTATATGTAACTTATGGGTTCCTATTTTGCAATTTTTTGTCATTGAGCCTCAGCTGCCCTGCTCTTGACAACTCCTTGAGTGTTTTAAGATTGTTGCACATTCTTTCTATTCCCCTTCTCCCAAGTGTGTACCCTATTACATATTTTGGTATTAACAGTGAAAAGGCATATAGGTACCTCCCCTTCTAGTTCTTCTGCAGTGTCACTCATGAAGACATTGAAGAGGACTGGTCCCAGTACTGAGCCCTGCGGCACCCTACTGGTCACTGTGCCCTCATCAAAGTGAGTGCTGTAAACCACCATCCTATGCCACCTATCCATTAACCCATTTATAACTAAATTCACCACTTTGTACCCCACCCCAGGCAGCTCAATAAATGTCCCCTCAAATGTAGAGATAAATTATGTATTTTGAGTCAAGCCATTGTATGTTAAATGTATACAAATCAAATTAACAGTCATAACCTTTTAAATCATTTTTCTGTGTGAAGATTTTACTGTTTTTCTTTGAATTGTTCTGCTGGTTTTAGTACTGCTCAGGTATATTATGGCATCATCAACATTGTGATAGCTGCTCTCTGATTGGTTCTGTTCCATGCAAAGGTCAAGAAAAGTGACTGCGGCATATCTAACCTCTAGATAAATGTTTATATGGAGGTTAGACAGTGTGGTAAACAACTTTATCAGAGAAAAGTTAGCACCACTGGCACTGTATAAATGTTGATTCATAACATTATAATAATAAAATGAATATATTGATACAGGAAAAGTGCATTTAAAATGTACAGATATTTTAAAAGACCAGGCTTCCAGAAACCCACAGGAATGGGAGGTTTTAGCATTCCAGCATATGCTCACCTTCTCTGGGGTGGGATACTGACTGTACTCCACTATGTGAGTGCCTACTGGGGCTCCATGGAATGGTGGAAAAGGTAGGCTGAAGAAAGAGGACAGTCAGTCATGAGCATAGTCAGTCCATGCACATGTCTTTGTGTGCATTGGGAGGGCACATTGTGCTGCCAGCTTGTGTGAGGGATTAATGGAAACTCCCAGTCAACAGCAGAAGGAAGCCTTCACCTTGCAAGCCATGCACCATAAACCAGGCTTCTGTCTCCATGCTGGATTCATACAGCAGAGTGGAGACTGTACCACCCTGATGGTCCCATTATGAGGGGGGCAGCTGTTGGAGCTTCTGGAGGTAAGGGTAAGTCCTGGGAAAGATGTGTGATGAGGCTGAGAGTACAGGCTGAAAGCAGCCAGTAGACTTGGATAAGGGATAATGACAGGAGAGAAACGTGTATCAAGGGGACATCTCAGTACTGACCTGATTCAAAATGTTCAATCAAAAATTACATTTCTAGCCCTAATGGCTGCAAGGATATGTCTTCCTAAAGATTCTTTGAAAAGACCTAATGTGTGGAAACATACGTGATAGAGACTTGAAAGTCAGAGTCAGGTTGACATGGCTGTTTTCTGTTGACACAGGATCCTTGCAGTGATACATATTGATACAGTACATACCAATTTCCATCCAAAAATGTTAACCATACATTCAGTTGAAAATTAATTGGCATACTTTAAATACATTCAAAAGCAGGTGTCTAACTGCTCAATGGAGGTAGACAGTGCTTGCCATAAAATGAGTCACTGTATACGAAGATATTAGTGGTATTCCTTCAAGAACAACCTCACCCTTTTCTAGTTTTATATGATTTACCCTTGATCACTTTTATCAGCCCCAATCTGCTTAAAGAAGTACCAAACACCAGAACAGTGCATTTTCTCACTCTGAAGTAGGTGGCACTGTTACATTACATACAAACAAGTTTTGTTTATTGAAAAGTGCAAGAACCATCAAACATGTACATGTCAGCCTCACAAGGCTACCTGCTCCTGCACCTCGCTCATTAGAGCTTCCTTAGGGGGGATGCCCATGTCTTGTGACAGCCTGTTTTATACACAACTGATGATGCTCTATTACATCTTGATCTTCAAATTTTTAAAGTTAATGCCAAGCTGATACCACCACTGTGTAAAGGATGAAAAAAGTGCAGCGTGTTCTACATTTTATGTATCAAAAACAGTCATTTAAAACATGATTACGATGCCTTGAAACTTACTATATACTAATTCTTTGTTTAACAGTATACAGTAAACCATAAAATCATTCTTTGCACTGAATGTCAAACACCAAAACACCATGAATTCATTTAATTAATAATTCATTTATAAAGTCCTTAGGAGTTTTACCGTATGGATATAGAGAGAAAGCAAGAGGGTTCAGGTAACCACATGGAGGTCCACTTTCCTTCAAAGCACCAACTAAAAAGCCATGATCACCATGTGGCTGACAAATCACCCTCTGTCTCTAAAGAGCCAGCTGTGCTAATAATTGATATAGTGAAATTCCTGGGAAGAGAAACAGATAGAAAAATATTTAATTTAATTATTTTGATATTATGTTTAACCATATTTCAGCTAATTTAAATGTTCCAATTAATTCAAACAATGAGTGCTAAAATACCCACTTAAATGAAATTCTTTGGGAGGGTAGTTTGTTTTTGTTTATAGGACTGGGATTTGGGGCGGTGGGTTTTTGTTGTTCATATGACTGGTTTAACTCCTTCTGCAAGAGTTTCTTGACTCTGTCTCCTCCCTTCTTATTGCTGGTACATGTTCAATTCCCATAAACTTTAAATGGCTTGGGTCAGAACTGTAGCATGTTTTAAAATCAGAGGGCAATTTGCCACCCACAGGGTGATCATGGCTTTTCAATTGTGGGACTTAGAAGTCTGCTGGATTACATGACCTGTTATTTGAGTTAAGACTGAAACATAGGGGATAGATATAGCTGTCAGGGTTGTGTAATGGGAATTGTTTTTATCTTTTGGTAATTTTATGTTACACATTGGCATATTGGTATATGTTTTTATCACTGTGATTTTGTACTGAGCACTTTTTCTCTGTTTATATACAGTACATCACACTCTTACTTGCCACCCTACATAAATCAGAAATGGTCTCTGATACCGAGATGAGTATATAAGGAGTAACTAGTGGATGGTGGGCATATCTCCTTGAAAAAGCACCACAAATAGGCACAATATGTTGGGGCAGGCAGGTACCACCTGTACATTTAGGCATCCACTGTCATCAGCGACACTTTTACAGTGACCATCAGTACAGCGACGACAGTGCCAGGTCACTGTACAGACAGTGCTGGACCCAGGCACTGTATTCTGAGGAGTTGCACCCCTTCCCCTATCAGCTCTGACTCAGAGTTGATTATAAAAAGTGGCGAGGAGTGTGGGGGTGGTACAGCCCCCCTCGTGTGGGGGTTTGGGGTGAAGCCCCCTGAAGAAAGCATGTTTCCAACTTAGAAACATCTGCCGAATGCAAATGCGGTCTACATGATGGTTTTGCTGTCCAGTCGTTCAACAACATTTTTGTCGATGACTGATCCGTACATTTGCACCTTGCACTTTTTCTGTACTGCATTTTGACCATGGATTTGTATATGTGGAATTTTTTTTTTATTCGTTTTCAGTTTATTTGAAAAATGTATTACAATTCTATCTAATTTGTTACATTCGGTTATTGAAACATCCATTAAATAAGCATTTGTCAATGCCAAATGTTTGCTTGCTGATATTAGCATTGGATGTGGAAGAGTTAGACAGTTGCAAAATAGGAGTGGCAGTGAAGTAGTGAATTCATGCCAATACCTCTTCCACCCAGCAGAGATGGACAGGCATTGGGGGTGTGCCTGTGGGTTGTTGTCTGTAATGCTCATGGCATTTCACCTCACCCTATCCTGTAGACACCGACAAGTGTTGAGGTTTGCTTTGGGGTGTTTGGCTTCACAGTCACCCCATTTCATAAGGACAAACACTGAAATGGGTGAAGTACAGGAGAATGGCATGAAGTCTGGGGCTGAAGAGTGCAAGGCACACCTCAATGCCTGTCACTGGCTTCAGGGTGGGGGTTGGATGGCATGAGAATTACAGCCAGTGATCCAAAGTTACACCTCTGATGCCTGTCATTCTGTACAGGGTAGGACGTTATGGTTAGAAACCCTAACGCCCCAGGCATGTATTGGTATTTGCACTACAAATTTTCAACATGGCCTTTTTGTGACCCCCCCCCACCTCATGAAAGCATTTGGGACCTCTTCTCATGAACAGTGGCAGTATGATTTTGTTAATGTGTCCCGAACTTTGAGTTCCCACAGTGACTGTGCCATTCTGCACCAGATGTGTGAAAACACAGATCAGGCAGGATGTGAAGAAGGACAGCTGTACCATCCACAGGGAGGTGTGAAGAGATGGCAATGTTGAAAATCTGTAGTGAAAATATTAAAAATGCTCAAAGCTGAGGAGTCGCGTGATGCAGGGAATTCACCCGCTCCAGTCTACCACCTCATTTATGTTCATTATTCACAAGGTATTGTGACTTTTGCACCTTCAACCTATTCCTACTTGCTGGCTGATTGGACCTGGCACTCACTTGACTGAATTAGCTGTTGGATGGAGGCTCAGATGAAGAAGATTCCACCAAAACATACGCTGCCCTCCTCACCAGCCAAGGCAGCAAAAAAATGCAGGGCCTCATCCTCCTATTCTGGTACAGCCATGAATCCAAATACTCCAGAGCACAAGCCGTTAACTCTGGCTTGTTTCTTAGCTGAGTTTAAACCACTTCGTGAGGATCTCCATATGGTCACGGATGAACTGAAAGCTGTAACTTCCTCGCTAGATCTCTTGAAACGCACAAGCAACTCGGAAGCCCATATATCATCACTGGAGAGGCGACTAGATAAACAAGACCCAGAGCTTGTGCTTCTGTGTCATAAACTTAATAAAACAGATCTCAGGATCAAAGATCTTGAGGGCAGGAGCAGAAGAAACAATGTGGTAATTACTGGATTGCCGGGGAGGGAGGAAGGGGATAATCCTATCCCTTTGGCCCAAAAGCTGATCACTAAACTGGCTGGCCCCTCTCCTTTCAGCCTGAGCTATATGATTGAGTGAGCCCACAAGGCACTGAGAGCTATCCCTCCTCCTGGCACCCCTCCTCGGCCCTTCATTTTCCCCCTTTTAAATTACCTTGACAAACAACATCTCTTTATTAAACTTAAAGAAATTCAAGAAGTCAAGTGGGAAGTGGCCAACATAATAATTGCCCAGGATCTTCCATTGTCAGTGTGCCAGTGATGGGCTACGTATCATCAGCTGGTCCAAAAATTGATAGCCTCTGGCATCTGGTTTCACATGAGTTACCCGGCTCGCCTCCAAGTGCTCTTAGCCGGCTCCTGGAAAAGCTTTGAGGATGCTGCTGCTGCTGCAGCTGAAGACTTAACAACCATTCTCCCTGATTTGTTTAAGGAGCATTGAGGTCCTCTGTACTTCAGATGTAATTTCTGGGTTTCTTGGTGAATGGCTACCTGTGCACTGTGTTGCCAGTTTTCCTGCATTAGGCTCACGGCATCCCTGGTTCATTCCACCCCAACCTCAAATCACCAGTTCTTGATTTTAGTACATTGTTGCTTCTTGCCCTAATGAGGTCTGGAATGATCAAACTGCCAATTGCCTCAAAAGGTATTTGCTAAGTCAGCCCTATGGAGGTTTAATGGAGGGGATATGATCACTCAGGTTTCTATCCTGTAGCAATGCTGATCACTCATCACTAGAGGGCACTTCAGTACTGTCTCATCTTGATTTACTCATTACCAGTTCTTGTCACTTGCTTCTGGGAGCCTGTGACCTGAAAGTTGATGCAGGTTTTATGGATTTTAGTAGGCTCTCCTCTCATGTAGACTCTGACCAGTTTATATGTTTTGTTTTATATTCTTGTTTTAGTATTATTGTATGCAGTACAATATTCAGTCCTGTTAGCTTAGTTTTACTATTAGTACAGTGAATCCTCAATTATTTCAGCTCAGTTGCATGTTCCATTTAATTGTTCCATGTTTGCATATAATTTGTTTTTTTTTTGGTCATTGCTTGTGGTTCAGGGTTCCTCATAACACTGGGATTTAAGGATGCTATGGGGGGTCTTATAGCAGAGGTATGCTTTTTAGGTGCATTTACCCTGAAGTGTTATAAGCCCTGATTGTTCAGCTGGCCTGCCCCCTCTCAGCTCAGTGTTTGTCCTGAGAGTCTACATTTTACCTAAGCAGGCCTAGCCAGCTACCATGACCCATCGGGGCGATGGGCCGATGCGAAGTGTTATTTACCCTTGGACCACTAGTTTGCTGATAATTTGTGTTGCTGCACAGATATTTCATCTCACTTATCTACTTCTCTGACTGAATCTGATCTGCCATTAGGGTTCATCTGTCACATACCGGAAATGTGGGATGGGGTGGGGACTGGATCTAGGATGAGTGGGTGGTTTCTGACCTGGGATTATGAGCCATAAACGTCTTGTTAGATGGGAGGGGGGAAGGCTTTAATACTATTCCTTGTTATGTTCATATGTTAATAATATTATCTCTTTTTCAGGGCAAGGGGGTCAATATAGGAATAATCTACATTGTCCTGCTTTTGATTGGGCAGGAAAGGGGGGGGCAGAGATTCATCTGGGAGGGGAGAGGGGCCCTGCATACTTCTTATTATTGCAATGGAGATAACATAGGATACCGAACAACTCAAAAGGTTGGGTCACAAAGACGATCTTTAGCTTAGATTCATGCATTTACAACAAACTGATATGTCTTTATGGGTAGTAAATATGTATGGATCTCATGGAATGTAAAGGGTTCTAGAAATAAGATTAAACATTATAAGATCATTAAACACTTGCAATTGTTTCAGGGCAATGTAATATACCTTCAAGAAACACACCTGTTAGAATCAGAGGCTAATCTTTTCAGAAGGCAATTTATTGGACAGGTATTCACTGCCAGGATTAGTACATCTAGCAGAGGAGTAGCGGTATTAGTCTCCAGAACCACCACTTTTTGTGCGAGCAAGTCATTAGTGACCCTATGGGTCAATACGTTTTTGTAATTGGTCTCCTTGAAAGAACTAAAATTCTGCTGGGAAGTATATACGGTCCCAATCAGGACTCACCAGATTTTTTTATGCATTTGCTGGAAGTACCATCTCCTTTTCTTGATCTACCCATCATACTAGGAGGGGATTGGAACCTCCCCTTCTCGTTCAGTATGGACAAGGATGGAAAGAGACATCAAGGTCTCTCCCCAGCCCAGAGAGTGCTTCGGGACTTGTTAGACAGTACCAGCCTATGTGATCCCTGGAGGGTATTACAACCCACCCTCAAACAATTTCCCTTTTCCTCCCCGATGCATGATTCCAGATCTCTTATTGATTATTTCCTACTGAGTGGTTGCTTACTCTCTTCCTTATTGGATTGTTTGATTGATTCTAAGGCCTTCTCTGATCACTCCATAGTTAAATATTCCTTAGAGCTTATCCTCAGCCCTCCCAAACAATCTATTTGGAAGTTTAATAATCAGTTACTCAAGTTCACCCAGACGATAGAGGTCATTAAACAATAAATAGAGCTTTACTTTAAAGACCACTCCAATTTCACCGAGAAGGGGGACATGGTATGGTGGCCCTTAAATGTGTACTAAGAGGAGAACTTATTAAAATTGCTGCAGCCAGAAAAAGGGAACGAGACAGCAAGGCCCTGGATTTACTGGCCCAAATTAGGAGCATAGAGAGGAATCTCACACCTAACACTTCAGAGGAAATTAGGTTAAGACTGTCCTGTCTTACAAGTCAATACAATGATATCCTTTGGGGCAAAGCCAAATTTGCCATACTTAAAATGAAAGCAAAGTATCTAGCCCAAGGGGAGAAACCCAGTCGTCTTCTGGCCATGAGACTCAAGGCACTAGAGGCATCCAGAATTATAAAATGTATTAAATCCCAAAGGGACAATTTAGTCAAATTGCATCCCAAAGAAATATTGCAAGAATCTGAATCCTTTTACACAGAACTATATAGCCCAATGAGCTCCTAGCCCTTGACATATGATGTCCGGGATTACCTATTGGCCACTCTGATGCCTGTTCTTGCTCATAATTTAAAGGTGGGTTTGACGTCTCCAGTTAGAGATACTGAAATTCTAGAGACCATCCACTCTCTACCTCTAGACAAAGCCCTGGGCCCGGATGGGTTCTCTTCCAATTTTTTTTAAATGTTTTGCCACTCAGTTGGTCCTTGGACTAAAAAGACTATTCCACTGCTTAGTCAAGGGCAACATGGCAGATAGACACACTCTAGAGGCCCTAATAATCATCATTCCTAAACCTGGCAAAGACCCAGATAGAGTTGGTAGTTATCGCCCAATCTCTCTCATCAACTGTGATGTCAAAATCCTAGCTAAACTACTCGCTAATAGACTAAACAAAATTATGCCTCATATTACTCACCCAGATCAAGTGGGCTTTATGAGTGGGAGAATGTCCTCAGATCACCTCCGCAAACTGTCCCATGTCTTCTCCGTGTCCAAGGACGCGGTTGATCCTTTTGGTCTGTTGTTCCTGGATGCAGAGAAGGCATTCGATAGAGTGAACTGGCACTTTTTTTTGAAGTTATGCATACACTGGGATGGTGGACACTTCCTATTTCTCTCTGGGGCCATATACAACTAATTAAAATGAATGTTCTTCCTTGGGTATTCCACCCTATAAATATGCTTAATTGTTGGCTTCCACTAGAATGGTTCTCCAAGATTCACTCAATCATCTCAGATTTCATCTGGCGAGGGAAATCTCCTCATCGGGCCTATTACAAACTAGCTGTTCCTAAACAATTCAGCGGGTTAAGACTACCACATTTTGGTATGTTTTACTGGGCCAGTAGTGCCAGTAAATATCTTAAGTGGCCACTGATGCCTGACAAAGAAAATACTTTACTTTATGTTCCCTCTTGGGTTAAACTGGAAATTGGGATGTTGAAAGAGGCCCATCTTGACCCTACTGCTTGTTTATACTCTAATCTAAAGCACCTCCCTAAGAAACTGTCTCATAGCCCAAAAGCTATGTCTCTGAAGATTCATGCCCAGTTATGTTCCCCCCTCACATATTATCATTATAAAGACCCTAATCAACCTCTCTGTAGAAACCCGAATCTTACAATTATGGGTCAAATGATTAAGGATACATGGATTCCCCCTCTGTCAGGATTAAGAGTCAGGGAGTTAATAAGTGATGGTAACTGTCACTCAGTACAGTCTATCCTATCAGAGTTTAAGATGGGCCCTAACAATGTATTCAAGATTTTCCAGATTAGACATTTATTGATTCAAAAATTATCTGAGTATACATCTGGATCAATCCCAGAGGAATTCTTTGAATCCCTCACCAAGATAGTATGGGACCCTCACCCAGTTTCCAGATTGTGCGCTTAATTATATGAACAAGTCTATGGGGCTTGGTTAGGTATTCTTAAATATTGGGAGGACTTATTTCCAGATGGTATAGCTGATTGGCCCCCTATTTGGCTAAATACGTATAGATATATCTCCCAGGACCACCTCAGGCTGATGCAATTTCAGTTTCTGAATAATTTTCTATTGGACTCTGGCCAAACTCTATAAGATAGGGAGAATTTCTACTCCTCTTTGCAATAGATGTCACCAAACAGAAGGTTCTCTCTTTCATTTATTCTGGGATTGCCCTTCAGTAAAGGCCCTATGGGAAGAGATCAAAAACAAATCGAGTCTCTTGCTTGGGTTGGAGGAGTACTTCACACCGCAAATTTACATGATCAGAGACTGTAGCAAGATCGAAGTGAAGGCCAGGAGATACTATATGGCTGCCATTTCTTCCTCGCTTAAAAAGGTAGTTCTAAAGCATTGGCTTGATGATATTCTCCTCTCCTACAAGGAATGGCTTCATGAACTGCTCTTTAACTTAAGCATGGAGAAATTGGGAGTCAGCATGACTAATTCCCTCCACAGTTATGCAAAAACATGGGAGTCTTTTCATACCTTGTACTTACTTCAAGCCTCTGACTCACTCTCTTGAGGGTACTGAGCATCATTTAGGACCCTTAGCTTCTACTAGTTGACCTTCTCTGAGTATTAGGCTCCTTACTGTCGCCTCCGCAATTTTTATTTTGTTTCTGGGTATGCAGGTCTGGTGGGTTGAGGGTGGCGGTTGGGGGGTTGGGATGAGCAAGCTGTATACAATATTCTGTGCAGTTGCTTTCCATTGTTTTTTTCTCTATTTACGTCTTGCTCTGTATTGGTGAAATAACAATAAACTTGAATTAAAAAAAATGCTAGAAGTTCCAAGTGTACGTGAAAACTGTCAACACATGCTTGTACCACAGTCATTTAGTGGAACTATTTCACCAAATTTTCAACATAGGGGCATTTTGTGACCTCTGCTCATGAACACTGTGACTATGGTTTTCTTAATCTGTCTGAAACATTAATTTCCCACTGTGGAAGAGTACTGGTAGCCTACCTTCTATCTGCCTAAATGCCAAAAGACTACTGCAGTAGCACCCTTCTTACCTGTCCTGAATTGTTTTTTCTGATCCCTAATACAGGCAGGCCACCTGGGGAAAAAAGGGAAATTTCTGTCTACTTCTTTTCTGTTTCAAGCTACAGTACTCGACCCTCCCCCGCATTCTATAGCGGAAACAAATGTGGTTAGGAAAACATAGAACAGGCTAAGTACCTGTATGTGCTGTACATGTAGATTAATGTATAGAGTGCATTGCCCAAAAAGAGCAGGTTTAGCTACGGCATAAGTTGTCTCGGTATTCAGGCTAGAAGGTGCCAATAGCCTGCACTACTCAAGCATTACTCTATTCAGCTAAAGAGTTTCCTCCTCGCACTAGCAAAATTGCAAGGACTCATTTTTCCCCATGAAATAAAAGGATTAGCTAGAATGCCTTTTGTTTTAATGGCAGTTGCAGACTGGAGAAAGAATGTGTTGGTTTTGGTCTCCGGTCAACTAATCCTGTTGAATGATATTTCTGTGTCCCTTGGGTCCTGCATAATCAAAAGTGAGTACTCCCAAACAGAAATGTAATGTAATGAAAGATAAAAATGTTGGTTTTCTATTTAAAACACAAACTGTTTGTTACGTATTTACAGCCATAGTGTACCGCAGCAGCACCAGCATTAAGTTTAGTTCAAAATGACTAGCCCTGGTTGTGAGCATCCTAAAACTAGTCTCCTGTGCTGCGCAACAGTTCATTAAACACATAAAACAATAAACGTCTTTGCAGTTGTACATTATAAAATGCTTTATGATCTACGTACACTGTAGTGGGTTCTTATTGTTTTGCTTTGGGCTTACCCCTTTCTTTTAAGGTGTTTTACTTGTGCAGACTCCTATAATTCATTCTTACAGCGTTCTGACCCTGCAGTTTCCTTAGGAGTCAGCTGGCCCTTCCTTGCCGAGTAAAATACTGTAAAGAGTAAAGGGAGGAGCTAATTGTGATATGAAAATGTTTTCTTTGGATTAAAAACATTGTTATTTATTTAAGGACAGAATAGTATTATTATAGCATCTTAGGATAAATGTCCTGCATGAATTAAGAAACATTATTGTATTTTTAAAGAACTTTCAGTCCATTTGGTGTTGGAAGGTGGAGTCTGTAAAGATCACATGATGTTCCCCTGGTATAAAGAAGGATACATGCTGTGATCCTGTCAGATTCAGTCTGGGATCAGCTTGTTACTGACCCCTAAGTGGAGGTCTGCTCCTATACAGACCTAGAATCCATTGCTAAGAGAAGTGATTATTGTTGACTAGACCTCTACTCGACAGGAGTTCATCTTTATTGATATGTTTTGATTTCTTATTTTGCCGCCTATCAGTTTGCTGTATTGTTGTCTTTGGCTTTGCCACAACCTTATGAAGAAACTGAATAAATTTGAGGCTTGGTAATTGCCTTGCCATCACTGCTTATCTGTGTCCAGTGTCAATCCATACACCCACATGCCACGACACCCACAGCGACCGCACCATTGTGTGCCAGATGTGCAAATGCATATTTCGAGCAGGAAATGAAAAATGACAGCTGTACTGTTCATAAGGAGGTGTGGCAAAATGCCATTGTTGAAAATCTGGAGTGAAAATGATACAAATTCGTGAAGTTATGAGCATGCGTGGAAACTGTGCAATGCATGCTCATAACACAGTCATTTTATGGACTTTCATCACCAAATTTTCAACATAGGCATTTTAGGACCTCTGCTCATGAACACTGTCACTGTGATTTTCTTAATGTGTCCCAAACACTGATTTCCCACAGTGACCGTGCTATTCAAGCCAGAACTGCGAAAACACATTTGGGCCAGAATGTGAAAAATTACAGCTGTACTGTTCATAAGGAGATGTGGAACAATGCCAATGTTGAAAATCTGGAGTGAAAATGTTACAAATTCATGAAGGTATGAGCATGCATGGAAACCACACAAAACATGCTCGTAAAACATTATTTTTTTGGATTTTTTCCACCTAATTTGCAACATAGGCTTTTTGAGAGCCCACCTCATGAACACCGACACTGTGGTTTCGTTACTCAGTCCCGAAATGTGAGTCCACGCAGTGATCATGAAATCACCTTTTGGGACTGAATGACTCCATGACAGTGGTTGAATTCATGAGGAGGGTTCTCAATAACCCTATGTTGAAAATTTGGTGCCATAATTCCAAAAAATGCATGAGATATGCATCAAAATTTAAAAAACACTATTTATGCCATTATACAGATTACCGGCATTTCTGCAGTTTGCGGTCAGCTTTGAAGAGTGCACAAGTGTTCCGGGTCCACTGAAGATCATCACACTGGGCTCCAGAGGTAAGTATGGGGTGAGGAGGTGTGGGGAGGCAGGGTGCGCAGAGTGTGTGTGCGGATTGGGGGAGGGGCCATGGACTCAATGAGGGACTGTTTTCTGTTTTACAGGGTTACAAAAAAAAGAAACATTGCAGGACTTTTTTTTTTCAGGGACATTTGGCACACTGGGGTGGGCTCCCAGTGTGCCACCTAAGTGTTTTGGGGAGCTGTGGATGATGAGGGATTGGGCACCCCCATCAGCACATACCGAGTGGGGGGCAAGAGCCGAGGGGGATTGGGCACTCCCTTGGCAGACAACAAATTGGAAGGGGACATTATGTCACTGGGGAGTGGGCTCCCCCACTGGCATATTGAACTGGGAAGGGGGGACTGAAGCTGATGGGGATTTGGTGCCCTGTCAGCATAGAAAGACTGTTGGGGGGTGCATGATGCTGAGGGGGATTGGGCACCCCTTTGGCATACAACAGAACTTGGGGGTTGGGGACATTATGCCAGTGAGGACTGGGCTCCCCGTCGGCAAAGGAACTGGGTCGGGGATGGCAAGGTACCACCCTGCAATGACGAGTCACTCCCTCATTGCAGCAGTGGATTCATTTCAAGGTGGTGGCACACTGGCTGAACTAGTGTCAGCAGCAGCATGCTACTACATTGGGGAAAGCAAGCCAAGCTTCAAAAGGCACTTGGGCCATTGGCCCCCACAGTGCCGCACCTTCAAAACCATGCTTCTCTCCTAAGCTGTGCTGAAATGTTTCTTGCGCATGCGCAACCAAACATAAAAAGGAACACACCATGTTTATGAATGTAAATTACATTATCTTAAAATCATGACATTTTATAGTACCCCATCCACTATACTTAAGTTATTTTCTTATATTATCTTAAAAATTTTCCACCAAGGTGGTATTGTGCAGCTGTTGAAAATTTTGCCATACAGTACATTTTTTAATACAGTCCAATTTCAGCAAAAAGATACATTTATCCATATCATGGGAGTTCTTTTTTATATTCAACAGCTGAGTTATCACTTTTTCCTTTCTTCCCTTGGGTTCTCACATTCAAGTAGAATATGCAACACAAATGGTTTGGTATTATTAAGAGAGCAAGTACAAATAGACTTCTTGTATTGTTCTGATTACCAGGTTTGTAACCCACAATTGCATTCAGTCTAAGATTACTCAGTAAATTTCTATGCATTTCATGATCACAGAGCATCAGGTATTTTTCTCAGTCTAAAGATGACTTTATGTTTAGATATAAAGCATTACTATTTATAAAATGTAATTTATTTTTATACTTCTGCATTGCAATGTTTCTGGACCAGTTCTCTCACACATATATCAATATTGGCACTTGCCCTTTCTGACCATAAATTCTGTAGGTCTAATTCCTTTAATATCAGGTTTAATACATTGAACCAACAATGTTCATATAGTTTTGTATGTTTATTCCTTAGGTATTCAAGCCAGCATGTTTTTGACAATTGAGACTCTTCCATTTTCATAATCCTTTTCCAGAAATTAACTATTCTTATCATAATCCCTGTTTCCATCGAGGGTATACCTGTCACTAATCTAAGAAAAGAGGTTGATCAATCTCTGGGCAAGTCCAGAGAACTTCTAATAAAAACATTTTGTATTGTTTCCATGCTATTATTTTTTGTTGAAATAGCCAGACCCCATATGTTAGATTCATATAGGGTCTGACTTACTGATTTTGCCTCAAATATAAATTTCAAGGCTGAGAAAGAATTACTGTCAAATTTGTAGGCAAAAGTTCTTATTGCCTTTATTGTTTTATGTGCCTTTTCTTTTATTTCATTTAAATGACTCTTCCAAGTGAAGTTTCTTTCAAATATAACCCCCAGATATTTATACTCTTACTTCATCACATTTTTTCCCATTGATATACCATGTTTAAAGGCTATTATCTTTGCTTCCAAAAACCATAACTTTTGTTTTTTTAATATTTAATACAAAATCTAATTCTTTTAGTTTATTCATGACATTATTAAGCCCTCTTTTAAGCCCCACTGGAGTTTGAGATAAGAGTATTGCATCATCTGCATATAACATCAACCTCATTTTCTCACTATTAATTTGTGGTGGAAATGTTTCAACTTCCTGCAACCCTTTTATTAATGTTTCTATAAAGCCCAGCCTGGTAGTGCTGAGGGTTGAGGTGCTGGATGCCACACCTCACACCACGATGGTGACCCGGGTTCGGGAATGAGCCAGGAGTCACTGGAGGTCGGCGGAGGGAAGAGATCAAGCATCTAGAGGACTGATCTCCCTTCCCAGGGAGGGTGGGTAGATGCTCACTCATGGTGCAACCTCTAGCGGTGGCTGGAAGGTCACCGACTGAGCAGCGTAGCTTATGCCTGGGTTGGGCAGAGCTATGGCATTACGTTGCCTTGCTGGCTGAGCTCCGGGGGAGGGAATGGGGAAAAAGAAGAAATACCCCAATCCTGGGGATAGATGAAGGCACCTCAACCTTCACAGCCCACACTCCCATTTCAGGCCATCTCCTCTCTCCAGCCAGGCTCGTGTGTGCTGGGCACTTTGCCCTATAAGATAGAGCACTCTGGATGGAAAGGGCAGCCCTACCTCTGGAGGGTTCAGACCCAGAGGTGGTGTTTGGCAGCATGAGTGGGGGAAGAGAGTGGTCACAGTGGGAGGTAGAGGCTGGGAGCCCCGAGGTCGCTGGAAGGAGTTCTCCAGGGTTGGAGATAAATAAAGTTAAAATAAAAGTTTCTATATAAATATTGAAAAGAGTGGGCACCAATAAGCACCCTTGCCTAACTCCTCTGTATATGGGTATTTCTTCTGTTAGAGCTCCTTCCATACTAAACCTTACCTGAGTTGTAGGGCCAATATGCAAACATTTTAATATTAATAATGTCTTATTATCAATTCCTAGCTTTGTAAATAAATTCCATAACAGAATTCTATTTACAAAGTCAAAAGCTGATTTTATATCAATGTAACAAATGTAGATCTTTCCATTTTTCCCAGCTACATGTTTATTCAGGATACAGTATGTTGCACTGAAAAAATCAAATCCAATGTACTATTATGTTTCTTAAAGCTGCATTGAAACTTAGATATTATATATAGAATAAAGCATGGGGTGCAGTGTGTTATGAGAATTTAACACACACCCTCATTGTTGGATGGCACATAAACCCCGAGGGTATGTGTTAAATTCAAGTTATAAAATGGGTACCAATTTTCATCCCCTCTGATTGGTCAGTATGTCAATTTTGCTGTGTCCTTATAGAGCCATAAACTCACAGCTGGCACTACTTCCATGTGACCAGGCAGCACAGCTTCAATATCACTAACCCCCTGACCACTGAATAGCCAATAACAGCCATTTTTCTTTCTGACAGAAAAATCCCTCAGTAGCCTGACATTTAACAGCTGTCAACAGAAACAATGTCTGACATACCTTCCTCACAGTTCCAGCTGGAGTTAGAAAAAAATAATAGACACATTCCAGTATGATGCTGAACCAGAGAAACAACCAGGCAAATCACCTGCAAAGAAAAAGAAAAAAAGTAAAAATGTGAGTACACATGTAATTTTATCAGCAGAAGAACTGTCAAAACTAGAAGAACAAAAGATGAGGAGAACATAAAAAAAAAAAATGACTCAGTGGGCTATAAATATTTTGAATACCTGGGCACATGACATGAAATTAAACATAAACTATGAACAAATACAAACTGATGAACTGTGTCAGATATTACGAAGATTTTATGGAGAGGTTCGTCAGTCAGACGGCAAAGAATACAACCTCTCTAGTCTACTTTCACTGAGAGCAGGAATTAATAGACATTTTAACTCTCCTAAAATAAATCGCAGTATTAACATCTTCACACATCCAGACATGATCCCTGCCAACAATATCTTAACAGCTGTCAGCAAAAAATACCGTCGTGAACATAAAGACAGCAGTTCACGACCCTGCCATTAGTGCCGCCAACCTCAACAAACTCAAAAACTCAAGCGCCCTGTCTACAGAAACCCCAAGTGTCCTTCTTAGGAAAGTGTGGCTAGACATCCAACTTTGCATGGCTAGAAGGGGGCTTGAAGGACTCCGTCAATTAAAGCCAGAAAATTTTACAATTAAACAAGACCAAACCGGAGCCGAATATATTACTCTCACTTTCAATGAGAGTACTAAGAATCATAAGCAACTTGAGCCAAACAGAGAGAAATACCATGGTTACATATACGAACTACCTAATAACAAATCCTGCCCAGTTGCTTCCTTCAAAAAGTACCTTTTGAAACTGCCACCAGACCTGCCAGCATTTTACTTACATCCACGGAGATTAAAAACAATGACCTATAACACCACAGACATCTGGTATTCAAGAGAGCCTCTTGGTGTTAATTACCTCTCAAATCTGATGACCCTACTAAGCACAGAAGCCGAGCTTAGCTGCTGATACACTAATCATAGTGTACGAATCACGGCTGTACACCTACTCTCGATGGCTGGACTCGATGCCTGTAAAATTATGTCTGTCACAGGCCATCGATCTGAGTCCAGCCTCTGCAGCTACTGGGCTGCAAGTGAAAGCGATTGGCAGAAATGGAGCAGCATTCTAACTAACACAAATACTACTCCCACATCTCCAACCATCAGAAAATCGTACTCACAACCACCATGATGCACCTCTGATGTCCACGAGCAACAATCACCTCCATCCTGCAGTAGAGACCAACGATCACCTCCATCCTGCAGTACATCCCTAACGAAAACCACCACTCCAAGCGCTGCAAATGAAGAAATGGCAACCGGAATTGAACCCTCTGCCGAAAAGCAACTTTGCACAACCCAGGAAGCACGTTTTGATGATGTTCTCCAACAAAACACCGCAATACAAATCCAGCAGTTCAGCAAGAGCACTTCCTCTGCCCCATTCATCATCCAGAACTGCTATACGGAAAAAGTGGAGTTCATCCACTTTTCAAAATAAGTCACTCTATCTAAGTTAGTTGGACAATCTATTTAAGTCAGTAAAAGTTGCACTTGCAGTTATTTAACAGAACATCATGTGCAGCCTGTTCTTTCTATTTTAAACAGTTTAACTTTCAGTTACACTTATTTTAACAGTGTTCGTTTATTTGAGCTGTTATTTTAAACAAGTAGTTAACAGTTTTCATTTATTTTAACAGTGCAGCCTGTTCATTTATTTGAGCTGTTATTTTAAACAAGTAGTTAACAGTTTTCACTTTTAATCCAGTGTCACTTAACTGTTCAGTGATTGCTAATGAATGAACTTAGGAACTATTTTATCTTCTTTTTAAGACTGTTGTCAAATAAATATGTTCAACTTTAAAACCACACAACTCTGTTTCTACTTTTATTTACAAAAATACAGTGCCCATTTTATAAGTGGAATAAGACACTCCAAGGTGTGGTTTATGGCTTGATAAGAGCACTTCCCAGGTGCTAAAGACACTCGGCGAAAGCGCCTCATGCCTCATTACGCACCTGGGGTGTGCTCTTATCAAGCCATAAACCACACCTTATCATGTCTTATTCCTTGCTTAAACACACTGCACCCCATACTTTATTTTATATAATTGAAGGGTTCCATTTTTCTCTGGTAGAAAAGGTAAAAAAGAAACGGGTCTCTTACCTTGTGTTGAGTAAATGGTTTAATTCTGAACAGAGAACAGGTTTAACAAGTAACTAAATATTTCAGTATTTAAGAAGAAAAGTTAAAAAAAAAACTATCTTGATTGTTGTGTTCTTTCTCATGAAGCAAGTGTTTTCAAGTGCTGGTGTCATTTGACCTGCAGGAGAAAGGTGAGGGTTGAAAGGGAAAGTGGTTAGGGAGCATGGTTATAGTTTTGTGTTTCTATTTAGTTTGTGGTTTGAAATGTGCTAAAAATGTTTTTCTATTTCATATCGGTTATTGAGAGTACTGGAGACTGTTCTTTATGGAGTGAATAGCAATGAGGAGATGAGCTGTTATGCTGACTGATTTGTGTTAGAAAACGGACAGTGTGAGGCTTGTGTTTAGTTTTACTTTCTGTCTCGAGCACATTAGCATTGAAAGAAGCTGCGTGAATGCCGTAACACCTACTCAGGCATTACTGTATTTAACACATGTTTTTTTCCATTGAAAAAAAACCAGAACCCAGTAATTATACTATTTTCAGTAACCCATACTTGTATTTTCTCTAAAATTATCCTTGTGAACATTTTCTGCATTATCAGTAAAAGAGAAATAGGTCTCTAACATTTAGTTTCTTGTCTATTCCCTTTTTTAATGAGTGGAACAATTATACTTTTATTCCAATGCTGTGGCAGACTTAAATATGTACTTACAATTATGAATATACAAGGTGCTAGAAAACTAGCCCAGAATTCAGGTTTATATTGCTAAATTTCAGCAGGTATACCATCTATACCTGCTGCCTTATTTCTTTTTTGTGCCTTACTTGCAAATATAACTTTTAGTTCTGTAATCCTGTATTCTTCAGCAATCTGTATTTCCATATTTGCCTGTTTCTGATCTAGAATATTTTGATTCATCTCCCCATATATTTCCTTAAAGTAATTTAACCAGTCTTTTGCAGCAATGTGGCCTTGTACATCATAGCTAATGTCATTTTCATTATAGCCAAATGTAACCATTGTCCAGAATGTCTGTAGGTCCTTATCCCAAATAACCTTTTGTAGTGTCTCCCAAATGATTTTCTGTAATTAGATCATTTATGTTGTATCATCTTTTTATACTCTAACTTTAAGTTTTTAAGGCTAATAATAAAAAACCTGGGGTACTTTGTTTTCCCAGTAACCTACTTACTTTATTTATCTCTTTCTTCAGTCTGTTGCATTCCATATCATACCATGGGTTTTTTGACCAGCATCAGTTTTTTATTTAATTTTAGGGTTTTTAAGTAAATTTAGTTCAAATGTGTGCATAAAATCAGAAAATTCTTTAATTGGAGTGTTGACATTGCCACTATTTAAATTTGTCAGCTTATTTATAAATTCAAGTGAATCTTTACTTGTTGTTACCATATCCATTACTGCTTTAGTATATGGATTCCATTGTATTTTCCCCTTAATAAATACACATATTGTTATTTGCTTCCTATTCAAAGGCCTTGTTCTTTTGCAGTAACTGTAGTTTCAAATGTAATTCAGTACAAGCAGGGAGGTGGTCACTCTCCCACACTTTAAGTATTTTACAACCAATTGCCCTCATATAATCCATAGCCTTTGTAATACAATAGAATGGTACCTCCAGTAGGTGTCAGGAAAGTTATTTCACCATGCCAGTCTTTTTTATTTCATCTATTTAAGATCCTCAACATGTTTTTATCTAAAAACTCCAGAATACTCTTTCCTCTGTGATTAAATATTTTATCCTTTCATTGCCTAAGTGGAATATTTATTGTATCATCTCTACACCAGTCATTAGATTGTTCCTCTATTTCTGCTGCCACCCTGGCATTAAAATCACCTGCCATAAAAATTATAGAATTGAAATATCTAATCTTAATTGCATCTAAGTCATACCTTATCCTACTGAGCACCTCTTGGAAATATTTCAAGATAATGGATGGGGGTATATCAATGTTGAACAATACAAATACAGTATTATCATTTACAAAAACTAAATACATGTAAAATCTTTTGTACATACTAGACTCTAATCAGCATAAATCTAGGACTTTCTTTACAAGAATTGCCAAGCCACCCTTTGCCCTTCCATATTTATGAACTTTAAAAGCTGGAATTAGATGGATGTAGTACCTGACTGACTTCATTCACATATTTGGGACTGTCCAGTACAGTACGCCCTGCAAGTCCATTGGTCCACACTGGGGACCAATGGGCTTAAGACACATACTGTACCTGTCATTTGATGGGTGACTTGGTGGCCGGGAAGTATGCGGGTGGGTTGCTGTTGCCCTCTGATGATGGTGGGAGCAGGATGGGCAGGGGTTCTGTGTGGTGGGAGGGTGGGGGATGCCACTGGATCACCAGGGATTTATTATATGGAGCTGTACCATGATCATGACAATGGGTGGGAGGGTTCCACTAGACTACCAGGGATTTACTTAAACTACAGATACTGGTGATTGACGACAAAGGCAGGTGGGAGGTAGCACTAGACTGCCAGGGCATGTTGTATTTTATGTTTACCACAATCACAGAACCGGGCGGGGGGTCCACTAGACCACCAGGAATGGTCATATTCACAGTTCTCAGGGAAATCAGGTTGGAGGGAGGACCACAAGACCACCAGGGATGGTCATTTCTTACATTTATCAGGGACTTGGGAACTCCAGGGGGGCACTAGACTACCAGGGTTTGATTGCTGTACAGATACATGATTGTGGCTACAGGGCGGAGGATGTCCTGGGTTTCCCACTGCACACATCATGCTGTGCAGGGTGACAGGCACAAGTTGCCATGCTGCCCTGCACCAGGCATGCAAATGGCTCCATTTGGTCCCATTTGTACCTTACATATATTGTGGCCTCATTTGCATGCCCTGTGCTGAATATCATGGGTGCTGCACCTTGCTCAAATGCACTTGCACTGGTGCATCCCCATGATCCCCATCTGTGACTTGCACTGGTATAGTGCCACTGCACCATGCACAGTTTTTGTGCTGTCTGTGCCATATTCAATGGTGTTGCACCTTGGTGCATCCCCATTGAATATCACTTGGACCTGGCCTGGCGCATCATAGTTGTGCTGTGCCAAGGCCTGCGCAACTGCCTGGTGCAGTCTGAATATCCCAGCTCTGGTGTCAAAAATAAATCAAAGATTTTAAAATATGCATCCCTATTAATCAGGGACCTCTTAACTGATTCTTCAATATATAAGTCATTTTGATTGTCACAGCTCCTGTCTCCTGTGGCTCATCTTCGGATTTACGTTCCACGATTTCTGTATCCCTTAAACTTTTATCATCTGAATCTTCAGCCAAGCCTGTAACCTCCTCAACTACTATTCTTTTGATTAGCTTCTTCTTGATACCCTTTATTCCTTTTTTGTTTCTGGGGTAACCCTGAGGTCAAAGATATTTAACTCTGGGCCTGTCTTGTCAAAAGGGGTTTCTAATTGTTCCCTACCAACATCAATACTAGTGTCTTCCAGGTTTCTGATTTCTATCACTAATGGTTGGGTTTGGTCCCTTTGTTCTCCCCTTTTATTAATTACTGGTGAGGAGGTCAGGCTTGGCTTGAAATTATTTTTTTTACAATTTTTTTGTTCCCTCTTAAGTCTAGAATGTTATCAGCTGGTTTCAAAAATTGAATGATTTTAGGATGTCCCTTTAAATCATTCTGTTTGTCTTTAATATTTTCTTGTTTTTTGTTAGTCTTGGTCATTTTTATGCTATAAGTTCTTTGTTTCTTTTTTCAGTATATTCTGACATGTTTTTAAATTATAAGCAATAGGTGGTGTTTATAAAACAGAATAATAATTAGTTGATATCAGAAAGCTATAATAACACAATCTCTATAAATTCAAAGCTGAGTAATGTGCAGTTTAGTCAGCAATAGAAGAATAACTGTAATATACTAAACTGTGCCAAACTATTTCCAGTATAGAGTTTAAGCTGTTTAAACTAATGTAAAATATCACAAGTTTAAGAAATCTCCAATGTTATTTTCCTTGTACACAAATCCCCTGCTTCCAGTGCAAAGTCCACAAAATCCAATATGAAACTAGAATCGACATGCAGTGTTCACAGACTAACAGGGTACGGTTTTCATTCAGAACATGATCACCTTCCTCCTCCTCTCCATTTTTCCAGCAGCTGTAAGATCAGCAAGTCCACTGCCATTTCTCACCAGTGAATGTTTCCAACAGGCTCTCAATTATGAGCAGTTAACCACGCTCGTATTTGGGATGATTCCTCCCGAGTCCACTTTAAGCAGTTCAAAACTTTAGTTTTCTCAGTAGGCCTGATCTGGACATGTTGCTGAGCACCAGGGGCAGGCCCCAAAAAAGAAAAGAAAAAACACTTCAGGTAATAACAATGTTTATATCATCCACCTTTATCTATAGACACAGGTAAGTAAAACACTCTATAGGAAATGTCTAAATTTGTCACCACTTTATTTGATGTCCCAAGACAGTAAAAACACTACAAATTAAGACTACCAACATTTTTAGAGATTACTGGGAGATTTAAAAAAAATGTCCTACCACACTATTCCGACTTTAAGGAAAAAACGTCAAGCTGATACAAAAGCTATGTATTCAATGCTTACTTTTAAGTGACAGAGATAGGGGCTCTGTAATGATTTTACACATCAGGTATGCTGGTTTTCCACAGAAGAGGAAATAAGAGTCATTAAAAAAGGTGTTCCATCAGCAGAATCTCCCATAACCCTCAGCATAAACCCAGTGGCTGATAATGAGTAGTAAAGAATGGCAAAGCTGCTGTAGGAACACCAAGCATGCGATCCATACCTTCCACTTAACTTTAGCAGGTTAACAAGTTAAAGATGGAAAAATAATTCATCAATTATACTTTTATTACGTATTAGTTGTTACAGTTGTCACATTATGCAGTTAACTACTCAGTGTTAATAAAGTATATGTGAGCTCAATTAGAGAAAACTCAGAAATCTCAATCAGTGAAGATTATCAACTAACAACCTATATTAAATTATAACCACACAATAATCGAGGCATTTGATTAATTTAAAAGTGTATTGGTCTGATCTAATGAATGTGTAATTTAAATCTATTGCTCTACTAGCATCCTATCAAACCTTATCTTATTTAATCTATTAAACTCTAAAATAGCCACATTTTGATTTGTAATCTGCAGGCAAAATCAATTGTCAAGATGTGACTATCATGTGCAAAATCACAATATTCAAAAGGTGACTTGCAAATGGGGCCATAATTCATGCAAGGTGCAGGGGGGGCCATTTGCATCTGATTATGACCCCATTTGCATGCCATTAGCATGTAGGTGCGCCGATCCCTGAGGACTTGCGCCTGGCCACCCTGCCAGGCAGCAGCCGTCGGGGACCGACGCACCCTGCATCCCGATTGCGGGTAGAAAGTGAAAAGAACCCCCCCAAACATCTCTCTTAATGCCCGATCGTGGGCAGAATGTGAAAAGAACCCCCCCAAACATCTCCCTAATGCCCGATCGTGGGCAAAATGTAATAGGATCCCCCCAACCCGAATATCTCCCTGGTGGTCCATTCATTCACAAATCTGGACTGTCATGTACAGTATGGGCTGCACGCCCATTGGCTCTAGCTCTGCACCAATGGGCGTGCAGCCCTACCGGACAGTCAGGACGGCGGGTGACGGGCGGCAGGCAGGTGGGATGCTGCCGCCACCGCTGCCGGGGGAGCGGGGTGGTGGGGCTTCATGGGTGGTGGGTGGGGGGACACTAGACACCAGGGAGATGTTTGGGTGGGGGTTGTCAATATACATTCTGCCCCGCGATCGGGCATTACAGTCACCCTGGACCACCAGGGAGATATTCAGGTTGGGGGGTTCCTATGTACATTCTGCCTGCGATCGGGCACTGGGGGGGTTCTTATTACATTCTGCCCACGATCGGGCACATGGGATGTGGGGGTTCATTACATTCTGCCCGTGAACGGGCACATGGGATGTGGGGGTTCTTATTACATTCTGCCCGCGATCGGGCACATGGGATGTGGGGGTCTGCATACTTTCTGCCCGCATCAGGCATTACGGTCCACTGGACCACCAGGAAGTGAACGGAGGGAGCTACATTGATGCCCACAATCAGGCTGGTGGGGGGGCAGGGACTGAGTTGGGGGACAGCCACGGGTGGCAGCTGCTGTGTTGCGCCTGCAATACAGCAACTCACCTGTGGGTGGCCCTCAACTTAAGCTCTTGGCTCAAAGTTCAGGAGGCGCAGGTTGGGGGTTGCACCTGTATATCTCTCACACAGCCCGACTGAATATCGGGCTGTGCAGTTTATGCATGGTTCCTCCCCTCCTGTTGAGCATGCATTCATTTGCATTGCGCTGTTGCTCAGCCTGTTTTCAGTGGCACAACTGCCTCCTGCTGAATATCGCAGAATGGCGCAATGTAGGACTTGAGCATGCGCAACCCTGTTGAGCATGGAGCAACCCTTTTGAATATCTGGGCCAAAATGTATAACCATTTTTGCAAATGAAACCAGTAAATAAAAAAAAATCTGCAAATGCCAATTTTATTTCATGCTTTCATCTGCAAAAGTGTGTCCCTCTCTTGCTGAAACTGATGCTTTCAGTGTAAACTTAAGCAATATTTTTTAAATGTATTGAATTATTTTGCTAGGGAGACCATATGAAGTTGTTCACAGCTCATTTCCTGATGCATCCAGGGGAATGAATAATGCATATACATTAGGCAAAACTAATTGCAGTGCAGATAAAATCCAATATAATGGAATGCAAAACAATGGCAACTAGGTATGAATAGGGCCTGATCTGGGGCATGGTAATGAAGGAGGGTGCCACTGGATGCCATGGAATTATGATTTGGTACAGGAAGAAAGAGGGAACACCTCTGGACACCAGGGACTGCTGGGTATAAGGGTAGTTTGAAAGACAGTATGACTCTTTACCATGAGTATTACTTGGCACAGGGTGGGGTAAGGGCAGAAAATAGGACTGGGACCAAACAAAAGGAAGGAATGCAATTTTAGGGTAGCAAAGTCCCCTGAATATTGATTGACCTGTGGCATGGTGTTCCTCAGGGTTTACAAGATTGCACAATGCACCCTTGGTATTGCCCTAACTTCAGCACCCTCTCTCCAAGAAGGAATCCTGTGATGATAGTGATCGTATATGGGCAACTGTCAAAATGGCGACCCATAGTATGGCGCTATTATCATGGGTGACTTGGCAGGGTAGTGGACACTGCGAATGTAAGGAGAGGGAAGGACGAATGGAAAAGGAAAATAGCAAAGGGAAGGGGAGGGATAGAGAAGAGGGTTACCACCTTCTAGTGTGCCTGATTCGCCAAGCCAACCATGTGGTGTGGTGGGTAGGGAGGCTGGCTCTGATGCTGGTCCTGGATTTGGGGCTGGGGGCTGGGAAGATTTATTTTGTTCCCACGGCTGTGGGACTTACAATTTGTTTTTAAACCAGGCTGTGTTCCCTCCCTGACATGCACTCCTCTGGAGTTGATAATCTATAATCAGGGAGGGGTGGCATGGGGTGGCACATCCCCGCCTCAGACACACTTAATTTATTGTGTGTGCCCAGTTGCTTGCAAGTGTATATTGCTGAATTGCTTTTCTGTGATTTAAAGTCACCATAATAGCGATCACCGTAATGCATTCACTATTATGACATAGAACCATCCAAGAATTGGTATGTATGTACTTTTCTGTGCCTATAAAACAGTGTTGAAGTTATAGCAATGCTACCTTTGCCTTACACAATCATTCAACCCCTGAACAACACCACACCACAGATTACCAAGGCACAAGGAACTTTTTATCCTAATATCACATTCCTGCCTTATACTGCATTAAACATTAGTATTAACTTGCTTTTAATGTCATTTTTATGATCACCATGTGTGCACGCACAATGAACATTTTAGAAACATAAAAACATGATGTCAGAAAAGGACTGCCTGGCCCATCAAGTTTGCCCAAGGCACCTAGCAGAAGGCTAGGACTTCCTCTAACAACCTACTTCTCCCTTTGGCATCCTCTTTCCCTCACCCCTTCCGATACCAGAACCATTTGTGGCTGTCCCATGCTCTGTTAAAGCCCCTTACAGCGACCTCCCCTATCACCTCCTCTGGGAGCTCAGTCCATTTTTCCACCACCCTTTCAGTGAAAAAGTTGTTCCTGATGTTTCCCCTAAACGTGCCGCACTCTATTTGTGGTGTATGCCTCCATGTCCTCTTGTGCCTCTTTAGGTTAAAAAATTCCTCTTCTGGTTCTCTCTTTATCCCCTTCATATATTTAAAGGTCTCAGTCATATCCCCCATCCCTTCTGTGCTCCAGGGAGTACATTCCCAGTTCGCTCAATCTATCTTCATATATTAGGTGACTAAGCCCAGCCACCATCTTAGTCACTCTTCTCTGCACCCTCTCCAGCCTTTCCTCATCTCTCTTTTCAGGAACGGTCTCCAGAACTGCACCCATATTCCAAATGTGGTCTGACCAGCTGTTGATATAAGGGGATAATAACCTCTCTCTTCCTGCTAGTGAATCCCCTCCCGATGCAGCCCAACATCCTACTAGCCTTGGCTACTGCCTGCGTGCATTGTTTAGCCACCTTTAGGTCCCTGAAAACAATAATTCCCAGGTCCCTCTCCTCCTCAGTCTCTTCCAGTGCCAGACTCCCCGGTAGTAAGTCTCATTCTGGTTTCTCCTCCCTAAGTGTATGATTTTGCACTTTTTTATGTTAAAGGCCAATTTCCATCTTTTGGACCAAGCCTCCAATAATCCTAGGTCCCTGTGCATATTCTCTCTCCTCTCCTGGTTTCTGCCCCATTACAGATCTTTATGTCATCTGCAAAGAGATACACCCTATCCCTTAGACCCTTAGTTCTAGCCACCGTGAATATGTTAAACAGCAGTGGACCCAACATGGACCCCTGAGGAACCCCGCTTGTGACCTTTCCTCCCCTGAAGTGATACCAGTTACTATTACCTTGTGACGCCTATCCATTAGCCAGTTTTGCACCCATCTAACTACCCTCATGCCCAGTCCCAGATCATCCAATTATAGATCAGTCCCCCATGCAGAACAGAATCAAACACCTTCCTAAAATCAAGATACACAGTATCCACTGACTCGTCTTGGTCCACTTCACTTGTGACCCCATCAAAGAACTCCATTAAGTTCCTTTGACAGGATCTCCCCTTGGTGAATCCATGTTGATGCCTATAAATAAGTTTATTGTCCTCCAAATATTCCTGAATCCTGCCCTTCAGTAACTTTTCCATAATTTTGCCTACTATGGATGTTAAGCTCACAGGCCTATAGTTACCCATCTCTTCTCTGTCAGCCCCACTTATGAAGAGGGACAACATTTACCATCCTCCAGTCTTCTGGGACCTCCCCCATATCCAGGGACCTGCTAAAAAGAGCTGCTAAGGGAGCCACCAGAATAACCCTACGCTCCCTCAGCATCCTAGGATACATCCCATCTGGCCCCATGGCTTTGTCCACTCATAGCTGCTCCAACACTATCAAGACTGCCTCCTTCTTGAATGGGCTCATATCAATCCCTATCTCTGCCTTAACTACTGTACTAATCTCTGCAAAAAAAACCTCCCCCTCTACCACAAATACTGAGAAAAGGAATTCATTTAATAACTGTACCTTATCCTGTCATCCTCTGTTGAGGCCTCCTCTTTGTTTCTAAGTCTGTTTATCCCCCTACCAGTTTTTCTTCTCTCACTGACATACCTAAAAAAGCTTTGTCTCCAGTCTTGACTGACCTGGCAATTTCCTCTTCTGTTTTGGCCTTCGGGGTGTGACACTGTCAGTCCAATGCAGACTGGCCTACAAGGGCTCATCAGTGTCATGCCAATTGTCAGCAAGGCAGATCATGACAGTATTCTGACTTGCTGGGTGGAAACTTTGTGTATTTCAAAGGAAAGAGCTGACTCAATCAGAGGTCAGCTCTTTCCTTTGATCTATACCACTCAGCAAGCACAGCTGCTCTGCAATGATTAGCCTGCTGAGGAACTACACCCTGTAAAAAAAGAAAACTATCCATTGATGTCTGTTGATGGTGCCATGGTAACTGTCCCTCACACCAGTCCCTGCCTTTCTTAATTGACCCAAAGGGGACAAAGACAGTGGACAACAGGATCCCTCTCTCTTTCTCTCTCTGTCTAGCTCTCCATTTATATAGTGCTGTTTCCATGAATCAATGGCATTTGCTCTGAGACTATTTTAACTCAGCCTAGTTGCCAAATTGCCCTGCACTGCATTCAGATACTAACAGAAATTAAAAAGATGTCCATTTGCATTATAAGGGTAAGCTTTAGCACACAGTGATCAGACCACAAGCAGTAAAACCAAGACAAGATCCTTCCCATCCCAAATTTGCTGTTATTTATTTTTTAATTTTATTCATTTAGTTTCTGTTGACCGGGTAAGTGAACTAGACAAAATCTGCCTATTTTCAGGCATGACCCAGGGGAAGGGGATACAGATGAATGCCAACTGATCTAGATTAAGCTGTTGGTGGTATTTTTAGTGAAAGGGGATAAATTTGGCCAGGGCACCAGGGAAATTCTGCTACTCAGAAGTAGGGGAAGCTCTGACATCCTGATCCTTGTCCAAGATGGTGGAGATCTTGGATCCGGGAGGAGGTGGACAGGAGATGGCTACAGAAACAGAGGAAATGGCCTCCTTCTCTGCACCACTACAGCCAGAGGCATTTATGGTTGAAGGCAATGAGGCTTTGGAAGTCGCTGAATGGGGTTTCACAGCCTGCACAGGAGATGTTGGCTTGCAATAGAAATGGACCAGGAGGCTCAGTTGGGCAAGCAGCTATGGATGATTTCAGTGTTTTACCTGCAATGTCAGCACATGATGTACTGAGTGAGGACTGGCAAGGTGGACAGCAGTTTCAGTCAAGGAGTGACTTTTTGAGAGCACTGTTGGCAGAAGAAGAGCACCGTGAGAATAGAAGGAGAATGGGTGGCTTATTGAGTGTAATGTCAGGGACTGAGCTTGAGCCATGTAAGGACACTTCCCCTGTGACTGCAACATCAAAGCATGGAGTGGTATGTGTGAGTGAACCTGAAGGTGGGGCAGGACAAGTAACGACATATCGGACTGAAGGCAGAATGCAAGAGGAGTCTTCACTGCAGGAACAGGGAAGTAAAAATGTATTTCTTGCTGTTAATCATGCGACTGTTTTGCAGAAAGTGATACAAACAGAAGGGGATGGAGGGGGAGATACAGAAAACATGGGCTCTGGTGGATCGAGTTCCCAGGACATACTTGGTGCAGCACCATGCAAGTCGGGTGTGGGAGAAGTATGCATTAACCCAGATTTGGTGTCAGATCACCAAAATTATGATGAGAATATGTTGATTACTGGGAGAACAGTGGCTGAGGCACTGAAATCTGCAGGATGGGAGAAGCAGGCTAATGACCAACCATGGGTGTCTTCTGCAAGACCAGACATGGATCAGATGGATCCTCTAGAACTCCCACCTTCCCTAGAACTGGCAAATTCCCCTGTATTGTTCCCCACAGCACACAAGAATGTCTTGATCCCCCCAAAAGCAATATTAGAGTTGAATAGAGAACCTCCTCTGCTGAAAGAAAGGAGAGACCTAGAACTTCAGCTCCCAAAGTGGGAAATGTGCATTCTGACCCTACTCCAGGGGCACAACATTTTAACAGTGGTAGCACAAGGGTGTCTGACACCAGGGGTCGAGCATCTTCTAGTAGAACATATGCAGGCCTCTTTCATGCACCTCCAGAACTGGCCATGAGACAAAATGCAGTTTGCATTAAATATAAAGGTGGCTTAGAGACTTACCCTGACCGAATATATGTTGGTCGCACACTCATGAAAGAAAGCCTGGCGTTTTCAGCACAGGAGATTTATGTACTGATCCATACATCTGGAGATCCTAATTTTGACACCAGCTTTAAGACAGCAGCCAGTCTTGAACTCTTCTGGGAAAGGTATCAGGCCATATGAAGAACTCCAGAGTAGAAGGCATTCATTGTTATTCCTCTCATGAAGTCTGCTTACCAGACAATAACGGTGTTGTTCAAAAATGAGGGGGTGGCAATATCAGACATTCTCTTTTGGCTGTGCTAAGTGCACAGTGCTTGGGTTACCAGACCCTATTATTGGTTCTGAGGACATTTGGGCTGGGGGGTGGTGGATTCGGGGGTGCCTGCCTCAAGAGAAAGGCTTAATTCAGCATTTATCGAGCTGATTTTATTTGGGGAGGGACCGAGGCTTTATTTTTCACTCAGGTCAACTGAGGTAATGCTTTCGTTGTGGTGGTCATAAGCATTTGAGCAGTGCATGTGCTAAAATGAAGTGCTCACTGTGTGGAGGTTCAATTTCAGCTGTTTACCATCTGTATCCCCTCTCTCCCCATGGTCACCCCTGAAAAAGGGACTTCTAGGCCCAGTGGGATTACCCGGTCAACAAAATTCAATAAATAAACTTGTGGCATTTACATGTCAGACCCCCTGTGGTATGCAATCTGTGTGAAGATACAAGCCACACTTTTAAGGACTGCCCATGGGCATCACATAATGCTGGAGAAAAGGAATCTGATGAAGAAGAGGAAAATATCACAAGACAGAATGTTGCAAATGTGAATCCTGACCCGCAACAGCAGTTCTCCAACTGACACCCCCCACCGACATTCCACTCTGCACCCACAGTAGGTTTCCCCAAGGGTCAGGAAGACTCCCAACCTTCCGCCACAGAGAGACACAACTCAGCAGGTGTGGCATCCTCAGAAGGAGATACTTTGGTCAAAATGGAAGGAATACAGCTGTCACAAGAATTTGTGGATGGAATTACAGGAGGAGTTCAAAAAGCTCAACCGGGAACACCTAAAGTTCCAGTTCTCACTATGCCACCGCCACAAATGGAGGAGTGGGAGCAACAGATAACCAGGAGAGTGACTTGTAGTGCCTCACAAAAATTGGATAGATGGTCTAGTGTACAGAAAGACAAATGAATCAGCACAAAGAACAGATGTACTTTACTTGCTAAGAGGAAACAATGGGAGGATGATGGGGAGGGCTCAGATACAACTTCCATAATTTCCTCACAAACTGAGAATATGACAGGTTCAGATGTTTCTACACAGGAAAAGAGAGGAAGGGTAAAGAAAAAAAAGAAATCCAAAAAAGCCACCACAAAAGCTCCAAGGTCAGAGGTTCTTGAGGATGGTGTTGGCTCACACACATGATCAAGGAGTTTCACCTTACTCTGGGTTCCTTTAATGTGAGCAGTATCAAGAACCAAAAGAGGAGACAAACCACTTTCTCTATTATTGCAGATCACTGGATGGACATTTGCTTATTGCAAGACACTCATTCGCATATGATACGAGAAGCCCAATATGCATGCAAAGAGTGGTTTAGAGGTTCCTCATTTTGGTCCATGGTGGAGGAGGTATGTTCTGGAGTGGGGTTTCTAATTTTGAATCCTAACCTCAGAGTATCACGTCTTATTGATTTGGTACCTGGAAGGGTGTGTATTTTGGATGCAAGAATAGGGGCCTAGGATAATTAATGTTTATAACCACCAAACAAAATATCGAAGGGCTGATTTATTGAAGAAAGTTCAACCATATCTCTATACATCCAGATCAGTGTTTTTGAGGGGTGACTTCAATTGTATTTTATCATTATCAGATAAAACTGGTACAGCACAAACAATGTATACTGATTCAATTTTTTAAATAGGATGTACAAACAAGCATGGCTTAAAGACTGTGTGGCAACACTGGGCCAGGTACCAGATCATATGTTTTTTAAGGGATGATTGTCAACCCAGATTGACTTTTTGTTTGCCTCTCATTAGGTCCCAGTGTTAGCCTTTTTGGTCTATCCTGTTGAAAATTCAGACTATAGATTGATTAAAACTATGGTGGGGAAGCCATCGAATAAACCTGGACCCAGCCCAGTTTGGAGGCTTAATGTAGCTGCTTTGGAGGATGCCGAGATATGGCCGGCAATCCAATCTGAGTTTGATGCCAGGAGTTCGGTATTTGATTTATATGAGAATTCACTGTTTTGGTGGCAAGACACCAACAGAGATATAAAAGCACTATGTAGTTCTCTAGCTAAAAAGGCAGCAAATAACAAATATTTAAATTATCTAAAATTAAGAGATAGGTTTCAGATGATGTTATCTCGATCAGTGGAAACGGGAAGATCTCACTGAGGATATTCAAGTAATCAAGGAGGAGATGTGCAAATACCAATATGATAGAGCTCAATCACTATTAATTGAGCAAAAATTTGGAATGCAGGGAAGGGTGCAAAATGTTAACCCATATGATAGCTGTGCGCAAAGGGTAGACTCCAAATATGTGATTGAGCTTAGAACAAATTCAGGACTAGTAGTGCATACAGGAGAAGAAATTGGTAACACTGTCCAGGAATTTGTGGAGGCCTCATTTAGTGGTAAGCCACTGAACCCTGATGGAATTGCTGAATTTCTTCATCAGTTAGAGATCCCGGAGCTATTAGAAGCAGATAAACCACAGTTGATATCCCCTGTAAATAAGAAAGAGGTGGAAGATGAGGTACCTAAATTACAGAATGGGTCCTCTCCTGGTCCAGATGGGTTACTGGAGGATTTTTATGAAAAAAACTATTGACAAATTAAGTGATTTTATGGTGGTCATCTTTAATGACATACTAGCAGGTACAATCCCTTTCCCTGCTGCATTGGCAGATAGCCTTTTAATTTTCTACTCAAAAAGGGTGATAAAGCTGATCTACGGAATTGGAGGCCTATAAGTCTAATTAATATAGACTGGAACATATTGTGCAAAATATTATGCGAAAGACTCACTAATGTAGCCCAGGGGGCGATTTCCCCAGGACAGGCATGTGGCATCCCCAATACAGTATGGGGGACTTGGTGAGGACCATAAGAGAAGCCTTTGATGGTCCAGGGATGTCAGGATACCTGATTTCACTGGACCAGACCAGTGGATTTGATGGGGTTCCACACAAATATTTGTTTAATGTACTAGCTCTTTATGGAATCCCAGATACATTTGTCAATTGGATTAGGATTCTCTATAAAGAAGCTTCTTCAAGCACCCTGGTTAGTGGTAGAATTGGGAAGCATGTGAGGATTCAGAAGGGGGTACAACAGGGGTGCCCATTGAGCCCTCTTCTGTGTGTCTTTTCTCTGGATCCTCTGTTAAGGAAGCTGAATGGGGATTGGATACTTCTGTTACAAGAGAGATGGGATACCCAACAATGGGGGACCTTTTGTGCGATTCCCAAAAGGTATGTCAAACTACTTAGTGGAAATATGCAGGAATTTAAAAGAGTGGCAAATACCACTACAGAGCTTTTGCACAATACCAGGAAAATAGTATATCAAAGGATTCTGCATTCTGAGTGCCTTACAGCTCCTTGTATTATAGCACTGGACACCGCGAACATATGAACATACAAATGAGTCAGCAGAAACAGATCACCCAGTCTATCTAAGTCTGCTCAAGTATGCAGCCAACAACCCTAGTTTGCAGCTGCCCTAACTCCCCTCCCTTTTGTCATCCCACTGCCACCCACCGCCCTTACTCTCCCCTGTTCCCTGTCCCAAGCCCTTTTGAAGCTGTTCACAGATTTACAAGATACCACCCATTCTGGTATGGTGTTTCATTTTGCTACCACCCTCTCTGTGAAACAGTGTCTCCTCATTTCCTTCCTAAATCTTCCCCCTTCCATTCTTAGCCCATACCTCCTGGTGACTCTCCCCCTCCTTAACTTAAAGACCCCATCTGCCCCATCCTTCTTGATTCCCCTTAGATACTTGAATGTCTCTATCATGTCCCCCCTGTCCCTTCTTTCCTCCAGGGTGTACATATTGAGGTCTCCCAGCCTGCTGTCATAGTCTCTCCCCTCCATTCCACATATCATCTTTGTTGCCCTCCTCTGCACCCCTTTCAGCAGCCTGATATCACACTTTAGGTATGGTATCCAAAACTGAACACAATACTTTAAGTGCTCCCTTACCAGCTATCTGTAGAGGGGCAAGATCATCTCACTTCACCTGGACAAACCCTCCACCTCGCTATGCACCCCAGCATTTTGTTCACTTTTGCAGCTGCTCTCCTGTACTGGACATTGTTGTTCATGGTCCCCGTTATCATTACCCAAAGTCTTTCTCCTCCTCAGTGATCCCCAGATTAACCCCCCAGCCAGTATTCTCTCCTTGGATTCTTCACCCCAAAGTGCATAACCTGACACTTCTTTGCATTGAACCCCCACTGCCACCTCTCTGACCACTCCTCTAGCTTGCTTAGGTCCCCCTGCAGCTGCTTCCACTCCTCCTCTCCATCCACCACTGCTCCGATTTTGGTGTCCTCAGCAAACAGACTTACCTTGCTCACCAACCCATGTCCAATGTCTGATATGAAGAGCCCAAACACTGTCATTATATCTGAGGTTATTGCACAACTAACAGAGCCAAGAGTTCCACCTAAGGTATGGGACTCTCTCTGGTTGTGTTGCCACTCTAGACTGAATGTTTGAGGTAATCATTTTCATAACAGTATCACAGAGAGATCATGCCTAAGGGAGGGTTGTGGGGCAGAAGTAGAAATGATGGAGCACCTCTTTTTTAACTGTATATATAATGGACATGTGGGCATTATTGGCAAGTACATAGGGTATTCCACAGTTACAGGATATGACATATGACACACTCATATATGGACAGTATGGGAGGGAAGAGTGGAAAGGATATCAGAAAGGAACATCTAGAGTAGTGATGGCCATAATAAAATGGGTGATATGGCAAATAAGGTGTCAATACGTGTTGCAACAGAAACAGTTAACTTTATTAGGATTGAAGATTAACATTGAACAAGAAATTTGTGTGATTCACAAAAAAGAATGTGTTACTATACCAAGGCCTATGATTCAAATGTGGTGGAGGGGTTGGCATGAAGCTCCTTTTCTCCAGGTCACAGGATAGAGGTTGTTGAAGCTAGCGTGAGTTGCACTAAGAAAAGTGTTGGGGAAGGAGTTTAATAGGAGGTAGGGAGAATTGGAGAATATTAGGTGATCATATGTTAAGTACAGAAGAATATATTATAGGATAGTAGGATTTTGGGGAGTTAAAGTATGGGAGGAATGTGAGGGTTGTAGTAAGTTTGTACTATAGTCAGGATGTATAACTGTTTGGCACAACATTTTGTATTTAAATCCAATTATGGCACAGTTGGTATTAGATGGGACCTAGTGGGGTGTTTGTTTCACTGTTTGTGGATGGGTACATCTCACTGTAATGTCTGTTTTACAATATAGTTAAATGTGATTACCTGAGATGTATGTATTCAAAGACTTGTGCTGCAATTTTGCGAGTCGTGATGTAGTTTTGTCCAATAAAAATTCCCTACTCTTTTCAAGAAGTGCTGTAGGATCTTTAACTTCCACCTAAACTACCACCAGAACAGGCAGATGGGACCTTGGTTTAATGTCTCATTTTAAAAACAGCACCTCAGGAGTGCAGCACCCCCCCCCCATGCTTCACTACTGTGTCAGTATTGGGATTTAACCCAAGTGCCTTGTGTAGAGAAAGAACCCACAGCCTTCTGATCTCCTGGCCTTAGAGGTGGGTGCTTTACCTGCTAAGCCACTGACACTGTTGTGCTGTGAAAAAGAAACTTTAATATGAGGAGATATACATACAATTACACATGTACCCCACTCACGAACATAACACTGACATGGGGAGTGCCCAGTCCCACAGTGTCACCACCTGAAATAAAGAAAACCCTCCCTCATTGTTTTTTTCAACCCTGTAAAAAACTGTCCATCAATGTCTGTTGCACTGTATAGTCCCCCACCCAATCTTCTCACTCAGCACCCACCCCCCCAGGCCCTTACTTACCCACTGGGAGTCCAATGCCATAATTCTCTCTGAATCATAGACACATCATCACTCTTCAAAGCCAGACCATAAACTTGAGGAAATCAGGTATGTGGTTCAGTGTATTTCAATGGGGTTCTGAACACAGTGGTATAACATACTAACATACTAAAATGCCAGCAGAATAGGCCTAACGGTCTTTCGTGTCTGCTCGTTTGGTCAGTCCCCACCCTGGTTTCTGACCTTGCTGCCCCCCTTGTCTTCTCTGGCTTCTCCCTTCCCAGTTCTGGATGTTCTTGCTGCATTAGATTTTGCTTCCAGAACCCTTCCCCTGTACCTGTCCCACCACCTCTTGAACCCCTCCACTGTCTCTGCCTCCACCAGCCCCCTAGGCAGTGCATTCCATGGCTCCACCACCCTCTCAGTGAAGTAGCACCTTCTCCTTTCTCCCCTGAATCTTCCACCCTCCAGCTTCCACCCATGCCCTCTAGTGGCCCCCTCCTCCTTCCTTTGAAGCACCCTGACTGTTCCTTCCCTATTTACCCTATTCATGTACCTGAAGACCTCTATCATGTCCCCCCGGTCCCTTCTCTCTTCCAATGTGTACATATTTAGCTCTTCGAGCCTCTCCTCATTGGTTCTGTCCACCAAGCCCCAAATCATTTTGGTTGCCCTCCTCTGGACCCTCTCCAGGATGTTAATGTCCCTCTTTAAGTGTGGCCTCCAAAACCGCACGCAGTACTCAAGGTGCGGCCTCACCAAGCAGTTATACAGAGGGAGTATCACTTCCCTCCTTCTGGAGGTGATCCCCCTAGTGATGCATCCCAGCATCCTATTGGCCTTGGCTGCTGCCCTCCTACAAGTCTCAGAGTTGTTCATCTTGACATCCACCATCACCCCCAGGTCCCTCTCAGCCATTGAGACTTGTAGCATCCCCCCCAGGGTGTACACTTGGCCCAGGTTTCTGGCCCCCAGGTGGAGTACCTTGCATTTCCCTGCATTGAACCTCAGCTTCCACTTTCTAGACCATCTTTCCAGAGCCCAGGTCCCCTCAGAGCCACCCTCCCTCCTCCCCATCCACCACCACCCCAGTTTCGAGTCATCCGCAAAGAGACTCATCTCACTCCTGATTCCTGTCCTTATGTCAGAGACGAGGCGTTGAACAGAAGGGCCCAAGGACTGATCCTGTGGGACCCCACTAATGACCCTCCTTGGGATGAGACTATCCCACCAACTATGACCCTCTGGGTCCGGTCCTGGAGCCAATTGCCTATCCATCTGATCATCTGGCTCCCCACCCCCATTTCTCCCAGCTTATCCAACAGGCCCACGTGAGGAACAGAGTCAAATGTCTTGCTGAAGTCTAGAAAGAGGACGTCCACTGGTCTACCCAGGTCCAAGGCACTCATCACCCAGTCATAGAACTCGACCAGGTTTGTCTGACACACCCGGATGAATCCATGCTGTCTCATCGTTCAGGCACCCTGACTTATCCAGGTCCCCCAGCCTCCTTGACAATGCCCTCCATCACCTTGCCCACCACCGATGTCAGGCTGACAGGCCTGTAGTTCCCTGCCACCTCCCTTTGATCCCCCTTGTGATAGGGCACTATATGCACCACCTTCCAGTCCTGGGGCACCCACCCTGTCCTCAGAGAGATGGTGAAAAGCTCCACCAGGGGTTTCGCAAGGACATCCGCAAGTTCCTTCAGCACTCTGGGATGTAATTTATCCAGCCCCGGTGCTTTCTCCGTCTTAAGGGAGCTGAGGGCTTCATGGCCATTTTTGAATGATTTTGCCCCAGTTTTCAACATGCCTTTTTTGGGACCCCACCTCATGAACAATGGCAGTGAAATTAGGCAAATCTGTCCAAAAAGGTCATTTTGCAGTTACTGCATGAAATCACCTTTCAGGCAGGAGCTGAAAATTTTCTCCACCTTTGTTCATGAGGTGGGGTCATAAGAAAGCAATGCTGAAAATTTGCATAAAAATATATATAAAAAAAAGACAAAGTTATGAGGCTACGTTGACATTTAAAAATGCAGGCTCATAACTTTGGTTATTTTCAATATTGTGACCCCAACTTTTCAACATAGCCATTTCTTCACAGCACCTCATGAATGTGGCAGCTGTAATTTTTCAAATCCTAGCCAAAATGTGTTTTTACACTTGCAGTGTGAAATCACCTTTTGGGCAGCTTTGGAAAATGTTCTCCACCCTTGTTCATGCAGTGGGCTCATAAGAAGGTTATGTGGGATCATAAAAAGGATATGTTGAAAATCTGGGGTAAAAATATAAGAAAACAATAAAGTTATAAGTCTACATTGCAGTTTCTCAATGCTTGCTAGTAACTGGTAATTTTCAATATATTGACCCCAACTTTTCAACATAGCCATTTTTTCACATCTCCTCATGAATGTGACAGCTATTATCTCTCAAATCCTACCCAAAATGTGTTTTAACACTTGTGGTGCAAAATGATGTTTCACCCACTGTTTTAAAAATGACACCTGTTATGTTCAGAAGGAGTGGTCATAAAAAGATTATGTTGAAAATGTGGGTAAAGATGTAAAAAAAACAACTAAATTGTGAGGAAATTAATTGTTCCAACATTTACTCATAACTTAATTTTTTGCAGATTTTGGCCCCAATGTTCAACATATCCCTTCGGTTACCCCACCTCCTGAACATGGCGGCCCAGATATTCAAACTGTTCCCAAAATGTGCGCAACAGCAGGAGCAAGCACAATTCAATTGCACATATGCGCAACAGACGCAATATTCAAACATGGAGCAAAATAAATTGCGCAAGCAGCCAACGTCTGAATATTGCACAAACTGCGCCATAGCACAACCAGGAAGGGGAAGCTGAGCAGAAAGGTTGCGCCATAGCGCAACAAGGCTAGCCCAGCTGAGCAGTCCAGAGGTGCCATAGCGCAAGCAGAGCCGCCCCACCCCCAGCAGAGCAATGGAACTGCACAACCAGGGAGGCAGGCTGGGGCCCACCACCAGCCATGCCACACATGGGCACAGGAACACACTGCAGAACCAACAAGACACCTGCACACCCCAAGCACAGCATCACTGGGGGTGGGACGGATGATCCACTGGCCCATGGGGACAAGCCAACAAAGCACAGCAGGGCCATGACGCACCAGCACAACCACTGGCAGGCTGAGACTGCCACACACAGGGGGTTGACAACCACAGTGCACATCAGTCCCCCGTCTGCACAGCACACCCTGCACTGTGACCCCATGACACCACCCATGTGCAGTGACTGTCACTGCAGTAAACACCATGCATCCCCCCCGGCACACGTCAACCTCATGTGGCATAGAACCATACAAGCCAGACCCACCCTGTGCACCCAGCAGTGGGCGGCAGCAGATGGCAAGACCGACAGAAAGTCACTGCCACACTGGAGACACCTCCCCATGCACACACACGCACACACACACACACACATACCCAGGACCATACCACCCCAGATGGCATGCACACCACTGCAACTGAGCAACCATAGCCAGCTGCAAATCAGAGACCACCACAGTATTCATAACAAAATTTATTTATATTTCAAAAATAGAAAGTAGAACAAGAACAATAACAAAACTATTTACAAGAGCGGAGGGTAGGGGTACAAGGTAGGGTGGGCAAGGGTGGGATGAACAACTGGGAGAGGGAAGGCAGGGTGGGAGGGATGGGTGAAGTGGGAAGGGGAAGCCTGTCTAAGGCCTAGCAGGCCAGTCCTCTGCTGCCTGGTGCCATCTCAGTTGGCTGTGCCTTCTCTGGAGCCCACGGCACTGGATGTCATGGAGGATGTCACGGTTCTCAAGGGACACCCGGGTCAGCTGGTGGAGTGCTCGCTCAATCCTGCAGAGGATGATGAGGCCTAGGAAAAGGGAACACAGTCAATGGCTGTGACTGTCCACAACCCTGAACACCACCCAACCTGCAAGGCATATAGCCCAATGTCCAGCACCTGTGATGGTATGCACCCACCCACAGTGACCATGCACATGACAAGCCCAACCAGGCGGCACCAGCTATGTGCACCACTGCACACACACACACTGCCCATGTCCATCACAGCACAAACAAGGCTGTCAAGTGATGTGGCAATGTGGTGGGATGCCAGTTCCACAGCCATGTGCCCAGTGCACGCATGGACCACCAGTGACACACACACAGTTGTGCAGTGACACTGGACAGTGATGACTGTCACCTGTGTCGTGCATGGTTGTGTTGTCCATGGCTGGTGGTCATGCCCATCCCCTCCAGCATGCAATAGCATCCATGATGTAATGATACTCACACTCAGCAAGCAGCTGTGACTGCTGCTGCTGCTGCTGTGGCCCACCCCTCGCAGCACCACCTTCCGCCACCTGGGCCCTGCCATGGCCCTCCTCAGCCCGTGCCTGCATCCTCTCTGCCCAGCCTGTGGGAGACAAATGTTGAGAAAAACATCAGTGTGACTCCAAAGCAGACTGCCCCCTGCCCCAGTGAGTGTGCCTGCCCACACAGCCAGACCCATGCATCTCACACCTGCACACACTGACACAGCCAACCATGGCAGAGCCATCCCCCATGCACAGCCACCAAAACACACTCACACCCCTACGGAGAATACAGGTGCATAGATGGTACACCCACCTGGCCTAGGCACAACGCCCCTCCTGGCACGTGACCATAGGCATTGCAGCACATCCAGCTCCCTCCTGCGGAGGTCACTGAACCTGTGCCAGCACTGCTTGGCAGACTGGCACCACCCTGTGACCCTCACCAGGTCAGTGGCCACCTGCAGCCAGACCTGGGTGCGAGCCATGGTGAGGGGCTCCTCCCTGTACAGTGCCCCATAGTGGGGCTCAACCAGGACCACCAGGTTGGCCACCTCCACTGGGCTCCATTGGGGCACTTTCCTGCGTGCCATAGTTGGAGTTTTACAGCAGGCAATATGGCGCCCCGCAACGCAGCAACCCCACGTGGAAATGTTGCGCAATAGACCACCATAGATTCCAATTGTGCTGTTCATACAGTGCCGTTGGTTCACATTGCGCTGTCACCAAACAGCGCAATAGGGCCATACACATGGCAGCTGAACAGCGCTAGGGGCCAAGGTCGGACACCAGATCAGGGGTCTATGACACAAGGCCATGCACAGCGCCATCTGACGTCTACGCATCCTGCGCGACCGACCACCTGCATGCCAGTGCCACAGTGGACTATTGCGCAGTAGTGCCACAGCGCCATATGGTGCCCAGTGCTGTAGTGCCACTGGCACAATGGTGGCCATGGCCTGAATTGACGATCGCACACAGCACGTCATCAGCACAGCAGACGCATGCGTAAGCTACCTGGGCATGCACAATGCAGTGTACCACACGTCACAGATCTGGCGCCATTGGCTCAGCTGCTCAACCAGACATGTAAAAGCGCAATTATGCGATATTCAGCTGACACATGCAAATCATCTGATCAGCCATTCAAAGGTGCAGTGGCGCGATTTGCATCACATTACAGTTGCTCCACTCCTAATTTGCATGCATTGTGCTATAAATGTGCGACATTGGGCTGCGCTGGCCAGATTTGGTTACTGCAGGTGAGAGGTGGGTTGCATGCTGTGGAATGTTCTGCACAGTGGGCATGGGATAGCACTGTAGACTGCACAGTGACAGGTGTCCACTTCCACCCATACAGATCGCCATGACCGAGCAGAGCCAAGGTGAGGGTGAGGATGGTGGGCAAAGGAGGAGGAGGCCCAACTTCACCACGGCAGAGACAGAGGCCCTCTTCCAGGCCTACCTGGAGGAGGAGTCACTACTGAGTGATGGCGGGCACCCCTCAGGGTCAGGGCTGCATGGGAGGGTAGCTCAGGCAGTGAACCTGCACAGAAGCCACCAGCGCTCCATGCAGGAATGCAAAAAGAAGATTGGGACAGACTGCAGGAGGGTGAAGGAGAAGGTGGCAGCCCTCAGGGCAGCATGTGCTGGCACTGGCGGGGGCCAGCCAGCGGTGGTGGAGCTGACCCCAGCTGAGGACCAACTGGCTGCATCAATGCAGTGCAGTGTTATTGAAGGCGTACCAGGAGGTGGATTCCAGACAGGTGGAAGCCCATCACTGCACGGTATGACATGGTGGTGGTGTTGGGGGGGAAGGTTGTTCACATGCACTCACATGTCCTCTCTTTCGGTTACAGATCCTGTTCATCTTCAGGGGATGGTGGTGGTGGGTCCAGGCAGTGAGGATGACCTGCTGGACATGGAGGAGGGTCCATCCACCTCTGTCCAGCCAGCATGCACTGCACCAGCACGCACGCTGGGCTGCCAACTCTGGTGTCGGTGAGTCGGGTGTGGGGGGTGCACAGCCTGTGTCTCAGCAGGCTGGCATGCAAGCATGCCAGCACGCTGTCACTGTGGCTGTAGCACGTACCTGCATCATTGATGATGCAAGGACTGCAATGGGCAGTGACATGTGTGTGTCCCATGACGGACACACAGCAGGCCAGTGCATGCCCCTGGGCCTAGCTGGTTCCAACGTGTGTGCCAGCATGTCGGCACAGTCCCAGGCTGTGCCTGTCACCACCAGTGGGGCAGCACCGGTGGCTGTGCAGGTGTCTGGCACTGTTGCAGCCACAGCAGTGGAACGAGTGGTCCCTGGGGCACAGCGGTTGGAGGGGCAGCAGCAACAGTCACCCACCAGGTCTGGGGGTACAGTGTCCAGCAGTGGCACATGCCCACTGCCCTTTGATATGCCCATTCCTGGTCCTGGTGAACAGTGCCCACCCTCAAGGGGTGTTGAGCATCAGGACCTTCCACACCCTGGGGGACAGGATGCTGTTGTGGCAGAGTACCCATTTGAAGAGCACACCCACCTGCTGTGTGAATCAGTACAGCAGCAAAGGCGGGTTGCAACGTCTGTGGAGGCACCATGTGCGGCTGTGGAGTGGCACAGCAGGGAATGTGCTCTGGACCATGCAGAGATGGTCCACATGCAGATGGATGTGACCGCCACCATTGACAGGCAGACCCAGGCATTGGTCACTGCCGTGGCTGCACTGGGCACACATGCAGGTGCTCCTGTACCATGCACCCCACACAGTACACTCTCCACTCCCTGTTCCTGGCATCGTGCGACGCCAAGCCTGTCGATGCCGGGTTCTGCTGTGGGCATCCCAAGTACCCCTGGTGCAGGTATGTTTGGCATCCTACAGACCCCACTGCGGACAAGGTCGCGATCGCTCAGTGGGACCCCTGGTGGTCCATTGGTGCCACCCCATGTGGCCCCTGCTCAGCCTGCCAGTGCTGTTGGGTCATGGTGGGGGCCGCCCACACATCCACGGTGGCTGTGGAATGGTGCAACATGACTGACCTGTCTCCCAGTGTGGGCCCTGTCTGGTGCTGCCCTGTGTGCACTGTGCATCATGGTGGGCAGTGCACTGGTGGGTGCCCTACCCATCACGCCGACATACGGACCACCTGCACACCATCCCAACTGCTGTCCACAGGTGCGTGTGCATGATGATGCCTGCATTGTACTGTACACCAAGGTGCAAGGGTGCCCAGCATCTGACACATGTGCTTGGACAGTACAGGTGGTGGGTGTGGTCTGTGGATCTGTGTGTTTGCCATGTCTGTTCCTGCTCTGCTGGGCACCTGTCCATGTACGCTTTGTGCCTGGTGTGTTTGTGTGTGTGTGTGTTTGTGTCCATATGACTGTTGGCCCCTCCCTGATGGTGTGTTTGTGTGCCTGGTCCCTTCCATCCCCCTTGCTGTCATGCACCCCTGGTGTGTTACTCTGTGTGCCTGTGGGTTGTGCCAGGACAGTGTTGTTTGCACATGGCCCCTTGACTTATCTGTGTTGTGCATAATGCTCCTCCGTGATGGTGTCCCAGTGCAGCTGGGCCTGCCGGATCAGTCGGGGGTCCCGACATCCAAGGGGGGCTGCTCATCACCATCAACACCGGTGCCACTGGTGTCCCTATCGCTGTCCCCCTCTTCAACCTGTATGGCTATCACACAGTCATTGGCCATGTTGTGCAGGATACAACAGGCCAGGAATATCCCACAAGCCTTTGAGGGGCTGTACTGTAGGGCACCACCAGAGGTGTCTAGGCATTGGAAGCATGCCTTGAGCATCCCAAACACCCACTCAATGATGTTGCGTGTGGCGGCATGTGCCTCATTATAGCGTTGCTGCGATGGGGTCATGGGGTGCCGGTACGGAGTGAGCAGCCAGGGACGGAGTGGGTATCCGCTGTCACCTGTGTGGAGATAGTTGAGATCAGTCTCATGTTCAGGTCCATATTGCCCATATCCCTGTGTGCTTCTACCATGGCACCTGTGGCATTCCCACCCTTGCCCCGAGTTTGCATTTCCTACATGCGTACTCACCCACTAGATGGCCTGTGGGGATGTCCCCACTCTTGAATCGATGGCACAGTGCGGACTGATGCCATATGAAGGCATCATGTGCTCCGCCAGGGTGTGTGGCACAGACATTGATTATACACCCAGTGGCATCACACACCACCTGGCAGTTGACACTGGGGAAGCCCTTTCTATTCCTATAAGCGGCCCCATCGGGGCCAGGTGGTGTGCGAATGGCCACATGGGTGCAGTCTATGGCCCCTAGCATGCCAGGCATATGTGCTACCCTGTGGAATGCCTGCATGTTTGCTGTACGCTCTGCCACGGTGCTGAGGAAATGGATGTGCTTCGCAGCATGTGGCAGCAGTGCACTGAGGAATTGGGTGAGGATGCATGATGTGGCCAACTGTGTGATGCCTGTGGTGTCCCCTGTTGGCCTCTGGAAGGTTCCCGTGGTGAGCAAGCACATGCAGGCTGTCATCTTGGTCTCCATTGACAGAGCATGACTCCATCGTGAGGGTGCCTGCATCACATCACTGCACAGCTCACAGAGCCACCTCAGTATTGCCCTGTTCAGGTGGTACTGGCCCATGAATTCTACATCTGTGTACAGCTCAAAGCTGATGCAGGCACAGTACTGCCTGTTGGGGGCGTACCGCCGATGGGCCCATCCACGGCCACGTCCCCCTGCACCTTGCATTCTCACCCCCCCTCATTACAGCTTCCATGTGGAAGCTGCCACTGTCCATCTCCCTGGCTTGTGACCCCCCCGGCTGATGTTGCTCTGTTACCCCCGCTGTCCTGACTGCTACTTCCACTGCACCAGGCACCCCTCCGCTGGCCTCTGCAGCCTATGGCCCACACTGCTTCCCTTGCCTGCCCTAGCCTGTCACTGTCTGTCTTTCTCTCTCTCTCTCTTCCCCAGTTGGCATCCCTGTGGCGTTCTTGCGTCTCTTCCTTGAGCCTTTTTATTTTGGCTCATTTCCGCTGGGGCGCAACTTCTGGCTGTTCCGCTGTTGCACATTGAGTAAGTCTTTGGATATCGCATTGCGCTCTTAATGCATGGATCCACCCCCTTCAGTTGCACATGCCGTCATTTGCATTGCGCTGTTGCTCAGCATGTTTTCGGTGGCGCAACTGCCTCCTGCTGAATATTGCAGAATGGCGCACTTTTGGACTTGCGCAGGCGCAACCCTATTGCGCATGGTGCAACCCTTTTGAATATCCGGCCCGGCAGGTGTTATTTTTCAAATCCCCTCCGAAACATGTTTCCACAGTCACAGAACAAAATCACCTTTTGGATGGGATTTTTAAAATTCCACCTGTCTTGATCATAACGTCAGGTCATAAAAAAGACTGTTTGACAGGTGGGGTCAAAATGTGGAAGCCCACTTAAAAGTAGATATTGCCTCTCAGCTGCCCTATCCTGGATAATTACAGTATAACAATGTGTAAAAGCAGGACACCACTGAAAATGAAATATTGCATCTCATCAGCTCTATCCTGGGTAACTGTGTAGCAAAAATGTGTACAAGCAAGACCCGGTATCACAGCAATAGCAGTGGTGAACATTCAGCATTGACAAATGTTTGTTTTTACTTTGAAACTTCATATACTGTAAGGCCCAAAAATTAACTCTTTTTGATCCCTCTTGTACAAATCTAAAAGTATATTTTTCTAGCATGCTACCTCTCCAGTTTGCTTTTTGAGTCCAAGTTCCTCTACTACTTGGGGTTAGTCCCAAGTTTTTTGCAAGCATGGTTGTCTCCCAATATTGTATACTTTATTGCTTTTTTTTGTATGAAAACGTTGTTATTATTAGTAAGACAAAATGACATAGAACAATAAGTAACAATAATTACAAAAGTGAACAATCAGAGACAAACAGAAAATGGTGTGAAAGTCTAATACAATAAACTATATATCTTACATTTTGCATGTTATGAGTAAACATGAAACCCACTAACAACAGCATAAGATCTAAAGAGTACGGCACCACCATCCTACTGACACTCCCAAAAATGCAGCAAAAGAAATAAATAACTGGCCTCCAAGCTATACAGACTGAAAATTCAAAAACAATCAACTTACAAATGGAAACATATCAAGTCACAACTAATGATAATTATGTTATCACCCCAATAAATTTTAACCAATAGTCCCATAACTGATAACATTTAGGTGAAGTCATTCATCTCAAAGGTATCACATATAAATAAGAGTCAGTTTAAGAAACTGCTTGCTTCCAATGAATAACTGAAGGGAATGTAGTGGTATGCCATTGAAGAAGGAGTCTTTTAGCCTGAAAAGCTGTCATGAAGATAAATTCCTTAAATTTTAAGGTTACATTATCTAAAAGTGAGGAGTCACCCAAAATCCATAGATGAGGAGAATGATATAATCTCAAATCTATAATATTTTCAATAATTGAAATAATTTCCATCCACCACCCCCTAATCAAAGTACACCCCCATATAATATGGCCAAGAGACCCCAGCTCTTCATTACATCTCCAATATGTGTTAGAATGAAATAAACCCCTACTAAATAATTTAACAGGTGTCATACGCCATCTACCCAATATTTTCTTTTGAATAAGTTGTGCCTTTGGATTTGTCCATTTTATTGTTGACACTTGTTTTACACTCCTTCTATTTTGTGCAGGTCCTAAGATGTTTGTCTGTGATTATTATTTTATTGAAATCAAGTTTCCTAATATAATGGCTCACTGTACTGCTTTCAGGTTGCTCAGATCCTAGGACAATGTAGAATTTATAGGAGTTGTGGTCAGTGGTTAGTGGTTCACATAATTTTTAGGACTGGGAAGTATTGACTTCTGGGTTCTTCAACTTGATAGTAATTTTGTCTAAATGGTAGTAATACTATCTGCTGACCTGTGTCAACTTCCCACAAACCATGACCTTTAAAACAAGTCCCTAGTCCACTGGGCACATGCAGTCACTGACATTCTATGCCTAATACAGGAACCTGAGATACTTCCCCATTACTGCTTAGTGCTGTGACCTCTTTTTAACATACTACCAGATTTTAACTGCACTTCTCATCAGTCTAGCAGCAACTCTTGAAACAACCTTCACAATGCGCAATTGATATTGAAAATACACCTGCTGATTCCACTTAGATAACATGTGATGCCATGGCATCTAGCATCACATGGTGCTGCCAGTTTTGTGTATGTTTACCAACAAACTTTAAATGCATTCATGGAGAGAAACAATTTTCTAAAATCTGAAAGTGTGAGTATCCCATGCAAAAATGGTAGTAAAATACTTCCGTACTCCTCTTATCTGTTCTACAACTCATAGTCTCTCTGGACAATTGAATCTTCAATAATGATATTTCTGATAACATCCTGGTTAGACAGTCTTAGGTCTAAATATGCTTGCCCACTAGTGGGTTGCACACCCACTGTGTGAAAAAATTGTCCTCCTCCATTTTGATAAACCTCTAACTTTTTTTGATTTGCCATTGTCAAAACAGCCACATTTATGACTGAGAGGTAAAAGTCCCCTCTGAGTAATATCTGTGCCTGTCTAGCTCCTATCTTAATTTCTCTTTCCATTTCCGCATCCCATCTGCCCCATATTTGGTGGCCTATACTTTTCTCCATTGTTATGGTCTTTCCTCTGCAATATATCAGCTGGAGCCATAGTGACTAGACTCCCTCATCTGTCATCCCCGCGACTTATTTCTCCTCAGAGACCCTCATGCATTTCTTTACACATGCTGATATGATCAAAAGGAATAGCTGTGATCAACAAAATCAGACTACCAAGGGTGGCCAGCCCCGAATAACACTTACAAACCTCCAAACAGTGTAGTGGTACTCAAGACCCAGTGGAAAAATCAACAGCAATGTTGATATGGTTCAAAGTATTTATTTCACTATGGCAAAAGTAACAACAGGGTCTACAGCTAGTTATTGCTTCTTCTTGACCACCCAGCACTTCAACTCCTCATGAATCTTCCTCAGGGGTGTGGTTTAGGATGGGATTACATGTCTTTTAAGCTCAAGGACATACATATTCATGAGCTAAGTTATCATGAACATAATTAACATAATATAAATATAAAACAAGATTCTGTAAACAAACATTAATGACAAAGGTAAAAAATATAGCAGAAGAAACAATTATGCTCATATTTCTCATTTTGTTGTGCTATCAGAAACTTTTTTAAGTTTTTTATTATCGTCAGCTACATAATAATGAGCTGCTGTGGTACAGTGCTTCTAAATTAATATTTGATAGAGAAAAGAGCAGTTGGAATAAGTCTGTCTCTGGATAAACACATTAACTGCAAATTCAAGAGTCAATGACCACCTAGTAAATGAGTGCAAATACCATTGGGGTGTTTCCATCAAGGCTCCTGTATGTCTGGAGTCTGGATGAACTCCAATTTTTAGGTCAGAGATGATCTGAAAGAGACAGAAGAAGTGTCAGAATAATTAATCTACAATGTTTGAATCAATTCAAAACAAGATTTAGTGGCAACCAAGAAATGTAGTTATTTTTTTTAGAAATGGTTTAAGATCCTGTTGATCATTAAGTCATATAGATTTTACACAGTTTAATTTATAGATCCACATACTTTCTTTCTGCAATAGTGTGTTTGATCTATCCCCTACCTGTTTGGGTGGGGGTACCCATTCAATGCCCATCAATTTTAAGTCCTCTGGTTTGGGCTGATGTTGCAAACTGAGATGTATCCCTACTGGTGCGTCTTGCTTGTTGTTGATAACAGAATGTATGTGTTCTTGTATCCACTGCTTTAACGGTCATATTGTTTTGCCCACATATGCCATTTTGCAGTTACACTACAACACGTACACTACATAGCTAGTGTCACATGTTATCAATTCATTAATTGTCATCTGCACATCTGCGAATCTTGGATGCTGAAAGTGTGTGCCTGTGACATAATATCTGCAAATGTTACACCTAGAATACTCATAGAAACCATTTGGTCTGCATGAAAACTATGTGCTGCTGATGTTCCTAGGTGTAAGAAGTCTACTGTGCACTAGTTTATCTTTTACATTTCTGGCTCTATTGAAAGTGACTTGTGGACGTGTTCCAACAGCTTGGCCAGCCTCTCTATCACTGAGTAATATGGGCCAGTTCCTATGTATTATATTGCCAATTTATCTGGCCTTGTAATTATACTCAGTGATACATGTGCATGGTTGTGTGTTGGATGTTGTGGATTTATCCTGAAGCAAGTTATTTCTTGCTATTTTTGCAACCTTATCTTTTGACCTCTGTAACATATTCAGATGATAGCCTCTGTCATTAAGTCTCTCTATTAAATCATTGTCTTGTTGTTCAAATGTGGTGTCAGAACTGCAATTCCTTCTAATTCTGAGTAGTTGACTATAAGGAATAGAGTTTTTCAAATGTAGGGGGTGGGCACTGGTTGCAAACTAAACAGAATTTGTAGCTGTTGGTTTGCAGAAACATTTGGTATCAACAACAATATTAATCTCACTGACGTTAGGGTGAAATCCAAGATGTTTAGGGTTTTACTGTGAGTATCATAAGTAAATCTGAGATTAAGATTGTTGTCATTGAGCCAGTTAATGAACATAGACACTTCCTGGGTGTCTCCTTGCCAAATACACAACACATTGTTGATAAAGCAATACTTAAGCAATAAGGCATGACCAGGGATTATGTTAATGGTCTGTTAATCACCCTCTAGGGGTGTAATGTTGCACAAGACATAGCTGAGTGCCACATGCCCTTAGAGGGTGATTAACTGACCAATAGCATAACCCCTGGGAGTGCCTTATTGCTACTATAATAAAACAGTTTTTTTTAGACAGTGTTAAACCTTGTTCAGCATATGATTAGTTTCTACATGTATGTTAATAAATTATTAACATAAGGCTGACAGAATGTTTACAGCCAATCAGAAAGCTCTATTTCTCAGAACTTTATTATAATAATATTTAATATTTGCCACAAAATGGTTTAAATCAGGATTAAAAATAATTGTACTTTTCTAATATCCTAGAAACAAATTGGCATAACTAGAGGCCATAGCTGCAACCATGGCAGTGCCACATGTCTGTACGTAAAACTGGTCTTCAAATTTGAAAAAAATTGTGACTTTACATAAATTCAAGGGCTTGTAAGATAAACTCACTGACCCAGATATTCAAACTGCACCCAAAAAGTGCACAATAGCAGGAGCAAACACAAGTCTATTGAGCCCATGCACAACAGACGGGATATTCAAAAGAGGAGCAGGCCAAATTGCGCCTACAACCAACGTTTGAATATCACACAACCTGTGCCATAGCGCAACTAGGGAGGGGAAGCTGAGCAGATATGATGCGCTATGGCGCAACAAGGGATGTTCAGCTGAGCAGTCCAGAGGTGCTATAGCACAAGCAGGGAGCCCCCCAGCTACAGAGCAATGTAACTGCACAACCAGGGAGGTAGGGGCCCACCACCCATGCCACAGATGGGTACGGGAACACACAGCAGAACAGATATCGTCCGCCCACACCCCAAGCACTGCACAACCAGGGGAGGGCTGGAATAACCACTGGTCCATGGAGTCAAGCAACCAACCCACAGCCTGGCCATGGTGCCCTTTCACACCTACCGGCAAGCTGTGACTGGCACACAAGGAGGGCGGACCACCCTGTGCCACACCATCCCCCCAGTGCACAGTGCACCCTGCACAGTGACCCCCTGACAACACCCCATGAGCAGTGACCACCACTACAGGAATCCCCATGAATGCCACCAGCCCCACAGTGGCAATGCAACCCTGTGCACCACATAACCATGCAAGCCAGCCTCACCAAGAGCACCCATCAGCAGGTCGCAGCACATGGCAATTCAACAACGGCAGACAAAATGCCACCATGCACAGTCCCCCGAGGTACTGCTGAGACACCGACCATGCATTGGCACAAGAGTGACCCCATATCGGATGGTCATTTAAGTGACACCTCCCCCAGTGGTACTGTGCTCCGCACAGTATACCAGTAACACACCCCGGCCCACCACTAGCCACAACAGCCAGCACAGACACCCACAGTGGTGTGTGGAAGCATGCACCACACAAGATGCCACACAGGGTCTGGACAGACACCCACCCATACCCAAGGGCACAACAATGTAGGGACACAGTGGTGGGGCAACCAAGCCCCCATCGTGGGCCCATGTAAGCTGTGTACACACAACCTGCAGTCCACCATGGCACTGGAATGCCAACCACCCTGCGCTGGCACTGTGGACCAATACCCCACCATGAGTCACCCAGAGCACAAGCCACAGACAGTGGGGCACATCCCCTGCAACACGCACAAGCCACAGCATGGAGGTGGGACAATGACTGTGTTGCTCACAGTGCCACCTGAGCCAGGCATGCACCACACCATTGACATGGGCAACACAGCAAAGTGACGGGTACAGTGTCTGCCATGTAGGGAATGCCACCACTAACATGCCAGCAGATCATGCAGGTCACAAACAGGCATGGGTGTCGGCTGCACAGGCCATGGATGGGCCAATGGGTGCACCATGGACACAGAGCACGTGCCATGGACCTCTGCACACAGTCATCCAGTGCAGGGGGCACAACACACACAACACAGACACTGACTGTTATCCACCCCCACACCATAGACACCTCCACACAGAGACACACATACCTATGACTGCACCACCCCTGATGCCATGCACACCACTGCAGCCCACTGCAAATCAGAGACCACCACGGTATTCATAGAAAAGTCAAATGTATTATAAAATATATATAAACTATTTACAAGATCAACAAGAACTATATACAGGTGGTAGGGGACACAAATAAGGTGGGGGTGGGCAGGGGGAACAGGTGGGCAACTGGGCTAGGATAAAAGGGGTGGGAGGGTTGTTCCGGGGGGATGGGAGGTCGGGGACAAGGGACTACTGTTGCCCGTGCTGGTCCAGGCTCTGGCTCCACCTCGCACATCTCCTCCTCAATACCCCCGCCTCATCTATCCTCTGAAGGATGGCCACTGTCTCCCAGGCCAGGGCGATTAGCTCCCTCAGGTGGTCTCGTATCTCCCTCAGATGTCTCGCACCTAGGACAAGGGAGCACAGTCAACATGTGTGAATGCACAGCCCCATACAGCCCACCCACTGTGCATGGCATACAGCAATGGGACATACAACTGTGATGGTGTGTGACCAGCCACAGTGATCATGTCCACAGGACATGCCCACCCAGGCGCATACAGCCATGCGGAACACTGCACACATCCACCAGCTAAGTCACGCACAGCACCACCGTGCCCATCCAGTGACATGGCTATGTGGTGCAAAGGCAGTGGCACAGCCATGCACCTGGTGCACACATGCACCACCAGTGATGCACACCCAGACATGCATTGCCACTGGACAGTGTTGACCATAACCAGTGGCGTGCATGGCAGTGATGTCAATGAATGGTAGCCATGCCCCGCTGCCCACCCTGTCACATAGCATGCAATATTAATCAAGGATGTCTGTCCCTCACCCTCATCGGGATGGTCGGGTGGCCATTGTGGACCCTCAGCCCACCCAGCTGTGGCCTCCACCACTCTCCATGCTGCCTGCAAGCGGTGTACCTCATCCGGGCCTGTGGGGACAAAAAGGAGAGAAGAACATCAGTGTACTCCCGAAGCAAAGCACCCCTGCCCCGAAGAGTGTGCCCCCCCAACCAGCCAGACCCACCCACCACACATCCTGTGAACACCACCACGGCCAAACCCAAACAGTTTCTCCCCTATGTGCTGGACACAAACAACAATGTGACTCATATGGGCGATAACAATGTGTTGACGGAACCCCTACCTGGTCGTGGTACCATGCCCCTCCTACTACGTGACCTCAGTCTTGCCAATAAATCCGGCTCCCTCCTTTGCAGGTCACCATAATGGTGCCTGCACTGCTCTGCCATCCTGCCCCTGCCAGTCACCGCTTCAAGGGCTGTGGCCACCTGCTCCCACACCTGGGTCCTCGCCCTATCCAGGGGGTTCCCCCCAAACAGAGGCCCATGGTGTGGCTCCACTGTGGCCACCAAGTTCACAAGCTCCACAGCAGACCATGAAGCAACCCTTCTCCACACCATTTTGAATGCTATAGTAGGCAATAAGGCGCTCTGCAGTGCGGTACTCCACATGCAGATGCTGCGCGGTACAGCAATGCCATTCCCTATCGCACTGTTACTGAACAGCTTGATAGAGGTGCACCTATGCCTGACGCATGGTGCCAAGGGGGCAAATGTCGGGCACAGGGTCAAGGGTCCATGGCACAAGGCCACACACAGTGCCATCGGACAGCAATGCATGTAGCGTGATTGGCTGCCTGTGTGCCAGCGCCATAGCGGACTATCGGGCAGTCATGCTATTGCACCTATGAAGGCCCATTGTCACAGCGCCATGTAGTGACCTTTGCTATAGCACCACTGGCACAATGGTGGCTGTGCCCTGCATTGCCTACCGCACACAGCACGTCATCAGCACAGCAGACGCCTGCGTCAGCAGTCTGGTTATGCACAATGAGGTGTACTATGCATGCCACAGAACTGCGCCATTGGCTCAGCATGTTCAACACAGTTGTGCAAAGTGCAATGGCGTGATATTCAGCCGTCATATACTAATCATCCGATCAGTCATTCAATGGCGCAGCAACGTGATTTGCATCTAATTAAAGTTGCTCCTCACCTAATTTGCATGGATTGTGCTATAAAGGTGCGACAAAGTGCTGCAATGGCCATGGTCGGTTACTGCAGTTTATTGGTGAGTTGCATGCTGTGTGGGAGAGTGGACTGTGGATTCAGGGACATGCATGGGACTGCACAGTCATAGATAACAACTGCCATCCTTACAGGCTAAATAATGACTGAGCACGTTCTTAGAGAGGAGGACAATGGTGGTGGGAGGAGGAGGAGGCCGAATTTTACTAAGTCCAAAACCGAGGCCCTTTTTGATGCCTACCTGGATCAGGAGCCACTACTCAGTGGACGGCGGGGCACCCCTCAGGCCTGTGCTGCTGCATGGGAGGAGGTGGCACGTGCTGTGAACCTGCATGGCAGCCACCAGCGCTCCGTGCAGGAGTGTAAGAAGAAGATGGGTACAGACAGGAGGACGGTAAAGGAGAAGGCGGCTGACATCAGGGTGGCACGTGCTGCAACAGGTGGGGGACAGCTGGAGGTGGTACAGCTCACCCCAGTGGAGGACAGGCTTGCTGCAAGCATGCACTGAAGTGCCAAAGAGGGAATTCTGGGCTGTGGCTTCCAGATGGGTGGTGGCCCATCTCTGTATGGTAAGTCATGGTCTGCCTCGGGGGGCGGGCAGGTCACACACTGTAATGCGACTTTGCTTTCCCTTACAGATCCTGAGCATCTGCATGGGTCAGCAGTGGTGGGCCTGTCCACTGCGGACAGTGGGATGGAGTCAGAGGTGGGACCATCCACCTCCACAGGTATGTGTGGGTCTGTATGACAGTGGGGCCGCCTGTCTGTCCACACTGATGTCGTTGAGACAGGTGTGGAGGTAGCCCTGCCTGTGCCCCAGCATGCTGGCATCCATGGATGCCAGCACATTGCAGCTGTGGCTGTGGCCGGGGCAGAGTCTGGCACCAGTGATGATGACATGACCATCATGGGCAGTGACACATGTGTGCCACAGGATGGACACACAGCAGGGCAATTCATGCTCATGGCTGTGGCTGGTGCCATCGTGGGGGCCTGCGTGTCAGCACAGTCCCAGGCTATGCCTGTCAGCACCAGTGGGGCAGCACTGGTGTCTGTTCAGGACAGTGGGACTGTTGCAGCCACTGCGGTGGCACCACTGAGCCCTGGTGTGCGGCAGCCGGAGGGGCAGCATCAGCAGTGGCCCACGGGACTAGGGGTACAGGGTTCAGTGGCGGCGTCTGTGCACCACCTGTGGAAATGCCCAGACCTGGTCCTGGTGTACAGCACCCACCCTCAAGGGGTGCTTAACATCAGGCCCTTGCACACCCTGAGGGACAGGATGCCGAGAAGGCTGATGACCTCTTGGATGAGCACACCCGCCTACTGCAAGCATTGGTCCAGCAGGAGATGCAGCTTGCGATGTCTGTGGAAGCACTGTGTGTGGCTATGGAGTGGGCAGAGGAGTGTCGCAGCAGGGACACTGACCGGATCCTGCCACGGATGGACCATTTGCGGGAGGATGTGACCGCTGCCATTGACAGGCATGCACAGGCATTCATTGCTGTCATAGCCACAATGGGCACACAGTCAGGTGCCCGAACATCGCTCACACCACGCAGTGCACTCTCCACCCCCCGTTCCCAGCGACGTGCGACTCCCACCCTGTCGATGCCGGGTTCAGCTGTGGGCATCCTGAGCACTCCTGGTGCAGGCATGTTTGGTGTGCTGCAGACCCCTGTGCAGGCACGGTCACGTTCACGCAGTGTAACCCCTTGGGGACCATCGGTGCCACCCCATGAGGCCAGTGGTCAGCCTGCCAGTGCTGGCAGGTCTCGGCTGGGCCGCTGATGCATCCGTGGTGGCCATGGCACTGTGCCATGAGACTGACCTGTCTCCCAGTGTGGCTACTGTCTGGTGCTGCCCTGTGTGCAATGTGTGATTCAGTGGGCAGTGCACGGGTTGGTACCCGGCCCTGCACATGGACACACAGTCCACCTGCACACCCTCCTGGCTGCTGTCCGCAGTTACGTGTGCATGATGATTCCTGCATTGTGCTGTACACCAAAGTGCAATGGTGCCCAGCATCTGACACATGCACATGGACAGGCAGTGGGCATGGTGGCCTGTGGACATGTGTGTTGCTAGGGTTGGTGTTCTGGGTCGGTGTGCCTCCTGTCCTCTGTGCACATTTGGTGCGTTGTGTATGTGCGTGTGTGTGTGTCTGTCCACATGGCTTGTTAATCCTCACCCATCCCTGGTTGTGTGTGTTCTTCTGTGCCCTGCCACTTCCCTTGATGGCATGCGCCCCGGTGTGTGTCCATGCATGTTTGTGGGTTGTGCCTTAGCCACTGGTGGTTGCACATATCCCCATGACTTACCTGGGTTGGCTGAAGTGCTCCTCCGTGATGGTGTCCCGGTGCAGCTGTGCCAGCCAGATCAGTTGGGGGTTCCATCGGCCAAGGGGGGGGCTGCTCATCACCATCATCACTGGCGTCCTCATCATCCCCATCGCTGTCCCCCTCTTCGACCTGTACAGCTATCCCACATTCATTGGCCATGTTGTGCAGGATGCAACAGGCTAGGAATATCCCACAGGCCTTTGAGGGGCTGTACTATAGGGCACTGCCAGAGGTGTCCAGGCAATGGAAACATGCCTTCAGCATCCCGAACACCCGCTCGATGACATTGCATGTGCTGGCGTGTGCCTCATTGTAGCATTTCTGCGATGGGGTCGTGGGCCGCCGATAGGGTGTGAGCAGCCAGGGATGGAGTGGGTATCCACTGTCACCTGTGTGTAGAGGGTGGAGGTTAGTTTGGTGATCAGCATTGCCCTGCCCCAAGCCATGTAGGCCACTACCCATGGCACCTCTGGCCATGCCCCCAGGCCCTCGATATGTCCATTTGGTTTGCATACTCACCCACTAGGTGTCCTGTGGGGATGTCCCCACTCTCAAATCGGTGGCACAATGCTGACTGGTGCCAGATGTTTGAATCGTGTGCTCCCCCAAGGTGCATGGCACAGACATTGATGATGCGCCCCCTGGCATCGCACACCACCTGGCAGTTGATGCTGGAATAGCCCTTGCGGTTCATGTATGCAGCCCCCTCATGGCCAGGTGGTGTGCGTATGGCCACATGGGTGCAGTCTATTGCCCCTAGCATGCCAGGCATACTTGCTACCCTGTAGAACTCCTGTATATTTGCTGTGCTCCGCTGCTGTGCTGGGGAAATGGATGTACTCCTCAGCATGTGGCAGCAGTGCGCTGAGGAATTCGGTGAGGTGGCGTGATGTGGCTGACTGGGTTATGCTTGTGGTGTCCCCAGTTGGTCTCTGGAAGGTACCTGTGGTGAGCAAGCACATGCAGGCTGTTACCTTGGTCTCTACTGACAGGGCATGACTCCGTTGTGTGGGTGCCTGCATCACATCACTGCACAGCTCACAGAGCCACCTCAGTATTGCCCTGTTCAGGCAGTACCAGCCCACAATCTCAGTATCTGTGTACATCTCAAAGCTGGTGTGGGCTCGGTACCACCTGTTGGGGGCGTACCACCGACAGACCTTTCCATGGCCACGTCCCCCTACCGCCCACCTTCTCAACCCCCTCATTACAGCCTCCATGTGGAAGGTGGCACTGGCCATGTCCCTGGCTTGTGTTCCCCCCCCGGCAGCTGTTGCTTTATTCCCCCCGCTGTCCTGGCTGCTACCTCCCCTGCACCGGGTACACCTGTCTGTGCTGGCCTCTGAGTTGTGTGGCTCCCCACACCTTCCCTGTGCCTGTCTTTTGCTGTGGCGTTTCCCTGGCCTGCCCTGTTCCTGCCACTTGCCCTGTCTGTGCCTCTGCCTCTGTCTCATGTGGCTTCCCTGTAGCGTTCTTGCACCTCTTCCTTGCTCCTTTTTATTTTGGCTCATTTCCTCTATGGCACAACTTCCGCTTGCTCCACTGTTGCGCATTGCGCAAGTCTTTGAATATCATACTGTGCCATTTATGCATGGTTCCTCCCCCTTTGGTTGCACATGCCTTCATTATCATTGCGCTGTTGCTCAGCATGATTTCGGGGGCGTAACTGCCTCCTGCTGAATATGGCAGAATGGCGCAAATTCCGACTTGCACAGGCGCAACCCTTTTCCACATGGATCAACTCTTTTGAATATCTGGGCCACTGAATACCTTTTCAGTCAGTGACATTTCTTCTAGAAAGAACTTCACAGCCGACAGACCCTGGTTATGTTGAATTGACATGTAAAGGGCCCTTATGTCTACTCCTACCCAGGAGAAGTCACTTTGCCAAGACAAGCTTTGTAGCTTTCTTAAAAGATCTTTAGTATATTTTATGTAGGAGTCCAGTTTGAGTGCACTGAAGTATAAGAAAAAATTATGAATTTCTCTAAATTTTGTGTAATACTACCAGATCCTGACACTATAGGACATCCTGAGTCTTTTTTTTCTCCTGTCCTTGTGTACTTTAGGGAAGATGTAAAACCCTAGTATAACAGGATATTCACACCAAATAAAGTTGTACTCTTCTTTGGTGATTTCCCCATTACAAAGGGACAGGGACAGTAAACTATGAAGTTCTTTCCTTAACAAAACGGTGGGGTAAAAGTTCAGGCTGCTGAAATTATCTCATTATCTAAAACTGACAATGCTTTTTTTTTTGTAGTGATCTATTTAGGATGACTATGTTGCCCCCTTTGTCAGCTTATTTTATAACAATAAAATTGTTGTTTGATAATTCATCCACAGCTTCATGTTACTTTTTTGTTAAATTGTATTTTGGGGCAGCACAATCATCTAAAACTTCTCTAACTTGTTGGTGCAATATTTTCTCAAATGTGTTTATTACATTGTGGTAGATCATTGGACAAAAATCAGAACTTAATTTAAACTGGCCCTTTCTCATTTCGTGTATATGGTCACTTGCAGTGATCATACCTGGACCCCTTACATTTTGGTAAAGTCAAAAGGTCACTAGAGTCTGAATTATCTTTCAATAATAATTCTAATGTGTCTAAATCAGGCACAAATGCATTAACAGTAACATTGTTCATGTCACTCATGATACTTGGTTGAGAATCAACATTTACATCCAAGCAATCTAACACAAAGTTATTATCATGGATTATATCTGGCAAAGCAGTGGCCCCTATGTGCTGCACATCTGAGGTCTGTGTAGCCATCATGGCTTCCAATAGAAAATCAATGTCTTTAGCTTGTGAAGTCTCTGGTGCTGTTGGTCATCCCATGTTGGAAATAGTTGATAGATCCCAGGAAATACTCTACTTGGCAAAAAATAAATTCTCAATTTCAATTTCCTAAAAAACTTATACAGATCTACAAATATTTGGAAATCATTTACCACAGGTTTGGGAATAAAGCTCAATCCTTTCTGTAATGCTGTTATTTGTGGGGCAGTCAAAATGATATCAGACAAATTCAAGATTTGTAACTCATGTCCTTTTTCTCTCACAAGGAGCATTCTGTTTGTGCTCTTACCACCTCATTTGCCCCTCCTTATTTTCCAGTGTTTTTTCCATTTTTCTTAGTCTGTCTTCTGCCTAAAAAAGGTCCAGTTTTGTTCACAGAGTTTTTTTTTCATCATATCACAATTTTCATCCCTGCAGTCAATGACCTGCCTTCATACTCCAGCCACCGCTCCAACTCCACCACTGACCCTAATGTTGCATGCCCAGCTGACATATTCAACTATACCTTTGAGAGGGGCACCCCCCATTGCCCCTGCACCCGGCAAGGAACCAATACTGGCATGTGCTGTCCAGGCATCATTGGTCAATGGAGTAGCCACGGTCTGTGCTGCCATTTTTCTGTGTTCTGGTAGCCCAGGGAGTGTGAGCATGCAATGACATCATGGCACATATGTGCCGACATCTGCTGCAGTCCATACAACTGCACCAACTCTAGCAGTGCCCCCGGTCATCACCAGGGGCTGCTGCAGAGTGGTGGCACCCTGGATCCCTCTCCATGAATAGGAGAGCAGTCCTCCAGATGCTTAATCTCATCCCCCCACTGACCCCTAATGGCCTGGACCTGCATCCAAACCTGGGTCACCAGCGTGACGTGAGGTGTGGCATCCAGTACCTCAGTCCTCAGTGCCACTGGGCCAGTTCACAGTGATTTTGTTCTTGTTAGGCTGCTCCTCTGAGGCTTGTGCAGCCCTGCTAGGGCTCATGTTAGTGTTTTTAGGGATTGTAAACATTTCACTGGAATGGCCTCTACTGTTAGATCTGTTAAGTTTTATTTTGGACCAATTCACTATGTTCCATTTTTTAATCAATCAGTCAATCAAATCAATCAATATTTATTTGTAAAAAGTGCAATTCCATAAATGATCAAAGCACCTGTACAATAAAATAATAAATAAGCATATAAAAACCAGGTTGATTAGCCTAACAGATACAATATACAAAGTATATATATAGATATATATATATATATATATATATATATATATATACATATATATATACACACACACACACTTATTCATTGCAAAAAACTGCATTAATGCACCAGTTAGGGTTACAGTCAATGCCACAAAAGAAGGGAAATGTGGTGTGGTGTTAGGAGTTTCAACCCTAACTCCACCCCCCCATACCAACAGGCAGAGGAAGGGACAAGGCAACAGAAACAACCACAGACAGCCATCATCAGGTAAGACAAACATCATACAACTTTCAGTAGATAACACAAGAGACATACAGCATCATGGTCTATAAGATGTATGAGGTCTGCTGCCATGCCTGTGTGTTGGGGGAATAGCTGCATGCTGGAAACCATGGGGGGCCACTGAGGCCACTGCATCCCAAAGTGCTTCCTAGAGACCTACTGAGACGCTGCTGGGGTTGTAGGGAATGGGGCAGTGCCTAGGAAGGGCCAGTGGGAGCCACAATGTCTATGTCATGAGCTGCATTGTTGTGGCAGGGTATCCTGTGATATGGGCGAAGCAAACCGAGCAATTCAAAATGAGTGACTCAATTTGTGTGCCCCTGCATAAAGAGCAACTGTGAAAAGATAGCTAGGGGTATGAATAGTGAGGTATGGGGGACATAATAGCAAAGGATGAGGAGGTTAGCAAGTGTAGAGGTAGTAGGCTAAATAGAGAAATTGAGCAAGTCACTGCAAAGCTGACTGCCTGCTGTGGTGGTTACTGTCACTGCATATGGTGCACATGGACCTGGGTTTGAGATTGTATGTAGGTTTCTTTTTTTTCATTTTCAGGGTGTTGCGATTTACCATCTTTTTATTGTTCTGACCTCCTGTTCCCCTCCCATTCCCCTGAGGTTGTTCACCTCCCACCTGTGGGTTGTCCCTCCCGCAATGATTGCCACCTCCCATGTTTTTCTCCCTCTCCCAGTGTCCCCCCAGATTTGATTATATTTATTTGGGGGTACGTATATGTATATGGTCCCCCATATAGGCAGTATGGTTTCCTATTATCACTCTTTTTACGTTCGCTTGCGCGCATGCACAAGGAACGTTTTGGGAGAGTAGTACACTTTGAAGGTGTGCCTCTCCCATCCAATGCACTGCTCCCTTGAGCAGGCATGGCGGTCCTGCACCAATGGGTGCAGGAGCTCTGTATGACAATGGTGTTCCTCTGCTTCAAAGCAGAACACTGCTGCCATAGAGAGTACCGCATCAGGCCCTCCTCCCCTTACGTCACACGCTCCCCCCGCACGCGCGTCACGCTGCCCCCCCAAAGCTTAAACTTTGTTTGCTGATGGGGGTGCGCAATCCCCCGTCAGCTCCACGGCCCCCCCAAAGCCATCCTGCTGCCACACTGGGAGCCCACCCCAGCGTGGCAAACCTCCGCTTTGTTTTGCCGACGGGGTTGCCCAAACCCTCATCGGCTGGTCGGCCCCCCCGAGTAGTTTGCCGACGGGGGTGCCCAAACCCCATCAGCTCCTCGGCCCCCCACACATCTTCTGCCACGCTGGGAGCCCACCCTAGCATGGCAAATGTCCCACGTCGTCATTTTTTTTTCCTGTAAAGAAAAAACAGTCCCACGGCACGTCTCCCACTCCCCCCTCCCACAACTCACACTCACCCACTGTGCACCCAGCCTCCCCACACCTCCCCAGCCCATACTTACCTCCAGACTCCGGCGTGATGATCTTTGGTGGACCAGGAACATATCTGCACTCTTCAAAGCTGACCGCGAACTGAGGAAATGCCGGTAAGCTGTATAATGGGCTAGATAGGGGGGATTCAACTTTATTGCATATCTCAGTCATTTTTTTGGAATTTTTGCACCAAATTTTCAACATGGGTTTTTTGGGACCCCTTCTCATGAATGATGTCACTATCGTGGCATTACTCAGGCCCAAAGGGTGATTTCGCAGGCACTGCACATTCACTGTGCAAAATCACCCTTTGGGCTTGAATAATGCCATGACAGTGACATCATTCATGAGAAGCAGCCCCAAAAACCCCATGTTGAAAATTTGGTGCAAAAATTCCAAAAAATGACTGTTTTACGAGCGTGCGTTGTGCAGTTCTTTTGCAGGCTCGTAAGTTTGTGAATTTTTAATATTTTCACTCCAGATTTTCAACCTTGCCATTTTATCACACCTTCTTATGAGTTGTACAGCTGTCATTTTTCACATCTTACCCAAAACATGTTTCTGCCCATGTAGCGCGCAATGGCGCAGTCGGTGTGTGAAATCAATGTATGGAACACATTAAGAAAATCACAGTGACACTGTTCATGAGCAGAGGTCTTAAAATGGCTATGTTGAAAATTTGGTGAAAAAATTCTAAAAATGACTGTTTTATTAGTGTGTGTTATGCAGTTCCCACGCACATCAGATGTTTATGATTTTCAATATTTGCACCCAGATTTTCAACATTGCCATTTCACCACACCTTCTCATGAGCAGTACAGCTGTCATTTTTCACATCCTGCCCAAAATGTGTTTCTGCCCATGTAGCGTGCAATGGCGCAGTCGGTGTGCGAACTCAATGTATGGGACACATTAAGAAAATTACAGTTACACTGATCATGAGCAGAGGTCTTAAAATGGCTGTGCTGAAAATTTGGTGCCAAAATTCCTAAAAATGACTGTTTTACGAGTCTGCATTGCGCAGTTCCTACACACGCTCGTAAGTTTGCAAATTTTCAATATTTTCACACCAGATTTTCAACATTGTCATTTTACCGCACCTCCTTATGAGCACTGCAGCTGTCATTTTTCACATCTTGTCCAAAATGTGTTTCCGCCCATGTAGCGCACAGTGGCACAGTCAGTGTGTAAACTCAGTGTGTGGGACACATTAAGAAAATCACAGTGACACTGTTCATTAGCAGAGGTTTTAAAATGGCAATGTTGAAAATTTGGTGAAAAAATTCCTAAAAATGACTGTTTTACGAGCGTGTGTTGCACACTTCCCACGCACGCTCATAGGTTTGCGAATTGCAATATTTCCACTCCAGATTTTCAACATTGGCATTTTACCACACCTCCTCATGAGAAGTACAGCTGTCATTTTTCACATCTCACCCAAAACATGTTTCTGCCCATGTAGCACACAATGGCGCAGTTGGTGTGTGAAATCAATGTATGGGACACATTAAGAAAATCACAGTGACACTGTTCATGAGCAGAGGTCTTAAAATGGCTGTATTGAAAATTTGGTGATGAAATTCCTAGAAATGGCTGTTTTACGAGTGTTCATTGTGCATTTCCTATGCACGCTCGTAAGTTTGCGAATTTTCAATATTTTCACTCCACATTTTCAACATTGCCATTTTACCACACCTCCTTATGAGCACTGCAGCTGTCATTTTTCACATCTTGCCCAAAACATGTTTCTGCCCATGTAGTGCACAATGGCGCACTCGGTGTGCAAAATCAATGTATGGCGCACACAGTAAGACAATCACAGTGACACCGCTCATTAGCAGAGGTTTTAAAATGGCAATGTTGAAAATTTGGTGAAAAAATTCCTAACAATGACTGTTTTACGAGTGTGCATTGCACAGTTCCCATGCACGCTCCTAGCTTTGAGAATTTTCAATATTTCCACTCCAGATTTTCAACATTGCCATTTTACCACACTTCCTTATGAGTAATACAGCTGTCATTTTTCACATCCTGCCCAAAACTCGTTTCCGCCTATGTAGCGCACAATGGGGGTAACCAAAAGGTCATGCTGACAATTTATTGTGCAAATACCAGCAATCGCACAGGGCATTAGGGTAAAGCACCATACATGCCACACACCACTGCAAATACCTGCAAGCCAATGTTCGGCATTGACAAATGCTTGTTGTAGTTGGTGTAGTGCTGATCGCCAATTTTGTTTTCAGCAATTACCACTCACTGTTATGCGACTCATGATTTAATCTTCACTCTCATCACATGGAACCCCATGGCAGTATGTCAGTGTGCATACCTGCTTACTGTACACAATGCATGTCACAATTGTCACTGTATATGGTACTGTTGTGACAAAGATATGTGACAGTAGTAGTATCACCACCAGCACACAAGTACTGGATGAGATGTCCATCTATGTTGCTGTATTCCTAAGGGTTGTTCACATACTGAGCAGCATGGTTTGGAATGGTAAGCCACTGTGTGCTTGCATGCAGAACTTTTCCATATAGAATTATTAGAAACTTGCTGTCGCTATGAATGTTATTCCAGTGAATATGACTGCCTGATGACTGAGAGTAAAGTAGGTGACAGCAGTACATGTTATTGGCAGCACAATGGGGGGCAGAATGAGTTCCATTGCTATGACAGTGTGTTGTAGGAGGCCATAATAATATGTACCATCACTACACTGTGTTGTTGTTGCATGCACCTGCATGCTGTGAACTCACCAACGGAAGACTCTGCAGTACATACTCTGCTGTGATGAGAGACAAATGGGTGATGGGAATATTAATGTCAGAATCTGAAAGGGTCTGTATGGCATACTTTATGATGTCAGTCTGTAGTTGTGAATTCTTCAGATGTTACGTTGCAGTGTGTTGCATCAGTAGATATGACAGAGCTGTACTGTGAATCTGTCACAGTTAATGACACACGTATGTCAATGGACAGACTGGTTTCACGAAGAAAACTGCCAATAGTGCATGGTGCTGCAGCACTATATGATGGTATTATGTTTAGTGGTGTCTCTGTATCTTTGGGAAAGCTACATAGTGAATCTTTGAAGACTGTCATGGTCATGTCACACAATGCTGACCAAATGGGGGGATGTTTCTACTGAGATGGTGAGCAGGACTGGTGATACCAGTAGTACAGTTGTGCTGTATTAGTTTCACTGAAATGCCACACTGTTGCAGGCTACAGCTAATATCCACTGCAATGGCACTGTCTTGTTGAGTTTGCTTGTAAGTAGGTTAAATTGAGTGTGTACCTCTCAGACAGTTGCGTTAGAGTTAGTCAGATGCATCACAGTAGTAAGAACAGCGGTACTGTAATAGCAGTGCATGTGTCCAGTGTCCAAGTTCTGTGTCTAGAAGTCATATGCTATTTCACAATTATGCCAGGATGGTCGTCTGTACCTGTACTGCTATACCACTGTGTTACTACTAGGTCCTCTCTATGCACTGCCCCATTCCCCATGACCCCAGCTGCCTCCAGGTAGGTTTCTAGGGAGCACTTTGGGGTGCAGTGGTCACCGTGCCCCCCCATGGTGACCAGCATGTGGCTGTCCCTTCAACACACTGGCATAGCAGCAGACCTCATACACTTTGTGGGCCATGATGCTGAATGTCTCTTGAGTTATCTGCTGAAAGTTGTATGTTGTTTGTCTTACCTGATGATAGCTGTCTGTGGTTGTTTGTGTTGCCTTGTCCCTTCTTCTGCTTGTAGGTGGAGGGGGTGTCAGAAGCGAGTGTGTCCCTCAGCAGTTATCACAGTGAGCGGATTTTGCTTTTCATTTTTCTTATCACACTGCATGGCTGTTTCATCAGATTGGTAGCTCTTCTAAAGAATGTGTAGGTCATGTTGCCAGGAAATGTTGTGGGCTTGCTGCTGAATGAGTAGGGGGGTGACCTGAGTGAGTGACTTGTGGTTTGGTTTGGTTTGGTTGGTTTGGTCTCTAGCCAATGTATTTTCTGCGTTTTGGAGCAGCGACAGCGTGAGGCTGAAAATGCCGTAATAACCCAGTATCGAGTTATTATGGCATTTGAAAACCAATCTGCAGCCAGTTATTATAGGTGGTCACCAGTTATTATTGATAGAAACATAGATAGATAGATAGATAGATAGATAGATAGATAGATAGATAGATAGATAGATAGATAGATAGATTGATTGATTATAGGGGTGCGGTTGTGTCCCATATTAGGGTTAAATCTTCACTTCTACTGTATGTTAAATGGAAAATTTAGCACTTTAATAACTTTGCAACCATTAAAGTGATTCACATGAAATTTGGTATACACCATCAGGGACAAAAGTTCTCTTCATGTGGCAAGTATCGTTCTGGTCGGATGTTGGTGCGGAGATACGGAGTGTCATAAAATGTGAAATTGTCACTTTTTGTCAAATTCTTTGTCACTGCATTGTGCAAATACTGTGTGGAATTTTAGTTTGCAATTTTTATGGTATATAGGTCTTGTGACACAGTGGTCCTTTTTGAAGGTTTGGGGAAAAAATATTAATCCATTCAAAAGTTATTACATTTTAAAATTTCCCATTATTTCCTATGGGAAAGTTAGATGTCAAGCGCAAAACAGGATTCTTGACCACAAAGGCAGAATCCTTGTTTGCAAATGCAGAGTCCTGTTCTGCAAACGTAGAGTCCTAGTTCGTGCTGCTGCCATCTTGTTTTCTGTTAGTGAGGCAAACAAGCTTAAATTTAAAAAATAATAGAGGGCTTTGGCAAACACCAACACTTGTGTTTACCTAATCCAGGCCATAGGAATTGGATTCTGGGGTCAGTTTAAAAAAAAATTCAGAAATGTATTTATTTTATCCATGGAAATACTTTACCACAAATCATGGAAATCTTTTACTGGAAACCAGGGTCCTTTTCTGCAATTTGCAAAAAATGATTTTTTTTTACTGTGAAACAGGATCCTTTTTTGCAGTTTGGGAAGACAGATTTTCTTTCACTATGAACTGCGGAAAAGGAAGCTTGGTAAAGGTTTATTTTTCACAATTTGTGAAAAAGGATTTTTTATATACAGTAGCTGTTTGTTTGTCACTTCATAACAGAGAAATGGTTTGGAATTTGGGGTTGAAATTTTCAGAGTACAAAGGGCTTGCTCCACAGATGTACCTTTGGCTGGTATGGTGAAAATATATTACTTGGCTTCACAGTCTTGCAGGGTTAAGTTTTGGTTAGTTTTCTATAGGGTAACATTATAATGGGAGATTTACCCAGTTGTTTCTTTGTCACTCTGCTGTGAAGAAACAGTTTGCAATTTTGTTCTGAAATTTTCAGAGTACAAAGGGCTTGGCTGACTGATGTGCCTTCTGCTGGGTGGCTTTATGAAAATTTTTCACAAAAAATACCAACAGCTTAATCTGGTCCAAGGTCAGTTGGCATTCATCTGTATCCCCCTTCCCTGAGTAATGCATGAAAACAGGTAGGATTTGTCTAGTGCACTTACCTGGTCAACAAAAACTAAATAAATAAATAAATATTAATTTGGTGTTGAGTTACACAGGTTTTAAATTTCTCCATGTTTTCTGTAAGATAACTTGTCAATGTTAGGTGTTTCTTTGGCTCTGCAAAGTATGGAATGGGCTGTGCTCCAACAGACAAACAACTTTAGCAGTACAGTATCACAAAAATGATGCATGGATAGTGCAAATATGGGTAGCATTAAGGATTACAGTAATGGGGGTGCAGGGCACAGAGGGCCCTGTACTCCCACATGTAAATATGTAGAGAATTATGGAATTATGGCAGTGCAGAGCATGGAGGGACCTGGGCTCCCATAGGAAAATAAAGATATAATTACAATCTCTGAAAAATTATGGATGGTTGGGAGCTGAGAGCCTAGAGGGCCCTGCACTACCACTGGGCAATAACCCTCAATTATAATTTCTCAAAAAGTAAGGACATTCTCTGCAAAAAAATATGTTAATACACCATTAAGGTTAAAGCATCAAAAGTAGGGAAATGTGACCTTAAGATTCCCAAGCTGAGACCCCATCCCCACCCTGCATGCAGGAACAGGCATGAGGAGTGTGCCTTGGGGTTGTGAACTCTAATGCTCACCCCATTCTCCTGTAATGTACCCATCTTACCTTACTCATGGAATGGAGTGAACATTAAGGTTCACAGCCTCAATGTACACCTCTCATGCCTGTTACTACATGCAGGGTTGGGGTTGGGGTCTTTGGCTTGGTTGCATTCCCCTACTTAAAGCTTCATTAATGTACCATTAGGGCTGAAGTGTCAAAAGTAGAGAAATACTTCCTTAGGGTGACCTACCCAAAGACCCCAGTGCCACTGTCCATGTAGGAACAGGCATAAGGGGAACTTAAGGTTCCCAACCTCTACACTCCACCCCTCCCTCTGCTTCCAACCCTAATACCCCACCCTGCATGCAGGAACAGGTGTGACAGGTGTGACAAGTGTGCCTTGGCATTTCCAACCCGAATTCTGACCCCATTCCAACACTAAGTAAGCTAAGATGGGTACAGAATAAGAGAATGGAGTGAGCATTAGGGTTCGAAATGCCAAGGCTATTTTGAAATGAATTTCCTTACTTTTTCAGATAGTTTATTTGTATCCTTATCCCTCCCTCCATTAGAGATGCAGTGAAGTTTAACTCCGTCAGTGAAGTTGGGGTGAAGTCACCCATTCTGCATTGCTGAACGCTATGCGAAGTCCCCATAGAATTACACTACTTTGCCTTATAATGACTTTGCCCCATTATGACTTCACGTTATGGTGACCTCGTGTTCACTTCACGTTGGTTTCTGTTGAATGCGAAGTGAGTCATAATTGAAACAGCCCACAGATCACATGTTACAGTCTGTCAGTCATCCAATATTTTTTCTACAACATTTGAATGGTTGGATGGCACAGGCATAACCTCTACAGCACTGGAAACATGATATTATGAGTCATCATCAGGATCAAAATAATGTTCAGTTACTGTGTAGACAGGGATGGGGAGAATGTCGGGGAGTATAACATCAACTACACTCTGAGTTTGGCTCATGGCTTTAGACTCAACAATATTTTGGAAACCGGTTACATTGTCATGGATTGAACTTGGGGCAATACTCATGCCATCGGCAACTTCACTACCACCACCAGTGGTAACAACAGCATCTCCAACCATCATAAAGGCAACTGATTGTGCTGTGAAAAAAATAGTTGGAGAAATCCTTTTACTGGCATCAACTGTGCACTTATGCTGCATACTACCATGCCCATGGCTACTGTTACTAGTTGCAGCAGTGCCATGGCCAGAAACATTTTTGCATCAACATCATTTGGCAGGCATTATTTTGGATTACACAGAAAATTCACAACAAATTTAGATTTCTGAACATTGGGGTGGATAGGAAGTCAAACAAGCATTTGTCAATGCCGAATGTTTGCTTGCTGGCATTGGCAGTGGTAGTGTAGAAGTTACAGAGCTGCGTAATAGTAATGGCAGTGAAGTATTGAACTGAAGCCAACCCCACCACCCTGCAGAGAGTGACAGGCATTGGGGTGTGACTTTGGGTCATCAGGCATAATGGCCACGCCATTTCCGTACACCCCACCCTGCAGACACTGGCAAGTGTCACCGTGATCCTCGGGGTCTTTGGCCCTTATGCGCACCCCATTCCATTAGGAAATACAGTGGGATGGGTGCAATATAGGAGAATGGGGTGAACTTTGGGGCCGAAGAGTCCAAGGCATACCTCAATGCTTCTCACTGGGTGCAGGGTGTGGAATGGTATGAGCATCACAGGCAAGAACCCCAAGTCACACCCCTGATGTCTGTCATTCTCTACAGGGTTGGACGTTATGGTTGGAAACCCTAATACCTCAGGCATTCGTTGGTATTTTCACTCCAAATGTTCAACATGTTTTTGTGTGATCCCACCTCATGAACAGGAGGAATATTTCTTAGCAGCTGCTTATGCACAGCGACTACAGCATTTAGCACCACAGGTGCAAAACATTCTGAACAGGATGTAAAAATGACAGCTGTACTGTTCATGAGGAGGTGTAAAAATGGCAATGTTGTAAATCTGCAGTAAAAATATTTAAAAAATGGTGAAGTCATGAGCGTACATAGAAACTGTGCAACGCACAACCGTAATATAATTAGGTTGGGGATTTTTTACAGCAGATTGTCAACTCAGGCATTTTGGTGCCTCCAATCATGAACGGTGTCACTGTGATTTTCTTTATCTGTCCCGAACAATAATTTCCCACAGCGACCATGCATCTCTGCGCTGAAAGTGTGAAAACACACTTCGGCCATGTTGTGAAAAATGACAGCTGTACTGTAAATAAGGCAGTGTGGAAAAATGCCACTAGTGAAAATCTGGACTTAAAATATTACAAAGTCATGAACTTACGAGGGTGCGTGGAAACTGTGCAATGCTCACTCATAACACAGTCATTTTATGGACTTTTGTCACCAAATTTTCAACATAGCCATTTTAAGACCTCTGCTCATGAACAGTGTAACTGTGATTTTCTTAATCTGTCCTAAACATTGCTTTCATACACCAACAGCACCATTGTGCGCTACATGGGTGGAAACACATTTTGGGCAAGATGTGAAAAATGACAGCTGTACTGCTCATAAGGAGGTGTGGTAAAATGGCAATGTTGAAAATCTGGAGTATAAACATTGAAAATTCGCAAACTTAAGAGCGTACGTAGGAACTGCATAACGCACGCTCGTAAAACAGTAATTTTGTGGAATTTATTCACCAGATTTTCAACAAAGCCATTTTAAGACCTCTGCTCATGAACAGTGTCACTGTGATTTTCTTAATTTGTCCCGTATATTGATTTAGCACATCGACTGCGCCATTGTGCGCTACATGGGCGGAAACACGTTTTGAGTGAGATGTGAAAAATGACAGCTGTACTACTTATAAGAAGGTGTGGTAAAATGGCAATGTTGAAAATCTGGAGTGAAAATATTGAAAATTTGCGAACTTACAAGCGTGCGTAGGAACTGCGCAATGCACGCTCATAAACAGTAGTTTTTTAAAATTTTTCCACCAAATTTTCAAAATAGGCTTCTTGAGAGCCCACCTTATGAACACTGACAGTGTCAATTTGTTAGTCGGTCCCGAAAGGTGATTTTGCACAGTGACTGCGAAATCACCCTTCGGGCCCGAATAACGCAACGACATTGACATCATTCATGAGAAGGGGTCCCAAAAACCCCATGTTATAAATTTGGTGCAAAAATTCCAAAAAATGCCCGAGATATGCAACAAAGTTGAAAACCCCCTATCTAGCCCATTATACAGCTTACCGGCATTTCCTCAGTTCATGGTCGGCTTTGAAGAGTGCAGAGCGTGTTCTCGGTCCACTGGCGATCATCGCGCTGAGGTCGAAGGTAAGTATGGGGTGAGGGGGTGGGAGGCAGGTGTGCAGTGGGTGGGTGCGGGTTGTGGGAGGGGCCAGGAGCCTCATGGGACCATTTTTCTTTACAGGTGTTCTTTTGTTTCCAATGATGAGGGACGTTTGCCACGGGGTGGGCTCCCAGTGTGGCACAAGAACAGTTGGGGAGAGCATTTGCTTGATGGGAGATGGGCACCCTGTCACCCAAAGCATCGATTGCGCATGAGGGTGGGCTCCCAGCATGGCACCCAGTACTCGGGGATGGGTGAGGACAGTGGAGCCGACAGGGGATTAGGCACCCCCCAGCTATATCATGAGTTGCCACGCTGGGGTGGGCACCCAGCGTGGTATTTGGAAGGCTTTGAGGGGGCGGGTGGAGCCAACACACAACCGATGGGGGATTGGGCACCCGTCGGCTATACAGTGTGTGAAGGCAGGGAGCGCAAGCACACCTGGCATGTGGGGGAGCTGGCCATGAGCAAGCTATAACATCTTATCGCTGCTCACTGAAGCATAGCTCCCCCTTTGAACTGTATGCCACTGCATTTTGGAGCTTGTCATAGACAGCTCCATCATGCATTGGCTTACAGGGGCCCGCCTGGCAACACACTGATTGAACTGGAAGAGCGGGTGACACACCTTTGAAATCTCAGATGATGGCACTATGTTTCTTGCACATGCGTGCAAGCAAGCATAACAAACATAATAAATGTATCTTCATTTTTGAAGACCATTTTTTTTTTTTCGTGCATGCATATGTGAAGTATGAATGAGGGATCCACTCACTGTAGATCAAGGGAGGATGTGAAATGGTGCAGGTACATGGGGGTGAACAAAGTGGTAGACAGTAAGCCCTATCAGAGCTTCAGGCTGATGTAGCACAGCTGGACTAAGGCAAGGGAGGATGTGAAATGGTACAGGTACATGGGGGGGTGAACAAAGTGGTAGACAGTAAGCCCTACCTGAGCTTCAGGCTGATGTTGCACAGTTGGACTAAGGCACAAGCACCCACGGCATGTTCTTATAGTCCCCATTTATATGTCCATTTATGTTCTTACAGCGCTGATTGCCTAACTGAGCCAAGATGTAAAACAGATACTAAAATGTCAGGTTTATTTCAGGTGACCAGGATCGTAGTGGGGAGAGGGGGAAAGTGAAATAATGTCCTGAGAATGTGCTTAAACTTATTAACCGTCGCTGTGCCATGGAGTGATACACCGGTCCAGAATCCCTATATGTTCAAATTATGGTTTGCAGCCTAAAGGTGCTTAGGTGGATTGGCATTTACATTACTCAGCGGCAAATCTTTTTCATACTTTTTTTGATCATCGGTTAAGATATAACCACTAACTGATGAGACACTTGGGGGTATTTTTTTTCTGGAGGATTAGAACCCATGGAGTCCATGAAGGTGTGCTTTGGAGAGCTGGCGTGTATAAAGACTGTTTGGCACCCACACATTTTGGTGGTCCTGCTTTGGCAGGGAACAGTTTATTAAAGTAATGATGTGTGGCTTGTCTCTCTAAGCTAGACAAGACTACACCATCCTATCAGGCAACCGACCCAGTTGATCTGTGTGTGTGGGGGGGGGGGAGGAGCTCCTCACTGAAGCATAGCTCCCTCTTTCAACTGTATGCCACTGCATTTTCAACTGCTGTCATAGACAGCTTCAGCAGTGATTGGAGAACTGTGACCATGCCTGCAAACACACTGACTGAATTGGAAGATGCTGACACACCTCTGAAAAACTCAGATGATGGCACTATGTTTCTTGCACATGCGTGCAAGCAAACATAAAAACAACAACTGTGGCTTACAGATGCAGACTGAGCCCTAAACAGATGCACATGCGTAGACAGATGGAGATTGCACACTCAAGAGAAGCAGCTGCACATGCACAACAACACCACCTTAACCAGCGGTCACACAAATCTAAAACTGGGAAAATAATACCTTTTGTGAGTTGGGGGTCGCTGCAGTACCAGTCCACTACCTAGACAGAATGAAGCAGTAAAAAACACCACAGACAGATAACAGATTTAGAGTGCTGCAATTACTGTGTGGCACAATAAAGTTTGTCTGACTTGATGGCATGCACACACACTCACACACTACAGGTAATGCTCAGAAAATGTAACAGTTCAGTACACTATATAACCAAATCTTTTAAACAGAATGAAAATATGCAGTATACCACAACAAACAGATAATAATTATCAAAAATGACATCAGCTATTACTGTGGATATATAAACACACAAATACTAACACACATTACTAGTACAAAACAGAAATGCTGTCTTTCTCATGTGAATCTCACTCCACCACAGATAAATCCCTCCCCCGAAGCACACTTCAATAGTGCCGGTCAGCACACATACTGAATGTTTTAAATTAATATTTGAAATGCACCGAAAAACAATCAACCCTCGATGATCTAAGCACAGGAGGGTTTCCTACAGTCGATGTACTAAATTTGGGCCAAAATAATTGGATCAAAAGTGATTTTTTTAAAGCTTTTTCAAAGGTTTGATTCTCAGAGCTCTGAGAGCAAACTGTCTCCAGCTTTCCACAACACACACTATGCAGAACTGAGGTTGTGCAAGACAATATAGAGCCAATGTGACCTGCCATTCCCATGAAGCAGTGCAAAATTCACCTCAAATAGCAATATAAATGTGAAGTAAACTGAAGTCCATTAAAATCAATGGCACTTTACATTAAAATTAAAGGAAGGCAGTAAAATAAGGAGAAGTAGTGTGAAGTCCATTGGTTTCAATGCACTTCATGATAAAAAATACAGGTTAGTAATACGCTTTGCATTGTGGAGCACTACGTGAATTGGGGGTTAATACATAAAGTGCTCTACGTAGCGAAGTGAGAGCACTTTGCCCACCTCTACCCTACATAACTGTCCTTATGTCACAGTAGGAGCTCAGGGCTCCTGTTCTGCATCATGTTCCTTACTTCAGTATGGCAGCACAGTGTCATTCGGACCCTGCGCACCCATTCCTTCATAGATGCCTGACCAAATTATCACCATAGCCATCTTATTACCCCAGCACATGTAGCAGGAAGACAAAATGTTGAAATCTGTGCAAAAACATAACTCTGTGCAAGTAGAATGCATTCTGTGCCACAGGTGCAAAGACACATTTTGGACATGATTTGAAAAAATGACATCTGTGACAAACATAAGCTTGGGTAATAAGAAAGCTATGTTGAAAACCTGGCGTCAGAATATTTAAGATTTCTGCAGCCACAGTACAAGAGTGTGTACCGAAATTGCAACACATGGGAATGACTTTGTCATTTTTCATATTCTGACCCCACATTTTGAACATAGGCTTCTTATCACCCCACCTGTAGGTGACAATTTTCAAATCCTTGGGAAACTGCCATTTGATGCCACAGGTGCAAAAACACATTTTGAGTAGGCTGAGAAAAATGACAGTTGTAGTGTTCATGATGTGGTGTGATAAATTGGCTATACTGAAAATTTGAAGTTAAAATATTGAAAATTACCCAAGTTATACGTGTGTATTGAAAATTTTCAATGACATGTGTAACTCAGCCCTTTTTAGGAGTTTATTCACAAAATTTTCAGCATGCCCTTTTTGGGTCTGCATCTCATGAACACTGCCACTTTCATTTTGTTCAATGGTCCTGAAAGGTGATTTCACACAGCAACCATGCCATTCTGTGCCACAGGTGCAAAAACACATGTCAGGCAGGATTTGAAGAGTGGCAGCTGTACTGGTCATGAGGTGGTGTAAAAAAAATGGCAGTGTTTAAAATTTGGAGTGAAAATACTAAAAATTTCTGAAGTTACGAGAGTGCAAAGAAACATTTGAATGACCGCATGTAACTGGCTTTTTTGGTATTTTTGCACCAAATTTTCAACATGGGCTTTTTGGGATCCCACCTCATGATCACTGGTAGGCACTGTTGTTTTATCAGTCCTAAAAGGTGATTTCGCACAGCAACCATAAAATCACCTTCTGGGCCTGATTAACAAAATGGCAGTGACAGTGTTCATGAGATGGAATCCCAAAAAGCCCATGTTGAAAATTTGGTGAGAAAATAATGAAAAATGGCCAAGATATCAACATAAGTTGAAAACACCATTGACAGTCATTATACGGCACTTACCATGATTCTTCAGTTCACAGTGCAGCTGTGAAGAGTGCAGAGGTGTCCAAGTCCACAGAAGATGACAGCTGCTGACCTCCAATGGTTAGAATTGGGAAAGTGGGGGTGGTGGGTTGCTCAGTGGGAAGGTCAGTTTGGGGATGGGGGAGGCAATGAGGGACCATTTTCTTTTTTTGTTCAGGAAAAAAAAAGATGTCGGGGGACTGTTTTCTTTTTTCACAGGGAAATATTAAAGGAACATTTCAGGACACTGGGCGTGGGCTCCATAGTGTTCCATACTAATAGAAGGGTTCTTAAGATTGCAAAAGAAAAGTCACTGACCTGGCTGCTTGCTCTGCAGACCTGACTTTCCTTTCCCTCTCACTGGCACACATGCTTCCCCTGCTGTGATCAATATAGCTGCCCTGTGTCAGTTAAAAATAGGATAGCTTGACAGCAACAGTCTGAAAATGTGGAGCTGAATGCCCTGCTGTTATCAGTAATAAGAACAGGGTTTTTGCTTATAGTGCCATCGAGATCGGGCCACTTTTTTAATGGCCACCCTGCCACCGGAGAGTCACACATGATATTTCCTCAGGGCAGATTATGCAGCAGCTTTAAATAAAATGAAAGAGTGAGTGCTGCCCCAAGGCATGCCGACTTGAATTGAGTGAGGGTCACAATGGCAGCCAAAGCCTGCCCATGTGCCGATGACCTCTCATGCCACAAATTAATAATTGTTCAGACAGCTGTACAATACATTATCATGCAGCATATGCAACAATACTTTACCGGTGATGGCTTCCTGTTGTCCTGTCCATTCTACATAACTGACGGGCAGCATGAGCAAAATAAAAGTGGGTAAGTTTACTGCAGACTGCAGCCACAGATAAGTGTGCCCTGAAGAAGGATTATTGATATACTTGCCACCCAGTGACAGCCACCTGACATATAGTCATTATTTCCTTCTTCAAGGTACACTTATCCATGGCTGCAGTCTGCAGTAAGCTTGACTACTTTTATTTTGCTCATGATGACCATCAATTATGCGGAGCAGACAGGAGAACAGGTAGCCAACATCGGTAAAGTAATGCTGCACATAGGGAGTCCTTCTTTTGACAGTCGTTTCTTGGAAATGACTTCTGGATGTGGTCTAAAATTTTCAGGGTTGAAAGCCTTTGCCCACAGATTTTGAAGCTTTGGTGAAAAACAAAATACATTCAAAAGTTATTTAATTTTTTAATCTCCCCTTAGGCTTCCTGTGACACTATGAACCTTGCTTGTGAAAACAAGCTTGTTTTCCTATGGCACATCTATTTTTCCCCATTGGAAATAACAGGAAATTAAAACCTAAATACTGTAACTTCTGAACAGATTAATACTTTTTCAGCAAACCTTCAAAAGGCACATCTGTGGGGCAAAGGCTTTCAACCCTGAAAACTTCAGGCCGCAATCAAAAGGCATTTCTGAGAAAGGGCTGTTGAAAGAAATTTTAAAATCCCATTCTTATTTTGTGTTTTTCACCACTCTGTGTCTCAACAACCACTAAAGGGGTTCATGCAAAATTTGGCACATCAAGAGACCTTCCCCTAGCCGCAAAGCATGCCACATTTTGTGCAAATCTGTTGAACTGTTGCAGAGTTATAAAAGTGCAAAATTTAAGGTTTAACATTAAACTGCCTGGCCAACCCTAATATACTGGTGCTACCATGCCAGTATAATCTATCTATCTATCTATCTATCTATCTATCTATCTATCTATCTATCTATCTATCTAAATATATATATTTATATATCTATATATATAGAGTATGTAGGCACGGTAGTGCCTTTATATTAGGGTTCAGATTTTGCACTTTAATAGCTTTGCAACCATTTCATAGATTTGTATGAAATATTGCATCTGCCATTGGGGACCAAATATCTCTTGATGTACCAAGTTTTGCTCCAGTCGGATGTGTAGTTGCGGAGATGCAGAATGTCAAAAAATTTGAAAAGTACCATTTTTATACAAATTCTTTGTCATGCAGTTTCTCTGAAACCACTTGGGGATTTGGTCTGAAACTTTCTGGGTATATGCGGTTTGGGTCACAGATGTGCCTTTTGAAGGTTTGGTGAAAAAAATATTAATCCATTCAAAAGTTATTAAAATTCCCATTATTTCCTTTGGGAAGATTTAGATGTGCCATGCAAAAGTACTGTTTTACTTTTGCAAAAGCAGGTATTGATTTTGCAAATGCTGGCAGTAGTGTCGTGCTTCCACCATTTTGTTTTCAGTTAGCGACACAGAAAAAATGACATAATTCAAAAAATACTGGCCCTTCTTAAACATCAGCATTTATGTTTTCCTAACTGGGGTCCTAGGCACATGATTCTATGGTTAGTTTTTTGCTATGCTGTCTGGAAATATGTTTATTTTAATGGGCTAGTTTTTAATGCCGCAAATTTGTGGCACTTTGTCATAATTTGTGGCACTACTTTTGAGAAACTTTCGCAAATTGTGGCACTGTTTTGAGGATAATGCCACAAATTGAGGCACTTTTTCTTGAAACAGATGCGGTTGTGCTGCAATTTGCAGCAGTACTTTAAAAAAACATTTCTGTTTCTTTGTCACTTCTCTGCAAAGAAATGGTTTGGACCTTTGGGCTGAAATTTTCAGGGTAAAAAAAGGTTGCCTCACAGATGTGTCTTTTGCTGGTTTGGTGAGAACATTTTCATCAGCCATGGAGTTATAACATTTTGAAGTTTGGAAATTTCCCATAGGATAACATTGTAATGGTCGGGGTACCTTTTGGCAGCTGTATCTTGAAAATGCTTAGAGATACAGACTAGCTGTGACTAGCTGCTTAGTACACCTTTAGGTGTACTAAGCTGTTATTTATTTATTTATTTTATTCATTATAACAATCGGAATTATAAACCTTTGAATCAAGAACTCCTTTGCAAAGGCTCCACGTCTGGGTACAAAGTAAACGTTATAATACAGTAGTAAAACATTACAAATGCACAACTAAGAAGAGTCCAGAGAATATATTGCAAGGCATATTTACAATGTATATACTAAGGCGAGTACATGTAACACAATCTACAGTAGAGGTTGACCCAGCATTTAAAGAATACCTAAAGTAGAAGTACATGAAATGCAGAGAATACATTTCAAGGAGTCTAGAGGTTACATTACAGTGCATATACTCAAAGGATCAAGATACCACAGACTACGGTAGATGTTTACCCAGCTTTAACAGAATAGTTAGGATACACCTACAGGGAGGTGCCCATATTGGAGGGGTGCATTAGGGATGGTGGAGAGAGGCAGATAAGGGTCTAGATGTAGTCGCACACTGAGGACTTGGGGAGTAGGTTCCTAAAGCTGGACTTAAAGGGGCCAAGTTTGGGTTCTAGGGAGATAGTAGCAGGAAGGCCATTTAGCCAGGGGGGGCTCTGTGGGAGAAAGCTCTTTGGCCAAGAGATATCCTGCAGTAGGGAACTAGTAGAGGGGCTCTGGAGATGTTTCTAGAGGCCCTGTACTGGGGTCATGTTTCCAGGCCTTGTTTACAACTGCAAGGGACATTTTTTTTGAATGGTGCTAAGGCGACTGTGATACTGTGGCATTACGGACTGATGGGAACACAGGGCCTACCATCTGGGCCCTGTGCTCCCACACATAAATGAGGGATGGATCACACTATGGAGTGATGGCAATGCAGGGCCTGAAGGGCTCTGTGCTTCTACTGGGAGATGAGGGTTAATTGCAATCTCTCTACATTTTTGGATAGATGGGAGCATATGGCCTGGAGGGACCTGCACTCCCATAAAAACTACAGCTATGGAGACACTTTCACAAAAAGTTAGGAAATTCTCAGCAAAATATTTCATAAATGCACCATTAGATGTCCTTATGATTATACTTTCTCAAAGAGTAGGGAAATTCAATGCAAAAAAACTGCATTAATGAACCATTAGGATTCTAGTTACAACAGTTGGGAAATGAGATCTTAGAGTTCCACCTCCCTAAGACCCAACTCCTCCCTCAGCGTCCAACCCTAAGACCCTACCCCAACCCTGCATGCAGGAAAAGGTGTGAGGGGTGTACCTTGGGGTTGAGAACCCTAATGCTCACCCCATTCTCTTATTCTCTACCCATGTTAGCTTACTTAGTCTTGGACTGGGGTGAGCATTAGGGTTCATAAGCCCCAAGGCACAACCCACACACCTGTTCCTGCATGCAGGATGGGGGGTCTTAGGGTTGGAAGCCAGGGGGTCTTAGGGTTGTGAACCCTAAGATCTAATTTCCCAACTTTTGTCATCTGAACCCTAATGGTGCATTAACGCAGTTTTTTTGCATAGAATATACAGTATAAGGGATACACAACCTCCCTACTGGAAATATTGTTGATATTTTTTGTTCAAGTGCCAATTGAGTTCGGGTCATGGCACAGAACAAAAAATATCAACAACTTCAGGAGAAGGTAATATATTCATTATCTCATCTACCAAAAAGTGAAAAAATGAAATTTCTTGCCATTTTTGCTGATTGTAAAAATCTAGAAGGTATATATAAATGAAACACCACTCATTTTGTAGATATTTTTGTCCTGTTCAACTTTTGTGCTCAAAGTACCATGGTATCGTTTTTTGTTTTAAAGTTATTTGCATTTGTTTATTGCAAAAAGTGAAAAAAAAGTTTCTGCAGTTTTTTGCTAATTATAAAAAAAAACCTAAAAGGTATCTATAAATGAAATGCCACTCATTTTGTAGATATTTTTGTGCTGAACACATTTTGTATTCACAGTACTGGGCTACCGTTTTTCATTTTAAAGTTATTCACATTTGTTTGTTGCAAAAAGTGAAAATAAAATGGAATATTGTGCTGTTTTCTTGCTAATTCTAAAAAAAAAAACTATAAGGTATCTGTAATTAGAAATGGGCTTTTTATTTCCTGGTATCTGATTGGCTAGTACCCTTGCCAGGGGGGTACATTAACTTTCAATAGATGCCCAGGAAATAAAAGGTACCAGACCAAATGCCCCCTTCACCCATACAAATATCTTTGTGCCCATCCTGCTTGATTATTGACCAAAACCACACAGCTGAATTTCAAATAACCACCATTTTTTCCCCTCGTTTAGTGAGAAATACTGGTTCCCAACACTCAGTACCAACTCTGAAATCATACAAAATCTTCTAATTCACTGGGCTCATTTATGACTTTTTTCTGTCCTTCTTTAACCTTGACCCCCCCCCAAACTGAAGCTACACATTAAAGCAGCAATCTATAATATATACATGGCCACGCACTGCCCCATTCTCCCAAATCCATCTTTCATTCACTGTGTCAGCTCTAATTAGAGTGACTGGACGAGCAGGTAGGCTGTATACCACTCAATGTTTTCTTACATTTTTTTCCATTTTATTGTTCTCTCAGCTCCACATCTTCTACTCCTGCCAGCATTCACATGGAGATCTGGGTCTTTCACCAGCATGGGGGAGGGGCGGCAGTGAGAGGTGATGTTGTAAACGGCTCTTAAAAAAATTTAAATTGTTGCAGAAGGAGGAATTTGAGTGGGTCTAGCTGCTGAAACACTGTTTTTGCTAATTAAAAAAGTGCTGGCACCAAGATAACGCTCCTTTAGGAAGTGACTGTCAGTCTGCATGACCCGCTTCCCCAGCCGCCTGCCACGCAACAGTTACTCGGCAACAGCTAAAAGCGTTACCGTAAATTCTCAAAACTCAGCAAGATAAGGTAAGAAAAAAAATCATATGGCCGCCCGCCCTCGCAGCTTTCTTCCACACTACTCCCTGCCTTGTCATTTTGTTTAATTTTTTTTAGATACTAGCAACTCACACCTGATTGCTGGCGGGCTCCCGATGCTCTGCTCCCCCATCCCTCTCAGTGCTCTCGCAGTCTCTTGCTACTAGCACAGCTCTAGCAGGGGCAGGCAAAAAAAAAGATAGAAAGAAACCACAGAAGACATTTTTCCCATCCATCTGATTTAAAATAGGCTTGTTCCCTTAGCCTTAGCAGGTTTACTGGTGATGGGGGGGGCAGAGTAACCATGACAACCAGGACCAAGAGCTTAAACTACAGAGGCTATAAAAGGATAGTATTAGCGGAGGGAACTATTTTATTTCAAAACATATATTAGACTAATTTTTTACAAACATTTTTTACTAAACTTATTTTTGTTCTAATGTGCCCATTTTCTAAGTGCAATAATACCCTCCAGGGTGGGTGGTATGGGCAATACTGGACCTGCCAGGGGCTATAAGGCCCTCCGCCTGTAGCGTCGGGCCTCATTACGCCCATGGACGGTCTGGTATTGCCCTATACTGCCCACCCTGTGGGGTACTATTGCTTGCATAAAACACCATTCACTTTGTAGATATTTTTGTGCTGAACACATTTCGTGCTCACAGTATACCATGCTATCATTTTTCATTCTTAAGTTATTTGCATTTGAATACAGTTAGTACTGCTACTGAGGGAATGAGCCAGTCAGGACTTACTATAGTAATATTTGGACCTAGAGTGGTAATATTTTTTGATATTTTCACTGTAGGTCCCCAGGAAGCAAAAATATCACTGATATCTGCCCTGAAATATACTTACAGGTATAGCATATATATGGGATGTGACATAGGCTGCTGTGAGATAGTCAAAATATCATCATGAGCAGTCAGTGAACTCTTAATATCTCACAAGTGGTGAAGCCACAAGTGAGATACAAGAGTTCACTGACTGCGAGTGAAGAAATATTGGCTATCTCACAGCTGCTATCAATGTTGATTTATTACCACTTCTGTGGGTCTCGTTTCATGTATTACTTAAGGAATAAGGCAAAACAGGGTGTGTCTTATCATATAATAACACCACTCCTGGGGTGGGTTGAAGCACGAGGTGAAGCCGAGTGCTACCACCACCCTAGGAGTGACGTTAATACATGATAACACACACCCTAGAGTGCCTTATTGCTATTATACAATGGCTCATTTGTTAATTAAAGAAAAAAGAAAGAAAAAAATCATTTTTATCAATATTTTATTTGATTTCTTCTAAGTGTAGGTATATGTTTAAAAAAAAAGTCCAAAATATTTCTTCTATCACAAGGTGGAGCTGTTGTCAGAATGATGTTGCTTGCTCAGTCCCCTAACCTTTTTCTTTTTTATGCTGCATTTTATACCTGGTTTCATCAGTTTCTCCTTTGCCCTTTTCAGTCATTGGTTTCTTGTACTAGTGGATGGTAAATGAAGAGGGTAGTTTTTAACTTTTTTCTCCCATTTTAAACTGAGTCCATTTGTTTTGGGCATGCGCTGACACACTCTCGGAGGTGACCAGGAGAAAGAAGAACAGTTTCGGTTAGCTTTAGTTTTATTTGTAATATAAAATGATATTTTTTAAAACCTAAACATGATGCTGGGTAAATGGGCGACCATCCGCGAAGGTCCATAAAGTGCAGTGTAAATGTCAACGATGGAGCTGAACGAAGCGAGAGTTGCAGGTACACAGCAGCAGGCAGTCTTGACTTGAGTACACTTTTAAATCCAACCAAAAAAGGTGATTTGTGTTGGGACCAGACTATGATGTAATGCATTGGAGATTTTACTGTATGTTGTAAATGTACAGGCGGGCAGGGGGTGGCTTCAGTCTGACTCTGTTTACAGCAGCATCTGGGAGTGGCAGTAACTTCTGCAGGGGAGGCATGATAACACAACGTGTCATGCGGTCATGTGTGTGCCTGAACTTTATACAGTGATGTTATCGTGTAATAACATCACTGTTCCAGGCACACACTGACCAATCACAGGGTAGGAAATTTCTTTGCCATTGTACGATTACAGTTGGGCATTTCGATTTTCTTTAGGAAAACTGTTTCCATTTACAGTGGCTGTTTCTGGAATCCTTAGTTGGACCTTTCATGCAGTGTGCTTGGTTGTCATGACAATATGTCAATTATATCGAGGTTGCGCCATTTCTATAAAAATATTTTAATTGATAAGTCAGTCGAAGTGGCAGTATTGCTTGCAATTGGCAGGTTAGGATTGAATGGGCATGGAGATTATTTTGTTCAAGTACGCATGCACATATGCAAGTATATCTGAACAGCTCAGTTTGCTTAGGGTTCAAGAGTTGGATATGATTTTTACATTAGATCATGCAGGTGGGCCGCCATGGTGGAGATATCATGCTCTGGCATTCTGTAAATAGATATTCAGCCAGAGGCAGGCTTCTGTTTATTGTGGCGGACTTCTCTGCTTTATATGGACGCTGCTTTGGGAATGCCCTTTTTTTTTTCTTGGAATGTTTCTTATCACATTGCCGAATATGGTTACAGTAGTAGCATGCACAGAAGTGCGCACCTTTTAATTTTTTTTTATTTTATTACATCTATTACAATTTGTTTACCTTTTGGATGGCGATGTTTTGGAATCGCATGCATTAAGCAAGGATTTCTTTACATAATGCTTAAGGATTCGGATGTAGGTGCTCAGAATAAATTTAAAGTTTTTCACACAATTTGGACACCTTGATTATTTTGTTTTTAAAATCCAGCTTCTTGTGGAAACTATAACACTATCTGTGATAAGTCAGTTGTTTCTCACATATGTGCACATTATACTGCTATCTAACCTATGTCAGAACACATAGGGTACCTTGATGTGTATTGATATTGTATTAACGTTTTCTACCCACAAGCTTAAATGCACTTCATTTGAATTTTTTAGCAGTTATACACAATTAGATGAAGAGCCGGCATCTATCTTGATCTGTTATATGCTGTGCAACTACTTGTGTGCATGCTGTATAACTATGTCTTACACTATGCCAACCTGTATACAGCATGCCCTTTGAAAGCTTTTTTATCTACTCTGAGATCACTTGCTGAAATAAACATTATTGCTGTAATGAATTTTAATTATTTGATTTACATAATACAAATGAATGGAGTCTGAAGTGCAAAGATACACATATTTATTATTTTGTTTACTAAACATTTACATTAAATGAACTTCTTAACAGTTACTATTCGGTAGACAAAATGATAGTCAATTTATTATGAGTATATTTGTATAAGTACTGAATATGCTGCAACATTTATGTCAGTTAACTGATGCACTGAAAACTTTAAATGTTACATGAATATTTAAACTGTTAATGTTTTAAACAGCTTTTTTTTGTTAAAATTTGTTTCACGTTTGCTTACACTTCTTTTAAATTGCTGCATTCTTTGTTCCTATTATTATGCTTATAACAAAACAAATAGAATTGTTTTACTCTTTTATAACAGTGAATCACAAATGAAATACAAGAGGCTGATCTACTATGTTAAGATACATCCTAGACATTTCCTTTTTTACTGTTTTATTTATATGTCTTTGACATACCCATTCATCATTTGGTTGCTTGTTTTCTGGTCTGTGCATTTGTCTTTGTTGCCTCCTGTATCGCTTCTCATTTACTGCTTCTTGATTTTTTTCATATCTTCTTCTTCAGTCCCGTGGTTGCAGATGGTATCTGTAAAGTTAAGTTAAATAGTAAAATAACTGTAGGAAATAATGTTTTTACACTTTTTAATGCAAGGGTGCTGGAAGATGATAAAAGCTGAGGGGTCTGAGAATCAAAAGGGCACTTATAAGTGTACAAAGGGCACTTTTTCTATACTACTTTTTGCCATACAGAAATAAAAAGTGGAGTGGCTACCGCCCCTTTTGCCCCGGTTTCGGCACCTATGTTTTAATGGCTGAGGGCACTGTAATAAGGTTTCATTTAAAGAAATTCAATATTGTGCACCTGTGATGAAGAAACCCTGAGCAGATCTACAGGATAGGGAGGGGTGTTGATGACTATCAACAGTGAATCATTTTTGATGATTTAAAGGTGTCTAACTAGAGTACAAAGGCTGTAGGGAGGACCAGTGGCATGCTGGGGAGCATAAGCAGGGGTATCACTTCAAGAAGGCTGGAGGTGGTGATGCCATTGCAAAAACATTCTAGTGAGTTCTAATGTACAGTACTGAGTGCAGTTCTGGAGGCTGTACCTTCATAAGGACATTGCCAGGGTGGAGGCAGACTAGACAGAGGTGATTAAGATGGTACAGGCCTCACACCAGAAAACTTATGCGGAAAGTCTGAAGAACCTCAATATGTAGTCTCTGGAGGAGAAGAGGGATTGGGGGGGATATGATAGTAGCATTAAAGTTGCTTAAGGGCATTCGTAAAGTGCATAAGGAAGTATTCTTTCACAGAGAGGGTGGTGGATGCATGGAATGGTCTTTCTAAGGAGGTCGTGGTGCCAAAAAACAGTGGGGGAATTCAAGAATGCATGGGGCAGACATAAGGCTATTATAGTGGTGGGTAGGAGAAAGTGGGCTGTTGGTCAACTAGGATCTGCAGTTAATCCAATAGGTAGGGAAATGAGCAGACTGGGTGGGCCAAGTGGTCCTTATCTGCCATCAAAGTCTATATTTCTATGCATGCTGGATTACATCCTTTGATCTAAGAGATGTAAATGAATCAGTGGACATGATATGAAGTTGGATGGTGGCCAGCTGAGGGGAAATGAGAGGAAGTGTTTCTTCACAGACACAGTGGTGGACACGGGGAATAGACTGTCACAAGAGGGGGTGGGGCAGGCACAGTGGGCATTTTTAAACATGCATGGGACAGGCTTAAGGGTACCATAGAAACGAGATGGATCAGTGAAAAAAATAATTGTCCAGGTAGTGTCAGAGGCCACAAATTAGTGTAGGGCTGTGGTACAGACTAGATGGGCATGGCGGCCATCATATGCTGACAATTGCAAAGTTTCTGTGTTATGCTGTCTGACAATAAGGTATCTAATATCACTATAATTTAATAACAGTAATTAATCACCAATTTAGAAAACATTTTACAATACAACTAAGCAGTATAAACACGCTCTTTTAGGTATGGCCTCTTAGTGGATGTCCGTACTGCCATCCTTGTACTGGCTAATTTTATACATTTATGCTTACAATGGAGATAATGCAATTTGGCTTACTATGACACTATCATTATTTGTGTTTTTACAATCACTGAACTACTACTCCTCCACACCTTTATTTGTTTTAATACTTTTTACAGTTTGTTTTACCTCTTGCCTGTCTTCAATCAGTCAGTTTCATACTAGGATTCATACTAGGATGTATAGATGTACAGAAGGCTGTAAGCCCATTAGTGTACATCTTCCACTTGTGGGATTATTCCCTTCTCTCATTAAGCAGGGGCCTATCTAACTTTACTTTAGAGGTATCAATGGATCCCACTTCCACCACCTCTCTGGGAAGTAAATTCCATAGGGGTACAATTCTCTGTGCAAAATAACTTCTTCTGGAATTTCTTTTTGGGTTAGTTAACATGAGTTGATAATTATGGCATCTGAGGGAGAACTCCCTTCAATTGGATGCGAGGCCCAAGTCAAACATTAATGGGGGATCCCTTGAGATTCTAAACATCTGCATTAGGTCTCCTCTAGTTCTTCTAAGTTCCAATGAGTATAGATTGAATTCCTTCCATCTACTGTCATAGTTCACATATTGGAGTCATTGTTGTTATTCTCCTCTGAACCCATTCCAGTTTGTTAACATCTTTATGTAAGGATAGGTTCCATAATGAAGAGCAATAGTCCAGATGTGGCTGGACATATGCTGTATATAGAGGAATGAAACAAGCCCTATTTTTAGATGTAATTGACCTATCGCTGTCGAGAACTCTTATGCATTTACCTTTTTCACAGTTTTGTCAAGTTCTGCTGGAAAGGTAACTGTACTGTAAGGTTAACACTAGGTATCAAGCTGGCCTGCTCAATGTTGGTAATTTTCTTAATTTTATATGGTTATGTAGTCACATATTCATTGCACTGTACAGTTCTACTTTTCTTTATCCTTATTCTTTCAAGGTGTTCTATGTTACTTTAAATTTACTAACGTTATGGCTTCTTTTGCATTTATTTCAATTAATGCTGTGTTTTTTTTTCACTTTTTTTAAACTGGCTTCACATATTTTACTTTTTACTTTAATTTTGCTCTTTATTACCTCTGTTGAAGTTTAAGGTTATGTTTGTGGCTTGGAAACTAGGTTGGTAAAAATACCCATCCCATGCACTCTGACTGGAGCTGGCATGCATGTTCAGTGGTTGATGACTTGTGCAAGGTTCTTCCCAGTATTAATCTTCAATGTCATTTAATATATTCAACACTTTCACTTGTTGTCTTGCATTTAACTTACTATAGTTATTTACACTCTTAATGTTTTTGTGGCCTGTAACTTGCATGCTTTCTGTTGCTTGGATGTCTGAGTCATTCAGCTTCTGCAGCACATGTTTTCTAGCACTGTGATTGGTTATTTTTAGGTTAGTGGTAAGGTCAGCATTTTTTAACAGTTTTTAGTATGCTAATTAACTTGTTTACACCTATGGGTTGGTTCATGAACCAGATTTTTTTCTCACTCTAAGACTCTTTGCTGTTGTTAATTCTTATGAAAAAAGTACTTTCTGGGCCTTTGCAACTGTTGGATGACTTGACTCAAAGACCAGGTATATTGACACTAGGCACTTCATGGGCCATTTGGTGTTTTCGTAGGCACATGGCTTTATTTTTCGTGTATCTTTTATGTTCAGTCCTGTTCTTATTTTGGTTTGTCATTCCTGTGAAAACTGTAAAGATTTCAGGCCATTCTCATCATTCTTTAAATGGATGTCGCCCCATTTCAACTGCCTCATCTCTGTGCAGCCCCTTATACCAAAGAACAGGCAACATGTTCAGTGTTTATGACTGACTGTGGTAAATAGGGACCTAGTTGCCTTGCCTAACACATTTTTTTAATCATTTCATCTGTCAGTTCATCTAATGCATTATGTCTGCCACCCTTACCTAATTACTTTAGCTGTCTTAGCTTTGCATTCATTACTTTTCTTTGTACCTCAAAAGCTCTTTGTTCAAAAGGCGTAGGTAGTTAGTAGCCTTTCAGTACCTGGCTACACTTTGGAAAATACTGTTAAGGCTTATTGGCTGGTATGGCTCGCCATTCTTCCTTTTGGCTGTCACTAAAATGTTTGCTAGCAACTGGCTTAATTTGTTTGGCTCTATCAGGAATAATTCTCTGCTATTATTGTTATTTTCTTAAAACAAAACACTTCAACAGGGCTATGTCATAGGTCGTTTTTCTTGATGTATTTTTATTATCATTGGCTTCTATAAACTGGAAGCACCACTGCAGTGCAGCAGGTACTCTGCCGACGCCCCCCACAGTGGCACAGTGAGAATGCCATAGAGCTCCCCGACACAAACCAGACCAACGGATGGTACAGCAACACCACTCCCAGCACAGACCTCACATCCGGCACCATCATGATAGGCCACTGAACGCAGCACCAGAGAAGGATAACACCATAAGGAACCTGATGCCAGGAGCGTACACATCCCATGGCATAGGTGACCACTACGAGCAGTAGGGTGACACACTGGGCAGCACACAGAGAGAGGTGGGGATGAAGTGGCAAGCAGCGCATGAACTGCAGCACACAGTTGGGACATACAGCTTGTGTGCAACAGTTGTGCAGGTACAGCAGCTGCCTTTGTAGTTGCAGCCAGCACACCTGCTGGTACTGTTGGGGGGGGGTGTCGATCCGGTGCCATTGTTGCTGCTTTGTTTGCCAGGCTTTCCTCCATCGCCCTTGTGGTATCACTGTGATGGTGTCACTCTGACACCGTGCTTCCTTATAAACGCTGCAAGCACAGTATCTAAGATATTATTCTCTACATTTTCTATAGATAACTGATCTGCTTTTGAAATGCTTTCTTGAAATGATGTTTCTGGCAAGGAATTGTTTACTGCATTAGGCTGGAGCTGGGGGACTGGAGTACAAGGAGGGACAGTTCCCTCTCCTATTTCCTCCAGCATAGCTAGTTGCTCCTTGTCTATGTCAAAGCTAACATCCATTCTTTTTTTTTTACTTGCTTCAAGGGCTATTGCTATCTGATGTGAAGGACAAGGAGTTGTTTGCTGAGGAGTTTACAGCTGTATGAGGTAAACCACTTTTACTACAACTGCCACCTCAGACTTTTGCCATTTTTGAGACCTTATTGCTGGATGGGATGTGAGGAAGTTATTCAGTCTTTCTTGTGTTTAATGTGGTGAACCAACGTTTATTTATTTAGACACTTGCAGCAACGTTTTCAAGTATTCTTCCAATTGGTGCACTTTACCGGGGGGGGGTGATTTTTTTATACTCTGAATAACAGCTCGGCTGCTGTTTACATGAGCAGTTCTCAGTTTCAAATATGAGGAATAGAATGCTGCAGGATGACCACCTGTGGTCTCGCGCTTTACTTCTGATGCTCATACACAATGCAAATGTCCTCCCACCATTTGGTGGGGAGGGTTTGGGGGTGGGGGTGGAGTTGGAGGGTAGGTTGTAGGCATTATTTTCTACATAGTTCTTATCATTGTCAATTGAAGTTCCTGTACAGTTTAGGCCTTTTATGCCTGCCATTATGGTTTTATATGTTGCATTAAGGTTCTATGTCACCGTTCCAAATTTGATGGAAACTGTTGGTTGAACATTTGTGTTCATATTGTTAAATACTTAATAAAGTATATTAAATTGAAAACCAAAATCCACCCACCACCAGAACTAACAAACAAATTGATTGTGACATACCTACATGAAGATACCTGATATAGTCACATGTGAAGTGTTAGATATCAGAAATATCTTCATGCAGGGAGACCCACAGATGTTGTATAATATATATAGATATATATATATATATATATATATGTATATATATTTTCATGACAAAAAACTCCATTTAATGTATCAGTTAGGTTTGTTCCACAGCGACAAAAGTGAGGAAATTCAATGTTGGGTGGAACCCCCACCCTGCCCCCAACTGGCATGGGGTCATCTGTCCTAACTCTCACCCCATCCCATGTGTAAAAGCCAAGGTGGTGAAGTATAGGAGAATGGGGTGAGAGTTAGGGACTGATGACCCCAATGCACACCCTAATGCCAGTTGGGGGCAGGGTGGAGTGCAAGGGGACTTTTCAACCTTAACATCAAATTTCCTTGCTTTTGTCACTGTGGAACAACCCTAACTGATATAGTAAACATAGTTTTTTGCCATGAATTTTCCTTCTTTTTGAGAATGAGGAATATAAATAGTGAATGGAATGTGGTGGCAGGAGCACGGGCTCTTTGGGCCCCATGCTCCCTCCACATGATTTTTTGACACATAGGAATGGTAACTGCAATGCAAATGCAAGCGAAAATGGTAACGCACATGTTGATGCAAACGGAAATGGTAACGCAAATGGTAATAGGAATGCAAGCGCAAAGTGATGCCAAAATGAACAGTAACACAAATGGAGCCACAAATGCAAGTGCGTATGGAAATGCAAGTGGTAACGCGCATGGTCGAGGTACCACAATTGGAAATGCAAATGGTAATTGTAAGAGCAACAATAACACCAAAGGAAACAGAAGCGGAAACGCAAACACAAGCGCCTATGGAAAAGCAAACCATAATGCACATGGTCATGGTAACATAATTAGAAACACAAATGGTAATGGTAACAGCAGCAATAATGCCAAGTAAACAGAAATGCAAATGCAAGCACAAGCACAAACGGAATCGCAAACCGTAACGTGCACGGTTATGGTAACGCAATTGGAAATGCAAATGGTAATGGTAACAGCAACGATGACACCAAATGCAAGAGAAATGCAAACGCAAATGCAAACAGAAGGGCGGCCGCAAATACAAATGAAAATGTGCATGGTGATACAAATCGAAATGCAAACACAAACAGTAGTGGAAAAGCAAATGGTAACAGTAACGCAAATGCAAGCGCCAACGAAAACACAAAGGGTAATGCACATGGTGGCATACACGGGAATGTAACACAAATGGGTACAGAAACACAAGTGGAAACACTAAGGGTAACAGTAATGGAAGCGCACACCCTGGTTTTCCCCCAACAGCTGCATAGAGAAACACAGTGCGTACAAAGAATGTATGCATAATAATGGTCCACGGACCAGAAAATGAGCACTTGGAATACTAAATTGCTTATATCTCAGGAACCGTACGATGTAGAAAAATAATTAAAATTTCATATTATTAATGACTTTCCTGGATAGTTTTTGCACTTAGTCTTCTAGTGGGGGCTAAACATTTTTGTGACAAAAAGTCTGTATCTCAAAGCATTTCCGAGATATGGGCCCCGAAAGGCATGGCGGACGCCGCAATGTTAGTCTATGGGAAAAAGTGTCAACTTCAGAGCACCGTAACTTTCCACGCATGCACTATTTTGTTACCAATCCACTGAAAGGCACATCTGTGGGATGTTGGCTGTCCTCCCTCCAAATGTGAGCCCAAAAGACCAAACCAGTGTTTTGCAGCAGAATGGCAAAGAAATCCTATTATTTTCTCCAGAGTGTCGAATAGTAGTGTCGCAAATCACAACACTTTCCCCAAAAAATCATGAACATGTCACAGGTTCGACACTACTTTGCGACACTACTTTTCCCAAAAATTTTAAAAACATATTTCTGGGGTGTTTAACCCCAAAATAAAGACATGCTTAGCATCCTCAGGGCTCAACTATGTAAATACAAAAAAGAATTGTGTCCCTAAAGGGTCTCAATTTTAAATGCCAAGCATTTCTGTGATCAATAACTGAAAACAAAATGGTGGATTTGTGACACTACTGGGGTCATTTGCCACACTAAAATCCGCATTTGTGACACTGTGGAACTTTTTATCTTTTCCCATTGACTATAATGGGAAACTTGTTTTTTGAATAACATTTGAACCATTCAATATTTTTACATAAAATCTTCAAAAGGCACATCAGGGACACTGGCCACATGTTACCTGAAGTTTTTAGACCAGTCGCACAAACCGTGTTACCTGTAGGCGCAAGCAAAGTATGTGCAAAAAAGCGTAAATGCGCTATGGAATGTTGTGTAATAACTCTGCAACCATATATCCGACTGGTACAAATCTTGGCAGATCCCAAGATCTATGCTACTGCGCTGTGCCTGCTGAAGTTCAGGCAAATCTGTCAAACAGTGGCAAAGTTATTAAGGTGCAAAATGTCACACTTTAACCTTAAATGGGGTACTCAACCCTAACTATAGTGACACTACCATACCACTATAATATATATATATATACACACACACATATACTGTATATATTAATGCCAAAAAACTCCATTTAATGCATCTGTAAGGGTTGTTCCACAGTGACAAAAGCAAGGATATTTGATGTTAGGGTTCCCACCTCCTTGCACCCCACCAACAGGCATCGAGGTGTGTGTTGGGGTCGTCGGTCCTAACTCTCACCCCATTCTCCTATATTGCACTAATATTTTCATTTCAGATATGACAATAAGTAAAAATAAGATCCTCTCCAAGTTTGCTGATGACACAAAATTGGGTGGTAAAGTAGATAATGAAGAAAATGCAATATCAATCAAAAACAATTTATTGCAGATTGAGAAATGGGCTAAAGAGAATAATATGTCATTTAGTATTGAAAAATGCAAGATAATTCATTTTGGCAAAAAAAAAAAAACATGTATAAACTATTATCTTAATGACCAGCTAATTTCCAAATCAACTTGTGAGAGAGATTTAGGTATTATGATTAACAACAAACTAACACCCTCTGACCACTGTATAAAAATCTGTAAACAGGCAAACAGCCTATTAAACAGAGTAAGGAGAATTTTTGTGTCTAGAAACGAATAATGCCTCATCCCACTCTACAGGAGCTATATTCGGCCTCAGTTAGACTATGGTACACCCTTCTGGAATCCATACCAAAAGGGTGACATAGCAATGTTGGAGAGGGTTCAGAGAAGGGCCACCAAAATGGTGACACAACTAAAACATATGGATTATGATAGTAGACTAAAAGAAACAGGCCTGTTCCCACTCCAGTTAAAAAGATGTAGAGGCGATTTACTCCTAATGCATAAAATTCTGAAAGATAAGGGTATAATGGAGAATTTAAATATAAAAATAACTGGGAAATGAGTGGTAGGCAGATCACACAACAAAATCTTGGATGTCCAAAGGGCCAACACATCTAAAAGAGATAATTTCTGCAATAGCAGAGTGGCTAAACTCTGGAATACTCTCCCTCAGGACCTAATTGATGTAGACAATTCAGATTCTTTAAAAAAAATTAGATAAATGGCTCACATAAACCATTTACAGGTAATAAATGGCCCACAAGGCTGGGGGACAGTCATGATGGGCCCATGGCCTTCTTTTGTCCTACTCAACCTAGGTAAACCTAAGTAAACTTATTGACAGTGTTGATGTCCTGCTTCCTGCCATTACTACTATAACCCTGTTCTGTTCTTCTTGTGTCCCTTGTGCTTGTGCATGATGGGGAAAAGCCTGCATGATTCCCTTCATGCATTTGTGTTTGATCCTGCAACCCACCTGCTACATTGCCCTGCCACATGCCTAGTTTAAAATATGACTTCGCTAAGTAATATCAAATAAAAGTGTTCCGCTGATGCTCAGTCCCACTGGCACAGCAGCAGTGTTGCTGCATCTGGTGCTGGCAACCTGGGGTTGGGAATGAGCCTGGGATACTGGTTGGCCGGGGGGGTTGAGCATTTAAAGAGAGGCTTGCCTCTTATGGGTTGGGAGGGTATCCATTGGATGCACATATGGCACATGTTAGGCCAATGTCCCGGTGGGAGACAGAAGAAGGAAAACATGTCTGGTTGCAAAATGATATGCTGGCACACTTGTATCATGTTCTTTTAACAAAAAACAGTCTTCATTACAGTAGTCATACAGAGACCACAGTAGGAGCAGAGAAATTATACAAAAACAATCAGCCAGCATTGTATATAATAACAGACAGCTTACTGCAAGATCTTATCATTTGCATAATTTGCCAGATGTTAGCCTCCCTTTGTGAGGGCACGACTGAGTTCAAAAATAAGAAGAGTCAAATCTTGAAGCAGTCTATGTAAGTGTGGGGTTTTATTTAAAACAACACATGTCTGCTTTAACACACTAGCGTTATTCCCTCTGTCTCTATTGTATGACTTTGATCTTTATAGCTGTCTGTTAGAGACAGGTGAACATCCTGACCACTTTATAACAATAACAATGATAAAAATAAAATGGAAAAACAACGTGAGAGAGGCTATTTCAGTAAGTGTGATTCTATGACTTAGTACATGCATCCAGCTATCTTTTATTGCATTTTCTAACCCCCTCCTTAGATGGTGGCCCCAAATCCTGTCAATGCCCCCATATCTGCTGGGATAAGACCGATCTACCCTCTAGTTCTTTTATAATACCCATAAATGGCAGCCAAACCCCCATTATTTTATCTGTTTGTAAATGGAGATCAGTTGTGTTTTTTTCCATTCAGTATTTTTTTTTTTGATAATGAAAATCCAAGCATTGAATGTTGGGGGAGGGGGGGACTAACTATTTGTTTGTAATTGTCTTTCCAGCGGCTGCCAGTAGAATACCCAAGAAAGACCTTTGATGATTTGTTGTTTCCCCCTTTGGGGAGCCTCCCTAGAATCAGATGTACAAAACTGGGGATACCCGATATACCTACCATTAAGCTGTTATTCTGTCCTATCGCAGTCCAAAAGGGCTGTAGCAGAGGGCAATCCTCAAAAATGTGATAAGGAGTACCCTCCTCCCTGCAACCCTACCAGCATCGGTTAGAGTTTACCCTTGTGTAATGTTTAGTTCTAGAAAGGGTGAGGAAAAAGCAAATCACAATCTTCCACTTAAACGCCCTCCAACATTTTGAGACTGAAGAGCAAAAAATCCCTTTCCAAGTGTATTTCCAGTCCTGAGGACTTTAAATCAGCCCTGATTCCCTCTCCCAGGCCAATTTACAGTATATGGAGGCGATGGTGATTCCCTAGTGTGGATGAAAGTTTGCACAAGCAGAGAAATATATTTCTTGAGCAGGCAACCCTCTGCTGTTTGTTCAAAGATCCTACATATTGGTTGTGGGTCCATTTGTACTAGAGTCGGACAAACTGGTTTGGGGAAAATCTGAACCCCCATGAACCAGCAGCAGCAATGGCAATCAAACTGCTTCTGAACAGTTGTTACTGTTCGGAATGTTTTGGATAACTCCTTGTTTGCAAACCCAATTCAGTTGGTGGCAACACAAGGAGTTGAAGGGCAGCTGGAGTGGGACTGATGTCTAGTGCATGGTTGGGAGAGAGCTGTAGGAAGGAGTAGATAGAGAGATTCTTTGTCATGGCTCCTCATTAGCCCGGGAACATCCATGTTTCTAAGGTGGCACCAGACTGGGTCTGGCCAGGAGGCACCCATGTAGTTAATTTTACATGCTGGCTGTTTGCTGCTATAGTCTGCTGAGTGCATGGCAGATATTAGAGAGAGAAGCAGCAGCTCTGCACTGCTTTGTGTTCATCTCATCATCGTCAACACAGTGGCTATAGCAAAAAATGAATTCTACTTAAAGTTAATTCAAGGGTTGTCTCATCCTCAATAAATTGAAGGTTATAAAAAAAGATGGGATTAAACAAGGAAATAAGAACTTTTAGAGAAGAGAAAATCTGTGAGGCAAAAATGGAGGGTTGGGAAGAGGAGGAGGGGGCAAGTGAGCATTACTGACTGAGGCAGCAGGAAGGCAGTCTGCAATGTGAATTCCTTTCTGTCCTGCAAAAAGAAAAGCCAAAAAACATTTTGGGGTGAACATTTTAAAAATAACATTCCATGAGCCAACAGGTGAGGGAGTGGAGAAGAAGGGAATGTGTTAAGTGAGTGGGCAGAGGCTAGAAGGTGAAGTGCTAGCCTGCATTAGCCAATCATCTTAGGATCAGCTGCAAGCTTTTTGAGACAGGGTTCGGCCAATTGGTGAAGTGACCCCTGATTTTTCTTTTCCTTTTATAAGCCACAGCACCAGTGTGAACCTACCAAAATAATATAGCAGACTTGTGTGTCTGAAATTCAGTTAAAAATACATCTGACAGCCACCATGACTTGCATACTGTCTCCTGTGTGACCCTGAATAAGTCACTCAGCTCTCCTGCCTGTGCTCCATGGGGCATACCTACAAGCTTTGGCTGTGTGAGCCTTCCATGGACTTTAAATTAACAACAAAATCCTTACTTGGAAGGATTGTGTCACAGAGGGTTAGGCCAAGTCAGTGATACCTGATTTCAATTTGAACTCTAGCATTGTCTGTGGTAGCACCAGCCCTTATACTTTAGAGGTCCAGTGTGAACCAGAAAAATATAGCAGACCTGTGTCTGAAATACAGTTAACATCTGACAGACACCAGTGCCACTTGCATACTGTCTGTGTAACCCAAAACAAGTCAGTCAGTTCTCCTCCCTGTGTTCCATGGGGCAGGCCTACAAGCTTCGGCTCACCGGGTCTTCTGTGGACTACAAATGAAAAAAATAAATAATCCTTGCTTTGGTAGGACTGTGTCTTAGAGGGTTAGGCCAGGTTTGTAACCACTGAATTTTCAATTTGAACTCTAGCATTGTCTGTGGGTAGCTCCAACCCTTATGGTTTAGAGGTCCAGTGTGAACCAGACTAATATAGCAGAGCTGTGTCTAAAATTCAGTTAAAATCTGACAGCCACCAGTGCCACTTGATAACTGTCTGTGTGACCCCAATCAAGTCAGTCAGCTCTCCTCCCTGTGCTCCATGGGGCACACCTACAAGCTTCAGCCCAGTGAGTCTTCCATGGACTATAAATGAAAAAAATAAATATTCCTTGCTTTGAAATGACTGTCTCATAGACGGTTAGGCCAGATTTGTGACCCCTGAATCTTCAATTTGAGCTCTAGGATTATATCTGGGTAGCACCACCCCTTACAAGTGTAGAGGTCCAGTGTGAACCAAAATAATTTAGCAGACCTGTGTCTGAATTTAAATTCAGTTAAAATCTGAAAACCACCACCACTTGCATACTGTCTTTGTGACTGTGACCCTGAACAATTCACTTAAGAAAGACTGGCATTATGAGTACTCAAAACAATTGCAAAACAATAGCCACAGGCAAACAGGGAAGTAAATGTAAAAGTTTGTTCAGTAGTTCAGAAACGACTGGCCCATCAAAAACTAACTTACAAGCACCACAGTCTATTGAAGGGCTGAACTAAATAATGCTACTACTATCAATATATCAACTAACTCTCAAGCTGCTGAAACCTCGGTAACTGGGGTTGGACTGTCCATGTCAGAAAGGCTCAGTAGTGCCATGGCAAACAAAGTTTTGAAAGAATCCAAAGCATCTACTAGCAAGTCGTCTGAGAAAATTGCAAAAACAAAGAGTATTCCTATTATACATGAAGTTAAAGCGCTTACTGGTACAACACACAGTGGAGTTACTCAATTTGTAACGCATGCATCTCAAATAACTCAGTCTCCAAGTAACAGTGCTAGCTCTATTGAATCTGATGGCGACGATGACCGTGGTTGTGACGATACTGATGACATGGAGGAGCTTGTGAGTCTGACTTTACCGATTTCTCATTCTGACAGTGTCAATGTGGAAGAGGAGAGTACTAATAGAGTGTCAAATGGGAAAAATAAAATTTCAAAGGCACAAGTCAAACAAAGTGAAACAAAGTCTGACAGTAGTGATGGCAATGGTGCTGACGCAGAGGATTCTATGATTGTCTCACCCAATGAACCTACATCCTCCCATATGTCTTTCCCAGTTAAACCCAGCCAGTAGACCCCTACAAGCTCAATACTAGATACAGACAGTCCACTTGTACTGTTTGGAATCATTTTTACATAAACCCCAAGGATACTTGCTAAGTTATATGTGTGCACTGCATTACTTGTGTTAGTAGGGGATAAAATAAAGGTCCTCTTGGAACCACAACAATGATGTGACATTGTATGTGAATTCACCTTATTGTTATATACCGTATGGTTCAAACAAAGTCTAAAACTGGTGCATGGAAATGTAGCAGGGCTTTTGGTAAACAGGAACATTCTGCTGAAAAAGTAGGAGACTGTAGTCGCCAGTCAAGATCTAAAAGTCCACTTTTGCCTCAAGATAATTCTGTAAGGTCCTTTGTTGTACCAGACAGGGCATGTAGTACAACACCCTCAGTCAAATCTAACTTTACCCCTGAAAAGAGCCAATTGAAGTTAAAAGAGATTTTTGAAAGAAAGTCTAAATATTCATGAAATCATCCAATAACTGGCAATAAATCATAAAATAACAGAAAATACTGTACTTGATTTGCAGCCATATTCTATTGCAGAAGACATGGGTTTCCAGTGGGTTACAGAATACTTAGACCCATGAAAGAACTGGAAGGGGACAGGATCAGTTGTGTTCCAGGACAGTAGCTGCTGCTGTTGTTTTCACAGGGTTCTTGTGGATTTTACTTGGTAGGTTAGTTCTTTTCTTTCTTACTTCTAAGGGGCTAGCAGGGTATTGTTTTGGGTGCTGTTGGATGTTTGTAAACTGATTTGGTGGCTGTAAGTGGGGCTCATTTTGTGGATGTTTCACTGTGTAACAGGCTGCGCTGGTAGGTTTTAAATCAGAAGAAATAGGCCTCTATTTGGTGGGATTTGCTTGGGCCTAGTTCTTTGGCTGCTGGGCTTGGAGGAGACACAGGGCTGATACACACTCTCTCTCTCTCTCAGGTCAGGTGTCTGCCCAATACCCACCCTCCCCACCCCTCCCTCCCCAGAAGTCTGAAAATTTATAGGGAACACCTGCCCTGCAATTGGAGGAAAAGGCTGCAGGTGCAGCTCATGTAGTTCTAGCCACTGGGGTAGGGATTTAAAGGCTGGGAGAGAGGAGCTTTGGGAGTTGTTCATTTCCTTATAAGTTTAATGTGTTGTACTGCACCTAGTAACAGGGTTACTGGTGTACAGTGAGACTGTCTGTAAGATTAGTGGGTGACCTGATTAGGCAGTAGGGGTATCTTGGACTGGGGGTAACCTGGTAGCTCACCCAAGGAAACCTATTTGGAAGGGGATGGAACCACACATCATTAGGGCCGAGCATCTTTGGGAGGGTGGTGGGGTGCACAGGGTGTGGAGCAGCCATGATACTGGACTGGGCTTGGAAGTTCGGTGGTTGCCCAGTGTGCTACCAGCTAGCACAGCTTAGGGAGGAGGTTGCGGGGATTAGGAGAAAGCTGGGGGAAGGGGTGGTATGATTGGGGAAGGGGCGGAATCTCCCACAGGGTTGCACCAAGCACTGGGGTGGGGGCATAGGGAAAGGAGTGCAGGAGAATACTCAGGGTCCATGGGAACCTGGCAGAGGGGTCAAGGACACTACCAAGGAAGCAGGCAGGTAACTGGGGGCCCTCACAAAGGGGGGACGGAGGGACAACATTCTCAGGGAAGTAGGCAGGTGGCCAGGGCTGGACAGAAGGAAGCAAGGCGGGGAAGTGGATCAGAACTTACACTCAGTAAACGCTTCAATTCTCTTCTTCTGCTCGAGGATGAGGGGGGTGATGTAGCCATGACAGGGGTAGTTAGAGATGGAAAGGGAGTGGGAGGCAGGAGGCAGGGGCCAGATAGCAGGAAGAACAGGGGGACCTGGAATGCAGGAGATTGGGGGAGCAGTGAATTGGAGCAGGAGGGGCAGGGTGAAGAGGAGGAAAGCGCAGGAGAAGGACCAGTTGGGAGGAAGGTAAGGGAGAAGGACCAGAAGTACAAGGAGGATTCAGTAAAGGGAGCTGAGGGTTTAGGCCAGGGGAGCACGACTAGCAAGGAGGAACTAAATGGAGAAAGGAAGGAAGGAGGATGAGCCAGGCTAGTTTAGCAGATGGGGAGAAGGACCAGTTGCGAGCAGTGAGGGGTGTTAGCAGAAACAGAAGGATACTCAGGAGGAGGAGAGCATAGGATTGGAGAGGAGGGTGGCATGGGCACCCAGAAAGGGAGGAGCACGGAGCCAGCTGGGTGGAGGGGCCTGTAGAAAGGATGAGGGACATGGAAGGGGGATGGAGGAAGGAGTGGTCAGGTGCTCCTGCTGGGGGATTCTATGATCAGGGGTATCAAATGGGATAGGGAGGGAGAAGCCTGGCCAGTTAGAACAAGATGCTTCCCTGGACTAACGGTGCACAGGGCTAAGCATGAGGTATATCAGCTGGCAAAGGATTGTGGGGGTTCCCCAGACATACTGGTCCACCTGGGTACAAATGACATTGAGGGAAATAGCGAGCTAGAGATACAGGCAAGATTCAGGAGCTGCCAGGGTCTGTCATGACATAGGATGCAGTTCCTTCTCAGAAATCCTGCCAGTGCCAAGGGCTAGTGGGGAACACAAAAGAAAATTAGGGAGATAAACCAGTGGCTCAGGGAGTGGTGTGAGGCCAGAGGGTATGGGTTGATGGGGATTGGGGAGACCTGGGAGGATAAGGAGCTGTATGCTGAGATGACTACATCTCAATTTGGAGGGGAAGGGAATCCTTAAGTTGAAAATAGAGGGGTTCATTGGTGAAAAGTGGGGTTTAAACTTGTGAAGGGGGGTGGGATGGGAGAAAAGGCTGTCAAGGGGGTGCCGATAAAGGAGGGACTCTGTCTCCACCCCCCTGGGGACCAGGAGGATTGCAGGAAAAGGCCAACTGGCAAAGTGCAGACCAGGGGAAAACAGAATCCCCATGGGAACATAAGCAGGGGAAATGGAACTATAGGGAAAGGGTGGAAGGTAGTCCTGCTAAATGCCAGGAGCTTGGGCAATAAAATGCCTGAGCTCCAGGCGATGCTAACTGAGGGAGCAGTGGATGTGGCAGCAGTCACTGAGACTTGGGCCACTGCAAGACATGACTGGGACCTGAACCTGGAGGGTTACACTATGTTCAGGAAGGACAGGGGGGAGGGAAGGGGAGGAGGGTAGCAATGATAGTCAAAAACTGCATTGGCATGGGGAGTAGAGGAGGCGGAGGGAACCGTGGAGGCGATTTGGGTCTACCTGATAACAAGGGGCAAGAGAGTAAAAATAGGAGTGGTGTATAGACCCCTGCCCTGGCGGAGGAGCTGGAGGACAGTCTGGTGGCAGATGTTAGGAGACACTGCAGACTGGGCAGAGGAGCAGTGGTGGTGTTGGGGACTTAAACATGCCAGGAACAGACTGGGAGACTATGACATCCTCTGTGACCAGGGACAGAGACTGTTGGATGTCTTTCAAGACACGTTCCTAACTCAGCAGGTGAGGAACCGACCAGGAGGCGGGTACTGGATGTGGTCCTGGCAGACAGTGACCAGATTGGGGCCTGGAGGTAAGGGACCCTTTGGCGGGGAGTGACCATGCCACGGTCTGGTTCTGCCTGGACCTAGGAGGGTGAGAAGGCTGCACAAGGCAGGTAACCCGATTTCAGGGGCGGATTTTAAGAAATGGGAAGGATCTTAAGGAGCATTTGGATGGGATTGGGTCAGACATGGGCGCTGATAGTAGGTGGGAAATCATCAGGAGAGGGTGCAGGATGCTACCAGCACCTGTGCAAGAGTAAGGCGTAAATGTGGTGGGGCCCAAAACCCTGTTGGTGGACCAGGAGGTCCAGGAGGTGGTCTGAGGGAAGAAAGCAGCCTATAAGCAATTCAAGTGCTCAAGGAGTGAAAGGGATCGAGGGAGTGCAGCTGATGGCTAGAAGGGCCACTAGAGTGGTGAGGGCGGCTAAGGCAAGGAAGGAGCAGAACCTGGCCAGGGAAATTAGGAGAGGGAACAAGGGTTCTTTAGATACATTGGGAAAAATGAAGGGTGAAGGGCAGATTAGCAGGATTAAATCAGGGAGGGATGGGCACAAGACCCGGGAGCAGGCTGAGGTACTAAATGAGTACTTCACCTCAGTTTTCACCAGGGAAAATGGGGTGCTGCATCATACATGGGAGGAGACAGAGATACTGAGGAGGGGGGGACCCTTACCGATCGGCAGGTCTGGGGAGAGGGGGAGGCATCACTGGCAGGTGGGGGGAGGGCTAAGCAGGGAGAAGGGGTACCGGAAGTGGAAATCACAGCTGAGAGAGTGAGGGAAGCCCTCAGCTCCCTTAAGATGGAGAAAGCACCGGGGCCGGATAAATTACATCCCAGAGTGCTGAAGGAACTTGCAGATGTCCTGGCAAAACCTCTGGCAGAGCTTTTCACCATCTCTCTGAGGACAGGGTGGGTGCCCCAAGACTGGAAGGTGGCGCATATAGTGCCTATCCACAAGGGGGGATCAAGGGAGGTGGCAGGGAACTACAGGCCTGTCAGCCTGACCTCGGTGGTGGGCAAGGTGATGGAGGGCATTGTCAAGGAGAGGCTGGGGGGACCTGGATAAGTCAGGGTGCCTGGACGATAGACAGCATGGATTCATCCCGGGGAAATCGTGTCAGACAAACCTGGTGGAGTTCTATGACTGGGTGACAAGTGCCTTGGACCTGGTTAGACCAGTGGATGTCCTCTTTCTGGACTTCAGCAAGGCATTTGACTCTGTTCCTCACGTGGGCCTGTTGGATAAGCTGGGAGAAATGGGGGTGCGGAACCAGATGATCAGATGGATAGGCAATTGGCTCCAGGACTGGACCCAGAGGGTCGTAGTTGAGTAGGATAGTCTCATCCCAAGGAGGTCATTAGTGGGGTCCCACAGGGATCAGTCCTGGGCCCCTTCTGTTCAACGCCTACTTATCTGACATAAGGACAGGAATCAGGAGTGAGATGAGTCTCTTTGCAGATGACTCGAAACTGGGGCGGTGGTGGATGGGGAGGAGGGAGGGTGGCCCTACAGGGGACCTGGAGGCTCTGGAAAGATGGTCTAGAAAGTGGAAGCTGAGGTTCAATGCAGGGAATGCAAGGTACTCACCTGGGGGCAGAAACCCAGGTCAAGTGTACACCCTGGGAAATGCTACAAGTCTCGATGGCTGAGAGGGACCTGGGGTGGTGGTGGATGTCAAGATGAACAACTCGGAGACTTGTAGGAGGAGCAGCCAAGGCCAACAGGATGCTGGGATGCATCGCTGGGGGATCACCTCCAGAAGGAGGAAGTGATACTCCCTCTGTATAACTCTTGGTGAGGCCGCACCTTGAGTACTGCGTGCAGTTTTGGAGCCACAAAAGCGGGACATTAACCTCCTGGAGAGGGTCCAGAGGAGGGCAACCAAAATGATTTGGGGCTTGAGGGACAGGACCTATGAGAAGAGGCTCGAAGAGCTAAATATGTACACATTGGAAGAGAAGGGACGGGGGACATGATAGAGGTCTTTAGGTACATGAAGAGAGTAAATAGGGAGGAACAGTCGGGTGCTTGAAGGAAGGAAGGAAGGGCCACTAGAGGGCATGGCTGGAAGCTGGAGGGGGGAAGATTCAGGGGAGAAAGGAGGAGGTGCTACTTCACTGAGAGGGTGGTGGAGCCATGGAATGCACTGCCTAGGGGGCTGGTGGAGGCAGAGACAGTGGAGGGGTTCAAGAGGGGGTGGGACAGGTACAGGGGAAGGGTTCTGGAAGCAAAATCCAATGCAGCAAGAATATCCAGAACTGGGAAGGGAGAAGCCAGAGAAGGCGAGGGGGACAGCAAGGTCAGCACCCAGGTTGGGGACTGACCAAACGAGCAGACACGAAAGACCGTTAGGCCTATTCTGCTGGCATTTTAGTTTTTTAGTATTTAATGACAAGCAGAATATGTGTTTCAGTAACTGCTGTGCCCAGGATGCATGACAGTTTAGTACTTCAAGTAAAGCATGCTCTCCGAGAGGCTATGGAAAAGGTAGTTCACATTATTACCAATATGTGGACCAGCACCTAAAACATTGCCTATCTTTCACCTACCCCACACTGGATCAGTTTTGTGGGTAACTCATCATTCTCACACACCACTCTGCCTGCTACCCCTAACACTTCAACCACTACCACTACCACTACTGTCTCTCACAGCTCCAAAAAACACTCATGTTTCAGAAAATGGCAGTTCTCCATGTATCTCACTTTCAAGACACACACAGCACAACACATTTAGCAAGAACTGGAAAGATGAGTTAGTGCTTGCGTCACCTCACAGAATTTGAAAGTTTTTTTCTTGTTGCCGACAATGGTTCAAATATTAAAAAAGCACTTCACGATAGCAACTATGTACATGGACACCGTTTTGCACATTGTCTTAACCTAATTGTTTGAAGCTTCCTGGATGATGACTGGCAGGTGTCAGCCACTGTGGAAAAAAAAAGTGTGTGGCCACTTCAACCATTCAGTAAATGCCTATGACATCCTTGTTTATATCCAGAAGAACAAAGGTCTTCCTCACCACCAGCTTGTTCAGGATATACCAACACGGTGGAATTCAACTTACTTTATGACTGAATGCATCCTTGAACAAAGGCTAGCTATCACTGAGTATATCAAGTACAATGATATTGGGGAGAGCACTGTACTCCATTCTACTCAATGGTCTTGAACAGTTGTGTCACATTCTGAACTATATATGAGTGCTACAAAGGAGGTCAGTGCAGAAGAGGCATCCCTTAGCCAAGTAATTCCACTCATTCTACTTCTTAAAAAAAGGTTGGAGAAAATGAAGAATAACTTGCTGTAGATATGAACCAATCTCTAGTCAATAACATGCTTGCCAGACTTCACAATGATGACAAATGATCAGCCTTGACATGGAGCAATGAGTATATCTTAGCAACATTACAAGATCCATGATTCTGGAACAGATACCTTCCTGGTGTTGTTTCTGAGGATATGGAGGAGTTGAACTACAGGCAACTTTTGATTGCTGCAGTAGATGAGGTTTCATTAGGAAGGAGTACTGCAATGATATCACCTCAAGTTCAAAAGATTGATAAAAAAAAACAGTTCAGAAGCAGACAATGAGAGGGTTGACATTTGGTGCCAGCTACAGGACACTGAAATTCCAAAAGGAGAAGAAGCACTCTCATTAATAAGCGTGGTAGTTACATATCTGTCTGAGCCCAACTTTAGTATTAAGGATGACCCTTTAGCTTACTGGAAAAATAAAATAAATCATGCTGACCAAAGCTAGCTACTCTGGTTAGTAAGTATATTGGATGTCCACCGTCCAGTGTCTGTTCTGAATGTTTATTTAGCTCTGCTGGGGATATTGTAACTGATAAATGAAGAAGCCATGACACCAGGCAATGTACAGAAACTGATGTTCTTGAAGGTTAACTTACCAACCTTTGGCTACATATGTGATGCTAATCTTTAAGAAGATGACACTAACAGCAGCACCTGTGCAGTCACATCTATGGATTAACTGACAATAGCATCCACTTTTAATTTTCAGACTGGACTGGTTTAAACTAGAGATCTGTGACTTGTCTGCCTGTTTTTGACCAAATCATCATCATCCTGGGGGTGGGTGAGAGGAGCAGCCAATACATGACATTGTACTGATAGCAACTGTGGTAGACAAGTCCTTGTTCTCACACAGTCACTTTCTTATTCTAAGGAGATCATTTGGCTAAATGCACCTTAAGCTGATTTATTTAAATGCTGCTAGCTCTGTTCCCCGACAGTAATGGTAGTAGCAGTGGTGAAGTGATGACTTTCAGATTGCCTGGTGTGCTTCTGTCAACTTGCTTCCTAATAGTGGTACATTGCATTCCATACTGAGAGCCATTGCATAGTAAAAGTGGTGCCTGTGACTGAGAAATAAAACTAGCTATACAAACAAACACACTATCCCCTTCTAGAAAAATTAGACTCAGGAAACTGTTTACAAACTACAGACCTGGGACTTGTTTGTCATCACAGTCACTTTTTCATACTTTTCTAAGCAGTCCTTTTTGGTAAATCTGCCTTAACCATATTGATCTCAGTACTGGTATAACTGTCCTCTTTTTTCCATGATTATAGTACTGTAGGCAGGGGTAGTAATGCAGGGCATCAAAGAGGGGGAGAAGGACTTCTTCAGGTACATCACAGAGAAAAGGAGTTGTAAAGACCAGATAGTAAGAATTAAGAGGGATGGAGTGGGTGTAAACAGAGTCAGAACAGGCAGAAGCATTAAGCCAGTACTTCTGCTCAGTATTTACTAAAAAGAAATGGGGAGCTATACCCAAGGGGGGAAGGAGGGTGTGCAAGAGGAGGGGTGGAGGAGGTGACAGATGGGAAATCCGAGTGGGCAGGGTACCGGAGGGCTTGAGGGCACTGAGGGTGGACAAGGCACCTTGGCCAGATGGTATAATACCCCAGGGTGCCAAAGGAGCTGGCAGAAGTCCTGGCAGAATCCTCGGCAGACCTGTTCAATGCCTCCCTGGGCTCAGGGAGTGTACCTCAAGACTGGAAGATGGTGCACGTTATACCCCACCACAAGAGTGGCCCCAAGGATAAGCCAGAAAGCTACAGACCAACAAGTCTCACATCCAAGGGAAGGAGTGTGATCAGTTTAATAATTATCAACCAATTTCACTTTTGTCCCAGGTTTCAAAGTTGTTGGAAAGATTTGTGGCTAGACAATTGACTAATTTTTTGAATCTGAATGATTTATTTGATAAATATCAGTCAGGATTTCATAAATCACATGATACAATCTCCGCCGTGTTGAGGGTCTTGGATGATGTCAACAAAGCTATGGACAAGGGCCTTTTGATTGGTGCCATCTTTGTTGACCTCTCCAAGGCCTTTGACACGGTGGACCATCAAACTCTTCTCTCCACTTTGAGGGACATTGGATTATCGGGTAGTGCCCTTAAGTGGTTCTCTTTTTATTTAGAGGAGAGGATGCAGTCAACTATTGTTAATAAGATTGTTTCAACACCTTTGCCAGTAGTTCAAGGGGTCCCTCAAGGATCGGTGCTTGGACCCTTACTTTTTTTGATTTATCTGAAAGAGTTTGGATGCCATGTGAATAATATGACTTACCAATTGTATGTGGATGATACTATAGTTTATACCTCTGCTCCTTCTGTGGATGAGATCCAAGTAAAATTACAGTTAAGTTTTGATAGACTATATGGATATTTGACACAACGGACACTTAAAATGAATGTAAGTAAGACAAAATGTATGATATTTGGTTCTACTATGAAACTTAGAACTTGCACTAAACTATCAGTGTTTGATCCTGAGGGAAGAAAATTAGATCAAGTGATGACTTAAGTACTTGGGTTTTTGGTTGGACCCCTCAGCTACTGGCGATTCCCATGTTGATGAGTTAGTTAGATTAGTGAGGAAAAGGGTGGGTTTATTGTATCGAAACAAAAATTGTTTGGGTGGATATATGATAAAGAAAATGGTTGAATCACATATTTTTCCTCTTTTTGATTATGGAGACATACTTTATGATTATTCTCACTCTGGAAAGTTATATAGATTAGATGTATTTTATAATCATCTGGCGATACTGATTTTACAATGTTCTTGGGATACCCACCATTGCCTGATGTATCACAGATTAGGATGGATTTCTTTGTCAGATAGAAGACAGTTACATAAATATCTTCTGGCATTTAAAAGCATCACAGCAGTGATTCTGGACTATCTGGCCGGAAGGTTAGAATTTAGGGATGTTAATCCCTCTTTAAGGAATGCGGTCTATCAAGAGTTGGTAATACCCAGATCAAAAACTAAACGTTCTGACTTCTTTTTCAGCCAACTAGTCCCTAAATTTTGGAATATGAAGCCCTTGAAATTTCATTTGTATAATAGCAAAACCCTGTCATGAAAAGTTGTTAAAACCTGGTTCTTGGATTCATTTCTTGCTCAAACTAAGGCTTGCTGTGGCTAACTGGTTATAGCATTATAATTATTGTATGTAATTATATGTATTTGGTGTCTTATATATTGTATGTTTGTATTTATTGTAATTGTTGTAACTTTATTTGTGTCTAACCAAGGGTCACCATTTTAAATGAGTTTTACTCAATGGTCTAACCCATTTAATTAAATTGAAAATGAATGGAAAAAAAAATTAATCATCGGACAGCTGATGGAGACAATCCTGAAGGAGAGGTTGGTTTTCCACCTAGAGACTAATGGTCTACAGGAAAGCATACTACAGTGGTATGTCTCAGGCAGATCCTGTCAGTTCAACCTGGTGGAGTACTATGACTGGATAACCAGGCAATTAGACAGGGGCCATTCAGTGGATGTCCTGTACCTAGACTTCAGTAAGGTATTCAATTCAGTGCTGCATGGGAGGATAGGGAATAAGCTGGAAGGCACAGGGGCCGGGGAGAAGATGGTGGGATGGGTAGTGAACAGGCTGCAAGGGAGACAGCAGAGGGTGGTGGTGGGAGGGGAGCTGTCTTCTCTCAGGGCAGTGACAAGTGGGGTTCCACAAGGTTCTGTACTGGGGCCAGTGTTGTTTGCAATCTTCATAGCAGACATCTCAATAGGCATCAAGAGCAAGATCAGTCTGTTTGCAGATGACACCAAAATGGGAGCAGTAGTGGATGTCTTAGAAGGGTGGCAGGGGTTGCAAGATGATCTGGCATAATTGGAGGCCTGGTCAGACACTTAGCAGCTGGGGTTCAATGCCAAGAAATGCAAGGTGCTACATTTCGGCACAAAAAGTCCAAGGAGGAGTTGCCAGTCAGCGGGGATTCAACTAGCCAAGACAGAAGAGGAGAAGGATCTGGGGGTGATCATAACAGAAGCAATGAACAACTCCTCACAGTGTAGTAAGGTAGCTGCAAAGGCCAACAGGATGCTGGGTTGTATTGCAGGATGCATATTCTCTAGGATGGGGGAGGTGATCCTGCTGCTATACAGATCACTGGTTAGACCGCCTCACCTGAAGTACTACATGCAGTTCTGGAGACCATACCTGAAGAAGGATATTAGGTTACTGGAAGGGGTGCAGTGCAGGGCAACAAAAATCATCCCGGGGCTAGGGGACTTACCATACGAGAGCAGACTGAGGGAGTTGAACATGTACTCCTTAAAGGAGAGGAGGGATGGGGGTACATGATGGAAATCTTCAAGTACATGAAGGGAATAAATAAGATGGGCATGGAGTGACTTTTCAAATTTAGGATGGGGAGGGATATTCAAGGGCGTGATCTGAGATTGGAAGGGGGAAGATTCAGGAGGGAAATGAGGAGACACTTTTTTATGGAGAGGGTGGTGCTTGGGTGGAACGCATTGCCAGAGGAAGTGGTATCCTGTAGAACAGTGGGCTGCTTCAATAGGAGATGGGACGGGGTAAGGGGGAAGGCCACTGGAAGGGGGGAAGGGAGGAAGGGGCAGCTGCAGTATAATGGCTGCTAGCTGCACAATTGAGCAGACTAGATAGACCATAAGGCTTTCATCTGCTGACAATTTTTTATGTTTGTATGTTCATAGTAGCAGGTATGAAGTGGTAGCTGGATGACTGCTGATGCTGTTTCTGATTCTTTATTATGGTGGTGTGTTCCTCCATGTTCATTAATCTCAACTGAGAGACATTCACAGTGGTGCCTTTGGAGAAATAGAAGGCACTACTGTTATTAACTGTTATACAGAGTATTACATTCTTAAATGTCCGAAACAAGAGTGGTTAGAGTGTTTTGGGAGGTGCTTGCCTTTTGACAAAATCACACAGACAGTATGCATGTGGTGGGGGGCTGTCAGAGTTTAACACACACAGGTCTGCTAACTACTATTAGTCTGGTTCACACTGGTGCTGTAACTCCTAAGCTACAAGGGCTGGTCAGAGTTCCGAGACTTGCCTACCTTTGGACAAAATCATCATCATCTTGGAGGTGTGTGCTGGTTGTGAGGTTCAGCATGTACATATTACAGCACTGGCCTTTCCACTAGACACAGCCACAGTCATATCATTCACTCCTCATCTCATTTCACTAATCGTGCTGTTTATTGCTACTAAATAGTGGTTTAATTACTGTTTTTTACAGGTATGTTGATTAAAAGCTGTTTAAACTGATTTTTTAACATACAGTTACCATAAAACGTAAAGGTTCTAAAAGGTTTGGATACGGATCAGATAACTATTTGAACCTTTTTTTGCTTATCAGAACCTTACAGAGCCTCAGAACCTTTTGAGGTTCTGCCATCATTAGTTTTTACCTCCCTCATTCAGTTTCCACTCCTAATAAACAAGACTACCTGAAGGTACCGATAGAAATTGGTCCGTCGTATTGTGAACTCACTTTGCATTTGCGCGAAGGTCTTGGGTGACCCTTCCTGTACAAACTGCGAGAAATGGCCCACACCCATTCTTTTCCATCTAGAGAAGGGACCATCTATTTGTTGGGGGTTGAATTCCAGACATCTATCTATGTGAGTATGGGATGTTAGAGATCCACAAATCCCAAGTTCCTTCTTGACCAATCCCCATGACACATAGAGTTGCAGAATCCAAGGATTAGTTGCAGTTAATGTGTTCAGTTTCTCTGGTGAAGCTTCAAACTCCTCTAAGGTGTGTCTACCTAAGCTGCCACCAAGTTCCTGTGATACCCAAATGTTATCTGAGTCCTGTTTCTGGTATGCTATCCATGGGAGAAGTTGAGCCATTTGATAATATACTTCTAAGTTAGGGAGCCTCACCCCACTCTGGTCTTTAGGTCTCTGTAGATCTGTCCAGTGGATTGTAGTTTTATGTTTGCCCCAGATGAAAGTGATGCAGTGCCCTATTAAGTTTACCCCACACAGTTTGGGGACTATTCGGTGGAAGTGTTTGAAAAAGAAATAAGAATCCAGGGAGGACATTCATGTGAATAGTATCCACCCTACCTAACACTGATAGAGGGAGCAATTCCCATCTTTTGAGAACTGTGAAAACTTCAGTGATAAGCTTACCATAATTAGTTTGATACAGGTCCTTAAAGCCAACTGGAATGAATGGCTCAAATTTTCAAAGGACATGCATGGCGCAAAGTAGAGATGCACCACCCATCTCAAATAATATGCCATAGCATGATATTCAAAAGGGGGAGATGCATCACGCATCTCCAGATGCGCCATCATGCAGAGATAATGTGTGAGGTGCAAAGAAAGGGGGAGTTCCCATAAATATGCTGCGCATCCCTATATTCAGCTAAAATGTGTGGTGCATCTGCTGCGTATCTCAGAAATACACTGCCCAAAGTTAGGCATGGAAAAGACATGCCTTAATTGGCCAGCCACCCACAGACTGGCTTCAGAACTGCAGGCAGACCATCTGGAGACAGGTCTTAGAGATGCACCAGAACATGCTCCAGGCACCCACACACAGCTGTCATGCCAGGATCAATGTACCCAAGTTACCCTATCACCACCGGCACTATCCAGGGAGCAGTCCCTCACACCACACCCTGGATGTAGACACCCAGAAGCCACAAGTCTGTGTTGTCAGGTGTCCCCCCCCAGACACTCCAGTGGAGCGGACAGCCACAATGAAGCGCTAGAGGCCATAGCCTACACCATGTGGCCTACAGGGTGCTACTTGGTGGTGGCATGTACTCAGGGTGTCATCTAGGGCAACAGTGCCCAGGTAGCCTGGTGGATGGGTGGCAGCCTGGCACATGCCAGGTACTGATCTGTGGCACAAACCCATGGTGGTACACCATAGGTGCACACAAGTGGGACCCATCCACTTGGGTACCAGATCACCCTCTGCACACTGCCATTCCTTGCAGTCATCACCATGTTCCTCTCATGTGTGGGGCACTGTAGTTGACTGTATGCTGCATATGGAGCTGGTGTATCACATGAATGTGGGATACTTATCAGACAGTGTCACCCTATGCCCTTCCCTGTTGCATGTCCTGGTGGGCCCCTGTGCCCACTGTCCACGTGGGCCCACTGTACCTCAGTCTGATCCTGTACATGGCTATGGGTAATAGCACTGTAACCAGGTCAGTGCAGTCCACCCACCCATACACAAGCAGTCCATCACACCTGCCCAGTAGGCTGCAGTACCTCCTGTTCACTTTTGTGGAGTGGTGGGGCAGCCCTGCAAGGTTGAAACTGAGCATGCCCAGGGTATGCAAATGGCCTGAATGCATTCCAGTAATGAGCTGCACATGTTGAAGATGGGCTTGGAATGTGCAATGAGGTAACCTGCATATTCCAGCTGACTATTGCAACTTTACTCACCACGCAAATGGCTTTGCATCGTGCATCTCCCCATGCTCTGCATAGGGCTCAGGTCACCTGTTGCACCATGCATCTCCCACTGTGCAGTCACGCATCTTTAGGACATTCAGCTGGACATGTGTGAACGCTTCTTATGGCGCATCTTCGGAATATCTCATTATTTTGGGCCGGTGCATCTCAGATGTGCATCACAGGCACTTGTATGATTTTACAGGGGACTTTTGAGTATGGGGGCCAATATTCCTAAGTATCGAATTTTAGTAGTGACCTTTTTGAAGGGAATTAATTGCTTAAGTGCTGGTGTAGAAGCGTCACTAATCAGTACTACCTCTGTTTTCCCTTCATTAATTTTAAACCCGGAAACCCTACCACATTGTTGTAAGATATTATATAAAGTATCCAGAAAGTATGAAATGGGTTTCTTAGGTACAATATGGTGTCATATGAGTACAGCCATTTTCTATTCTCCTCCCCCACCGATAGTTATTCCCTCTAGGTTCAGCTGGGACTGTACCAGCTCTGCTAATGGCTTGATACTAAGGGCAAAGAGCAAGGGGGAAAGAGGGCAACCCTGCCTCTGATAGGGTTGAATAAGACCCAGCCCCATTTGTTATGCAAAAAGAGTTACACACAAGGATCTGTTGTATCCTCCCCTTTTCTGTCTATCGTCTGTCTGGTTGCGCAACCAAATGTTCTTGTGAGACCTAGGAACTGATCACTCAGACAGTCACGCAGTTCTCCATCTCTCGCTATGCCTCTACCTTCATTTGCTGTTTCTGTCTTTTCTTCTCCCCCTTGTGTATCTATGGTTATAAAAATATATGTGAATCTTTATGTGAAACTGGGATTCCTTTGCTTAAAATATATATAGTTATACTGTTGAAATGATTGCAAAAACTTATTTGGAATTTAGGGGGTTAACCTGAGATGCAGTTTGAACTCCTCTCAGATTTGTGTCGTACACTCTTTTGCAGAGCTGTCAGCAGGGAGCCAGCTTGGGACATTGTTCTAGTTGCAAAGAAACTGGCAAGAACATTTTGTGAGAAACAGGATGTCTGTTAACGAGGTCCCAGGCAAAGACTTGTAAAAAGAGCAGCAATGCTTTTGCTAGAGGGAGTGAGAGTGTGACAGTGAGATTTGGAATTGAAAAGAAACCCTCAGATGAATGATTTAGTTTTCTCTGTTTGTACTGCCTTTGTAAATAGCTATACTAAATAATTTTTAATTTTTATTTTACTGTTATTGGTAATAGTACAAGGTTACCTGTGAATTTTATAACTTCTCCTGGACTTCCTATACTTCCTGACCTATGCCTCAGTGACACTGCCTAGTTCCCTGCTCAATCGGTAGGTGATCTGATAACGTTCAATTCACTCTGACCTGTGCCATAGCGGCTAAGTAAGGACCCTGAATCCAACCACAAAACCGGTTCCCAAATCCATATTTTGCAAGGGTTGCAAAAAGAAAATCCTAGCTGAGTCGATCAAAGGCTTTTTTGGCGTTGATCATGATGGCAGTTTGTTGGTCCCTTGCTCTCTGCCCCACATGGAAAATGTTAAAATATCTACTAATGTTATCTACCAGTTAGCGGTCCTGCATGAACCCCAATTGGTCTGGGTGCACACATTGAGCCAAGACTTTAGTAAATATTTGTTTGAGTCTATATTCAACAATGAGATGGGGCAGTATAACTCACACATATCAGGTGGTTTTCCCTGTTTGTGGATAACTGCTATGAAAGATGACTGCCAGGAGCCTGGCAAGTCTTCTGGTTCTTTCGCTACATTTATGACTATTGCCAGCAATGGGATTAGCTGTTGTTTTAATGTTTGATTGACTTCTGTGTTGAATCCATCTGGGCTAGGTGATTTCCCAGTGTTCATATTTGTGATTACCTTTCCTATTTCCTCTGGGGTGTCCAACATATTTTTTTCTACCTCTGTCAGTTTGGGGCGTGTTATTCAGTTGAGGAAGTCTTGAATCCCCTTCCTCTGTGCTAGTTCTGTAGTATCTTTTTGGGACAGGGATCGGTTAATAACTTTGAAATGCTGAGGCTGTGTCCACAGGAGTGAAGGCATCCATTTCTCGTACCCTTCCTGACACCCTCACCTTTTTAACATAGTGATCTGCCTCTGCTTTGTGCAGACGGAATGCCAAGAGGCAGCCAGTTCTGTTCCCATGCTCAAATGGCTTTTGGTTCAAGTATCAAAGATTACCTACTGCCTTAATGCCTGTCAGGGTCTAGAGGTCCCTGTGAGCGTGTTGCATTTTGTTATAAATTTCTGGGCTCCCCGATTGCTAGTGCAACTTCTCTAATTCCCTAAGCTTGTTTTCTAATTTGGTTTGCTTTTCTGTTTGCTGCCATTTTTAAATGGGGTTATAAGAAATAATAACTCCCTGAAGTGTTACTTTCAAGGCATCCCAGTACCACTTCTCCTTGGTGTCTGACACCCTGTTTATCTGTTTGATCTCCCTAATGAGTTGTTTAAAGTCTTTTCTGACCAGCAGGGAGGAGTTCATTCTCCAAAAAGTAGCTTTACTACAGTCTCCCACCAGTAGCTGTACTGTGACCACTGCATGGTCAGAGTTTACCATAGGGTGAATGGTACATGTCCATATTTTGTGTAAGTCTGTTTTACTACCTATAAGGTAATCTATCCATGAGTAAGACCTTTGTAAATTCAAATAAAAGGTAAAATCGTCCTTTTTAGATGGATGGAATTCCCTTCACAGATCAGCCAATGCCAATGCTAATTCTCCCATTTCAGCCTGAATTGCCTAGCTCATGAGTTTAATGGTCATAGTAGACCCTGAAGAACAGTCCAATTAGAGGTTGGCTATGAAGTTAAAATCCCCACCCAATAAGACTAGGCCTTACCTCAAACTGGCAATTTTAAGGAAAAACCCTCCCGAAAAAAATCTGAAGTATCAACATTTAGGGCATAAATATTAATAAGGTAGATTTTTGTGCAAACATACCTCCCGAAACTACAACGTCTACCATTCTCTGCCATCTCTGAATGTAATATCTCAAAAGGCACATTCCTACAGAGCATAATTTCTGCCCCCACCCTCTTCCCTGAGGGGTGGGAAGCAGACACTACCTTCTCCACCCAGCTTCAATGTAGTTTAAGATGCTTCCCTTCAGATAATCTACTCTCCTGTATAAACCCGATGTCTATGTCTAGTCATTTCAAGTAGGCAAGAATCTTGGTCCTCTTAGCAGCAGAGTTGATTCCCTGAACATTCAGGGAAGTGACTTTCAATGAACCCATGGGCCTAGGAAATGAGATCCATGTACCAAGAGGCCCCATCTTCCTCCCAGCATCCCAGAAGAAACCAACCCACCCCAAGGGCCACCATCCAGAGCACACATCAACAGCCTCACTGCAGAATCACAACAAGTTAAACAATTAAAAACAACTGATTTTTGCACAACAGGTGTGAAAGTAATCAACCACATTGATCAGATATCATCAGTTTGACGTATCGACCTTGTAAACACAAGGAAGAGTTAGCTAAAGGTACTATGCTTGCAATAGTGGACAAGCCTGATCTGTACAAAGTGCAGATCAGAAAGTGTTCCAGGCTGAGTGACGGTGGTGGAGTGGCCTATGGGGCTTTTAAAAGTAGCAGATTTCCAACCCACTGCCTCAGAGTCATGGACAAAATTTCCTGAGCAGTTTTAATAGACATTTTCTTCATCATGTCATACTTTTTCTCCAGAGCAGTCACTGACCTGCCTATACTCCGGGCACCACTTCAGCTCCACCTCCAATCCTGAAGTCTGCATGTCCATCTGGCATATGCAGCTCTGCCTTTGAGAGGGGCACCCCCTATTGACACCGTGCCTGACGAAGAACCATTACCGGCATGCGGCCAGTGGAGTGCGGCTATCAAGCTGCCGCAGTCTGTGCTGCTCCATTTTCCAGTTTTCTGGCCCTGGGGGTGCGAGCATGCAATGTCATCAGGACATGTACGTGCCAACATCTGCCACACCCCCATGTCTCTGTGCCAGCTGTAGCAGTGCCACCGGTCATCACCAGGGGCTGCTGCAGAGTGATGACTCCCTGAATCCCTCCCTGGGGATAGGAGAGCAGTCTACCAGACGTTCAATCCTATCCCCCCTGCTGACCCCTGGTGGCCTGGGCTCACGTCCAAACCTGAGTTGCCAGCGTGGCGTGAGGTGTGGCGTCCAACACCTCAACCCTCAGCGTCACCGGGCCAGCTTACATTTCCTTCTTAGAGATAGAGAGGGAGATGCCCATCCTCGTCTTCTTTTCTGTGTATCTCCCACAGCCTGTCCCCATTATGACACATTTTTCTTAATTCCCAGATGTTTTGCTAGAGAAATACCACTATAGGCTGGAGTAAGGTGCCACTACAAGATCTCAGCTCCCAACTGAGGTAAGGTGGACAACCCAAAGATCAGTCCAGGGCCATGACTCTTACTTCCTTCAGGAGCCAATCAGGCAGGCACCCCTTCCCCCAGCAAGCCACCACCCCGTCTGCCTTCCCCAGCATTGTTCCTTGCTGTGCATGGCAGATAAAACCTTTTGTACCTCAGCCTCAGCATCCACTAATCTCCCCTCAGCTATAGCCTCTAGGCATCATGCCAATATAATTGTCTGCCCTGGAAGGGGTCTCCCCAAACCACCCTGCACCCCACTCCGAGTCCCAGGTCATTCCACTGGTATTATCATTGCTAATACAAGCTGGCCTACATGTTGCTATGGAAAAAGGTCGCTGTGTTAAAATTTAGAGTTTCTTTTGTAAGGCGGCACATGAAGGTTGTAGCCAGGTCTGAGGGATGGCCAATGATTAACCACCCATTCCCCTTCCCCTCCTTCCAGGACAAAATACACAAACCCATGAAAGATGCTCCAGTAAACCCAAACTCATAAGGTGGACCTGTCCAGACAGAAATGAAGAACCCCATTGTGTAGTTCATGCAGCAGCCCCCGTGCAAGCCCCTTACATTCTTGTATTACATTATGGTAGACTGTGCATACCTCCTTGAGATTCTGTTATCAGCAACAACAAAAAAAAGTACATGGTTATAGATAATGGATAGAATCCACAATCCGATAGGTCCTCAAATATTAGCTTTGTTTCCTCCCCTCCTTGAACTCTCCCTCCCCTCTCTTTTTTCTCACCATTTAGCCCTATCTTCCCCCTCCCCCCTTTGTGGTTATCTCCCTCTGTCCACTTTTTATGGTGGCTCTTGCCTCCTTTCCATTGTAATGATTAGCAACCCCCCTGTAAACAAGTTCTGGTCAGAGCTGATATGGCTGTGAAGAGCTTTTGGGATGCTTTTACCCATTATTTCTAATGAATTTGCACAATGCTGATCTGTGGAGAGGCAGTTTCAATGTGGTCTTCCTTGTACACACTTTCAGAATGTGTTTTCCTAGCATATGCCTGCTAATTACTATATATTTAGCCTGGAAGTTTGCAAAAGAAATGGCATCTTATTTTCAGTGAGGCTCTACATCTACACAATGTTATGCTGCATTGTGTAAAATCAGAAAACACTAAAAACAATATTTTACATCGGGGGGATGTATTAGGTGCTGGATCGATGCACGAGCAGAAAGATGCATTACACAAAGAGGGTGCACCGGTTGGCACTGATACAATATTCAAAGAGAATGCACCACCAGTACAGGGTGTGCATATAGTGAAGCCCACCAGGATGAAGCACAGCACTGCAGAATTCTGCAGCAGAGTTACTACAGCAAACAATGCAGTTTCAAATAGAGTTAATTCCTTTTAGCATGCAGTAAACCCGTGACACTGTGCTTCATCCTGTCGGACTTCATCATTCCTGTTGAAAATGTGACCCTGGACAGGAGTCGCAGTGCAGCCGGCCACCAAGTCAGGTGCATCCAGGGTGACTCTAACTGAATATCTTCCAGGAGGAATGTGTGGCACATATCTGTATGCACCACAGCCTCCATGGGCGATATTCAGCCCAGGCATGCAAATGAACTAACTGAGAATGCAGGGTGCAAAGAGGCCTTATACGTGCTCATTACCAGCCCATTTGCATGTTGGCATGAGGATTAATGCACCTGAGCAGCTCTCCCCCCCAAGCCCTGACCCCGATCACTCCCATGTGGAACAGGCCCTGAAGTCTCTGGTGGTATCGTGGCCCCCCCCCACCCATTCCATCAGCCCTGATCATACCGGAGTCCAGGCTCTATCGGTTCCAAATTGTAGGGACCCCAATGCCATCTCTATTTGCACCTTATTACATCTACAGTCCATGTCCATAGTGTAGTGGCCTGCACTTCCCTCAACAGTGCACAGACACCCCCTCCCTGCCCTCCCAGCCCATCCTATTGTGATGACTGTCTCTGTAATAAGGTTGTACCACTCTATTGGTGGGGGCTAGAGCACTTGCAGTAGGATGCTAGAATGTGTTATACATAGGCATGAGCTGTGTGTGGGCGATAAAACCAAGTAGCCATACTCCTCTGGCAGTGGCATGTGGATCCATCATCCCAATGCCATTGCACTTCTCAGTGTGGGTGACAGCCGATGCTGTACCCAATCACACAGGTCCCAAAACAGGCATGTTACAGCCAACCTCCCATTCATTTGTGCAATTGGGGAACTGCGGATGAACTGTCTATAGCCTGAAGCATACACTGCAAATGGCATTACAGGATACCGTACCTCATGGCACCCGGGATACTTCAGCAGCCCGGAGGGTGGCATGCTACACAGGAGAACAGGGAAGAGTATGGACTTACAGCTGTGTATGACAGCAGGAAGATACAGTATTGGCAAGTCATGCATTGGAGGTACGTAGATACTGAGCAGCAAATCGGAGCTCTTTTCCTAATAAAAGGCTGCTGACATAATAAATAAAGAACAAAGTCATAAATGGGGAATCAGTGGCTTATTGAAAAATCTACAGAGATTTATACAAGGATTTGATTCTGCCTTTGTGGGGAAAACACAGGGAAAATTAGAGTTTCTTATGGAGTAGTGGTTATTCGGATCTGGGAGCACTGAATATAGAAACTTAGAAACATAGAAGTTGATGGCAGATAAGGACAGCAAGGCCCATCCAGTCTGCCCATTTCTTTATCTGCCTTATGAATGTGCCATCAGCCTTTGCTCTGTCAATGGCCTTTGCTCTGTCAATGACCAATCTATTCATACTCATCTGTATTGCTCCCTTATGCCTATCCCATGACTGTTTAAAGTCATTCATATCCACCGCTTAATGAGGAAGGCCATTCCATGCATCCACCACCCTTTCTGTGAAAAGGAACTTCCTCACATTACCTCTTAATCAGCCCCCCTCTAATCTTATGCTGTGTCCTCTTGTCCTACTATTTTTCTTATATTGAAACATGTTAGACTCCTTCACCTTGTTAATGCCCTTACGGTGTTTGAATGTATCGATCATATCACCTATCTCCCTCCTTTGCTCTAGGGTATACGTATTGACCTACATTAATCTGTCCTCATATCTTTTCTGATGCAGTCCCTGCACCATTTTGGTTGCCCTTCTCTGGACTGCCTCAATTTTGTTAATTTCCTTGTGAAGGTTTGGCCTCCAGTACTGCATGCAGTACTCCAGATGGGGCCTAAACAGTGTCTTGTAAAGAGGGATTATTACCTCCCTCTTATGACTTGTGATACCCCTACTAATACACCCCAACATCCCCCTAGCCTTGCCTACTGCTTTAGTAGTCTGCTTTGATGATTTCAGGTCATCTGTGATGATGATGCCCAAGTGTCTTTCTTCCCTTGTGACTGCCAGCAACTCCCCTCCCAGCCTATAGGTGGCTTCAGGGTTTCTCTTCCCTAAGTGCATGATCCTTCACTTCTTTGCGTTAAACCCCAGTTGTCACTCTTCTGACCATTTTCCAGTTTATCCAGATCTCTTTTCAGTCTGCCCACCCCATCTGGATCATCTACTCTGTTGCAGATCTTGGTGTCATCTGCAAACTGACAAACCTTACCCTCCAGTCCATCTGCAATGTCACTGATGAAGATATTGAATAGGACTGGCCCCAGGACTGATCCCTGATGTACCCCACTTCTGACTTGCATCTCTTCTGACTGTATACCATTTACCACCACCTCTGTTTTCTGCCCATCAACCAGTTTGCCACCCAGTTGACCAACTTTTGACTCACTCTGAGCCTACCCAGCTTATTAATCGATCTTCTATGTGGAACAATATTGAAAGCTTTGCTGAAATCAAGGTAGGCAACATCAGCTGCTCCCCCTTGGTCCACCACTCTGGTTACCCAGTCAAAGAAATCTATGAGATTAATTTGGCAGGACCTTCCTGTTGTAAACCCATGCTGTCTTGGATCCTGTGCTCCTATGGATTCTGGGTATTACACTATCCTTTCCTTAAGGAGTGCCTCCATAATCTTGCCCACTACTGAGGTAAGATTTACTGATCTGTAGTTCCCTGCCTCCTCCCTGCTACCACTCTTGTAGAGTGGGATCACATGAGCCCTTCTCTGGTCTTCTGGGACCTCTCCTGTGCTCAGAGACTCGCTAAACAGTTCTGATAATGACTCTGCTGGTTCTACCCTTAGCTCCTTTAGTACCCTGGGTTGTATGCCATCAGGTCCCATTGTCTTGTCCACCCTGAGCTTATTGAGCTCTTGTAGGATCCTTTCTTTTGTGAAGGGACTAGTGCACATCTCCCTCCCCCCGTGTCCATGGTGCTGAGCTGTGGGCCCTGCCCTACCATCTCTTTAGTAAATACTGTGCAGAAGTATCTGTTTAGGATATATGATTTTACATGGTCCTCCTCCTCACACGCCCCCTTATCCCCTTCGATCTTAGCAATGCCCCCTCTGGACTTTCTCCTTTCACTAATATATCTATAGAAAGTTTTGTCACCTTCTTTTACTGTTTGTGCTAGTGTTTCCTTATTTTGGGCCTTTGCCTGCCTTACTGCCTTCCCTGCTTCCCTTAGGGAAGTTTGTTATGACCCCTATCTTCATCCCACTTAGTTCCTTTATATTTCCTGAAGGCCAGCCTTTTGGCTCTGAGCTTTTCTGCTACTGTTTTTGAGAACCACATTGGTTTCCATCTTCTTTTGCACTTCCTTTTCTCTCTAACACAATGGGATGCTGCTTCAAGTATTGCATCCTTAACGCTTGCCCGCTTTGCCTGTACCCTCTCACCTGTATTTCTTTTTGTCAGGGCTAGCTTAACTCTGTTGGCCATCTGATCAATGTCAGCTCCTCTGAAGTCCCATATTTTTGCCTTGGAATGGGATAATTTGGTTCTAGTGGCCAAATTGAACCATACCATGTGATGGTCACTAGCCCCCAGGTGACCTTCTACCTGGAGATCTGTGATCCTTTCCCTGTTAGTCAGTACTAGATCTAGGATAGCCCTGTCTCTTGTGGGTTGTTGTACCAGTTATTTGAGGCCCACCCCCTGCAGGGAATCCACTACGTGTCTAGTTCTGGCAGATGTTCCTGCTGGTATTGACCAATCTGTATCTGGCATGTTGAAGTCTGCCATTATCAGAACCTCCCCTTTAGCTGTCATGTTCTGTATATCATCTAACAGTAATGTGTCTATGTCCTCCCCCTGGTCTGGAGGCCTGTAGACAACCCCAGTTCATATGGTTGTCCCATTTCTTATTTCCAGGGTGACCCACAGTTCTTCTGGCTCCTTATGTGTATTCTGAATTTCTGTAGCTTTGATATTTTCATTGACATAAAGGGTCACTCCAACCCCCCCTTTTTGCACCTCGGTCTCTTCTGAACAGTACATAGCCAGGTACTAAAGTCTCCCAAGTGTGGTTGCTAGAAAACCATGTCTTGCTAATGGCTACTATGTCCAGTTTAGCCTCTGTCATTATGGCCTGCAGGTCTGGGATCTTGTTTCCCAGACTGCGAGCATTTGTGTACATGATTTTCCGTTGGCCAGATTTTGGTGTGTTAGTTGTTGGGCGAGGCCTGGCATTTCCCCTGTGTGTCGTATGGGGAGCCAGACCTTTTTCCTTACCTGGTGATGCAAATGAACTATAAACATGCTGAACTCCTGTTTGACCACTAGCTGAGGGGGGAAGGATGTTCTTCCCATTCAACACATCGGGTGCTGCACCCCTCTCTCCATTTGCTAGTTTAAATATTCTGCAAAGACGTTAAACTTCTGCCCCAATGCACTGACTCCCTCCTTAGTCAGATGCAGTCCATCAAACTTAAAGAACTTTCACTCCCAGAACTGTTGCCAGTTCCCTACAAATCTGTGTTCTTTTTCCTGGCACCAGCCCTTGAGCCATATGTTTAGCTGTCCTGTCTGCCCTTCTCTGACCTTTCGTCCATCTGCCCCACAGACTGGCAGGATCTCAGAGAAGGAGATGCTGGATGAAATGGATGATAGTATGAATATTTGTTATCCTATATTTTGTATCTTGGATAGGACAGGGGAAATGCTACATCTCATTGTCACAGGAATGTTCATTTACACATATTTGCACTGTATTTATCTAGGCTGTCCCAGATTAGATGTAATATCTTGTTTTCAGTGGGGTCATTTACCATTGTTATAATGTATTTATTCAGGCTACCAAGTCCAGGGACCCTTTATTCAAAGGAGATATGCAGTGCATCCTGGTGGAAAAGGAAGATGTGCAGCACAACTCCAACAATGTGCAGCAGCGTGATAGTCAAACGTGCGGGATGAGCCGACCAGAAGGGAATGGACCAGGGCACACACAAATGGTATGCCGTTCAAGTCGAGGGGGCAGTCCCATGCATATGCCGATCTGCAGCATATTCAGTGGGAATGTGCCACTCACAGTCCAGAGCACCGCAGCCCACAGTTAGGCAACGAATAACTGGCCTAACCCAGCCAGTCACCCACAGGCAGGCTGCAGATGTGCCTGGCAGCCCTGATGGACTAGAGGTACCCCATTTCCATCTCCAATCTAGCCAACTCCATCCCTGAAGAGCTCCATCGTGTAGGGCCCCCCAGATCCAATTGCACCAGAAGAAACTATGGTCCATATCCATAGTCTAGAGGACTCCCATCCACTGCTCCTGTACACAGACACTCTCACTCCCCCCCATACCCAACCTGTTGCAAAGACTGGCATTGCCCTCCACACCCTGCCATGGCCAGCCAGTGACTGCATTGAACCGGGGCTGGGGACCTGCACTCTGGAATGACCCAACTGGCTATACTGTGTATTGGGGCACCATGTCAGCTGCGGATCCATCAGTGTATGCAGCTGTGTGTACGTCCCTGGCAAACTGAAGAGGGAATTAATATTATATGTCACGAAGGCCTTGGAATGATTTGATTTATATGCTATGCATAAGGCATAATGGGGAACTGTATGAAATAACAAATACTGTATCAAGTTCATTAGTAATCACAAGTCAGACAGTCTTTCAAAAGATACTATTAATGCCTGTAAACAAATTTACTAGAAATATATATATATATATATATATCTATATATATATATATATATATATGTGTGCGTGTGTGTGTGTGTGTGTGTGTGTGTATATATATATATATATATACAGTGTGTATATATATATATATATATATATACATATATACACGTATATATGTGTGTGTGTGTGTATATATATATATATATATATATATATATATATGTGTGTGTGTTCAAACAGAACACCTCTACAAACCAAGGAGTTCTGGAGGCAGATCAATGCGCTGTTGAAAGGAAGGCTGACAAACTCCCAAGCTCCATCTCTGCCCAGGGTGTTACCCTCACTGACCGCCCCCGTCTATTGCTGCTGACTTTAACAACTTTTTTACAGATCTACACAAATACACCTTACAGTTCCATAACTCTCCTGTGGCACCCTCAGTTCCTTCATCTGTGGAGGAAGTTTGGACTAGACCTTTTTTAAAGTTGAAACTTGCCACAAGTAATGAAGTCCAGAGACTTCTTGCCACTTTGAAGGCTGAGAGTTCCCCTGGTCACGACTCCCTGGAGCCAAAATTTCTTAAGTTGGGAGCTCCGGCCCTTGCTCACCCTGTTCATGACCTATTTAACCATTCCTTCTTGACTAGTACTGTTCCTGATAAATGGAAGGTAGCCGTTGTTGTAGCGGTGCATAAAGACAGATCCAGCTCTGTTGTTGAGAATTTCAGACCAATCTCCTTCCTTTGCCCCCTGGCCAAAATACAAGAGCGCATCATTTACAATCACCTTCAGGACTACCTGGATCACCATAATCTGCTTCCACCTTTCCAGCATGGTTTCAGAAAGAACCACAGCACCCTCATGGTCCTGATTAAGGTAACCTTGGACATCTACCAAGTCATGGACTATGGCTCTGCCACTTGTGCCATCTTTGTTGACCTTACAAAAGTGTTTGACCTAGTGAACCACAGTCTTCTGCTTAAGCAGCTTCATGTTATTGGACTGTACTCCAGTGCCCTCCACTGGGTCCATAGCTATATCTCCTCCCAGTCTCAAAGGGTCAAGTTGGCTGGCTTTTCTCAGAATTCAGACCAATAACTCATGGGGTTCCATAGGGCTCAATATTGGGTCCTTTATTATTCTCACTTTTCATCAACGAATTACCCAACAACTGTGGTGGGGCTGCTGTGCATCTCTATGAGGTTGATGCTATCATATACCGCTCTTCTCCTGATTGCTTGGACTAATAGGGAGCTCTCACATGACTTTGCCGACCTTGAGAATTGGTTCATGTGTAATCAGTGTGTCCTAAATGAGAAAACAACAAATAGTATGCTCTTCTCTCCTCTACCTCCCTCCTCCCGCTCTCTCTACCCTTTCTTTATTACCTCCCTCAATGGCGATTTTCTTGAGGCTGTCAATATCTTCAAATATCTGGGTATTACCCTGGATTTCTCTCTCTCCCTCACCACCCACATCTCCACCCTAATTAACACTCTTAATCAGAAACTGGGTCTGGTCTGTTGCATCCACCTTTTCCTCTCCTCAACCTCTTGCGTTAAGATCCCTCCTCTTCAATTCTCCCCCTCCTTAGCTATGGGGCTCCCCTACTGCTCTTCACCAATACTTCTAATATGTTTCTCCTTGCTCAAATATACCATAGGGTAGGAAGGGTTTTCCCTAGGTATCAACTCCCGCTTCCACCATTGTACCGTCCTCTCTTCATTGGGCTGGTTGCCTTATGAATCAAATTTGAGGCTCTCCTCCCTGAGCTTCTTGTACAAACCTGTCCACAAATACACCCCACCTTTGCTTCAGTGGGATTATCCGTTGGAGACTGGCATTTCAGGACCTCAGATCAGCTTCTGTCCCTCTTCTCCTTAGACCTAACCCGTGGCTAGCTGTTGCATGAAAAGCCTTGTCCTTCACAGCAGTAGCTGACTGGAACTCATTGCCCCTTTCAGTCCTGTCCAGCACCTCTCTTCCTATGTTCCAGTCCAGCATACTTGCCTTTCTTACTTCCTCTGATAAATGCAACTGCTTCTGTCATTGAATTACTCACTACTGTGACTGCACGCTATTTGACAGTACACTACTTAGATTGCAATTCTAATCACCTTCTTGTGCCCCAGAGTGATGTTACCCCTTTTGTTTTTCTTACCCAAACCCCAGTCCATCTCTCCTTCCCTTTGCTCTGCCTTTGCTCCCTTGCTCCCTTTATCTGTTATCTGACTTCCCCACCCCCTAACTATTTATTTGCTTTTCTGGTAGTGGTTGCTGATGTGGCCTACACTTGTACATTTTTTAGAGTTGTATATATCTGAACATGTGATATTCCCTCTACTACATATTGTGTTGTGCATTTAGACCTGGTAGCTAGGACTGCTGTTTGTCCCTCATTTGTGATTAGCAATGCAATGCATATATTGTAATTATATTTCAACTTTATTCCTCATTGTTACTTGACTCAATGTACTTAGAATACTTCTGCTGTATCCTGTCTCTTCCTAAATTTGCTGTAAATACCTTGTATTTTTGTGTTGTTGTCTTCTGGGTCAACCCTAAAAGAGACTGTAATTGTCTCAGAGGTCTTACAAAATTCATATTATATATATATATATATATATTATATATATATATATGTATATATATATATATATATATATATATATATATATATATATATATATATATATATATATATATATATAGTAGTGTGAGGTCGCGCCACTATAGTTTGGGTTGAGCGGCCACTTTCATACTAAAGTCAAAAGTTTGGACATTAATAACTTTGGACTTGTTCAATGGATTTGCCTGAAATTTGGTACATGCATTGGGGCACATTAGATCTCTTGACGTGCCAAATTATGTTTGTGTCAGAGTGCTGATCTTTGTGTACGAAAGCGCTGAATAATGCAAAATTATCCATTTTTGAAGGCACCTTTTGGCATTCTTAATATGGTCCTGCACGACCGACGTGTGGTGTGCCACTCTGCAAGATGGCTTGTTGGAAAGAGCTTTGGTGGCTGAACATGCCACTTTTTGTTTGGTGAAAAAAATATTAAGGCATTCAAAAGTTATGGCACTTTTAAGCTCCCATCACAAATCAATGGGAACATTTATATGTATATCTTGCGATCAAAGAATGGGGGTTCTGGCCATCTGGTCTCACCTGGTGATCAAAGAATTTACAGCCTCGTGGTTCAAGAATATTTGTTCCTGAGGAATTTTCAAATTCTTTGACCGTGAGGTCCGCCATCTTGTTTTCAGTTTTCCAATCACACAAACAAAAATATCTTGGCTCAGGGGTCACTTCTGAAGTAAAACTTCGATGGGTTTTACTCAGGGGACCCTGATCTATCAAGCCATGGCTTTGGTTCCATCCAAATCGGTCAAAAAATAGAGTTATAAGCTTTTAAAATCTTAATTTGTGGCTTGCTAATGATCTTTCATTGAGAGCCTGCAGATTCTTTGATTGTGAGATTCTTTGATCGCGATCTTGCATCGTGACCTAAAACACTAATATCTTGGCTCAGGGGTGTGATAGGGACACAAATGAGGGCTTGTTTTGCTCAGGAGGGTCCGTTCTGTTGAACCATGCCATTGGTTTGGTTCAAATCAGTGAATAAATTGCATTTCACCCTTTTTTTATTCTTTGATCGTGAGCCTGCAAATTCTTTGATCAAGAGGCTGTAAATTCTTTGATTGTGAGATTCTTTGATCATGATCTTGCATCATGAGCAAGGGACGAGATGGCTGAATTTAAAAATCATTTTTCTCAGCCCATGGGTGCCCTAGAAAGACAGATGAGGGTGGGTTTTACTCAGGGGGCTTCATTCTGTCAAACCATGGTGGTGGTTTACTGCAATTCCTCCAATTTTTTGATTTATTACATTTTTTATTCTTTGTTCATGAGCTTGCAAATTCTTTGATCGTGAGGCTGCAAATTCTTTGATCGTGAGATTCTTTGACCGCGATCTTGCATCGTGAGTGAGGGACAGGATGGCCCAATTTAAAATTCTATTTTCTTAGCCCAGGGGTGTCCCAGGAAGTCAAATGAGGATAGGTTTTACTTGGGGGGCTTTGTTCTGTTGAACCATGGTGGTGGTTTACTGCAATTGCTTCTATTTTTTAAATTACTAAATTTTGTATTCTTTGTTCACGAGCCTGAAAATTCTTTGATCATGAGGCTGCAAATTCTTTGATCGTGAGATTCTTTCATCGTGATCTTTGATTGCAAAATAGGGACAAGATGGCCAGATTTCTTATAATGGAATAGATAGGGAAATGTTACCAATCTTTGACATTGAATATCTCAGAAATGGTTTGGTCTTTTTACTTGAAATTTGGAGGGAAGAAAGGCAACATCCTACAGATGTGCCGTTTAGTAGATTGGTCAAAAAATATTACAGGGCAGCAAAGTTATGATACTATGAAGTTGGCACTTTTTCCCATAGGATAACATTACAGCGTCCGCCATATTACAGGAATTCTTTGCCGCTCTGCTGTAAAATAACGGTTTGGTCTTTTGGACTGAAATTTGGAGGGAAGAAAGCCAATATATGACAAATGTGCCTTTTGGTGGTTTGGAGAAAAAATATTACAGGGTGGCAAAGTGATAGCACTCCAAAGTTGATGATTTGTCCCATAGGATAACATTATGGCATCCGTCGCGTCTTTCAGGGCCCGTATCTCAGAAACGGTGCAAGATACGGACTTTTTGTCAAAAAAATTATTAGCCCCCCCAACTGGAGGGCTAAGCAAAAAACTAGCCAGGAAAGTAATAATTCATACAAAATTTTATTTTTTTTCTACGTCATACAGTTCCTGAAATATAAGCAATTTAGTATTCCAAGTAGTACTTTTCTGCTCTGAAGTCAATTATAATGCATACATTCTTTGTTTTCAATTAGTTTTTTCAATGCAGTTTTTGGGGAAAAGAAGGCTGTGCCCTTTTGTTACTGTGACAGCAAGCGTTTCCAGTTGTGCTTTTGTTACCATTCGAATCATCGTTCCCGTCTACAACACCGTATGCGTAATGGTTTGTGTTTTCATATGTGCTTGCATGTCTGTTTCTGTTGTCTTTACTGTTGCTGTTACTGTTACCATTTATGTTTACTATTGCGGTACCATGCCCTTATGTGTAACAGTTTGCATTTTCATATGCACTTGCATTTCTGTTTTTATTGGCTTTATTGTTGCTGTTACCATAACCATTTGCATTTACAACTGTGGTTCTGTGAGTGTGTGCATTACAGTTAGTGTTTGAGTACATGCTTGTGTTTCTGTTTACTTGGGTGTTATTGTTGATGTTACTGTTGCCATTTGCATTTACAATTGTGGTACCATGGATATGTGTGTTACCAGCTGCGTTCTGTATGCACTTCTGTTTGATGTCTCAGTTTATGTAACTGTTTGGTTCGGCGTCACTTTATGCTTGTGCTTCTATTAATGATTGCTTTTCCATTTACATTTGCTTTGCCATGTACATTACTGTTGCCGCTTGAATTTGCTTTGCAGTTCCTGTGTAACAAGACATCATGGGCCCCGTGCTGCCGCCACTGCATTCCTTTCATTATTTATCATCCTCATTCTCTAAAAGAAGGGAAATTAGAGGCAAAAAAACTCAGTTTAATGCATCAGTTAGGGTTGTTCCACAACAAAAAAAGCTAGGAAATTCGGGGTTAGGGTTGAAAGCGCCCCCTTGGACCCAGCCACCCCAACGGCATCAGGGTGTGCATTGGGGTCGTCGGTCCTAACTCTCACCCCATTCTTCTTTACCTCAGCTTCTTTACACATGTGATGGGATGAGAGTTAGGGCCGATGACCCCAATGCACACCCCAATGCCAGTTGGGGAGTGGGCTGGGAGGGTCAAGGGGGGCTTTCAACCCAACCCTGAATTTCCTAGCTTTTTTTTGCTGTGGAACAACCCTAACTGATGCATTAAATGGAGTTTTTTTGCCTCTAATATATATAAATATATATATCTATATATATATATATATATATACACACACACACACACACACACACACAAATGCTATTTTGCATCTTATGGTTGTTAGTTTTCAGACAAATTCTTATAGACTTTTTTCTGTCCACCTGTTTGAATCGTGAATGAGTTAAATAAATGTTATTATTTTATCAAGGCCCTAATCCAGCAACTCAGTAAATGCATACTCAGTATATCGTATTACAAAATGACAAAAAACAGTCTTCTGTTTGCAGTTGTTTGATCAGGAATTTTATAAATGGTATAAGTTATTTTTGTCACATCTATGTTGGTCCAATAGAAGGTATCAAATCATTTGCTTCTGTATCACTCATAGTTTGTTAGCAGTTAATTCATTAGATGAGGTCTCCCTTGCCACAGTTTGACTGTTTCTCCACTCCACCCCAAACACACACACACACACACACACACACACACACACACACTTACTATAAGAGATCTCAGTAACTCTTATCTATTATGTTTGGGAAGCAGACCGCAGCCCTTGTCAAAAAAAATGTATGTATTTATTCTTCGTAGCTCACCGAAGACCTGGCATTGTATTAGATAGGTCTTGAGAGGTTAAAGACAGTATAAATCTTTACAAAATTTGGAGGGAAAGGGTAACATTTATAAGGTATGAATCTTTCTTGAAAGATATTTCATCCCCAACTAAAGTGAATGTTTAAATGCCAATCATTTAAATTTGCAAGCTGTTGCATTTCAAAGTGGGTGAACAAATCTCCACTTTAATAGGCAACCAAAATTTAACTAGCTGTTTCTGTTTCCTAATGACCATTAGATAAGCAGCTTGGAGTTATGTCTCCAACATTCTAAACAGAAAGAAGGGATTATTTTATTTTAGTTGTCATAGTGATTTGCAGCTATGGAAGGACACATTGAAATGTCCAAAAAATTTGTTCCACGAAACTCCATTTTCAAGCTACAGATAGCAAAATGGCTGTAGGCTGTGCCCGCAGCCATAAAAAGTGGAGAATTTATATGATCAAATAATACCATATCTAAATAACTGCAGCTAAATATATCAGCAGTCCAAACTGGTCCCTCTCTTTTTTTTCCTCAGTCTATTAAAGCTGCTTTGGATTTGGGGACTCCCTGTAAAAGCTATGCTGAAAAGAGAGTCTGTGTCCAGTTGTGGTCTGGATTAGCTGCACTCCATAAGGGGAGAACTCCAGTTTGCATCAGGTGTAAGAATGGGGGGGGGGCAGGAATTACAACACCTTCTCAAAGAAAGGCAGCTGTATCAGGAGAACACTGATGTCTTCAACTTCTAGGATGAAGCTCCCACTGCTCTGATATCTGCATCTGAAATAGCACTGTTGATTATTCGAAGTTCTTTGTCCAAGAGATGCTATATGTCATCTTGGAGATGTAGCAGCAACGTTACAGTAGTGAGGTTAGTCTGTTTTGGTCTTCCTGCCCTTGGCCATGCTGTAAGGAAAATATAGTTCTAACCCTTCTATTTCCAAATCCAGACATTTTAGGCCCATTTTGCTGAGGGTGTGGGTTACCTCTTGGAGAGAACTTTGAAACCATATGCAAAAAAGTATAGGGCATGGACTACATATAGAACATTTAAGCTTCCTAATCTTCTACAGCAATAAAAAAAATCTTTGTAATTGACCTTTGATCTAGTGGACCAGCAGGTACTCCTTAATACACTTTCCCATCTAACATTTTCGGATGATGTACTGATTTGGTTTAGGAACTATTCAAGTAGAAATATCCCACAAAACAATGATTAGGAGGACTTTACTTGGATTTGTGTCTCATTAAATATGGGGTGCCACAGGGTTCTATCCTAGGCCCCTTGTTTTTTACACTGGTCATAATTCTCTCCCCAAAATATACACGCGCACTGAGCTAATCCTATATGCCGACAACGTAGCTCTCTTCTGTAAAGACAAGCATCCCTCAGCCCTCCTGAACAAATTCCAGCATGACTTCAGCAAACTACACTCCTGGTTCTTCTCTCATGGACTGGTCCTCAATGCCAAAAGAACCAAGTCCATTTTATTCTCAGGTGTTAGAAAGGCCTACGAATTTGACTTCACTGTCATATATAATGATGGCAACCCTATTGGAAGTCACAGAATTTAAATACCTTGGTATTTATCTAGATCCCCATCTGTCCTTTGAGTACCACATCAGTCAACTGATTAAAAAGGTACACCAAAGGCTCGGCATGCTCTTTCATGTGAATCAGTTCCTTATACCTTAAACAAGGGTGCTGGTAGCAAACAGCATCTTGCTACCACTAATCAACTATGGGTCTGCTCCACCTCTGCCTCCCAAAAAATTATCAGTAGGTTAAGGGCAACCTATCATAACATTATTAGGTTTGTCACTGGCCTCCCCAGAAGTACCTATCACTTTGATCTCTACAATGCAGCAAATTGATTATCATTTGAGGACAGATTAAACAGTAAAATCCTGATCTTTTCCTACAAAGTCCTGTGTGGCCACCTACCTAACAGCATTGTCTCTGTTTTACAGAGGTCCACCAAGGCTCAAACCACTAGATTCACCTCTGATCACTCATTCATGGTTCCTTTGTGCCACACTACTGAAGGTCAGAGCTCCCTCTCCTTCAGGGGTGCAAGACTGTTCAACAGCCTCCCTTATTTTTTGGTTCAGTGTCCATCCCTAAGATTATTTAAATTTAAGCTGAAACAATACCTCTCTGACAGATCAGTATTTGACTGCATTTAACATTGTTGATTTGACCCATGACTATGTGCTTGTATAACCCTTGGCTTTGATAATTTCTGGACTGTGTTTTGTCTCACCCTGAATGAGTGCTTGTATAACCCTTGACCTTGCTATTTTATTCATTGATGTGTCTGCCACTGGATGCTTGTGAAAATGGGCAGTTATGCTCACATGCCTTCCAGTATAAACAATAAAAAAGAAATGAAAATTAAATGAGAGTCAAAGAATTTAGTTCTCGCCTCGGTGTAGACTTTGAGTTTGGCTGGATAGTTAAGTTTAATCTTGATATTGTTGTCCTTTGCTTGCTTGACTACGTCCCTGACAGCTCTCTGTTTGTCATTTAGCATATCTGAGAAATCTTGATCAAAATAGATAAGTTTGCTGTCCAGCTGTAAGTCTTTCTGTCCCCACGCAATATGCAGGATGAGCTGGCACTTTGGAAACTCTAGCATTCACACTACAATTGACCAGGTGCTAGCTTTCTGACTGGTGGGTCTCTGGAGCAGAGATCAGTATGCTCTTTTGATGGGGAGAGGAACATCTTTGCAAATGTTTAATACTTAGCTCAGAAGGTAGGACACAAAATCTTCCATGGTCTTGAATGTCTTTTCCATACCCTCCAGTATGCCATGGATTCTAAAATTATAATTCATGGCATGGCTTTCCTTGTTGTCCAGGTGATTTTGCAGGTTCCTTTTTTTTGTGGCACAGTTGGAGCAGGGCCCTACCATGCCAGCCCTCTGAGTTCGTTATGTCTCCCAGGGTCTGCTCTGCAGCTGCCATGTGTTTTTCCATTGATTTCAAGTCTGCTCTCAAATTAGCCATGGAAGACTTGACTGTGTTGATTGCTTTAATGACTCCATATAATTTTGAAAGGATCAGCCTTGTTTGGAAGTCACCATACACTCATCGGTTCCATCCAAGCTAAGGGTTGGGGATCCCAGACAAATGCTTTCCATACCACCAGGTGTGCCATCCACATCCATCAGGGCTCTTAACTTTGCCAATTGTGTTTGCTGCTTCCTATTTCTATTAGTAGTCATCTTGTGCCAATTCTATATCATGGTTCAGACCAGTAGTTGAGGTGAAATGTCAAGTTTAATTTAATAAATGCCTGTGGCTTTTGGAGCTCCCAATTCAAGTGGCCATTAGCCATGTGGTGTCACTGGAAGTCTCAAGTCTCATTCTGTGAAGTGTGCTCTCTGTGCAAGACAGAATCTTGGGAGAGGATAGCCACCCCTTCCCCAAAAGGCTCTGCCATGGGGGAACACATTTGAGCTTCCCAGAGAAACATGGAGGTGGCAGTGATGAGGTTGGGAGGTTGCTAGAATAGCAGGAATGCAGATGGAGGCTGGCCTAGCCAGTGGGAGCATGAAGAGAAAGTAAAAAAATAAACAAACACTAAATCAGCATGCTGTCATTTTAAAGACAGAATTTTATTCATCCAGTGCAAAATATTATTATTTCAATTAAATTAGCATTTTATGTTTTTTAATGATCGTAGGTCAGTTAAAATAATCCTTACCTTAGTATCATGACAGTGTTGTGGTTGTGAGCACCTCTTGCTGTGCTGGAAACTGGAACTTATGATCCAAGCTCTGGTTTGTTACCCTTTGCTGTTCTGGGGAATGTTCTCCTCCTCTGGATTGGAATGGCTTGCAACCACTGTATGACCGCTTCCCAGCATTCACCAAAAGTAATGCTGTTAATGAGCTATATAGGACAGAGATGGAGGATATGGTTGTCCTGCCTGTTACTGTGTGCCTTGGGAAGGTCTTGGGGCTAGTTTGTTACAGTGGGAAAGATTAAAAGTAGAAACAAAAGAAGTAGAGGTGGAGAACAAGTAGGCAGTACTGTCATACTCCTTCTACCCAAGTGTGGCTCTTGGACCTCTGGTTCCCTTGGCATTCTTCCTCTGTCATAGATGGGCATTGTGCCATGGCTATGTCCCTGCCTCACCTAGAAGGCCAGTTATGGACCACATGTGCACTGGGATAAGTCACTCACACAGTGAGTATCTGAGGTCAGTTACATCTGCTCCAGGGGATTGAAACTCTAGTTCAGTGAGTGTGGGGGATTGAGGAACAGTATTTGCATGCATTGGAATGCACTTACTGCAGTCTTATCCCCAGGTGAGCTGCTTCAAAGTTACATTTTTATGTGCCAGTACATAGCATTCAGGTCTGTAACTGTGGGCAAGGTTGCTGGGATGCCTTTTATGCATGAAGTGGGACTGGGGGTTGGAAGGGTCTAAAGAAGGGGCTTGGCAGTCATCTGAGGTATCATTTATGACAGTGATAGTGGTGGTGGGGTGCTAATCAGCATGGTGAGCACAGTGTGGTAGAACGACCAGATAATTATTGATTCCTTTTAATTCGGGGAAGGAGTCAAGTTGAGCAGAATATGAAATGTCACAATTCTGCCTAGTGGTTTCTGCAGGTAAAAACTGCATCGATCTACTGCTGTGTGATCATTTGTTGTTTCCAAACTGTCAAAATGTCAAAGTAGCAGTATTTGTTAGTCATAGTGTAATTTTTTTCAGCATGTTGTCCTGGCAAAAACATCAATATATCCATTTTTATTTTCGTTTTCCTTCATTCCTGAAGGAAGCTATGTGATTTTGAACTTTTTAAAAAGTTCTCACTCCCATGTCATGCCCTCCATTCACAAAAACCAAAAGCAAACAAACAAACAAAAAAAAAAATCACTTAAACATCTTGGTACAGTGCTGTGCTATTTATTGTCAGAAACATCTGGTAGCACACTCCAAATACATCCACAGTATGTCTCTAAGGGGTAACCACAACAGAAATTATTTTTTTAAACTGTGAATGGTAACTATCTTTAATGACATGAGTCATTAATTACAAAACTAGTTGTACATGCTGTTTTAAAAATATCTGAGAGAATTAGAAATACGCTGAGTTTGAATCTAAGGATGTCAGAAATACATTTTTGTAAAAAAAAAATTACAGTATATAATAACACTTTTTTTGCCAACTAACAAGTACAGTCAGTGAAGAAAGTGAGCAGGAATGCACAGGAACTCTGTTCCTGTACCCTTTTTGCAGCAGGAACGGAGTTCCTGTACTTCTTCTCACTGATACTGGAACTGAAATTCTTAAACCAGCAACATGACAGTTTCTGTGCCACTGATCTGAAATCAGGGTTTCCATAACATCATTTGACTTGTACAACAATGCTATTTTCCTAGAAATACTTTAATATCTCTAACTGAATCTACTAGTGTCAAAAGATAGATGTGTCTTGACACGGCTACCCTTCATATTGAGGAACCTCATTCTGCATTTCATATTTGCTAATGTCTGAGTTACTGTACTTCTTGTCTACCACTTGCACCACTGAGTACAGTACTGCTGCTTTAGAACTCAACATAATTACAGCTTAGGTGAAATCCATTGTCAAACTAGGGCACTTAAATGTAAATAGCTCTGTTTCCTAATTTGAAGCACACTGCTTGCAATTTTGAACAATCAGAAGTTTGCACAACTCTTGTTCCAGGCCACTTAATTTCTGCCTGAGAGACTTTCTTCACTGTACCTTGAGCGGTGGTGATGCTATTAGGAATGCTCTTTCAGAAATTAGAACCTGTCCCAATTTGAAGATGTTTCCAGAGCATTAAGTCTAAACAGAGGCATGATGGGGTTTAGACCCTAAATCCTATGTTTTTGTACTAACATATAGTATTTATATGACCCTGAATATTCTCCTGCAGTGACTTGCCCTTACAGATGTCTTCAAATGTACAGGCTGCTTGTGTTTCCCTTCCTTGCTTCCCAGAAATAACAGAATTTTCTTTTTATATTGTATGGTTTGTGATAATATTCTGTTGCTGTCAATACTTTTGCAAAGGTACAACCTACATCTAAAACCCAAACTTTGTTGCAGATCTGAGTCTTAATGATAATGTCTGATCTATTTCACCCTAACAGCTATCATTAGATGGGGCTAGATTTCTGCTTAGGTTGTTATTGTTTAAACAACAGCAGTTGTTGTGTCACTGCTTATGTCAGCAGTTTGAAGGATCTTTTATACATAAGAGAAAACAAAATACAGCAGCGCCACCAACAGCATTCAGAAAATAACTTATCAGAGCAGAGAGAAGGATTTACATTTCTGTGTCAAATCTTTGAAAATCTGCAACAGTGTGTGGCCTCTGTCAGTACAGCTCTGCAGAAAACTTTAGAAGTCAACCTGTAGTAATGCTTTGATAATATTAAGGACAATTCTGTATTGCTTTTTTTAATTTGCGTTCTACTTTTTATTACCACATTCAGACAATTGAGCTGAATACATGTTGCAGGCAATTCTATATAGACTGATTTCCATGGCAATTACAATTCATTAACAGACAACATATTTTTGAGCTTTTTACTTAATGGATAAAGGCTAATTTAAAACTATTATTTGCATTTATAAAATGGTTAAGATAAATTAAGCCACCTGACTGGCTAACAGGTCTGCCAATGTATGCAGTTATGTCACAATAATTGTACACCATACTACTGGGTCATGTTATTTGTAGCTACAACACAAATAGCAAATCATTTCTCCTGTACTTCACTGACTTGCCATCACAAACATGTTTTCCACTTTTGCTCACTAAACACCTTTAACTAGGCCCTGAAACTAAAATTTGGTTAAATAAAAAAAAATAATAATTAAAGGTTGTTTCCCTGATCACCACCCTCTCCTCACACACACATATACACATTTATTAAAATAAAAATAAAGTACTGGTAATAGTTTTTTGTATTCTTTTGCTGACCATAAAAAATCCACATCCTAACTTTACCTGCTGCTCTTTTCTCTGCTGATTACTCCACCACAATTAACACTGAGCCCTTTCTCCAGATGTGGCCTGTGTATGTGTGCACGTGTTCTGGGAGTTGAACATTCTTTGACTGGAATTGTACAGAATGTAGAATTCCATCTATTACATGTGGGGAATAGAGGCGGGTGAAGTGGCTAAATCCGCTATGCAGAGCAATTCACGTATTAAGGCAGAATCTGCGGAGTAATCCTCAAAGCGAAGCTGAGTACTTCATCTTCTAATTATGATCACGAAGTCCATTGGAAGCACTGACTTTGTGTTACTCCGCCTTTCCCCAACTACTTCTACACCAATTTTAATGTGAAGTGCATTCATTTCAATGTACCTCACATTACTTCACCTTGTTTGTGAGCCATAAGGTGAATTTTGTAGTGATTCATGGGATTGCAGGTCATATGAGCTCTAGATTGATTTGCACAGCCTCAATTCTGTGTAGTGTGCGTATAGTGGTAGTTGGAGACAGCTTGCTGTCAGAGCTCTGAGATTCAAAGCCTCTAAAAAACTTTCAAAAAGCCTTTTTGAGCCATTGTTTTTGCTCAAAATTTAGTACATCAATTGTAGGAAACCCTCCTGTGCTCATATCATCAAATGTTTATTGTCTTTGTGTGGATTTTGAATGTTAATTTAGAACATTCAGTCTGTGTACTGACAGACACTGTTGAAGTGTGCTTGGGGGAAGGGTGTGTCTGTGGTGGAGCTAGATTAACTGGGAGAAAGGCAGTCTTTCTGTTTTGGTTATATTTTTGTTGTATAATTGTGTTCATGTACACACAGTAATATTTTCAGTAATTTTTGAAATTTTTTTTGCTGATTGTTGTGGTGCAGTGCATGATTTCACTTTATTTAAAAGATGTGGTTATATTACTGAAGTTTTCATTTTGCTCCACATTACCTGTAGTGTGTGTGTGAGTGTGTGTGCGACGTGTGCCATCAAGTCACACACATTTTATTGTGCCACACAGTAATTGCAGTACTGTGAACCTGTTATCGTTCTGCTTTATTTTGTACTGCTATGCGGTACCTTGATAGTGGACTGTTACTACAGTGCACTGCCCCCCCCCAACTGGCAAAAGGTATTCTTTTCCAGTTTTGGATTTGTGAGCACTGGTTAAGGTGTCATTGTGCTTTTGCATCTGCATCTCTTGAGTGCACAGTGCAATCTTAATCTGTGCGTTTGCATCTGTTTAGTGCCCAATCTCCATCTGCAAGCCACATTTGTTGTTTTTTGGCTTCTCATCTGCCCCAAACTGAAAGTTCATAAATCTAAATTTGTTTAGAATTTTCTTGGTGATCCCCCAAAATGCCTGCAAAGAGATGTGCAAGCAATGCTGTTTCTGGCCATGGCACTGCTGCCAGTGGCAAGAAAGGCTGTGGGCATGGCAGTATGCAGAAGTGCATAGCTGATGTCAGTAAAGGGATTTCTCCACCAATGTTTTTTACAGCATAATTTGTTGCTTCATTGATAGTTGGAGGAGATGATGTTGTCCCAACTGGTGGTGTTAGTGCAGCTGCTGCTGGCATGAGTATTGCTGCCCCAAGTTCCACTTCTGACCAGTTAACCATTTTAGAAAATATAGTTGAGTCTAAAGCTATGACTGGCAGTGTAGATTGTTTCATACTCCTCAACATCCCCAGGGTAGCTGAACATGATTCTGATCCTGATGATGACTCATAATGTCAAATTTCCAGCGCTGTTGAGGTCATGCCTTTACCATCCAATGATTCAAAGTGTGGCACAACAATATTGGGTGATGATAATGATGCTGTGGTTGGAACATGTTCTCCACAGGACAGCATCCAAGCTGAAATTATGGATGTGGATGATGAATATGATGATGATGTCAGTGACCCCTGTTGGGAGCTGGAGAAAAAGAAAGTCAAGGTGGCTGTGTCTGGGTCTGTTGGTGTTAAATCCCCCCTCCTCAAAAAGTTGTGATGTAGTGGTTCCTGTTGATGATGATGACCCAGTAATAATCATAGGTAGTTGTGGTACTCAGTCTGAGTCCAAGTGTGTCCAGCAAGAGAAATCATGTAGTACACCTCTCATTTCAGCATTTGAAAAACTAGAGTCCAACACGCAACATTAGGGACACTAAAAGTAGGGGATCAAAATCCCTTGTTTGGCATTTTTTTTATCCAAGATGCAAACGGTGACTCAGTTGCAATCTGCCAGGTTTTCCATGTGCATGTGAGTCGAGGTAAAAAGAGGAGTCATCTGGACACAGGGGGCCAGCATTCATATCTTCAGAACAGGTACATGGCACTGTGGACTTGGCACCAGAGTGCAGCTAATGCCATAGTGGGGCATTCACCCTCATCATCAACCTTATCGAGCATGTTATCCCCTTCCATGAGTGTAAGACCAAGTAGCAATGTCTGTAGTAGCATTGAAATAACACCGGAGAATTACTACAGGCATGATGAGGAGGAGGATTATGATTTCGAAATCTTGTAAAGTGGTGGTCAGGGTAGCAGCAGTGGTGGTGGTCTATGCAGTATGTCTAGTGCAAGTAGTACATCAACCCCTGTGCTTAAAATGTGGAAAATAACTTAATTTGTGGACTTGTCACCTGTGCACCCCTCTTCATCACATGTCTGCACCCCACCTCCGGCTCATTCACAGAGCAGAGCCATTTGACACACCCAGTGCAAAATGTGTAACAACAAGTCAACCCACATTGCAGAGTGTTTTTGCCCATAACCTGAAATACCCACCCAATCATGCAGTGTCACATGAACTTAATGCTGCTGTAGCTGAAATGCTGGCAATTTATTTTTTGCCCTTCTCCTTTGTGGAGAATTCATGATTCCAGTGATTTGCTGCACACACCTGAACGAAATGGAAAGTCCCATTCAGGACATACTTTTCCACCCATGCTGTCCCTGAGTTATACCGGACTGTGGCCGACTGTGCAAGACATGCCCTTCAACATTCCTCCTTGACATTCAACCATTAAAGTATGGATATGTGAACAAGTGGCAAAATGACAGGGAGTTCATATTTGTGTATTACTGCACATTGGACGCAGGTGCCAGGGGTTGTTTGTTCTGGTGGTAGGGGGAATAATCAGTGTAGTAAGGCAAACTGTCATGGTAGCAACCTTCTCGGAATTCAACAGCATGCAACACTTGCAATGCACAGTGTGGCCTGTTCCCCACTTGTGAAAACATGCTGGACTTGCTACTGACCAAAATTGATGAGTTGCTGAACCCTCTGTCCCTGAGAGCTGGATTTATAGCAAATGACAATGGCTCAAATGTGGTTAAATGCATCATGAATGGTGGCTTTGTTCATGTTCCATGCATGTCCCACTGTTTAAATCTGGTGGTGCAGGAGATTCTGCAGCACTCTGATATAAAGGAAATGTTGACAGTTGCACGCCGTATCTGTTCTCACTTTTCATGCTCTTCATAGGCCCATGACCAGCTTCGGCAGCTGCAGATCCAAAACTGCCTCCTGCAGCACCACCTCAAGTTGGAAGTTGTCACGCAGTGGAACTCAACTTTATACATGACAGAGAGGTTGTATGAACAATGCAAAGCAATTTCTGAATATCTCATCATGCACACTAGCCGTGGCACTTCCGGGGCCTCCATTTCTCTCATGACCGAACAGTGGCACCTTATGGACTCTGTTATAACAATTTTGAGGCCTTTTGAACATGCTACACAGGCAGTGAATGGCGAGTCTGCCTCCATCAACCAATCAATTTGAATCTACAGCATAGCCTTGATGGTTCTGTAGACTGTGCCAGCAGTGTGTTACTGAAACACATGCTGAGAGTATTCAACCACAATTGCCACATCTTGAGCATTCAGCAAAGTGATGAATTTGCAATAGCAACAATGCTGGACCCATGATACAAACATGGAATTGCATCACTACTGGGGAGAGGTCCTGAACAGGTTAAACATTTCAGTGGGCAACTGGTGCACTTGGTTCATGGAGCACAGAAGTCAATTGCCAATGTCAGCAAACCTCAGCAGCATAACAAGGCTGAAGGTCAGTTTGGAGTAGTACCAAGCACATGCTCTAAGATGGCTGTGGTTTCAGGTGGTCTGTCATCAAAATGGTTGCAATTAACCCACTTTGGGGTACTTTATGCCAAGTCAGGGTTTCTGACATCAATGAATCCGGAGAACAGGATGATGAGTCAACCACCAGACTTCATGAAGCACAGCAAATGGTTGACTCATATTTGGCTGAAAACAGGCATCTGTCAGTAACTGATAATACTCTTTTATACTGGAGTGGAAGAGTCAGTGAATGGCCAGTGCTGACCTCAGTGGCACTGAAGTACCTGACCTACTCACCCTCCAGTGTAAGTGTTGAGAGGGTATTCAGTTCTGTGGGGGGCAATAGTTTGGAACCATAATACAAACCTCTCTCCTTCAAATGTCAGCATGCTGACATTCATAAAAATGAATCAGGGGCACACACCAGCTTAAACTGCAACCTCCATATTTGTACTTCATTACGGTCATGGTTGTGGTGATGTGGCAGAAGCAGATCATCCTGGTGGCAGCATGAAATGGTCTACCATTGAGGTAGATGATGAAGTCATGGAGAAAGAATTCCCTAATGGGCACAATTCAGACATTGATGACTGCGAGGGCAGCTTCCTGTATGACAATGATGATGGGGTTGATGTTGGATTTTAAGTTAACTGGTTGAAAGGCTGTCACATTTTTTTCAATGGTACATGTTTTGTTTTTCATAACATAAAATCAGTGTCCCACCCTGAATGAGTCTCATTCCATAATTTCATATTGGCAATTTGGCACAAGTAAATTCAGGATTTATGTGATAATAGCAAAAGGCTAAAGGCAATCGGCGTTATTGCGAAGCCAGAGTGCTGAAAATCAATTTCATCACTCTGACTCCCCGGCGCACAACAAAACAGCACCAGGGACTTGTATTTTAAATATTTTATGTGGGGGGGGGGCTGCAACTCCCCACATCACCCCCCAGACACCCCTACTTAAGGATTCTCAACTCCGGGGGGGTGCATACCGGGGGGGGGTGCAAAAATGTGTTAAAAAAAACTAAATTGGGTCAGGCACAAACAAAATTGAAACACAAAAATGTACCAGCGCCTGGACCTGAACCCAGCACCCTGCCCACTGAAGCCACAAACCCACCCACCATGCCATGGGGCCAGCTCAGCAACCCACCATGGCATCACCCCTCACAATCCCTCCTGCCCCTAGCTTGCTGTGTGTGCTCACTCCCCCTGCGCGCATACGTATAGCGACATCTCATCGCTATACTCACCGACCCCCTCCATCTGGTTGCTCTATCCCATCGGTAGCCCCAATGACATGCGTTGGGATTGAGTTGCCTTTATTGCAGGTGCCCAATCGTTGACACCCATGTCATGGGCTACCATAAATTCACAATGCTTCTATTGTACCTTCTCCGCCTTGGTATTATTTCTGATTAGACCTAACAGAATGTGTGCTGCTGTCATTAGCAAACACAGTCAGTCTCTTAAACACAACTGTCCATTTGTAGTACTAGGTGTTAGCCACATAAAACCTGCTGATTAAAGACATCTGCCTCCTGACTGAGAGTGAAATACTGTAGTACAATACACACTATATCTAGCCACCCACCCATGTGTGTCTGACAGTGAGAGGGAATGTGTTACAGCTGTTCCCATGACCACCACCAGTAACCCTTATTCAGCCAAAGCCGCCAGATAGTGAGAGGGAATGTCATCATGTGCCCATGACCACCGCCAGTAAACTGCAGTCAGTGAAAGCTACCAGATAGTGAGAGGGAATATCATATTGTACCCATGACTCCCACCAATAAATTGTAGTCAGCCAAAGCCACCAGATAGTGAGAGGGAATGTCATATTGCACCCATGACCACCACCACTAAACCGCAGTCAGCCAAATATGTCAGATACTATCTCAGTGAGAGGGAATGTGATTTTTTTTTCCCATCCTGTGCCCTTCCCATGCCTTGGCAGATGGAGACCACATCCAGCAGCAACAGCTGCAAGGCTGCTTACTATCAATACTTTACAGTGAGTATGTGTCCTAATTTTTCATACTATGGAAGTTCTTTGAGCTGTGTTATGCTTCCTGTTGCATTTCTGAGATGCACTTGAGAAACACATACAGTATGGTCAACTTTTTTTCTTTTTTTATGGGCTAACAGTTTCAAGCACTCTCCTGAACTGGAGGACTGTAGTACTACAGTACTGTCTACAGCCACCTATAGGATATCCGTTTCAGGAAAGCATATCAATTTTATTTCATCAGGTCTTTTTTGTAGTTCATTTTTTCAAGAGAGTGTAAATCATAGCAAGTAGGTGACATGTGCATCACATAATATATTTTTCATGCACATCAGACACTGTATTGTTGCAGCAGGCCATGGCAGTGTTGAACAAAGTTTTATCCAAGTTGTGACAAGATGCCTTTTAAAATATAATTTAAGTTAAGACATTGGAACAATGCATGCGTTACATGTACTACATTTGTGATTTGGTCTTGGTGTGGCTTACTAACAGCTTGGTATCTGTTAAGTTGGATATATAACAGAGAGTAACAGCCACTCTTTGAACAGAATGTGTTACTGCAATGAAGCACTAATAATTTCTTGTTCATCTGTTTTTGCAGGAAACATTTCGGTGCTGTGTGCTGCCATCAGTGCTTCCTCCAAATAAGAAGTTCAGCATCACACCCGCAACTGGTATGAATCCTGACCATCAGGACTGGACTGGAGGATACACAGAAAACCTGTGAAGAATTCACAAAAAAAGAAACCATTATTGAAACTTGCTTCCAAATGATAACCCCCACCCACCCCCCAACAAAACAAAATACTTACTTTGACTGGCTTGACAGTATTCCAACACCACAATTCCTTATCAAGCCAAAAAATGCACACCCCAAGTTCAACTATATGATGAGCTGTAATACAAAAAAAGCAATGATTACATGTATATACATATATATATATATATATATATATATATATATATATAAAATATATATATATATATTAATATAGAGGCAAATAACTCCATTTAATGCATTAGTTAAGGTTGTTCCACACCAACAAAAGTGAGGAAATTCAGTGTTAGGGTTGAAAGCCCCCATTGGCCCCCCCCATACCCACAACCGGGCATCAGGGTCGCATTACAGTTAGTCAGCCATAACTCTCACCCCATCACATGTGTAAAGAAGCAGAGAGTATAGGAGGTGGGTGAGGAGTTGGGATCAGCACCTAATGCGCACCCGATGCGTTGAAGTGTCTGAGGGGCCAAGGAGGGCTTTCAACCCTACATCAATTTCCCTGCTTAATGGGTGTGAAATAACCCTAATTAATGCTTTGAATTGAGTTTTTGCCTCTGATTTCCCTTCAAAAGTGAGGAAATTCGGTGTTAGGTTTGAAAGCCCCCATGGACCCCCCTGCTCACGCCCCCAACCAGCATTGTGGTGCGCATTGGGGTTGTCGGTCCTAACTCTCACCCCATTCTCCTATAACTCTGCTTCTTCACACATCTGATGGGGTGAGAGTTGGGGCCAGCAACCCCAATGCACACCCGATGCCGGTTGGGGTGGTAACAAGGGGGCTTAACCCTAACACTGAATTTCCTCACCTTTGTCTCTGTGAAACAATCCTAACTAATGCATTAAACAGAGTTTTTGCCTCTAATTTCCCTTCTTTTTGAGAATGGTAATGAGAAATAGTGAATGTAATGTGGCGGAGGGAGCGCGGGGCCCCCCGCCACGTGATGTCTTGTAACATAGTAACACGGTGCCCGCAAATGAAAATGGTAATGCACATGGTGATGCACGGTGAAACACAAAGATAAATAGTACTGTAGACACAAATGGTTAAAATAACGCAAAAGCAAATGAAAACGCAAAGGGTAACGCACATGGTGCCGTAGACGGGAACAGTAAGTGAAACGGGTATAGAACTGCAAGCAGAAGCGGTAAGGGTAACAGTAATGTAAGTGCACAGGCTGGTTTTCCCCAAAAGCTGCATAGAGAAAGACAGTGAGTACAAAGAATGTATGCATAATAAAGGGTCTCGGAGCAGAAAATGAGGAGTTGGAATACTAAATTGGTTATATCTCAGGAACCGTATGACGTAGAAAAAAAATTTAAAAGTCATATGATATAGCTAGTTTTCTGTTTAGCCCCATTGGGGCTAAGCACTTTTCTGATGAAAAGTCTATATCTTGCAGTGTTTCCGAGATATGGGCTGTAATGTTATCCTATGGGAAAAAAGAGAAGTTCGAAGTGAAACAACTTTGGCTCCCTGTGATATTGTTTCACCAAACCACTGAAAGGCACATCTGTGGGATGTTGGCTTTTTTTCCACCAAATTTCAGCCCAAAAGATCAGACTGTTATTTTGCAGCAGGGCGGCAAAGAATTCCTATAATGCAGCAGACGCCGTAATGTTATCCTATGGGAAAAAGCATCAACTTTGGAGTGCTGTAACTTTGCCGTCCTGTAATGTTTTTTCACTGAAAGACAGAAAGGCACATCTGTGAGATGCTGGCTGCGTTTCCTCCAAATTTCAGCCCAAAAGACCAAATTGTTCTTTTGCAGCAGGGTGGCAAAGAATTGCTGTCATTTTCCCACAGCCTGGAAAAGTACTGTCGAACTTTGTGAAAGCTTTTGCAAATTTATGCGACACTGTCACAAATGTGAACGTACTTTACGAAAGTACTTTTTCAGAAATTTGAAAAACATATTTCTGGGGTGTTTTACCCCAAAATAAATACATTCCTAGCATCCTCAGGTTCCGACTAGGTGAATACAAAAATAATTAGGTTGCTAGAAGGTCCCAAATTTAAATGCCAAGCATTTTTCTGATGACCAACTGACAACAAAATGGTGGATTTGCAACAGTAAAAGGTCTATTTGCGAAAGTAAAAACTGCTTTTGTGACACTGTCGAACTTTTTGTTAACTTTTCCCATTGACTTATAATGGGAAACTGTTTTTTGAATAACTTTTGAACCGTTTAATATTTTTTCTAGAAATCTTCAAAAGACACATCAGGGACCCTGGCCGCACATTCCCTGAAGATTTCGGACCAGTCGCGCAAACCGTGTGACCTATAGAGATGAGCAAAGAATTCCAAAAAAGCATAAACGTGTGCAAATCACGCTTAATAACTCTGCAGCCATATATTTGAACAGTACAAAAGTTAGCAGATCCCAAGATGTATGGTTCTTGAACATGTATTCCAAATTTCAGGCAACTCTGTTGAGCAGTTTGCAAAGTTATTAAGGTGCAAAATTTTAGGTTTAATGTAAATGGTTCCTCAACCCTAACTATGGTAGCACTACCGTGCTACCATAATATATATATATATATATATATATATATATATATATATATATATATAGACAGCTATATATATATATATATATATATATATATATTAATATGTGTCAGGTTCTGTGGAAAACCTTGATGGTGCCAGAGTACGTTAACTTACTAAGGTAGTATAAGTGTACACACACACTTAGGGCATCCTTCTTGTTTGGGTCAGTGCAGTAGACTATGGGTAACCAACAGCATCATCACATCATCATGGTTAACTCAGTGGTCATCTTTTGCTATCACATCATTTGGCAAGACACTGTGCATCAGACCAGTCAGTGCAAGAAGCATTACATGAAATTCCAAGAGCAGCAGCAGGTGACATAGTTCTTGTTGGAGTGTGTGCACACATGAATGAGTGCAGCCAGAATTCATGGAGACTTTTCATCACATTTAATGGTGTCATCATTTTTTCAATATGTGGATTCTGGAATTTTCATCATATTTATACATTACCATTTCTTTGGTCCACAATTATAGGGACTGTGTACACGCATTTTAGTGCATCAAGAAAGATTACAGACTTTTCAGCACATAATGCTCTCATCATTTCTCAGTATGTGTAGTCTGGTATTTTCTGGACATAAGACAGCAGCATTTTGGGGGTGCACAATTATGGGGACTGGCTGCATGCATGAATGAGTGTGGCATGAATTAATGGAGACTTTTCATTCCATTTTATGCTCTCATTTCTATTCGTCTGGAGTCGGGAATTTTCAGGACGTCAGACAGCTTCTCAAGATTTGTTCAAACACTGGCCAAAAACATTCTACAGAAAATAAGCTAAAAAAATGGTGTCCTTCCCTTCTTTGTTATATTCTGACTTTATAATCTCTGTTTCCAAAAAGAAAATATTTTAGTGGTCTCAGTAATGTTTTCTTTCTGTCTGTCGGTGTGTGCGTGTGTGGAAAAGCAGGATCCAGTGGCACAGTGGAAGGGTCACAGACTTTGGTGCCAAAGGTACAGGGTTCAAGTCTGACACAGGGAACCTTGGCTATGTAGACAGCAATTTAGAATTTCCCCAAGGAGGGTCGTTAGTGGAGTCCCACAGAGATCAGTCCTTGGGCCCCTCCTGTTCAACGCCTATATCTCTGACATAAGGACAGATATCAGGAGTGAGATGAGTCTCTTTGCGGATGACTCAAAACTTGGGGCGGTGGTGGATGGGGAGGGTGACCCTACAGGGGGATCTGGGGGCTCTAAAAAGATGGTCTAGAAAGTGGAAGCTGAGGTTCAATGCAGGGAAATGCACCTGGGGTCCAGAAACCTGGGCCAAGTGTACACCCTGGGGGGTTGGGGGAATGCTATAAGTCTCAATGGCTGAGAGGGACCTGGGGGTGGTGGTGGATGTCAAGATGAACAACTCGGAGACTTGTAGGATGGCAGCAGCCAAGGTGAACAGGATGCTGGGATGCATCGCTAGGGGGATCACCTCCAGAAGGAGGGAAGTGATACTCCCTCTGTATAACTGCTTGGTGAGGCCACACCTCGAGTACTGCATGCAGTTTTGGAGGCCACACTTACAGAGGGACATTAAACTCCTGGAGATGGTCCAGAGGAGGGCAATCAAAATGATTTGGGGCTTGGGGGACAGGAACTATGGGGAGAGGCTCGAAGAGCTAAATATGTACACATTGGAAGAGAGAAGGGACCGGGGAGACATGATAGAGGTCTTCAGGTACATGAAGGGGCTAAATAGGGGAGGAGCAGTCAGGGTGCTTCGAAGGAAGGAGGAGGATGGGGCAACTAGAGGGCATGGGTGGAAGCTGGAGGGGGAAGATTCGGGGAGAAAGGAGGAGATGCTACTTCACTGAGAGGGTGGTGGAGCCATGGAATGCACTGCCCAGGGGGCTGGTGGAGGCAGAGATGGTGGAGGGGTTCAAGAAGGGGGTGGGACAGGTACAGGGGAAGGGTTCTGGAAGCAAAATTCAGTGCAGCGAGAATATATACAGAACTGGGAAGGGAGAAGCCAGAGAAGGCGAGGGGGGCAGCAAGGTCAGCTCCCAGGGTGAGGGCTGACCAAACGAGCAGACATGAAAGATGGTTAGACCTATTCTGCTGGCATTTTAGTATGTATGTTAGTATGTTAGTATTAATCTGCTAAACAGCATGTATGCACTGTCAGGTACACACTGCTCAGCCCCCTTAAAACATATATGATAGATGACTTGTTTCACTGTTGATGGTATAAAAAATACGTAGTCCCAGATATTCAAACTGCACCAGGCTGTGGCGCAAGCCTGGGCGCAGCGCAACTTAGCTGCACAGGGGCGTTGACTGGGCGATATTCAACGGAACTGTGCCATGGCTCAGCATCATTGAATATCGCACCCTGGCCACCCACAGTGCACATGGCGCAGTGGCACTACGCCAGCACCAGTGGCCAGAGTGGAGCATGTGGATACGCTAGCGCAAGTTCCATTGCGCAAGGCACAGCAACTGCGATATTCAAAAGCTGACATGCAAATGGAGCTATAATGTATGCAAACACACATGGGGCCATTTACATGCCATTAGCAGCCCCATTGCATGGAATCGCTGATCGACTTTAACTTGTGCCTGGCGCCCTGTCAAGCAGCAGCTATGGGGACAATGCCCCCTGTAGCGCAATCATGGCCATTTGTAAGATAAAAAAGATCCCAACATCCCCGGTGGTCCAGTGGACCGCTGCCCACCCGATTGCGGACTTAAGTGTGTTAAAAAGATAAATTCTGAATCCCTGGTGGTCCAGTGGACTGAAGTCTGCCCGATCGCAGGCTTAAGTGTGAAAAATAGATGCATTCTGAATCCCTGGTGGTCCAGTGGGCCAAAGTCTGCCTGATCGCAGGCTTAAGTGTGACAGAATATTACACCTATACCCCTGGTGGTCCAGTGGACCCCCCTCTCCACCCACACACTGATCCCCACTGCCCCGCTCCCCCCATGTCAGCGGCGGGCAGCAGCACTACCGCCTGCCACCCCACACCCACCGGCCCGACACCGGCCGGTGGGCTATCGCCCATTAGTCGACAGCGTGAGCCAATAAGCGTGCAGCCCATACCGTACTACACATTCAGATATGTGAATGAATCCATTCACATATCTGGAATAATAATAATCTTGATATGGGCGCCTATATGCTCATTGGCTCATACTGTGAGACAATGGGTCATGCAATCTACCGGCAGTGTCAGGCAGTGGCGGCAAGGCTGGCACAAGCGGTGGTCTGCCGCCACTGAGGCGAGAGGGTGGAGATCAATGAGTGAGGGGTGTACAATGGACTACCAGGGATATGGGTGTAATATTCTGTCACACTTAAGCCCGGCGATCGGACAATCTTCGTTCACTGGACCACCAGGGATTCAGAATGTATCTATTTTTCACACTTAAGCCTGCGATCGGGCAGACTTCAGTCCACTGGACCACCAGGGATTCAGAATGTATCTATTTTTCACACTTAAGCCCATCATCAGGCAGACTTCGGTCCACTGGACCTCCAGGGATTCAGAATATATCTATTTTTCACACTTAAGCCCGGGATCGGGCAGACTTCAGTCCACTGGACCACCAGGGATTCAGAATGTATCTATTTTTCACACTTAAGCCGGCAATCGGGCGGGCAGCGGTCCACTGGACCACCAGAGATATAGGATAAACTATTTCTTTACTGAAGCCCGTGATTGGATAGGCAGCAGACCACTGGACCACCAGAGATATAGGATAAACTATTTATTTACTAAAGCCCGTGATTGGGTGGGCAGCAGTCCACTGGACCACCAGGGATGTGTTTTTTTTCTTTATTTTACTAATGCCCATGATTGGGCATGGGGGGGTGCCACCAGGAGGTGCAGCCAGAGCTCGGGTGGCTACCCACAGGTGGCAGCTGCCATGTTGCACCCTGCAATGTGGCAGCTCACCTGTGGGTGGCCATCTGTTGTTCCGTTGTTTTTTTTTTGGATCAACTTTGTGCTGGTGCAGGTAGGGTTGTGCATGCATGGCTCCACACATCCCAGGCTGAATATCGGGCTGTGCAGAGTATGCATGGGCACGCCCCCCCTACCTGTGCCTGCATACATTACTGATGCGCTCTGGTGCATCAGGATTTGTCTGCACTTTCCCCTTTTGAATATCGCACCGGGGCGCATCAGTGGGTTGCGCACGGCACAACACCGTTGTGCTATGCACAGCCCTTTTGAATATCTGGGCCATAATGTATATTTTATTTGTACCATTATTAAATCATATAATATGTTTTCAGTGGGCTCGGTGGGCAGTGGCAACCTGACAGTGCACACATGCTATTTAGCAGATTATTGCACTGCTCACACCAGCTTTTCAGCAAACAAACCATGACAGAAAGGAAACATTACTGAGGCCCAAAAAATATTTCATGGTAAACAGAGATTAGTAAGTAGGAATATAACAGGTTCAGAAGCACACTGCGCTAACACTGGGAATGGGTGCTGGTAGAGAACAGCTAGCTCCAAAAGTGCAAGACAAAACCAGAAAGCCAGCACTCCAGATGAATAAATGCCAAGAAATAATGTTCACTGCTAGGGCAAATTTATTGATGGCAAAACAAGCAACACAAATGACCCCTGCACTTCAGTGGTTAGGTCTTCATTGGCCCCCTAATGAGACCTAGCCATATTTGAGGTCATTATATGTTGTAACAATAATTGCACTAGCAGTAGACTGTTCCCTAACAACATTGTTTCGTTTAGATGCTGGCTTTCTGACTTTGTTAAGTAAAGGAATATAATGAGGCAAGGCACCACTTTTGTACTTTATTTTATTTCCGCTGTGTTTGGCAGTGGTTCTTTTCTTTTTGGGAGGTAAACAAGGTTATGCGAAAGAAAGACGGAACACACACTTAACATTATACACATAACAGTGCACAATTTGGGGGGGGGGGACTAACATCAGCAAAAATGGACAGTGACATGTGTCAGATGACCTAAAGGTATGCAAGAAATGCAAGAAGGCAGTAAGTAGGGCTAGGGGTATACTGGGATGCATTGGGAGCCATCACATTAAAATTAAGTCCAAAAATGGGAGTTTTATCCCTGTGTACATATACTTGGCAAGACGTCATCTTAGGCACAGTGTGTAGGGATTAGAGAATATTTTTGTAAGGATATACACAGGTTGAAGGCTATACAAAGGAGGGCAACTAAAATGTCAAAGGGTATGCACCAGAATGAAGCCAGATGATGAAATGCTAAAGGACATTACACATAAATGCAAGGAAGGTGGGGGGGGGCATGATAGAAACTGTCAAGCACTGAAAGGGAATCAACAACATATAAGAGGATAGCATCATCCAGAAAAAGAGATGTGTATGAAGAAGGGTCCAAAATTTGAAGATAGAGGGGGGAACGATCAGGGGCAACATCAGGATCTATTTTTTCACATAGAGGGTGGAGGGTGCAAGGACAAACTAAAACTAATAATCAACGTTATTACGGGGCAGCAGCAGTTGAGGCATCCCCATAATTTGTAGCTGGTGCCCCTCAATTTGCTCCAACTGCTGCTCAACATTGTCAAGACAGTGGTTAATAGCCTCTAACTCATTCCGCACCAGGCCCAGGTAGTTGGACAGGGTTGCCACTATCACCTGCTGCAGGTTGTGGTGGTGGAGCAGCCACTTGATCCACGGCCCTCCCCCGCTTCACACCACCATGAGCAGGTGGACACTGTGCAGCCCCCTCTTCCCCAGCAGGGCCAGCAGGTGCATTACTGCCCTATTCTGCAACCTTGGCCTGCCACTGTACACAGTGGTGGTTGTACAGGTGGGTGCTCTGACTACGTGTGCCAAGGTGAGTTCCTTTGGGGCTACGGCACACCTCCACACCACTCAAATTACATTTTGCTACACTGCTGTCCCCAGGCAATGTAGTAAAGAACTTCCACACTAATGAGGTGGGGGGAGGACCAGGCACAGGTGGGGGGACACAGGTGTTGTTGGTGCCAGGGGGTGCTGCTGCACAATTGGGGCCGGGCGTGTGGAAACCTGCTGCTGTGACTGCTGCGGTTCCTCCTCCCTGACTTCCTGCTGCTGCTGAGCTGCTGGCTCAGGGGCCATAGCAGGTGGTGGCACTGGGGGGGCACTGGTAGGTGCCACAGGAGGTGATACTTCCATGGAACCAAGTCCACTACCTCCTGCTTTGGGGGGGGGACACTACTCAAGATGGTGCTCCGGGCCCGGTGGCACTGAGGGTTGAGGCGCTGGATGCCACACCTAGTGCCACACCGGCAACCCGAGTTCAGGAGTGAGCTCGGGTGCCAGGGGTCAGCAGGGATGGGGAGAGGATTGAGCACCAGCGGCTCCTGGTGGAGATCAGAAGCACTGCAGTGTGTGGGCTGCACAATGTACAGCGTGTCTGACACAGGCAGAGTTGCCATGTGCCACAGCATCAGGAGTGTACATGCAAGGAGGGGAGGGAGAAGCCACCAGAACAGGGAAAACTCCGGCTCCATGGGGTAGGTGATGGCACCTGTCCCCCATGCCCTCTGCCGGGTCCACCTCGCCTGGCCTTCCAGCTCCTCCACCTAGGCCCTGACCTGTAGCCAGAAACAGACATGTAAGAGCACCCATTGAGGAGGGGCGGCCCCACCCTGGAGGGGTTAAGCCTGGGGTACTGGCTGGCAGGAGGGGGGGAGAGAGGAGGCACAGGTCGGGGGTGCTCAAGTGGGAAGGATACAAGCAGGATGCCTGAGAGAGGCTCCACAGGGCTGTGACCAGAGGGAAAAATAAGTTGAAAAAAAAAGATGGTGCTCCGGTCCAAACTCAGCCTGCCACCATGTGTGCGTACAGCAACGTTATCTCCTCCGCTACATCTGTGAAAACCACCTCTCTCCCCCTCTATTCTGGTCTCTCTCTCTCTCTCTCTTACACACACACACACAAAAACAATTAACAATAAACAAATACTAAACTGAAATACTGCACAAACACAAATCCAGACAACAAAAAGGCTGAAATAATCAGCTAATTAGCAAAAAAATTAAAAGGCTTATGGTAGTTTTAGACTAGTTTCTAGATTTTCCTCTCTAAGTCTCTGTTCAAACAAGCTCTTTCTCCTCCTACAAGGCGAAAGTGAAACTCTCTTTCAAGAATGATTCACTTGGTATCCCGTGATAATCGAGACGACATAACAGCGACTAAAAAAACGACTGTATAATAGAATCTATTAATGCGACCATCAATAAATAGTTACAGTACATAACAGTCCTCTGAAATAATGGCGACATACCTGTAAGCATTGCTTGGAAAACGGAGATGCAATAGTTTAGCCAGTTAAAGAATAGGTTAGCCACATAGAAAGTGATTTCCTAATTCCCAACTACTCCTTCCGTTTCAACAAAAAAAACAATGTCTCTGAAGATAATGGGAAGTTGACTAGTTCAGAGGTATGCTGAAGATGGTCTCTACAACCAAAAGGTGACTTTGACTCAGAACAAAATTTTGTACACTCCTGGGATGCAAAATAAGTTCGACCCCGTGAGCGCGCCCGTTGCTGTGAACTTTTGGTGATTCCTGGGGTATCAGCTGGGCCAAGTAAGTAAAACAGCAGAGTGGAGAGATTTTGACTTTTAAGTCTCTTAATACTCCCTTCAGAGATTAGTAAGGAAGAGTTAACTGTTAGCAGTAGGGTGAGCATTGCATTGAACTTCACAGTGAGCCGATGGGTGGGTGTAATTGGATTTCTGCAAGACTGCAACTATTGACGAGAGCGCAAGTCCTAAACGTAGAGTACAGGATCAAGACCATCTGACAATCAGTTATTTCATGCACGCAAACTGGAATATTGGGCTTATTGGCCGTACATATACTATGCCCACATTGCATTGAACGATCAAAGAATTTGAATTTAAAATCGTGATTTCGTGCAGGACAGTCAGAGCTGTGCACAGATTAGGGTTGCTGTTCTAGTCTCTCAACCTTTTCTGGGTAAAAGCTTTTCAAAAAGTCAGGCAGAGTGTTCCATTTAGCCATTTAGTTTTAGGGGCTGAAAGTACGCAGAAGTCACTGTTATTTTAGGGGCTGTCTAGTAGTGTCGCTGTTTTAGGGGCTGAAAGTAAGCAGAAGTCACTGTTATTTTGTGGGCTGTCTTGTAGAGTCACTTTTAATTCTTTCGCCCATGTTCCATCATTCAATTGACATTCGTGATTTTTAAGTCACGATAATCACATGGAACCGATTCACTTCCTACCTGCCTGAAGCATGTGACCTAGACTGTGTAAGCCATGTGATGTGTGTGGGCTGCCTGTAAATTCTCACTCCATCTTTAAAGCAAAGTAAAGTGGAGTGAGCAATGTGAAGTCATTATCACCATTATTACAAGGCGAAGTGGTGAAGTAGCGGTTTTCAATGGCACTTCGCATAACTGGAAAATAATGTGAAGTGGGCTACTTCATGTCTACTCCGCGGGCGGAATTTAACTTTGTTGCATCTCTAGTGGGGAAAGGGAGAGAAAACAGAAACTGGGTGAAGAAGAGAGAGGAAATAATATAAAGAAAGGGAGGAATGTGTGAAAACACAGTTAAATGGGCAGAGACAGACCCAAACTACTTTAAAAAAGAGCTCTGTGACCCTATACACATTCACATTCTGTGTTGTGCCCCCTTTGTACTATGCACAAAAAGGTTACAAGTCTTCCTTGCACTTACTTGTACACAGATCAGTGCAGCAGCACAAAGAAAGGGGCACGGGAAGTCAAACTTAATGAGGGCACTAGTATGCTAGCTATGATAACTTAACCCCCTGGTCACCAGTTGTAGTTACACTGCCACAAAAGAACCATTGAAAAGTGTCAGCATGGCTCGGTGAGTAGTACATCCACCACTGGGCCAAAAGGATGCGGGTTCTAGTTCCACAGCAGAGCTTGGGCTCAGATCATAAATGCTGACACCTGAGTGCAGTACTGGGGGATGCTGTACTGTTGGAATGGAGTTCTTTAGATGAGACATTAAACTGAGGTCCCTTCTGCCTCACTCTGGTACTGTCCTGGCAGATGTCCAGAGTGAAGAAAAATAACCCAAGGCACTTTTCACAGGAGTTGGGGAATTTTTTATTCAAAATAATATATCACACACTTCATACATAACACAGTGTGCTACTCCTGGTTAAACAACTAAACAAAAAAAAAAAAGGAACATTACACACCTCAGTACATATTTACAATGATTATATACCATATATCGTAAGAGTTGGGGAGTTTCCCCAGTGTATTGACTTACATTTCATAGGTTTCATAGGTGAATTCAAGCTAATAGATTAACATCCATAATGCTTGCCATATACCAAAATTAAAATCGAGTAGTTATCTTGCTAAAGCGTCAGTCAAAGTTGGTTTTAAAACTATTCATACTGGGACTCTCAACAACAACTAATGGAAGTTCATTCCAGGGTACCACCACCCTTTGACTAAACCAGCTCTTGCGTTGGCTGCGGTTCCATTTAGAATGAAGACGTTGACTGTCATGCCTCCTGCTACTACACCAACTGGCCTTGTGCTGGATACCAATCTCAGCCCGAAGCTTGGCGTCTCTCATAATTCTGTATAACAAACACAGGTCACCCCTAAACCTCCTGTACTGAAGGGAATACAGGTTGAGGGATGATAATCTCTCTTCATACGGTATGCTCTTCAACCCCTTTATTGATCTAATAAATCTTCTCTGAACTCCCTCCAATCTGTTAATATCTTCCCTATTCTGTGGGGACCACACGTGGGCACAGTACTCCAGATGGGGCCTCACCAAGGCTGCATAAATTGGATTATTACCTTTTCATCCCTGCTGGATATATGTCTGAGGATGCAGTTTAGATTCTGGTTTGCTTTTTCTACCTGTGCCCTACAATGGGAACCAAACTTAAAATAACCAGTGATCAAAATCCCCAAATCTCTTTCCTCGTTAGTGTTTATGAGTGTTGTATTAGAAAGTTTACAAGAGCCCAGACCATTGTGTTTTCCAAAATGCATAACTTTGCATTTAGCAGTATTCAGGACTAGTTTATTTGACACTGTCCACTCTGATATCACATCAATAGCATTATGTAAAGATGTAGCATCTGTTTGATTATTCCCCACTGTCCCCAGTCTGCAGTCGTCTGTGAATTTATAGAGCCAGATTTGAAGGGTTGCTTAGTTTAAGGGAAGATATGTAAATATTGAAGAGACTTGGTCCCAGGATGGAGCCCTGGGGAACCCCGCTAGTGATTGGTGCCCAGTCAGAAAGCACCCCATTTATGGTAACCCTTTGTTTGTGCCCCTGCAGCCATGCCGATACCCAGTTACAAATATTGCTATTAAGATTAATTTCCTCCAACAAGTTTAAAAGTTCCACGTTGGGCAATTTATCAAAAGCCTTAGTGAAGTCCATAAAAATTGGCCTACCATGCTATGGCCTCCGTTCATACTACTAATATAGGAAAATAATGATTTTTGTCATCATTCACTTTGTTTGCTAAGTCCATCTCAAACTGTGCTTTTGCTTTCCTAGTTTTTGCTTTGACGCTCTTAACACATTCCCTATAGGCCTCACGAAGCCCAGCTGTGCTGTTGAGTTGTAGTTTTTTATACATTCTGTTTTTCCTGTTTATTATTCTTTTAATAAGGGCATTCAGCCATGCAGGTTTTTTTTTCGTATTAGTGTTATATTTTGGAACACTAGGTATGTAGGCTTATTACTCTGATTAGCAAAAGTTTCCACATGCCCTGTATAGATAACCCGTTGAGCTCTTTTTTCCAGTCCCATAGTGAAGCTGGTTTCTAATACTTGAGAAGTCAGCTCTACTAAAATTTAACTTAGTTGTAGTACCTGAAGTTTTGGTAATTAAAGATTCCCTGATGTTAAAGTGGACTGAGCAGTGATCACTGCTACCCAAAGGACTTTTGACCAGGACTTTATTAACTGTATTAGCTATATTGGTGAGTACTAAATCAAGGATTCAGGTTCCTCTGGTGCTACTTAGGACTATTTGTTCAAGTCCCATCTGATCAAAAATGTCCAAGTACTTCTTGTCTATATTGCTACCTCCTTGCCCCTTCATCCAATCTATACCGGGTAGGTTAAAGTCCCACACCAACAGTATTCTATCTGCTGGGTTCAAATCACCTATTACATTTAGTAGTGTCTCATCATCATCAGGTGACATGGAAGGTGGCCTGTAAAGCAACCTACTGGGTCATAATGTTGTACGCTTCATGGCATATGACTTTATAGCTAACCCATAATAGTGCTGTATAGGACAGCGAATGGTACAATACCGCATATACTCCTATACACGGTATTGCACCATTCACACACTCCCAGGCAGAGGATAAGACCCCTGCTGGGAATGGCTTCTACTGAGCAGCTGCCATGGCCCACTGGACAGAGCCACAGCAGCAGGAACCCAGGCACTGCGTCTTGAACCGGGTTTAATTGCCGGTCCCAGAAATTTTTTTTTTTGGTCTTTGTGAGCTCCCCGAGTTGGACCCCGTGGAGTTAAGAATCTTTAGTAGGGGGGTCCAGGGGTGCAGCCTCCTGCAAAGAGGGGTGTGGTGGGTGGAGCCCCCTACAGAAAAAAAGAGTTATGCCACATGGCATAAATCGCACTGTATTGAGAGCGCGATTTAGCCATGCGGCATAATGTCTTGCGACATTATGACCCTGTGCCATAAAGCATCCTAAAATAATCTTGGTACCTTTATGGGGAAGCAGTTTTACCCATAATAACTCTACAGCACCCATATCCCACTGTAGCTCTTCAAAATAAATAGATTCATGTACGTACATAGCTATTCCTTCCCCCTTTCTGTGAGCTCTAGATTTAGAAAACAAGTTATAACCTGGCACTTTTTTTCCCATAAGTCATCATCCCACCATGTTTCCATAACTAGGGCCAAGTGGATATTCTGAGAGTGTAACAACAGTTTAAATTCATCATATTTGTTAACCAGACTCCTAACATTAATAAGGACTGCCTTCCATTCTGGGGTCTCATTGGGGATTATAGTAGTATTAAACCACCATTTAAGTCATTAACCAAGCCCTCCTCCCTTTTTCCAGTTTAATGAAATGTGATCACCAGAAGAGTTTTTTTTACCCAGCATCATAGTACCTGAAGGGTTTAGATGCAGGCCATCAGCTTTAAACAGTATTGCTCTATTGAAAGTTACAGAATTTTCCATAAAGCCAAAATTTTCCTCCTTACAGGATTGTTTCAACCACCTATTAATTTGTTCAGTAAACCCAATTTCCCTTCCCATTAAGCCAACTGAAGCAATTATCAAAGGCTGTGTGGGGGTGCTTAAGTGTGAAATGACTGGCACTACACATTTACAGTCATACTAAGTTTCATACTGACTGTAAGTAGCTTAAAAAAAACCACTTAGAGTTCACCAGATATACTTTTGAAGACAGTGCCTGCACTGAAAAAGTGTGTATGAGTGTGTATTCTGTACTCATATTATGTTAAACTGTACTGTTGCTTTAAGAGATTTTTTGAATAAATTGCACCAGGCCACACTCCCTGACAAAGAGTCACACCCTGGACTTGAAGCGCTGGGGTTCTGTAGCCAAGGGCTCCTGATTTAAACAAACTTTCTGCTGTCTGGTTTGATTCATTTGTGTCCAAGAGTGCTGCCAATTTGTGTTTCTTTTTTCTGTAAGGAGCTTAGAGGGCATATGCCCACTAAAGTAGGTTATGATACTCTCACAGCTGACTCCTGGAGGATTTCTAGGGCTGCATACTGTCACTGGTCTCCAGTAGGAGTGGTGTAATTGCAGTCTGGGCTTTCTAACTTTAGTTAAATACTTCAACATCCGAAGTAGCCTTGTCACGCCCTAGAACGACTACACATAGGCAGACTTTCTGAGGTGTCCTGGTGTGGCATTAATCATTAACTTAATGTGTAGTGACTAAATGAGTCAGGACACACATGGACTTGGCTTCTTGGATCAGTCTGTGCCTCTACAAGTGTGAGTCAGCAAATTTCAAGGCTGGTGCTCCATCTATTGGTGGTTTCTGATACTATCTTCACAGTATCTGGTCTAACAATGAACCAGGCGTCTATTCCCACTGACATGACACTCTCTCTGGTACTGCAGCTACTAGCATGTGATCTCTGTGGCACTGTCCTCAGCTCTGGCCAAAACACATCAGACAAGAATTCCTCCTCTGCAATATGTGGCTTTCCACAGGCAGATTACCCAACCTTATTGGCTCACCCTCCGTCGGCCTTAGCCCTACTGAGTAAACAGGAGCATCAGGGGATAGGTTTCTATCTAATTAACTGAACATCCCCAATAGTGTAGTCTACCATAAATAGAGCATGGTCCTTAGGGCACTGCTGCTGATGAGTGGGGATATAGAACAGAACCCGGGCCCAAACCACCCCCAAGTTCACAGGTCAGCTCCCCATGGACTTGCAACAAAGGTGTAAGGATAGCACACATAAATGCAGGGAGTTTACTACCTAAGATGCAGGAGGTTGAGGTTTGGTGAATGTTCACAAACCTGACATCATGGGCATCACTGAGACATGGTTCAAACCACATTATCCAGACTCCCAGTGCAGACTAAATGGTTACTCCCCATCCCAAAATGACAGACCAGTGAATAAGAAAGGTGGGGGTTCTTATTTATGTTAATGACAGGCTCACTGGATCAATAATCTTGGCCAGTAAGGCAAGCAATTTTACCACTGAATGGCTCATAACTGAACTAGTTATTGGATCAACTGGCTCTGTCTCAGCACTGGGGGTGGGGGTGGAGTGGTGGCCACTACCTGCTGGGGTGGGGGGGGCCACTCGACCACTATTGACACAGGCTTGCTTTTCTTGATATGACAGTGGAGATGTCAAGGTTCGGGGGGGGACACTGTATCACCAGTGATTGGGGATTGCTTGTAATGGTGTGAAAATGGGGACATCGGGGTTCAGGGGAACAGTGTATCACCAACGATTGGGGATTGCTTGTAATGTTACAAAAATGGGGACATCAGGGATCGGGGAGTGGGGACCACTGTAACACCAATGATTTTGGTTTCCTTATATTGCTATAATGAGGGGAGAATCAGCAAGAGAGGGCCACTAGACCACCAGGTTGTATTATATCAGATGATCCACACTGCTTGTGTTGCTGCTGTGTCCATACCCCCCCATCCTTAATTTGCCAAGAGTTAAGACATGCTTTTCATGCCAGCCTGGTGGCACTGAGGGTTGAGGTGCTGGACAGCACACCTCGTGCCATGCCAGCCACTGATGTTCGGGAACGAGCACAGGTCACCGAGGGTTGGCAGGTGCAAAGATGGATTGAGCATCCCTAGGACTGCTCTCTTTCTCTGGGGAGGGGGGACATCAGTAGTTGGCTAATGTCTGACCCCTAGTGGTGGCTGAGGGCAGTGCACTAACACTGAAGATAGGTGTAGGGATGGAGCAGATGCCTAGAGGAGCACGCACAGAAGTGTGTGCGCTACCCCCGCCAGCATCATTGCATGCTCCAGACCCAAGGGGAAGCAGAAAAATGGAAAAAGGTGGTTCTTGGTCATAAAGACTTGATGGCCACACCTCCATGACCACAGACCCAGAGGATCCTAGTAATTGTTTTGCCATTTACAATAACTGGGCCATTTTAAAAGTCAGATTTTTTTAGTGAGTTTATATAGCTCTACATTTCCTTAGCATATTTTTTATATGTGTTTCAGGTTTCGGTTAATTTGAGACTTTTGATATTTAACATATAGTTTTTTTTGTTCTTGATAAGCCTTCTGTTTTATTGAACCATTTTGGTTTTATTCCATTGTTGTTATATTTTTTAATTTTAACTATGATTTTTTTAATCACATAAACTGATTAAGTTCTGCGTAATTTTATTACACATTTTTTCTACTGATTTATTTTTCAGTACTTCACACCAGTTTATATTATTTATGAGTTCCCAAAGTTTTTTTTACATTTGCAGTATTATAAAGATATATCTCTGTAATGACTTTTGTTGCCTTTTCTTTGCATTGCATTAAAAATCTAACCCTTTTGTGGTCACTATTCACTAGGGGCTGTTTAACATTACAAAGTGGAATCTGTATCTGTATTATAGTGGCACAGTAGTGTCACAAGGGTTGACAACTCCAAGGCACACCCTATGCCTGATTAGCAAAGATGCAGAAGAAGTGAAACAGTAATGTTTTTCCTGTAGCTGTCTGGTTGATGGGGATAGGGTGTTAGGGCTTGAAACCCTAACACCACATTTCCCTACCTTTGTCACTTTAACCCTAACTAGTGCATTAACAAAGTTTCTGCAAAGAATATATATATTCTATGCCAAAAAACTGCGTTAATGCATCATTTAGGGTTAAAGCCAGGAAATGAAAAATCTTTAGGGTTGTCCCTCCCCCGGACCTGCACATCATCCCAAGATTGACAGCTGACAGGGTGTGTCATTGGGGTTGTGAGGCCTAAATGCCACCCCATTCCATCTGAAATTACATTCACAAGCCACAGTGAATAAGAATGGGGGTGACATTAAGGCCTCACAACCCAAATGACATACCCCTGTCAGCTGTCGATCTTGGGATGATGGAGCGGTCTGGGGGCAACCCTAAAGATTTTTCATTTCTGGCTTTTATGCTTTAACCCTAAATGATGCATTAATGCATTTTTTTGCATAAATTTCCTTACTTTCTGAGGAAAAGAATGCAAAACTAAGAACTTGAGCAAGTTAGTGGAAGCGTGGGCCCTTCAGGCCCTGTGCTCCCACCAACTTGCAGAACTTGGTGGAAGTGTAGTCCCTTCAGGCCCTGTGCTCCCATTAACCTACTGAACTTGGTGGGAGCGCAGGCCTTTCAGGCCATGTGCTCCCACCAACTTCTAAATGTGTGTGGACCATCAACACCATCCAAATTTCAATGTAAAACACCAAACTGTGTCCGAGATATAACATGTTAAAGTTTGAGATTTTCAGTTGTCAGAGATGCAGAATTCCACACCTGTTAACATTTTACAGGCATAACGACTGAAAACTACATCCATGACACTAAGGCTATGTACCCTATCAATTTCAAGCCACCAGCGCAATGCAAAACACTGTCCACAACACATAAATTGTGTCATGCAATATCTCCACAAAAAAAGTTCTCTGACATGTGAGCACCATAATTCACATCTACAGGACATGCCGAGAACTCCCTCCAAATTTCAAGTAAAAAGATCAAACCGTTTCTGAGATATTTAAACTTAAAGATTGGGGAAATTGCTCTGTATAATGCATTATAAAATCTGGCCATCTTGTCCCTCCCTCGAGATCAAAGATGGTGATCAAAGAATCTCACACTCAAAGAATTTGTAGGCTTCTGATCAAAGAATTTGCAGGCTTATGGTCAAAGCATAAAAAATGCTGGAACTTGAGTTTTAGGCAGAATTACATGGAACCACCTCCATGCCTCAATAGAACGAAGCCTCCTGAACAAAACCCACCCTCATTTGTGTTTCTAGGCTACCCTTGGACTGAGAAAATAGAATTTTTAAAACTGCCATCTCGTCTCTTGCTCGCGATGCAAGATCATGATCAAAGAAACTCGCAATCAAAGAATTTGCAGGCTCACAATCAAAGAAATTGCATGCTCATGATCAAAGAATAAAAAATGGTGAAACGCGACTTTTTGGAAGATCTAGATAAAACCACCACCATGCCTTGATAGAACGAAGCCCCCTGATCAAAACTCACTCTCATTTGTGTTCCTAGCCCACTCCTGAGCTGAGAAAATTGCATTTTTACCTAGCAATGCAAGATTGCAATCAAAGAATCTCACGATCAAGGAATTTGCAGGCTCGCGATCAAAGATCATTAGTGAGCCACGATCAAAGAATTTAAAACCTTATAATTCTATTTTTTGACCATTTTAAACCAAACCAAAGGCATCGCTCAATAGATTGAAGCCCCCTGAGAAAACCAATGTAAGTTGTACTTCAGGAATGACCCCAGAACCGAAATATTTGATTTTTTACGATCAGAATTTAAAAATAAGATGGCGCACCTCGTGATCAAAGAATTTTCGGGGACAAAAATTCTTGAACCATGAGGCTGAAAATTCTTTGACAGCCAGGTGGGACCAGATGGCCAGAACCCCATTCTTTGTTTGCAAAACAACCGTATAAATTTTCCCATTGACTTATAATGGGAATTTAAAAGTGCTATAACTTTTGAATGCCTCAATATTTTTTCACCAAACAAAAAGCGGCATGTTTGGCCAACCAAGCTCTTTCAGATGAGTCATCATGCAGAGCAGCACTCTACAAGACAGCCATGCAAGGCCACTGACAAAATCCCCCAAACTGCCTCCAAAACTGGATAATTTTGCATTTTTCAGCGTTCTCGTGCGCAAAGACCATAAGACTGACTGAAACATAATTTGGGAAATCAAGAGATCTACCATGCCCCATCATGCATACCAAATTTCAGGCAAATCCATTGAACGGGTCCAAAGTTATTAACGTGCAAAATGTTGACTTTAACATAGAAGTGCCTTCATAACCCTAAATATAGTTGTGCGACTGTGCCACTAAAATATAGATATGCATATATATATATATATATATATATATATATAGAGAGAGAGAGAGAGAGAGAGAGAGAGAGAGAGATGTTCTGAACTGACGCCAATGTCCAAAGTTTTGTCTCCACATGTAGGTTTTTTAACATGTATTAAATTCAACTGTACATAAGTATTTAAAAGTGTATTTCCAGCTCTTGTTTTACCATTCTTCTTTTCCCAGTCAATATCGATTAACTTTAGGATGCCCATGAATGTTATTTCACCTATGTCACTCACTTTTCTAAGTTCTTATGCAATTTCCAAATCAATATCCAGATTAGAATTAGTGGGCTGTAGCACAAACCTAATTTTTATTTTATTTAAACATTTGGTAACCGGAAAAGGCACTCTGAGCCAAAGCTTGTTTCAAGGTGCAACCTGGGGGAAGGGGGTACAGGGATTTTACAAACATATAACAATCATTTTACATTTGAGATAGAATAAGCAGTGAAGAAAAAATTTGTACAGAATCTCAGAAGCACAACAGGACAGGATATACAATTAATTAATACAATACATAGTGGTATATACAAATGAGAGAAGACCAACAACTGAGATCATCTACTATCACTATTGTCAGGGGTTCATAATTCAGTAAATCAAGATGTTCCTGAAACTTAGGAATCAACACCCCTAAATACTTTAAATAATTCCTGTTCCACAAAACCACCACTATATCAACAATATGCAGGGGGAAGGAGAGTAATAAAAAGTTAATAATTTAGTTTTATCCTTATTTAGATTAAATTTAGGTGAGATGCAGTCAATGTACTCTAGTAAGATATACATGTGAATAGCGAGTACAAATGCTTCAGTATGGTGGTTGGGTACCAGAGTGGCAGGAGCATGTCAGGGGTGGTAGTGCGAGAAGTTGCTGTTTGATAGAGTAAAATGAGGGGGAGTTTCTTAGGAGGGGGAGAGTTTATTCCATGGGAAGGGGAGCCTCTAGGAGAAGGCTGATTTGCCAGAATAGGAGAAAGGCAGGGGGAGCGAGGGATTTGCCGGGGGCAGGCTCTTTGAGAGGTAGGGAGGTAGCAAGCTGAACCAGTATTTGGCTATAAGTGCAATAGAGTGGATGTATTGGCCATGGGAGAGGGATGTTTGACCAATTGAGGCATAAAGGGAACAGTTGTGTTTTCTGAGAGGGAAGTTTGTGGCAAAATGGCAGAATGCGTTTATGAGGTTGTCAAGTCAGAGGCAGTATAGCACAGTGATTTAAGGCTCTGAGCTGCAAATCTGGAGACCTATGTTTGAATCCCACAGTCCCCACTTGCATACTGTGTGACCCTGAGCAAGTCACTTAACTTCTCTGTGCTCCCAGGTTGCACCTGTAAACAAGCTTTCAGCTTAGTGTGTCTCACCTGGTTAAACAATTGGAAAAAAAAGTCTGGAGAAGGATGAGGCAGAGGCAGTGCTGTCATAGTCAAAATTGGGCACAATCATCTTGGTTAGGATTTTGCATCTGATTGGCAAAGGGAGGGGATCTCTGTTGTGGTAGAGCATACCGAGCTTGAGGTATAGCTTTGAGGTGATGATTTCTATATGGGATGAAAAAGTCAAATGGGGGTCCAGTCATATACCTAGGTATTTGTATGCTGTAACCCAGTCGAGGGGTGACCCATCCAAAGAGGTGATGGTAGGGGGAGGAGGGACTCTTTTCAGTTTTTACACAGTCCCAAATGTCATAGACACTATTTTAGAGATTTTTATTGTCAGTTGATTGATCTGGAACCAGATCTGCATATTATGGAACCCTCTTTGATGGTTAGATTGGGCATCGCCTAAAACAGGCCCTGAGATGAAAAGTATGGTGTCATCCACATACATATGTATCTGGGAACTGGAGCATACAGAGGGGAGGTCATTTATAAATATAGAGAAAAGGATGGAGTTGAGAATAGATCTTTAGGGTACACCAGCTAGAATGGGGAGAGGGGAAGAGGAGGAATTTCCTACTTTAACCGATTGGAGTCTGCTGTTTAAGTAGGAGTTTAACCACTGAAATCTAGGGGGAGCTAAACTTACTGCCTCGAGTTTGGTAAGGAGGTGGTGGTGGGAGACTGAATTGAAGGCCTTTACCAGGCCAATGAAAACTTCTGTAGTTAAATGGCCTTGGTCAGAGGCAGAATGAATGTGTTCCATGACTCACAACAGGGAAGAGATTGTGTAGTGGTGTTTTCTGAGACACGATTGGTAAGGGGAAAGGAACTTGGTTGACATAAGGAACTCAGTCTGGACAGGACAAACATTTCCTGAATGTTGGCAAGGGCTGGTAGGAGGGAGATTGGCCTGTAGTTACTTGGCACTGAGGGGTCACTGCCTCTGTGTAGGGGGACTGGACTTCCTGATTTGCAGGCTTGTGGGATGGTATCACAGGAAAAGGACAGGTTTAGAAGGTGAGTAAGAGATGACACTATTTCCAGGGTAGATAAGAATAGCAGTTTAAGGTGGATCCCATCAGGATTGAACTTGGTGATATTAAGGGAGCAGAGGGCATCCAGGACTTCCTGAATGGAGATGGGTGTGAACAGGAAGGTGTTGCTATGCGAGTTGAGAGGATTTTTTTGTGAGGGAGATGAGGGATGGTCCGGGAGGGTGCAGGAGGTGAGGAATTTATTTAGTGTGTTGGCAATGCTGGCAGTGTCTGGGATAATTTGGCCATCTTGCTTTAGGGCAGGTGTGTTAGATTGAGTGGGGGATCCAGCAAGGAGTGTATTGCCTTCTAGAAGAAGGAAGGATATGTATTTTGCAAATGCGATATAAAGTAATCAGCTTAAGCTCATTTTATGGCCTTTGTGCAGGCATTCCTGAGCATGTTATAGACTTGTCTGGCTTGTGGGGTCTGAAGAGATTTGAATTGAGACCATGCCTTGTCTCAGGTTTTGCAGTGGGCAATAAGTGGGGCAGAGACCCATGGATGGTGGCACCTCTTTACCCTGGATTTAATCAGGGGGGCATGGTTGTCCCACACCTTGGAGAAGTTGTGCAGGAATTGAGAAAGTGCTGAGTCATCATCTACAGTTGAATAGACCTGCTGCTAGTCAGCATTTCTTAGGTTGAGCATTAGGGCGGTGGTGTCAAGTGAATTTAATGGGTGTATTTTTATGTACTTGGGAGCAGATTTGGATAGCTGGGTTTTCCTGATGCAATATGTGATGCAATGGTCACTAAAGGCATTGGCAAGTACACCGGCATAGGCTATTCTGTGCAGATGGGAGGAGAGGACCCATTCGACAAGTAAGTGGTTTGAGGAATGTGGATTGTAACCTAATGTTATACTGCTGGTGTTTCTATTTATTAGTTAAGCCATAATGTTTCTGTATTAGAGTCCTTAAGTTTAATTTTATTAGATATATCTGTGACTGTGAAATTATCCTAAAAATATGTTGCTATGTCATCACCTCTCTTATGCGGCCTGCCACAATGAATTAGATTGTACTTACTGATAGTTTTGCTCTGTGTATCCACTCATGTCCACCATGTTTTGGTTATGAAAACCAAATCAGTTTTGTCCAATCCTAATATAGCTTCTAGTTCTACTATTTTATGATTCATGCTTCTGGCGTTTAACAGGATACATGTCATAGTGTTGTTACATTTGGCTTTATTTGACAAAGTTACAGTTTTAGGGATCCCTGGATCTAATGATACAATGGCTTCATTTGAGTATGTTACATTTCTCCATTCCCCATCCTAACAAGTTTAAATGAATCTTTTCCATATAATCTCTGGTAGGTTTTCCCAATAAGTATGCTCCTTTCTGTTAAGATGAAGATCATCCTTCGCATATAATAATTATTTCCTTTGAAGTATTCACATATATTGATACGGGTCCTTCTTTTTACACCAGTTTTGTATCCTAATATTGATATGCCATAATGTATCATTTCTTTCTACATGTCCCCTAGCATACCAGCAGTATACCTGATATTACAACTCTGCATCCTTACAAGATAAGTGTTTTCCCTTTAGTTGTTAGTTCATAGCAGATGTCTTTATCATGATCCTTTCCTACATTGTTTGTGCCTATATGTGAGGCCACCACAAGGCTCTCATCAATATGTCTTAAACTGCCTGTTAATCCTTCCCTAATATCTACAATTTTAGCCCCAGGGAAGCAGGAAACAATGTTATTTATTTTGTTTTTACAACAGAAGACTGGATTGCATAGTTTGATTATAAAATCCCCTAGTAATATTTTTTGTGTTGTTTTTATGACTCCTTGGTCTTTTCTATTTTCAGTGTTTAAGTTTATCTGTTCATGTTCGAGGTGCTCAAATCTGTTACTTACATGAACTCATTTGGAGTTAATCAGCTCTACTGTATGCCTTTTTTTGTTTCTCACTGTAGCAAACAATGCACCAATCCTTGTCATCAGAATTGTCCAAGTCTTCCCTTACCCTTTTGTTTTTTTTTTCTTCACTATCAAGTACTTTGGAGACATCCAACTCTTCTGTTTTTTTTTTGCCTTTGTATTTCTCTTTTGTTGACTGGGCATCATTTAAAATGACATTATATGTTGCAAAAAAAGATTTAGCAATGATTCTATTTTGTTATTTTCAGTGAGATTTCTTTTAGTTCTAGCTTTACAGAATTCAGTTCCATCAAAAGCATCTGATATGTCTGATATGCCATGCACTCTCTGCAGGTAAAATTGTTAGTAATGTCATTTGAGGATTTTTCAGAATACAACATGCAGTTTGAGCATTTGATAATAGAGCACTCATTACAAAGTAAGGCCAGCAGATCACCCACGAGCCCAAGAAAAAAAACAATAAGTTGAACTGAGAAGGCATGAGTAAGCCTGTTGAATATGTACCTTAAATAAAGAAGCTGACTAGCAGAGTGCCCTGCTACCCCACCTACCATGACAGACGTGTTTGCCTCTGCTGGTGCATCTCCAATGTTGGTGCTCATGAGCCCCTGTCATGAGTCAGCGGGCTTAAATTCCTGCAGACCAGAAGTACTGCTTGGCAGACTTCCAGTTTTGCAAGATTTACAAATAATAATTTGATAATAATCCATCCTGCAACAAACACCAACTATAAAATATGAGGTAAGACATTAAGGTGGATGACTTTGATCCTTTCATAGAAGGAAAGATGAAAGAAGACCAATGACTGAGATCATCCAATATCACTATTGTCAGGGGTTCATAATTCAGTAAATCAAGATGTTCCTGAAACTTAGGAATTGACACCCCTAAATACTTTAAATAATTCCTGTTCCACCAAACCACCAATATATCAACAAGATGTGTGTGTGTGTGTGTGGGGGGGGGTGAGAGTAGTAAAAAGTTAATAATTCAGTTTTATCCTTATTTTGATGAAACCCAGCCAGAGACTCAAAAGCATCCAAAAGAGCAAGAACCACTTCCAAAGAAATGGCAGGTTCTGTAAAAGTTAACAAAATATTATCTGCAAACAACACTACCTTATATTCATGACTGCCTAACGGAATACCATGAATAGAGGGCATGTTTCTAATATGAGAAGCTAAAGGTTCAATATAAAGAGCAGACACAATTGGAGAAAAGGGGCAACCCTGACAAATATCTCTCCCCAAAAGAAAAGGAGTAGAAAGCAAACCATTTACTTTAACCAAGGCTAAAGGGGAATGGTATCATTGTTTCATCATAGTAATAAAACCAGAAGGGAAACCAAATAGCTGTAATGTAGACCAAAGAAATGGCTAAGAACCCCAGTTGAAGGCCTTCTCTGCATCCAAGCTGGCCAGGACCAGGGGGATAGTGTGCTGGAGGACATAATCCAAAAGGAGCAAAGTACAATGTACATTCTCATGAGCTTGTCTTTTGTGCATGAACCCAGACTGGTCCCGGCCCAGCAGGGTAGGCCGAAGGCCCTCCAGCTGGTGAGCCCAAACTGACATGAAAAATTTATAATCAGAATTCAAAATAGAGATAGGATGATAAAAGCCAGGGACAGATAGATCTTTACTAGGTTAAAGAACTGCAGTAATTATCACATATTGCCAGGATGGAGGTGGAGCACCCCCTTGTAAATGCTGAAAGAGGCACAACAAGACGGGAGTTAACAAATCCTAAATGGGCTCAGATTTATAAAATTCAGCCAGCAGACTGTATACCCCAGAATATTTACCAGATTTAGCCACCTGAACGTTGCAAAGAAGCTCCTCCTGGGGAATAGAGGATAATAAATTGTATCTTTGATTGGGGGAAAGCATGGGAAGATAGGCCCAGGATAGAAAAAAAGAGAGTGAGGAAAAGGTGAAGATGTGACCAGATTGTAAAGACATGAATAATAAGTTAAAAAAAATAGAAAGAATTTTCCCCCCTGATAAGTAAAAACACCAGCATCAGGATGTTGCAATTTAATCACTGTAGTCGCCACCCTGTGTCAACGGAGACATTGGGATTAATGATGCTCACCACGGGGCCCCCCCATAAAGATAGTGTCTCAAATAAAAAAGGACATGTTCCACCTTCTAGTCTAAAAGTTTTTGAAGAAGAGCATCAATTTCCAAAATCTTCTCCTAGGCTGATGCATCACCCTGTCCTCAAGCCGTCTGTAAGCAGCACAAAGCAGCATGCAATTCTTGCAGTTTACATTCTCACGCACAATATAGTGCTGAGGCATGTGCAATGATGGTACCCCAAAGGACCTCCTTAAGCGTATTCCAGTTTATACTAGGAGAAACATTACTATTATTGTTTTCTTGTAAAAACTGAGGGATCTGATAAGTTAACTTCTCGAGAAGAGCCTGGTCATGCAACAAGCCTGGATGGAATCTCCATGCAGTACGATAAGAGGGCTTCCCCAAGTAAAAAGAAGCAATAACTGTAGCATGGTCAGAAAGTGAATAGGACGATGCTCTAGAGTGTGAACAGTATCAATGTGTTCCATGGTAGTAAAAAGATAATCTAATCTGGCACGATTTTCATGTCTAGGAGGATAATGAGCATATTCCCTATGAATAGGATGCAGAAAACAGCAAAGATCGACAAAGCCCAGACATTGCAAATTCTTACGAAGATAGAATCCCACCCCTAATCAGTTGTCCTTGCAAATGATGTAAAAGTAATGAAAAAAATGAGGGAACAATTGTGGGTCCCTGTACTGGGGGGAAAATAAGTATTAAGCAAAGTAAGAGGATGACCATAAAGAGTACTGGTCACAATGACATTACAACCCACTTTGTCAGTGACCGTGGTATGTAAATCAAAAGGAAGCCCTTGCTGACACAAAATTAAACCCCCCTCCTACATCCTGATTTATAAGAAGAAGAAAAAACCATGGTCGAAGCCAAATTTGGAAAATGTAAGATGTTCATCTGAAGATACAGTAGATGTGTTTCCTGCAAAAAAAGATCAGCAGACTGCTAACAAAAATATTGGCGTAGGCGAGCACACTTAACTGGGTTATGAATTGTATCAGACTAATTTTGATTAATTCTAGGCAGACATCTTCTGTTCCTACAAATCCTAGAATCCCCTGCAGCTGATATTATAGCAGTAGGTAGCCAAGGGAGATTCAATAGGCTGTGGTGCCTGTTAGAGTTTATATTAGCTCTGATCTTTTGTTTGCTGGTCTTTCAGTCCTCCCTGGGCTAAGTTACAGAGGACTGTATGTAGACCATGGAGAAAAGCAAACCTGGAAAACATCTGATTGGAGATTATAAAAGCGCTAACATGGACTGCAGACTATTAAATCTCTCATTGCTGCCTACTGCTCTGATGTCAGCTACAAGCGATTCTGGGATTTGTAGTCATAGAAGATGTCAGCCTACAGCTAAGCAAAAGAAGTTGGAGACCATGTATTATACTACAGTGAACATTAAGAAAACCAAAATGATTTTGCCCACAAAGTGCACACTGGGACAAACTCATGTCAATATGGGGACCATTTGTGCTGACTGTACCCCTTTGGGGCATTGCTACATTAGTTTACAATAATTATGCTATCATCAAAGTCCATTCCCTGTATTTGATTTTTTTCTGTGATAAGGCATTGTACAGTCTATAACACGGAATTAATTATTTTATGCAGTTCTATGTACTGTGTATTGTATTTCTTGAGTAATTGTACTAATTTTGTGTTCTCGTAGCTTGGAACTAATTTTGTTTATTGCTGTTTTTCCTTTTTAGGGGATCCTGATTTTACCTTGCATTAACTTCATCTATTATACTCTCGGGACTAGGAGCCAGATATTCAAACGTTTGCCTGGGCACAAAGCCTAGTTTGAGCATACAAACCCGGCTTTGTGTGGATGTACCATATTCAAAAGCCTGGTTAATGCAGGCAAATAGGTTTGTGCCTGGGCAACGTTTGGGGGCACAATGCAAATCAAGGGGCGGGACCTGAAAAATGGCGCAGTCCAATATTCAGATTATGTGTGCTGTGTATGGCTGCTTTGCACGGTCCCCTTATGTGGCGCACATATCGCCAACCTAAAACATGACTTACTCCCATGCAACGCTAGCAGTTGGTGGAGGAAGTGTGCGTTGGCCCTCTCCAACCCCCAACACAGTAGTCCCTGGTGTCTAGTGGTGCCCCCCTCCCTCTGATCCCACTCCTGTATACACATTATCATGTCCCTGGTGTCTAGTGATCCCTCTCCACGCCTGATGTTGAAATAAGTATTCCCTGATGTCCAGTGGTCCTCCAATCCCCTGTATTACAGAGTAAAATCATTCCCTGGTGTCTAGCAGACCCACTCTCCCTATCCTTGATCCCCTGTACAACAAAGTAAAGCCATTCCTTCATGTCTAGCAGACTCCCTACCCCCCACCCCAGCAGGTAGCACCCCACCACCCCACTGCCCCCATCCCAACCCTGAGCAGATGGCTGGCTCAGCCCTTGTCTTTCTACCACTGTTGTTCACCAACTGAGCTGTCAATGAGGGCTTACTGTACAATCAGCTGTTTCATATGTGCTCAATGACAGTGCCGTTGGTGGTCAGCCATGGTGGAGAGTGGAGGGCTGTGCCAGTCGCTGGTTTGGATTTATTAATTCACTTGTTGTTTCTAATGTTTTTGTGGAACTTTAGTATAACTTTCATTGTAGTGCAACCATGAATTACAGTTTGGATGACTTTCATTTGGTAACCTTTTTGCACCTTTTGGGACCTCTGCTCTTTGTGCTATCTATTCCTCTTCCTAGGCTATCATTTCTTCTTGATCATTTTATTTTATTTATTTATTTGAAACATATCGGAATTACAAACCTTTGAGTCAGAGACTCCTTTACAAAGGCTCTACGTTAGAATAACAAAACAGTTGCACAAAATACATAGGGAAAATACAGAGTAAGGGGTTACAGGCGTGGACTAAACACTGGTTGAGGCTAGTCATAGACAAACAGTGGAGTTACCTAGAGCAACAGTGTGCAAAAGTAAACAGTAGAGGCAGGCTACAGATCCTCTGTTTAGAGAACAGGATTACAGGGATTAATGGGATTAACAAACAGGACATAGGCTGATCGGTGCAGGGAGAGGTGGTGTTGTAGTGTCATGGGATGAGAGCGGATAGGGGTGAGGGTTTCATATGGTAGTAGGTACGACGGAGTACCTCGGGGAGCTAGTAGCAGTCACAAGTGCCAGAGTAATGGAGATGTTCCCTGAGGCAGGCTTTGAAATGGCCTAGCTTATTTTCAGCAATGATGGCACTGGGAAGCGCATTCATCCAGAGAGGGGCCCTATAGCTGAAAGTTCTCTGACACAGGTTATTTCTTCAATGGGGTCAGGAAGGGGGATTTGGAGGAACTGTGGGTGGCTTTCACCATGGATGCCGGTTGCAAGAGGGTAGAGAGACGAGGGGGCAAGTCCATTGGAGATCTTTTTGTCAAGAAGGCAAGTTTGATACCTAAGCCTTCCTTCAAAATTGAGCAAGTTGGAGAGACAATACAGGGAGCAGGTGTGTGTCATCTGGTCACAATCTGTAGCAAGGCAGCAGGCTATGTTTAGGGAAACTCTGATTCTGTGGAGGGAGGAGTTGTCAGCCGCCCTGTAGACCAGGATCCCGTAGTCAATTAGGAACAGGATTGAGGAAGAGACAGCTATACAGAGGGCCTCCAGAGGCAGACAATGTTTGTACCAGTGGAGCAAGCCAATTCTGATGTGGACAGCAGTGCTAAGGAGGTGGATATGCTCATGGTACTTGAGTGTTGAGTCTAGGGTGATACCACGGTATATAAATGCATCAACCTGCTCAAGGGGTAGCATCAGGGAGTTAAGGATTTGCAGTGGGAGGCCTTTGTGTTTGCTCTGGTGATGAGCAAACACCATATCTTTAGTTGTTTTCTAGTTTAACACTAACCAGAGCTCAACAAACCAGGATTCTGCCTCTTTGAAGAATTTTTGGAGGGATAGCTGAAGCATGTGGGGGTCTGTGTGGGTGGGGTAGAGAACCGCATCATCAGCATATAAGAGCAGTTGCCCAGAACAGGCTTTAGGTAGGGTGTTTACAAATAGACTAAAAAGAAGGGGCCCCAGGATAGACCCCTGGGGTACCCCTGACTTAACCAGGAGACAGGTGGAGAGTGTGTTGTTTATCTTGACTTGCTGAGACCTACCAGTTAGGTAGTTAGCAAACCAATATATGGCATCCTGGGAGAGACCTGTGAGGGTGAGGGCAGATAGGAGGAGGGAGTGGTTAACTGTGTCAAAGGCTTTAGACAGGTCCACAAAGACCGATCCAGCCAGACACCCTTTGTTGAGGGTGGTGTGGATAGCATTGGAGAATTCCAGCAGCGCTGAGGTGGTGCTGTGGACTTTTCGAAAACCATGTTGTTCCCTGCAGAGAAGGTCACATTTAGAGAGGTGGTCAGTTAGTTGGTCCAATATTATTCTCACAAGTGCCTTGGAAACAGGGGGGAGTATGGAAATGGGGTGGTAGTTCCCTGGGGTGGCACGGTCACCACTTTTGTGGATGGGGGTGATGACAGCAACTTTCCATTCGACTGGGAATTTACCAAGGCATGGGGAGCAATTAAGAATGTTGGTTATGGGGGAGAGGACTTCATCAAGGGTTAGGCACAGGAGTTTAAAGTCCAGAGTGTCACTGCTGACTGGGACTTCCCTAAGGCTTTTAATAGGTATGGTTTTGCCTCCCATGGTACAAGGGTTCTGAAGCAAAAAAGGGATGGGGAATGGGAGGGGCGGGTGTGTGGTATGGGGATTAAAGAAGTGGGATGGGACCACACTGCTAAGGTCTGAAAAGGAGGAGTTGAGGGTGTCAGCAATGAGTCTGGGGTCAGTGGAGATACTGCCATTGATAATGATTTGGGTGGTGGAGGGCAGCCACTGTTTTCCCATTGAGTTCCTTAAGGTTATTCCAAAACTTTCTGCCTGAGCCCCAGGAGGAGGTGAGGGATGCCCTATAGTGCTCTACTTTGGCCTTTCTTATGTCCCAGGTACATTTATTCCTAGCAGTCTGATATCATTGTCCATCACCCAGTTTGCCCGTTTCAAGGGCTAGGTGCCAAAGGGTGTCACAGTGACTCATTTGGTCTAGGAGCGCTAGTGAGATCCAAGGGATGGCTGGGCCTTTAACAATGCATTTAGAGAAGGGGGTAAATATGTCACAGGCAGAGTTAAAAGAACTAATGAAACAGCTGAGACCCGAGTCTATGTCTGGGGCATAGTCAAGGGGGGACCAGTCATAGTGAGTAAGGTGTTTTTTTAATTGTCCCAGTTTACCTGGTTTAAGTAGGCGCTGAAATATAATTTTTTTTTGGTGCTGGTTTTTTTTATATTACATGGCCAGGTACAGAACACTGGAGAGTGGTCTCTCAGGGTATTAGGGGGCACTGAGACACCTGTGATCATATTGGGATGACTGTTAAGTACAAGTTCAAGTAGGGTAGTAGATCCATTTTTGGGGTTTAGTCATGTGGGGGAGAGGATGACTTGAGAGAGGTCCATAGCAGCTATAGCATCTTTATAAGGGGGAGCAGAGTTAGATTGCCAACTGATGTTGTAGTCCCCTAATACTATGAGCTCTGACTTTGGAGGCAGGAGGGAGAGGTAGTTCAGTACAGACTGAAATGCTGGTTTTTGGTTCTGAGGGGGAATGTAAACCAAGGTGATGAAGAGAGGGGCCCTGGCCTTGCCAGCAGTAATTTTCAGTGAGAGTGCTTGGGCACCATGGTCCAACTGGGTAGGAGGGAGTGTATGACCCTGCAAGGAGTCATGGAGATATATAGCACAGGCCCCACCATGTTTCCCACATCTGTCATCATGGAAGATGGAATACCCCATAATGGCTACAGCCAAGTCAGGGGTATCCTTAGAAAGCCAGGTTTCTACAATGGATAGAATATCAGGCTGATGTTGGGCCATTCATTCTTGGAGATTATAACATTTTTTCTGCAGGCTACAAATATTAATGGACACTATGTGAAGTCTGTTGGTAGCAAGACATTTTGGTTTGGGGGCTAAAGGGGGTCCTGGGTTTAGATGTATGTTCGCTGATAACAGCAGCAGGAGTAGGAGGGCCCTGAGAAGGATATACTGAAGTTGTTTACAAAGGCCGGTGCCTAGGAGGGATAGATGGGTTGGTTTGGTGCAGACAGCCTGGATGGGGAGGGCTTGAAGGTGGGATATGGCAAGGAGGAGAGGTGTCCAGAAGGAGGTGGGCCTGGGGAGGATGAGGTTATGGAGGTAGATGGGGTGGTGAGGGGTGATGGAGAAGCATCAGTGGACGCTGTGTGGATAAAAAAGGGGGTGGCTAGGGAGGGGGAGATAGTCTGATCAAGGGTGTTAGGGGCCAAGAAGGGAGCGAGTACAGTGAGGAGTAGTAAGCAGAGAGAAATGAGGTAGGAAGAGAGGAGGACAGAGGCCATGGCTGCCATAATGAAATTAAGTATACCAATAGACACGGAATTCACAACATATGTATAGAGAATGTGGGTGGAGGGTGTCTGAGAGGAAGGTAATAATAAATAAGCAGGGATAAGCAATATTAAAGTACACTCAATAATAGGGCAGCTCACCTGGTGCAGTGGTAGCATCATGGACTGTGGTGGAGAAAGTGCAGGGTTCAAGTATGGAGGGGGGAGACCTGACAGAGAAGGCAAGGAGGTGTGGAATATGCCACAAGGTGAGGTGGAATAGAGGAGGAGGGGAACAGAGCTAGAGTGGCTTGGAAGTGAAAAAGTGTTACGGGGAGGAGCAACACTGACTCCTAGTGGTCATTCAGGATAACGGACTAAGGGAAAAATGGGCATGTAGAGAAAAGACAACTGATTACGTGACCTGGTGAGGTCAATAAATTAAGGGATGCCCCTAGGTGGGAGGGTGGGGCAGTCAACATGAAGTGTTGCTGGGCTAACACCCTCTCAAAACGGCTGCTGTAGATGGAGACAAATTACCTTTGGGGGCTCCTAGGACCACACTATCCCTGCAGTGTGCGCTGTGTGCAGGCGGCTATTGTGAGGTGGGATGGGGTTCCAGGGCAGCCTAAGTAGGGAAACACACAATGGAAGGCATTAGTATGCAGCGAGAGTCAGTGGAGGGGATAACTCCACCTCACGCACTCAGCAGGCAACAGACTGTACTGCGCATGCGCAGGCAAATACTGCAGTGCAGGGAGACACACAGGACGCTAAGATGGAGCCCAATTGGAGACACAGAGAAAGCTACCACCCTGCGGTAGGCCTCACACAGTCCCAGGGGAACAGGTACTAGACATGGTTCAGTAGTCAAACATCTAACAAATGATAGCAGGTAACAGAAAAAACAGCTGTACTACATAGGAGAGCATACCAGAGCAAGGCAAAACAGCACTAAATAAAATGTCTCTAAAATGCACAAGTAAACATAGTAATTAGGTAGAGAAACAGTTCTTAAAGTTCTGGTGGCATTCACGGGTACTCCTCGGTCCATGGCACAGATGACCCAGCTGGAAAAGACAATCTGTCCTATTCGGAGGGCAATAAAGGCCCTTAACGCCCTTTCAAAATGGCTGCTATAGAAGGAGATGAATTACCTTTAGGGGGCTCCTTGGACCACACTATCCCTGCAGTGTGCGCTGTGTGCAGACAGCTATTGTGAGGTGAGATGGGGTTCCAGGGCAGCCTTTAGGGGGCTCCTTGGACCACACTATCCCCGCAGAATGCACTGAGTGCAGGCGGGTATTCAAAGCTTTGCATTATTCAAAGATTTTGTAAGGATTAACTATTACACTGCAAACAAAGCAATGTCAAGGATTTTTGTACAATTAATTTACCTAACAGGAACAGATCTTACCTCTTTAAAATTGGACTATTCATGCGTTGTTGCATTGGAAGTCCCTGCCTACTGACAAAGCCCACAAGAAAAGGGAAACCAGTGTGGTGCTTCTTGCTTTTTCTCTTCTTGTTCTTTTGCAGTTTGATTAAGTTTCCCTTTACTTTAGCATTTACCTTGAATATTTAGCTTGCTTGCTTTCCTTTTTAACAGTGCAGCCTTTGAGTCCTTCTGTTCTTTTTTGGGTTTCAACATTTGGGGGGATTGCATAGAGGTGTGTCAGTAACTCGACTTTCATTGTATTTTGTTTTATGGCCTGACCAGGGCCTTTTAAAGTGGCAGAATAACTTCCTCTGCTCTGCTGGTCACCAACCCCACTTTCATGCATCCCAGCATCCTGTCAGCCCTCTTGACAGCAGCTGCATACTACCTGACCTTCTCTAATTCACTGTCTTTTATGATCCACAGGTCATTTTCCTCCTTGACTGCAGCAAGAGGAGGAGTAGTACACAGTGTACAGGTTTTCCTTCTTTTTCTCTTTCCAGCTGTAGCACTTTGCATTGACAACATTTGATCGAAGGCTCTTGCAGTCAAACCAGTCTCCTAGCTTGTTCAGGTCCCCCTGAAGTTTGTCCACAGGAGTTCACCACCCTGGCTAACTGTCACCTGTGAACTTCAGCAGCCCATTGCAGATCCCAGTTTCAGGAATGTTGATCAAGATGTTGAAGAGCAATGACCCTCATATCCAACCATGGAGAGATTCCACTGAGTACTTCTCTGGAACTGGAGTAGTGCCCATCCATCACCATTGCCTGCTTCCTGCCCCCGATTCAGTTAACAATCAAGCTTCTGTACGTCTTCCATATGCCACTCTGGATTATTTTGCCCAGAAGTTTGTCATGCACTGCAGTACCAAAAGCCTTGCTGAAGTTCAGATAGGCCATCTCCTCAGCCTTGCACATTTTCACATCCCTGATTATCCCCTTAACTCATTGCCTCCACAGGCTCACTCTGAGATTACACCACTTGCCTCCTGAATCTCCTATATACTTTTAACAGTGAATCCTGGGCCTTTCTAAGCAAAATCAAGCCATAGTCAGTATGTCGCAAACAAATGCTAATAGCTCAATAACTGTACATACTAAACACAAAGTATGAGCAGCAGAGTTATTCAGCACAAAATTGCCTTTCCAATGGTGGCATGCATGTAATAATAAGTAATTTTGTATTTTTTCTATGCTAGTCGAAAGAGCAAACTAAATATTTTTTTCACTAAAAAAGGGCAACATAAGCCTTTTTTTGTTGGAAAATATGTAAAATATCAACACCAAATTAAGCATACAGACATTAGATTGTGTTTAACATTATGTTTGCTAAAAAAAGATATCTTTTTACTATAAAATGTAATTTTTCTGTATTTTAGTCAAGGTGTTTTGATGAGATTTGAGGGCTAAATCTCAACCACACACACCATATCATAAACAAATGCATATAACTCCAAAAGTATACATGATACACACAAAGTATCAGCATGAAAGTTGATGAGCACAAAAATGCCTTTCCAATGGTGCTATGCAACCAGTTGTAATCAATACGGTTTTTATTTTATACTTGCTGAAGTGCCAAAAATGTGAATTTTATTCAAGCTGCTTAGGTGAATCTTGATGGAAAACATGTCAGCCATACACACCATACCATAAACAAATGCAAATAACTCCTAAAGTATACATGATATACACAAAATATCAGTGACAAAGTTATGCAGCATAAAATTATCTTTCCAACGGTACTATGCAGTCAAATATATATTATATTCTGTTACAATATTTATTAAAATATATAAGTGACTTCTCCAGACGTTGCAAGGGCACACTGGGAGTCAGTAGCTGACTTCTACAGACGTCCTCAGGACACACCAGTGTTTTTTTACTGACGGCTACAGGCGTCTGCTAGGACACAATGAGTTAAAGGAGGTGATCAGGTTAGTTTGGCATGATCTGCCCTTCATATATCCACTCTTAAAGGGCAAGTCTAACCTTAATAATGGCATCCTGGACTTTGCGCAGCACTGTTGTCAGACTGACTATCCTGTTGTTGCCTGGGTCTGACCTTGCCCACCTCTCTTGAAGATGGAGACCACATTGTCCCCTTTCCAATCCTCTGGAACCACACCAGTACAGACAGACTCCTGAAAGATTATCGCAAGTGGCTCTACCTATTGTTTCCATAACTCCACTATGATCCTGTGATATCCCATCTGCCACCTGGAACATACCTCTTTGATCTTTGCCAGATAGTTAGCTACCTAGGCAGCTGTGATGTTCAATGACTGAATTGTCACTACCCATTTTGTTATGAGCCCTCCCAATGAGTCCCCTCTAACCACCAGGGGCCCTTTGGTGGTGAACACTGAAGTGAAGGAATTGTTTACCATTTTAGTTATTCCCTCTGGCTGCCTTACTGTTTTGTCCCCCACCTCAGTTTTAAGGGCCCAATCCTGTCCGTCACCTTTCTTCTTTCATTTATGTACCAAAAGAAGGCATCGGGCTGTCCATAGCGCTTACTGCTATCTTGACTTTCAGTCTCCTACTACTTCTTACCTTTCCTTTACGGTCTTAATCCTTGTATTGCAGTCTTTTTTTTTTGTTATGTAGCTTTTTGCTCCCTGTTACCACCTCACGCTTATATGGCAACAGGGAGAATATGCTTTTCCTGTTTTTTTCTCCATCCTAGTTCCCAGGATCCTAGAACACAATTATGCATGCCTGTGGAGGTGAGCATGCACCCTGTGACTCCAGCGATAGTCCCTTCCCCCTGCCCGGCCTAACCCAGAGTCTCCCTCTGGGCTTGGCACTGCCATCTAGCCTCCACTGGGTGGAAGCCAAAGGCCCGGGAGACTCCAGATCCTCTCTGGGAGACGAGAGGAGAGCTCCTAGTGGCTGCTCAATCCAGCTTCTCGCCCTCCTCCAGCTGATCCCCAGCAACCTGAACTTGTTCCCGAACTCAGATTGCCAGCATGGTGCAAGGTGTGGTGTCCAGCACCTCATCCCTCAGCACCACTGGACCAGCTTTATGTATTGCAGTCTTTGAGTACTTCTTTGCACTCCTCTCTGACCTGAAGGTAACCTATCACTTTCCAGCAGTCATAGACCTCATTGTTTAAAATCAGTCACTTCAGGGCCTGTTGAGCCAGGAGGAGAATTTTATGACCCATATTTCTTTATTGCTTACAAGAATGCAGACCTCTGAAGCTGCTTTTAGCACTTCCTTCAATGAGTACCACTTGTGCTTTGTTGTTCCAGTCTTGTGCAGTCACTCTAGACCCTTGGACACCAGGTCCTTCCTCATGGCAAAGACTGCCATTCCAAAGTTTTGGTTCTGGTGGCTAGTTTTCCCTGACATCAAGGAGAAGGTGACCCAACTGTAGTTACTACCTCGTATTGGTTTCTTGACTTTTATACTGGAGATGACCCTGTCTCCACTGCTAAGAACAAGGACAAAGCTGACTTGAACCTGTCATACATGCTGCTGTAGGAAACAATCTTTGAAGCTAGACAGGAATGTGATCTCAGCCCTGCTGTTATCCCTCTTGAGATTCCAGTCTATGCCCAGGAGTTTTTTGTAACTTGGGTGTATTGAATACACAGCAAACAAATCAGCAAGAGGCAATACAGAGGAAACAATGCAACAATGACACACTTTCACTAGCTATGCAATACATTTCTTTCACAATGGACAATAAATCATTTGGGCCAGGCATGTCCCTCTTCGGTGTTACTAACCAAACGGCAGACAGAACTATATACAGGTTACCTGATGAAGTGTAAGAACATTAGCCATAAAATAAATGAACAATTCAGGAAACTGAAGTAAAATGACTTGTTAACTGATCCTGAGGCTGTAAACTGCATGAGCCTTCAACAGAGAAGGTTCCTGCTGGAGTGTAGCAAAAACAATGGCATGTGGTAGTGTGTAATCATTGTAATAATTTCAGACATTTAATGGTATAGAGGTCCCAAGATCTCAAAGATCTCCAAAAGACTAAGAAGGTTTCCTGCCATAATTGCAAGATTCCTGTCAGTCTCTCCATTTCTTGAATTTCTTTTACTTTTTGAGTCCAGGTGGTTTCCTGTATAGAAACATTGGTTAGCCGGCCTAATGTAATATACTTTGTTGCTGCCACTAATAAAATATGATACAGACACCGATATTGTTTGTTCTTAGGCGGAAGTGGAAGAAAACCCAGCACCAAGGTAAGGAATGTTCTAGGGAAAAAGCAACCTAAATTCTGCTGAAAGGCATTGCAGATTCTGGGGCGATCCCAAAAAATATGATACTGGGAATCTTGTCTTCCAGAGTGCTTCCAGCATTATTCATCCCTGGTGGTTCCAAAATACTTAGTAATAGTTAGCATAAAGAAGTATCTCACTATTTTCTAATGGAGCTCTCAGAATGCTGAAGAGGAGGCAACATTCCACCCAGTCTGGAGTAATTTTACTCACTGCACTTATGAGTTGATCATACCACTTTCTTGCTCCCATTTTAACCATCTGTTCTCCAAAGGAGGGGATTTCTTGCTGAGCTAGACTTGATACAGTTCATGCCCATAAGTGTTTAATCTCTCAGGATCACCACTGCATCTAATTTGGCTGCTCTCATAATTTCCCTTAAGGCTGGTAATTGTGCTTTATTCAGCTGTGCAAGGGCCTGTAGCACATCCCAGGAAGAGTATTTTGCCCCTCTTCCCCTAGCTTAACCTAGATGGAGTCTGTGGCAGTGTTTGCCCCCCTGATGTCATCATTTTCTTCCACCGTGACTACTTTAGTCATGATGAGAGCCACCCAACTCCCTTCCTGTCAGGATTTCTCTCCAGAATTGTGTGTATTACTCTATCCTGGAATCCTAGTCAAGTTCTTCCCCCATCAAGTCTCTGAGGGCCACTTAGTCCTGGCCTTTATTTTTTTTTTTATTGAATTAATGCAACTACATTGTTAAAACAAAGTTAGACAACCAGGCAGTTAAGGATAATACAAGTAACATTTTTTATTTACTTATTTTATTTAAGTTTTTGGTAACGGGGTAAGTGCACTGATCCCAGGGACTGTTTTCAGGCATGACCTGGGCCACACAGGTGGCACTTACAGAGGTAGTGACAAGTTATACAATCAGTACAAGCCATGTGGATATACAGACACCATTGGTGAACAAAGTGGATAAACAAAGAAAGTGACAATAGGAAAATAAAATTAATGATCGGCTGAAAAAACAATTAGTACATCATGATAAGCAACAATTATTATGCAATTATTTAAGAAGGATAAGTGGCCAGTGCAAATTAAATGCATGATATAAAACAAACAACAACAACAACAAAAAACATGCACAACAACATCCAAGTGGAAGAGCCCAAGGAGCAGCTAATGAGGGATATAGAACAGAAGTCCAAAGAAATGAAAGATGGCTGGGGAGGCCAAAGCAGCCCAAGAGGGAAAAGTCAGAAAAGAGGGGGAGAGTTATCCAAGCTAGCAATGGCATGTGGCCTCATCAAGCAGCCAGGATTTGATATGTGTCTTGAGAATGGCATGGGAGTCCAGAGAGTGGATGGGCATGGGGATTCTGTTCCACAGAGTGGGAGCAGTTAGAGATAACGCTCTGCTACCCATAGCTGAGGAGACTTTCAGGATATCTATGGGGGGGGACTGAGGATGCGTGCAGACACCTCGAGGGAGTTCTGGTCTTGAGGAGAGACATATAAGGGGAGGCTTCACCATGCCTGACGGCGCTGTCCAGGAGGCAGCCAAGCCCGTAATCAAATCTGCAGTGTAGTGGAAGCCAGGCAAGAGTCTGGTAGAAGTAGCAGTGGTGAGTGGAATATGGTGCTAGGAGAGTGAAATTACATATGTTGTTGTACGTGGAGCAGAGGCGCGAATGCAAGGCTGAGGATGTGTGTGAGTAAATAGGGGAGCAGTAGTCAATCAAGGGTAGCGGGTTGCCTTGGGCAATGGCTAAATGGGCTTCCCTGTTCAGAAGTGACTTTATCCAATAAGCTGCACCAAGTTTATGGTTAATATGGTGGATAACAGAGGAGATATGATCGGAAAAGAAGAGGGATGGGTTCAGGATAACTCCCAGATATTTGAAAGTTTGTACATTTTCAAGTACATGTTGTCCGGTGAGACTACTGAGAGGGTGGACACAGCATTTGCTACCTTAGATAGGAATGGTTTAGATCCATATAGCATGGATTTCATTTTTTTAGCATTAACAATTAGGCGATGTGAGTGGAACCAGGTGTACATCGCAGAGTAGTTATTGGATAAAGACTTGGATATATTCTCAAGTGCCTTGTCACTAGTGAAGAGGACAAGATCATCTGCATAAAATAGGGCATCACAAGTGAGGCAGTCAGAGGGGAGAGAGTTTATAAACAGGGAGAATAAGAGTGGTCCCAGGATGGAGCTCTGGAGTACACCGATAGTGACTGGGAGGGTGGCGGAGGCGGAAGGTCCTACACATGCCGACTGAGATCTATCTGAAAGATAACTTTGGAACCACTGTGTTGTTTCAATAGAGCAGCCAAGGGTGTAGAGGGAGGAGAGTAACAGGGTGTGGTTGACCAGGTCGAAAGTTTTAGACAGGTCGACAAAGATGGCTCCCATTGCTTTTCCAAGGTCCATGTTCCTAAGAATATGATTGGTAAACAGGGCAAGGGAAGATGTGGTGGAGTGATGTTTACAGAAGCTGTGTTGCTATCTGGACAATAGGTTGTGTGTGTCAATATAGTCAGACAGTTGTTGGTGGATAATCCTTTCCAGAAGTTTACTAAGGTGGGGGAGCAAGGATATAGGCCGATAGTTATCTGAGGATAGTGGGTCACCAGTCTTAAAAATCGGGACCACCTTGGCATGCTTCCAAGTGCTGGGCACTGAGGAGGTAGTCAATGCCAGGTTAAAGAGGTAGGTGAGTGGTTTTAAGATGGCAGGAGATATAAGTTTAAGCATAGCAGGGAAAAGACCATTGCTCATTCAGGCCTGTCTGTCAATTGCAGTATAAATGAGACAAACTATATTTTTAGATAAATATAAGATCATATATCTGGAAAACAGTTTTTATGATATATATTGAATCTATTGTCAAGGCTATATAACTCAAAATTAAATTTCCTTTCGCTTAGGCCTATACCCCGATCTATTATCTAGAGTGTCTTAGTGCATACAAAAGGACTCTTTATTAAATTTAAACCAAATCTTGGTGTTGTATACTGTAGTTTGAGTAAATGGAAGCTACATTTTATTGTAGGCCTCTATCTGTTGATGTGTAATATAGTGTATTTTTTTCCAGTCTGTGGGTTGTAACCATATAATTCAACCAAGTATGAAAATTAGGAGGGGTGTGATCCTTCAACATTTGAAGGATACATTTAAAAGCTGTGATTAATGCGATATGAATGACTTTTTGGTTAGGTTTAGTGATATTTTTCATAAGACCCACGTGACCTAATAGCATCCATGAAGATTCCTTAGGAAGGGCCATGCCAATCATTTTGTTAATTACTTGCAGGATTTTATGCCAAAATTAATCTAATATTGGGCAAGTAATAAGCATGTGTTCTAAGGTACCCAGGTTAGTGAAACATCTTGGGCATTAATTGGAAACTGATGGATTAATTAAGTTTAATCTGTGAGGGGTAAAATATACCGGATGAATAATATTAAAGTGGATTTGCTGAAGATGGACTGATCTAAGCCCTATATTTTTTAATCTATAATTTTATTTATTTATTTATTTGGTAATTCAGATACAACCTTTGAGTATACACTCTTTTACAAAGTTCCATGACGGGATGTAAAACAGCAGAGACAACAAAAACTTGACAGTTAACAAAAAACATAAGACAGCTATGTAATACAGAAAATAAATAAATAATACATTTGAGTAACCTAGACAACTGAAATTAAACAGCGGGAGGAGATTCTCAATTAGCAACGTATGGCATAGCTGCCCCAGGGGGGCCTCTCAAGGTTGAGTATCGGAAAGGGTAGGAGAAAGAAAGGAGGGAGAGTGCGAATGAGGGGTAGATTAGAGAGAGAGAGAGAGAGAGAGAGAGAGAGAGAGGAGGAGAGAGACAGAGGGAAGGATAGAGAGAGAGAGAGAGGGATTGAGAGGAGAACATTTAGGGGGAGAGTGGGTGGAAAGGGGAGGTGTTGGGGGAGTATGTAGGAGAGGGAGTTGGAGGTAGCTGGGGGGGTGGCAAGGGATGGCAGGTGGGGGTCCAGGGTAGGTAAAACAGGAGGAAAGCTCAGACAGATGAGGGCTTATCTGGGTTGAGGATATGGACTCTGGTAAGGGAGTCAGAGGTGTTTAAGAGGGGGTATTCAGGTTGAAGATATGGATTCAGGTAAGGCAGTCGCAGGCATTTGAGTTCAGCCGGTATTGCTTCAATTCTCTTTTAAAGGACCAAACATTTGTTGTATTAAGAGCTGCAACAGGGATCTCATTTAGCCATAGTGCAGCTCAGTACATGAAGAATCTTTGTCCTAAGAAAGTTCTACGAAATGGGACATCAAGCTGTGTTGTCACTGTTCTTTGTGTGTTGTATTTATACAATATAATGGTATTTCACTGAGTCTCAGTAATGGTCATATTTACTTTTTCAGCCCATTTATATTGTAGTTGTACCATATAAGTGCTTTCATTATTATCAAGCCAACCATAAATTAATGAGAGTTTGCCCTTAGGATTCATTGTGGATAATATATCCTGCAAGTTCTCCATTAATGGGTTTGTTTTGCACAAGACATTTTTTTTGTGACAAATTCCTTATTTGTAAATGAGCATAGAAATGTTTATCTGAGATGTTAAATGTTCATTTCAAAGCGTCAAATTCCACACAAATATTATTGTTAATTATGTGGCCCATATCAGAGTGGCTGAGATTATACCAGATCTTGAATATTTGATTCATCATTGATGGAATGAAATATGGATTCAGGAATGTAGGAGAATGGATAGACCCCATAGGTTGCCCTTTTAACTGATTCCATATTTTGAGCCATATTGTTAGGGATGTTTAAATACAAAGAGATAAACTGTTGTATAATTTATTGATATTACTTACATATAGAATGTGTTTGATTGCTTTGTATGGTGACCATGTGGCTTCCATTAATGTGACCTGATCCAGCTCAGAAATTTGAAACCAGTCATTCATTGATACCAAATTAGTGGCATAGTAATATCATCTGAAACATGGTAAAGATAAGCTGCCTTTTAACATAGTGACACTTAATTTGAATAGTTTCAGCTGGGGTTTCTTCCCTTGCCACAATAATTTTTTTATTAAAACTTTAAGGCCCTTAAAAAAGAAGTCCATCAATTTAATGGGGGTCATTTTGAAACATGAATAAACATTTGGAGAGGGTATTCAATTTTATTTTATTCACACTCCCGATCAGTGTGAGTGATAATGATTGCCAATGTGTCAATTGATCTTTTACTTTGTTCATTAATGGTTCAAAATTTAGTGAGAAAAGATGTTTCAGATCCTTGTCAATTGTTATTCCTAAATATTTCATTTTATTAACTTTTTGGATCAGAGAGCTATTACAAGGCTTAAAGGGGTTTTGATGTGCTGGGGATTCCATTATTTCAGATTTGCTCAAGTTAATTTTGAAGCTGGAGACTGATCCAAATTTGTCTAATATTTGTAATATTAAGGGATAGTTTTCATTAAGATCTGAAGAAAACAGGAGAGCATCATCATGGTACAAGCTGATGCGATGTTCCACACCCTCTATATTAATACCTTTGTATTGGTTGTTTTGTCGAATGGCAAGAGCCGAAGTTTCCACTGCCATAGCAAATATGAAAAGGGATAGTGCGCAACCCTGTCTGGTGCCACATTGTAAATTAATGATTGGAGATACATTTTTGTTTGTTTTTACTCTTGCCACCAGATTGGAGTAAATCACCGAAATCCATCTACAAAAGTTTGGTCCAAACCCAAAGGCTGATGCACACTGTAAATTAATGATTGGAGACACATTTTTGTTTGTTTTTACTCTTGCCACCAGATTGAAGTAAAACACCAAAATACATCTACAAAAGTTTGGTCCAAACCCAAAGGGTGATGTAAGTTTTTTAATATAATTTCATTAAATGCGATTGAATGCTTTCTCTGCATCTAACAGTAATAATGATAAATCCTTGTTCTCATATTCATAAAATATATTCAGAGTTTGACAGATATTGGTTTTTAAATTTCATCGTTTGATGAAACCGTTCTGATTCATATGGATAACAGAGGGTAGTACTTTCTCCAATCTGGGGGCAAGAGTCTGAGCAAGTATTTTGTCCTCCGAATTTATTGGAGAAATTGGTCTGTAGGACCTTGAAAAGGTTTGGCTCTTTGTCCTTTTTGAGGAACAATAAAATTTGTGCTCCAGTTAATGAGGGTGGTTGATAACTAGAGATGAACATCTGACTAAACAAGGTAAATAGATGGCATGCCAGGGTGTCCTGATGTGCCTTATAAAAATCTTATGGAATACCATCCAGCCCAGGTGCTTTGCCTGTGGATGGTTTATGAATAGCTTCTATGATTTTGTCCAATGTTAAAGGGGCTTCCATTAATTTTTTCTGGGAGTCAGAAATTTTTGGAAGGGTTAGTGTAGCCAAATATTGATCTATTTATCGATCTTCTTTGTTTGTTTCAGAGCTGTAAAGTTTTGTGTAAAAGTTGCAAAATACTTGATTAATATCCACTGGTGATTTGGTAGTTTGACCGTTAGCATCCAAAATACTGGATACTGAGTTTTTGGCTTGTTGAGATTTTAATTGCCGAGCAATAATTTTTTCTTGCTTTTCTTGCTTTTCACCAATATTATAGTACTTACTCCTGGTATACAGAATTTATATTTCCACAGTTTCAGAAGTTAGTTGATTATATTGTTCCCTAAGCATAAGCAGTTCTTGAAGCACAACAGGGTCATTAGAATCTATATGAGCTTTCTCCTTAACTGATATTTGGTGCTCCAATGAATTTAATTTTTTATTACGTTGTTTATTACAATTAATTGTATAGGTAGTGGTTGCTCCCCTAATTACAGTTTTGAAGGCTTCCCGCCATGCTGTAATGGATGCGTTCTTTATAGAGTTACAACAAAAGTAGCTATCAATCACTTTTTTAATATAGTCTTGATATTTTATTTCCTTTAATAGGATAGAATTGAGTCTAAAATTGATTTGTTTAGGGATTTGGTTGATCGTCATTTTAATTATTACTGGGGAGTGGTCTGATATATGAATACTTCTATAATTGAGATGGGTATTTATACTAATAAGGGATTTTGAAATAAAGAAGTAGTCTAGGTGACAGTAATTTTGGTAAACGGGAGAAAAAAAGACTATATCCTAGCCAATGGATGGTGATGGTGCAATATATCTATAATGTCCAAATCTTGCATAAAGTGTAAAGTTTTTTAGCAACATATGTTATTTTTGCAGTAAGTGTTGTTGATATGTCTAATTGAGGGTTAAGTGTTACATTTAAATAATCTGCAATAATATATGGTGAAGGGTAAGTAGCAATAAGTAAGAAGAGCTCATCAAAAAATTGAGGGGAATTCACTTTTGGGCCATAGACAGTGACTAGTATGCTTAGCACCTTCACATGTCATTTCACATATAATAAATCTTCCATTAGGATCCTAGATCAATCTATTTATAATGATATTTGAATTTTTACTGAACATAATAGACACTCCTCTAGAATTATTTGTGTATGGGGCATTTAAACCATATCCCATTTTTTACAGTAGTGGGAAAAGTCATCCAAAAGTAAATACTTTTCCTGTAAAAATATACAGTTTATTTTGTTTTTATTGATATAATTAAAGATTTTACCACCCTTAGTTCAATCCTGTTTACCTTTAACATCCCATGATAAACAGTTAAAATACTTGGCCATATTGGGTTATTAATCTGATAATTGTGTGCTGAGACAGTAACATGCAATCTAGTTTTAAACTATTTATACCATACTGTAGTTGCCAAATTAATAGATTGTTGCCTGTTAGGTGTCCAACCTTTAAGCTTTGAATTTCTATATGCAATTAACCTACACACCCTCCTTAAACCACCCCTCCCCTTAAATCCCCCACCCTGGCTGCGCAGAACACTACCATACCAATAATAGGCCTGTGTGATTACATGTGTCCATAAGGGATGTGCACTTATGGTACATGTCGTGTAAAGACTGCAGTACCATAAAGAATCAGGAAAGCACACCAATGGTGCAAATTTAAACCCTGAAATTCTTAGTCCAATTGTTGTCCTGGCAAGATAATTGCAGCACCCCCCCTGTACACCAAGCTCAGTATCCCGTACACCAAGCTCAGTATCACAAAGAATGCAAAATGGCCTGTCATCTACCACTTTTTGAGGTGGACGCTGCATACTTTATATTAATTTGCTATTTACATTTAAATAACATTGCCTCAGTTATTATAGTCTGTCAACACTATAGAGAAAGAGAGAGAGAGAGAGAGAGAGAGAGAGAGAGAGAGGAGAGGAAGAGTTATGGAGAAAAGAGGGAAAGAGGAGAACATAAGGGGGAAAACACAGGAAGGGAACCTTAATCTGTCTCCTATTATATAGGTATTTTCCTCTCCTATCTGGCGAACAAATGAATGCTATTCCTTTTGTAATTTTTAACTTGATCTAGTGTAAAGTATAGATATTTAGGGAGCCTGGCCTTCACAAGTTGCACACATTGAATCCACAGGTAAAAATGTTTTTACAGGCCATTTTACCTTTGAGTACCAGACATATCAAATCAATATCCAGTACTGATATTATTGTGAGCATGTTTTGCTAATTTTGTCCCCTAGCTTATATCTCAAACTTCTGTCTCCCCTACCCCCACTTCCCCCAGCACTGCCAAGCTCCCCCACCACATTGTTTTGTCTCTCCCATCCTGCACCTTTCATTGCAGTAGCTCACACTGTCCCTATATTATCTGAGTTTTAGCTTTGCCGCCCCTTGCTTTGTTAGTTCACTAATATTGCCATAATCTATATTAGGATAAATGGGCTCTATTTTAAAAATAATGAAACAAAAGGCACTCTAAAAGAATTGATGAACTACCTACTTACAGCAGAGTTAGGGATCTGCTTTAGTAATGATAAAATTCTGTGGGTACACTGAGACCAAAATGATGTAACTCACAGACTACTAAAAGATAAATGGGTCATAGATAGACTGAAATCCTGTGTAACACAGTACACAGCAGACAATTTAAATATTACGGGCAACACTGACATGGAGTGGGGAGCTTTGAAATGCTTTTTACGTGGACAGCTTATTACGATTGCCTCAGTATGGAAGCATAAGAGGGAATGTCAAATTCAGGAGTTACTAGATAAAATCAGGCAATTGGAGAAGAAACTATCCCCTCCACCATCAAGAGTTGATTCACTTATGAGCAAGAGATAATGATTTGCTGGGTGAAACGGCAGAATATGATATCTTAAAAATGAAGTCCAGTTACATAGATCAGGGAGAAAAGGCAGGCAAACTGCTGGCACTGAGAGTGAAGCAACAGGAAGCTTATAGAGTAGTTAATGCAGTCCAGTCAAGGGTGGATAGGTCTCTTAGAACAAACCCCAAGGATATTGTAGAGGAATTTCAGTCATTCTACAAGGATCTATACAATGCCAGGGCTGAGCCCCCATCAACAGAACAGGTGGATGCATATCTGCAGGACATACTACTACCTGAGCTGGCTCCTGAACAGCAGTCTCTTTTGATTGCCCCAATATCAGAGGCCAAAATTCAGCTAGTCATCCAGGGTCTAGCACTGGATAAGGCCCCTGTTCCTGATGGCTTCTCCCCAAACTTTTATAATGCTCTGGAGGAGGACTGACCCCATGGTTACATAGGTTGTTCCAGTCTATCCTAGCCAGGCACTCCCAGGACCCTCATCTTTTTGAAGCACTTATAGTGGTGTTGCACTAGGAAGGGAAGGACCTGGAACAGGTTTCTAACTATAGACTGATCTCCCTCCTGAATTATGACCTTAAAATTTTGGCTAAGCTTCTGGCCAACAGATTAAGTAAGGTTATGCCCACTTTGATTGGGGCAGAACAGGTAGGTTTCATGGCTGGCATGTTATCTTCAGACCACCTGAGAAAATTAGACCACATTTTCTCTGTTTCCAGAGACAACCTTTCACCATAAGTACTGATGTCTCCTGGCACAGAGAAAGCATTTGATAGGGTGGATTGGTGTTTTCTTTTCTTTTCCATACACTCCTTAGATTTGGATTCCCTCCCCTCTTTGTGCAATGGATAAAGGCACTTTACATGAACCCTAGGGCACAGAGTTTTCTCTTCATATTTCCCCATACACTCTGGCACCAGACATGGTTGCCCCTTGTCACCGGTTTTGTTTAACTTATACCTAGAGCCATTACTAGCAAGGATTAAAAGGGATCCAGAGATTCAGGGGATAACTGTGGGGCCTCAAGAATTCAAGTTATCAGCTTATGCTGATTATATACTCCTCCATTTAGCTAACCCAAGGACCTCGATTGGCATAACTCTGAGGTTGATCCAAGAATTTAGATCACTTTCAAATTACAAATTGAATCTGGAAAAGACTATAGTTTCCCTCTTGAACTCAGTTACTTATAGGAGGGAGTGGAAGGAGTAGGGTTCTGCTGGGAAAATAAGGAGTTTAAATACCTCGGGATAGTCCTTACTCGGGACCCTTAATCCCTCAGGGAAAGTAACCTGGATACTCTAGTGAGAAAAATCCAACAGGATTTAGACAGATGGACAGCGTTGCCCTTATCACTTTGGTGCAGAACAAACTTAATAAAAATGAATGTGTTGCCCCATATTTTTTACCCTCTCAACATGTTGAATTGCTGGCTGCCACAGGCCTGGTTCACCAAATTACATTCCATGATATCCAATGTCCTTTGGAAGAGGAAGCAACCCCGTAGGGCTTATAATAAACTAACTATCCCTAAGGTCAAAGGTGGGTTGAGGCTCCCTCACTTCAAGCTCTATTATTGGGGAAGCCATGCAGTGAAATATTGAAGATGGGCAGATAGATCTGGGGACTGAGATCAAGTTCAGTATAGACCTCTGTGGCTTGGACTGGAGATGGAGCTTATTTCAGCTCAGGGCCTATCACCTGGTGCCTTATGGCATATACCCTTCAAACTGCTTCCAACATCCCTTACTGACACTCTGATTGGAGTTTCAGTAAAGGTCCACACTCAGATGTGTGCATCTCTGTCCTACGAGAACACACAAGACCTTATTCAGCCCTTAATTGGCAACCTGAATTTAAAAATAGGGGGAAAATGTTCACGGCCTTCTGGATCCCTTAACTTGCATAAATGTCCCTTGCAGACTTATGGAATGAGGGGCAGATTATGACTACTGGAAATATTATTCATAATATATCCTTGGACCTCATGTGGGCTTTAAAATATTTCAACTCTGGCATTTTTTGGTCAACTTCCAGCTTAGGCAAGAGGTGGGGGGGGAGGGTTCCTGCAGCCACATAGTATTATAGCCACACAACCTCATGCGATCTCTGATATATGCTCCACTTTACTAGATAGAGCTTTCCCACAGCAAGATGGGTCTTCCAAGTTTTGGAATGCCCAATTCCCAGAGAAAACCTTTAATTGGGGTAAGATCTGGCAAGATACCTATAGGTATATTTTTCAAGCTAGATCAAGGTTAATGCAATATCAGATTATTAACAACATGTTCTATACCCCAATCAAGATGGCTAAGAAGAGAAGCTCCCTCTCCTCCATATGCTGGCATTGTGGGCAGGAAATGGGATAATTGCATCATAATTTTTGGGATTGCCCTAAGGTGGCTCCACTGTGGAAACTTATCAAGCAGAGGGCTTGTTAGGTATTACTGAATATATAGAACCAGTGGCATGTCTGCTGGGTAACTTCTGATATATACCAGCTAAGGAAAGGTAGTACCATCTGGCCATGATGGCTATGTCAGCCAAAAAGCTTGTCCTAAGACATTGGTTGGATAGTGAGATCATCACATACTCAGAATGGCTGCAGGAACTTTTGCTCAATCTTTCTGTGGAAAAAATCATAGCCAGTGTAAACAACAGACTACCTAAATTTTAAAAATATTGGAGTAAACTACAAACACTGTACTTTTTATAACTGACATTTCCATATTGTGTGTGCACATTAGCATTACTGTTTTTTTAGCTGGGCCCGGCCTTCCTTTTCTTAGGCTTGCCTTTTGTACTGCTGATACCATGAGGGGGTGGTTGAGAGTGGGGGTACATTTTGTTGTCCATTGTAATGCTTGATGTTATCTTATGTACAAAAATGGCATTGCAGAGCTGGCTGGAAAATAAATAAAGAATATTGAATTTCAACAAAAAAAAATGATGTAACTCTCCCAGTCTATGTTCTAGTAACAGAAATGAATTTAGCAAAGAAGGTACAGTATGGGCAGGACAAAAAAGGCTAAATTTTCTGGGCCTGGATGTCTCTCTTCCTGCATCTTGGCATTCTGTTAGTCAGCATGTACCTAATCAATGTGAAACAAGGGGTACTCAAACCTTTGAAGCATATGAATTAAAATTTTCTAATCTGAAATGGAATTTTCAACAAAAACCCCTATCAGAGGGAACAGAGGAAATGAAAGAAGGCATGATCTCCATTTCTGGAACAGATAGACTAAGTGACGAGAATACTAGTATGCTTAAGAGTTTCATAATAGCTCTTATATCATCAGTCCTAGAAATTCAAATTGATAAACAAGAAATTTCAAAAATTGAAAGAGAATTTAAAAAGGGAGATGGAAGTCAAATTAATCTGTTCTGCACTGCCAGTTAACTTTTTAAAAACAATTCTGATGGGTGCTAAAAAGTTGGATCATGTTGGAATTCTTCTAATAGACATGTTTGCCCCTGAAAATTGGGATATTGGTGAAGTTACTCAAATTAATTGACTTAATGCACATGCTTCTGTCTTTGAGGACCCCCTTGCTAATGAAAACAACTTGGAAAGGAACACAAATTTTGTAAGCTGGAACATAGCAGGAATGAAGGGAAAAATGGCTGATCATGACTGGGCACAATTTATAAAAACATTTAATGTTATTCTGTTGCAGGAAACATGGGCTGAAGAAACAATAAATTTAAATGGATATCAGGCTTGTTGCTCCCCCGCTATTAAAATAAAAACAATTGGAAGATACATGGGAGGAATTGCAACCTATTGAATTCCCTCAAAATAAATTCAAATTATATCATTACTGTTATAAGATGGAAGAAGAAGATGTTTATGATTATTAACGTGTATATTCCCCAATTTAAACAAACTACAGAACATTTCAGTATTTGGGAGACTTTGTCAAATGATATAGATGGGGTCTTTAAAAAAAATCTTGTCCAGTATCTTAATTATTGCTTGGGACTTAAATGCCGGAATTGCAGATTATGACAAGATTACACTGTTGGGACCACTTAAGAACTTGAATAAGTGCAATGCAAGAACTAGTCAGGATAAAAAAAAGATATAGAAATGAAGAAACTCGTAGAATCAAATTCATTATTAATCTTAAATGGAAGATTACCAGGGAATTTTGAAGGAAATACTACATATTTTGCACATAATGGTCAAAGTGTAATTGACTTTGTTCTTCATGATCCAGACAACCTTAAGATATTTAAGAAACTATTTATAGAGATGAGATCTGAAAGTGATCATGCCCCAATACAGTTAACAGTCAATATAGAGACATATCAAACTGATGAATTAATTGAATCAAATGTCCCAGTTAACATGGGTACAACAGAAGAAACTAGATTACTAAGAGCAAAATTAGATACAACAATAATAGCAGACACATTAGATCTTTATTCAACTACTGATTCACTATCTAATTCTTTACCTCTTCAAATACTGCAACAAAAGATAGAAGAAATTAATGAAAAAATCATAAACATAATCTATGCCAGAGATAAAAAAAGTTAAAACAAATGAACATGACTCCTGGTTTGACAAGGAGTGGAAAAAAGCTGAAAAAAGAATTGAACAGACTAATCAGATGGACTAAAACTTTTCCAAATTGAATAAACTTTGAGCACCTAAACAAAGCAAGAAAACAATATAAAAAATTCTTGCACACAAAAAGGATGGATGCTCAAAGCAAGTATAGGAATGAAATGTTTACAGCTATTTAATCAAATGATCCAAGTAAGTTTTGAAAATTGGTGGCAAAGGGGACAAATATTTATCAACCTTCTTTATCTACATATATTCCCAAAGAAATATGGGTTACTTATTTCAAGTCTATCTTTACTTCTAACTACTGTTTGGAAGTGGAGTTCATTTTTAATAGAAATGAACTAGATAAAGAATATTGTTCATTAATTTTTCAGAATTTAATATTGAGATAGCTATAAATAATCTTAAAAATAATAGGGCTTCTGGTCCTGATTTAATCCCACCCAAAAATTACAAAAACTATTGCTATTTTTGGATCCCAATGCTAGCAAGCTTCTTTAACCTTTGCTTTAAACATAAATATATCCCTAAAGCTTGGACTAGAAACATTATCATTCCATTGCACAAAAAAGGATCTGTCTATGACCCAAACAACTTCAGACCCATCAGTCTACTTGATATATCTTCCAGAAGTTTCTCTAGAATTATTTTCGATAAATTATTGGCTTGGGTGAATGAAAAAAAAAATGTCATCCTCCCAGTCTGGATTCAGAGATGATTTCTTAACTTTCGATAACATTTTCATTTTTTTTCTCACCTTATAGAAAAATATATTCACATCAGAAAGATGAGACTATATTTGTTATATGTAGACTTTTCTTCAGCTTTCGATTCAAGAAACAGAAGGATACTATGGAACATCTTAATAGAAAAAAAATATGTCCCCCTCGCTACTAATCCCAATCCACCTTTTATATATCCATATTACAATAGTAGTAAGATATAGTAATAATGGCAATTAAACAGATTACTTTCAGTCAAACAGAGGGGTTAAACAGAGATGCATTTTGGCCCCAGCCCTCTTTAATATCTTTATTAACTCTCTAGTTGAATATGAGGACTCAACCCAGTTAGATGCCCTGCTATTTGATAAAATTAAGCTTTATTCTCCCGCTTACGTGGATGACATAGTTCTGTTCTCCTTATCAAAACTGGTTTACAAAAAAAAGCATAGATATCTTTGTGCAAAAATGTAAAAATCTGGAACTCAAAATGAATCTTTAAAAAACCCAAATGCATTATAATGGGGTCCTCCACTAAATAAAAAAACAACAAATAATCAACTCGGAGAAAGTAGAAATTGTAAAAGACTACACATATCTGGGGGCCAAAATGTCTACCAATGCCAATTGGAAAAAAATATTTAAAAGATCAAATTATGAAGGTGAAATCAATTGCCAAGGAACTGTTGAAATTTAACTTCAAATATGGGGGTAGTACTGTTTCACCGACAGTATTGATGGGAGATGCCAATATACATCTCGTGATTATGTATAGGGCTGAAGTATGGGGGTCCAATGTATATAATAACTTAGAAAATCCATTGTCATATTATTATAAATCTCTCCTCAAGGTCTCTGGCTCCAGAGGTTGGAATGATCAACATCACCTGCTTAAAGGAAATGAGATTAATAAACTATTGGTTAACAATCATAAATAACCACACTAATAATCTACCTAAGATGTGTCTCACTGAAAAAATAAGTTAGGCAAATAAAGGAATAAGATCAAAATGGTTGGATTCTCTAAAAAATATAATTCATAAAACAAATGTCCAGCATTTATGGACTGATTATGACGGAAATATTAACATTGAAAACAGTACAAAGAGTTAATTAAGAAAAAAACTAATTATTAAAGCTAGGAATGACGATATGGAAAAAATCCAAAAACAAAATTGTGCCCCATGGTATAAAAATAATAAAATGGGGTATTACCTTGAGGAATATTTAATAATACCTATCACTCCTGAACAAAAGGAAAACTATAACATAGGCTACATTTGATTTGATTTCTTTCAGACATATTTGTTTTAATAAAATCAATTTGAATGTGCAAGAAAAAGAAAAATCAATTTTGTGCTTATGTAATAAGGGGCATGTGGATTCTATTTCTTATATAATTATGAACTGTCATTATATGTGAAACCTCGTAGTGAACAGTATCCTTGTCAAGTCACCATGTAGGAACAAATCATTTGGCAAAAGAACAGATCATTTCTCTGTTTTCTTAATTACTATCTGCTTTAAATATAATAGGATACAATACAGACACTTTGTTTCTCTCCTCTTTTTTAACTGGCTGTATATACAGGGTGTTTTTAATTGAGTGCTGTTTTGTAATGCCTTGTTTTAAAGTTCATAATGCTAATAACATTGTGATCGAACAATAAACAGAATTGGATTGAACTGAATATTACCATATTTTTTATTAACTGCAAGGGGATTAAAGGATAAAACAAGAGCTCATTCAACTTCTAATATAGTGGATTAAAAGAATTTGTGTTCCCCACCACCAACCTAAACTATTCTATTGTTTTTTTTTTCTTTTTCTTTTGCTTTCTATGCCCCTTCTCCATCCTAGTTCCCCCCACATATTCTGCAAGACTTTTCTGACTTCTCAGATATACTATATGAAAATGAACCACAAAGACATTCAAATCTTAGGGTCAGAGTTAAGCTCCACGTTTTCCTGTGATAAGATTATTTTGATGAGGAAGGGTCTCTAGTAGATGTCTCAGTAGCCTTGGTTTATTCTGAAGAATTTCCCATAGAAGCGGAATTAAATTGATGGTCCAGATGAAATATCTCCATAATTTTAGGGTCTGAAAAAACATGTGATTTACCCATCATGAAGAATTTAATTCTTGCCGGTGGTAAGAAGAAAAAGCATATATTCTGTTGGTGGAGCATAGCTTTAACTTTGTTGAAAGATTTTCTAGATTGGAGAGTTTCAAACGAGAAATCCAGAAAAGCAGAGAATTTAAAAGAGTCAGTTGTTAAGCCCTGTTTGATCTGTGCAGCTCGCACTATTTGTTCACGATCTTTAAAGTTGTGTGGCTTAAAATAATCTGGGTGAGCAAAATGTCTTGTCTGTGAGTCGTAGTGGGTTTTCTCTCCCCAACCCCAGCCCAATGGACCCTTTCAAGGGCAATTTTTTGTTCTGGAAATTTTAGGTTCAGGGTAAAAGTGATCAATTTTTGAAAATAGGGGAGCGGGTCCCCTGTACCTTCAGAACCTTCCGGAATGCCAATAAGTTTCACATTGTTCAGATGTGATCTGTCCTCCAGGTCAGCGATCTTTTGTTTCAATTCTCTTAATTGTGCTTTCATTGCTGTTGTATCAGTGGAAAGCGGGTGGATCTTGTTGTCAATGTTACTAATTTGTTGTTCCACCAGATCAAGGTGAATGTTTAGGTTGCATATTTTTTTGCTTAGGTTGGAAATGGCATTATTTATATCAGAAAGTGTTGTAGTAAGCGGGCCTAACCCAGCCTGGATTTCGTTTCGTATTTCATTTTTGATTAGCAAAATAAGTGAGTTGTCATAATGGGAGAACTGACTACATGGCTTGCAATATTTCTTTGAGTCTGACTGAGATGTAGCTGCAGTAGTGGAAAAGTGTCCCAAACTAGTCTGCTGAAACATGTGGTTATTTGTCAATGCACCCATCTTCATTATTAGGAATTGAAGGTATACTAAGAGTAGAAGGTTGAATATTAGTTTGATTATTATCACTAACCTGGCTTGGTTGATTCAGTTGCTGATTCAGGACTTGTGCACTGGACATCATTTGTTGAGTAGCCATCGACGGATCCTCTAATGGGATGTCAATCGTTGATTTGATTAAGTCTTGTTCTGAATTTTCCTCTTCCTCTTCATCTGCTGAATGAAAGTTGGTTTCTTCTGCTTCAGTGTCCAGCACAGTAATGCTCGGATTTCCAAAAAAAGGGTTTGCAGGAATTGGAATCTCTGGTATCAGTGATAGTAAAGTTTCCAAAGGAGTTGTAGGTGTGCAGAACAAAATTAAGCTTCTGTTGTTGTAGATGAGTTATGCATTAAGCAGATGCAGGTAAGGCAGTCAGGGTCCCCGGTTTAGTGTTTGGTGAAGTAGTGGTCTGCTGGTGGCGTTTCTTCTTTTTCCTTTGATCCAAAGTGGTGTCCGTATTGTCATCTGGATGTCTAAAATTCTTAGACATATTCAGAGAAAAGACAGCCTGCTAGCTTGTATGCAATAAAAGACCAAGTGTTTCATTCACTGACAGTGTTGAAACTTCCAGTAAACACTTAATTTTTTCTGAGGATTATCAGTATGCATTCCAGAGGTGCGGCTATGGCTATAACCATTTACAGTGCCATTTTGGTTCTTCCTACAGCAACGCCTGACATCCTGGCACTCCTCAATTCTCTAGTCCTGGCCTTTGTAGTGCATTAAGTCCTCAAGCTTAACCATTTTGCTGGGTGTGCTCTTCATGTTGTCCTGCATTCAAATGAGGGTTCACACCCTATATGCTTCCTTGATTGGGGGGGGGTCTGTATGTGCTCTATTGCTCTTCTGTCTTTTCCTCCATGATCCCCTGTATTTGTCTTCTACCCATAGTGATTCACTGCACTGGCCCCTTCCCTCTAGTTTAAATACCCTTTAATTGCCCTGTGCATTCTTCTTGCCAGTAACCCTGCTCATTATTGGTGCAGCTTCAGCCCATCCTAGTCCTAAAGCTCCTTGACAAAGAAGGCACTACAGCTGGCCTGAATTATACTGGTGGAAGTCTGATGAACCCAACTGGGGACAGATTCAATAAAATGTTCAGTTAAGGGGGAAGTGATTTGATTATTGTATAAAACCCTTGGATAGTAACATGCAATCTGACTAGCTTAAACAGACACATGACCAAATATAGTTTGAGTTACAGTCCTGTTGCTATGAGAGTGGTTGATAGTCACAGAATTATTGCCTTCAAATTAGTCAGTGGTCTTCTGGGTATGAACAGTGCATTCCTTAACAGACTGCTGAACTTTAAAAGCTGCTGTTAATCTTAAAAACTACTATTGTTGCTAATTACAAGTTGCTGTAATGTAGCTACAGTACTTGATAACAGTAGCTGCTGATTGTTAAACATGGTTGCTGCTATTTAAAGGTAGCTGCGACCCACTTAATGCACCTGCTGGTTAGTAGTACATTGCAGTCAAGCTACATGAAAAGCTGTACAAATCTGTCATAAAAAAGTTTATCAAACAAATATGGATGGAATTCTCAATTCTTAGTGGAAGATTATTGACCCTTGGGTGGTAGAAGTGTCCTCTAGTGGCAATAATGCTCTCAGTCTGCAACTTCAGTCATTATAACCTATTTTTAAACCTTGGATTTAAATTGTGGCCTGTGAAAGGCCCAAACTGGTCACATGACCAAACATAGCTGGATATATTGCTGTTAAAATGCTTAGCAATGGCTAATAGTCCTAGTAACAAGCAACACTTGCAAACAAGCATTTGTCAATTCCGACTGTTGTCTTGCTGGTGTTGTCATTGGTAGTGCAGGAATTAGAGAGATGTATAATAGGAATGGCAGTAAAGTATGGAACTGACATCAACCCCACCGCACCCCCACCTGTAGAGATTGACAGGCATTGAGGTGTGTATTTGGGTCATTGGCCATAACGCTCATGCCATTTCACCTCACCCTACCCTGCAGACTCTGACAAGTGTCACGTTGTGCCTTGGGGTTGTCGGGCCTTACACTCACCCCATTTCATAAGGAACTACATTGAGATGGGTGCAGCAGATGAGAATGGGGTGAACTTTGGGGCCAAAGAGTCCAAGGCACACCTTGATGCCTGCCACTGGCTGCAGGGTGGAGGTGGGTGTGGAATGGTGTGAGCATTACAGCTGACAATCCAAAGGTACACCCCTGACGACTGTCAGTCTCTACATGGTGGGATGTTACGGTTAGAAACCTTGATGCCCCAGGCGTTTGTTGGTATTTTCACTCCACATTTTCAACATGGGATTTTTGTGACCCCACCTCATGAAAGCATTTGAGACCTCCGCTTATGAACAGTGGCACTGTGATTTTGTTAATCTGTCCTGAACAATGATTTCCCACAGCGACCACACCATTCTGTGCCAGATGTGTGAAAACACATTTCAGGCAGGATGTGAAAAATGACAGCTGTACTGTTCAAAAGAAGGTGTGAAGAAATGGCGATGCTGAAACTCTGGAGTGAAAATACTAAAAATCCTCGTAGTTATGAGCGTGTATGGAAACTGCACAATGCATGCTCATAACACAGTAATTTTGTGGAATTTTGTCACCAGATTTTCAACATAGGCATTTTGGGATCTCCGCTCATCAACAGTGTCACTGTGATTTTCTTAATCTGTCCCGAACATTGATTTTCCACAGCGACTGCGCCGTTGTGCACCAGATGTGTGAAAACACATTTCGGGCAGGATATGAAAAATGACAGCTGTACTGTGAGGTGTGAAAAAATGGCAATGTTGAAAATCTGGAGTGAAAATATAAAAATTCTTGAAGTTACAAGTGTGTGTGAAAACTGCGAAATGCACATTCATAACGCAGTCATTTTTTGGAATTTGTTCACCAAATTTGCAACATAGACTTTTTGGGAGCCCACCTCATGAACAGTTACACTGTTGCTTCTTTAATTGGTCCTGAAAAGTGATTCCGAGCTGACCGAGAAATCACCTTTTGGGACCAAATAACAAAATGACAGTGATTGAGTTCATGAGGTGGGGTCACAAGAACCCCATGTTGAAAATTTGTTGCCAAAAGTCGCAAAAATGGTCACGATATCAACCTAAGTTGAACCCCGCCCCTATTGATGCCATTATACAGCTTACCGTGATTTTCATCGCTTTACACCGGCTTTGAAGAGTGCAGACATGTTTTGCTCCACCGAAGATAGCCACGCCAAGCTCTGGAGGTAAGTATGGGGTGAGGGGGAGTGCAGGGAGGTGGAGTGCACAGAGGGTTGATGTGGGTTGGGGGGGGGCACCGCAGACAACGAGGAACCGTTTCCTGTTTTGTATGTTAAAAAAAAGGGAACATCGTAGGAAGGAATTTTTGCACACTGGATTTGGCTCCCAGTGTGCCACCTCTGTTTTTTGGGGGAGTGAAGCTGACAGGGATTGGGCACCCCGTCAGCTAAGAAAGTGTCTCTGTGTTTGGGAGGGCATGATGCCGAGGGGGATAGGGCACCCCCTTAGCGAACAAATAAACCTTGGGGGACTTTATGCTAATGGGGATTGGGCTCCCTGTTGGCAAATGAACTGGGAAGGGGGCATGCTGACAGGGGGATTGGGCACCCCCATCAGCAAATGAACTGGGGAGGGGGCATGCCAACAGGTGGATTGGGCACCCCTGGAGTTGACTTGCTGGGGATTGTGACAAGTGGACAGCCTACAGCAGCTGCCATGTTTATTGAAATTTTACACCAGGCAAGGCGTGCCCTGCAGTGACGGGTCGCTCCCTCATTGTAGCGGTGAAAGTGTTTCAAGTTGGTGGCATGCTTTTGCAGTGCTGTCATAGACAGCATGCTATTTCATTCGTGCCACAGAGCCCAGTCCGAGAAAGCAGTGGTGCCACTGGCCACAACACGACCTCTCCTCCAAAACCTGCTACTCCATACCAAGCTACCACAATATGTTGTTTGCGTTAGGCACACAAGACGACATACAAATGACAACAGTTCCCAAATAAAAGAGCTGACAAAGCACATGCTAATGACATCGTCTCCCTTTTCCTGCTCTTAATTGTTTTTAAAAATACTTTCTTACTTAATCCTGTGGCCATCCCCCCCATCACTGTGATTATCTTTCCCTTTCACATGTCTGACCCTGAGAAGGTGGCCACCACTCAGATCCACCTCTGGCTGCTGTTTCATGTAAGTGCACTTACTGTATTAAAATACATTTATCAATAGTGTACTTTCATTTCACTATTGATAAAGTTATTTCAATAATGCAAGTGAGTATACATGCGTGAGACAGTGGCTGGCAGCAGAGGTGAGAGGAGAGTGAATACTGGCCACCATCTCAACGTCAGACGAGGTGAGTAGGGAAGTAATCGTGGGGACTAAGAGGGAGGGTAGGCCACTGAGCTAACAGGGAAAAATATATATTTTTGAAACTGTTGGTCGGTGGGGCATTAGACTACCAAAGAACTTGTAAACAAACAAAACTGTTGGGACCAGGAGAGATGGGACCACTGTCGCTAAGAAATGAGGAGGAAAAAGAAACAACAGGCACCAAACAACAAAGATAAGCAACTATAAAGTACAGTACAATGGGGGAGGGGACATAACTCAGGCAAGGGTTAATAAAACAGACATTCACTGGAGTTATTTCAGGATATAGTTGGAAATATTGACCCCTTAGGACAAACTTGAGACTTCTAATAGTAATATTACTCTCAGGCTTCAGAGCAACACAGGGGCCAGTTGCACAAAACTTGGCTTATAGTTAGCCTAAGTATATTGTCTTAAGACTTAAAAATGGTATTGTCTAAGTCTCAGAGGTGAGAGTGTTGCACAAACAAAACACTGTCTTGACTTACATAAGACAAGGCTTAGCTTGAGGTTTCCTAGCAACACAGACAAAACTTTAAGCTTTACTTAACCGTACACTGTTGGTGGAAAAAAAAAAAGATGGCCACCAACAGCTAGATTAGAAAGGTATGTTGATACAGTCTCGAGCTAGAGAAATGCTACACAAGAAACTGTTATTGCGTAGTACAGTACTGATGCTAAATGTTTTAAAACTGTTTTTATTTTCTGCCTATTTAGTGTGTTGATTTCTTTTTTTACGTTTTTCCCCCAGCACAGCTGGTGGCCTGGAATCACCTGTAGGATGTTTCAGATGCAGCTACTTGCCTTGTAGCTTTTTTAGCACCTCCCATACCCACTGATGCCACCCCAGTCTCAGTCTTCCTAAATGCAGGAACCCCCTGTAATACTGAGTCCACCCATGTCATACGGAGAGCTCCCCATACTCAGCCCACACAGTGTCATCACCCCCCCCCAATATGGTCAGCCCATCCGGTGAGACAAACAATCAGACGCAGTGCATTTTCTCTTGTTTCTTACTTGTTACTGCATCTGAGGAATTATTTATGTAAAGGAAGCCCCCACGGATGTGTAGAAACCATCATATGGCTAGTTTTTGACTTCTTCCACTCCTGACTGGGAGCTTGTAGTAGATGCTAGTGTAGCTTACTGTATGGGAACTTCCCGCTGCCTCTCCTGCTCCTAAACTCTGTAACCGTAGGAGCATCAGTTTGACTCACAAGGGTGAAGGGAGACACTGGCCTCCTCCACACAAGATCCTGCCCCCCTAGCTCCTACTCACATGAAGTAGGCCACTGCCTGAGCTCTGTATGGTCTGGAAGTAGAAAGCTGCCGCCTGTGGTGCCTAGCTGCCTGACACTTTCTATTTATATCAGTCGCTCGCGCTAACTGCGGCATTACCCATAGCTTGCTTGCTCGCCTCACTGTGCATCTCATTGCCTGCCTGCAGCAAAACCTCTCAACATATCATCCCCAGATTATGGAATATTATAGCATGAAATGGTATACAAGTAGACAAAATTTGTTACACTTACATACAGCTCATCGTACAGTATATATGCGAGTGAAATGCACAACATGTGCTGTTACTATAATAATTCATTTTTCACATTCATTGCAAGGGATCTTGGCATCAAATTTCTAACAATGTGGGACAATCCTCTCAGTTTGGAACAGGGGGCTTTGACAAGACAAAATGGGGAACAGCATCGGGACCTATTGCCCCCCCCCCAACACTACTCAACAGGGAAACAATTCTTTGTTTAAATACATTGTTCACTAGGAAAACTAGCCCTGTAGTCCAACATGGTATGATATAAATCTCTGACTTCCTGTGACATCTCTAACCCCTGGATCACCAATAATTAATTTATTTAATTGAGCTGGGCCACTATCCCAAAGTCCCCCTTAGGCTACTGCATGTAATTACTGGCAGATAGGCTATCTAGGTGGCAGTCAGCTGTTTTTCTGAGCCCCCCCCAACCCTGACAACAACACTTTCTCTTCTCTTTTCCCAGCAGTTTACAGTTTTTCTTTCCCTATATCTCTGCCCCTTCCTAATTTGCCTTAACTGTAGCTTTTTTTCTAAAGCTGCTCTTTTGAATTCCTATGTTGTCCTATACCCCGCTTTGTATCTCTCTGCTCTCTGTTTCTGCACGCACTACTGTATTTTCTAAATTGTAACTTGTTTTTCTCTTTCGTTTAACAGATATGGCATGATGCTGACTGCCTCACCATCAGATAAGTATTATTCTATGTCTAACCTGTCCTATCCTTCTTATTCACTCCCTAAGAATCATGGATCCTTTGTGACCTCTTTCCTACATTTTAATTCACAGGTCCGATGGACTTCATCTCTTTAAGTCCTACTTCTGGCTCCATAGCATCCAGGTAAGAGACCCTCTACATATTACCTACACTGATCCTATGTGATGGTTTGGGGGGATGTACGTGTGTGTGCATGTGCGCATGTGTATGAATTAAGGTTACACATACCATAGCACCTTTTTTTTCCAAAAAGCTTTTTGCCTTTGTGGTCGATGAAGGTGGGCTCGCAGCTCTGTCCCCGCCTCTTCCATCTGGCACTTACCTCCCTCAGACTGCTGAACCCAAAGTCCCCCCATGGATTTCCCCTTGAGGTGGGGCTGGGAAGGAGAGGGCTGCCCTTCCCCCATGCAGTGACTCCCATCCAGAATTGTGCTGGAGGTGCAGGTGGTGGCACAGGACAGAGGTTGGTGGGCAGGGCTTTATGAAGCATACGCCAACCATTTTTTGATTCTCTCCCCGTGGATCCTCTGCAGTTGAGGCACATAAGCATGTACATTTGGAGGCACACACGTACTATGGAATTGTGGTCTCTCCCATCGATGTCATTCATGCTCCGGGCACTACCCCCAGGCCTTCACTTGTGGCAGCCAGTTGCCAAGTCAGCATGCCTCCCCACCCTACGAGGGGAGAGCTGTTTGACAATTGCTCAGTTTTCTCCCCCACTGGCCAGCTGAGCATGTTCCTGAACGAGAGTCATTGTCTGGATGGGAGGTAAGGCGCACAGCCTCAGCCCTCTGATCCACTGGGTCAGCCTTAGGTTGCAGCTACTTTTTAGTTGCTTGAAAGTTTACCTGTTTGGTGGGATATATGCTACGCTCAACAACTGTCACAGAGATGTGTGTGTGTGTTTGTTTATGTAGGTGTGTACTAAACATAGTCTGTAGATATTTGTAAACAGCCAACAGTTTTCCGATTTTGATGGGCGGGGGTGAGAAGTGCAGTTGTTAGTACCTGCCATAGAAGACTACTTCTGTATTTGTGGTTCTAATGTAGGATGCACACACCACAACATTTGTATTATACTGGAACTGCTGACTTGGTAGTTCTATGGTCAATTGCTGTTTCTGTTCAAGGGTGTGTGTGTGTGTGTGTGTGCGTGTGAGTGCACGTGCACATGAGTACTCAGCATTTTGTTGTTGGCAAAGAGTGGTGCATTTGATATTGTCAACATTTGACTGTCTGGGACTGTGTGTATGTATGGGTCACAAAGTCTTTATCACTTTGTTGATATCAAACCATTTGATCATTGGTAATGGGGGGGTGGATGCTTCATTAAGCCCTTGGCCGTGCATTACAAATGTCTAATGCATGGCCCACTGATGCAGCAGAAAGATTCCCCACTGTGGTGCCAATGACCTGGGTTCAGGAACAGACTTGGGTGTCAAAGGGCTAGCCGGGGGAGAGAAGGTTTGGTGACTGCTCGCCTTCTCTCGGGGGAGGGTTGGGTAGAAGAATGGTTCCTACTGACCCCTGGCAGAGGCCAGGAGATAGCAGTGTGTCTGGTTCTGCTATCCAGGGGAGTGTGACAGATGCCGGTGTACATCATGCGTCCTGCATGACACGATCCTGGGGGAGAAAACTGGAAAGTGGCAAACAGGCCAGTCAGGTGATGACCTCCTGGACCCTCATCACCAGGGACTCCCGATCCACAAACTGTGCCTCAGCAGCACCCAGGACCACTGGATTACTGGTAAGGTGCTTCCCTTCACAGGCAGGGGACACTCTCGATGAAGGGATATATCAGGGTACCTGGGGGTGGCTGTGATGTGGGGTGGTGGGTGGACGGGGAGCTACCTGTGAACAAAAATCAGTCCTTGGATGAGGCCTGAAAGAGTGACCTGCAAGTGTACAGGGTGGAGGAAAAAAAAAAAGAGAAACATCTAATGCACACGCCCTCATGTCATATTGCTTACTTATGTCCTCTCTCCATCCCCGTTTGAGAGTACCAGGTCCAGAATACAGAGTATGTTGTATAGGAGATTTGAATGAGAAACTAGACTTCAATACTTTTTTTTCTAAAACCCTGTTATTCATAGGTAGATACTTAGTAGTCTATTTAAAGATCACAGCAGCAAAAATTGGGCACTCATCACCTACAGTGGCGTGAAAAAGTATTTGCCCCCTTCCTGATTTTCTCTATTATTGCATATTTGTCACACTGGATGTTTTCAGGTCTTTAGACAAAATGTAATATTAGATAAAGGGAACCTGAGTGAACAAATAACACTTGTTTTTTTTTTATTTCACTTATTTAATGAAAAAAAGTTAACCAACACCAATTGGCACTGTGTGAAAAAGTAATTGCCCCCTTACACTTAATAACTGGTTACGCCACATTTAGCTGCAATGACTGCAACCAAACACTTCCTATAATTCAATATCAGTCTTTCACATCACTGTGGAGGAATTTTAACCCACTCTTCCTCGCAGAACTGCTTTAATTCAGTAACATTTGGTAGGTTTTCGAGCATGAACTGCTCGTTTCAGGTCCTGCCACAGCATCTCTATTGGGTTTAAGTCTGGACTTTGACTAGGCCACTCTAAAACATTAATTTTACTTTTTAGCCATTCTGATGTGGACTTGCTTTTGTGTTTTGGATCATTGTCTTGCTGCATGACCCAACCACGCTTCAGCTTCAGCTGACGGAAGGATGACTGGACATTCTCCTTAGAATTTTCTGGTACAGAGCAGAATTCATGGTTCCTTTAATTATGGCAAGTCATCCAGGTCCTTAGGCAGCAAAGCATCCCCACACCATCACACTACCACCACCATGTTTGACTGTTGGTATGGTGTTCTTACTGTGGAATGCTGTGTTTGCTTTACGCGAGACATTATGGGATCCATGTTGTCCAAAAAGTTCCACTTTGGACTCATCTGTCCATAGAACATTTTCCCAAAAGGCTTGTGGATCATCCAGGTGCTTCTTGGCAAATGAGAGACGAGCATTTATGTTCTTCTTGGTTAGCAGTGGTTTCCGCTTGCTACTCTCACATGAAGCCCATTTTGCCCAGTCTCTTTCTGATTGTGAGTCATGAACACTGACCGTAGCTGAGGCAAGAGAAGCCTGCAGTTCTTGGATGTTGTTTTAGGATCCTTTGAGACTTCTTGGATGATTTTACACTGCGCCCTTGGAGTAATTTTTGGCAGGCCGCCCACTCCTGGGAAGGGTCACTACTGTTCCAAGTGTTCTCCATTTGGAGATTATGGCTCTCACTGTGGTTCGATGGAGTCCCAGAGCCTTAGAAATAGCTTTGTAACCCTTTCCAGACTGATAGAGGGCAACAAAATGTTTTTCTGATCTTTTCAGGAACTTCCTTTGATCAAGGCATAATGTGCTTGTTGAATCTTTGAGCTGGCAATGTGACTCTGATGGTAAGGGCCAAAATAAGTGAGGTTTATATTGAGCAGGGCTGGCTGTAATCAAGCCTGGCTGTGTTCAATCAGCTGACTCTAATTATCCCTTTAATTGGGTTGATTTAACTAGGGGGCAATTACTTTTTCACACAGTGCCAGTTGGTGTTGGTTAACTTTTTTCATTAAATAAATGAAATAAGTAAAAAAAAAAAGTGTTATTTGTCCACTCAGGTTCCCTTTATCTAATATTATATTTTGTCTAAAGACCTGAAAACATCCAGTGTTACAAATATGCAATAACAGAGAAAATCAGGAATGGGGCAAATACTTTTTCACGCCACTGTACATGTAGAACAAACATGTCACTAACTTCAGTTTTTAAAAAGTGCTCAAGTGCTGAGTTTATTGACATGCAAAAGCTGGACAGATGCCTGAAAAGCACTTGATGAATTTCGGATCTTACCAATGATTCCCTTTCAAATGTGAATAAACAGTCAATCGTCTTATGAACAGCTGTGCATGATGGTGTCAGATGACATCAGCATTCCTATCACAGCTAAAACCATATGGCTGACTGACCTAATACTATGTTTAACACACGAAAATTAATTGTGAAAGAGCTCATGTGTAAAAAGATTATACCCAAAACTGTTTAAAATATTATACATATTACAATTTACAAATCAAAAGTGCAAAATGAACATGTTTAAAAACAAGTATAACTTCATTTCTTAAAATGGACTAACACAAATAATGCTAGTAAGTCAACAGTATAAATACTCCTGCGACATCTAAACTGCCAACTTGCTCTACTGATAATTGGGCAAAATTACACATAGGTAGGATGTGGTGCAGCATAGCTGTTGATTAGTGACCACTTGCAGGGCACGTCTTTCATTCACATCTGCCGTGCTCGTGGTTGTTGCTGGACTGATAATTCTACCTTTCTGTTTCAGCATTACTGAGGTCCATTTTTTTCACAAAACAAACTGTCATAACTCTGCCCAGGGATGTCTTCTACAGTGATCCAAACATGTGTCTTGCTCAATTTTTTTTTTTTTTTTTTTGGCTAGTTTTCCATTAGCAGGTTATACAGACCTGCCACTAGAGGGATTCTTGGTCTTCTACATAAATCACTGTATTCATTTGTGGGCAATATGGCCTGCATTATCATTCTACTTCTTTCCCGGTGCTGCTACAAGGAGACTTGAGTCTGAAGGGTGGATGGACACTATCTAAGCTGCTTCTGCTCTCCTTGTTCCCCTTTCTGCTGTATTTTCTCATCTAGGTTTTAAGTGAGTACCTAGGTGGGCAAATTACTTGCCTAGAAAATATTGCACTAATACAAATCACGAGACCACTCAATCTGGGACCATAGCTCTCCTTATTGTGTTCTTATTGCTCCTAAGGTGCAGAGTTTTCAGCAATACAGTGCAATTCGAAGTACCTCAATGCAATTCAGTTCTCCAATGTACCTTATCAATACCTAATGTTATAACAGTCTACCGTGCAGACACTATGTCATTCTCCTCTCCCCTTTTAGCCTATTCCCCCTGGTTAGCCTACACCCCCTTGCTACTGTCCTCACCTATGTCTACCCAAGCACTTACATTGATCACGATCAACTCGTCATTACAGTGGTGTTGCTTCTTGCGCAGTACCATATGGGTTGCTGCAAAGAAATAAAAAAGGAGTCTCCACTCTTATAAACTCCTTAAAGAAAGTTATACTTCTGCTTCTTCTCTGCTCAGGAAATGTGGAGCTCAGCTCTGGCCCCCCCTACAACTTACCTCGCCTATCGATTTTGTTGAGGCCACAGGTCTCAAAATGATGATGGTCAACATTTTAAGCCTCGCCTAAAAACTTGTACAGCTGCAAACCTGGCTGCACACGTTAACCCAGACCTTATCATAATTACTGAGTCTGGTTAAGAAAGACTAACACTGATCAACAAATATCACTGCAGGGCTACAATTTATTTAGAGCAGATAGGGAGTCTAGAGGCAGGGGTGTGGTTATCTACGCCAAATCTAAGTACTTGGTCACCAATATTGGTTGCAAATCTCTAGCCAAGGAATTTGAGTTAGTTTCGCTGAGCCTTCATCTCTCCTCCTTGGAATGTATCACTATCCTAGGTGGCTATAGACCCCCATCTGGTGGTGATGAAGTCCTTAATCTGTTGAAATCCATGATCATAGATGCAAAGACTGAAACAATATTTCTAGGAGATCTAAATATCGACTGGCTGTCACCTAAATTACACGGCCTCAAATCCCTTTGTGACGAGCTAGGTCTTGGGCAATTAGTCAGTGAACCTACTAGGAACAACACTCTAAATACTGCCAACAGTTCCATTCTAGATGTGGTACTAACCACCCATCCACACAAAATATCTCATTTGGCAGTGTTTCACAACGACATGAGCGATCATGGAATTGTTGCTTGCATAAGATCTCAAATTAAGGCCGGCCGCAACCCATCTTTATAACAAAAGATCCTTTGCAAATTCAGTGCAGTAAACTTCCTATCTGACCTGAGCATGATCAGATGGCAAGATCTTTACCTAGCCAAAGATGTCAACAAGGCAGCTTGCATCCTTAATGACAAACTCACTATAATAATAAATAAGCATGCCCCTTTCATCAAAGTAAGGGTACGGAACAATTCCAACCCCTGGTTCATCTCGGATCTCAAGGCAGCCCTTATAGCTTGAGATAAGCTCTGGGCAAAAGCTAGACATTCCAAAGAATCTTCGGATTGGCAGGCCTTTAGAACAGCCAGGAATAACTGTGCAAAAAAACTTCGCTCTGCTAAAGCTAACTATTATATTTCTACTCTCGAACAAGCTAAAGGTAACCCTCATAAAATATGGAAGACTATCAAAACTATAGAAGGATGGCCCATGGCCCCCTCTGTCCCAACAAAGATAGTTGCAAGTGGCAAAATTGTGGAAAACAAGTCCCTAATCCTGGAGGAACTTAACTCCCACTTCACCACAGCTGGATTAGCTTTTGACTCGTCACCTTATGCTGGTGCTGCGGTGAGCCAGCATACCCCTCCCGCCACATCTAGTCCTGCACCCAGCCCCTTCCAACTGCGTGAGATAACTTATAAAGAAGTAGAAGATTCTCTTCTTAACTTAGACACCAAAAAAAGCACAGGGGACAATGGCTTGGAACCCTTTTTCCTAAGTTCAGGCTACGCCCATCTCACTGCCCCAATTCTCCACATCTTCAGTCTTTCCATTACATCTGCTAGTGTGCTGTCCTGCTGGAAATCAGCACATATCTTCCTTCTATGTAAATCTGGTGACCCATGCGAAGTAAACAACTATAGGCCTATCTCCATATTGCCTATCCTTTCTAAAGTTCTCGAAAAACTGATCCATATTCAGTTAAAATCTCACTTGGAAACCTTCTCTCTCATTAACCCAGCTCAATCTGGCTTCCGGGTTAATCATAGCACAATCACTGCACTAGCAAAAGTAACCAATGATTGGATCTCTGCTATAGATGCTAAGAAGGTAACTGGTGCAGTCTTTTTGGACCTCAGCAAAGCTTTTGATACTGTTGATCACAAACTATTAGTCTATTGCCTTGCAAAGTTGGGTGCCACATACCATACCACCCAGTGGTTCTCTAGCTACCTAACTGGAAGATTCCAAAAAGTAAAGGCGGAAGGCTTTTTTTCTGCTGCCTTGCCAGTTGCAAGAGGAGTCCCCCACGGATCCATCTTAGGCCCCATCTTGTTTTCTCTGTACATTAATGACTTAGATGCTAACATATCTACGTCCAATCTGCACTTTTTTGCAGATGATACTGTGTTGTATACTTCTGTCTCATCGTTATCTGAAGTCAAGGGAGTGCTTCAAGCGGACTTCGCACAACTTGAGCATAATCTAATAAAGGCAAAGCTTCTGCTCAATGCTAAGAAGACTAAAGCGATGATATTCTCCAGCAGTGCTGTCACAGGCCCCCAATACCCTTGCCCAAGACTTCATTGTCACCACGCTAAACGAGCCTCTGGAAGTTGTAACCAAATTTAAATATCTAGGTATCTGGATCGACAATAAATTATCTTTCAGTGACCACATCGAAGATGTCTCTAGAAGGTTAAAAGCAAGGTTAGGTTTCTTCTACAGAAATAGGCCCCTCTTCCCCCTTGAAACATGAAACAAGTTTGTACAGGCCACTTTTCTCCCCCTACTCGACTGTGGCGATGTAATCTATTCCTCCACCACTCTTGCAAATCTAAGTAAACTGGACATCCTTTATCACCGTGTGTTACGGTTCATTACCAACTCCCTTACTGTTCGCACCACTGTGACTTATATGCAGCTGTTGGTTGGACATCCCTTACTACTAGACGCCTGCTCCATGCTGGGCTATGGACTCTTAAACTGCTTCTGCAGAAATTGCCAAGCTATCTCTCTTCCCTTATTAGTATCTCACATAGTGCATACTTGTTAAGAAAATCTGACTTTATTATGCTTGACATACCAAGGACACGGACTTCCTTTGGTAAACGTGCTATTGCATATGCCCTTCCCTCCATTCGGAAGCAATTACAAACCATACTGAGACTAACTAGCACAGTTTTAATAAACTTCTACAAATCGCTAAGTTCAGCCAAAATAAAAGACACCTGTAACTGTCATTAAGTCTCTTCCTTCCCCATGTGTGCCATATTTATCCACTGGTAAGGTATAATTGATTTGTCATATTAACTGCTTTCCTTCCCTTCTACTCCTGGCTTTTATCTTTGCTTACGCTCCACTGCTACTCTATCAAATCACTCTCCCCCATATCAGTTGTAGACTGTTTTTGTTCTAGCTGCCAAAATACTGTTTATGTATTGCACACACCAGTCATCATGTTTCATTTATCAGTATGCAACCTGTAAGTCGCTTCCCTGCCTCATATCAATGTTTACCACCTGCAGTCACCCTATGTGGTACCCTTGTATGTATATCCAGCCTGTATCATGTAATGTGCATTTCATGTATATACTGTTATTACCTATCTGTGTTTGTACTTTAAGTGTTTATGTCACAGGACCTCCTTGTGAATGAGCTTGCTCAATGGAGTTTTCCTGCAATAAACTTGAACTTGAACTCATAAGGAGCTTATAAGCTTCTGTGTGTAATTTTTTATAGCCCCTATTGCCCTCCAATCATTTTTATTCAGTTATTTGGGACGGAGGCTCAGGGGGAATGTCAGGAAGTACTTTTTCACAGAAAGTGTAGTGGATTCATAGAACAGCCTTCCAGTGGAGGTGGTGGTGGCTAAAACAATACAGGGGTTCAAGAGCACATGGGATAGACATAAGGGTGTCCTGGAGATGGGCAGAGATGGTGTGCCCCAGATCAAATAGGATCTGGGCTGTCAGCACTGAGTAGGGAAATGGTCAGACTAGGTAGGCCACATGGTTCTTATCTGCCATCAGATTCTATGTTTCTATTTTTCTATTTAAATCCTTTTCTGTGGCTCGTTAAGTTCCTTTTTCATGATTCCTTTTTTTGGTTTTGCAAAAAAGGAAACCGGCTCACAAAAAAGAATTTATCCCTGGTGTCTAGTGGCATCCCCCCACCCTCTGATCCCCATATTTTCTTAAATAAATGTTCCCATTGGTGTTAGTGGCACCCCACCTCCCATGTCTCCTGAGCCATTGGCCACCCCCACCCCTCGATCCCCATATGTTATTTCATTAATTTCCCATTATTTTCAGGTTGAGAGGAACATGGAAGGGTGGGGGGCGGTGCTACTAACCACCAGTGGGGAAATACATGTAAGATATGGGGACTGGAGGGTGGGAAGTGCCACTAGACACCATGGACAGACATGGAAAGGTGGAGGAGGATGCCACTAAGCACCAATGGGGAAATTAATTAAATAAAATATGGGGACTGGAGGGTGGGGGGTACTAATAACCACCAATGGGGGAATATATTAAAGATATGGGGATCAGAGGGTGTGGGGTGCCACTAAACACCAGGAATAAAACACAAATTATATGGGAGGGAGAAGGGTGCCACTGACCACCAATGGGGGTATTATAACTTAAAACAGATATGGGGATTGGGGAGTGGGGGAGCCACTAGACACCAGGGATAGACATGGGAGGGTGGGAGGGTGCCAGTAACCACCAATGGGGAATAAATTAAAGATATGGGATTGAAGGGTGGGCATGCCACTAGACACCAGGGATAAAATACAAATTATATGGGAGGGTGGAGAGTTGCCACTAACCACCAACAGGGTATTATAAATTAAACAGATATGGGATGGGAGGGTGGGGCTGCCACTAGACACCAGGGGTAATTAATAGTAATGGGGACTGGGTACAAATGTACAATGGGGGGTGAATACCAGGGTACTAACAAATGTCAGAAAAATAAAGCCTGGTATAATTATGTATAGTATGCCTGGGAGCACAGGGTCCCGACCCAAAGAACCTGCAGTCCCACAGTAAAATAAGGATACTATTATACTATCTCAAAAAGTAAGGAAATAAGTTACAAGAAACTTTGTTAATGCTCCAGTTAGTGTCAAAGTGACTCAAGTTGGGAAATGAAGCTTTAGGGTTTCTAACCCTAGCACCCCACCCTCCAAAACCACACAGGAGAGCAGGTGTGGGGTGTGCCTTGGTCTTCTCAAGGCTAACGCTCACCCCATTTTCATAAAGTCTGTATATCTGATCTTATTTACAAATGAAATGGAGTGATTGTTAAGCTTAAGAAGCCCAAGTCACTTCTCACACCAGCTCTCCTGCCTGGTTTTGGAGGATGGGGTGTTAGGGTTGGAAACTCTAATGCCGCATTTCTCAACTTTTGCCATTTTGACCCTAACTGGAGCATTAACAAAGTGTTTTGCAATATATATATATATATATATATATACACATACATATATATATAGATATATAATATATATATATATATACACATACATATATATATATATATATATATATACACAGTATATTTATCTACACACACACACACACATTTTTGTATATTTTTTGCTCATAATTTTCTGACAATTCTAGTCTAAGTTTAAATACTGTCACCAATATTCCTATCTTGTTTGGAACCTTCTCTTCTGATGTTCACCTTCTATTGCCTTTCTTTGGTAAGTTATTTTTTTGTTTGTTTGAACTTTTGAATTCTTATCTACTGACTAGTGTTTCTAAATGGCTGCTTAATTATGAGATGAATTTTTGTACAGGCTGGTAAATTTATTCTGTATGCAATTCACATTCATTCTTGTATAGTTATGCATTGCTTTGTCTATGTGTCTCATGAATATTTTTGCATTGGTTTTTAACTTTTCATTTCAGGTTTTTAGTCAGTTATAGACACATTATGTGGTGATGTTATTCACTGTAAAAAATCACTGGTTACTTTTACTTGTTAGCATTTGTCATGGGGTCATATTGCTGGGGGCATTTAAAGCAGCAGTACTAGATAATCAGGAAATGATGATCATAATGCTGCTTTTGGCTGAAAGCATGCAGCCATAGTTCTGGTTTCCATATCTGTAAATATTTTTTTATAGAAATCTTTAGTTTTTTAGATATTTAAAATTTATTTACATTGTTGTGGACCCACAGTAAATATGGCTGTTGCCTAATTTGCAGCTGAACTCCCTCCCCCCTCGATGCATCACATCTTTTGTTTACTTCCATGGGACCCTATACTACATGTTCCCACTGTTCCAGTGTAGAGCTGTGAGTCATGCACATGTGTGGTTGGCAACATAGGGTTCAAATTCAACATGGCGAGTGGGAGAAATGTAAACAAAAACAAAGAAAAATGGAGCAAATTATGCGGTGATAATACAGTAAAAACAAGAAAGATTACCGGGTAAGTGCTCAACAGAGCAAAGGAAACAAACTGCTGCAAAAGATCTTATTTTTTTATCTAGTACTGCTGCTTTAAGGAGTTAGGCTTTACCACTGAAATCACATCCCCGGATGAAGCCTTGTAGTAAAGCGACTTGTGTAAGGTGTGATATTGTTGTAACCTGAAAGACACTGCTACTGTTACAATTCTGATCTATGATTCTGAACACTTTCAACATGACTTCAAGCAACTCTATATATGAAACACTGGTTTTCGGGAAATGAGAGATTGAATTACATCAAATTCACTTTGAATCAAAAATACAATCTCTGGAGTGCATGCTTTAAATTTAGAAGTCAGTGGATAAGGGTGTTATGAAGCATAGCCTTCAAATGTGCAGAATATTATTTTATAAGCTTATTTACTGCATATTAACAGTGACTCACTTACATTGTTTTACTACAAGAAAGCTTCATTTTTTTTCATTCCTGATGCATATCTTATCAAAACAGCCTCTCATTCTAGGGAGAAAAACAGATAAAATATTAGAATATTAGAAGACAGGACAGATTATCATGTTCTGCTAATCTATTTAAAAACAACATTTGTTCTTGATCATTTCTTTCTGTATGTGTGCGATCTAAATACTGTTTTCAACTTGTTCTGTGTTCTTCCTCTTTCCAAAGATGGATTACTATTATGGCAGTCATTCTAAATTAATAACTGGTTTATACTGATATGGAATTTCTCCCCAAAACTATTGAAGCTTTCTCAGCCTTGGGGTCCATTGTTCACTTACTTATTTGTACTTCACACTCAGGATGTATTCAGACCAAACTGACCTGTTCTTTTGCTCAGTCACTGATTGCCGCTTTACATTTTGTATTGTTAAAGGGGAACAGTCAGCAATAAAATGCATAGATACATAGATACATATAATTTGTCAGCAGATATGGACTGCCTGGCCCATGTAGTCTGCCCATTTGTTCTACCTTTATGCTGCAGGCTGTAGTTGATCTGCAGCTTTCCTACTCTTCCTTTTTTCTAGGGTTCCCTTGTGTGTGTCCCATGTATTTTTGAATTCCTCCACCATTTTTGCCCCTACTACCCTTACTGGGAGGCTGTTCCAAGCATCCAACTCCATGTCTGTAAAGAAATACTTCCTCACATTACCCCTGATTCTTCTTCCATCCAATGTCATCTTATGTTCCCTAGTTCTTGTCCATCTTTTCTGAAAGATGCTACCCTGCTGTACCTTATTGATCCCTTTAAGGTATTTATACTTCTCTAAGAGCCTTACACCCAAGTGTAGGGTACGTTTCAATTTGAAGACTGTGTGCAAACCCATTTTTTATTTACTTACTGTTTCTGCAGAATAGTAGATTGTATCAGGTTGATTCTACTAACTGCCAAGATGACATTTGCTGTAACCAGAAATCCCAGAATCCATCTTCATCTAGTGTTTTAAAGATGCATTGAAGGAGCATGTTCACAATTTGAATGCTTGCAATCGCTTTGCTTAAAATTGCCAGTCGTATGCTGCACATGATTTCTATTTATACTTGTATTTTTATGTAGGTTTATGTTCTTAATTGTATGTCATTTTAACTAATTGTTTGTACTGAAGTGTACACCACTGTGTCTGCAAAATGTGTTTTGGCACCAGTGCACCTTCCTAGATAACAGAATAAAACTGAACTAAACTAAAACTAAACCAAGTTAAACTAGACTAAACTAAACTAGAATTCCCTGTAGCTGATATCAGTGCTGGGGTTGTAGCAGTGGGAGATTCAGTAGCCTGCAGTTACAGTTTTTATAAACTCTAATGTTTTGTTTTCTGGTTCTGCTGTCCTTCTGGGGTTCAGTACAGTCACAGAGGACTGTACTTAGCCCAGGAAAGCGGTGGGACAGGAAAACATTTGATCAGAACTTTGAAAAGTTCTAACGTCCACTGCAGGCTATTGAATCTCATAATGCTGCAGTCCAATTCAGGCATCAGCCGCAGGGGATTATAGAATTTCAGGTTACAGCAAACGTCAGCTTGAGAGTCAGCAGAACCAGCCTGATACTATCTACTACACTTCAACAAATAATAAGTAAAACATCTCTTTTTGCACACAGTGTGCAAATTAGGACCAGCCTTCAGTTGGGTGTGGGTTTCTTAGTGCTGACTATTCCTCTTTGAGTACATTTATTTTGTATGGTGTCCTAAAACCTCACTAAGCACTATTTAGCATTCTCTTTTTAGTGTGCAGGTATTAGAAATGGCTACGGATGCATTTGAATTTCCTGTGTCTAGAGACAGGCTCAATGTATACAACTTTCTGTACAATGATATATTAAGTGATGCTCATAGCACATCTGCTGTTACAGAGTATAATTTGCTATCACTCCGCTATAGATATGTCTAAAATTGGATGAAATACATTTTCTGCTCTGTTTTGTGTCTTTGATGCTGTATAAAGGTCCTATCTGTGGTTCCAAGCCCTGCCCCCCTGAGGATGGACCAGCAAGACATGAAGTACCAAGGCTTTCTTGACTTAATTATGTTTAAGTCACTTGCCAGTCTGTTGCACTACATCTTTTGCTTGTGTTTGAGTGGTGAATTGTCCCATGGCAGCAACGCATCTTGGGGTACAGTAAACACATTTGTGTTCTTGGCAGTTTTGTGTTGTGGTCTAACCAATGAGCTGTACAGCAGCAATATCACCTTTTTGCTGCAACTAATGAAGCCAGTCTGATAGACCACACCATCCTGTTAGCTTCCCCATATGCCACATTGCATTGGGAACAGACTTTCAGACTATTATTAATTATCACCACCAGGTGCCTTTCCTTCTTTGAATGCTCTTTTGTAATTTGTTGATGTAATTTTCTTTATGCGGATTTTTGTTTCCAATATGCATCACTTTAAAATTTTTTGGCCTTGAATTTCAATTGCCCAATTCTGGACCTCAGCTCCAGTTTTTCTACATTCCTTTTCTTACTGATAATCCCCTCATCATTATCCATGCTCCCACAGATTATTTGTTATCACCTGCAAATGCACTTTACCCTATAATCCAATTCTAATATCTCTTATACAGTATACATATATAAAAGTATCAGCCCCAGGAAAGACACATGTGGTACCCCATTTGTGAACCTATGACATCGGAGAACTTGCCTTTCAAGACCACTCTCTGAGTTCTATCAGGTAACCAATTCTCAATCCATCTGGTAAGCTCTTCCCCTAGTCCTGAGTCCTCTACCCTCTTTGTAGGCCTCCTATGGGGAACCAGATCAAAGGCATTACAGACACTCATACAAAACATTGACTGCCTGACGTGTATATATTTATTTATTTATTTGAGTTTTGGTGATCGGGTGAGTCCACTGAGACAATACAATCCCTTTTTCAGGGGTGACCCAGGTATGGATTACATACAGTAGCAGAGCAAAATTAACAGAGTGGTAATAAATTGGACATTAATAGTGCAAATTTACAGAGAGGTAACATTTGACATTTAGAGGAAACAAAAAAGACAAAGCAATGATTAAAGGCTTAAACAAGGTTCATCAGGGTAAGAGATAAAACAATGATTAGGCAGTTGACACATGATAATAGTTACATCACTACATTAAGTAGTAAAGTGCACATCAGGGGTACATTAGGAAGGGAGGGGAAGAAGGGGGGACCTATTCAGGAGAAGCAAGAACAGTTTGAAGAGGGGAAAAATGAGGGAGATAGCTCGGATTGGAACTGAGTCAGAGAGGAGCAGGACAAAATTGTCAGGGGGAGAGAGTTCCAATCTGAGAGAGCAGTGAATGAGAAGGATCTCCTGGAGGTGGCCAAATGTAGATTTGGTAGGACAAGGAGGGGAAGTGAGGCTGAGTGAAGGGTGTGTGGTGCATGTCGGAGGTGCACAAGTTTGTTAAGGCAAGGAGGTATGAAGTCATGGATGAGCTTGAATATGAGGCTCAAGGAGGAGTACCTTAATTTATCAATGTAAGGGAACCAGCACAGCAAGAAGAGGACATCACAGTGGTGCGAGCTGTATTTGACCCCCAGGGCAAACCTTCCAATCCTATGGTAAACTTGAGAGAGGAGGGACATGGTGGCAGAGTTGGCAGAGAGGAGCAGGGGAGCACAGTAGGTTAAGAGAGGTAAAAGGGAGGAGGAGGCAATTTTATGGCAGGTGGCAGATGTGAGAAGAGGGTGAATATGGTAGAGGAGACCTAGTTTCTGATTAAGAAATTTGGCAATGATTAAGGCATGGGAGTTGAAGGAGGGCATGGGATCCAAAGTGAATCCCAGATATTGAAATGAGTGAACTACCTCCAGGGTCTCACCCTTTAAGGTAGAGATGTGAAGGGGTGAGGGGTGAAGATTTGGAATTGGATGAAGTGAGAAGAGCATACACTTGGTTTTATTAGCATTAAGGACAAGATGATTGTGGAGAAACCAGCTTTCTAGGGAAGCAAAGTCAGAGGCAAGGTCACAGTTAACAGTGTTAGTGAGACGGGAGGAACGGTAAAGTATAGCGTCATCTGCATAAAGATGTACAGTGGCACCACCACAATGCTGAGGAAGTTCATTAATGAAGAGTGAGAATAGGATTGGGCCCAGGATGGAACCTTGTGGTACCCCATGTGTTACTGGGTGGAGGTCGGAGAGGAAGCCATCCCACTTCACTGTCTGGGAGCGTCCAGTCAGGTAACTTTTGACCCAGCGGAGGGAGCTGTTGTCCATACCAATATGAAGAAGCTGGTGGAGAAGGAGATCATGATTCACTAGGTCGAATGCCTTGGTGAGGTCCACAAAGATGGCTACTGTAGTGATGCCTTTACCCATGGCATGAAATATATTGGATGTAACCTTTAACAGGCAGTAAGAGTACTATGTTTTCTTCTAAAGCCATGTTGATAGGGGGAGAGAATGTTGTGAAGGTCAAGATAGTCTTAGAGATGGTTATAGACTATGTGTTCTTGGACTTTGGCCAGTGGACACAGGATAGAGTTTGGATGGTAGTTGTCTGCAATGGAGTTTGGGCCCCCCTTATTCACTGGGACAACTACTGCCACCTTTCATTTATTGGGAACGGAGTTAGAGTGAAAGGACCAGTTGAAGAGGTCTCGAACGGGGTGGGCGAGGGCAGGGGCACCCAAATTGAGAAATGTTGGTTCTAGTGTGTCATGTCCTGGAGAGCTTTCAGGTTTTAAGTTGGAGAGAAGCTGTTGCACCTCTTTGAGTGTGGCTAACTTTAGATGGAACTCAGGATGTTCCCCTGTGATAGTTGAGGGAGCAGGCATATGGGAAGGAGAGTTATGAAAGAGAGAGGTGTATTTTTGGAGGTCGGTAAAGAAGTGATTAAAGCCGGCAGCAATGGATGCAGAGTCATCAAGGGTCGAGCTGTTGAGAGTGATATCACTAGGGATTACCACGGTTCTACCTTTTACTAGAGAATTAATGTGCCTCCAGAAATCCTTGGGATTACTGAGGTGTTCTAATTGCAGTGACTTAAAATGAAGGCGTCAAGCTTTTTGGAGTACGTTTTTGCAACTGTTATGGAGTTGTCTGTAGGTTTGCCAGTCGGGGATAGTTCCACTGTTTTTGTAGGTGTACCAGGTTTTGTCTCGAAGGGACATTTGCATCCTGATCTCCTTAGTGATCCATGGGGCCTTGACACCCTTGGATCTGCATTTTTTCAAGGGGGCATGTTGGTTTACTATCCGAGATACGGTGTCAATTAGAAAGTCTAGAGCCTGATTTATGTCAGGGAGCGTGCTAATGGGATGCCAGTCAGTGTTATTTAGAGAGGAGATAAAACAGTCTAGGTCAAACCCGGACATGTCCCGAATAAGTGAGATTTTAGGAGGTGGGTTGGGATGGTTGTTTCTCCACACACAGAAGGTGGGAGAGTGATCACTTATACAGTCAGGTAGTATGCCCACCAATTTGATCTTCTGTGGGCAATTGGTGATCATCCAATTGAGTAGGGTGTGTTTCCCAGGTTTGGGGTTAATACGCGTAGGACCGTGGAAGAGTTGGGTAAGATCTGAATCGTCAAGGGATGCAAGCAATTTTTCTGCCATCAGGGTGCATCCAATCAATGTTAAAGTCACCACAAAGTATTAGGTCATGATGTGGGAGTATCCATCATCTGTGTCACTGAGCTGACAAAATCAATCAAGTTCATTTGACAAGACCTGCCTCTTATGAATCCACATTACTTCCTGTCTGTAAAGCTGTTCTCCTCTACAAAGCCAACTACCTGTTCCTTTCTAATTGATTTCAGCAGCTTACCTACTATTGACAACAGGCTCGCTGGCTTGCAATTTCTTGGGTTTTCTCTATCCCTTGAGTGGGGGACAACATTCACCACCGTCCAGTCCACTGGCACATCTCCTGTTGCAAGTAGATCATTAAATTGCAGTCATCTGGCCTTGGGGACTTGTTTATGTTCAAGTCATGCAGACACTTTACAAGTCTTTTCTTAGGTGTATACCCTGGGCTCAATTTTCAGAGTGGTGCAAGCTGCACCAATGGTGGCCTGTGATGATCGCAGAGGTGCCAGTAACCCTGCACCTGTTTCTCTATTAGATTAGGTCCTGGTGCCAAAGTTCCACAGTTTGCAGCAATAGTGGCCATGTGGCACAGAGACTGCACACCAGAAAGGTGTGTTGCAAGCTGTAAGGTGATCGGTTGACATTCTCGGAAGGGTAGGAATATTTAGTGGGGTGAAGCTAACAAGCCAGGCATTTATGGGGTACATATATTGTAACCAACAGCACAAAACAATATAAACAATCTGCATGAAGACAAATGACAGCAAATACAAATGTGCCAAACATGGCTTAATTGTAACTACCTATTATACAATATATAATATTAGTCCAGAGTACATACTGTAGATAATGGAACAAAGAAAACTATATGCGGTCATAGAACCATTTCCTCTGGTCCCTTTTGATGACTCACACAGTGTATTCCTTCCCAAATTGTGTTCCATTATATGGTAACTCCATTGGTCAGGAAAACCACATGGAGACAAGGCTGTCATGGGGGTGTGGGTGACCACGGGCAGTGGCACATGTTCTGTCCTGCCCAGGAGGGCTCCAGGGGTGGGACAAGGATCATTAGACCAGCCCCAGCTGATCTAATGGTACTTGGAAGCATGCCCTCTGGGAAGGTTTACAGAATCTCGAATTTGGGGATATGGCAGCTTGCATCTGCCGCAAGCCCCCTAAAACCCAGTTGCACCCAGCAGCTGGGTGCAGACCTGGTGCAGTGCTGGTCAGGCACACTGGGTCCCAGTGTGGCATGGGGGTCTTCAAGAATCCTGAAGTCTGCAGGACGTGCTGCAAGGTGCCCCTTGTGCCACTGCTGTGTGACACAAGCACCTTGAACCAGATGAAGCTGTTGATGGTATTTTTAATGAAAGAGGGAAATTTGGCCAGGACACCGGGAAAATTCCCCTACTCTTTTCAATAAGTGCCATGGGATCTTTAACATCCACCTGAACTACCACCAATTCAGGAAGATGGGACCTTGGTTTAACGTCACACCCGAAAGACGGCACCTAAGAAGTGCAGCACCCCTCTCATGCTGCACTACAGTGTCACTACTGCGATATTAACCCAATAATATTTATATATTATAAAATTAGTACTGGTCAAATACACAGGCACAGGGTTTTCAGTTCCTGTGTATTTGACCAACGTTAATATTATAGAGCAAGTTGGCTCAGCAATAAATAATCTGAATTTGCAACATTTAATTGCTGTCATATTTTTTCTCTGGAGTGTGGTTATTATTTTTTTTTTGTAACTTTTGGGACTGGCCTCCTATAACTGCACCCACCAACTAACAACATGATGCTAGGACAAGGTTTGGAATTTTGTCCCCCAACTCCAGAAGGTCTAGCACTACTTGCGCTATAAACATTAAATGCTATAAGTTTTCTCTAGAGTTTCTTACTGCAATTCATGGAGAACAAGGATGAACTTCACAAATCAGCCTCCATTTTATTCAGGCTCAATGGCATTCCCCTCCACTATGAGTATTATTACTCACAGTTTGGAAATATATTGATTTGCCTCTGTATTAGAGACATTTGCAAGCATTATTTTGTCTTTTTTTCATACACGTATTTCAGTATTGGGTTTTCTCATCAAGCTGCATCACTGGTTACTATTATACAGATATGCAAACATTTCCTGAAATTGCCACTGTCTTTGTTTACTATCTCAACAAATAGCTACTTTTGTTTATGGTACTTATTCAGTCATTAACAACACACTCATACTACCTTTGATTTTCCTAGAACTTATTCCACAATCTGCACTTACAGCACAATAATAAAACAACTCAAATACAAGTCAACTGACTGGCAATATCCTACCCTTAAAAATCTCTCTGCTAGCTAGCTGTGTATGCGTGTGTGTGTGGGGGGGGGTAAAAAAAAAATTCCACAATGCGCACTTACAGCACAATAATAAAACAACTTAAATACAAGTCAACTGACTTGACAATATCCTACCCTTAAATATCTCTCTCTGTGACCTAGGTGTGTGTGTTAAAAAAAATATACATATATATTCCACAATCTGCACTTACAGCACAATAATAAAGCAACTCAAATAAAACTCCACTGACTGACAATATCCTATGCCCAAGTATCCCTCTGTGAATTAACTATGTGTGTGGTTTCATGTTCTGTGTGTGTGGTTCTACTGGGCCAATGTATACTATCAGTCCCCATGGCCACAGGGATGTGTTATCTATTGCTGTGACTACAGTCAAGCAACTAGTGTTCACTTATTGGGAGCATCTTAAATTTTGGTTGCATTAAAAAAAATAATGCCTTCAGGGATTAGCAGCCATAAGTCACCTCGATAGGGCTGTTCTTTCCACTTAACCTGTAAATCATTCCCTTCATCAGTTATCTACTAGATTACCTTAATTTCTCCTTCTGTACTAACATGGTTGACACTATTATTACCCTGGATGGGGAACTGGTGGGGGGGGGGGTTATGTGGAATGTCTGCTGTATTTGACAGTAACAAATCAGGTTATTAAAGGAGAATGTGTCTATAAGTAATGCAACATGAATAAAAAGCTTTTACAAGAATTAAAGCACTTGGGATTAAGTATTGACAAACTGGAGCAATCCCAGAATGAAATGGCTTTGTGACTGTCACACCCCTACAAATGGGGGTTCCTAAAATGTCTTCCTGAGCTTGCCTACTGCTCACTGCCAGGCTGGTGTTCTGTGTTCCAACAGTTTAAAAGTGCTTGTATGTGAGTATCCTATTAGCCTCTGTGCCTGCCTCTTTAAAAGGCATCTTTTTTGTGGGTTATAATTATTCTGTGTGGTGGCCAAGTGGTTTCAGGCTTGAGTCCCACCTGGGCTGCAATACACCCGCTTCATTCTGCCATCGCTAATTGCGCAGAGGAAGCTTTACAAGAATCTGTGATTGTTTGTTGATTATCTGCTTTGATAGCAATGATATAGTAGTTTGTCTAACCTGCCTTCTTTTGCAGCATGGACTTTCTGTTTTGCACCACCATATTGGTTCTGGACTACCGGTTTGGACCAATCAGTGCCTTTGGGGACCCTAAACTGGAGACTGTTCCCAGGGGTCTTATGGGAGTGAATTTCTGTAGGAGTTGTAGTTTTCACTGTTTGGCACCTAAATGGTCCTGGAGGGGGAGCCCTTGCTGTGACAAACAGATGGATCAACCAACTGAACCTTTTGGATCACTGGGAAGTCCCAGAGCTGCCTGCAGCAGTGAGTCAGTGTGTAGTTGGAGTTGAGAGAGTGAACAGCTCGAGACATTCGAGCAGCTGCTCCTGCATAGTAGTGTGGGGGAATTGGCAGGAAGCTTGTGTCTAGGCTGCCTGCTACTATCTTCTCAATTGAAGAAGTCTGCATTAATATCTTGGACTTTATCTAAATTTGCTGTGATTGTGACCAGAATCCTGAATTGTGACAAAGTGAAATTCACCTGGTGAGGACCAAAGATTTGCCTCGGTGCGATCAGCCTGTCAGGACTTGAGACAACCACAGAGCGTACAGTTTGCGCAGAGACACTATTGATTGCAACTGGACTGTCATCTGAACTGTGGTATTTGCCTATCTTTACTATAATTGTGCTGAATGTGTAGTATGGGATGAGATTTGGTTCCCCACATTGATGAATGTGTCACGCTTGCTAGAAGCTCCATCCAGCAACCTACTGGACTGTATCTGAAATTATTCACCTGGTCTGGGCCTTACCATCTCGGCCTAGATTGCCACTCATGCCGCAAAGTTACATCCAACGAAAGACCCGCCTGGGGATTCGGCTCCCTGCTCAACACCATCGAACAGGATCGATCACCACAGTGCATTGTGTGGGCCCTGCTTCTCCTGGCACAGCAGTCAATCATCCTGAGGTCTTCATTTCATTCATCCTGCCTCCTGATCTGGGTAGCATGAGAAAACATCAGGGTAGCTCCCTGCAACAGAGCTCAAATTAAAGTGTGTCACCTGATTTAATTGTTTTGGTTGTCATTATGAACTGAGCCCTCCAGCTCCAGAACACAAATTGTGGGTTAAAGTGCATGTTGTGTTTTTCCTTCCTAAGGGTTCCAACAACAACTGAAATGCCAGCCTACCGTGGGCAACACTTCAGGCTAGCCTGCAGACCAACTGGGTACCCAGATTGTGTGTGACTGTGTTAGAGGGACTCTTAGAGGCATGCATGCATGCATGCTTAGCCTGATTAAATCAGATCTAGAATCAAACACCAGATTACTGCCCCTCCCTTGTTCACATCCCCCAATAAATCAGATCTAAATCTTTTTGCATTTACACTGGCTATTGCGTACCTTTGTGATGGGGGATACTGTGTTGCTATTGTCTTTCTCCATTGCAAGTCTTGTTTTGCAGGGGTCTCCGGGGCCAGTGTAGCTGATCCAGCCCTGGTGGTAAGTGTGTCAAGTGTGGGTATAACATTGCATTCTGGTGTTCATTGTAACTGTCTAATTGCTGACCAATGTAGGCCACTAGAGGTGTTAGAGGGGGCTATCAGTGTCCCAGAGGGCTGTATCCAGAGCAGCTATGCTACCCTTAAACCAACCCTCCGGGTGGAGGCACCCATTCACAGAACTCAGACCCCTCAACCTGCACTTAGTCACACAGGCAGGGGTAGTATCCCTTGGGATAGCGCCACCTAGGGGTTACATCTTGGAGGCACCACTGGGATTTGCTCCCTCTAGTGGTCAGGAGTGGGAATTACAACCCCAGTACTTGGAACTTGTCAAAAAATGGAGGCGCTCACTATGTTTAAACTTAAGATTGCCCCCCACAAGCTGGTTGTGCATCGCATGATGGCGTGGAGTGCGGCTGAGGGAGTAGACCCCCAGCATGCCATATTATTGCTGGATATCCCCTTAGGGACCAATAATGTTTAGTTTAGTTTAGTTTATTGTTCTAGGAATTAATACCTTTGAGCCAAGGCTCTTTTACAATGGTTCCACGTCATAAAAGTACATAACAACAAGACATGTTACAACAATTGGCAAGCAATTTATAAAGGCTGCAATAAAACAGTAATATTCAATTACAAGAAAGAAAGAAACTCAGAGGCATTTAAGGAAAAGATAAGGAGGGAAAAAGTAGGAGGAGATAGAGGGAGAAAAAATTAAAAAGTTCAGTTGCAGACAGGACCAGTTAGTGGTACTCCGAGTGCCTTTGTCAAGTGAGGGGTCATGGCGAGTGATGGACAGCTGTAAGTGCAGTCAGACAGTAGAGTCTTTAGTCAAAGCAGTCACAGTAGCTGGAGGCTGTGAGGTGAGCATATAGCATAGATTTGAAAGCTCCCAGTGATGTGGAAGATAGAGCGGGTAAGCTAAGGGCATTGTACCAGGTAGGGGCACGATAGGCAAATGATCTTTGTCCCTGAGCAGTCCGGCATCTGGGGACCTGAAAAGGTTGGTGCTCAGATCTTCTGGTGGGATGAGTGCCATTATTCAGGCAGAGTAGATCTTGGATACATGGCAGAGTGAGTCCCAAGATTGATTTTTTTGCCATCAAGCATGTGAGATACATTAGGCGATTAGAGAGTTGCAACCAGCCGGTTTCCGTGTAGAGCTCACAGGTGTGGGTCCATCTCTACGCTCCAATGAGGAGTCGACAGGCCTTGTTTAGGGCTGTTGAGATGCGCCTTAGTGCGGTGGTAGTAGCAAAGCCATAGATAATTAGACCATAGTCTATGATTGAGATGACGGAGCTTTGTATAGCAATCCTCAGGGCAGCTTAGTTAAAGAATTGACAGTTCCGGAACAGTATTCCAATGTGTTGGTTCACTGTTTTTGCTGTGTTATCAATGTGGGTCGCATTGATCAAATGTGATGCCAAGGTATTTGAATGTATTCACTTGTTCAAGTGTATTACCAGGGGAAATTTTTATTGTGAGTGGAATATGCCTTTTTCTGTTTTGATGACTGATGAAAAGCATGGTTTTTGTTTTTTTTGTGATTTAGGACCAGCTTGTGATCAAGGAACCACTTTTCAACACAAGAGAAGGCAAGTTGCAAGCTCTGATATAGTGGTTTGGGATCCTTATGAGAGGAGAGAATTACACGTCATCAGCATATAGTATTATTTTTTCTGGGCAGGATTCAGGGAGCGAGTTTAGGAATAGGCTGAACAGGAGAGGGCCTAGGATTGATCCCTGAGGGACACCAGAGAGGACCGGTTTAGAGTCAGAGAGAACATCAGAGATTTTTACTGTTTGTGAGCGTTGTGCCAGGTAACTTTTTACCCAGGCACCTGGTCCCTCAGCTAGCCCAATATTGAGCAGAAGTGAGATTAATAAGCCATGGTGAACAGTATCAAAGGCTTTTGTGAGGTCAATGAAAATAGCTCCGGTTTGGTATCCCTTATCCATGACATTGTTAACTTCTCCTGAGAAATCTAGTAGGGCCATCAATGTACTGTGCACTTTCCTAAATCCGTGTTGTTGCATGCAGAGTAAATTATACTTTTGCAGGTAGTCTGAGAGTTGATCAGCCACAATCCGTTCAAGGACTTTGGAGAGGGGTGTAAGTATTGATATAGGTTGATAGTTCCCTGGTGTGGATTTGTCACCCCCTTTGAGCAGTGGTGTAACTATAGCAGACTTCCATTTGCTGGGAAATTGACTTCAGCAGAGGGCGAGATTGAGAATTTTGGTGAGAGGGTGGATCACTTCATTCAAGGTGAAAGACAGAATTTTTAGATCAATAGTGTCACTGCAAGTTCTTGATTTAGAGCAAGTCGTTTTTATATATTTGTATGCTTCATGTGCCTGAACTATTTTAAAGTGAAATAGCGGTTGGTCAGGTGAGGTGATGTGGGATGCAAGTTTTGGCAAGGTCAAGTCTGAGAAGAAGTCTGGCGGGAGGACCCCACTGAGGTCTGTGAAGGTTTTATTTAGGGCATCAGCCATAACCTTTGGGTCAAGGGTAGTGGAGCCATCAACATTCATTATCGTAGAAGAGGATTTGGACTGCTTGCCCGTAATATTTCGGTTGTTGTCCCAGAAAGATCTCCCATCACCCCAGGTGGTTGCTAGGGCATTTTTGAAATAGGAGCTCTTCATTTGCCTGATTTGCGAGGTGCATAGGTTGTGTGCCTGTTTGTACTTTTGTGTATCCGTCAAGGAGCCTGTGGCCCTGGCTATGGCCCAGAGATGGTCACGAGCTTTGAGCTGAGTCAGTAGTTTGGCCATGAGCCAAGCATTAGAGAGAGCTTTGATTTTACGCCTTTTTAATGGTGCGTAAGTGTCACAGGCAGTGTTGAAAGTTGTGATAAAGTATTCTAGGGCAACGTCAACATCTAGCGTATTGTAGATTGGGAACCAGTCTTGTTGTAGGAGACAGGTCTTGAATTTAGTGAGATTTCCATGTGGTAGCACTCTACTTGAGATGGTTTTGGGAGGTGGTCTAAGGAATTTATTTGTCCAGGTACAGATCACAGGAGAGTGGTCACTGAGAGAGTCGGAGAGAACAGTAGTGTTTTTTATCTGGTCCGGGTGACTAGTAAGTATCCAGTCAATGAGAGTGCAAGTTCCAGTCTTGTAGTTTTTCCTAGTTGGGGATTTGACCATCTGCGTTAGGTTGGCTGCTAGGATAGCATCCTTGCTGGATCTGATATCAGAGGCGAGCAAATTCATATTGAAATCACCAAGTAGGAGGAGCTCAGTGTCAGGAGGTTGCAATCTTACAAATTCAAGAACTGTCTGGAGACTGGATCGAGGGTCTTTAGGAGGGATATAGACTGCAGCCATGGTTAGCACTTTATTTTGGGCACAAGAAGTAGCTTGACAGGGAGAAGTTGCACTAGGGTATTTATGGGGAAGAAACTGGCAGGGTGACTAGAGAGGTTGTCTTTAATGTAGATAGCATAATCCCCTCCCTTTTTTTTTGACTGGTCGAGTCTGAAGAGATTGTAGTCTTGAAGCGAGACTGCATGATCTGTAGTGCTTGGCAACAGCCAGGTCTCAACAATAGCTAATATGTCAGGATTGTTTTGACCAATAAAGACTTGAAGGGATGCCAGCTTAGGAAGGAGGCTGCAGATATTTAGGGTAGCAATGGAGAGACCCCATCTGCTTTTGCTAGCTTTGTTAACCTGTTTGAGACAGGGCCTTGGTTTGGGTGGTCCCCACCTGACATAAGAAGGAGGAGGAGGAGAAGGAGCAGGAGTTTTAGGGATATCTCCTGAAGTTCATAGTATGTCATGCTTTTCCTCCATTTCTTACTGGTTTGGAGACAGTGTAGTCATCTAGGGTCCCAACAGAGGGGGATGGCTAGTGACAGGTGTTGATTTATCATATTTCCAGCAGGGTAAGCAGCCATTTGCACCCAGTCCTTGGTAAGGGGGTGCCTCAAGTAAGGGTAAGGAGGATTTTCCATGGTTCCATGTTGCAGGTAGCAAGTTATGATGATTACAGTGGGAGGTTGCGAAGGGTAGGAGGAGAGAGGAAGTTGGCACAGCGGATAGAAGAGGGAGAGGACCAGAAGAGACAAGAGGAGGTTTCTAAGGGAAGGCATTGTTGGTGAAAACAGCACTGCGCTGTGTTCTAAGGAGTGTCAGGCAGAGGGTGGGGGGAAACAAAAAAGAAATGAAGTAGGGGGTAACTGAAAGAGATTTTGGGGTTTTGAAAGGGTATGCTTAGCACTGCAGAGGAGGGAGTCAAGCAGAGCCTAGGAGGAGGGGGAGAGTATAGGCTGTGGGACAGGATGGAAGGCAGGTTAGGGGGTGGGTCCTATGTGTAGGGGCGGAGCGAAGAGCCTATTTAATAAAGGTCAGAGGGGGGAGGGGCGGGCGTAAAAATTTGGCTGAGAGCAGTGCAAGTGCTACTATTGTAGAGACTGCAAAACAGATAAAGAGCTTGGAGAAGGGTGAAGTGAGGGAAAGAGACTCGGACCTGTTTGATCAGACCATGGTGGTTCTTCTCTCCTGCAGGCTCCCTATAGACCCTGAGAGAGTGCCCCATTGTTCTGCCCACAGAATCCCAGAAGGTGTGACCGGTCATCCATCTACACAGTGACCCAGCCACTCCTGGGGGTTCCCCGAATGTAGAAGGGTTCAAGGACAAATTGCTCAGATTGCTGGCTGCGGAGGGGTGAACTGCTAAAGACTTAGTGAAAATGTTAGACATTTCTGAAGAGACCACTCCCATACCATCCCCTATAGCTTCTTCTGTTACCCCCAGAGCTTCCCCCGTGGTAACCTCCCTACTGTGATACCCTCCATACACCTCGATTCTTGCCATAGGTGCAGGCTGTTTTCAGGCACAGTTCCAGTGCCTGTGGGGGAGGATGATCTGGAAACCTGGACAGACTATGCCACCCCAAATCCAGGAGTGGCAATGCTCTGAAGAAGAAAAAAGGAAAAGACTTATGGAGAGCTTAAGGGGCCCTGACTGGAGGCTTTCCATTTCCTTTATTCCACTACCACAGAGGCCACTGCAGCTGAATACCTCTCTGCCCTGGAAGGGGTGTTCAGCAGCACCGAGTCAGGGGATGACCTGATGTGGAAATTTAAATCTGACAAACAATGGAAAAATTAAAAACCTGTCTGTGTTTGTCACCTGAATCGAGAGGGTCTTGCAGAGGGCTCACAGGAAAGGAGGGGTGTCTGCCCATGATCTAAATCGAGTCTGATTAGAACATATTTTGAAATCCACCAGGTACTCTAGTATGCTGATGTTAAAACTGAAATTACAAGATCGGAAGCCGAATCTGCCTAAGTATTGCTGACTGATGAAAAAAATTTGGGTAGCCAAGAATGACGAAAAGGGTTGGGATCCCTATGCCGGGGTTGCCCGAACCAGCCCAGCCTCGGACCAACGTGACGAGAGGACTGATGAGTCTGAACTCTTACAAATGAGGAGCTACTTAAGGAAATGAAAGAAATAAGAGCCAGTCAACAAGCTGCTGAGGTGGTTAAAAGTTCACCCTCCTGTCAGATTTCCCCTGAGATTAGAAGTGAAACTTCATCCGGGAGGGTGGGGTTTTACGTCATTGCCCCTGAACCTTGGGTTGAAACTAAGTTGATGGAGGAAGTGAGAGAGCCAAGAGCCCTGGTGGGAGACCTCATTCAAGCCACTCATGTAACAGATCCCTGGAAAAGACAGGAGGAGAGGGAAGGTGAGCTCCAACCCAAAGAAGATCCTCGGGGTTTTCCTAGTTAGTCTAAAGTTAGAGATGGCTCCTTTTCCCCCAGAAACTCAAAGGAACCAGTATTCTGTTATTGCTATGGGGAAGATGGACATACTAGGCTGAACTGCACCCTCCCTGAGAATTTGAGAAAAGTCATCTCCTGGTTGCTAGATCTAGTTCGGCGGAGCAACATAAGGCCTCAGACCGGGCCTGTAAAAAAGTCCTATTCTTCTAAGACCGCTGTGGGGCAGACTGCTAAACCAACCTCGCCTGATGGTCCAAAGTGGTGGGTCCTTCAATGGAAACTACTGTGACTGTGAATGGTGTTTCTGTTCGGGCTGTACTGGACAGTGGATTGCAAGTAACCATTGTGTTTCAAGATTGGTACCACAAACACTTACAGTAGTAGCCACAGACACCACCACCTATTTCACAAAATTTCTGTGATATTTCTAGAGCAGGAGGCAGTATAACGCAGTGGTTTAAGGCTCTGAGCTGCAAATCTGGAGACCTGGGTTTGAATCCCATAACCTTCACTTGCATACTGTGTGACCATCAGCAACTCACTTAACTTCCTTGTGCTCCAGGTTGCACCTGTAAACAAAATTTCAGCTTAGTGTGTCTCTCCTGGTAAAACAAAACAAAACAAAAATTCCTCCTTTCTGCATTTCCACTGTAGGGGCAGCAGAAAGAAATTCTTGTGAAATTTCACGAAATATCTGGAAATAGCTGGCAATGTCTTTGGCTACTACTGTACCTGATGTGCCCTGACAAGCTCTGGAAGGCTTGCATGTGTGGGAACTGAGCAAAAAGTCCTATCCCTACCTGGGGTATGTCCAGATCTGGCTGTCTTTTCCCACAGCTGTAGCTGGAGTAGATGAGCAAGTAGAGACCCTGGCCTTGGTGTGTCCTACGGGGCTGTATGATGGTGTGCCCTTACTCATTGGTACCAATGCTCACATGTTTGGGAGGTTGGCCCAGCTGGGTCAAGAGAAACAGGGGCAGTGAACTGTATGAACAATGTGAATTCCAGCCTTAGTGAAGCAGGCTTATGAATTACAGAGACAGAACAATGAGATGGAGAAGGATGAGCCTGTGGGGATAGAGTAGAAGAAAGATCCCTACTCCTTGGTATTACCACCAAATGCTCAGTATTCCTTTTGTGGTGAAGTGTGCCTCAGGAAAGATGTAAAAAACAAAATCCTCATGCTGGATGCCCCAGAAGAAGGGAAGTTTCTGGAAGGATAATTGGTCAAGCCCAGTATTTTACTCGCTCGAGCCCTTGCCTATGCTTGGTGGGTGGTAGTGCAAATCCAGACTGTGTTTGATCGAGAGGTTCAGGTCAACCGGGGATGGACCTTAGCCACAGTGCACTGCATGGACACTGCGGTGCTGCCCAGTAAAAAGTACTCTGGTGAGCAAGAAGAAGTGACCCTGGACATGTTTGACTTTGGAGAGTCCCCACTGCCTACTGAGTGGAAGACCAGGATTAGCCAGAAACTATCCCAGAAGAACCAAGTGTTTTCACTAAAAGAATGGGATGTGGGATGAGTCACTGGAGCTGAGCACCATATTCGGCATCATGATGATAGACCGTTCTGAAAGAGGTCCCATCGTCTTGCCCTGGCTGATATAAATGACATCTGGAGGCATTTGCAGGAGATGTTGGTGGCTGGGGTTATCCAGGAGTCAAGGAGCCCCTACGCCTCTTTGATCATAGTGGTAAGCAAAAAGAATGGATTGGTGAGAATGTGCATAGATTATCGGACTTTGAACCAGAGAACTGCAGCAGACCAGTATACTATGCCTCTCACCCATAATGCCCTTGATTGCCTGAATGGAAGCCAGTGGTTTTCAGTGCTCGATTTAAGGAGTAGGTATTACCAGATCCTGATGGCCCCAGAGGACCATGAGAAGACAGCATTCATTTGTTCCCAGGGATTTTATGAGTTCCTGCGGATGCCCCGAGGTATTTAATTTGCACCCGCCACTTTCCAACGGCTGATGGAACGTGCTGAGGGAGTCATGAATTTATTGGAATGTCTGGTGTACCTGGACAATGTCATCATATTTGGGCATACTTTGGAAGAGCATGAGGCCAGGTTGTTCAAAGTGCTTGACCATTTGGAGGACTTTGGTCTGAAACTATCTATAAACAAGTGCCAGTTCTTTCAAACGTCCATAAGGTACATTGGGCATTTAGTGTCAGTGGATGGGATCCAGACAGACCCCAGCAAAGTGGACTCATTGACCACCTGGCCCCAGCCAAACAATTTGAAAGAGTTACAGTGATTCTTGGGCTATTACCACTGATTCATTAAAGACTACTCAAAAGTTATCTGCCCTCTACTTAATCTTACCCAAGGCTATTCTCCCACTAATCGAAAGTACAAGAAAAGTCTCATTAAAGAGGAAGAGAAAGTATATTTCAGAACCAATGAGCCATTTGGGGCCCAGTGGACCTCTGAGTATGAGTCTGCATTCTTTGAGTTCATTCATCAACTCACCCATGCACCAGTGTTCGCTTATGCCGACCCCACCAAACCCTATGTCCTACATACAGATGCCAGCTTGAAAGGTCTAGGGACTATGTTATATCAGGAACATGAGGAGGGCCTGTGACCCATGGCTTTCACAAGTAGAAGCTTAACGCCATCGGAGCTCAACTACCCTGCCCATAAACTCGAATTTCTCTCCCTCAAGTGGGCTGTGGTGGACCAGTTCCAAGAATATCTCTATGGGAATAAGATCATAGTGAAGACTTGTAACAATCCCTTGACTTATGTACAGACTTCGGCAAAATTAGATGCCACCGGGCACAGGTGGCTTTCTGCCTTGTCCACATATGGCTATGCAGTGGAGTACCGACCTGGCTTGAACCATATAGACACATACCTCTCGAGATGACAAACCCTGCTGACACCTGGGTGAAGTTGTCTGAACATTCCATCAAACCATTATACCAAAAATTTGATAAGGATGACCGCCCATCTGCTGACACTGTTGATTGCTTGGTGGACTGCTTGGGGCCCTCGACACCTGAGTCTCTGCAGCTTACTGTCATTTTTCAGCGTTAGACCTCAGTGCCTTACCTAAGTTTTATAACAACAGTATCCAGTGGGCTCAATCCCAAGACCCATGATCCAGCCTGCGCTCAATGCTCTGCGTGCTGGAAAAGACATATCCAAACTTCGTTCTTCTGATTTAAGAACTGCTTTATTGTTCAGGGAAGGCCCCATACTTAAGCTACATGACTAACTATTATATAGAGAGACAGTGAATCATCAAGGCCAACTGAGCAAACAGCAGTTGGTGATACCCACAGCTTTCAAACAACTGGTACTCAAATCTCTTCACAATCACACGGGGCATCTTGGATATGACCAGACACTTGACCTGGTGTGCTCTCGGTTATACTGGCCGAAAATTGGGGCAGATGTCGAGACACATATTCAAACCTGCAGTCATTGCCTGCAAAGGAAAGCTTTGCCTCAGAAAGCTGCTCCCCTAGTCAATATCTCCACTAATGCACCCATGGTGTTGGTCTGCATTGACTTTCTGTGCCTGGAGCCTGACCAGAAAAGTATTGGGAATGTGCTAGTAACAGACCATTTTACATGTTATGCTCAGGCCTAGCCAACAAAAGATCAAAAGGCCTCCACCGTAGCCAAGGTGCTTGTAGAGAAATTCTTTGCCCATTATGGTGCACTCCAATGTATCCAGTCTAATTAAGGAAGAGACTTTGAAAGCCAGTTGATCAAAGAGACACTCTCCCTGTGGGGAGTGCAGAAGTCTAGAACCACTCTTTACCACCCTCAGAGGGATCCTCAGCCTGAACATTTTAACAGGATCCTCCTGGACATGTTGGGCACCCTTCACCCTAAAGATAAACCTAAGTGGAGACAGCAGATTAGCACCTTGGTACATACCTACAATTGCACCAAAAGTAATGCTACTGGGTTTTTCCCCATCGTCTCCTGTTTGGCTGGGAAGCCTGGTTGCCTGTGGATGTCTGTTTTGGAGTACCCCCAGATGGAGTCCATGCTAAAAACTATTTGCAATATGTACAAAAACTAAAAGCGCATTTAAATCATGAGTACCAACTGGCCCAAACTATGACTGTGAAAAGAAACCTTGCCAATAAAGAGAGACATGACAGGCTGGTGAAGGCTCAAGAGTTGCTGCCTGGAGACCGTGTGTTGTTGCGCAATTTGGGGCTGCATGGAAAGCACAAAATTGCTGATAGGTGGCATCATCTCCCACACATAGTGGTCAGTAAATTGGATGACCTACCTGCGTATAGAGTGCATCCTGAAAATGACTCTCGAGCTGCTAAAACTATGCACACGAACCACCTGCTGCCTATTGGTCGAGTGGTTATTGATGCTGAACCATCAGATGCTGCCCCTCCATGGCCAGTGACTCATGCTGCTGCTAAAAAGAGACTGAGTCAACCTTCTCCAGTTGTTCAAGAATCAAGGCCTTCCCCTCAACAGGCCCAAGATGACAGTGACAGTCAATCTGAATCTGACAGCAGTGAGTGTGAAACTCCTTATTACCCTACTTATGAACTAAGCCAATTGTTTCAAGGTAACCCTATGTGTAATTATTGGGATGAAACTGGGCCTTCAGGACTGCCTAACCCTCCAGCTTCCTCCCTAGAACCAATGCCCCCTGAGAGTGAGGTACAAAGCATAATGTCTGAAGTAGCTGATTCACTGTATTTAGTGGAATTGTTTGAACTACCCGAGGGGGAGCCTGATACCATAAATCTTCCTGGTGACATACCAGAATCTGATAAGCAGTGTGGAAGTAATGGTCAAAACCCTGTTGTGCTGGATGACCCTAAGGCATCCTCTGGTGTTGAAAGTACCACTCCAGTGCCACAAAGTCCAAACGTTTCAGAGTTTTCCCTGGATGATAAACCTGGGCCTTCTGCAGAGTTCAATGATGAATTTAATACTGTGGAATGAGAATCAACAGAGCAAGGAGCTGGCAATGTTCCATTACTGGAGTCTTCGCCCAGTGCAGAGGTACCCCTCCCTACAGGAGAAGAGATGAATGCCAATGATGATACCCCAGAGCCGTGTCTGTTCCCCCAAGAAAGTCTGGAAGAGCTGTTAAACCAGTAATACGCCTAAGTTATGACTCCCCTGGAAGGCCCATGGACCTCCCCTTAAATGTTGTCCACAAAGGTGTCTATACCTCTGAAAGCTCACTGCCCAAACTAAGCCTGTCAGCCACTTCCAAGCTAATTGTTCATCCTTCAGAACATGGTGCCCATGCCCCATCTAGCCCCAAGTTAGCTGATAGGGAAGGGCCCCTATCTATGCTATTTAGAGTGCAGGAAACAATTACTTGAATAATTACAATGTGTAGGCTAATTTGAGGCTTGTTTTCAACTTGCAGTTATTCCCTAATTTCAGGATTTTGCCTCTCATTATCTGTTCTTTAATATACCAGGACAATTGGAATGTAGGTTGTAAGCTCATCTTACATGTATTAGAGAGAATGCCACCCCAAGGTTTTTTTTTTATCACTAGAATGCTTTCTTGGCATACTGAGACATTTTAAAGTTTATGTGACAAGAACTCTCTGACTGTACAGAATTCTTGATAACCTTTGCCCTTCTGAGGCTCCTCAGTTAAAGGCATACTGGTGTTAATTAGCTTCTCTGACGTAATCTTCTGTTATGTTTTAAATGTATATGTTAAACCAATGAGAATTATTTCTGTTTTTTCAATATAATCTGATGTTAATAGTATGGGCTATTTGAAAAAACTGCCACAAAGCTTCTGAAGAAGGACCTAGTTGGTTTGAAAGCTAGAACACTGTTCTTTTCTGTAACATCCATGTTGGTCCAATAAAAGGTATCAAATCATTTGTTTCTGGATCTGTTGAATAAGTACAGTAATATTATTGTGTGAATCATAGTAAAATAGTAATGTGTATGGAAAATGCATAACTGTTGTCATTACAGAATATCTATAGAGTATAATGAATAAGTATAGTAATGTAAGTTTACATTTACTGATGCATCAGTCTTTATTTTGGTCTTGTATAGTGATGGAACATATGTCTCGTTCAGTGTAATGTTGTTTTATAAAGTTATGGGTATAGACTTGACACGGAAACCAGGTTCTTTCCAGGCAGGGAAGGGTGTAACTCCCCTACAAATGGGGGTTCCTAAAATGTCTTCCTGGGCTTGCCTAATGCCCACTGCCAGGCTGGTGTTCTGTGTTCTAACAGCTGAAAAGTGCTTGCATGTGAGTGCCCTTTTAGCCTCCGTGCCTGTCTCTTTAAAAGGCATAATTTTCATGGGTTATAATTATTCTGGGTGGTAGCCGAGTGGTTTCAGGCTTGAGTCCCACATGGGCTGCATTACAGCTGCTTCATTTTGCCATCGCTAATCTCGTAGAGGAAGCCCTACTAGAATATGTGATTGTTTGCTGATTTTCTGCTTTGATAGTAATGCTATAGTAGTTTGTCTAACCTGCCTTCTTTAGCAGCATGGACTTTCTGTTTTGCACTACCATCTTGGTTCTGGACTGCCAGTTTGGACCAATCAGAGCCTTCGGGGACCCTAAAATGGAGACTGCCTCCAGGGGTCTTGTGAGAGTGAATTTCTGTAGGAGTTGTAGTTTTTACTGTTTGGTGTCTAAATGGTCCTGGAGGGGAGCCCTTGCTGTGACAGACAGCAGACAGATGGATCAACCAACTGAACCTTTTGGATCACTGGAAAGTCCCAGGGCTGCCTGCAGCAGTGAGTCAGTGTGTAGTTGGAGTTGAGAGAGTGAACAGCTTATGACATTTGAGCAGCTGCTCCTGCATAGTAGCACGGGGGAATCAGCAGGAAGGCTGTGTTTGGCCTGCCTGCCTGCTACAGTCTTCTGGAGTGAAGAAGCCTGCATTAATATCTCAGACTTTATCCAAATTTGCTGTGATTGTGACCAGAATCCTGAATTGCGACAAAGTGAAATTCGCCTGGTGTGGACTGAAGATTTGCCTCAGTGCAATCGGCCTGTCAGGACTTGAGGCAACCGCAGAGCATACGGTTTGCTCAGACACTGTTGATTGCAACTGGACTGTCATCTGAACTGTGGTATTTACCTATCTTTATTATAATTGTGCTGAATGTGTAGTGTGGGTCGTGATTTGGTTCCCCACGTTGTTGAATGAGTCATGCTTGCTGGAAGCTGCATCCAGCAACCTACTGGACTGTATCAAAAATCATTCACCTGGTCTGGGCCTTACCATCTCGGCCTAGATTGCCGCTCACACTGCAGAGTTACATCCGATGAAAGACCCGCCTGGGGATTCAGCTCCCTGCTCAACACCATCGAACAGGGTCGACCACCACGGTGCGTCGCATGGGCCCTTCTTCTCCTGGCACAGCAGTCAATTATCCTGAGGTCTAGATTTTGTCCATCTTGCCTCCTGGTCTGGGTAGCATGAGTAAACATTAGGATGGCTCCCTGCAACAGAGCTCAAATCAAAGTGTGTCACCTGATTCAATTGTTTTGATTGATCATTACAAACAGAGCCCTCCGGCTCCGGAATAAAAATTGTGGGTTAAAGTGCATGTTGTGTTTTTCCTTCCTAAGGGCCCCAACAACAGCTACAATGCTGGCCTACTCCAGGCAATGCTTAAGGCTAGCCTGCAGACCAACTGGGTACCCAGAGTGTGTGTGACTGTGTTAGAGGGACTTTTAGAGGCATGCATGCTTAACCTGATTAAATCAGATCCAGAATCAAACACCAGATTATTGCCCCTCCCTTGTTCATGTCCCCCAATAAATCAGATCTAAATCTTTTTGCATTTACACTGGCTATTGTGTACCTTTGTGATGGGGATACTGTGTTGCTATTGTCTTTCTCCATTGCAAATCATGTTTTGCAGAGGGTCTCCAGGGCCAGTGCAGCTGATCCAGCCCTGGAGGTAAGTGTACCAAGTGTGGGTATAACATTGCATTCTGGCGTTCAGAGTAACTGTCTAATTGCTGACCAATATAGGCCACTACAGGGATTAAAGGGGGGTATCAGTGTCCTGGAGGGCTGTACCCAGAGCAGTTATGCTACCCTTAAACCAACCCTCCGGGTGGAGGCACCCATTCACAGAACTCAGGCCCCTCAACCTGCACTTAGTCACACAGGCAGAAGTAGTATTCCTTGGGATAGCGCCACCTAGGGGTTACATGACTAACACATAAAAATTCTAACAACCCAAATGATCTCCAAAAGGTGGATAATCATATGACTAATATGGGAGGTAAGAGAAAATGCTCTGGGGAAGAGAAACTTTTAGAGAATGAATGGTGCATGGTCCAAATACCTGTACATAGTAGAAAAAAAAGGGACAGGTAGCACTACCCCCACCAGATACTCTGTCATTAGCAAACACATATGCAATACTAAAGGAGTTATAATGACTATGACACTTTTAGACCCGATGCTGGTTCTCTCCAAATGCATTAAGGGACCCTGAGATTTTGATAGACCTGGGTGTTAGACATTCTAACGAAATAGAAAGTACTGCTGATGTTCCTCCCATTAGTAATAGGCAGGTGCCAGACTCCCCTCTGACATCCCGCAATACTATTGAGAACAAGGGAAATTATAAAAGGCAGGTGATAGTGGTAGGTGACTCAATGTTGAGGTACACTGACACAACAATCTGAAAACTGGACCGTGAAAATATTGAAGTGTCTTGCTTATCCAATGCCAGGTTAAGGCACATAAAACAATATTTGAATAAATTGATAGGCACAAAAAAATTCCCTCTGGTTGTAATTTCATGCAGGGACAAACGACATTGTCAGAGCATCTGACATTATGATAGTGAGGGATTTCATGACTATAGGGGAGATGCTGAAAGATCTTTAAATGTCTTGTAATATTCTCTGTAATTTTGCTCAAACTAGGGGACACTGAATGGGCACAGAGGGAAATCTACAAACATAACAACTGGCTATGTGCCTACTCAGTCAAAGAAGGGTTCAAATTTGTGAGATACTGGAACACTTCTTATGGCTGCACAAATATGTGTGGAACAGACGGTATGCATTTAAACAGGAGAGGGGCGATGGCTTTAGGAAGTAGAATTTCATCTGTAATTTTGCACAATTTAAACTAGATAATGGGGGGGGGGTGATATCCTTATCACGCCCTATTATGTCAGGTCTGGGAAACCAACATAAATGGTCTAACAGGATAGGTACAGCCAAACCTATCATTTTGTCACTGAATGCCAGGAGCCTAAATAATAAGATGGATTAGATAATGGTGGAAATAAACTAGCATCACTACAATATCATTTCCATAACTGAAACATGGTGGAAAGATTCAGAGAACTTGGGACACCAAATTGATGGCTATGAACTATACCAGCTAATCTTAATGGTCGCAGAGATGGTGGTGGTGTGCCAGTTTATGTTACAAATAAACTTAGTGGTAGATTATTACGCACTCCACCAGAGGAAGATGGTGTCATCACCAAAAGCCTTTGGATTGAAATTGATGTAAAACCAAAACCAGTTATTGTGGGAACTTGTTACAGCCTGCCAGGCAGTAACCACGATTACAATCAAAAACTATTTGCCATTATGTACAGTAGATGTATGACTAACAAGGATGTTGTAATATTAGGTGGTTTTAACATCAACAATATTGACTGGATAAACTGTACAGCAATGGGTCAATTAGGTACAGAACTAATGGATATTATCAACAATTGTGATTTAGAACAGCTAGTTTCAGTACTCACAAGGGGGAGCAACATATTGGACCGAGTATTGACTCATATCAAAAGCAGGGTAATAAAATTTAATGTAGTACATCCTCTGGGTAGCAGTGACCACAGCATGAGTTATGTAGTGATCCACCATAATAAAAAAAAAAAAACATCATTAAGTCTCAGTTTGTAGAAAACTAAAACAAAGCTAATTTTGTAACTATGGCTAGAGAATTATCTAACTGGGACTGGGAAACTTCATTTGTAGGTAAAACTGCAATTGGAATGTGAATTACGTTTAGGGACAAGCTTTTATAACTACAGGCAAAATGGGTTCCTAATATGAAAAAGGACTCAAAAAACAAGATCAGAATCTGAATGGCTTACCTTATAGGTATAAAACAGCTAAAGAATAAGCAAAAGAGATCATTTTATAGTTTCAAAAGAGATCCTAGCAGTATAATTTACGATAGTTACAAAAATGACCTAAAAATGTGGAACTACTACTTTAGCTAGATCCTAAAGCCTTGTTTGGTTACATTGACTCCATAAAAGGTAGGTAGTCCACTGTTGGTCCTTTATTCATCAAAAGTGAACTAATTGAAGACCCAGCACTTATGGCTGAGAATCTAAATAACTATTTGGAACCAATTTCAACAAAAATGATATTGAAACACTTGGAATGATAAAAAGTTCAGTTTTTGGAGGTGATTTGGGTAGCCACTTGTTTACTGCTGATAACATTTTTTGGGAATTGAGCAAACTCAAACCAGGAAAAGCACTTGGACTTGACAACATACACCCACAAACTATTAAAAACTTGGCTCATCTAATATCTGACTCCTTAAGCTTAATTTTTACAGCTGTGGGTGGAGCCTACTGCTGTTTTGGCATGTCTTGCCTTAAAATGGCTGATCGTGGCACCTTCTGCTGGACTTTTGGATGTATCCTTCCAAAAGTACAATGGAACTAGAAACACTCTGCCACGATTGGCTGCTATGGAGTAACAGCCGCACTGTTTCAACTGTTACTTCCACATTCCGGGGCAAAGGCTGCTCATGCATGACTCATGCACATGCCCAGTTCTGCTGGCACCACCATCCTGTGAATGGCAGAATGCCATTCACTGCAACTATGCATGCGTGAGTGCTGTGCATGCGCAGTTGCATCACCACTGCCATCTTTCAGATGACACTTCTCTTGCACCCTCTCACTGCTCCTGTCCTCCCTGTTCCCTTCCAGCACTGGCAGCAAAGAAAACCCTCCCACTCCCTCCCACTGCTGCTGTCCTCCCTGTTCCCTCCGTTCCCCATCCCTGCACTGACATCGGGGGCCTAAATCCCCGTGTTGGCATCATGTATCCCCCAACTCATGTTGCACACCAGAAGCCCATCCCAGTGTGCCCAAATTTGTTTTTTTTTTTGCTTTTTTCCTCACACGCTAACATTTGGGGTGCCCAGTTCCCATATCAGCATCATGTATCCCCCCAACTCATGTGGCACACTGGGATCCCACCCCAGTGTGCCCAAATGTATGCTTTTTTTCCTGTAAAGAAAAAAATCCCCAACCTGTTTTGTTTTTTCACCTGTAAAAAGAAACGGTCCCTCATCATCGTCCCAGTCCTCCCTCCTCCCCATCCCCACCCTCACATTGAGCACCCATATCCCTTACCTCCCTTGCCCCATACTTACCTCTGGAGGTCGGTGCTGTCATCTTCTCTGGACTGGGACACATCTGCTCTCTTCAAAGCCAAACCTCAAATTGAAGGATCAAAGGTAAGTGTGGTATAATGGCAATCAATGGGGTTCTCAACTTATTTTGATATATCAGCTATTTTTAGGAATTTTGGCCCCAAATTTTCAACATGGGGTTCTTGGAACCCCTCCTCATGAACACTGTCACTGTCATTTTGTTACTCTGTCTCGAAAGGTGATTTCGTGGTCGCTGCATGGTATCACCTTTTGGAACTGATTAACGAAATGACAGTGCCGCTGTTCATGAGGTGGGTTCTCAAAAAGCCCATGTTGCAAATTTGGTGAAATAACTCCAAAAAATGACTGCATTTTGAGTGTGCATTGCTCAGTTTCTACGCATGCTCCTAACTTCACCAGTTTTTTATATTTCCACTTCAGATTTTCAACATTGCCCTTTTTGCACACCTCCCTATTAACAGCACAGCTGTCATTTTTCACATCCTGCCTGAAAAGTGTTTCCACACCTGTGGCACAGAATGGCTCGGTTGCTCTGCAAAATCAACTTTCGGGACAAGCGAATGAAATGACAGTGACACTCTTCATGAGGTGGGGTCCCAAAAAGACCATGTTAAAAATTTGGTGAAACAACTCCAAAAAATGGCCTAGTTACACCCGGGCGTTCAAACTTTTCTATGCACATGTGTAATTTTTGTCATTTAACAGCTTGCCACAGCTGTATTGGCTCTGGTTAAATCTTGTTTCATCTTCCTTCAACACAGGTTTGGTTCCCAAGGATTGGAAAAATGCAACTATTACCCTAAGCTTTAAAAAAGATTACAAACAATTGATTAGTAATTATAGGTCTATTAGTTTTACATCCATTTTGGGTAAAGTTATGGAGGGGCTTTAAAAGAGTTTATACTGATTATCATAAACATTGAGGTACAATGGACAAAACACAGCATGGATTTACAAAAGGGTGCTCACGTGAGACTCCTTTCCAGTCATTAGGATGTCAGCATTACAGCACTGTGTCATTACAGTGCCAAAAGTCAGATTCGCTGCCCCCTCCCTGAGGTCAGCCCCTGGAGTTAGTATAATTAGAAAGGAGGTGTGTGTGGGGGGGGGGCAGCACCCTGTAAGAAGAGAGGATGGCAACCTTTCCACTTGGCAAAGTAATGACTGGGCACACTGCCACTGGCACTCTGAATTGGTGGAACCAGTGAGACTTACTTAATATCATTTTTTGAGCCAATCAGTGACCTCCTGGACCATAACATTCCATGTGACATTATTTACTTGGGCTTCAGTAAGGCCTTCAATCATGTTCTTCATAGTAAACTAATCACTAAACTTGACCTGCTAAATATGGATAGCAGAATTATGTCTTGGATCCAAAACTGGTTATTTGACAGAAAACGAAGGGTCAGAGTTGGTGGTGCAGTCTCAGGCTACATTAATGTTACCAGTGGGGTGCCTCAAGGTTCTGTGCTGGGTCCAGTTCTCTTAAACATACAGTGGTCCCTCTCTATAGTGAACACCTGTGGAACCAGCTGAGATGTTCATTATGGCTAGGTGTTCAATATATGTCAAGGTGTTAATATGCTTACTTTAGGAACAATTGGAGCCATCAAAGGTGTTTATTAAAGAGGGAGTTTGTCATAAAGGGCTTAATAGTGAGGAGCACTGTATATATCAGCAACTTGCAACTAGGTTTACAAGGATTTATAAATGAATTTGCAGATTATACTAACATCGGTGGCAGAGTATTTAATTACAATGATGCAGCCAGGATTCAGACAGATCTTCATTTCATTTAATTTCATTTCATTTTTTATTTATTATACTGGGAAGACCTTAATGGGCAGAACCCCTTTTTCATAAGTGGCCAGTGAGTAACAACATTGGAAACAGAATAAATAATAGATATGTACAGAGGATAAGTTAATTAATAACAGTTGCAAATAGACTGTGATGATAAATATTGTGCACAGGCTGTTTTAAAACTGTGAGTAGATTTCTGGGCAGTTATACATATATTCAACTTGTTGTTCCAGCTCATGACTCTGTAGACCAGATATTTCTGACACAGGATACTGTTCATTCTTGGCATGTGAAAAGCATGTCCCTCAGATAATTTATTATACCTGTGGTCAGAAAGGTGGAAGATGAAATTCAACCCAGAAAAATGTGTAGTGCTCCACTCGGGCAACAAAAACATCTGTGCAACATACATCTTGGGAGGCATTGTCAGCAGAATCTGTCTTTTAGATCTAATAGATCAGCTGAGATTGTGAAGGCCTCCAGAATATTAGGGTGCATAAAAACAAATCTGGTAAGCAGGCACAGAGATGCCCTTGTTCTCCTGTATAGAAGCTTAGTATTGCCACACCTAGACTATTGCTCTGAGGTTTGGTCTCCCCATTTAAAAAGTTACAAAACAGAATTAGGGAGGGTGCAAAGGAGAGTTACAAAATCCATATATGGTATGGATGGTCTCACGTATAATGACAGGTTGCATTCTCTGGGCTTGCATAGCTTAGAAAGCAAGTGGATGAGGGGAGATCTTATTTTAATTTTGAATGTAATTAAGAACAAGAAGTTATTGACAGATATAGGACTGGAGTTGAAACAATTAACTTGAAACTCTAGAAACCATACCAAACAGTTAAGAGGCAAATTTATTTGAATTGAAATAAAGAGGTTAATATTTTACTCAAAGAGTGGTAAATTATTGGAACAACTTGCCCAAATACATTGTTGAAGCTCCTAGTTTGGATTGCTTTAAGAAACATTTGGATACCCTTTGGGAACACAAATGGATCACCACTGTTTGGTGGGGGAGTAGACTTAAGGCACCTCTCTTGCACTTGTACTACTGACTTACCAAAGTACCAAGAGTACCAAAATATAAAACCTTATGCATCAAGCTAATGTAGAAGCAGCCATTATTGGTTCCAGTAAACTGTGCATCTTCTTTTGGAAATTATTGTTTCTTTGTGTTTACAACTACTGTTAAATTTACATGCTATTTTAGAACATATAGTTTCTTTGCAACATAATGCTTATTGCCTGGAAGATTCAGTCAGTAGTACTGCTGAAAACAGGGGCCCACGTTTCAAGCCCCAAGCCTCAAATATCATGCTGCATTCATCCAGGACAATTTTTGAAAAAGCTGTATCAGTCTCATGTCTGTGGATTCAGGCTGGGATGGGGTGGGGGAGAGCTAAATTACTGCATCTGTGCATGAACATGGTGGACGGGCACTGCTATATGTCCGTTAGACCCATCAATTTTATCTAAGTTGACAGCCTCTCTGTAGCTGCATCAGCAATTGGATGGTTGTTGCCAGAAATGGTATCTGTTTGTCATGAATTGGATGTGGTTTTGAAAGTAGCAACTGCTGTGTCCAAGAGGGTGAGGAGTGTTACTCTGTTCTGGCATATCACTTACATCTATAGTTTCAAACATCTGTTTAAGGTATCTGGTGGCAATAATGAGAGAAAGAGAGAATTTATAACATTTAAAGATCAACGTAATTTATATTTGGGGTAGATATTAAGTATTGTGGTATCTTTGAATCATTGAAGCAACCAAGGTGGTTACTTACAATTTACCTATGGCAAGTAACTATGTTTTCACTGTAACGCCTGAAGGACCTATAATCTGAGTTGGTGATGATTTTAGGAAAAGTGGTGTCAGATTATCTTACTTGTGTACCTCTGAGCAGGGACACACATAGAATTGAGGGACTGGGGAATAATTGTAGTACTTTCATCCTCTAGTTTTAACAGGTAAGGGAAAAGCTAAGCAGGGTACCCTGTGTGATTATGAATTTACTTACTTTGTTACCATGTGTAAACACAGGCATGCTCAGCAAAGAAGTGCACAGATATTAGACATTAGAGACTCTTACAAAGTGAGGCATGGGAAGTAAGACATGTTATGGATAGGGAACTCGTGTAGTAGGTGTGAGTGCAAAAGGCATCACCAGATAAAGATAGAAGATAAACAGATAATGATAAAGATTCTGACCTTGATTGCATTAAGCCTAATTACCTGGGATGGATCAGCTCAGGCCAGCTAAATGGGTAGTCTGATCTGCTTTAATTAAAGTTTCAGATAATGTATTGACCCTCCTGGACAGACTCAGATTTCGTGATTTTTGGATAGAGCAATTCATATGGATAATGGTAGCTCCACAATAAAGTGACCCAGATTCTGACTTCCAGAGGATATACTTACTATTATCCAGTCTATCTGGAAGAAATACACCTGATATTATTTGGATAATCATGGATAGTCCTGGATAATTCTTAAGGATAATGACCAGATGAGCCCATTGACCTCTCTGGGCAAAACAAAAATCTATACCTAAAACTGTATTGATTTTATTTATTTAATATGTATTGAGTAGGACTGAGACATTTAGCTGAAGCACATTTCCAGGAAGAAAGGAGGAGTCGCAGTTGCGGAAGCAGGTGTGTTTGAAATTATAGCGGAACACTTTAAAGATAGAGAGGAAGATGAGGAATGGAGAGCTGGAGACTTTTTTTCTGTGCGAATTTAATGCTTGTGAAAGATAATGGACTGACAGCACTGGAACATAAAGTCCTTTGCTTATCCACAAGACAGGTACAGCATGGGCAATCACAGAGAGCAGGAGAGTTACTCCAGAAGAGGGAGAGTTGGGAGAAGGCAGCTTGCCTGGTAGAGGTTTTACAATGGGATAGACATATTGAGCCAATGGTGCCTTAGTGTAGATGCTCAAAAATTGGAGATAAATGAGTATTTATTTATTTATTATTTATTGATTTTATTTAAAAGTTAGAATTGCAGACTAGGTTCTATGAGAAACATATTTCATTTGCAGAACATCTCATATGCAGCATACTACCCATAAGGAGAGCGGGGATGGTTTCTTGACATGACTAGGTGGGACGAATGGATATAGAAAGAATAAGCTACCTTTCAGATCCAACTCATGGCAAAATCATGTATTTATTTTAGGATCTTTGGCACAGAGGAAAGGTAAAAATCCTCATGGCGGGAACCTTTGGGGGATACACTGCCTTGGGTTGCCACTCCCTAGGCTTAATATCTTATTTAAGTTATAGTGAAAGGAAGCTGAGTACAAGTCCCACATAATTAATGTTGAAGTTGAAAAATCTGGACCTCTCCATTATTGAGGAATTTATGTGTAGTCTGGGCTGGACTGGTGGTTGCTGACACACAGTAATGATTGTAATGGCTGGCAGCTGCACCCTGATGCCCCCTGCCCCAGACAAAGAAAGGGAAATGGCACCAACACAGCCCACCACTAACCTCTTTGGTTAGCTGCCATCTCCATATATTTCACTCATGCAAACACTATATTGATGTACCAGAAAGAGTTTATCAATATAGCAATTTGCATAACATCTAACTACAATCGTGTAATTTGCTTGACTTTCAGTTAAACATTCCACAAACTACCTGATGTTTTGTGTGCATGTAGCATTGCATAGAGAGTGCATGCCTGGTCTCACTAACCAACATGTGTGTTGTGCTGTGCTCAGCAGCTCAGTAATCTGATCATCAATGGTCATCACAGCCTGCAGTGGTGAGGAAAAGGACTTATTCAGTCACTGGGCAAGCCACAAGACTGAGAGACTTTGGGCTGGTGGTGGGCAGAGGCAGATTACATATTGCAGTAACTATGATATTGTAGGAAAGTGTTTGGGTGGATAAGAGTGATAGGGATGAGGAGCAAGCCAGGGGTACTTGGTAGCAGTACATAAGTCCTGATAGTCATGCACTAAAAGTAAGACACTGAATAGAAAGTTGGGACAGGTGGTGCAGTGCTGTGGCAGGCTGGGTGGCTCTACTACACTAGAGGCTGAAGAGGAGGCTGAACAAAGGTTAGAGAACTATAGACTTTGGCACAGACAGCAGAGATTGTCAAGGAAGTGACAGGTGGACCTTGGCTTGGAGAAATATTGGCCTGGACTCAAAGCTTGCACACCAGAAACATGGACTCATGAGTAAGCCAAAAAATTACATCGTGGACTGTATTGCTTAAACAGGTAAGCACTGTCAGAGAGAACAGAAAGGGAGCCAGTCAAGGAAGAATCCTGAGATTTTCAGTGCATGACATTTTGATGCACCATCCCCTCTACACTCAACACAGAGCCTTCTGATTGTCTGCTGCTCATGGTCAAGTATCAGACTACCTCCCTGGATGTTTAAACAAATAGCCGCTGATGGCTGCTGCCCTTACTGCTGCCTAGCACAGTGCTAGGTGATATATATGTGTGTGTGTGTTTAGGCAACTGGTCTAGGCAGTGCTTCAGTGGCTTTTGTGCTACCAGCAGCCAGCTAACACATTCAGAGTTCATGACAGTGCTGCTCTGACAGTTCAGCCTGGTAAGGAATGTATCAGTCAGCCATACAGCATGGGTGGGGATGAGGTCCATGCATAAATGCTGGGTGGCAATGTGGTGCACCCACACATTTTCTTCCTGGTGAGTAAAGTGTTTGTGTTGTGCACCACAACCTCTGCCAGCCAGTCACACTGGAATTGCAAGGGATCATATTTGAACCATGATGTGTGGTCTCCCATGCCACTGTGCCATGATGCCAACTGCAGGATAAAAATTTATTATAAGATGGCTTGAATTTAGAAATAGGGGGAGCACTGATACAAAGCAGTGCTGCAGTATTAAGGCCCTTCCTCATGTGTACTGTAAAAGTAAAAATTTCTTCACACCCACACCACTGTATGTCTCATCTCCTTTTTGGTTTTCAGAGCATGCTGTATTTGTGGCCCACAGTGCTTGGTGATCTACAGTGGAGCTTGTCAGGATGTAATACAATAGTGCAGCATTTTGCAACAGGGTTAGTGCAGGAAACAAAGCAATTTCAATGGCAGTAAATCCTATTTGTCATGTAATTACCTGAGACATTGCATTCCATCCTGGTGGGCTCCACTGTATGTGCTGCTTCTTGGGCCTTGTTCTCTAGAAATGTTCTCTTAGTCCATATGCTGCTGATGCTGACTGCTGTGGTGGCATGAAAACTCTTCATTACTGGTGTCATAACTGTATTGTCACTGGTGTCCTCTCTACCTTGTACAGCTGCTTGCTGGAACCAACATAGCAACCTGTCTGCTTCTGTCTTGAGCCTCGCTTACACCGTTGTGTTTGTTGCGCATCAACCCATGCACACCGGTTGATGTGCTGCAAACATGGTGGTGTAGACACTTACCGGAGCATGTTAAGAGTGTGGCATATCCATTTTTGACTCCAACTCAGGATTGGGGACATCTATCAGATCAAATGCATTTATCTGCACTGTAAACTCTATTCTGCACTTGATACGCTGCGAAGCTGTCTCCCTGCCAACCAAACGTGCCCCATGGAATATCAAGCCCCCCCCTCCCATGCTACCTGCATCGAAGCAAGAGTGAATTGTGTAAACTGAATTAGTTCATGAAGCCCACAGCACAGCAGGAAATGAGCGGCAGAGAATGAAGACCGCTGCGGCTGTGTAAACAGGGCTTTTGTTGCATCCTTATCATCATCACACACAGAAAGTTTGTTTTCTTTTTGTAACATCTATGTTGGTCCAATAAAAGGTATCAAACCATTTGCTTCTGGAGCACACAGAAAGTAAGACTATTCCTGTATAACTTCCTACTCAGAGTTTTAAAATGAATCACAGGAAGAAGAAAAGTAAAAGTAATAGCGTATCCTTAGTATAAAATAACTGGATAATTTATTGTGGCCGTAGGACTGTCATATATGTATCAGAGAATAATGTTGAGAATGCGGATGCATTTGATACTGATATGTCTGCAACATAATTTAAAATGTGTACACCACCCTCATCTCAGAAGACAGATATATTAGCAGAGCTTCATGAAGTGGAGGATTCTGTGTCACTTACAAGTGCTAACAGTGCTAATACTGTAGTACAATTAGTACTGGTAGTCCAACTACAGTTGTGTTCAGTGTTACATTCCCAAATGTCATAAGATCTCATGACATAACTGTCACAATGTCCTCCTCGATCATGACTAGTCATAATATTTGGAAACACTAGGCAATTCTATGCAATTAAACAATTGTCAGGTGATGTCTCTGTCTATCCTTACCAGTTCTTCACTGATGATCCTGACTGACATGACTGGACAAGAAAGAATCTGACACTGGACATCACAGTAGTTGCAGTCATCGTACCAGTGGCAGTACCCAACATGGGGGTGGTGTGTTCCACCAGTGCTGCAGTGACTGATCAGATGCATATTGCAAAAAATAATAGTACACAGAAACAGTTAGGAAAAAAGGCATGAATTGTAGATCAGAAAGAAGAACGTTTTACCCATGGTTTTGGTATGAGGCTGCATAACAGAAAATGTATTATGTGCATCAAATTTAGTATACAGAAAAGTTCTTCTACCAGAGGAAATCTTTATATGAAAACGGATGACACCAAGAAACAAGTGGTTTCTCAAGGTCATCCAAACGCACACAAGATTTGGCACCGCTCGGCTGGTACACATACTAGCATGTGACTTACATTTTTGTACTATTATTACTTATACAACAGGGTTTAGATAGGTATACAGTGCTGTTTATTCTGTGTTTGGTTTCTGTTCTCTTTATTGTTCGTAGTCCTCATTTAGAGTATATAAATGCAACCCGTTCAGGAGACACTGCTGCAAAAATCAGAAAATATAATTGTGGCTACAGTATGGAATGTATACTGGCTAGCAAAGTATAATATTGCCAGTAAGAAAGTGTCTTCCCTACACAGACCTTTGCTATCCTAGGCCAATCAGTCAGTTATAGGACTTGAACTCTGGAGCCAACCCATATGTATTCTCTTTGAAACAGATTCTTAATTCTTTGCAGAATGCTTTTGCCATAATGTGCTACTTGTAATATGAAGCAAAAAAACAGTGAAGTGGAGCACCAGGCAATTTACTGTGGTGCTCATTTTGGCCAAAAGTAACAGAAGAAGTAGTAAGAGCCGCCACATAAATCAGAAAGCTCAGGACTTTGATGACAAAAATGAAGTCCTTTTATGTAAATACAAAACTGCATGTTACATATACACCAAGTCACAAAAATAAGCGGTGAAAGCTGTACCAACACTAACGTTTCCCCTGACCACTGTCAGGCACCATCAGATTGAATCTAAAACATCACAACAGTGCCTCCATATAAATAGTGACAAAATTACATGTTACTAATTAATTCTAACTAATCATGGACTAAAAACAATTTAGTTTTATTAAAAGCAGTTTTCAATAAACAACACTAGTAACCATTAATCTGGACTTGAAATAGCAGCAAGGTTTGTGTGAAATTTTAAACTGCACATTTAAATCACACTGTTGTCCTTTACATGGGTTATCATGCTCACGCAGTGCTAGTTGCAGCACCTTATTTTATTTCATATTGCTACCTCATATTTCATTTAAATATTTCTAGCCTACGATCCATATAAAGAATCAAATAAAACTGTGAATAGTGGAAAAAGAGGGTGCAACTACAGCAAATGTCTTCAGCTGACTATTTGTTGTGAGCTTTAAATAATAATAAAAAAAAACTATGTTGGGCTCGAACCCATCTTTTTAAATCACACTATTGCCATTTAAAACTAAAACAATTACCATGCTCATGCATTGCTGGTTGCAAGACCTCATTTTATTGTATTTTGCTACCTCATATTTTATTTAAATATTTCTGACCTAAGATCCATATACAGAATAAATAAATCCATAACTGGAAGAACTAAGAGGGTGCAAATACAACAAATGCCTTAAGCTAACTATTTATTATGAGGGTTAAATGGAAAATTATGTTAGTCTCCAACCCATCTATTTAATATATAATGTTCAACAAAGTTGCCAATACGTTATTTTATTTCCCTCAAATGCAACCCCATTTTATAAATCATGAAACCTTTGCAGTTTCAATACACAAAAACGAACTGCTATTACAGGCACTGCATTTACTGTGTTGAGGATGCAACTATTCTTTACAAAATTAATATGCAATATGCACAAAATGTTTGTTGTATTTATTAACCTTCGCACCTAAACCAAAATAGAAAGGTTACCATCACATGTCGTGTTGCACCCACGGTCATAAAAGAACTGGACATATATGAAACATTTTCTTAAAAACATTATGGAATTATCAGAACTCATTTTATATGTTAGCTATTTCACCCCAACTTCATGGTACAACTTATTTCTTCCTGAATTTCTTTAAAAATGATGCCAGATCAATGGCATCATTTAAACCCTGTCCATATTTGCTCCCCAGTTCATAAATCCAAAAAAGTTCTCGTCTGCCAATCATTTGTTCAATGTTCCCCCCCTCAAATCAAGTCTAACCACTTCTATGCCAACAAAGCTAATCTTGTAGTTCACTCTACTATTACCTTTTATGTGCTGGACTACAGCATAAGTCATGTCATTTTTAGCTAGGGCATGAACATGCTCCCCTATCCTTATTTTAAAACTTCTTATTGTCCATCCCACATAATAACTCCTGCAACTGCATTGAAGTAAATAGACTACACATTTGGTGTCACAATTAATAAAATCTTTAATTTGTACATATTGTCCTGTACATGGATTAACAAATCCCTGACATGTCTGCATGTATTTGCAGTAAATGCACCTCCCACATCTATATGTGCCCTCGGGGGTGGGGGGCAGACTAAATTGCTTATGTAAAGGTTCTGGACTTGGAACTGAGTTAGTTACCAGTAAATCATTTAGGGTTTTACTCTTCCTAAATACTATTTTAGGACCCTCCTGTACCAATTATTTTAATCTCAGCTCTAGTTGCAGTATGGGCCAATTATTAGTTATAATTTCCTTTATTTTGTCACTTTGTTTGGAATATGTGGTCACAAAAGGACAGTAAGCACCTGCTTTTAACTTTGTGCTCCCATCTCTATACTGCAATGTCTCTTCACATTTCACAGAATTTACACCTACTATAGCATCTACTATATTCTGTTTGCTGTACCCTCTTTCTTTGAATCTTTTTCAATCAATCAGTCAATCAAAATCTTTATTTATTCAAGTGGACACCATTGAGCAAGCTCATTTGCAAGGTGGACCTGTGTTGTACAAGGTCAAATAACAAATAGAATAATAGATAGGGGAGTGTCTATTACAAGGGAATTATACTATCGAGAGGTTCTGGGGTCAAGAGAACCTCGAGAGCGAAGCTTGAGAGGTTCCCTTGACCCCAGAACCTCGAGATGGTATAATTCCCGAGTCATAGACACTCGCCTATTTGTTATTTTTTGTAATATATGGATTTGCCTTTCTTTAGCCAGTCGCAGTACTGAAGACATGCTTGCAGTCAGCTGACCGTCGCACTGGAGACAGAGTCACTTGCCCACATCCCCACTCGTAACCGCCAGTCTGTCAGTGTCTGTTTGAATTTCATGAAGTCCCTACCTTTCGCTTATGATCCTTCGGTAATGCAGGATCAACCAGATAATCCATTTATAGAAAAAAAAAAACGAAGAAACGAAGCAGATGCATTTGGCTCGCTAAGCGAGAGTAACGAGCCGCCATGTTTTCAAAATGAGTGTGCCCGACCACAGAAGAACAATGACGAATTAGAATGCACGGTGTGACTTTGGATGGGCAGGAAGGGACGTGGCTCCATGGCAACCTGATTTCTTGCTGGGCAGAGTTGCACATGCGCTGTGGCATTTTGGTGATAATACTATCGTTTCTTGCAACGATAGTATTATTGCCAGTGAAGTGTGGTATTGTTGAGTCTGCAGAGTTCTCCGAGATGGTTTACGAGGATTTTTTTAAATCATTTTCCATGGTATTATTTGGCAAATCCATATATTACAATACATTTATATACAGTAATGTAATAGAACAGTCGATAAAAAGAATACAACAGTGAAGGACAGCCTACAACATATATCAATCACATGTTGAATAATACTGGGTTCAGCTAATATACACATGGGTAGTGATCAGAAAAGGATGTGACATGTTGGTTCATTGGCAACATATAATTTACTATAAAGACGTTTGATGGGAGGGAGAGGCAGGTGCGGGAAGAGATTTGGGGGATAGTAGATACGACTGGGGGGGTAGGTTGTCAGGCTGGGGGGTAGCAGGTAGGCAGATGTGTGTGGTGATCAGGGGATATTGGTTTGGTACAAGAAGCAAGAGTGAGTTTTCCCAGATAGTATTAAAAAGTAGGTCGGGGGACCAATCAGAGTGGACCTGAGGAAGGCCCTCGTGGTCCGATTGGTTTGTGGTTTTGCTGTACCACTCAGCACGCAGAGTCCAGGCAAGTGGTCTCAGGTGGCGGCTTCGGAAGTGACAACCACCCAGTAGCCACAGTTTCCTGTGGCAGATGAGGTGGGAGCCCAGGATGGTTCACGGCTAAAGGGGGAGAAAAAAAGGTGGAGCCAATTAGTATTGGTGCAGGACATGAAGGGAGAGTGAAACAGAGAAGTGCAAAAATTGCCATTAAAAGGGGAGTGATTTCCTTGGTGCCCCAAGGTATGGAATACAACTACAGAGGCTGAGAAGGGCTGTGACACTTTGCACAATTCAAAGAGAGCTATTTGCAGGAGCTAATGATCTAGGGCAGTTCTGAGTACAGTAAAAATGTACAAAGTAATAAGAAAACTTTCATGACAACAGCTCCTTTTTGCCCAAGTAGCATTAAAGAGTTGGCAGGGGTGAAGGACCAATCAGGATGGGCCTGGAGAAGGCTTTCACACTCTGATTGGATTGTGGTTTTGCTGTACCTGTTGGCACTCAGTGTCCAGGAAAGAGGTTTCAGGTGGTGGCTTCGGAAGCGCCGACTGCCCGGTAGCCATGGTCTCCTGCGGAGGATGCGCTGGGAGCACAGTAGTGATCACAGCTCTCAATGCTCGGAGAATAGGCAAGTGGTCTCGGGTGGTGGATTCAGAATGCCGACCACCCAGTGACTGCACTTTCCTGTGGTGAATAAGCTGGGAACTGAGACAGATCCATGTCTCTCAATGCTCGTAGTCTAGGCAAATGGTATCAGGCAGCGGCTTCAGAGGAGCTGGCCACCCGGTGGCCGCTGTTTCCTATGTAGGGTAAGCTGATCCCAGAAGGGTTCATGGCACTTAGCACTTGGAGTCCAGGCTAGTTGAATGAAATGAAAATTAGGAAAGGGTGTATGAGAAGAGCAGGCATAAGCGATCTGTGAACGTGTGAAGCAATTACAGGCTTCTGTGAAATATTTTACGTACAAGGTCTTGAACATAGCAAGACTGACAGGAGACTTTAATTTCAGAGATTTCTGACGTTCGTTCCATAATGAAGGCAGTACGAAACCTATGGCAGATCTCCCAAAGCACATCACTTTTAGGGAGAGGAGGGAACAGCTTCTTAGAGCATAAGTTCCAGGTACAGTGGAAGGCAGACTGTCAACAATATACTGCAGCAGTTTGCCAATAATAGCACTGTATGTGCAGTAGGCCATATTCCTGCTTTTTACTTGTGTTGCACATTTTATTTTAAATTCACTGTCCTCTGTGCAATTTCTTAAAGTACGTATTAATTGGCACTTAGGAATGTTGTACTTAACATGGTATGGATAGCAACTTTCAAATTTTAAAAGACTTTTTTGATCTGTTTCCTTCTGAAACAATGTTGTACATATATCACTGTTCATATTCCTATAAATTTTCAAATCCAGGAAAGTAACCTCAGATGAATGTATTTCATACTTGTAACATAAACTACTGCTTGTATTTTCCATCCACTGCACAAAATCATGGAATCTTCTGCTGTACCTCTCCACACTACAAGTATATCATCTATAAAGCCCCACCACAAATCCACCTTATCTAAGAATGGATTTGTGGTGGCATCATAGAGATGCAAACATTCCCAATGCCCCACATGCAGATTGGCATAGGATGGGGCCATTGTGGCTCCCATCTCGGTCCCTATTATTTGGTGGTAAACTTGTTGCTGAAACAAAAACACATTGTTTTTTAACACTTTGTAAGCTAATTGCACCAGAAAAGCAGTAGGGACTTCCACTTGTTGTGTTTCACTTCTAGTGTTTAAAAAGTACTGCATAGCTGCCAAACCTTCACCATGTGGTATTGCTGTATAAAGGGAGTTTACATCAATAGTTGCTAAGTACCAATCTTCATCCATGTCCAGGTCCTCTATCAATCATACCACCTCTGTTGAGTCCTGGATATAGGACTGAAGATTTTGCACTAGGGGCTGTAAGTGTTGGTCCACAAAAATCGATAGTGGCTCAGCCAGCCATCCCCTACCTGATATAATTGGCCTGCCCGGTGGATTGGTTAAAATTTTATGGATTTTGGGCAAAATGTAAATAGTGGGAATAATGGGATGGCTGACTGTTAGAGCTCTATACTCAGTATCATAAATGTAACCTTTCAAAAACCCAGAGTTTAATAATTTATCAATGTCATTCCTATAAGTGGAAATGCATTCCCTATTCACCCTCTGATAAAAATCAGTGTCAGAAAGCTGCCGTTCAATTTCACAGATGTACTGTAGTCTGCGGTGTTCATGACCACAATGGCTCCTCCCTTGTCAGCTGATTTTATAGTTATATATTTATTTTCTGAAAGGGATTTAATGGCTAAGAACTCCGCCTGACTACAGTTCATGAAACTTTGCACTGCTCCCATATTTCTGTCTTTCAGATGAGACGTTAAACCGAGGTCCCATCTGCCTGTTCTGGTGGTAGTTTAGGTCGATGTTAAAGATCCCATGGCACTTCTTGAAAAGAGTACAGTAGTTTTTATTGATAAATCACATATTGCATACATTATTACATAAAACAAATCAGGGAGAGAACAAAAATAACATAATAAAAAATGTACATAATCAAAAACAAATCTGAAGGGTATCAAAAGAAAAACTATTAAAAGAAAAAAAATAAACATCTAATAAAAGGCAAAGCACACAAAATAATAAGTGAGAGAGGGGGAAAAAACATCAGATTCAAACCAATTCCAAACATTTTGAATACAAAGAGGAAAAATAAACTATTCAGTACATCATGTTTGTCCTCTAAATATTATGATTTTGTCACTTATATTTTATAAATATTTGAAAACCCTTCCACCATGTATAAACTTTATCTCCAGGATAATTTAATAAATCAGTTTTATACACTATATCCATTGCTTGAGCAACTAAAAACCTAGATACAGTGTATGGCATCATCTTTTGATGGATTGCCCATTGACATCTTGCTTGCCATAAATAAAATCTTAAACAACAAAGCAATACCATATATGTTTCGAGATGCAAATGACTATAACCGTAGGGGAGGAAATCTAATATAAAGGATTCATAAGTCAGACTCTGAAACCAACCCATGTTCCATCTTGAGCCTAAAAAAGGGCCACAAAGGTCTTGAACATATGCAGGAAAAGAACAAATGATTCATAGTTTCTTCAACATTAATACATTCAGAGTAAGGGCAATTCCTTTCTATCAAATTCTTACGTTTTGCATTTCCCCTTATGTTCAATCTCCCATATACTGTGAGCCACACAATTTCCCACATATGTTGCAGGACTCTTTTATTAACAAGTTGTTTCAATATCTGTGGAGAAGAGTCAGGAGGGCAATTCTTAAAACTTGGTTCAGTGGGATACACCTGAGTTAGAACATTTTGATAAAAAGCTTTCCTAGTACCATGTGAAATGGATATTTGAGGGGATTTTCCATTTAAATAGTTTTTGGGCTGCAGGCCAAAAATATTCTGGAATATGTAACCATGAGTGCAATTTAGGGACCACATTTTGCCATATTGCTAAATAATGGCCTATTACAAGTTTCACCAAACCCTGAGCCCCAGTAGTTATAGGGGAAATACCACAGTGCACCGTATGAAAAAGAGAGTGCAAAAAAATAATAGGTTTAATCATACCTACCCCACCTTTCTCCTTTCTTAAGTAAGTATAACATATTTTGATAGGGTTAAGTTTATTACCCCATAGCATTTGAAAATACAGTCCATATATTTTAGTTTAGAGAGAAAGTGGAGGTGGAAAAATATTAGCCACATATTGTAACGGAGGGATAATAAATTATTTTAATATTTGAATTCTTTTAAAGTTTGATAATTTCAAGTGTTGCCAGCATTGTATTTTACATTGCACTTTATTCAAGGCAATCTCCCAAGTTTCTGAGGGAAGATTTGATGGCCCAAAATTAATACCCAGAATCTTTAAAGGAGCTGTGGTCAAGGTAATACCTTGTATCTGAAATAAGGTAGGATCCCCAGTACCTACAAGTAATCCCTTACATTTTGCAAGATTTAGTTTAGAGTTAGACACACAGGCATAAAGATTAAGTTCATGTAAAAAAGGGGGATTTAGTTATAATGAGAAAAAAAAACACAAATATCATCTGCATATGCATGCAATAAAAAGGGTTGCTGACCGTCCGACTCCAATAAACCTACCCATTTTGGTGTACTGATCAAATGTTGCAATAAAGGGTCGAGAGAAAAAATATACAGTAGAGGACTCAAGGGACACCCCTGTCTAACCCCCAGTGGAGATTGAAAATCCCTGAGTTATATGCCCTTTTATAAGTACCCGAACATGAATACAGTAATTGTATTTGTCTAACAACAAGAGAAGGCACCCCATAAGTCTTGAGTGTGGCAAACAGAAAGGAGCAGTTTACTCGATCAAATGCTTTTTCTTGGTCCACTGAGAGTATGCACCCAGTTGATTCAGTAAGGGAAAGTTTTTCTACTATAGCCCTAATAATTATGACTGCATCTATTAGGGAGTCCGCAAAATTATTGTGGAGAAAGCACTAATGAAGCATATTGCTTCAGTCTAGTATTAAGAATATGTGTAAATATTTTATAATCAGTGTTTAACAAAATAATGGGTCTCCAATTTTGTATTTTTGTCCTGTCTCCTGATTTATATAAATATACCAATAAACCTTCAGTAAAGGATGAAGGGATATTATAAGATTGGAAAAAAAAATGGTATACATATTCTAGGCATACTGCAATTTCAGAAGCAAAAGGTCTATAAAACTGATTTGGGAGACCATCTAGGCTCAGTGAAGTGTTTGCCTTAATGGTTTTTATAGCACCTGTTATTTCTTCTACAGTAATTTTACTTCAGAGAAGAAGTGCTTCTGCAGGAAAGGCCGGAACCTGTATACCTTGTAAATAATTCTGTATACTGCATTCCAAAGTTGGCTCAGACAGAAGCAAGGATTGGTAATGTAATTTCATAATATGCTCTATGTCACTAACTGCTTCAATTGTGTTTCCATCTGAATCAATTAAAAAAATCTATCGTCATATTGTCACGCAGCTTCTTACATGCTTCAAAGGGGTCCCCCACTGGTGTTTTCTGGGTGCCACCATAAAGCATAGCCTGAATTGTTTTAGCTCTATCGTATTGATAAGCCTGCATATCATGTTTTAGTTGTAAAATATGGTTTGAGTAATCATATTTAGTAAAATAAGAAATAGTGTAGAGATGCTGTAATTGTTTAAGGAGTGATAAATATTTCAGGAGCCTATGGTTCCCAGACTGTTTAACATACTTAACAAACCATGACTTTAAATCTGCCTTGGTGTCTGACCACCATTCCCCAATATTGGAGTACAAACATAGTACAGATAGTCTAGCTGTAAGCAAGGACTTAATACATTTTTTAACACAAAAATCCTTCAACACTGAAATGTTTAACTTCCATCTATGTTTAGTTGCTGAACTCCTAAAAATTGTTGGTATGGTCAAAATCAACAGCAAATGATCTGAAAATTTCATAGGGACTATTTGAAAAGTTCCTTTAGATAAATGTCTGGAAATAAATAAATGATCTATTCATAGTCTTAAATTTGTTCTGGATATACATAAAACGAGAGCAAGTAGTATAAACACTACAGTCCAGCAGGTCTGCAGTATCAATAACTTTAGTAAGCATGTTAGAGTCACAATAAATCTTTTTTCTTTTCCCATTAGGTTTCTATACCCTGGAAATATCACAATTAAAGTCTCCTCCAAAAAAATAGCATAAGAAGTAACTAAATATGGCTGTATAGGTCGTAGAAGTGCTACTCTATCAGCTTTAAGTTGTGGAAAATAAGTAGTAATAAAACGCCATGCCATAGTCTTCCAAACTCTGTCTATTAATAGTAATCTTCCTGGGATCAAATCTACCAATTTTGTTAAAGAGAAATCGTAAGATCCCAACAAAATTCCCACCCCATCAGCACAGTCAGGGCCAAATGACCTAAAGGAAGGGCCCCATATCCATTCTCTTTTATAAAGCATTACCTGTTCCCATGGAACACATCCAAGTTTCTTGAAAGAAAAAAAAACATCAAATTTAGAATCATGTATATAGGAAAAAACACCTTGTTTTATACTATTCAGTAAACTATGGACATTCAAGAAACCAATAGAAAAAGAACCCATCAACAAAAAGAAAGTGCAGTAAAGGACCAATTATACAATCTTTTTATGTTTTTTCTTTTTTTTCCCTTTGTAATCACCTTGTTCTACCCCTCTGGGAGGCTGATCAAGCACCACTGATTGAGAGTTAGAATCCCCTTGCTCCATCTTGGAGTCACCCTTGGGTAAGAACAAAGCTGCATAAGTATTGTCCAATTCAAAGGATGCCTGGGCAGGTGGGAGGGTGGGAGTTTTAATTTTAAATTCCTAGTAGAACATCTTCTAGGCAAGGGCTGTACCACAACAGGGTTCAAAGGCCCTCCATCTGTAATGTCTGGTTCAGTATAGCAGACAGGAACCAGTAGCATAGAGCAAGGCAAAGCACTGGGGTCCTGGGCCTCCTGGGGAAGAACCTGAGGGGGTTGGGGGTCATCTGGGATAACAAAAAATGTCACGTTCATCCAGAATTTGAGAGGAAAGGATAGGAGTGGGGGATAGGAGGGGGGCAGAGACTGGGTTAGTAGAAGAAGGCACTGGAGGAAGATTTTTGGGAACACAGGCAGAGTCCTAAGCATATTGTATCAAAAGCTCAGGACTAATACAAGAAGCTTTATTTTTTGCAGCCCAAGGACATTCTCCAAAAACATGACCATACTCCTCACACAAATCACACCTTGTGTGGTTAGCACATTACATAGTGATATGTCCTAATTCCCCACAGTTGTCATAATGAGCTTTATCACAAGTGCTGAATAAGTGTGTTCTGAAGTCACGTTTATAACAAGCGTGAGGCTGCACAGCATAAAAATGCACACCTCGGTCCCTACCCAGCATAAAGGAATTAGGAATATGTTCCATCCCAGAGTCAGAAAGCCTTAATTTAACCTTGTATTTCCATCCCCCTGTCCAAAATAATTCTGTATCTAATATAGCTTCAGACTCACTCAAAATATCACATTTCTGGGATAACCAGTACGTGATATCATCCACATGGACCCCCTCATTGCGAAACATGATGGTAACATATTTTATAAGCGATTTAGTAAGAGGAATCACTAAAAAGGGGGTCCATGTGGGAGAAAATTTTACCTGCGAATAACGTTCCCAGAATAATTCCAATGCATAGGCAGTCTGAAAACTTACATCATAATTATCCTCCCCTGAAATATTTATGAATGCATAGACTTCCCTAGATGAAAAATGCAAAGATTCTTTCAACAAGTGTTTCCCCACAAATAACCTATCTGGTCTTTCAGCCAGTCCCCCTTTATAATGGATACGGACTGCATTCCACCTAGGAGCTACTTTTTTTTATCTTTAGAAAGTAAATCTGAAGGAAGAGGTTTTTGGGTTGGTGGAACATCTGATGTTGTCTCCTGTAAGTCCGCTACAGGATTTTTAGAAGCAGAAGCCTGTTCAGGCTGTTTAGGCATCTTTTCTTGCTTAGGGCCTACATTCATAGGGCCTGAAGGAAGTCCTGGTAGGATTTGTTTCAGCCTTTCTGTAACAGTGCGAATTATTGGAGGCTTAGGCCCAGAAAGTTCTGCACCCTTTTGTCCAGAAACCTGTGGTTTCCACTCAGGAGAAGTTTGGGAGAAATTCAGGGTGGGAACCTAGGCTGGGTTGGGCAACCAATTCCCTCTGGGTGTCTGTAGCCAGCCTGCACTTTGCAAGGCCTTCTGAGGGGACCAAGTGTCATCAGAAGTAATTGATAAAGGGTAATTAACTCCAGGCTGTTCAACTGTTTTATATAAAGAAATAACAGCAGATTTACCCTGCTTACTGTCAGAATCCAGCCTAATATTTCTTTTTGCAGAACAAATTGCAGCTTGTGTTCTTTTTAAATCTTTAGTAACATCTGGTTTTAATGTAATATCTTTATTGGCAAAGGAAAAGGTAGTAATCCCGTCCTGAGAAACCGGACTTGATTGATAAGTTACCTCCTGAACTGTAGTCAAATGATTTTCAACCCCCGTAGGGCCAATAGGTTGTTTAAATACAAAGCCAGACTCCTGCATCATATGCTTCAGATTTATCAAATGTGCATCAGTTTGAAAAGGATTAGACTCCCTGTTTCATCAGGGGGTTTACTGGGTAATCTGACCGCTTCTCAGTGGTAGTTAAGACTGGAAAAGGGGAAGGAGAGTCCAAAACAATGGGCTCCAGGCACACACCCACATCGGTGTTTGAGCTGCCAGCCCGAGATTTTCTGTCCAAAGGAAAAAGAACTTCATTAGTTTGTACAGTTAAAGGTAAAGTAGGCTGTTGGCGCGCGCTTTTCACTGCGCTCAACATGCCAGCCTATATCGTGGGAGACAAACAGTGGGAGGTAAAGAAGAAGAAGCATTCTTGTCTGATAACTCACCCAGCCCAGGTGAGGCCTTTGAAGTGACTGCATCAGATGGTAGTTTGACAGCCAGAGCGGGAGTTTGCGGTGCAGATTTCAGAGCAGGAGCTTCACTTTTAACAAGCAGGTCATCTTGTTCATTTTGCTTTTGCAAATGCCATTCCTCCACATAATCAAGATTTTTAGCAACTGGAGTTAGGTTGTTGGAGTCCTTCACTGCAAAATTTTCTCTTCCATCAGAAGTTAGATCTTCTGTTGACACAAAAAAATAATTTGCTTCTTCTTCGGTTTCGATGAAGTCAGATACTTCCATGACAGCACAATCAGTCTCTGGCACATTAAAGGTAGGAGAGGAGACCTGCTCACCTACCACTGCAACGTCCATTCTATCCGGAGTCTTACTCCAAGTGGCCATCGTTTCGACTGCGGGCCCCCACTGTGGTGAGTAGGGGAATTTCCACGGTGACCTGGCTAAATTTTCCCCCATTCACTAACATACCACCAGCAACTTAATCTGGTCCAAAGTCAGTTGGCATTCATCTGTATCCTCATCCCTTGGGTTGTGCCTAAAAATAGGCAGAATTTGTCTAGTTCACTTACCAGGTCAACAAAAAACTAAATAAGAATAAAAATATTACGAATCTGTTCAAGGTCTAACTCACATTTTTTGATGACCATAGAAACTACAAGGTTTGTTTCAGGGCACTACAAAGAACCAGCCTTGACATTGCTCTGAACAACATTAGTTATCACCTCTGTGCCATCTAACTCTTCATTTGCTTTCTCAGAATACAGACATTTGAGAGTTAAGTTCCTAGAAAAAATATGTAAATCAACATTAGTGTTGAAAACATTGACATCAGATGTTGGACTGAATAAAAGTCCTTTGCTAAGTACTTTTTCTTCATCAACAGGCAGTTCATAATCTGAGATGTTAATCACGGGTTTCTTTTCCTGGGGGGGACTAAATGATTCCATGTACTGATGCACTAATAGTCTGTTTTTCTTTTTCTTCCATGCCGGCCCCCCACCACCCTCTTCCCCTTGATGGTTGAAAATCCTTAAACTGGGTCACTCATTTATTACTTCTTGTATTTTGCAAATTTTGTTCCCTTTGGGAGCTCTGTTGTGTATCACCCAGATCTTCCTCTGCTACAGGATCTGTTTCTGATCCATCAGTGTCTGAAGGCACAGTAATATAATCTAATACAGTATTAATGTTCCCTTCCTTGTTGTTCATACCAGCTCCCTTTTTCAGTATGGATTTGGGTTTTTTCTGTGTTCTTTCTTTTACATGCCAATCATAAACGTGATTTATTTTGTAATCATTTTCATCCCTTGTAAACTTTTTTTGTTAATGCTTTTTCAATTGGATGTCATATCATGTTACTTTATCAAATAAAAGTTTATTGTATTTGGCAAATCGCTTATTTTTGGGACTTGGTGCATATGTAACATGCAGTTTTGTATTTAAATAAAAGGACTTTTTTCATCGAAGTCTTGTGCTCTCTAATTTTTGTGAGTGCTCTTGCTACTTCTTATGTTATATTTGTAATATGACCATAGACTGTATGAAATGTGGTCTAATTTCATTTCACAGTTGCTGTCAGGTGCTCTCCAAAAATTATGCATACATTATAATTATATAATTACTGGTGACCCCTATTATCAAATGGTTCTCAAGCCTCTGTAAAATGCTGTAACAACCAGAAAACCAGTTATTATGGCATTTTCGCAAAACTTTCTTTCCACAGCAGTGTCACTTATCTCAAATGCACCACCTTATTGGCTTGCAATCTGTGCATGGGTGGGCCAAACACGCTGACAAACATGGTGGCAGTTTCTCCTGTTACCGAGGACCCACATCAAAGGTTACCCTCTTACCTCAGGTAACCTATTACTTTTTTTGACAGTATTTATCTGGTTGATCCTGACTTTACATTTAAAAAAAAAAGATCTAGTTGATCCTTTTGTTGCCACACTTCAGATGTGGATAGTGGAGACAAGCACTTCTAATGGGGAATGGCAATGGCTCACTATGCGGGGCTCCACACTGAAACATAAAAAAAAAGTGAGAGACAGAGAAAGTGTGTGTGTGTGTGTGTGTCTGTGTGTGTGTGTGCGTGTCAAGTATGGGACTGAACAGCATCATGGATCAAAGCATAGCTGCCTCAGTACGTTTCTGGTATTTACTCCTTGGGCCAGTAATTGTATGTCTATGAAGTTTGTTTACACACCCTCAGTGTGTGATGACCTAATAAACCTCTCAAGTTTTGCTCTCGAGGTTTATGGGTCATCACACACCTTGGGTGTGAAAGAAAAGTTTATAATACACAGTTACCTATCTATTATTCTTTATGATGCATGCATCAAACCATTGTTTGCCATAACGTGAAGAAACTAGTGGAAATGCACCAAAACACTTGAACAAGCTTTTTTTGGTGCATTTCCATGATTCAGGCTGCATCTGAAATAAGGACTAGTGCCTGCACCATGACTTTTGAAAATCCTGGCCTGTGTGTTTATTCTTCCATAAACTTGTAAACACAAGCAATAATTAGTTAATAAGAAAACTATGGCTGATTATGTGCCTTACCTTCAACTCAGAGGGAATACAGAACTCATTTGCATATATGTTACACTGTTCTTTATTAGACAAAAACAACAGTGCAGAAGCACTGAGGCAAAGGTTACCCCAAAGGGCATTGGCAATAAAGCCAAGTCTCAAAGAAAAACAAAATCACACATACCCCCATTATGCAAAGCATCATGGATGTATATGCAAATCACCATGAAATTTTAGGCTGGTTCAGCTTCAAGCAAGAATGTATGGTGCCAAAGGGCCTCTCACACAATCTTACAAAGGGTGCAAACAGAAGATATAGACACATGTTTCATCCTACCCAGGACTCATCAGTGTGCCTCATCTGTATCGCACCCCAGAGGAAATGAACTAGAGCCCTAAGTTGATCTTGTGGGTTTGGGTCATGTTGAGCCATTTCAATGAAAATCACATCTTTGTCATTCTTATTCTCAGAATGTTGCATTCATCTGAGTCATAATCCCCTGTTGTAATGAGTTGTGTGGCATTCCAATCACAAAACACACAATTAGAAAATCATGCCTTACATGTGAAATATAAAGAAAGAATGAAGATTATGTTGTCATGTTACATGTGAAATATAAAGAAAGAATGAAGATGACATTGTCATGTTACATGTGAAATATAAAAAAAGAATGAAGATTATGTCATGTTACATGTGAAATATAAAGAAAGAATGAAGATGATGTCATGTTACATGTGAAATATAAAGAAAGAATGAAGATTATGTTGTCATTTTATGAACTGATAGACACGTTAGGTAGTTTGTGAACTAAAAAAAGAAAAAAATACAACCACCTGCTACATTCATGAGATATGGCTGAACATTCAGTTTTTCTTACTAATTTTCTATATCACATATGAATAGTTTCTATTCTACCTGCAGTTGAAGGAAGGCTGTCATAGAGTGCTGATGGGCATGCGTGAGGTTCCATGCTCGACGATGTTCTCTCTTCTCATGCTTTAGGAACATAAAACTTTTTTGTAAAAGTATTAGTTTACTTTCATCTAGTTAATGGGATGCATTGACTGCACTATTTCTGTTTTTTCAGCCATTTTGTTGAGAAGACACTGGTGAAGGAGCAGAAAAGAGTTTTGCCTGGGGCAGTGGTGTAAAAATAAGATACCGCTCAATATAGATAAAGTTTGGATGGCTTACAAAATTGTGGCCACAGCAGCTTTTCTTTTCTGTTTCACTCCAGTACCCTTACCCTCCCCTACTTTCGTAGTCGATAAAACTAACTTGTTCAGGTTTCATCATTAACAAGAAATGCTCATGGTAATATTGCTTACAGCCTTTTGACCAGTTTGAAGACAGGGAGTGTGAGGGTGTTGTAAGAATGACTGGTTCAGGAACCAGGTAATTAATTCAATTGAACTAAATGTCAGATGGCCAATAAAAATACTATAACCATAATAGCTTCTTCCTCCAGTCTTCCACCCCCCCCCTCTCAAATTGGTACATGCTGATAATCCATTGGTACTTTTTCTGATTAAATTGAAGATCTAGTCAAGACTTCAACAGGCACAGGAAAGCTGTGCATTTTTGCAGATGAACTGAAATGCTTGTGCAAAGCAAATTACTAACAAACATCTGATGGATAGTAAAATCACAAAGCTAAGTGGCACATTCCACCTCCAACTGAACCTGCAGCTAATCCTGGTGGAAAGGGGACTCAGTGAGTAAACAAGGTCACACACCTAATTCTTCCTTTTAAAATCACAGGAAAAATTTATTTTCATAAAACTTTTGAACCTGCCAAAAAAAAAAATAATTAATGGATAAAACTATGCCTTAGCTTAATATTGCTATTATAGAAGGACCATGGAAAAGTAGTTGAAGATTTACATATATTACCACAGACCCTGCTTGATCTCTGACCCTGCCCCCCTTGCCTTGCCACTAAGATTCACTTATGCCTATCCCTTGCATTCTTGAACACTGCTACAGTTTTTGCCCCACAACCTCTGCTAGGAGGCTGCTCCAGGCATCTTTCTGTGAAGAAGCACTTCCTCTCATCTCCTGTGAGTCTACCCCTCTCCAGCTTCATAGCATGACCCCTTGTTCCTGAGCATCTTTTTTCTGAAAAAATGCTTCCCTCTTGCACCTTATTTATACCAATGAGGTATTTGAAAATCTCTGTCATATCCCACCTCTCCCTCCTTTCCTCCAGGGTTTAGATATTGCAGTCCTTTAGTCTTTCCTCATAGGATTTTTTATGCAGACTTTGCATCATTTTAGTTGCGATCCTATGGACCTATGGTTTGCATAGAAGGTCATGATACAATCAGTTAATAAGAATAAGGGGGTTAACTATTAAGGAACATAATATGGAAACAACAATATCCAATATAGGACCACATGCAGGAAGAAGGTGAGGTTCAGCCACCTCCAAAAAATTTAAAATCTCCAACTTTTAAAACCACAGTAAAACATAGATATAAAAAACAAAAACAGAAAGCACAAAATGAAATAAGAGATACTGCTGCTTGTCTTGCAGATTCTCATCTAAGTGCAAATAGAAGAGTTGCCAGGTCAAAAGCAACTACTAAGCAGAAAACTTTGCACTTTAACAAAAAGAGGTTAAGAAATGTGTGGTTCAGTGGCCACAGCTACAAGAAAAGTGGCTATGGCAGAATGAAAAATAATGCATAATGGAGTGCAGGAGGAAAAGGTTTTTAGTATTAAAAGTTGAAACCTTAGGCCCACTCCTGCAAGGCTATGTCTGCACAGGCTGTGGCTAACAGCAGCTTGTGCTGAAGCCCCTGTGGCGCCAGGGACCCTGCACCAGATTCTGGTACAGGATGGTTCTGGCATCTAAGTCCCCACACTTGTGGCAACCCTCCCCGTGTGACAAACAACAGGCGCATGGGAAGTGTCTGTCACAAGCCAGTTGCAGCAAAAGCAAAAGCTGACTTCCCTGTCCTGATCCCCAGGGAGATGTAATATAACCCTGGCACTGATGGGATAGTGTCCGCCCTCAAACCCCGATGCTCCCTGCAGAATACATAGGTGCCCCCCATCCCCGATGCAGCTGTTGTCATTCGCTGAGCACATATATATGCAGTATGTGCTGATTCAGATCTCAGTCGGTGGCTGGCCGTGGAGGTGAGTGGTGGTTTGAGTCAGTCACCAGCTGGATGGACACTACAGGGTGGGAGTGGGGTTGACTAGACCAGCATGTATTGAGAATCGAGTGTATGGGGGATCATGCTAGTTATTCTTACATTCAGGCTGCATTGGGGATGGGTTGGGGCATTGTGTACAACTGGAACACTTGTGGGATTGGGAGGGGGTGTCACCTATACATTCACAACAGGGATGCATGGGGTTGGGGGGCATGTTATTTACTTCGGGGAGCAGCATCAAGGATCAGGAGGGGGGCATGTTTATTTATTATAACATGGCTACATTGGAGATCTGAGGGGAGACAGCGGCATACTGCAGCACATATTACGACTGTCCCAGAGGGACATATTCTAAGTACCCTGGCTGGTCTAAGGGTACTTAGAAATTCATCATCTGGGCATTTTTACTGAATCCCATTTTTGGGGATGTGGAAGCTTGCACCATGCCGCAGCTACTTCTGTGGTGCAGGGTTGGTACAAGCCCAGTTTTGGGCAGACAGCCTGTGGTTGACAAAGACTGCCTATAAATATCACTCCCAGCGTATTGTTCGGTGCAAGGCGCACTTTACACCATTCTTTTTGGCGCAAGCCACTTGCACCATGCCAGAAGCTTTGAGAATCGAGCCCCTTGGTTTTTTTAAACTTCTTTATTAGTAGGGCCATGTTCATGTCAGCATAAATGTACAGGTTACATTCAGAATAACTCATACAATATTACTGATATAGTACATTATCATGCTTTACTGTCTCCCGGTTAAGGAAGTATGTTAATCTTAATATGTAAAACCATGTTATGATCTTTTTATTTAATTCCATAACTATTATAAAAGTCTCTTAGCCTGAATAGTATGTCTTTAACTTTTTCATAATAAGTAAAGGTAACTCTTTTATAGTTAAAATGATAACTGTTAATAATCATAATGTTAACACTGAATGAATAACTGGCTAAAACTTGTGTGTGTGGCTTTTTCTTTAAGTATGTTTCTATACTATGTAACCATGGCATCCTCTGAATACTTGGTGTGCCATTCCAACAGATATCTTTTTAAGTGGCTAAAGAATTCAATCCCAGGTGGCTACTCCCATTACAAGTACAATTAGTACCTTTGCGCCTGTTGCAAGAGGACTGAAATACCATCCAACTCTTCAATATATCTCATAAGTGGAAGCCAGAATACCTTAAACATGTCTGTCTGCAGTCAGAGATCTGCCATGAGTTTTTTTCACATGGTAGATCCCTTTAATGATAGTTACCCAGTCCTGTATTGAGGGAGGTTTGGGTAGCAGCCACTTCCTTGTGATGGCTTTACTGGCTGCCACCAGGAGTTCACCCATGAAGGATATCTGGCAATTTGATTGCTTCCCTCCAGGCAGTTTACCTACCTGTAGTATCAGATGTTCAAAGCCTGATGTTTCTTGTAGACCCACCATCTGATCAAATCTCTGCCCTTATTCCTCCCAAAATGGCTGCAGGACTGTACAATTCCAGAAAATATAATAATGGGTGCCTTCCTCTCCAAACCCCCTCCAACACCTATCTGACCTGCCTTGTGTATAATGTTTTGTTTTAGTAGGGTGAGAAAAATCTACTCAAGGTTTTCCATCAGAACTCCTTCCCTTTGTTAGATGCTGAGGTACAGAACACTCCCTTCCATATGTACTTCCACACTTTAGGTATGGAGTTATCCTTGCTTCCCTTTCCCAGGCTATTTGGTAAGATGGTGGGTGTACTTCCTGTTGGTTGTACATAGCTGCACCAATTTATATTGATTAACCCCTCTGCCACCTGTGTGATAACTAATGTCAATGGGTGGGGGTCTTTCTGCACCTCCTGCAAATTATTTCCTGATCTAAGAATGAAACCACTTGTAAGTAGCGGTAAAAGTCCATTGGTTTTAACTGAAACTCTTCCCTAATTTCCCTGAAGGGTTTAATGGTGCCCTGCTGGAGGAACTGTGAAAATTGATATAGGTCTTGTCATTTCCACCCAAAAAAGATAATGTTCATCTTGGGTGGAATGAATATATGGCATTGTGTCATCTGAGTATGTGATGCTATAGCTCCCTCTTTCCTCAGGTTTTAACTGCCACCCATACCATGTACAACTGTTGTGTCTAAGGAGTTGCAGCATTTAACATGTTCAAAATTTCAGCTGGGGCATCAAAATTCACTAGTGGCTGTATGCCGAGGTTAGCCCCAAGTTCTTGGGCTATCCGTACATTGTCTGGATTTTCCTCTATATATAGTAAGCTATCCAAGGTACCAGTTGGGCCATTTGATAGCATAGCTTACAATCTGGTAGTCCTATCCCTTTTTGTTGCTTTTATCTTTATTTTATTTATTTATTTATTTTGAAAAGTCTCACCAGGAAAGACAAACTGAGCTACACAGTTTGTTTCCAGATGCACCCTGGGGGAAGAGGAAGGGGATACAATATAAACACAGAATCAAGTAAAAATATACATAGAGCAAGTAAGTGTATAAAAACATTTACAGCAAAATAAAAAACATATTTTGTGCTCATATATGTAAACATAAACAAACCCGCAAACACTTTAATACAGAAATAAATGATTTATAACACCTGGGGAAAGGAAGTGAGGACTATGACCAAATAGGGGGATAGGCGAGAGGGTTGGATAGCAGATTTTCCTGCACCCCTCCAGGATGTAAACCCCACAAGGTGATTGGCAGAGGGGAACAAACTAAAGGATGGAACTGGGCATGCACCCCTCCAGGATGTAAACCCCACATTGGGAAAGACAGAGAGGAACAAATAAAGGATGTATTGGGCCTACATCCATCCAGGATGTAAACCTCACAAGGGGAATTGGCAAGCCTTACCCACAGAAACAGAACCCCAGGGGAATGAACACTACTTGATGCAAACCCAGCTAGTGTTAAAGGCAATTAGAATGCCTAGAGAGGGGTCAAGGGAGTTGAGCAGTGGACTACAGAATAGAGAAAAGGGCAGCGAGGAGGAAAAGAAAGGGAGAATGAGTTAGGAGGAACTGCAGGATGGGGAAATGAAGTGCCAAAGGAGATGGGATAATGAACGAGTGGAAGGAGCATAGTGGAGATCTAAGGGAAGTGAGTTCCAAATGATTGAAAAGTGATAAGAGAAGGCAGCTCTGTCTGATGAGGAAGAATGGGAAGGAAGAGTGAGGGTCCTACAGGGGGAGTTGTGAAGGGAGTGGGGGAAATAGGAGGGGTGCAGAGGAGGAAGTGGAGGTAGGGAGGCAGGGAGCCAATCCAGAACTTTCCAATTAAAGAGGCACTATGGGCAAGGTGTTTGTCCCCAAGAGAGGGGAGGGAGAGAGCTGTGCAGAGGTCACTGTGGTGTGTATGAGGTGGACAGACATGAGCAAAGCAACAGAAGGAGTTGAACAGAGTGTCCAGGTCGGTAAGCCTGTATTTGGGGGCAGTACTGTAGCCTATTTCTCCAAAGTCAAAGATTGGGAGGATCATCTTCAGGATGATCTCACGGCGGGCCAGCAGGGGAAGGCAGCTATGGTGTCTATACAGAGCACCTAGTGTAGGAAGTAGCTTTGGAAGATAGCATCCACATGGCCAGCAAAATCAAAGTTCCTGTCAAGCCAAAGCCCAAAGTATTTGAAGGCAGAGACATCCTCTAGTATGGAACCATCAATCGTTTGGAAGGAAGGGGTGGTAGCAAGCCTGGTGAGCTTTTGCCTGAAGCCAAAGTTCATGGAGACCATCTTTTGGCATTCAGTGACAGTTAATTTGTGCGAAACCAGTAATCGACATTGTTGAAATCAAGTTGGAGGGTGATCACCACATCAGAGGGGGAAGTACCGGAGGCATACAAAATGATATAATTTGTGTACATATGGATGCTTGAGGTTGAGCAGGCAGCAGGAAGGTCATTTAGAAAAATCGAGAACAGTATTGGTCTGAGAACCAGACCTTGAAGGATACCTTTGTTTATGGGGAGAGAGGGGGAGAGGGAGTTGTCAACTGTGACTAGGACCTACCTATGAGACAGGAACAGAACCAGCAAGTGGCTGACTCAGAGAAGCCAGCCGCTGCAAGTTTATTGAGTAGAAGGGAGTGGGAAACAGTGTTGAAGGCTCTTGCCAGGTCGACAAAGATGGCAGAGGTGATGTGTCCCTGATCCATGCCAGAGAGAGTGGAGTCAGTGAGCCAGAGAAGGGAGTTAGTAGTAGAGTGGGCCTTATGGAAACCAGACTGGAAGGGGGTAAAGAAGGAGGAGGAATCAAGGAAGAGTGAAAGCTGAGCCAGAACCAAGTGCTCTTGGAGTTTAGCAAGGATTTGGAGCAGAGATAACGGGGGAAGTTGCCAGAGTTAGAGGAGTCACCACCCTTGTGAAGAGGGATGACCATAGCAAGCTTCCAGGAGACCAGAACAGTGGCAAATGTGAAGGAGAGGTTCAGAAGAGTGGAGAGAGGGAGAACTATATAGTGGGCCGATAGGTGCAGGAGCTTGGGGTTGAACCCATCTGGGCTTTTCCCCTTATGGGGGTTAAGGGAGAGAAGAGCATTAAGGGTGTCATTGGGGCAGACTGGCAGGAAGGAAAAGTGGGGAGAAGAGGAAAGAGGAGTGGAAGAAGCTGGCAGAGGAAGAGCTCTGCGGGGTAGGGAAGCTAGGATAGTGGAAGCACAAGTGGTGAAGAATTTGTTGAATTCAGTAGCAACAGTTGGGGGGTCAGAGATGGTGATGTTGCCAACCTTAAGGACTGGGGGAAGGGACTAGTTGGGAAGGTAGAATAGGGAATGGACTGCCTTCCAGAATTTGGAGGGGTTGTTAAGGTTATCCTGAAAGGTGGAAGAGAAGTATTCTGCTTTGGCAAGCTGAATAGCCGTAGTGCAGGCATTACGGACAGTACAATATCTAAGCAAATCTTCAGAAACACCTGAAGCTTTGTAAGCCATCCATGCCAGGTCATGAGCACACTGACAGGCAAGCAGCTCAGCTAATACCTAGGGAAGGTGAGAGCCTCAGACCCTGGTCTTTCTAAAAGGAGTGTGCCGATTCCAAACATTTAGGAACTGTGTTTTGAAGTAACTCAGGGCTGAGTCAATGGAGGAGGCATTGGCAAAGGGAGAGCAGTTGGTTCTAGCAAGGTCATCATGAAGGGAGGACAGGTCAAGGGATCTAAAGGAGTGGAGGTGGAGGATATTAGGTGGGGCTTTGTGGCAATGGATTTTACGCACACAGTAGACCATGTGGTGATCACTGAATGCATCTGGAAGGGTACCTGAAATAACTACCCAGTGGGGTTGTGAAACTAGAACCCAGTCTAGCAATGTATGCTTACCCAATTTGTGATTAAAACAGGTAGGATCAGAGATTAGTTGTTTTAGGTTCAAGGAAGAGATTTGGTTACAGATTTTGGATTGGGTGCTGGACAGCCAGTTAATGTTGAATTCACCAAGGATGTATAGTTCACCTGATGAGGAGGAGGAGACAGTGATGAGAGTTGAGATGAGGTCTGTAGTAGAGAAAGGAGAGAAGGAAGAGAAGCTAGGGCAGCAATAGACCTCACCCACAAAGATAAGTAGGTATCAAGGAAAGGACCATTTTAATAACAGAAGTTCATAGGCAGAGGGGGGGGAGCAGTGGAGAGACAGATGGTAAACTGAATGGATGAGGAGATATAGATAGCCACTTCCCCACCCGTGGTAGACTGGCCCTGCTGAATAAGGGAATAACCAGGAATTAAAATGTCAGTGTCTGGGATTTTAGAGGACAGCCCGGATTCCATGATATTCAGTACACTAGGTTTCAAGATAGTCATAAGGGGTTGTAATAGGTCAATCTTAGGGAGAAGACTCCTGATGTTAAGGTGAACTGTTTTTAGACCTTTAGGTAGGTCTGTAGGGGGAGAATAGGATAGCCCAAGGTTAGATTCAATGTCCCCAGCTGTTAGGAGCAGTAAAATGATGAGTACTTTAGAATGGGTGGAGATCCATCTTCAAGGGGGGGGGGGGCTTATGAGAATGATAGGACAGGGTGAGGTTGGTGGTGGAACCGAAGAGGACTTGATGAAATGAAGTGCCTCTAAGTGTATGCCAAGTGAGTGGAGAACGGAAGAACCCCGGGCAGCAGGGTGAATGAGGAAAGGAGTGGAGACATGAAGATGGAAGAGTGTGGGTAGAGGAGCATGGACAGAGGATAGACATTGGAGGGGCAGGAAAGGAAGTGGGAGGGTAGGATGTTGGAGTGAACAGGAGGGTGAGGGAGGCAAGGACAAGGAAAAGCATAGTGAGAGTGAGGATGGAAGGGAAAAGAGAGAGGATGGGGAGACAATGGAAAACAGAAGATGTGACTAAAAAGAATAGTTAGGAGAATCAGAAGGGTAAGTTATAGAATAATTGACAATAATACAGAGATAATAGCATCTAACTTAAACTGCACAGTGGGTCAGCTAAACAGAGTAATGTATGATATGCACAAAATGTCAAAACAGAAAGCAGGTACCAGCCTTAGAAGCAGGGAAAACCTGCATCAGGAACATATTAGTGAGGTAATGAGGAGAGACACATGCCATGACAGGTTAAGCAATAGAACACAGAAAACATGAAAATTAACTAAGCAGTGAGTAATCACCAATTACAGTGGGTAGTAATTATCAGACAAACAGTATGGCAGAGCTGAGATAACTGTGACATAAGAGTAAAACCAAAGCACAACCTTGTTTGTAATCTTAAGAATTAAGCAGGTGGAAGTTGTTATTATTTATTTATTGAGAAATAGCAGGGCAAGACAACATTACTCACAGTCTGAATTTGGACATGTTATACAATGCATTACAAGACTGTCATACCTTATTAACATAACATGCCAAAATTCAACATAGTATGGGCAGTAACCAGAGGTGGGAGCTCATAAAGCTGGGGATAGTGGAGGCAACCAGAACCTGCAGCAAGGCCCAGAGCAAGAAGGCTAGGGCAAAGAAACCTAACTGAGTGAGCAATTAGGTCATAGAAAAGGTAAGGAGGAAAAAAGCTGCCTTTAGGTGGTACAAAAAGCAGGGAGTGGTGAGGACAGGGAGGAGTACCTGAAGGAACTGAAGGAGGTGACAAGGGCACTAAGGGTAGCCAAGGCATCTATGGAGCTCAGGCTGGCGCAGGGTATTAAGAAGGGGGAGAAGGACTTCTTCAGGTACATCAGGGAGAAATGAACTGTAAGGACCATATAGTAAGGATTAGGAAGGGGAGGTTGGGTGGAAGCAGGGGGGTGATAAGGCAGAAGCACTAAATGATTACTTCTGCTCAGTATTTACTAAGGAGAAGGGGGGAGATACCCAAGGGGGGGCAGAAATAGAGGGGGAGTGGGTGATGGATGGGGAAATCACAGAGGGCAGGGTTCTGGAGGGTTTGAGGGCACTGAGGGTGGACAAGGTGCAGGGTCTAGATGGCATCTACCCCAAGGTACTGAACGAGCTGGTAGAGGTCATGATGGGACCTTTGGTAGACCTATCTAATGCCTCACTACATTCAGGGTGTGTACCTCAGGACTGGATGATGGCTCATGTGGCACCCCTCCACAAGAGTGGCTCCAGGGATGAACTAGGGAACTACAGAGCCTCACATCCATTGTGGGTAAGCTGATAGAGACTGTCCTGAATGAGAGGCTGGTGGCCCTGAGTCACTGAGCCTCAGCTCAGGCCTAATGTTACTTTAGGTCACCTACCACAAATACAAATTTAAAGCAGCAGTGCAATGAAACTGGGCAAACAAATTGACCCTACCACTTTTAACTATAAAAGATTCCAGGCATCTTCCAGTTTCATTTGGTGGTACAATTTCTAATTCCACCAAAATCTAAGTATTTTATAAATGTTTTAATTTAGTTTTTTCTTAAGAAAAAGAGATAGCTGCTGCATTTTGCTTAGAAATAGCACTGTAGATCAGCACGGGGCCAGAGTGTTGCAAACAAAAAGCTGTGCAGCAACAAACCCTGCAAGCACAAAAATGCTGAATGAAATAGAGTAGGAAACAATGTCGCATACAAGAAAAATACCCAGTCATTGAAAACAATGGGAATTTCATTTTATATCAGCAGACTTTGCCACCCCCGAACCCCCCCTGGACTATATAAAACAAACTCCGAGGGTGTGTGGATTTGAGGATTGGGCAAAACTCCAGGATGGGAAAAAGTTTAAGTTGCAAAAAAAAAAAAAAAACCACAAAAGTTGCAACATCAAGAGACCTAGTGGGAACTGAATCATGATTCCAGGTCTTCTATCCAGAGTGCGTGTGGACACCTTAGCCACTCCACCATGGCTCGGTCAGGTAGCCCAGCACAGCGGTATTGAGGACTTCCTTATTTATGCATATAACAACAGTGGTAGTGGTAGTTCCCTTCCGCTATTATACCCCTGTCACTCTACTCACACACACGCTCTTCCATGTGTGGTTATTGCCACGTGGTCTTTCATTCAACTTATTGTCCCAGTACCTTGTAGGTCTGGCAAAGGTTAGGATCAAGAATATAAAAAAAGACTCATCAAGAATATAAAAAAGACTCATAATGCACTGCATAGGACATACCAAGACAAGTACATTTGATGGGTATGATAATATTTTTAACGGTAGCAGAAACTAGCTTTTTTGGAAAACATTTTTTGTTGCACTGCTGGTTCAACAGTGATATTTGTATTTATGTATCTTTAAAAAGTGCAGTATTTGTGTGCATTTGTCCCAAACAGTATCTGTATTGCACAGGACAGAGAGAGAGAGAGAGAGATTAGACAGACAGACAGACAGATATAGATGATAGATGGAAAGACAGACAGACACAGAGACAGGCAGATATAGACAAATAGACTGACAGACAGATATAGGTGATAAGACAGATATAGATAGATTGATAGACAGACATATATAGATGATTAATAGAGAGACAGACGGTTAGATATTGATAGATAGATAGATAGACAGAGGGATAGAACTAGATTGATAGCGTATGGTGTAAGTTACCCTCAATTTTGAGTATGCATAAGCTATGTATTGCTGAGTGAGTTGCTTTGCCCCCTCCCTTTGTCAAACAATATCAGCTCCTGATGCTGGCAGTATGGCCTAGTGGTTAGAGTAACAAACTTGAATGAGTTTGGTATATCCAGCAGTTGTGGGTTTGATTCCCACAACCTCCACTTGCATACTGTGTGACTCTGAGCAAGTTACTTAACCTTCCAGTGCCCCCGGGCCACCCCTGAAAACAGACTCTTTTACCTAATGGGCGTTACCTGGTTACGGAATAGAATGATGCTCACACTAGGTAATGGGGCAAAACCATGCTGCTTATGCAGGACATAATTTAAGTGGATGCATGCAGCTGCTAAGCGTGTGTTCTCAAATACAGTAGATGTTTAACCTCCCTCCACAAAACTACTGGAACACTGGGAACAGATTAAGTTGAATTCCTGTGTTTGTAATGCAATGTGATGATGTCATACCTTGTTTGAATTTCTCCTTTTGTAAACCTCCCCTACCCTCTTCCCACAAAGAAGCCTTGAAATATGCTGATTTTTTTAGCTTAGTATGCCTTCCTTATGAAACGTTTTAAAGAAATCAATAAATACATAAAACATACTCAGGGAGCATTTGAAATGAAGAAAGAACATAGGTAAGTGGAAAATAAAGACAGGGTTAGGAGAAATTCTGCATCTAGTGATGCCTGCCCCAGTCTTCCTGACGAGGGATTTTTTTTTGTTTGAGCTAGCATTTATGCCCCTTGCTCTCCATCCTGGCCCTCTTCTATCCTGTGGTACCAGCCATATCATCCATCCTACCTTGTACTTACATTTGTCTTCCTTTCTCCATGGATGGATCCCTATTATATGGTTGCTGTCAGGGGTTGCCAATCCCCTCTGAAGTCCAAATTCCAGTTGAGGAAGGAGCTCAGTTAATGGTGCTGGGCCTGTGAACTGCCAGGTTTATCCTGCCAGGATATGATGTTTCTTATTTTTGTTGGCTCATCTTCCCTTAAGATGCTGGTGGCAGGGATGCAAAGGTGTGAGCATTCACAAAGGGTATGTTACCACTCATCAGCCAGAGTCTTTCCTCCTCAAGGCATGTCTACCTGCAGAGCCACATGTGATGTTGCAATGTAGGCATCACGTGTCCTCCCTCCCCGGAGAAGTGTCTCTTTCCTTCACCTGCACCTACTGACACAGGCTCATTCCTGAAAAGTAGTGGCCAGGGTTATGAGTGGTAACCCTACTGTTACACTGATTGGCTGGCCCTTCTAGGAGAGCTTTTCATTTTTTAGTCTAGATTCCCCCAGTTTTGTCCAATTTAATGCATGCTGCCTTCCCTATCTGCTATCAATGACGATTGTGGCTGTTGTGGCTGCATAATGCCTCTGGCTGGAGGGTGGTAAAGTTGGTGGTGCTGTGAGCAGCTGCCATCATGGTTGATGCTGTGATGCCAATACCACTCCACAGTCAGCTGGTGTGGCAGGATCACCTCTCAATCTCCTTCCTCAGAAATCAGGGACAAGTCTTCAAAAATAAGGGACTAATAAAATCAGGAACAAATGATCAAAATCAGGGACAAATAATCAAAATCCAGGACAGATCTTAAAAAAAAAATACTAGTATCAGCTCAGTAGGCCATTACATTGTGACACTCAGTGGGAAAAGCATTTTATAAAGAAGAAGGGGGCTGCAGCACTAATGCCTGACATTACTTTATGTTTCAAATTCTTGCTTTCAAGTGATAGAAATTTAAAATTTCAGTTGGACTAAGTAAATCTTTGAAGCAAAATCAGGGATATCCATAAAAATCAGGAACAATTGAGAGGTTGGGGGAGTGGTGCACAAAGGCCGAGTGCCCATGTCCTTTCTCCCTGGCAGCCAAGTTGGAGAAATTACACATGCTTCCACAGCATTCTCAGCCCTATGAGGAATTTTCAAAAGCTGTGGTCAGGGCCCTACATTTGTGGATCCTGCGTGGTATTCTATGGCCTCACACAGATAAGGGTTAATACAAGCTGATTCTGGGCCTGCAGGTCCACAAGTAGGTATTTGAAGAAATCTCCCTCACTCTGGAATTAATGGGGATGGCACAGGCAGAGTAACAAGACCTCCAGTGTTCATGCAGAAAATGTGGGTTTCGTGAGTACACTGAGAAATTAGCCCATTTTTATTCTCAAGCAAAAACCAGGAGACTTCCCCTCACCAGCCCTTGAGTGAACAGGATCGAATACAGAATGGTTGAGCTTAGGAGCTTGTTCTAATAAATGAAATTGCAAGATGTTTGGAAGGTCAGATTTATTTCCTCAGCAAAATTGTTCTGCTGCCTCAAGGAAATTCTGTAAATCACAAATACAAACAATCAATATTGCTTTATGACTGGAAAATCCATAGTATGTTGTGGGCTTTCAACAAACTTATAAAACTTTGAAGGCAGCCAGCCTGCTTGGACTGATAACTACATGCTTACATGGCTATACTATTAGTCTTCCCCTTCAATATCTTTCTGCAGAATCCCATCATGCCACTAGATGGCAGTGCAAGACAAAATAGTTTACAAGCATGAAATGTGACCAGCTGTTATTAAATAAATCTTATCATGTAGAGCTGTGTAAACCTCTCAAAGTTTAACTTTTTGAACTTTGTAAGTCCAGGAAAAGTCTCAAAAGTACAGTTTATTTTCATAGATTCATAGAGGCTGATTGCAGAGAAGGACCGCCTGGCTCATCCAGTCTGCCCATTTTTTCCCTGCCTAATTTAAAACTGCAGACCCTACAAGGTCTCCAGCCTCTGCCCTCCTGCCCAATTCCCCCTACCAATGGTGTCCCCAGACCCTGTTTGGACTCTGAGTTTCCTTCCCTGCCAGTTTTCGTGATACTCATGTGTCGGTACCATGCTTTCTTAAATCCAGTAACCATTTTCGCCCCCACCACCTCCTCTGGGAGATGGTTCCAGGGATCCACCACACTTACTGTGAAGAAGTACTTTCTCCTGTTCCCTCTGATCCTTTCCCCCTCCAACTTCATATTGTGACCTCTAGTCTTTGGACATCTTTTTCTTTGAAAGATGCTCTGTTCCTGTACCTTGTTTATTATCGGCCTGCATATTTCAAAAACCTAATGCCATATAGCATTCACTGACTCCATCCACCACAATACACTCAAATAGAGCACTGCAAAGTGAGCAGTGCTGGCCTGGGAGGAGGAGGAGGAGTCATGGTGGATACTAGAGGTGTGCAAAACTGGGGAGGCTTTGGTTTTGCCAAATCACCCCTGGCATTGGTTCTGGTTTTGGTTCTGGTATTGGATTCATGGCTAGTATTCATTCAACATAAAACATGGTGTGTACCTATATTTTTAAGTATAGTATAAAGAAAAACAGGTTAAATTCTGTAGAAAAACAGTTTAATAGCATGGTAGCTACAGTAACAAGACCCAGCTGTTAGTAATTTCACAGGGAATTATGTATTATTTTGAGCCAGTGTTAAAGTTGAATAAACACATAGTTTCATTTGCTTGCAGTCTAAATTCCTAGCAATAAATGACAGGAGACAAGACATGCTGAATACAGAGATATAGGCTGTGGCAATGTAACAGTTGAGTATAGCAGTATAGCCTGGTAGTATAGCCTCGAGGTTAGAGTAATGAGCTGTGACTGAGCTTGGTCCAGCTGACCTGGGTTTGATTTCCCACAACCTCCACTTGCATACTGTGTGACTCTGAGCAAGTCACTACTGAACCATTATAGTACTCCTGGGTCACCCCCTGAAAACAAGCACTTGTGTCTAGTGGGCCTTACCTGGTTATCAAAGAATAACACACACACACACACACACACACACACACACACACACACACACACACACAAATCAACCCTACCTTGTTTAGTCTGTTATGCAAGGTGTGTATTGCTAACCAAAGTGACTTGGTGATTTCCTCCAAAATGTTTCACACGTGATACAATCCTTTATTTGACAGGATTGTGCAAAAAAATATGGTCCTCCTGTCCTGACTCCTGCTTTTGTGGGAAATGGTGACACTGTGCAGACAGAGGCTACTTAACTGCCAGGCTGCCCCCTTCCCAAAGTGTTTCACACATGACGCAAGCCTTTATTTGACAAGAGTTCACAAAAAAATATGGTCCTCCAGTCCCCACTTCTGCTTGTGTGGGAAATGGCTGGTGACACTGTGCAGACAGGCTACTCAATTGCCAGGCTGCCCCTCCCTCCAAAATGTTTCACACATGACACAAGCCTTTATTTGACAGGACTACACAAAAAAAAATATGATCCTCCTGTCCTGATTCCTGCTTGTGTGGGAAATGGCTGGTGACACTGTGCAGACAGAGGCTACTCACCTGCTGGGCTTCCCCCTCCATCAAAATCATTTCACACATGATGCAACATGCAAGCCTTTATTTGACAGGGCTACTCCTACTTATGTGGGAAATGGCTAGTGACATTGCTCTTTGGGGTGATTACACTGTGCCTTCTTTAGCCAGCATCTCATGGTATGCCAACCCAGTAGACCTGCTGAGTTGAGTAAGCTCAGTCAGTACTCTGTTAGCTTAGGCCCACTAGACACAGGTGCCTGTTTTCACGGGTGAGCCAGGAGCACTGGGGAGGTTAAGTGACTTGCTCAGAGTTACACAGTATGGAAGTGGAGGCACTGGGAAATTTGGAATTGTCTCCTGCTGGTTGTCTCACCAAGCTCATTCACAGCACATAATTCTTGCAAGTCTGCAGCACTTCCTGCCCCTCCAACACACACCCGAGTCCTGACCTTATCAGTTTTTTTCATTACATTTTCTGACTCCCTGTTTTGTTGGTGGTGTGGGTGGAAACTGATCCAGGCAAGATCCTTCCATTCCTTTCTGCATGGCCACTCGGAGTCTCGCTCCCCCACTCCCGAGTCCCTGACCCACATTCCTCCTGAGTCCCCTCCTGACCCTCTCACTGTTTTGTTGTTTGTTTGTTTTTTATGCTCCTGTTTCTCTTTTCATGCTGCTAAAGTGTCTGATTCCTCCACACACTAAGATCATGGTTGGAGACCTTTCATTTCTCCCGATCACTCGCTCGACTGAAAGAGCTCCTCTCTCCTTGGTGGCTCAGCTCAAATGGTGCTGAGGAGGAGCATTGTTCCAGCTATATATACTTGATTGTGCATGTGCAAACTGGAGTATCTTCTCTTGAACCACCAATTGATGAGCTCTCACCTGTCACATGGCAGGCAGGAGCTGAACAAGAAGGAAAAAAAAAGTTGGAGAGCCAAACTGAGCTGGCAAGGGTCTCGGAAACAGTCATATGTGTTTGGGTTGGCTCAGTTTCACCCTCAGAGGTTCGGAACACCTCTATTGGATACCACACTTGCAATCAGAAACCTGGCCAGCTGACCTATGTGAGCCATTCTTCACTCATGCAGGGGATCCTGGGATACAGCAGTTGCCCAAGGGGATTGCTGTATTCAATACTACAAGTGGAACATTAAAAAACAACATCCAAATGTGCTTGCCAGACCATGCCCCAGCCCACTTGGCAAAGAGGAGAGCTGCATGCAGGCCAGAATTTTCTGGTGGGGGCTGGAACAACACTGTGTTTTCAGGTAACTGGGGGCTACAGAGGTCCTTTTTGCAATATCCTCATTTACTACATGGATAACCTTCTCAAATGGCTGAAGCACAGGGCATAACATTTCCATGAGTCACCACTGTCTGATGTTAACATCTACCCCGACAAACTCATATTCCATTGTGTACTAGTAGATGCCCTTTTGTTGTTCAGGCAGACAATCTTCATGCAGTGAGTGGCGTTCAACTTGGTCAGCACCTCTGGCCTCATTGGGGGAAGGGAATTTGATATCCATCTGTATCCAAAAGCTGTGTTGGCGAGTGGTTAGAGCACCAGCTTGAAAAGAGGTACATTCTTAAACTCCCTAGTGTCAAATAGTCACTCTTTGACCTTCAGCAAGTTACTTAACCTGTAAGTGTTTCACTCCACACAGCCTGGGAAATAGATGAAGGTAGGATTCCATTAAAAATGAGATGTTGCATCTCAGATGAGCTGTCCTGGGTAAATTAATAATAAAATAAATCTTACATAATGCCATTAGGACCTTCACCAAATGATTAGAATGGCCAAGTACTTTATGTGTTGCACACACCAGGTTACTCACATTTATGTCTTCCTACTGACTTGCTTGCACCAACAGGTTGATACAGTGAGCAAAGAATGGGACATGTGTCAGGCATCCCACACTGAGAGTCCTTGCTGACTGATGCATTGTTAATATGATGTGACTGACTTTGGTGTAAAGAACTCATCAAACTGTCTCTGAAGCCTTTTTAGCAGGTCTCCAGTGGAATGTTGTTGAATGAAGACCTCCAGGTGATGAACAGGATGCAAGAGGGAGTCTCTTTCAAATGAGGAAGAGCACCAAGAGGGTTGCCAAAGACCAGTTAGGATCTGCAGAGATAGACTAGACAGGGACCATCTGGGCAGTCTGTGTTGGCCAAATGGCCCTTTTATGCTGATAAATTCCATTGGCTCAATTTTCAGAGTCCCAAGAATGCTGCAAGCCCCTGATGCACAGATTATTTGGTGCACAAGACTTGTGCATTCTCCAGGCCAGCAACTGGGATTTTCAGTTCTGAGTGCCAAATGCTGCAAGTTAGACCAGCTTTTCCCAGGCCTAACTTGCACTATTTTGGGGAATGTTTTTATGGGACTAGTGCCAAATCTTTGGTGCAAGCAGCTGTAAACTGTATAAAGTGTCGCAACTGCACCCAATGTACAAAAATTAGGTGCAGTTACTTCAAAGGAATTTGGCGCAGCTGCACCAGACAATGGGGTTGATGTAAGCACTGCATCACCCTTTGAAAATCAAGCCCAGTGTTTCTATGTTCCAGAAAAGCTATATTTCTGCAATCATTATGCATCAATTGAACACAATTGAACCCACTTTGTGGACTGTTATACAAACAGGCACTTTGGAATATTTCAAGGTCAATAACCTTTCTGCATAACCACAAGGCAATTTTGCCTTACCACTTGTAAAACAAGTAAAGTAATCTCTTCTTCATGGACTTGGACAAATACAAATCTGATTTACCTCACACCCAATGATCTATTCATCTCTTACCCTAAGGTCTCGTATCCCTCCTTCCATCTAAAACTCACCATGCAGTCTGAGGTTCTTAAACTGATAAATGGTCTCAACCCAGATAGCTCTCCAGGATTTCATTCCCTTCAGCAAATTCCACAAGCTAGGAGCACCTGCAATTGCTCATCTGGTAGCACTATTAATCAACAGATCCTTCCTCACAAGGACTATTCCTGACAAATGGAAAACCACGATAGTTAGCCCCGTACATAAAAGTGGCCCTACAAACCTAGTCAAGAACTGTAGGCCAATCTCCATATTATGTCCTCTTGCAAACATATTTGAAAGAATCATCTACAGTCAGCTTTACTCATTCCTAGAGCAGACTAATACCCTAACCATACATCAGCATGGTTTCCAGAAACTACATGGCACTGAATCTGCTCTTCTGTGGGTCACAACTGACATTTTTCAGGCCGTCGATCGGGGTTATGCAACCAGGACAAGTTTCATTGACCTAATAAAACCTTTTGACCTTGTCAATTTTCAACTTCTCCTAGCAAAACTCTGCAATCTAGGGCTCAATAACCTCTCCCACTTGTGGCTAGCCAGTTACTTGACAAACAGGCTACATTGTTTCAAGTGGTCTGGTGCCACATCATCCCTGCCTTCCATCACAGATGGGGTCCCCCAAGGTTCCATACTGGGTCCTCTGTTATTTTCCATTTTTATAAATAAACTGCCTCGTAATTGTGGAGGGCCATCAGTACAGCTCTACACAGATGCCATACTCTATAGCTCCTCTAAAGATATTTCCTCCATCATCTCCAACCTGAAGAGGGACTTCCAGTTGTTGGAGGCATGGTTCAAAGATAACCTACTGGTGCTTAACACACAAACAACTAAAACTATGCTGTTCCGCCATACCACATTTGACCTTTCCACCTATCCTACACTGGTAGTTAAGACCTCAACTGGTGAGGTTCTAGAAGGGGTAGGCTCCTTCAAATATCTTGGTGTAACACTCAATGAACACCTATCTTTTGTAACACAGATAAAATTATAAAGTCCACTTAACAGAATCTTGGCCTACTATATCGTAGAGCCCCCTACCTTACACCACAGTCCAGAAGAACTATTGCCTCTGCAGTTCTACTCCCTGGCCTCCTTTAAAGAGCTCCACTCATTTTCTTGACAAAGACCTCAGTCCTAAACAGCCTTAGACAAGCATATCATGGAATAGCTCAATTTACTGCAACAGCCCAAGCTCGAACCCACCACTATGATGTGCTTAACACCAAAGGGTGGCTGTCTTTTGTAGCTAAATTGGACTTCCCCTTACTCTGTACCATGTTTAAACTCATCCACCTTCCCTCCCTATCCAGCATCTCCAATTTGCTCTCACTGAAACCCTTCACCAGGTCCCTTCAGTCCTCCTACTATTGAATGCTAAATCTACCCAAGACTCGCTTAGCCATTGGTAAGAGACTGTTTTCATTTGTGGCCCCTCAAAAATGGAATAGTCTCTCACATGGCTTACTTTTCTGTATTTCGCTTCTTCAGTTTAAAAAACATTTCAAAGAAATATTGTTTCACCCTCCCATATGAAACTGTAAATAACCTCTTCTATCATCTCATGTCTTTTCTCCTCACCCATCTTCCTCTCTTACTCTTTTAACCTAATTGGCTCCTAGTCCTTGACCTTCTCTAACGCCTCACCTCTGATGACTTCAGTCCATATTGACACTTTGTAAATATGTGTACACAGTACATTAACAGAAGAAATGTTTTATTTATACCACTCTCCTCATACTGCATTATTACTACCCTGTAACAAAAATTTAAGAAAGGTATGTATTCTCCTCTGTATTGTAACCCATGTCCTTACTTGTATGTATCTTTATAAGTTAAACCTTATTTCTGTATGCTGGTAGTGTTAACAGTTTTACCACTGTAATGCACTGTATTATTTATGGAGTATGCATGGAATGCTTATATTCCCCCAGGTCACCCCTGAAAATGGGACAACTTTGTCTCAGTGGACCTACCGGTCATCAAAATTCATATAAATAAATCAATTAATTTAGACATCCAATAGGAAATACAGCTTCAGTTCCCTGCTTGCCACTGCATCCAGAAGCATGCTTGTTCATGTGCTAGCATGGCAGGATGCCTACTTTTTGAAGGCTGAGTGTCTGGAAGTGGCTTAACAGAGACAAAGGCGCAATTTGGGAGGGAGCAACAAGGGATATGCAGAGGAGGAGGAGGGGGTTGCAAAAGTAAGGCTAGTCAGGATTTGTCAGAAGAAGCCCCTGGACTGTATCCTGGACCAGAATTGGATGCAGCAACAGAACATAAGAGGGAGGGCTTAAAAGTCCAGGACACGGGTGGCCATGCCTCTTTCTGCTTCAGTTTTCTTGTCCCATCCACTTTAATTTAGAGGCCGAGAGATGTTCAGGGGTCCTGCTTGGCAAATCAGGGTCGAAAAACAGACTTAGTAGGCTGAACACTAGGTTGCTTACAAAAAATAACTAGCTCCTGTGAAACACAGTGGAACACAAGGTAGAGAACAGTCACAATTATAAACATACCTCTCAACCTTTTGTCACTGAAATGAGGGACAGGGACTCTCCTGCCTCCCCCTGCACCCCCCCACTTCCCTTCCTCACCCTCCCTGGCACTTACTCCATTATCACTCCCTTCCCTCCCCTTGTGTGCTTTTACCATCTCCCCTTGCCCTTTGACAATGGCCTCCCAGCCTGCATACCCTCGCCCTCCCTATCCTCTCGCCAACAGCTCTTATTTCTAAGTTTATTTCTAAGTTTGCCCTTGGATGTTGTATCCCTCTGCCTAACATTTGGTGCATTTCTGAGGTACTGTAATGAGCTATGCCTCAGCCTCATGCTTCTTTGTACTATGTGACTATGTATAACCCTGTCAACCTTTGTATGTATGTTTACCTTACATTTCCTCGATGTGGAACCTTTGTAAATGAGCAGTTCCTGCTCAAAGGTATTTGTAGTCCTAGATTTCAATAAAATAAAAATAAATAAATAAAATAAAATGAGAGACATGAGTGACACTGACCCTCATAATGAGGGACGCATCCTCAAACATGGAGATTTAAGTTCAGAACACCATGTAAACCACTAGGTTTACTTATACAATGTTTACTTTTTATTTAGAATCTTAGGATATTGTGACTTACCACTTTAAAGTCTGAATTTATATTACACACTCTCTTTATAACTGTCACCTTTTCAGTGAGGAATGGATGAGGGGCAGAGCAATTTTTAGGGGTACAATGAGGGATGTCCCTCATAATGAAGGACAGTTGAGTGGTATGGTTTACAAAAAATTCCCAGCTCACACTTACCCATGAAAGACAAGCACTATCTTTTAATGCACTGAGTTAATTCATACAGTGAAAAAACAATTAGAAATTTGAAACGGCAATACAAAAAGCAGACAAACACCCAACATTTCATGCTGAGTGCTTTTTCAAGAGTCAACACTTTAAAAGATAGTGCCTGTCTTTCTTGGGTAAGTGAGTTGGGGTTTTTGTAACTGTAAATGCTTGACTGGCTTGAGGCACTCATGCCGGGGCTGGGTGGGGTCTCCTGGCCTGGGGTGCCTATGTGGCATGGTTTGAACATCTTAGATCTGGGGCACTCAGGGGTGTTGGGGGGAGATGCAGTCTTGGTCTGAGGTGGTCAGATTGTGCAGGTGGCCCAAGGTGTGGTAGCAGAGAGGACTGTTTGGACAGTGGGGTGAGAAGTAATATTTAGCACTGGTCTGGGATGGTCAGGCTGAAAGGGATCACAGGGTCAGCACCAATGATAAGAGGTTGGGTGGCTTTCAGATAGTGTGGGGTTTGAAAGGACTGGGGAGAAGAATGGAGCACTGCAAGGAAGGACAGCATGAGCAGGGGTGGACCTAATAGGCAGGGGCTGTGAGGGAAGAGAAAAGGAGAAATGAACTGACAAAAGGCCCAAGAGAAACCATGCCTGAATTTTCCTCATGGTTAGGTGTTAGTGGGGACCAAATTTTCATAAGGACTTTCAGGCATGCTGTGGTGTACATCAGTGCATACCCAGAAGATGGCAGAAAAATGAAAATAAAAGCGGGCCCTCCCTAACAAGGAACGAGGATGTATAGATAAGAACTCAATGTAATGTGATATATTGCATATTAGACAGGCTACTATGTATTAGATATAAAAGATTTTTTAATGTATGGTGTAATATATGCAGTTATTAATGCTGTGTAAAATAATTGTTTTGTGTGTTTAGAATGTGTATAGATTACTGTTGTAATATAGCTACCATAAAGAATACACCCTGTGAGGCATCCTGTGTGGTGAAGGCAATGGATAGGCATTGGTGGGGAGTGGGGAGCAAAAGGGGAAGTCCAAGGACAAGGAACATTTTTAACCAAAAATCCATTGATGGAAACTGCAGGCATGCACAAGTGTGCTCTGTGATGTTTCCTAATGAAACAGAGTAGTTAATAGTTTGTTTTCTTGCTTATAATAAACAGATTCACAAATGGAATATGATCACTGCTGACATTCAAAGTAAACCTTATGTAGTCCCTTCTTGTATTTAAAAAATAAAACAACAGTGTCAAACTATGTCATCTTCCCAAATGATGAGTATATCATCAATGAATCTCTAATAAAGCAGCATTTGGCAATATTTAAACTATTTATTCATAGATGTATTCTGGTTCAAAAGAGGTCATAAATAAATTGGCATAAAATGGAGCCATCGAGGACCCCATCGCTATGCCTTTGGTTTGCAGTTAGATATGACTTTTTAAACTTGAATGAATTATTATGAAGAATGCGATTGGCAAGATCTATTAGGAACTATTTGTTCTTTTCAGAAATAGTCTCACTGGCTGTAGATGTGTTCTTAGTGAATCTTAATCTGCTAGATGTCGTATTGATGTGTAAAGGTCATACACGTTAATTGTGACTAGTAATATATTCTCTAGATACATGTTTTGTGAGTTAAACATTTCTAAAAGCTGAGGTGTATGTTTTGTGTCCTTGATGCAGCTGTCACCTTTTTTGGACAAGAAGGTTGATTTGATAGAAAGATGTAAATATTGATTGTTCTAGAGCCTTTCACCCAAAGAAGGACGCCACACTCAGTATTGCTCATTGGCTGCTCAGTCGGCATAGCATTTATTAAAACTTTGTCATTCAAATTTTCATCCAGAATACTGAGTTCCTTTACATGCCATATTTAAAACTTTTATTTTCATATTGTTTATTTGAACCATCACAATTTATATAACATTTTCATTGCATTTCATATCACATTTTAAATCATATTTTTATTCTCTCTCTACCCTCCAGATGTAAACCCGAAGGGGTCTTTCTTTCCTGTCCAGTTTTCTCTTTCATCCCCCCCCCATGTAAACCTGAGGGGTTATCTCTTAAAGTCTGGGCCAGGTCCAATTCCTGCCCCCCATTTCTATTCTTGGGTGTCCATACCCTTTCCTCTTGTCTGGGCCAGGTCCAATTCCTGTCCCCCAATTTTATTTCTGGGTGTCCATACCCTTTTTTCTCTTACACCCCACCTTGGTGTAACTCTAGAATTTCTCCCCCCCTCCACTCCAGAAAATATATTCTTTCTCATTTTCTCCACTCAGCCTGCCTCCAGCTTGCATTGGAAGGTGATTCCCCAGACTCCTTCCTTCTTGCTAAATCCACAACCCTGCATCCGTGTCCCTCTTGATTAATGTGATGATAGTTTGTTTTCCCTCTCCACCAGCTGGGTCCCTCTGCTCTATACCACTCATCTATCATTTTACTTGTGTCATCATGCTGCAATCACTTTCCCCAGCCAAAACCGTGACAGAACTTTTTTTTTCTTTCTGTCCCCCCTCTATGGCCTTGTGTTCTTTGAGCATGCCCACCCCATCCTCTTATTCCTGCCATCTTCCACTACCCAACCTGACTCTAGATCCCTCCCATCATTGACTCTCTGGTCGTCCCGCATCTGCTTAAATATGAGTAACCACAAATGTGTCCTTAATCACTTGTCACCCAGTTGTACCATAATACAGTTAGGTTCTGAATTGGTCTGGCAGCTTCCATCTAACAATGGCAATAACAAGGCCCTCAATGTCCCCTTCAGTGCCCTTTTACCGGATCCATACCTTTTGTTGCCCAAAATCAATTGTTCACCACCTCGCCGGTGGTTCGTCCTGCCTCTTGGCATGCCATATTTGGAAATGTCTTCTGCTGCTCCAGTACTTCTGTCCTATGGCCGGTGTCTACAACACATAAACAAATCATGTGAACCATTTATTTTTTATGTGCATACTGCCCCCCAACCTGCTCCAGTTTTCTGTGGCTAGATGAAACACTTCCCTAGTGATTTCTACTTCTGATGTTTTTTTTAATTTTTTGTGTGCACTGCTGGGTGTTCCATGCTGTCCTTCAACACCCATTGGGTTGTGGCCCCGGAGGCTGCTCCCATCTTATTGCATGTGATAACTAATTTTCTGGGCTTTCCTTCATGGGGCCATGCCCCCCCCCTTTTTTTTTGCACCCTGAATATGATTCCCTGTTGCACCTTCCATGAACTGGGCAATGAGCCACTGTCCTGTGCTGCTGTAGTGGAACATGGATCCCCTTCTTTCCCCACTGATCCATTTTTTGATATACCAGATTTTCATGATCCTTTCTCTGCTCCAGCAGACAGCCCCTCACTGCAAACCTGATATTGAGGCACCCTGCTGTTGGGCCCTATGGCTCCCCCTCAAATTGCACCCCCCTTGGCTGCCCCTGCACCCTACCTTGAAGCTGCCCACCTTCATGTCAAGTAGTAAACCTGGCTTCAAACCAGCACCATCCATCCTCCCTAAGGGTGCTGCTCAAACATCTCTTGCCAGCTGGTACCCTAACACTTGCATGTTATTCTGAAAGTGGCTGTAAAGCTCTATTCCACTTCTGTCTTGTGATAATGATCAGTGTTAATGATCAGGAACATCCATCTGTCCCCCCCTCCAGATTTCAATTCCATAAACCCCACCCTGTATCCACATAGCCCTCAGGTTGACGCTGCTGTGCTTCCTAAAAGCAGCCCTTGAAAATAAGGATTCTCTAGCCCACTAGCTCCCCAAGATGATTGTCCTCAACTTCCCCCTCCAATAAGCTACCAAAGATCCACGGTAATGCATCTTGCCAATACACGTCCCTTATCCCTATTACCCCTCGAGACCTCTTCATCCCCAAGGGCCTTCACAAGTATCTGGCAGCATTAGCCTAACCTGTGAATGGAGGTGATATTTTTCATCCTGTGTCTGACTGATTGGTTGCTAAAGGACCTCTCCCCAAGTTTCCTTGTGACCAGTACCCCTGAGAGCCCAGGACAACTATCACAATACAGTAGGATTGTGGATAGGACCACAGGAACCTTAATATATTGGTAGGGCTGGTACCCCGCCACATTGTGGCCCAGGTCATACTTGAAAATGGTCCATTGGATCAGTGCAACTACCTTGTTACCCCGGCGATGACAATTAATGAAATCATCACCTCCCTAAGTTAACTAGGCAATGGCAACTACCCTATGCCAGAAACCTTAAAAACCTTCTAGCCGGTAATGCAGTTGACCTCGTGACCCCCTTCATTGACCTCTACTGTTGCCTCCGGCTGGCACTGTAGATTCCGAAACTGTTCCTCTTCCCAACTGGTCTCATGTTAACCAATTCACCTATAAAGACTATTTGTTTCTTCTTCTACTACTCCTTCTTAATGCCCCACCTCATATTGTGAGGTCATCCTCTCTGGAGCCGAGCCCACCCACCTCTTCTTTTCCTGACCCTCCCCCTATGATCACTTTTCCAAACCCCGCCTCTTGGTTCCCAGTTCCGCCTCCCCCTTCCCCACTCTCTGTCCCACCTTCTAGGCTCCCAGGCCTATAACAATGGGGCTTGCCTTTTAGAGACAAACCTTCTTACAGAGAAAGATTGATTTTGGATATGTAAACTAAAACTTTATACAAAGTAGCTATCAATATTTTGCTTTTTAATGATTACCATAACTACCCATATACTATTGTAACTGATCATCCTTTGCAACTCTATGAAACCCCTCCCTCCAGGTTGCACCATGAGATGAGCAACTTGTTGTTCAGTGTGCCCTCCTGGTGAAACATTTCAATAAATAAAATAAGTGATATGTGTGTTTATGTGAAGTAAACAAACATTAAAGCAACAAGGGAGAAGGTAAGTGTGAGAAGGCAGAACAAGTTTTTAATTTGTGACAGATACATATCTATTTTCAAAAAAACTGCATTATTGTAACAGTTAGGGTTCAACTTAGTGGCACAAAAGAAGTGAAATGTGGCATTAGGGTTTCTGACTCTAGCTCCCCACACCCACAAGCAGCAAAAAGACAAGACCACAAAAGCAGCCACAGACAGCCATCATCAGGTAAGACAAACAACACACACACAACTGTTTCAAGATGACACAAATGAAGTAGCGTTGATGTGCACTGATGAAGTAGCAATGAAGTGTTGCAGGGTTTCCATGTTGAGACACATGTGATGCTTTTGCATACATGAATGCATCATGTTGTAGTGCATTCAGTTTGTGAGTGAGCTGGGAGGCACCGCCTGGGTGATCGGGCATTTGCAGTGGTGGAGCGAGCCAGCATGACCTAGTAGGGAAAAGTATGATGGTTACTAGCATGTCAGAACAGAAAATGTAGGTCAGAAAGGAGCTGCAGCATGTGTCAGGATTGTGGAGGGAGATCAGAGGGTAAGAACTGTGTTGTTGATGTTGTTTTGAGAGTGAGTGGAGGACAATAATCTCAGAAATGTTTCTGGGCATCCTTTGGATTTAATGAGCGAGTAGTTACTAAAATGAGTCAGGGAAGAAAGTGAAAGTGTTTTATGTGTGGCAGTACAGTAATGAAAGTGTTGAGTGGGAGACGGTGTGAAACTGAGCAGCTGAATTCTTATTGTGTTTCTTGCACTGCCGGCTCCCATCAGTCAAAAGCTATTGTGTGGGCCAGCCCAGTGGTGCAGAGGGCTGAGGCATGGTAACACCTTACCTCTCACCATGCCAGCACCCCGAGTTCAGGAATGAGCTTGGGTCATTGGGGATCAGCAGGGGGAGGGCTGAGAGAGGATCAAATAGTTGCTTGGCAACTCTCCTCCCCCAGACTGGGGTGGAGGGTTATCCTGGCTCTTGAAAGCCTGGTGGTAGCACCAAGCTTTGGGCAGCAGACTGAGGTTGGGGGGTAGAAGAACCCAAAAGTTCTGGAGCATGGTTTGTCTGGGCTCTGTGGTGTCATGCCTGCCCACCCTTCACTCCACACTGCAGCCTGGCTGGGACCCAGAACTGGATATGGGTCTCTGGGTTGGGGGAGGACAGCACTGCCTCACCTGGCCCCACCACTTGGGATAATCTATGGGGGTCTTAGGGCCTCAGCCAGGTTGAGGCAGGTCACCAAGCGACAGAGGGCAGGGATGGGATCAATAAGCCCTGCCTGGGCAGACAGTGGGAGAAAAAGATGATGGAAAAAAAACCCTCTTGTGTGGATAAATTCTGGTATGGATGACCTAGAGTGAGGATAAATTTGATATTCTTACTCTAGGTCTGACTACCCTGTAAATATAAAAAATAATTGTCAGAATCTATCCACACTAGCACTGAATAAATGTATATGTTAATTGCAAAAAAAAAAAATCTACATTAAAGTAGATATTAGGATTGAAGAATGCAACGCATACAAAGTAAGAAAATGAAAAACATTAGGATTTTGGGTCTCCAAAGAATTAGTGAACCAGCGGGAGGGGTTTTCCTTGGGGTTGTTCACCCTAATGACCACCCGCTTCCCCCATCCCATTGCCTCCTGTCTAAAGCAGATGATATAGCTTCAAGCCCATGCCTCATAGTGATACACTTTTCAAAGGTAGGGAAGTATGGCTCACCACACGTTGCTAACAGAACCTGTCATATCTTTCTTCATGCAGGAATTTGTGGTGGTCCCTGTGTGAAGAAAAGAGATCATGGTTGTTTGCTCAGGGGAGGGGATGGACATTAGGGTTGACAACTCCAAGGAAGATCCCACCACTGATTTGCCAATATTTCAGAGACCCCAAATGCTAATGTTTTTCATTTTCCTGCTTTGTGTGCTTTGCCTTCTTCAACCCTAATGTCTACATTAACATAGTTTTTTGCAATTGTCTTTTCTTTACTGATAGTGGAATTGTATCCTCATTTGTGCAGGTCTTGTGCAAAATGAAATAAACAGAATATCGGAGTTATTTATGTCCCCATCTTCATCAACCAACTAACAAGTGAAAGACAACATCATCTTAATACTTGCAGTTACACCTTTGCACTGAACAATGGTACAGTGTAATGGTGCATCTACAAGTATTATAACTACTAGCTGAGATACAGCACTACTAATAAAGGTTTCTTACTTGGGTACTGTGGACTGTGGATGCTACAGGCAACATCCATTTGTATGTATAAAATAAGAATAGCAACAGTATCACAAGGACCTGCAGCTCTTCAGCAACTAACTGGGACAAACAAGGTACTCTAAACATAAAACAATGCTTATCTGATGCAAGTGGTCATTGTCATCCAATGCTGTTGCTCAAATCCTTTAGCCTGTAGACATAAAATGGAAAATGGGTTACTATAAGCAATAAAAATACCAATCAGTTGTGTTGGCTGGAAAGGAGTTGTATTTTTATTAAGATGGTTTAAAGTGGGTTGGTCAGTAGGGTAGATACTGGTACCATGGCAGCGACCCAGATTTGTGAACAGATTCCAGTTACTCATGGAGGAAATGTGGGGGAATGTGAACAGGAGTCAATGTCCCTGAGCCAACTCTCCTCTTGAGGTGACAAGTTGCTCCACTCTTCAACCACCACCAGGGCAGGATGAAGTCACATCCTTTCAAACACCCTGCAACACCAGCAGGGTGGCAAGCTGGCAAAGTGGCTGACAGTCAAGAAGGGAAGACATCCAACCTGTACATATCCACATCATGTGTGAATCTGTGTGGGGGGTTAATAGAGATACACAGTAAGTTCCTGAGATGGATGGTGATGGGTAGAGATGCAGCAAATTTAAAATCCGCTGGCAAAGTGGCCACTTCGCGTTAGCCCAACGCTATGCAAAGTGGCCTTTGGAAAGTGCTCACTTCGCCTTGTCATTATGACTTCACATTGCCAGTCCACCTTAATGTAAAGAAAGGTGAAGTGACAACAATATAGGCAGCCCCCCACACATCACATGGCTTACAGTACTGTAAGTCACATGCTTTAGCCAGGCAGAAGGAACTGAGTCATAAAAGCAGTTAGTTTCACTTTCTCCTTTGCAGTGGCAGAAGGAGGAAGCATGTTGTGTGTAGAGGAGAGTTTGGAGTGGTATATTTGTTCCTGTCTTGCAAATTACCTAAAAACAAACAGCTTTTTTAAAAGCTAAATCTTTAGTTATTTTTGTAGTGTGTTTTTTCAGTTCTTTTTTTGCTACTGATTTGTCTGTTTTATAAGTTTTGTTTTGTATATGTGTGTGTGACTGTGTGTGCATGTGAGTGAGACTGTGAGTGTGTGAAGCAGTCTTTCTTTGCGTGAGGTGTCGGTCGGCGAGGGAATTAGTGGGTTGTACGATATGTACCCGGGGGGAGAATCTGTGGCCCATGGGCATGGGTAGAGGGGAGTGCACATGCGTGGGGGCAGTCGGGTGTCGTTGGACCGCTCCTGACTGTTTGGTGTTGCCTCTCCTCCTTTGGAAGCAGCAGCACCACCAGTGCCACCAGTGGCAATGGCACATCCACCAAGTGTGCTGCTACCACCACCAGGAGCAACTGCAGGGGCTCCAGCAGCACCCCCTCCACGACCTCCACAGCCGCAGGTGGAGCCCCAGGTGCATGACAGTGCTGCAGGCAGTACATCTGCCCCTTCTGTGTCTGGTCCCCCATCTGGCAGTTTTTTAACTGTGGGGGGGCAGTACCATTGCAGTTTGTTGTTTATGTGGCATGCAGGTGTGCCGCTGCCCCCAGGGGACACATTTGGGGACCGGTGGCCAGCGCACACATATGACAAACTACCACAAGGTGGAGTGGCAGGCTGCCACCGAATGGGCCAGGCCTCCACCTGCTTGCCCTTCTGTGGCAGTTGCAGAGGGCGCTAAGGGTTTTGTACCTTGCCGCTGCAGCAGAGGAGGGCAACAGCAGCAGCTGCTCCACCACCACCACCAGCACAGCCACTAGCACCACCCCCACCACCACCACCACTACCTGGCTTTCTCCCCGCAGTGGACCCTGCCACAGTGCCTGCAATGTAGGCAGACATTGCAGTGGTGTGGGTGGCCCTTGAGGAAAACAATGAGAGGGTGGGTGCTGTGCAGCAGCAGGTGGAGCAGATCCAGCAACAGCAGCTGCAGACAGTGTCAATGCTCCACCTGCTGCTGGAACACCATGGAACCACCCATCAACTTATCTTTTCTGAACAACTCCCCCCCCCCACTGCTGTAATGTTTTGTGATTTTTTTTTATGTTTAATAATAGACAGTCATACATGCTCCTTATTGCCCTGTTGTTATAATCCAGTGCCTCAGTAATGTTTACTTTCTGTTGTGGAGTGGTTGTAGAAAAGCTGGTGTGAGCAGTGCAAGTATGATGTGCTAAATTGCATGTGTGCAGTCAGTGTTGTTTTTTTTGTGTGTGTGTATGTATGTGTGTGTGTGTGTATGTGTGTGTGTGTGTGACATCAGACATTGTGCAGCTTCTTGCAAACAGATATTACTTACTTGTTGTAGTGTTTATGGTATAAAGAATAGTGAGCAGAATAATGCTTATTTTATTGTCAACATCATCATCAGAGGACTAAGTGATATGATACTTTTTCAGATGTGTCTGGCTAGAGTGCACCTTAGTCACATACTGCACACATGACTTTTAGGAGAGCATGTGCTTTTTGTGCTATGTTCTCTGTTAAGTCATGCATGCACTGTGAGTGACTGAGGTGCACAGAGACCCGATACCTCTGAAAAAATATCATATCACTTACTCCGCTGGTGCTGATGGTACAAATAAAAATATACATCATGTATTCTTTGTTATTTTTATTCTTGAGATACTGCAACAAGTCACACCATATATATGTTTGCACGAAGCTGGACAATGTATGCACACACAGGAAAGAACACTGACAGCATACATGCAGTTTAGCAAAACATACTTGCACTGCTCAGTCATGTTTTTCGTGAAGCACTTCAAATCATGAGTCCCGACATGAAATAAACATTACTTAGGCTCCATAAATATTTTGTTTGTGAAATTGACATTAAAGAGATTCACCAAGTTACAGCATTGCACCCGATATGTGGGCACCTTACTTCCAGGAGAATCTTTCTTGCTCCATATGTCCTTACATAGTGCAATACTTTTCTGGCAAAAACACCCTTAATTTCATTAAAGCGGGTCATGGAGGACTTTCCGTTCTGAAAAGCCACCCAAGTTCTGCCCGCCACGCTCAACAACGTTATGACATGATGTCAGGGAGAGTGCGGGGCATGCTCCATTATACTGAAAGACCGGCAGCTTTCCGAATGTTTCTTTATGTTATAATGGTCAGTTTGTAGTGAAATGTGGGCACATTTCCACTAATAAGAGCCTTGTTAGTGGAAATGTGCCCACGTTTCACCACAATGAAAGTAAGTATTTTTGGGGGGGGGGGCATATTTGCAAGTAGGTCTCATTAATGGTTTATTATTTAGTTACTCCTTCACAGATTTCATCTGCATCCTTCTCGAGTCTGGTTGGTAATGATGGTCATGGTCATCGATTGAAACGACTTCTGCGTGTTGCATGTCTGTCCCAGCCCGGGGAGGGGTGCCTGATGTTGAAGAACTTCTTTGGATAAGGCAACTATGCCACAACAAAGCATCTGGAAGTTTCCTATAAAAAGAAATGAAGGCCTTATTACAACTTGATTGCAGCAGTAACACATTATGTTTAAGCCGTGGCTGTTCCACAGGTATCTGGATTATGCAGATAGCAAGCTGTCATACTGCAATCAGCATATCAATCACAACTTAATTTAGTACCAGGCTGTGTAACAAATATACTGTGCCAGTGTCCCTGGTTCTCAATCTCAACTCAAGTTACATTTCAAAACCACATCTTGTCAAGTAACACTACCTGTGTCCAACTTTTTCAACACAGTCATGGCTGCACAGCTGCAAGTTTGGAATATAGTGCATGATATCTTGCAGAAATAGTTTTTGCGACATGCACATGTCACCTAGTTTATGAATCCTCCTCAGTCGGATTTGTTGAACTCTTTTAAAAAAAAAATTGCACAAATGAAATAAAATCTATATACTTACCAGTATGGATTTGAAATGGATATTCCACAGGTTCCTGTGTATGTTACTGCTGCAGTACCATTGATACCGACTTTCAGCAAAAGAGAGTCATTTTTTTGTTAACCTGTAAAAAAACAAAATAAGCTTACCGTATGTGTATGACCATTGCAGCTCAGAAAAGCAACAGAAACAAAACATACAGCTAAAGGAAGTTGAACAGCATAAAAAACATTAGTACACATACTCACTTTATAGTTTTAATATTAAGAAGCCTTGTGCCTGTGGCTGATGGATGTGGTCTCCTGTTTGACGCCCTCTGCCTTGGCATAGTCAGTGTAATGGGAAAACATTGTCAGAATGACACTGGTAGTGGGTGCTGGTGGTGATAGCTGCAGCACATGATGACATTCCCTGTGACATCTTCCTGCATCTGGTTGTGGTGGCAGTGGCTAACAGTGGTGGTGGTCCGGGGGGGGGCACACTAAGTCATTCTCTGTGGTGGCAGTGCCAAACATCGGTCCTGGTAGTGGTGGTCCAGGGGGGCACACAAAGTCATTCTCTGTGGTGGCAGTGGCTAACATCAGTCCTGGTGGTGATAGTCCATGGGGAGCACATAAAGACATGAAAAAAAAATATGAATCATACAGCAAATGTTGCCGCCTTTTAACAACTCCAGTTAAAACCTGCCAACATTAACCACATCATCATCCTCATAAAGAAAGCTGCCCTCACAGTCATTTATGTCTGAAGTCTGACCAGTGGGAAATTCTTTCTCCATTGTGTCATCATCTATGTCAGTGGTAGGCTGTTTCATGCTGCCACTGTCAGTGCCACCAGGATGGTCCATTTCTACATCACCAAAACCACAATGATGAGGCCAGGGTATGAATACTGATGTGGCAGTCTGTGCTGGTATGTGCCTCTCATTCAATTTTATGAATGTTAGCAAACTAACATTTGCACGAGAGAGGTTTGTCCAATGATCCCTAACTATTGCACCTGCTGAGCTGAATACCTTCTCAACACTTACACTGGAGGGTGGGCATGTGAGGTACTTCAGTGCCACTGCAGTCAGCTCTGGCCATTCACTGACCTTTCCACTCCAGTACAAAACAGGATCATCAGTTATTGACAGATGCCTGTTTTCAGACAAGTATGACTCAACCATTCTCTGTGCCACACTAAGTCCAGTGGTTGATGCATCATCCTGTTCTCTGGAATCATTTATTTCACAAATCCACACTCGGGACAAAGCCTCCCAAAGTGGGATGACGCCAACCACTTTGGATGACAGACCACCTGGAACTGAAGTCCCCTTCCCCTTACAGGATAAGCTTGATACTCCTTCAGGTGTACCTTCAGCCTGATTGTGCTGCTGAGGTATGCTGACCTTGGCACGTGACTTTTGTGCCCAAGGAACCAAGCGCACCAGTTGCCCACTGACATTTTTTTACCTGTTCAGGCCCTCCCTCCAGTACTGAGGCAATTTCATGTTTGTATCATGGGTCCAGCATTGTTGTTCTGGCAAAGTTGTCACTACGCTGCATGCTTAAAATGTGAAGATTCTGGTCAAATACTGTCAGCATGTGTTTCAGCAACATACTACTAGCACTGTCTCCGGCAACATCCAGGACATACTGTATGTTCACCAATGTCTGCCTCAGCACCCGCAGCAGTGGCATTGATTGGCTAATGGAGGCAGACTCACCACTTACTGCCTGTGTGGCATGTTCAAAAGACCACAAAATTATTACAGAGTCCATGAGGCGCCACTGTTCAGTGGTCATAGACATGGATGCCCCGGAACTGTCATGGCTAGTGTGCATCACAAGATATTCTGAGATGGCTTTGTATTGTTCATACAACCTCTCTGCCATGTATAAAGTGGAATTCCACCAGGTGACAACTTCCAGCTTCAAGTGGTGCTGAAGAAGGCTGTTTCGCATCTGCAGCTGCCGAGGTTGGTCACGGGCCTTTACAGATCATGAAAAGTGAGAACAGATACAGCGCACAACTGTCAGCATTTCCTTTACATCAGGGTGCTGCAGAAACTACTGCACCACAAGATTTAAACAATGGGCCATGCATGGAACATGAAAAAAGCCACCATTTGTGATACATTTCACCACATTTGACCCATTGTCACTTGCTATGAACCCAGCTCTCAGGGACAAGGGGTTCAGCCACTTGTCAGTTTCAGTCAGTACCATGTCCAACATGTTTTCACCAGTGTGTGAACAGGTCACATTGTGTACAGCAATTGTTGCATGCTCTCGAATTCCTGGAAGATTGCTACCATGACCCTCCACCTTACTGCACTGATTATTCACACTAGCAACATCACAAACAACCCCTGGCACCTGCGCCCAGTGCACAGTTATACACAAATGTGAACTCCCCACTGTTTTGCCACTTGTCCATATATCCATACTTAAATGGATGAATGGAGAGGAGGAATGTTGAAGGGCATGTCTTACTGAGTCGGACACAGTACGGTACAACTCAGGGACAGCACGGGTCGAAAAGTATGTCCTGGATGGGACTTTCCATTTTGAACAGGCACATGCAGCAAACTTCCAGAACCCAGAACTCTCCACAAAGGAGAAGGACAAAAGATCAATTGCCAGCATTTCAGCTACAGCAGCATTAAGTTCACTTGACACTGTATGATTGGGTGGGTACTTCAGCTTATGCACAAAAACACTCTGTAACGTGGGCTGCCTTAAATATTTTACACAGGGTGTGATGACAAATGTTTCTGCTCTGCAAATGGCAGGGGGGTGGAGTGTCGATGTTTGATGAAGACAGTTGCACAGGTGATGATGACAAACTCAGTTATTCAGTTATTTTGCCACATTTACCAACTGGGGTTGATTTACCACTTGCACTAGACATACTGCATTCACCACCACCAAAACTGCTACTCTCACCAGGACTGGACAGCACTTCAAAATCATTATGCTCCTCCACCTCATCATGCCTGTAGTAATCCTCTGCTCTTATTTCCTCACTACTGCACACATTTAATTTCCTACTGGATTTAACAGACATGGAAGGGGGATAGCATGCTCATTATGGTTGATGATGAGGGTGAACGCCCCACTGTGGTATTAGCTGCCATCTTGTACTGGGTCCACAGTGCCATGTGCCTCCTGTGCCCAGATGGCTCCCCTTTTAACCTCGACTCACATGCACATGGCAAACCTGGCAGATTGCAACTAACTCATCATTTGCATCTTGCACAAAAAAATCCCAAACAAGAGATTGTGATGTTCTAGTTTTAACATGTCCCTAATGCTGCTTATTGGACTCTGTTCTTTTAAACCATGAAGTGGGGGGTGTGCTATGTGATTTTTCAGGCAGAACACACTTGGACGGCAACTGACCACCACGACTACCTATCATTATTACTGGGTCATCATCATCATCATCACCATCAACTGAAACTGTTAAATCACAAGTTTTACAGTCGGGGAGGGGAATTAATGAACAGACCCAGACACAGCCTCCTTGAAATTCTTTTTCTTCAGTTCCCAACTGGGGTCAATTACATCATCATCATATTCATCAACATCACCCACATCCGCATCTTCTGCTTGGATGCTGGCATGTGGACTCTATGTTGCAACCACAGCAACATCATCATCATCAGATTCATCATCATCAACACCACCATCACCTGATATTTTTTCACCATACTGTGAATCACTGCATGGAAAATGCGTGACCTGAACCATGGTGGAAGAAATGTCACACTGTATGCTATCATTGACATGATTATCAGAATCCTCATGTTCAGTTACTGGGATTTTACTGGAAAGTATGACATTATCTACACTGCCACTCACTCGCACTGCTTCACACTCCACTATATTTTTGGACATGGTACACTGGTCGGAAGTGGAACTTGAGGCAGCAATACTCATACCACCACCAGCAACTGCACTAACACCACCAGCTGGGACATCATCTCCTCCAACTATGAGTGAAGCTACTGATTGGGCTGTAAAAAAACATTGCAGGAGAAATACCTTTCCTCAAATCAGCAATGCACTTCTGCGTCTGCGTACTACCATGTCCACAGACAATCTTACCACTGGCAGCAGTGCCATGGCGAGAATCAGCTTTGCTTGCATGTCCCTTTGCGGGCATTTTTGGGATCAACAACAACATTCTAAAAAATTTAGATTTTGGAGCATTCACTCGGCGGGGATGCTGGCTGAAGCCAAAAGAACAACTGTGGCTTCAGCAACAACTACAGATGCATGGATAGCAGGTTCACACTGCTGCACCTGCAATTACACTGGCACAATAAAAGGTGTATTATTTGATGTCACGCACCGCACACACAAACACAATTTGTCTGCAAGTAATGCGTAGCAAATTGAAAAGTTCAGTAATATACCATATATTGTAAACAACCTTAAATTATGAACTGCTGCACCAGATCCACACAACACACAATCAGCAAAAACATTTCAACAATTACTGACAATATTACTGTGTGTACATTAACACAGTCAGTCACATAACAAAAATATAACCAAAAAACAAAGAACTCCCTATTTCTCCAACTTAAATCTACCTACACCACAGATACGCCTCTCCCCCAAAGCACGCTTTCACTGTCTCTTACTACACAGACTCAATGTTGTGCATTGACATTCAAAATCCACACACAAACAAAAATGCTCGAAGATATGAGCACAGGAGGGTTTCCTACAATCGATGAACTAAAGTTTGAGCAAAAAAAAATACTCAAAAAGGCTTTTTTAACAGCTTTTAGAAGGTCTGAATCACAGACAGCTCTCAGAGCACGCTGTTTCCTACAGTTTCCTACACACACTACCTCAAACCGAGGCTATGCAGATCAGTATAGAGCCCATGTGACCTGAAATCCCATGAATCACTGCAAAATTCACCTTTGGAGTTTAAAAACAAGGTGAAGTGCATTGTTTTTGATGCACTTCACCTTTAAGATTGGTGGAGTAGTGGTCTAGGAAGGCAGAGTAACGCAAAGTCATTGTTTTCAATGGACTTCGTGTTACCCATTATAACGCAAATTACTCCACTTTGCATTGTGGAATACTCCGCGAATTCACCTTGGCTCTGCGAATCACTTCGCAGAGTCAATTGAGGCCACTCCGCCCATCACTAGTGATGGGGCTGGTTTGCTGACAGCAGTAGGAGGCTTGCTGTTGGTGTTGGGTCTGCAGTGACCTGATCTTCATCATGCCAGGTACATTTCCCCCATTTTTCTTGCCACCCTATTTGTCTAGACACAGTGACTGGTTCCCTCCGACCTCGACACACGAGGTAACCCCTTTTGAGGAAAGGCTCTCGGCCCACTGCAGGGTGACATGTGTATGTCAGAACACTGCTCTGCCCCTCCCCAGGCTGGGGCCTGTTCCAAACACTGCAGCACCTTCCCTCCAGCCTCAGCCCATTCAACTGGCTCACTGAGCTCACAACTGAGCTTGGGTCACTAGCACAAGAAGGCAATGAGGTGTCCAGTGGGCCAATAGATGTCCCTGCTACCAACGCTGCTTTATAAATTTTTTTGCAACAATTTGACCCCATAATTTAAACATATTTTTTCTATGACCCCCCACTTTATGATCCCTCTTCTGAACATGACAGGTGTAATTTATAAAATACTGGCCAAAATGTCATTTCACACTACAATTGTGAAATGACAATAGGTCCAAAGATTTGAAAAACAGCAGCTGTTGACTTCATGAGGTGGTGTGGAACAAAATAAGTATGTTGAAACTTTGGGTTTAAAATACTGAAAATTACCAAAATTATGATCATGTGTTGATAATGTCAATGTACCTGGATAACTTTGTTGTTTTTTTAATATTTTGACCTGAAATTTTCAGCATAGTCTTCTTATAATCCCACCACATAAACCCGGTAGGAGAAAATGTTTAAATCCCTGCCAAAATGTCATTTTGTGCCACAGGTGTAAAAACAAAATTTGGCCAGGATTTGAAAAACAACAGTTGTCATGTTTATGAGATGGTGTGATAAAGTGGCTATGTTGAAAATTTGGGATCAAATATTGAAAATTACCAAAGTTATGAGCTAGCATAGAAAAATTTAAATGTATGCTCATAACTTGGTCATTTTTTTATATTTTTTGCCCAGATTTTCAACATGGCCTTTTTGGGACCTCACCTCATGAACAAGTGTTCATGAAATTATTCATATCTGGCTGAAAGATGATTTTGTAAAGTTAAATCTCCTTTTGGGTGGATGTAATAATTTCACTCCCCTTGTTCACGAAATGGGGTTCCAAAATGGCCATGCTAAAGATTTGCACAATAAATATTAAAAAATGACCAAGTTATGGACAAAAGGTCAAAATACATTGAAATACATTATATGGCACATACCTGTTTTCCTTAGTTCCTGGTCTGACGTTAAAGTGTGGAGACCTGTCCCTGGTCCAGAGAGAATTACCATGTTGGTGCTCTGCTTGGTAAATATAAGGTAAAGGATGTGTGGGGAGGTGGGTGCTGAGTAGGGGTGGGCAGGGTGAGGGTGCGGATGGTGACAGACAAGGGACTGTTTTCTTTATTTTAGCTAATGTACCTCTGACACTGGGAATTAGGCAAACCAGTGTCAAAAAGATACTTGTGGGCACTGGGGATTGGGCACCTCAGCATCCCCGACAGCTGGCAGGGTCAGGGGGTTGAAATAATCTGACAATGGGGATTGGGCACCATAGTCTCAGCAAATTAATGTGGCGGGGGAAAAGAACTGGCACCTGGGGTGGGCAACCTGGTGTTGGTATACATTAAAAAAATGCAGACATGTAGCTGGAACTTGGGACTGCGCACTCCAGTGTCCAGTTCAAATCTGGGGTCGGGATGGGGTGTACAGAAGGTGGCAGACAGTGATGGACCATTTTCTTTATTACATTGATTTAAAATAAAGAAAATACATCATGGGATGGTTTTCTTTATTTTAACTGATGTACCTCTGACACTGGAGATTGGGAACCCCAGCATCGACAAGATACTTGAAGGAACTGGGGATTGGGCATCATTATTTTTTAGTTACAGGTGTGACAAAAAAGGTCTTAATTTGTGTGATCTTTGTGTAGTGCTTGTATATTGGGGTTGATTAAGCACTTTAATGTTAAACCAAAATATTTGCACCTTAAACTTCCCTTTTGAACTGATTTACTTGAAATTTGGAAAGTGTAGAGATCGTGCAAGGATCTCTGGATCCAGAAAATTTTGTGACAACTTGTTCATGAAGGGTAAAGTTACAGAGAGGCAAAAACACAAAAGTCACACAAATTAAGACTTTTTTACTCACATATAGCTAATAAATTTGGAGGATTTGAAACCTGAAACTTGCAGGTTTGATAGAGTTTTGCCCAAGATACTAACTTTTGTTGGTTTTATGTCCCAAACTTAAGAAGTTTTTAAGATATTTAAGAAAAAACATTCAATTTCTGAGCATGTCAGTTTAAAAACATCAGCGTTCTATGGATAACTGAATTTTTATGACCACATGAAGTCAATAGGTCATAGTATGAAAAGAAGCTTGTTTATCAGCTGGCAGGGCTAGCTCACTGTCTGCATATGCCATTGTGCTGTCTTTGTTGAGCAGGGACAAAGTTATGAGTCAGTGCACAGCCCCTGCTAGAGCAAGCTCTGTGTATGTGTGTGTGTGTGTGTGTGCGTGTGTGTGCGTATGTGTGTGCTTGTGCCCAGCGTATGCCTTTGCTTTTCTGGTAATAAGTGTGTGTATGTTTTCTTCAGGGGAATGTCTGCCATTAGCTTCATGAGTGACTTTATTTGTTTGAACTGGACAGAGTTGTACTCAATCCCCAGTACCAGTTTGTTCTCCCCTTCCATAAGGCCTTTCAATACCAATAATTTAAATTTGCTGACACTGGGGTGACCAATCCCTGGTATCAGCATAGACAATATCCCTCTCCTAACCCAACAGTCTAGGACACTGGGGTGCCCACCCCTGTTGCCCCCATGTGTCATGCTGACACTGGGGGGTACCCAGTCACTAGTGTCAGAGATACATTAAATAAAGAAAACCATCCTTTAATGTTTTTTTCCTTTTTACCCTGAAATACAGAAAATGGACCCTTGTTGTCTACTGCCATCACCTCCCCACACCCCCCACCACTCAGCACCTTCCACGCTACATCCTCTATTACTATATACTTACCCAACAAAGGTCCAATGCCATAATCCTCTCTGGACCAGAGACACATCTTCACTCTTCAGTGCTGGACTGGGAACTGGTAAGTGCCATATAGTGCATTTTAGTGTGTTTTGAAATTGTATTCATAACTTGGTAATTTTTTAATATTTTTTGCTCGGATCTTCAACATGGCCTTTTTGGGACCCCACATCATGAACAATGAGAGTACAGTTATTTGAATCCAGCCTGAAAGGCGATTTCACAGTCACTGCATGAAATCAACATTCAGGCTGGTTTTGAAAAATTGCACTACCCTTGTTCATGAGGTGTGGGTCCCAAAAAGGCCATGTTGAAAATAGGAAGGAGGTCCCTAGCTCTGTAAGCACAGCCTTTCAGGACTCTAAACCATTTTCCCTAAGTAGTTTTGGTCTGAAGAAATCTCATGGGGAAACTAAAGCTAAATTAATCAAGTCAATCAGTTCTCTTTATTCAAATTATCTACAAATTTCATTGGGATTCAGGGGAATAATAAGAACCAAGAGCAGAGGGGATCATGATGTTGCCCAGGTTGATGTGCTCTTCACATCTAGGAAAACTGTGGAGAAACTTTTGGAGAAATTTTATATTTTAGACAGCTTAGGCATTTATGTAGTTACAAGTTCCATATGTGCCTCCCATGTTGTATTTCAACCTCAGACCAATCAGATGATACATCCAGTTCCCTATGCAGTACCGCATACCAATAGATTTCAGGTACTTGCAGGCTGTCAATGACTCATGGCTAAATCCTCTGCTTTATTTTCTTCAAATGCTTCCTGCAGCTGTATGGCTTGCATGCTATGTTAAGATTGATAAGTAGTTTTCTGCTCAGCTTGTTAATACTATGGATTTCTGTATAGCTCTTTATGTTAAGGTGTACAGTTTTGATTTCCTGCTTTTGAATTTATATATTTCATCGTCTCCTTCCAAGTTTGCTATTGATGATCCATGGGTGCTCTTGGGAACCTTTTAAAATAAAATTATATCAGAAGTATGTGAATGCCCCCATTTTGATCTTGGGAGATTGTAATGTTAGGATAGGAGCATTTGATGATCTCCTGGATAATTCAGCTGTAGGATCAATATGTAATGTGCATATTTCTTCATAATTAAAAATTAGATGTAGAAAAAGAATTAGATGGACAGATAAAATTTCATCTCACATACATCATATATTTTGTGCATTCTTAGACTCATGCTTACAGTTTGACTGTGACTATTTCACATCTACAGAAATATATAGATCTTTGGAATTGTTTTTCTCCAATATACATGCTATCCTCTATACTGTTGGTAGGGGCTATATTAGAGCTGAGAAAGGGTGGTTTGATAAAGCCTGTAGGTGCAAGAAAGCTAAGTTGTTAGCACTGGTTAAAGCTACCAAATTACAACCTTCTTGATTGGGAGCACTAGTCAATAGCAATGAAGATATAAAAACATTTAAACAGGAAATAAATAGCATAGCAGAATGGGCAAAACAGAAAAAAATTAAGATTTAACATTGACAAATGTAAAATCATGCATTTAGGGGTCAGCAACATCTGAGCAAGCTAATATTTCAAAGAGAGGAGATAGCATCCACAGAGACAAAAAAGATTTGGGAGTGCCGGTTATAAGCAGATTATCTTTTAAAGCACAGAAAAAGAGTGGTCAACAAAGGAAATAAAATTCTAGGCTGCATAGGAAGACATATCAGGAGTAGACAGAGGGAGGTGCTGGCCCCTTTGTATACTTCATTGGTGAGGCCGCATATGGAGTGCTGTGTGCAGTTTTGGGTTCTATATAAGAAGGGAGATGTAAAGAGGCTGGAGGGGCTGCAGAGGAGGGCAAACAAGCTTGTTGAGGACACCAAACATATGACAGATGAGGAGAGGTTGGGGAGCTGGGCCTGTACTTCTTGGAGTATAGAAGGATGAGAGGAGATTTGTGCCTTATATATTGGGCTCATAAAAATGGGGATTCATGGGAGTGCATAGGACTTGGGGAAAACAAGGAACATTGTAGTGCTATTAGGAGAAATGATTTGTTATTAAAAGGAGAGCACTACAAAATAAATTTGAGTATGGCATGGGTTAACCAGAGAGTGGTGTCTTTGTGGAATGGTCTCCCAAAGGAGGCAGTGCACAGCCCAGATATGAAACAATTTAAGGATTCCTTGGACACATTCTTAATTAATCAGGGATTGTTGAGATATGTTTAGATATAATCAAGTCACTATGGCTAATGCTATTCGACTTGTAAATTATATGATCCTATGATTTAATTATAGACTTTTAAGTAGAGAAAGGAAATTATATAAACATTTCCTTCAAGGAAAAAAGTGTGAGTATTATTGCAAACAATGGAGTCTATGTTTAATATTATTACTAAAAATGACATGAAAGCCTTCTGGCTTTTGGTAGCAGTTGCTAAGAGAACTTCTAATTTTGCAAACCATAGATACATATATTTTGGCAGACTCCTGGGTAACATATTTTACCTCGTTGTTCTATGATCCACAATGACAATGTGATTCATACATTCTTATATACTGTCTTACTGATTCTTTCTCTATACAATATGTGATTTTTGTAGTCACTTATTTAAAGAGTAAAAAAGCTCCTGGGCCACATTTGATTCTGACTGAGGTTAATGTACAGGCACCTTTAATTTGGGCAGATTTTTTTTCTTCTCTTTTTAAATAAATGCTTAAAAGAAGGTTTCTTCCCTGATTCATGGCAGGGTGCAGAAGTTGTTCCAATCTTTAAAAAAGATAGTAAGTCAGATCCCAAAATGTATCAGCCAATTAGCTTGCTGGATATATCTGAGAAAATATTTTCCAGAATCCTTCTTATGCACTTACATGAGCAACTCACTGCCCTTGGTGGACTCTCTTCCTTACAGTTTGGTTTCAGGGAGAATTGTTCCATTATAGACAATTGCTTTAAGACATCTCTGGGAAAAATACTGTTTAATTTGAGGTCAGAAGTCATGAGTTGCTTTTATTGACTTTTCCTCTGCTTTTGACTGAATTATAAGAAGTAAATTTGTGGCAGATAATGCTAGATAAAGGAATTGAATATGCCCTCATGGCTGTTATTTCTAAATCATAAAGCAAAACTTGTGCTATGGTGTGATTAGGTCCTTCTGGCTATGTCTCCAGTGATTCTCACTTAATAAAGGTGTTTGTCAGGGGTATCTTTTGGCACCCATGCTTTTCAATATTTATATGGATAATCTCCATTGAAGCTACTGGGTGTACTTTGTTGGATTTACCCAAAATTGGATCATTGGGTCTACCTGCATTGGTGTACGCTGATGATTTACTTCTTCTTTCTCTTTCACAATCTGGTCTGGAAAAGAAATTAGATTGTTTGGCCAAGGAATCACAAAAACTGTCACCAACCATTAATAGTAATAAGAGTCAGGTGATGAGTCTCAGTAAGGGGACTAGATCATCAAAAAGGGAATGGAAACTCAGGGATATATTTATATATACAGTGAATAGATATGTTTACTTAGGGTTGACTGTCTCTTCCAATTGTTCATGGTGCTCTCATGTTGCCAATGTTAGGAAAAAATTAAGAAAAAATGCTTTGGGCCTGAAAACATTTACTTATAATTATAGTGGTGTTAGACCATTGCTACAAGTCATTTCTTCAAAATTAAATCTGCAAGCCTTTTCTGCTGTGGAAATTTGGGGCCATGTATGGTTGCAGAGTTAAAGGAAATGTCAATCCAGCTTTTTAAATCCTCTCTGGGGTTCAATAAGTCTATCCCTAAGTCCTACTTTAGGGCTGAACTTGGTTTAAATAATTAAAAAAATGTTTGCTGATTCCCCAGTCTTGGGCTATTGGGTTAAATGTGCAGCAGCCTCTCCTGGAAGTTTCTTATGTGCTATTTTGGAAGAGAAAGAAAATTGGGGGTTGTTAGGTTACAGACGTTCACCCTGGTGAGTATATGTGCATTCCTTACTGAAAGAATATCAACTTACTTACCTTCATAATTATTTTAAAAAGGGAATTTTCTATTAGTTTGAAATATAAGAAATATATAAAGAATAAAATCAGAATCCATAACCAAGGTATGGATTTTGATGTTATTTCATGGTCCAAGTTCTCACCTTGGTATGCTTCAAATAAGATTTGGTTTGGTTATATATCCTATCTGGACAACATCTTGGATTCTAGAAAGAGAGACACTTTTACAGTACATGCTGTAAATTTGAGATTTTCCCTTGTAATGTACTTTTTGCTAGATTTGCCGATATTCCCAATGCTTGTGAGGCTCCACATTTGTGTACTGTAGGAGGGGAGGAGAATTTATATCATGTTCTTTTTCAATGCTCGTGGTATAAAATGTTATGTATCACACGGATAAACAGTATATTGTCAGACTTAAGTTATATTCCAGATGATCCTCTTAGTTTTCTTTTCACAGTGAATAATACTACTATTATCAATAAACTTGCAAATAGTTTTTATATCATTAGAAAGGTTAAGAAGGGTAACACAGTTTAGTTATCAAGGAAAAAATCTCCCAGTACATATCGAATATCTTTAAGTTTACACCCTGTGCGTACTCTTTCAGGAAATATGCTTGCATACTGCTCAATATCTCCAGGATTAGATCCCCTTCTTCAATCATTCTGTACTTACATTGTGGAACTCCCTCAAAAGGACCTTAAAGTTGACCCACTTTGTTAGACTATCCTCCTTCAAATCACTTTTAAAACCCCTGTTGAAGGAGAACTGCCAATGTTACTCTTAACCCCTCCCCCATGAGGTCCTGTATGGCACTTATACATTCATAGTTTACTCTTTGGCACTGTCTGCTGCCCTTTCACATATCTTACTGCCAATCTCTGGTCTTCTATCCTTTTGATTCTCCTTCAACCCTTGTACTTTCACCTGCTCTCTCTGTCATAGTACCCTTGCCCATCTCGTTTCCTTAACCCATTCCCCTAACCTCCAACCTTTCCTACCTCCTTACCTTCCTTTCTGCAATCTATTTGATCAGTCAGTACTGTTGCACTTATGTTGTGGCCATTTATTTTGTGTATCTGGTATGTCAGCATTGTTATTGTATTACCCCCCCCCGTTTCATACAAATTCTAGTTGTGTTCCCTTATTGTACATTGTGTTGTCCCTCCAGGACCACCTTGTAAATGAGTATCTCAATGGTGTATTTCCTGGTAAAAAATAAAATTGAATTGAATTGAAGCATTGAATGATTGAAATATGTCCTTGTTGGGATCAGGGCTAGGTCTGAACCTTAAGGGACTTATTTCTATATTTGAGATTTCCAAATTTAAGGGGGTTCTTTTCTTTTCACTTTGTTTTTGTTTGGATGCAGTTACTTCATTTTCTAATGCTCTGTCACTATGGGGCTCCAAATATGAATCATGGTGGGGTCACACAGGGCCACATACATTTTTTTGTCCCAATCGGTTCTTCTTTCATTAGGATTTGGGATTATCAGAGTGATTCTGATTTACATACTATTAGGCTAGGCATCTCTCCTAACTACAGCTCAACAAATCAGATTAGGATTTAAATTGTTATGAAATGTGGATAACTCTTTTTACCTGTATGTGCAATATTTATCATATGGAATATCTTCATATACTGTATGAATTTTATTGTTGTACAAACCATATCTGGATTTTATGTCATATGTGATTGTATCAGTATTTATGTATTTGTTTGTATTAAGCCATAATTGCATGTTGCCAATCAATAAAGTTTTTTGACTGACTGGTCATGTTGAAAATTTGGGCAAAAAAATATTAAAAAAGAGGAAAGGCAGTCAAGATAAGAGTAGGACTTGCCAAACCAAGTAGGGAAATGGGCAGACTAGGTGAGCTGCATGGTCCTTATCTGCCAACAGATTCTATGTTTCTATGTTTCTAATTACCAAGTTATGAGCGTAGATGGAACATTTTCTATGCTCACTCATAGCTTTGGCAATTTTCAATATTTTTACCCCAGATTTTCAACATAGTCATTTTTCACACAACTGCATGAATGTTCCAGCTGTCATTTTTCAAATCCAGTCTGAAATGTGGTTTCACACCTGTGTCATGAAATTACATTTTGGTGGGGATTTGAACATTTTCACCTACCGGGTTCATGAGGTGGGGGTATAAGAAGACTAAACTGAAAATGTTCATGCCTACCATGTGCATCCTGCAAGGGCCGGTTATGTGGTGCAGACTTGCATGACCCAGTACACACTTCTAGTAGTGCATATTAGGCCTATTGGTGAGTAGGACCCAATGGTTGTACCTTGCATTTTTTACTCATGCAAAATTCCATTCAACTGACTGGATTTAGAATAAAAACATAGAGATTAAAATTTAAGTATAAAAGAATAGTTTTATGTGAAAGCAGAGAACATAAAACTGTAGTTAAATATTTCTATTTTTTGAAAATGGGACTGAGATAGGGTCAAGTTTGCCTGGATAAGCTGCCGACCATATGCTTATTGACTCAATAGAATCACAGAGTTGGTACATCAGGCAACCCATTTGTAGAAAGAATTCATAAATTTAAACTAATAGTTGCATATCTATCTATCTATCTATCTATCTATCTATCTATCTATCTATCTATCTCTCTATCTATCATACATGCAGTGTTATAGTGGCATGGTAGCGCCACTATAGTTAGGGTTGAGTAGGCTGTTTAATGTTAAACCCCTAATTTTGCACTTTAATAGCTTTTCCCTGTTCAGTGGATTTGTACACCATTTTGCATACCTAGTCTTTGGGGGTGAGGGGAAAGCTCTCTTGATTTACCAATTGTTTCCACTTGGATGTGTGGCTTCTGAGATCCAGATAGTGGGAAAGTGAACAAATCCAGTATTTTTGCAATTTTTTGCTGTCATAACCTAGTGCCCAGATCGCTTACAATTGTGGTCTGAAATGTTCAGGGTAGAAAGGCCTTGCCCCACAGTGGTACCTCTCATTGGTTTGATGAAAAAATATTAATCCATTCCAGAGTTATAAGGGATTGAAATGTCAGTTTTGAGCATGTTCAGTACACTCTTTTGGACAGCTGTTTCATACAAAAAATGAATTTGACCATACCAAAAAAAAGAAGGTTCTATTTCATACTGGAGTAATCCTGCTTCATGATAAAAAAATATTTTTCCATATGGCTGCCATCTCGTTTCTGTTTCTTCTTTTGAAGTTTAATTTTGAAAACTCACATAAATCATATATTGGAAGCACACCAACATGTGCATCTTGCTATCTGGGGCCTCATTACATGGATTCTGCAGTTAGTTTTTGGAAAAATAATGCAGAAATGTATTTTTAACACATTTTTAAAATCGTTTTTATGAGATGATTTTCTCTTCTCATATGACCATATGAAACACAAATAGGGCCATATAAAACAAGATTACCTTCTTATGAGAAAGGAATTTGAACTTAGTTTTTTCATATTCAATTTTTATATGGCAAAATCTTTTTTCGTGAGAATGATACAATCTCATGAAAAAAGATTCCTTCATATGAAAAAAATTATTTGGACTTATTTTTTATCACATTCTTTTTTTTGTATGCAGGAATCTTTGTTCTTGATAGTGACAGAATCTCAAAAAAAAGATTTCTTCATACAAAAAAAGAATTTGGACTTAGTTTTTCTTCACATTCCTTTTTTTGTATGGAGAAATCCTGTTTCATGAGAATGACATAATCTCATGAAAAAAGGATTCCTGACTGAAGGTGCCCATCCAGCCAGACTGTGCTACTAGTACAGGGCCCAAAGGGCTCTGCACTTCCTTGCTTGAGGATGGTTGGTGTCTGGCTGTGGGCCCTGTATGCAAACATACAGACTATGCTGCTGATGCAGCAAAGTGCCTTGTATGTCCTGGCATGAAGATGGATAGCGACAGAGGACTTGAATTAGTGCATGATGGTGGCAAGTGTGTGCCTGCTCATAGATATACAGACCATTGTATTGGCACAGATCCCAAAGGGCCTTGCATATCCTGGTATGAAGGATGTACTTAGCCTTTAGCTGTGTGAAGGTCCTGCAGGGCCCTGCTCACAGTCAGACAGACTGTGCTGCTAATTCAGGGCACAAAGGGCAATGCCTGTCCTGACATGAAAGTGGTTGGTGACACAGGGCTCAAATTATGTCAAATATTCTGCTTATTATGTTATACACAGGCCCAAAAGGCTCTGGCACAAATGAGGATATGATTCCACTAGCACAAAAAGAAAAACAATCACACTGCAAAAAACAACATCAATGCAGAGAGTAGGGTTGAACAACACAAAGTGTACAAAGTAATAAAATTAAACAAAGTAGAGTTTAGAGCTTCAGAAGTCTTGGCAAATTGATGGTGTTGTATTCTTTGGGTATTTTAACCCTAATGCCAACCCTCTACCCAGCCACTAGCTTCTTGACCAAAGGAAAAGCTACAGGTCTGGGGCATGGAGTCACTATATGGAGAAGGTTATGAATTATTTGCTTTGCACAGGGCCTACAGGGTCCTGTGTTAAGAAAGTTATATAGCAAAACAATGAATAAAGCAACCTAGAGCAAAGAAGGACACAATAAAATGAAAGAAGTATATATTACCATTTTATAGTGCATGGTGGAATGCAGTTGTGTATGGAAAGCCATACACTGCAGAACATCGTTCTGCTGCAGTAGTGACATCCTCACTAACACAGAACTACTTTTCATTTTGCATTAGTGAGGACATCATATTACAACTGACTCCATCAGCAGTTGTGATTCATCTGTTGCTGTCTGAGAGTTACATGCATGTGCTGGCCAGCGAGCAATTGTTGACCAAGCATGGTTGGCAGAGTGGACCTAAAATGGAAAAAAGTGAGTGATTATGAAGTCTTTTTTTTATTTTACATGCCAGCTGAAGACATCAGGACCCACCATACACTATATAGAATGGTGTATGAGAAACATGCACAACTTGGCTATTCTTCCTCTTCATGGATACAATGCCAACTTAGGGACCTCTTGAGCTTTGCTCTCAGGGTAATCAGTCAGCATTGCATCCACTCGGTGAAAGAATAGCATTGTTGTGTATGGTTTCCCCATATAACATCCTACATATTTTTGTGCAAAATGTGTTAATCACATTGGTAAAATATAATAGATCTGGTTAGATATAGTATACACAAAGGTTGAAGCAAAATGATGTAACATCAATGTAATTTACTGTATCTGACATTTTACCTAAGTGAGCTAAGCTTCCTCGGAGACATCATCCTTTTTGTCTCTGCTGTGAAGAAAGTTATGAGTAATCTTGACCTCCTGCTTCATGAAGGGCCTGCAGGGTCTTGTGCAAAGAAAGCAATGAATTATCTCCTGGCCCGGCACAAAAAAAAGTTAGACATGATCTCTGGCTTCGCTCAGAGCATGAAAAAAGTTATGACTGATTCTGAGGGCCTCATGTGGAGAGCCACAGTTGTCTAACGCTAGTTACTAGACCTATAGGGCATGGGCTGGGACCTGTAGCTTAAGGAATATAGTAAAGGATCATTCATTGTCTGACAGTGCTCTGATTAAACTCAGATTCAGGCTTGCAGGTAAAAAAATTGGGAAAACATGTTCCAGGTACAAAAAGTCTTAGAATTCAGTGCACCCCACACAAATCTTACAAATATAAGATTATTTCTGCCTGAACTGCCCACTTACCAATAGGAGTGGGGGTCTTTTGGTATTCACATCAAGGCCCTGCTATAAAGTTGCCGAGCTACCAGACGTTGAGGTGCACCACCCATAAGCTGGATTCCTATTCTAACATGTAACTGACCAAACTGGCTTCCTTCATATAAGGTGCTCTACCTAAATTGACTTCCTTTAATTAAGGTGCAATCCCTAACCAATGGATAGGTAACTAGTGAGAAGCTAACTAAAGGGAGGGCCATACATCTCCCAAACATCAACCAAACACACCGTTAGCTGCTTAACCCTTTGCTCATTCACAAACTTTAAATGTCTTTTTCATTAGGGATGCTACTGCTTATGACATACATCAGTAAAAACAGAGAATTCAATGCACACCCTCCCTCCATGGCTGATCTTACACATATAATATTATTTTTGCCTAAAATGGACACTTATTTTATCTTCAATAGGAGTGGGGGTCTTTTGGCATTCACATCGGGGGCCTGCTGTGAGGTTATCCAGCTACCAGATGTTAAGGTAGACCACCCATCAGCTGGGTCCTTATTCTAAAATGCAGTTAGCTGAATTGGCTTCCTTTAAATAAGGTGCCCTGCCTAAATGTATTCCCTTTATTTAAAATGGAATCCCCCACCATTGGGTATGTAACTAGTGAGGTGCTTGCTAATGAGAGGGCTGTACATCTCCCATACATCAAACAAACATAAAATTAGCTGTTCAACCCCTTGCTCATTCACAAACTTCAAATGACTTTTTCATTAGGGGTGCTACTGCTTGTGGCATACATCAGTAAAGCAGAGAATTCAGTGTACACCCTCCCCTCATGGCAAATTTTACAAATATAATATTCTTTTTGCCTGAACTGGCCACTTACTTATTTTATCTCCAGTAGGAATGAGTGTCTTTTGTTATTCACATCAAGGCCCTGTTGTGAAGCTGTCTAGCTATCAGATGTCACGGTAGACCACCCAGCAGCTGGGACCCTATTCTAAAATGCAGTGGCCTGAATTGGCATCCTTTATATGAGGTGCACCATAACTAAAGAAGCCTACTCAATCATAAGCGTGCTACAAGAACAGTGCCAGTAAGAAACACATGGTCTATACCATGCCACCACGGACAGCAATAGGGGGAAAAGCGTGTTATACACTGAGCGGTCCCCAGGTTGCTGTCTGTGATACTAGATGCAAGAGAAGGTGAGAGGAAGTAAGGAGCCTGGCTGAGCTGCTCCCATGATGTGGAACACTGGTACATGAGCAGCTCATCTGGGATGATGATGGAGACCAGGATTCTAATCCTGGTCTCCCAAATTTTATCCCCCCCATAATCCAACTCTGACTCAGAGTTGATTATTATAATAATGGGAGGTTTGGAGGCAGAGCCCCCCACATTGGGGGGTGCGAGTGGTGGAGCCCCCTGCAAAAATACATTGTAACAGTGGTAGCAATCACATACCACACTTGCAATCACTACCACTGGCGCTGTGTTTACTCATGGCATTTGTATTGCTGCTATTCTGATCAGCACTGTATGGATAGTGTTGTTCTTGACAGCGATATTCATGCTGGCGCTGATCTGACCTAGTGCTCTAAAGAAGTCCATTTAGGCAGTGTACCTTATATAAAGAAAGCCAGTTCAGGCAGTTGCATGTTGGAATAGGGATCCAGCTGATGGATGGTCTATGTTGACATCTGGTAGTTGGGCAACTTCACAGTAGGGCCCTGATGTGAATAACAAAAGACCCCTACTCCTATTGGAGATAAAATAAGTGGCTAATTTAGGCATAAAGAATATTATATTTGTAAGATTTGCTATGGGGAGAGGGTGTGAACTGAATTCTGTTTTTGCTGATGCGTGCCATAAGCAACAGCACCCCTAATGCAAAAAAAAAGATTTAATGTTTCTGAACAAACATTGGCTGAGCTGCTAATTTTGTGTTTGACTGATAGTTTGAGAGATGTATGGCCCTCTCACTAGATAGCTTCTCACTATTTTCCTACGAACTGATGGGGGATTGCACCATAATAAAAAGGAGACAATTTAGGCAATCCACGTTATATAAAGAAAGCCACTTGAGGCAGTTGCATTTTTAATAGGGACTCAGCTGACAGGTGGACTATCTTGACATCTGGTAGCTGGGCAACTTCACAGCAGGGCCCTGATGTGAATACCAGGAAGCACTCACTTCTATTGGAGATAAATAAGTAAGTGGCCAATTCAGGCAGAAAGGCTATTGTATTTGTAAGATTGTTAAGATTTGCCATGGAGTGAGGTGTGCACTGACTTCTTATATTTACTATTGTATGCAATAATCAGTAGCATTCCTAAGGAAAAAGCTATTAAGTTTTGTGAATAAGGAAGGGTTAAGTAGCTAATTATATGATGTTTTTTAAACTTTGTTCATTGAGCATATGAGTGAATAGGCACTAATCTCAAATCAAGCAGACATGTACTGATACAGTATATAGGAATTCACAGCCATGTCAGGTACAATATCTCACATTTCATATAGAACATCAAAAAACTGTACATATGCAACACACTATCGCACCTAGAAGGTTATGTTATGCTCCAAGTAGGTGTTCAAAGTCTGCAGCGTTATGGTGTAGCTCAGATCCTGCTACCAACAGGTGCTTCAGATAGATGACTGCAGTTTGAATGGTAAACTGTTTTGCTGTGCCAAGTGCACCAAAAGGATGACATCAGGCTATAAATGTAATACATACAGAACTGTTTATAACAGCAACTGTAGCAAGTGTGAAACATAAACTACATGTTGTAACTGGGCCTTACTATAAAAGTTTTCCAACAGGAGACGTGGGATTCTGAAGTTGTGCCTATTTGCAATATAATTGCAACTAAAATAAAATTGATCTCTACGATTTTAACTGGTGTCTAAGGCATCTTTACTGTACAAAAACAGTTCTAAAGTGAGAATTCCTTCTGTGTTTTCTCTATAATCAAAGAAGGTGAGCCATCTAGAGTTAAATTTGTCTGTCTTGACTCTTAAAAGAGCTGTAATTGCTTTAAAGTCTTTAATCTAGTCAGAACTGCTAATTAGCTCTGTGGTCACTGTGGGTTCTGGGGTAAGCTATCTCCTTGTAATTTATTTCAGTGCTGCTGCCAAGAGGATAAGAAGTAGGTATTTCTTATCACTTTTATGTTCTCCCTTGGAGAAGGCTGTAAACTATGTTCTGGAAGTCTGGGGAGGAGAGCAGCTCCAATATCTCTTGCAGGAGTTTATGTCTATTGCGACAGTGTGGATCTAATATGGGGCAGCTCATGTAGATATGGTATGCGGAGTCAGTCTTACCACAATGTCTCCAACATAACTCCATTCTGGTTTTGGAAAAGTATTTTGATATCATGGGAACGAGGAAGAAATGGGCTACAATTTTCCATTTAAAGTCCCAATATGATGAGGTAGCTGTGGTTTTGTGCAGGTTAGCCCAGATCTGGTACCACTGTTTAGACATGAGCTGGAAGTGACCATCTTGTTCCAGTCTATTCTGTATTGTTTCAACTGCCTCTACACCCACATCTTACATCATCAGGTGATATGATACATTAATGAAATCTGATGTGGTCTGGAGCCAGCAAGGCCCGCTTCCCTTACATGCAGTATAAAAGTATTTGTGTAATGGGGAAGATTTCCTAGATGTTACTGATCTCTTCCTTATTCAAGAAACTCAACACTTGCAGAAATCTAAACTTATCTATTCTGTTTAGATGGAACTCCCTTTGTAAGGACTGGATGTCTTTAAATATTGGTCCATTCGAAAGCTGAGCAACCTATATTAACCCCCCCCCCACTCCATGCTCTATATAGGTCACATCTAGAGTGGCTGGGTTAAAATCTAGAATATCTGCTATTGGTATGAAGTACCAGGATAGTGGTGGGATTTTCATTATGTTTTTAATTTGGATCTAGACCTGCATGGTTGTTCCAAACCATGGGTTGCTCACTGCGCTAAGGCAGCTGGGTATGGCCACCCATGGCACATTTGTGATGGGAAGTTGGCCAGTTGTGAGGTTTTCCATCTCAACCCACCCCGTGTCACCATTGTTTCTCAGAACATCCATTAAAGGTGGTATTTGAGCTGCACAGTAGTAGTACTTGAAGTTTGGTACCCTCATCCCCCCTAACTCTATCCATCTGGTGAGAAGGTTCCACTTAAAGAGGGGCTCAGGCAATCTTACCTGAGTTGCCACCTCGTATGTATCCCATGCTCACTAGTTGAAATGCACTTGCCGTTTCTTTAAAATGTGAATCATTTTTTATGTTTTTATTGAAAACCACTGATGAAACATGGAAGTGCCAGAGCTATGCATCAGTCGCGTCAGTGGTCACACAGCACTGCGTCTGATGTATGCTCCTGATCCTGCAAATGTTGATAGAATGGCCAGCAGTAGTGAGTCTAAACTTTCATTTAGTGAAACTGAAAGTATTTTGTTAAACAGAAAATTATTCAGTGATGCATGTGATATGGATGATCCATATTACCTTGATCCTATTTCAGTGAGCATGAGTCTGACAACTTTAAAGACAGCTCCAGTAGTAATGACGGTGATAGCCATAGCCCTCTTTTCAACATTGCCTGGTGGGTGCAACATTACCAATTCCATGCTGTAGTATGTTATTCGTCCCAAGAATTGATGTGTGTATGGTAGTGTCCACAATGATGGTAGGTCTGTCAGTGTGTCCTTTTTATTTTGAGCAGGGGAGGCTGAGTCCTTCTCTATTTGTGTTAGTGTTCATTCAAACTGATGCTTGATGCTACTGCTAGTACTGTGACTTTTATGAGATGTCACATCTGTGATTGTTTTTGAGGTGTGGGTGCTTCAGTGCTTCTTCTGTTGTGGGTGCAGTGCTGCAATTGTCAGCACTGAGACTGTTCTGCTGAGGGTTTGTTTGAGTTGTCCAAGCTGATTGCAGAGATGTGACTTGTCATTGTTGGTCATTGATTTGAGTGTTTTGGTGATTGGGGGGGGGGTGTTATCAGTGCTCTTACAGTAGTAGGTGCAGAGTTGTGAATGTAGTCCTTGATGAGTGATGTGCACTTATTTGTGCATGCATTGCCCACAATCATGGTTCAGTGTGTGCATGATGTCATATTGCTGGTGGACCAGCAAAGTGAATGTTTAGGGAGTGGTATAAGTACTTTTACTGTCCCAAGTGCAGACCTGTGACTGTCATGGTTGTTGAGTTATGTGACTGTTGTGGTTGTTTTGACACTGCTTTTACTCTAGTGGGTACATATCTGTGATAGTTATCACAGTCAATGTGTGTGTACGCATGTATGATTGCATGGGTGGATGTTGAAATGTCCAAAGTGATTGTTGTGTGTTCCTGTTGTTACTGCCAGTGTGTTGGTCACTGCTGTGACTGCAGCATGTGAGTGGTGTTACTGTCCCTGTGGATGGCAATGTCCACAGTCACACTTGTTTGTGTCACAGCTGTTTTTGTGGTGTTTTTCCAAAGAAGTTATGTTTTTGAGGGGTGGGGGCAGTGGCCATAATCATGTTCCTGGTTGGTAAGTGATATGACTAGTTGAGGGTGTGTACATTGACTTCCTGTCATGGGTATGGAGCTGTGACTGTGGTGTGTGTGTGTGTGTGTGTGTGTGTTGTGGGTGAATGGCTTGGTTGAGTGTTGTGCATACCTGCTATTACTGTCACTTGGTTAGTCAGTGATTGAACTGTTTGTGGTATGAAAGTAGTGTTACTGTTGGTGTGTGTTTCCACAATCATGATTCCATGGGTCAGTACTGGTGCTGTGGGCTTGGGTCAGTCATGTCTTGTAGAGGGTGTCAGTGTCCATACTAGCGGTGTGGTTGGTCATTTCTGTCACTGTCTGGGGTGGTCAGTACTGTTACTGATTTTGGTGTTGGAGGGTTCAGCATCCATAATCATTGCTTGGTGCAGCATCGCTTTCACTGTCTGTGTTGGGTCACTTATGTTATTGCTTTTTTGGGGGGGGGTTGCAATCATGGTTGGTTATGTCATTTATGTAATTTCTGTCACTGTTGTGGTTGGTAAGTGATGTGACTAGTTAGAAGAGTGTGAACTGACGTCCTATAATGCGACGTCCTATAATGTGTGTGGTGATGTAGATGTCATTGCTATGACTGTGGTGTGTATGTGTGTGTGTGTGTGTGTGTGTGTGTGTGTGTGTGAGATGGGTGAAAGTCCACCAGAGTGTTGGGCATACCTGGTGTGTCACTTGGTTGGTCAGTGACTGGACTGTTTGTTGGGTGGGAGTTGTGTTACTGTTGAAGTCAGTGTCCTGAGTCATGACTGCATGGGTCAGTGCTGGTGCTTTTGGCTTGGGTCACTCATGTCTTGCATGGTGATGGCCATGAGGGGGGCAGTACCCATATTCACATGTGTGTCTGTTATGAATATTTACATATGATTATAATGAATATTTCTTAATGTAAAATGTATTCAAATATTTTTTTCAGGTGCAGTTGCAGGAACTTTATCATAATGCCTACAGAACTGGAATGTAGATACTGCCAAGAGATTTCTTGTGTTGTTCAGAGGATGACTGGCATCACCAAGGTAATTGAAGATGCAGATACACCATCCTGCATCACAAAACATCTTGCGTTTGGTGAAGTCTGTCTCAGCATTTGGGTACTCAGAACTGTAATATCTGCATTCAGCAGTACCACAACAATGAAGGACTCCCAGAGAATGAGTAGTAAGAAGTTACTTTTATTCAAAAAATAATTAGAACTAATGTGATGCATACTGCACTGCCTAATGATATGTCATGCCACTTTAACATGGCACCCAACTGTGGCTGTGAGCCATTCCCTGTATTTGATTCTGTGAGTGGACTTTGATTGTAATGAATGATGCATTTAAAATTAAATTTGTCACTGTAACAGATGAAAGTTAGTGCACTGACTGCGCAGAGCTCCCTGAGGAGACTGTCCAGCACAATGGGAGACACAGCTCTGGCCCACCCCCCACCCCTTGATAAACAGTAACAAAATTGACAGACACAGTGACAGTCACAGGAGTTCCATATCATATAGTCATAGCTCTGCACCCAATCCAGTAACTGCACAATATCTCCTAATTGTGAACAAAATGTAGCTTAATATGATTGCAAGCCACTTTTTAACCCATTTCATGGGTGTCTTTGCTGTTTCTGCTGTTGGTTCAGTTATTCAGTACATTACATGTTCTGCCTTGTGCAACTATAATATTATGCATTTCTTAATTGTTTTACATCAAAATTGAATACATCACATGACTGCATATGTTATAAAAGTATGTTTAGCAATTTATTAATCTAAAAACATTGCAGCCTTTCAGTGGACACTTATGTAAATGCTATGACAACATGACTACTATGTGAAGTAACATTTCCATGCTGAATAATGTAAATAGAGAAACATGTTGTTGCACTCAGGTCAAAGGATGGTGGGTGCCAGATAGGACAGCCAGTCCAAATAATCACAGTTAAAGAATACCAGCACTCTAGAAGTTAGTTTTATCCACCAGGTATCAGTTTTATTACCACAATATCCACTTGTCAGGAAAGTAACAGAAAGAATAAACCTTTTTATGTTTGCTTGCACACATGTGCAAGAAACATAGTGCCATCATCCGAGTTTTGGGAGGTGTGGCAGCCCTCTTCCAATTCAGTCAGTGTGTTTGCAAGCACGGCCACAGTTCTCCAATGCCTGCTGGAGCTGTCTTTGACAGCAGTCCAAGATACAATGGAGTACAGTTGAAAGGGGGAGCTACGCTTCAGAGATCAGCGATAACATATCGCCTGCTCATGTGCGCTCCCCCTACACACACACACACACACACGCACGCATGCTGCGTGCTTGCCCCCGCACACTGTATAGCCGACGGGTGCCCAACTCGTCGGCTGTGCTGCACTCCCCCAAACAGAGCCCATAAGCCACACTGGGTGCCCACCCCAGCGGCTACACATGTATAGCCGACGGGTGCCCAATCCCCTGTCAGCTCCACTGTCCCCCCAGAGTACAGGGTGCCACGCTGGGAGCCCACCCCAGCATGGCAACAGATGCTGTCATCGACGGGGGAGTCCAATCCCCTGTCAGCTCCATGCCCCCCCCAAACAGCCGTCCTTGTGCCACGCTGGGAGCCCACCCCAGCATGGCAACAGGTGCTGTCACCGACGGGGGTGCCCAATCCCCTGTCAGCTCCACGCCATCCTTGTGCCATGCTAGGAGCCCACCCCAGCGTGGCAAACGTCCTGCGCTCCTCTGTTGTTTAAAAATACAAACAAACCCTGAAATAGAAAACGTCCTCGCTGACTCTGCCCCACCACCCACCCACTGTGCACCCTGCCTCCCACACCCCCCACTCCCATACTTACTTCCGACCCGGCGCGACGATCTTCGTGGACCGGAAACACGTCTGCACTCTCTTCAAAGCCAACCGCAAACTGAGGAAATGCCGTAAGCTGTATAATGGATAGATAGGGTTTTTCAACTTTGTTGCATATCTCAGGCATTTTTGAAATTTTAGGCTCAAATTTTCAACATGGGTTTTTGGACCCTTCTCATGAATGCTGTCACTGTCATGAGCAGACCGGTCTGAAGGGTGATTTTGCAGTCACTGCACAAAATCACCTTTCGGGACCAAGTAATGAAACGACACTGCCACTGTTCATAAGGTGGGCTCTCAAAATGCCTATGTTGAAAATTTGGTGGAAAAATTCCTAAAAATGACTGTTTTACGAGCGCATGTTGAGCAGTTCCTATGCACGCTAGTAAGTTTGCGAATTTTCAATATTTTCAATCCAGATTTTCAACATTGCCATTTTATTACATTTCCTTATGAGCAATACAGCTGTCATTTGTCACATCTTGCCCAAAACATGTTTCCGCCCATGTAGCGCACAATGGCACAGTCGGTGTGCGAAATCAATGTATGGGACACATTACGAAAATCACAGTGACACTGTTCATGAGCAGAGGTGTTAAAATGGCTATGTTGAAAATTTGGTGAAAAAATTCCTTAAAATGACTGTTTTACGAGTGTGCGTTGAGCAGTTCCTACGCATGCTCGTAAGTTTGCAAATTTTCAATATTTTCACTCCAGATTTTCAACATTGCTATTTTATTACACTTCCTTATGAACAGTACAGCTGCCATTTTTCACATGTCGCCCAAAATGGGTTTCCGCACATGTAGCGCACAATGTTGCAGTCGGTGTGCGAAAGCAATGTTTGGGACAGATTAAGAAAATCACAGTTATACTGTTCATGAACAGAGGTCTTAAAATGGCTATGTTGAAAATTTGGTGACAAAAGTCCATAAAATGACTGTGTTACGAGTGAGCATTGCAGCGGTTTCCATGCACGCTCATAAGTTCATGACTTTGTAATATTTTCAGTCCAGATTTTCACCAGTGGCATTTTTCCGCACTTCCTTATGAACAGTACAGCTGTCATTTTTTACAACATGGCCGAAATGTGTTTGCACACTTTCAGCACAGAGAAGCATGGTCGCTGTGGGAAATCATTGTTCAGGACAGATAAAAAAAATCACAGTGACACTGTTCATGATCGGAAGTCCCAAAATGCCTGTGTTGACAATCTGCTGTAAAAAATTCCCAAACTAATTACATTACGGGTTTGCGTTGCACAGTTTCTATGCACGCTCGTTACTTCACCAGTTTTTAAATATTTTTACTGCAGATTTGCAACATTGCCATTTTTTACACCTCCTCATGAACAGTACAGCTGTCATTTTTCACATCCTGTTCGGAATGTGTTTTTGCATCTGTGGTGCTCAATGCCATAGTCGCTGTGCATAAGCAGCTTTTGGCTAACAAACTGATATTGCCACTCTTCATGAGGTGGGGGTCACAAAAAAAACATGTTGAAAATTTGGAGTGAAAATACCAACGAATGCCTGAGGTGTTAGGGTTTCCAACCATAACGCCCCACCCTGTAGAGAATGGCAGGCATCAGGTGTGTGACTTGGGATTCTTGCCTGTAATGCTCATACCATTCCACACCATGCAGCCAGTGAGAGGCGTCAAGGTATGCCTTGGACCCTTCAGCCCCAGAGTTCACCCCATTCTCCTATACTGCACCCATCTCACCGTATTTTCTGATGGAATGGGGTGTGCATAAGGGCCAAAGACCCCAAGGCACACCGTGACACTTGTCAGTGTCTGCAGGGTAGGGTGTGGTGAAATGGCGTGGCCGTCATGCCTGATGACCCAAAGACACACCCCAATGCCTGTCACTCTCTGCAAGGTGGTGGGGGGTTGGCTTCAGTTCAATACTTCACTGCCATTCCCATTATGCAGCTCTGTAACTTCTACACTACCACTGCCAACGCCAGCAAGCAAACATTCGGCATTGACAAATGCTTGTTTTCTTTCTGTTACTTTCCTGATAAGTGGATATTTTGGTAATAAACCAGATACCTGGTGGATAAAACTAACTTCTGGAGTGCTGGTATTCTTTAACTGAATAACGTAAACTGTAGCATACTGCAGTTACTGCTCAAAAATATTCTTCAGCCTAATTTTGCTCACTTCAAGGATGACATTTTCAATTCATGTAAATACACGAATATGCAGATTATTAAATCACAGTAAGTTTGGAGTGGGGGTACATGTAATACATTTCATTGCAGCTATCTGTTATGTTATTGTCCCTTTACTACCCCGGGACAAGCAAAGTGACACATATGGTTGCGTTTGCCCCTAGGACAAAGTTGTGACCACAAAACATTACATTATATTACAGTATCTAGAAGCTGTAACATACATTGCATGTTAGTTCATCTGCCACTTCTGAACTCATGGCTTGAGAAAAGTTGCGGTATATTGTCGCCTCCAAAGTTATAGAAAAGATAAAATAAGGAAGTATGACAAATTATAGTGTGACAATGTTCTGTATAATAACGAAAATCAATGTCTTCTGAACACACACGAAGTTCCAATATTTAACATTAACACTTGCACAATGTGAGACATTGTTGATGCCACTTATGAATACAGTTTACAAACACATATTGGTGCCAGCAAGTGCTTCATTACTTCCATTGATATGTATGATATATTGTATGGAACATTACTTATGGTGAAATGAATGACACAGTGAGCATTATTGACTAGAAAGGACCACTCTTAGCTGAAAAGAATGCAAAATTACTGTTCTGATATTCTGGGATAAAGTGACAGTACAATGACTTACAAGTCTGTGGCTCTGCCTTATTAATGTATGAAAACAATATTGTCTCAGTGGCTCTGCTTTCTGATTGGTTGCTGCATGTGTACTTAGCCAATAATAGAGCATGCTCACTTTGTAGTCCAAGGCCCGGATATTCAGAAGGGTTGCACTTGGCGCAACAGTGTTGCACCATGCGCAACCCACTGATGCGCCCCAGCGCGATATTTAAATGGGGATTGAGCCAGGCACAAATCCCGATGTGTTGGAGTGCATCAGTAATGTATGCGGCGCAGGTAGGGTGGGCGTGCCCATGTATACTCTGCACATCCCGATATTCAACCCTGGATGTGATGAGCCCATGCATGTGCAACCCCTACCTGTACTGCACACAGGTTAGCCAAAAAAAAAGGAACAACGGCTGGCCATCCAGAGGTGAGCTGCCATGTTGCAGGGTGCAACATGGCAGCTGCCACCAATGGGTGGCCACCAGCTCCGGCTGCACCTTCGTGGTGGTGCCCCCATGCCCGATCGCAGTACACTGTGGAAGAATATAACGTTCGATATCCCTGGTGGTCCAGTGGACCGTTTGCAGCCCGATCGAGGGCATATGTAGATGAATATAATTGTCCAATATCCCTGGTGGTCCAGTGGACAATTTGCAGCCCGATCGCGAGCATAAGTAATAAACAGGAGAGGTCCAATATCCCTGGTGGTCCAGCAGTACCCCCATCCCCACCCGTCCACTGAGCCCCACCACCCCGCTCCCCCCTGTCAGCGGCAGGCGGCAGCACCCCACCCGCCTGCCACCCACTGCCCGCCGACTGACACCATATGGTAGGTTGTACGCCCATTGGTCCACAGCGTGAGCCAATGGTGTGCAGCTCAGACCATATGACATAGTTCAGATATGTGAATGGATCCATTCACATATCTGACTGTGTAGTACGGTGCAGCTGCATGCCCATTGGCCTCACACTGTGGACTAATCGGGCATACAGCCCTACTGCATGGTGTCAGTCGGTGGGCGGAGGGGGCTGCAGGTGGTGGGCGCCGCCCACCACTGACTGGGAGGGAGGCGGTAGGGCTCAGTGGATGGGTGGTGGGTACCGCTGGACCACCAGGGATATTGACCTCCTGTTTATTACTATGCCTGCAATCAGTGCGAGTGGTCCAACGGACCACCAGGGATATAGGATGTTAATTTATTCAACATATGCCTGCGATCGGGCTGCAAACAGTCCACTGGACCACCATGGATATGGGATGATTATATTCGTCGGCATATGCCCGCAATCGGGCTGCAAGCAGTCCACTGGACCACAAGGGATATGGGACGTGTACTTCATTTGCACATGCCCGTGATCAGGCATTGGGGCATTTTTCCGTGATGTGCTGGGGGCGTCGGTCCCCGATGGCTGCAGCCTGGCAGGGTGCCAGGTGCAAGTTGCTGGAGATCAGTGCACCTTCATGCAAATGGGGCCATAATGACATGCAAATGGCCCCATTTGTACCTTGCATGCATTATGGCCCCATTTTCATGTGCACTTTTGAATATCGCGGTTGTTGCGCCTAGTGTAACGGAACTTGTGCTAGTGCATCCCCCACTCTGGCCACTTGCGCTGGTGCAGTGCCACTGCGCCATGTGCACTGCGGGTGGCCAGGGTGCGATATTCAGCAATTCTGTGCCATGGCACAGCTCCATTGAATATCACTCTGTCAACGCCCCTGTGCAGCCAAGTTGCGCTGCACCCAGGCTTGCACCACAGTCTGGCGCAGTCTGAATATCCGGGCCCAAGAACAACATGAAGCAGCAAACCTTATATATCTAGGAATGGTACTGCACTTCTGTGGCAATCAGTCCATGATTTCTCACCAATGTGTTGTAGATTTTGCAGTTTGAACTCCAATGTTTTATTATATTTTGTACACTATAATAGCAATAATACCAATACTGGTCTGTGTTTCTTCTGTATTAAAGGGAAAAGTGGGATTAAAGGGGAACAGTTGGGGCAAAGGGCCCCTGTTCTCAAGGCTGGTGCTGCTCCCAATGTGCACTTTTTGAGCAAAAATATTTTGGTTTACTTATTGTTTACTGTAGTATAATAGATTGTATCAGACAAATTAAGTTCAAGGCTGACATATTCTGTTAGTAGAAATCCCCAAATCACTTGGAGCTGAAATCAGAGCAGTACGCAGTAGCTGGACATTCAATAGCCAGCAGTGCATGTTACAGTGTTTATAATTGCTATTCACATGTTTTCAGGGTCTGCGTTTCTCCAGGGGCTGAGTACAGTCCTCTGTGATTGCACTTAGCACAGCAAGGACAGCAGTACCAGCCAAAAACACAAAACAACCAGAGCTTATATAAACCATAGCATGCACTGCAGGCTATTGAATCTCTGACTGCTGCCAACTGTTCTGATGTTATCTGCAGGGATTCAGGGATTTGTAATAACTGAACATGTCAGCCGACAACCAAGTAAAATAGTCTGATACAATGCTACAGTAAACAGTAAGTAAACCAAAATGTTATTGCACACAAAGTGCACATTGAGACCAGCCCCACACTTGAGTGTGGGGGCCCTTTGTGCTGACAGTTCCCTTTTACTAAATATTGGTGCCTCTGTTATTGTTGTTTTTTACTACTGGTCCAGTTATTAACTCATTAACACAGACCACCATGTTATTATTCCTATATTATTTAACCTGTTTTAACCATGTAACTGTTTTACAGAAATATTATGTAGTATTCATAACCTAAACAGTCCTACTATACTGTGGAACATACGACAAATAACTTTTCAGGGCATTATTTTTTTCATTACTAACTTACTTCAGACAGTGACAACAGTACATATTATCTATCTATCTATCTATCTATCTATCTATCTATCTATCTATCTATCTATCTATCATCTAATCTATCTATCCTATACCAATACACCCCCTGCCAAGGTCACCCTTAGATATCAATCCATGTAGCCTTTTACCGATGCAGCTCACCTGCCACTTCCCCCATCAAAGTTATTCTCACTACCATCCCTATTCTAACCCCTGGGTACTATCTACATGAGACATTCTGAGCCCTGTCACACCTTTATGCTTTACCCCAACATCCCCACACCTCTAAATATCCCTGTACATGTGGCAGTCTTTAGTTTATTGGCCACTCGTCTTCCTACTTTCTCACATACTCACTTCATTAAAATGATATACTATGGTTCCCAAAATGCCTTTTTCATATAGTTTGCTCTTGCCAGCCATGCTTCAGAGGTTGCAGCTACAAGTTGTTTTGTAAAAAAAAATCTATCATAGTAATTTTTTTATGTTTTATCAGCATTTTGTCCTCCAATTTTCTGTGTGTGGCCACACCCCAGAATGATGTCATACCAGGGATCTGTCAATGTTTTACATACAGCAACAAGGAATTCTGGGTAATTTAAAAAGTTGGCTTAAATGTGTCTTACTCAGAAGTACAGTCCCATATGTTGATAGTGGTAAGCATGTATATGTAAATGTACATAGCAAGGCATTGCGGGTAAAATAAGAACCTGTTTTCCAGTTTTCTTACTGTGAGATGCTGTCTCATATTTCTGTAGTGGTGTCAACAATATAAGCTTTTGTATGTTTATTTTCACAACAATGCATTGTGCACACCATACCTAGCTACAAGACTTCTATACTGAGAGATGTAGCCTCCTATTTCTTCAGTGAGCACAGAAATATAATAGCCTATATACTAATTTACATAGTGGGGCATTGTGGGTACAGTGCATAGCTGATTTGTCTAGCTAAAACTAGAAAGTGACACTGTCCCTTTAATAACTTTGTTTCCCTGGTATGATGTCACAGTTGGGTGTTACAGCACTGAGCAAAAAAAAAGGTCAGGTTATGCAAATGCTGCAGAGCACCAAAATAAAATGATTCTTTTCATGGAAAACAGCACTGTTTGGCAGTTTGAATGGTAAAAGACTGATTCACAAAACCTACAGGTTACTGCTCCCATTTGTTAAGGCAAACGTTGGTAAATCCCTTTAAGTCTCCCTCTCCTCTACCATTTTCTCCTTAAATTCCTTACCAATGGGATTAAGAAACTCTTTTTGCTCTTGTTATCATGTTCAGGAAATATTGAACTAAATCCCGGACCTCCTGTGCCCACTTTGGCCCCCTTGGACCTTTCTCAACTAAAAGGAACCAAATTCCTTCACATTAATGCCTGTAGCCCACTAAAGAAACTAGATTAATTACAAGCATGGGCCCTCCATACCACTCTAGATGTACTGTGGTTTCTGAAACATGGCTGAAAGTCTCTACCCCAAATCAGGCCATTAATATCCCATCTTACAGTGTATTTAGAACAGATAGTACAACTGGGGGGATTGCAATCTATGTCCTTATAAGTATGCAGTCTCCGTTTTTGCTTCTGGCGCCTTACATAAAGAATTCAAAAGCCTCATCCTGAAAATGTCCATACCTTTAAACAAGAATCTTTATATCTCTGGCTGCTACAGACCTCTTTCCGGAGGTCTTGGGAAACTTCCACACCTACATAGGATTCTAGGAGTCATCAAATCAGAATGCCTTCTTGTGGGAGATTTTAATCTAGATTGGAACTCCCACTATTCTGAACGTCTAAAAAACCTTTACAGTAACTACGGTCTCACCCAACTTATTTGTGAGGTCACACGCCCAAATATTAAAAATCCTGAGTATAGCACTCTTCTTGATCTGATCCTTACCAACAGACCCCACAAAATCACGCACACTGGAGTGTTTCATAATGACATTAGTGACTACAGTGCTATTGCCTGTGAGAGATACCCCCAAAATCAATCTACCAATCTAACTTTATCCTTAAAAGGGACTTCCATAAATTCAACACCTCCAATGTTCTGGCTGATCTGAGCAAGATCAGATGGCAAGACTTCTACTTAGCCCCATCTATACCGAAGCATGCACCCTTTTCCTCAACCTTGTCATGGAGCTAATTAACAAGCATGCACCAATGATAAAAATCAGAACAAGGAAGAAAATCTTTCCCTGGTTCTCTAATTCGATGAAAACTGCCCTACACCTTAGAGACCGTTTATGGAAGAAAGCCTGCAAGGTAAAGTCTGTTACTGACTGGGCTGCCTTTAGAGCAGCAAGGAACCAGTGCACAAGACTCATTTGGGCTGAAAAAGTTAATTACTACCAGGCAGCACTGGAATCATCTAAAAGCAATGCAGCCAAGTTCTGGCAAATTCTTAGGGAAATTGAAGGGCATAGTTCCCCTTCATCCTTCCCAACTTAGATAGTAAACAGGGACCTTACATATACAATGAGTGATGATATTCTGTATCAGTTAAATAACCATTTTGCTACTGCCGGACTAGAATTCGACTCTTCCACTGCTAGTAAACTTCCTTCCCAGCCTCCTGCCAGAACTCCATTTTTCTCTCCCTCAAAAATCCACCCCCATTCTATGCAGTTTAGCTTCAGCCCTGTGTCTCTCAAACAGGTTGAGGACCTCTTAATTTCCCTGGACCCCACAAAAAAGTGCTGGAGCCAATTTGCTGGAACCTTATTTCCTAAAGCTAGGATACTACTTTTTATTGCTGCCTATTATCCATTTGTTCAATCTGACACTCTCCCTAGGTGCCTTGCCCTCTGCTTGGAAAATAGCTCATGTTATTCCCTTGTTTAAATCTGGCAATCAAAGTGATCTTAATAATTACTGTCCAATCTTGCAGTGTCAGTGGCTTAGTAGGTAGCAAACTCACCTCTGAGGCCAGGAAATCAGAAGGCTGTGGTTCAGTTCCCACATCTGGCACTTGGGTTAATATCCCAATACTGACACTGTAGTGCAGCATGAGGGGGGTGCTGCACTTCCGAGGTGCCATCTTTCAGATGAGATGTTAAACCACGGTCCCATCTGCCTGGATTGGTGATAGTTCAGGTGGATGTTAAAGATCCCATGGCATTTATCGAAAAGAGTAGGGGAAATTTTTATTGGTAAATAGTATACCAAAATAAACACATATTGCATTTCAGTACAACACCTTTTCCCTATTAACAAACCATTCAGAAAAAAAAACTATATTTCTTTCCTTATATGTCAACATTGCAATTCATATCACATTCTTTCCAACAGAATAAAATTTTTTTTTTTCAAGTTACGACTTCAAATAAAATCAAAGGAAAAGCCCTGCACCAATTGGCTACTAGAGGGGAGCCATTATTTGTTTCTCTTTTGTGTATACCATAACCACTTCCTTAGTGATTTTTCCCACTAGGCCTTCCAGAGTGGTATTTTTTTGTTGGAGAACAAACAAACATCTATTTTGCCAAATGCTCCATTTTATTATGGTACATATAACCCTAAGAGTTCCAGAATATATTATACCCCATTATGAACTGTATTTTCTATAAACCAATTCTGTGTAAGACATTTTGGTAAGCACTGGTAATGCCCACCTGTGGGCTAACATGTCCCATAACTAGGCTATATACGGGCACTCAAAAAATAAATGTTGCATAGTTTCTATTTGAAATATGCATGATTCCCTAATACAGATTCTCTCGTCTATTTTTTTGTGTGCATGGTTTCCCCTGATGTTCAACTTCCCATGACAACACATCCAATTCATGTCCCACATTTTCTGTGGTATCCTATTTTCTGTTATTTGCTTAATTAAACACTGGTCTTCTATATTCTATGGGCACCTGAAGCATGGTTCAATTAAAAAACACTTATTTAAGATTGATATGTATAGTGCTTTCCTATTTTGAATGACAAGTATTTGTGGTGGTATATTCCATTGCTTTATCTTTTTATATACTTCTATTAAATAGCCATGAGTCCCTTGAGGAATATTTATAAAAGTTTTCCATTTTGGTGCCTTCCATTTATTAGTAAATAATGCCGTTCTTATTCTAAAACTTTTTATCCATCTGTCTACATGTCCTGCCATACTGGAGAAAATATTAGCTTGTACAAATATGGTGAAAAAAATAAAAGGGGATTTAGCATATTCAGACCTCCCTGTTTTATTGGCCTGTATGTAATGGATCTTTAAACGGGGTTTAAATGACTTCCCCAAAGTAGCTGAAAGCTCAAGTTGTATATTTTGGCTTCTATGCTAACAGGGAGAGAAAAAAATATAGCTTACTGTTAAAAAGATAGGGATAATGAAAGTTTTTAACATGTGTATCCTTTTCTATCTTGTCATGGGATATGATCTCCATTTGTTAACTTTTTCTTCTGCCATCTTAATTTTCTCTGTCCAATTTTTAACTGCCACATCAGAACCCCAAAAAGAAATTCCTAAACTCTGTATGTTGTCTGTCTGGATTTTTATTCCTCCAATATCTAGCTTTTGAAGATGAGGCTGCACAGCTATAGACGTGCCTATGCTTTTTTGTTCATTTAAAACTGATCCTGAAATCTGAGAAATGGTTTGGATAATATTTAAAGCCTGTATCCCTGATTTGTGATCCACCACCATAAGGCATAGATCATCTGTGTATGCAGTTGCACTCGGAAATTCCATTATTGTCGGGCTAACTATAATTCTTAGGGATCTATCATTATTTAGTCTTCTTAATAGAGGGTCAATAGAAAATACATATAAAAGGGGACTCAAGGGACATCCTTGGCGCACTCCATTTCTAATTAATATGTGAGGGCCCATGATCCCGTTAACTATTGGGGTCATGGAGACATTTTTGTATAAGTTCTTAATCCATACAATGAACTCATTTGGGATACCATACTACCTAAGTACCTCAAAAAGGTATACATGAGGCACTCGGTCAAATGCTTTGACTGATCCAAGCTTAAGACATAACCCCATGTATTGGGGCTATCAAATATTTCTCTAATTAATTTCAAATTATTCAACATAGACCTTTGAGGAACTGTGCATGTCTGGGTCTGATAAATTAAAAACTGAGCTATGTTTGCCAACCTTTTGTTTATGATTTTACATAAAATTTTCCAATCAGAGTTAATTAAACTAATAGGTCTCCAATTATCCAGATTATCTCTCTCATTTTTTTATGTAGATAGATTAGGTTGCTGTAGGCTAGTGTGGGAGGTACTGGATGAATTCTCTGTATAATTACATTAAATACTAAGGCCAAATGAAATTTTAATGTCTCAACAGCTTTTTTATAAAATTAATTCAGTATCCCATCTGGCCCTGGGGTAACATTTTTTAGTTGACTAACTGCAATACCTATTTCCTCTGCTGTAATAGGCGTTATTAGATCTTCTTTGGATTTTTTGGCATTTGTGGAATATCTAAAAATGTCAAAAAATCTCCCCATTCACTTTCTATGGAGTCTTTTTGGCCATATAACTTTTTTGTATGGTTTACTACTAACTTTAAAATCTCCTGATTGTATGTGACATCTATTCCTTCTGAAGTTTTAAGAGAAGGCATATATTTTGAGTTCACCTGATGTTTGCAACTATCAAATGGATTTATTATTTTTGCAGAGCCTTTAGTACTGTACTTTTGCTCTAAAAATAAAGAGGTCGCCCTGTCATATTGGAAAGTGTATATTTCTTTTTTTTATATATATATTTTATATCTCGTCTGCAGCTGGGGGGTGTTACCTATGGCTCCCCCCAGTCTGACTTGACCTCACAGCCCCCGCTCAACCCCACACTCCAAGCTCTACCCCTTCCTCTGGGCCTGCACAGTGGCTCCCTCATGGTGGGTACGCAGCCACCACCATGGAAGCCGGAGGGGTCCAGATCCAGGGGGAGCATCTAGAGTTAGAGCTGGGCAGTGCCGCCAGACTGGTCATCAAGTAGTGCGCAGAGGTGTTTTTCCCCATAGTGCTCCCCCTGACATGGGCATGCAATGGTGCTAATTGATGCTTGTAGTGTCTGTTCCCACACACCACAAGTCAGACGCCACCCATGTCATCCCGCACTGAGCAGCCTCATTGCAATGACTCCCAGCCACTGCTAGAAGCCAACAGAGCCACAGATCCCATCCCACCCTCCCGGAGAAGGAGGCAGTAACTAGGACACTCCATCCTTCTCCTCCTGGCCGACCCCCAGTGACCCGGGCTCATTCCTGAACCCAGATCACCAGTGTGTCACGAGCTATGGCGTCCAGTGCCTCAGCCCTCAGTGACACCAACGCTCTGTACATTTCTTTTTTTTTACCTGCGCTATCTGAGTACAGTAATCTAAATTATATTCTGCTTTCAGAGAAATAAGTTTTTGTAACTGTAGAGTAGGGGAATTTCCCCAGTGTCCTGGCCAAATTTCCCTCATTCACTGGAAAATACCATCAACTGCTTAATCTGGTTCAATCTCAGTTGCTTACTGTCTGTATACCTCCCCCCCCCGGCTGCCCCTGAAAAATGGACTTCTAGACCCAGTGGGCTTATTGGGTCAACAAATCTCAACAAACAAACAAACAATCTCGCTTTTGCCTGCTTTTTCTAAGTTGCTTGAAAACTAGTAAACTCTCAATTTAGAGACTATCTAGAAGCTGAAAATCTATTGAACCCTCTTTAGTCAGGTTCAGGCCCAAGCACAGCACTGTGTCGGCCTTAGCAAAAGTTACTGATGATTGGCTTACATCACTTGATGCCAAAAATCACATCTGTGCACTTTTTTTAGACTTAAGCAAGGCCTTTGACACTGTTGATCATCATTTACTACTGGGCATGTTAAGCAACCCTGGTTTAGATGCTATCTCGCTAAATGGTTCGCTTGCTATCTTACCGGCAGGCAGCAATAGGTAAGCTCTCTTGCCCCTAAAACCACTTCTGAGAGGTGTGACGCTGGAGTCTATCTTGGGGCCCCTGTTACTCACTGTCTACATTAATAACATTGATGACAACATTTGTATAGCAAATGTTCATCTGTTTGCAGAAGATACTGTGCTAAATGTCTCCAGGCCTCCCTACAACTCGCTTGCCATGAGCTACAATGCGAATTTGACAAACATCAACAAAACCTACTCCGCCTAAAGCTACTTCTTAATGTTAAAAAAACCAAAATGATGTCCCTTCCTCCCAACAACAAAGAAGTACCTATTAATCCGCTGGGTGTAAATTACCATATGAAGACCATCCTTGGTGAGATGCTCAAACCATTCGAGAAATTTAAATACCTCAGTTTCTGGCTAGATTGCAAGTTATCTTTTGTCACGCATATTGAGGAAACTGCCAAAACATTATGCCAAAGGCTTGGCCTATTCCATCAAATAAAATGCTTACCTACAATGCCAAACTCAGACTTGTCCACATGATGCTTCTCACACTATTCGACTATGCAGACTTTCTGTATGTTCACAGCCCTAAGACAGCCTTATCTACACTGAATACACTTTATTATAGGGCCCTAAGATTTGTCACAAATGCCCCTTTCAATACACACGTCTGTTCCCTTTACCTGGAGATTGGCTGGTCATCTCTTAGTACCAGGAGGTGGCGAAATGCATCTAACTGTAAAACTCCTACTCCATGTTTAAACACACTCCCTATGTGTATACACTCAGAAAACTCTCTTACATAACATTTGACATCCCCAGGATTAGAACCCAGTTTGATTCCTCATTCATAAGTCATGCCTTGCCTTCTCTATGGAACACCTTTCAAAAATCACTAAAATTAAAGCACACTGTTGGCCTAAGTACATTTAAGTCCATGCTTAGACTCAAGTTGAAAGAAGAATGCAACTGCTATGCATGAATCCAGATGCCTACCTTTGAACCATACCCTTTGGCTGTTTTCTAGCACTTACTGTCTTCCTTCACCTTTACCCTCCCTTTTTCTCATCCTCCCCTCAGTTCCTATCCCTTGGCCTCTACTGCCTTCATTTCCTTCCTTCTGTCCCTCTCTACTCTACTTCTGTAGCACCTTCTTCCTGCTTTCCTTTTCCCCTCCTGTCTTGCCACAGTCTTGCTAATAATAAGTTTCCCTACTGTGAATTCTTGTCTTTTTGTGCCATAACCCTAGAGTAAACTGCATTGTCCAACTCCTCTGTATTGCTTTCCATCATTCCTTTTATCTTCCTTTATATGTTTTCCTTATAGTTGACTGATTTGTCATCTACGTATGCCCTTATTTTTCACTGTATAAATATTCTATCTGCATTCATTTTTAGTTTTATCTGTATAAATATCGGTGTAACCCCCCTGCAAATGGGGGTTCCCAAAAGACTTCCAGGAGCTTGCTTGAATGCTCCAAGTCTGAATGGTGTTTGGCATTTAAGCCATTTATCAGTGAGTGTTTTTAGAACCTCTGGTACTGTCTCTTTAAGAGCTGTCTGCTTGCAGACATAATTAGTTTGTATGGGGGACTGTGTGTTTCTTTGATTGAGTACCACTCAAGCTGCTGCAATTCACTCCATTTTGCAGTCACTAGGAGTGCAAGGGAACCTATCTGAAAGATGTAACTGTTTGCCAGAAACCATTTAGAGTGATAATGAAATTACAGTTTGTCTAACCTGCTTTCTTTTGCAGTCAGAACAGTGTCTGCCTAGTTCCCCATTCTGGTTTTGAACTGCTGAACTGGACCAATCAGTGTGGGGTAAACTAGCTCTAAAATGGTGCCTTGGACGAATCAGAACTTGGACTCATAATCTGAGCCAGCCACAAGAGGATTGTATGGGCAGTGACTCTGGGAGATGTAGTTTAGACTTCAGTGCCTTTTTGGACCAACAGCAGCAGTCTATTGTGGTGACAGCCAATCCAGTCAAGAACTGGGAGGAACTCAAAGGAAGTGCCAGGTTTTGTCGGTTGGAGTTTCAGTTGAGCTTTGGCAGTGAAGAAGGAAGGAGCCCTGTGCTTTTTCAGTCTGCAGTTTTAGTCAAAAAACGTGTGTAAGGCCCAGAGTTCCGGTCTGCAGCTTGTGTAACTGCTTGTTAGGACTGAATCCGTCCTGTGAAAAGAATCAAAGGATCTCTGAAGAGTAGAAACCAGGCTCACCCTGTAGAAGACTGGAGAAATTATTGAATTGCACTCGGTCTGTCAGGAACTGAATCTGCTGTGTGTTCTCCCGGTATTGTGCAGTAATTAGATCGGGATAGAGAAGCAGCCTGCCTGGTATAGTACTCTCTATTTTTTACCATATAAATGTGTGAAGAGTCACTTGGAGCTCAAGAGTAGCCCTGCTGATATTGAAGGACCCTATCTTATTTGGAGGTCGTGAGTACTAATTCAGAAGTCGCTCCTGTTGAATTGCCACATTAAATCCAAATGGAATTACTGTACTGCTGACTGTTTAATTTTCCTTTTCTCTGTGTGAAAGGGCCCCTACCAGCTGCCACGGTTTGGACTAGCCACTAGGGCTTGGGTACCCAGGGACAGTAACTGATAGGGATAGGCCTGTGCACAGAGCCATAGGTAGATTATTAGGTGATAAGCTAATTAACCTGATTTCCCCTGTCCTTGTTATATCCCCTAAATAAATCAGAGCTGCTTGTTTCAGCAAAGTTATACTGCCTGAGGTATTTGTCTATGTTAAAGTACTGTACTGTGATTGTTGCACTGTATCTCATTTCACAGGAGGTCCCAGTGCCGGAACCAGTCCTGGGGTAAGTGTATACTGTGAAGGTAATTCTGATATATTGTGTGGGCCACTAGTGGGAAGAAAGGGGGGTTGCAGTGTCCCAGAGGGCTGTGACCAAGTTAGTTTAACTATTGCAAACCCTGACCTCTGGGTGGAGGCACCCGCCATTGGATCCAGGCCCCTCAACCTGTTAGTGGCAAATCAGGCAGGGGTAGTAGCCCCTGGGATAGCGCCATCTAGGGGTTACATCTGTATGCACTGTACTTTGTTTTTCTGTATGATATTAGCCTTATCTGTTATATATCTGTGTCCTCCAGGACCTTCTTCCAATTGAGTTGTCTCAATGGTGTTATACTGGTAAAATAACATTGAATATCTATCTATCTATTTATCTATCTATTGACTCACCACTTCTGTCTGCTTGACTACTGCCCTCGACTGTATCTTTATATAGTGTATGGTGGAATGTTGTTCTAATGTGATTTCTTTTGTACTGAAACACTGTTGTACCACAGTTGAAAGGTCATGGAACGTGGTTCTGCCCTTCTGTGGTAGAACAGAGTTGTAGTAGATCCGGAAAGCACACAAGCCACAGACATTTAAAAACTGCTATAGCAACAGAAACCACAGGATCAACCAGGTAACAGGATGAGGTGATGGCATGATAAAATGTGAAAAACAAAAACAAGGTGCTGCGTCAGCATGTGGTCTAAAAGCAAAACAAAATGGTTATATTAAATGCACGCTGAAAATAGAAAATAGAGTTAAAAATCTATGTTTCGACCTTAGGTCATCTTCAGGAAATATCTAAAAGAGGAAAAAACAAAGTTAGTGTACAGGGGAGGTAAAATGAGGTATATATATATATATATATATATATATATATAGAAAAAAGGGGGGAGGCTCAGGGAGAAGAAGTGATACATGGCAAGATTAAGAGAGAATCTGTGAAACAAAAAGGTGATGGTGGGAAAGAGAAAGCATAATAGGAGTGAAAGAGCTAGAGAAGTCCCCAGGTGGGGACTAATTAACAGGGCCTAGCAAGAAGGCTGAAAGGTGACAAATGTATGGGAAGGAGACAGAGATGGAGACTTATGGTGAAAATGAAAAAGAAATTAAATGAGTACAAAAACAAATAGACTTTAGGGAAAATAAGGGGTGGCTGAAAGATGTTAATGAAAAATAAGTCTTATCATTTAAACCAGAGAGCTGCTGGGAGCCAAGGCAGATGATCAGCTTGGCTTCCAAGTCTTTTCTATGGTCAGAATCCCAAAAGCCCTTTTGAAGGACACAAACAGAAAGGTCAATGACACTGTGGTCCCTGGAGATAAAGTGGGAAATGATGGGTTTAGCAATGTCACCATTCCTGACTGCTCTGTAATGTTCCCTGAAATGGTCAGCAAGGTACCTACCAGTCTCTCTGATGTAAATAGCTGCACACTTCCTGCAAAGAATACAATATACCACATTGGTGGAGGTGCATGAGAACTCCGTGGTGATGTGAAAAACACCTGTAGGCCTCCGAATTTTTGTCATACTGGAAATAAATTTGCAGGTGTAGTAGCGAGTCCCATTCAAGATTTGGTACCTGGTAGGGAGGAACTGTTAGGAGTAGGTAGGCTGCTTTTAACCAGAAGATTCCACAGGTTAGGTGGCTGGTGGTAGGAGGCAATGGGTGGTTCTGTAAAGGAAGTACCAATGTTAGGGTCAGTTTGCAAAATGAGAAAGTTACAGGTGATGATCCTGTGAAGAGAAGGTGTGCTCTGATGGAAAGGAAGCACTAGTAGAATTCGCCATTGTTCTTGCGTGACAGTATCCTTCCTGTGGGGGTCAACGTTACGGGGCATGTTACTCACCTGGGAGAGTGCTCTGTCCACTGTGCTTTTAGGGTAACCCCTATTGAGAAAAAAAACTGTGCATTATTTGGGTCTGCTCAGCAAAATCATCCTCCTCACTGCATAACCTGCTAAGTCTAAGAAACTGTGAGTAAGGCAGGCCATTCTTGACATGTTTAGGATGGAAGGAACTGTGGAGGAGGAAACTGTGAGAGTCAGTGGGTTTAAAATAAACTGATGTCTTCAGACCAGTGTTCTGTACTGACAGTTGGATATCCAGAAAAGGCAATGTAGAGGAGGATACTTCAACAGTGTATTGAAGGGAAGGATGGGCCATCGTAAACTTGTCAAGGAAGACTTGGAGGATCTCCCTGGAGCACAAGGTAACCCCCACACAGTCATCTGTGTAGCATTTGTAGAGTTCAGGCACAGTCCCTATGAATGAGAGAAACAAATATTCCTCCACCCAACCCACAAACAGATTAGCAAAGCTGGGACCCATCTTGGTACCCATGGCAACACCACTGACCTGCTGAAAAAAACTGTTTTCAAAAGAAAAAACATTGAGTGTAAGAACAAGTTCTGTCAGATGAGTTAGTGTGTGTATGGGTGGCTGCTAGACTTCCCGCTTATTCAAGAAATGCTGCAAAACTGTCAGACCATCATCATGGAGAATCACTGTGTAAAGAAATTTAATGTCTATGGTGAAGATGAGCTGATGAGAGTCACTGACTCTGAACCTGTCAAATAACTGGAGAGCATGATTAGTTTCTTTAACATAGGAGAGCAGGGACTCAGTGAGGGGTCTCATGAGGCTGTCCAAAACTGCGGAGATGTGGGATGTGGGGCAGGAGCAGGCAGACACAATAGGATGATCAGGGTTACCTGCTTTGTGGATTTTGGGATGGAGATAAAACCTGGATGTCTGGGGATGCTGAACTATGAGTCTCTTAGCAGAAGCAGGGAGCTCTTTGTTTTCAATAGCAGAGGTGATGGTGGTGATGATCTCAGGCATGATAAGACACTCGGAGAAGCAGGATCAATCAGAAATGGGAAAAATGCAGGATTAACCAGATAGGTTCTCTTATATTAAAAATGAAATGCAGGATCAACCAGATAGTTAAAATAACTTACGAAATAAAAGTTGGATCCTCACAGTCCAAGTCCTCTCGCTAAGTGAGAAATATAGCTGCCATTTTTTTCCCTTAAAAATTCCTTCCACACACAATTGACAGCCAATAGAAGTCTGCACTACTAATATAGGGATGTCTGGTCCCTAGCAACCACACAACTTACCCTAGGAACCATCCCTAGCTTCAGGAATAAGATGCACCAGACAACAATTTCTTTTAATATTTAAAAAATAAAAAGTGCTTCAAACTGTATTGAAATGATTTTGGGAGGGGGGTACCATACACTATAAAAAATAATGGATGGCAACTCCATGCTCAACCAGTGTGATCCGCCACTTCAGGGTTCTGATTCTCATAGATCTCTCGTGCTTCACTCTGGAGGTCACAGGGAATCAGAACTGCTCTGTGGCAGAACACACTGGTTGTGCATAGTTATCCATCCAGTATTCTCTATATATATATATATATATATATATATATATATATATATATATATATATATATCTTGGACTGCAGTAATTAAGCTGTGTTTCTTCTTTGTTATCATTCTGCCAGATTTTGGTTTTGCAATCTCATATCTTCACTGCCTTATTGTTTTATTTGCTTGTCTTCTGGCACATTGTTGCTCTAAGTGTTTCAGTTCTACCATTTCTTGCACTACTGCCTGTTTATTTTACTGATACTGTACCTCATTTTACTTTTATGTAACCCTGTTTTAATTTGCTTAGGCAACTTTTATTAACTTATATTAATATTTCATTGCTTTATTTAATTTGTGTTCTACTTATATGTCATACTGCCTCCATATTTCTTGTATTCCTCAACTTCACTGCCTGGTTTTAAGGTTTGCTTAGCTTGATTCTATTTCATTTTTATTTGCCTTCATTAATTGCAGTTTTACTTGTCATTATTACTGCCTGCATATTCAATGCTGCCACACATCATCCTGCCTCTTTTTATTCTGATTAGCCCACTTTTCATTATTACCTTATTTAATTAGGGTTCTACTTCTATACCATTACTGCTTGCTTCATTTTTGCAACCCAGCCATACAGTCAAGCCATACAAAAACAAGAGTATTGGACTTTAGGAAGGCTGACTTTGGGAAAATGAGAGAGTGCCTCAGAAAAGCACTAGCAAATGGGCAAGAAGGAGGAGTGGAGGAACAATGGGGAATAATCAAAACAGCCATCGCAGAGGCAACAAGCCTTTGTGTGAAGCAAATCAACAAAATAAAATGAAGGAAAAACCACTATGGTTCTCAAAACAGGTGGCAGGGATGGTTAAGGAGAAAATGATAGCATTCAGGAAATATAAGGAAACACAGAAGGAGCAGGAGAGAACTTTATCAGTTAAAGCAGAAGGAGGCAGGGAAGGCAATCAGAATAGCAAAGGCACAAACTGAGGAAAAGATAGCCAACTCTGTTAAGAAGGGGGATAAAACCTTTTATAGGTGCATTAGGGAGTGAAGAAAGACCAAGAGAGGGATACAGAGACTTAATAAAGGGGAAGGAATGTGGGCAGAAGGTGGCAGTGAAAAAGCAGGGATACTGAACAAATATTTCTGCTCAGTATTCACAATGGAAGAGGAGATGGAGGTACCTAAACCAAACAAGAGAGAAACTCTGAATAGGGGGGTTGATACCAGTCCATTCACAGAAGAAAGGGTTTCAAAAGAACTCTTGAAACTGAGGGTGGACAAAGCAATGGGGCCTGATGGGATTCACCCAAGAATTCTAAAAGAACTAAGGGTAGAACTAGTAACACCATTGACTACTCTCTTTAACAAATCATGGGAGGATGGGGTGGTACCTGAGGACGGGAGGAGGGCAAATGTGATTCCACTTCATGAAAGTGGAAGCAGAACAGAGGCAGGAAACTACAGACCAGTTAGTTTGACTTCTGTGGTAGGGAAAATGATGGAATCACTTCCGAAGAAAAGAATTATTGAGTACCTAGAGGCCAGTGGGGCACAGGACCCAAGGCAGCATGGTTTCACAGCAGGAAGGTCATGTCAGACAAACCTAATAGATTTCTTTGACTGGGTGACCAAAGTAGTAGACCAGGGAGGGGCTGTGGATATGGTCTACCTAGATTTTAGCAAGGCATTTGACACAGTCTCACACAAAAGATTAATATACAAGTTAGCTAGCCTTGGAGTGGGTCCCATGGTGGTAGCCTGGATAAAAAAACTGGCTGGACAACAGGACAGAAAGGGTAATAGTAAACAGAGTCCATTGTGAAGAAAGGAGGGTAACTAGTGGGGTACTGCATGGTTTGGTACTGGGACAGGTCCTCTTTAATGTCTTTCTAAGTGACACTGGAGACCTGGAAGGAAAGGTATGTCTTTTTGCAGATGACACAAAGATCTTCAACATGGTTGATACACAAGGTGGGGTGGAAAGAATGAAAAGGGACTTGGTTAGGTTTGAGGAATGGTCAAATATGTGGCAGCTCAAATTCAATACAAAGGAGTGCAAGATAATGCATCTGGGAAACAAAAACCCAGGGGAAGAGTACACAATGGGAGGTGAGTTAATAACAGCAAAAATTGAAAGAGACCTAGGAGTAATTATATCAGATGACCTAAAGGTAGGCAAGCAATGTGAGAAGGCAGTATGGAGGGCTGGGGGATACTGGATGCATAGGGAGAGGCATCAACAGTAGAAAACAAGAAGTTGTTATCCCTCTGTATAGACAGTTAGTGAGACCCCATTTGGAGTACTGCATGCAATTCTGGAGACCCCATCTCCGCAAAGACATAGACAGAGTGGAGGCTGTTCAGAGGAGGGCAACCAAAATGGTGCAGGGTCTACACCAGAGACATATGAAGAGAGACTAAAGCAGCTAATATGTATACCCTTGAGGAAAGGAGGAGAGGTGGGACATGATAGAAACTTTCAAGTATCTCATGGGAATTAACAAAGTACAAAGAGTAGTATCTTTCAGAAGAAGAGATGTGCAAGAACAAGAGGGCACAATTTGAAAATGGGGGGATGGCTCAGAGGTAATGTTAGAAAGTATTGTTTCACAGAGAGGGTTGTGGATGCATGGAACAGTTTTCCTGAGGAGGTTGTGGAGTCAGGAACAGTGGGAGAATTCAAGAATGCATGGGACAGGCATAAGACAATTCTAGTGGTGGGTAGGAGGAAGTAAGCTGTTGATTAACTAGAATCTGCAGCTTATCCATCAGGTAGGGAAATGGGCAGGCTAGGTGGGCCAAGCAGTCCTTATCTGCCATCAAAGTCTATGTTTCTATGTTAACCCACTTGTGTTATTTGCTTTTAATTACTGCCATTTGTTCTGTCTGTTTTGTCCCTTAGTTCTACTATGTTGCTTATCTCCATCTTCCTTCTTCCCCTCCTATTTTCCATAGCATCTCTCCCTTCTACCTGCTTTCCTTCTCCCTTCCCCTCCTTCTCCTTCCCACCTCCTACATTTCCCTCCTCCTGCATTCTCCTTCCCTCCCATTTCCTCCGGCTCCCTGGTTGCTCCCTCCCCCCTCCTCTTGTTAGGTCTACCAGGGATCCCTTAGATCTTCTGTTCCCCTATACTCCTGAGCCCTCCCTCATCCTCTCACTTCTATCTGTCCTACCCATAAGCCCCCTCTCTCATTATGCTAAGCTCATCCTTCTGCTGCTACTCCTTGTGTCAAGTGATGTTGAGCTTAATTCTGGCCCATCTCACTCCTTCATCATTTGTCTCCCCAAAGGGCTGAGAGTGGTGCAAATCAATATCCGAAGCCTCCTCCCTAAGATTGATCAGCTTCAAACTCTTAAGGCTACTTTACAGCCTACTGTGTTAATTATCATGGAGTCTTGGCATTTCCCCAAGATCCCTGATTCTGCTTTTGCCATCTCAAGGTACATTCTCACCCTGTGGGATCATGCAAAGAGGGGAGGTGGTGTTGCCATATATCTCACTTCCACCATTTGATTAACTGCTGTACTCTGTTACCTCCCCTTCTACTTATAAACTTCTCCTACTCAACTCTCTTTCCAGTTCTCTGTTGCCATCTTCATGGTTGGTGTCTATTGCTGTCCTGTCCTGGCCTCTCCCTTTCCTCAGTAAAGGAGCTTTTTACAACTATCTCTACCCAAGCCACATCTGGAGAATTATTCACCATTTTTTTTCACTTTCTTTATACACTCCAGACACAAGGACCCCTTCAGGTGAGATCTGCTTGACAGGCACTATTGCCCTGCCTAAATCCCCACCTGGTGAGGATCTGGGGATGGATTCCTCCCCTTCGAGGCCCCAGAGAGAGGAGAGGACCCAGGAGAATCGACTGGGCAAGAACCTATATGTAGCTTGCAAGTCTGAAAAAGAATGGGTTGCCTGGGAATCAAAAACCTGGTAATAATAGATCAAACCAAACTGAGCCAATCTATGCAAGAAAGGGTAAAAAGTATTTAACGGGTTGCTTCGGTCCCAGGCCAAAGCAGTCAAGAATAAAAGCTTGTTTGTAAGAAATTGCGAGCTAACTTTATGCCAGACTCTAAGGGTCACCTGCGTATAGTGATAAAAGTTAGAAAATGGAAGATAGCCCTGGGGGGAGAAAAATGTACACGACTCAGATTATGAAGATCGTATGAGTAAACGCAATGTCCTTCCAATTAGCATGAAAGGACTATGAGGTCTATAAACATATTATTAGCAAATGACATGCTATTGCAGACCAATGATGATTAGGTAAATTGAACCCATCAAATCTTGGTTTTCCAACCCCCCCCAAAATGAAATGGGAGAGATCATCTAGTGCCAGTCACAAAAATAAGAAGTATTAGGATAAAGAGGAAGTGTTTGAAGGAGAAATAAAATGTGAAGAAAGATATTAAGACAAATAACTTCAACCCATTGAAAAAAGGAGAAATGGTAGGCAGACCAATGACTAAGATTATCAGCTGTAGCTGTCATCAATGGCTCAGAACTGAATAAATCAAGATGCTGCAGATTCTTTGGAATATGTACACTGAGGTATTTTTAAGGAATTCCTGTTCCAGTGTACCGGTAATAGTGTAACGATATGAGGGGCTGGAGAATAGCTAAGAGCCAATAATTCAGTTTTACTTTTATTTAGATGGAATATGGCTAGTTTCAAATGTGTCCAAAAGTATGAAGACAGATGCAAGAGATGTAGTAGGTTCAGTAAGTGTCAGAAGAATATTATCCGAAAATAAATCTATTTTGTAATCTCGGCCACCAAGGGGAATATCTTGATTTAGAGGGAAGAGCCTAATAAGAGCAGCTAAGGGTTCAATATAGAGAATGAACAACACCAGGGAGAGGGGGCAGCCTTTCCTGGTGCCCCTCCACAGAGAAGATGGTGTAGACAGTAACCCATTAACCTTGACTAAGGCAAGATGGAAATGATATAACTGCTGTAACATAGTGATAAAAACAGAGGGAAAATCATAGACTCATAGAATGGGCCAAAGGTAAGGCCATGACATCCGATCAAAGGCCTTCTCTGCATACAAATTGGCCAGGACAATAGGAAACTAGTGTTGGCAGGCATAATCCAATAGAAGTAAGGTGCAAAAAACATTATCATGAGCCTGCTGAGAATGCATGAATCTGGCCTAGTCCCAGTCCACCAGGGTGGGGAGAAGGCCCTTCAGGCGAAGTACCCAAATAGACATAAACAGTTTGTAATCAGCATTTAAAATAGAAATAGGGTGATAAGTAGCTTGAAAGGATGGATCCTTACCTGGTTTCGGAAGAGCGAGTTTCCCCCATTTTCAGCTATAGTGACATAGTCCACAGTGCTGCACCAAAGACCATCCTTTGCAGACTGAATCCCTTCTTCCACTCTTTCAGCCAGTTTGCTTTGGACTGTCCACCATGCACTCATCATTGCTCCTTATACTCCTCACTGTACTTCCCCTCCCTTGAAGTTAGACATCTCATTCATTGTGCCACCTTTATGTCAAAATTCTGGCTTGCCTCACTCCCTTCTTACCTTCTCTCTTTCTCTCTCTCTCCCACTTTCCTCTCCCCTTCTCTGCCTTCCTCATCCTCCCTTCACAACTCTAGATATTATCCTTTCTCACTCCCCTCCAGGTAATCTCTCTCCAGCTGGGCTGCTTTCTCCTATCACTTCCCCTAAACTCTGTAACTCTCTCTCACTATTCATTTATTCTGCCGCAACCCAATGCTCTCACCTCTCTCCTCAATAACTTCACCTCTCACACCTGTAACTGGAACTGATCCATGACCCACTCCTCTCTTCATTAGCATCTATCCCTCATCTCCCTGATCGTCTCCTGTTTACCCCTTTTTGTTTTTCTTCTTCACCTTCTGCAGCTAACCCAGTGCTCCCTCCTCCTTGGTGTGTATTTCCTTTAACCGAATTGGGCAGGCTCTCTGCTTACCTCCTGTACATCTCTATTATGGTTAATACATATTTTCAACTTATGTTTAATTTATTACAGAATTTATTGTTTATTATATTAATTATTTATTGTTTATTATTTTTAATTGTTTAATTTTCAACATATTGCATAATTTTACTGTTCTGTTTATTCTCAACCTCCACTTCTCCACCTCCAGGATGCATCTGGAAATGAGCTTATATTCATCTCAGTATGTCTTTCCTGGTGAAACTTTTGAAATAAATATAAATAGATTTATAGACAGACAGACAGACAGACAGACAGATAGATAGATAGATAGATTAAGTAGGGTGTTTAATGTTAAACCTCTAACTTTGCACCTTAATAGCTTTGTACCTGTGCAATTGCATTGCATGAAATGTTGCATACCTAGTCGGGGGCAAGATCTCTTGACTTAGCAAATTTCATGATGGTCAGATGTCCAGATTTCGAGATCCAGATGATGCAAAAAGTGAAAAAATTGGGGCTGCTGTTTTTTTTTCTCTCTTACCTACAGCTCAAATGGTTTGGATTTGTGTTTTGAAATATTTAGTGTAGAAAGGGCTTGCCCTAGAAAAGTGCAATTTTTTGGTTTGGTGAAAAAATATTAATATGCTTCTGAGTTATAAGGATTTTAAATTTTGGTATTCAGCATGCTCTGTGCGTCTTTCATTTATGTTTGATACAAAACAAGAATTCAGATTTCATTTTTTCTCCTGAAAGAAGAATCTTCTTTTGTGAGCCAAAATTCTACTTTTGTGAGAAAAAATTCCCTTTGGTATGGTAGTCATCTTGTTTTTATGTATAAAAAAATTGAAACCCCATACAAATTAAGCCCTGGAGTAAAACAGACACTTGAATCTAACTAAATTGGACCCATTTGGCTAGATTCTGGTGTTTTGTTTTTTGAAACAAGACCATGAAATATGGTTTTGTAACATCCCTAAATGTTTAGCTAGAAGGCTTAGTAAGGGGTCCTGATTCTTGTTTTGTGAGCCAAACTTCTTCTTTTATGAGTTTCACAAAAGAAGACTCTCAGTTCATGAAAGAAGATGGTGGGACTTAGGTTTTTCTTTCAGTTCATTCATGAACCGAACTTCTTCTTTCATGAGTCATGAAATAAATTATGAAAAAAAGAAGATCTGTCTTTCTTTCTATCTAGATATCATGAAAGAACTATGAAAAAAATGAAGTCCCACCATCTACTTTCATGAGCTTCTTTTGTAAGTTCTTTCATGAGTCATGAAAGGAGGTTGGCTCATGAAAGAACTATGGAAAAAACTAAGCTAGAGTAGCAAACTGAGTGTACACTGGGAAAGTGGTGCTTAGAAACTACCAAGTAGGCATTCTAAAAGTTTCTAGCACAAATATACCTTATAAGAGGGACACAAAAAGAAGCTGAAATGAAGTTCTTTTTTCAAATCATTTATTGTAAATTAGCATTTACCTGAGTTTGTCTTACCAGATGATGGCTGTCCGCTGTTGCTTGTGTGGGTTTGTCCTTTTGCTGCTTGGGGGTGGGGAGTTAGGATTGTAAACCCAAATGCCACGTTTCTCAGTGTTTGTTGCTTTAAGCTGAACCCTAACTAGTGCATTAATGCAGTTCTTTGTAATGAGTATTAGATATAGATATAAATAGATTCATTGCAAAAAAAATTCGTTAATGCACTAGTTATGGTGCATTAATGCAGTTCTTTGCAATGAGTATTAGATATAGATATAAATATATTCATTGCAAACAGATCTTTGACTCAAACTATAAAGCAGAATTGCTGATGGCTATTGCTCATTTTTCTAATAAAAAAAACTTAATTATTCTGGGAGATTTTAACATGCCTCGAATAGCTTGGCCCTCCCTTACAAGTAGCAGTAAACATGATATAGAATGTTTGTCTACATTAACAGAAACTGGTTTATTGCAACTTATCACCTCACCCACTAGAGGCAACATCCATGACCTTCTCATTACAAATATGGGCCAAAAACTCCTAAACATCATGTTGTAGATCCATTGGGGAATAGCGATCAGTATTCTGTTCTTTTTGAACTATTAAGAGAACATCATAGTCTAAAAAAAAAGACAACATTCAAGATCTATGATGGTGCTAACTTTAACAATATTATTAAAATAATTAACCAAACCCCTTGGGAAAAGGACCTTTATTCACTTTCAGTAAATGAGTCATGGAACTAATTAAAAACTGTAATCCATACATTAGAAGAAATCCATGTACCCACAAAAACAAATAAAAAGGGCAGGATACCAAAATGGTTAAACAAATCCATTAGGACTCAAATCAAATGGAAGAAAAAAACTTTTCTTAAAACTTAAATCAAGTCAGCCTATGGACAAATCTTCTGTTTATATCCAGTAGAAAAAATAATTACATATTTTAAAACACATGATTAAATGAGCCAACATGAAAACAGAATTTAAATTAGCACATACCAAGGAAGGCTATAAATCACTTTTCTCCTACTTAAACAACAAAAAAGGGACATTCTAGGAAAATAGGGCCAATTACACATAATGGTAATATTTTGTAGTCAGATACAGACATAGCAAATCTATTTAACACCTACTTTTGCTATTTTTTTTTCACAAAAAGATACCTATGCCCCCCAAGTTGATCTAAGTACAAGCCCTGATTTTTTGCATACCTACAATATCACATCTTCTGACATTACTCCACTCCTCAAATCATTAAAAAAATCTACCAGTCCAGGGCCTGATCAAATCAGTGCTAGATTTCTAATTGAAACAGCAGAAGAAATAACAACTCCTTTAAAAATAATATTTAACAAATCTCTACAAGAAGCATAAATTATACTAGACTGGTTAACAGCATCAGTCACACCTATATATAAGAAAGGAAACTGATCAAATGTTTAGAATTACCGTCCCATAAGCCTTACATCTATCGACAGTAAAATTATGGAAAAAATAATCAAATCTTTACTTGAAAAAGAAATGAGGGAATTAAAAATTACAGACAGTGCTCAGCACGGGTTCAGATCAGGGCACTCATGTACAACTAACTTATTATCCTTCTATAATAACATCAGTCAGGGCCTGGATAATAAAAAACAAATGGATGTCATCTTACTTGACTACAGTAAGGTCTTTGACAAGGTCCCTCATGGGCATCTCATCAAAAAGTTAGAATCCTTGGGCTTCTCCTGTTATCTAGTTAACTGGGTTAATGCATGGTTGACAAACAGGACCCAGAGGGTTGCCATAAATGGCAGCTTTCCCAACCTGGGTTCAGTCACAAGTGGAGTTCCACAGGGCTCTGTACTTGGCCCTATACTATTCAATATCTATATAAGTGACATGCAAATAAGTACCCAAAATTGGTTATCTAAATTTGCCAATAATTCTAAACTTGAGGGAATGGTGGATAATCAACATAACCTTAATTCACTTATAACAGATTTAAAAAACATTGAAAAGTGGACCCAAGAAAATAAAATGTAATTTAATATGGAAAAGTATGTGGTCTTGCATTTTGGGATACATAACCCAAAAAACACCTACTGTATAAATAACATCAGGCTTAAAGCCACTGATAAAGAAAGGGATCTGGGAATATTGGTAAACACCAAACTTACATCTTTTGACCATTGCTCAAAAGTAGCTAATATGACAAATGGGCTACTTAGACAGATTAAGCATTCCTTTGTCTCAAGATCTGAACAGTGTTTGATCCCACTTTACAGGGCATGTGTCAGACTGCTCATTGACTATGGGTCACCATTCTGTAACCCATATCTCAAGGGAGATATTGATAGACTAGAGAGGATCCAGAGACAGGCAACTAAGATGGTCCCTAGATTATCAACAAACACCTGTCAGTCTAGGCTTTAATTAACAGGCATAAATTCTCTTCAAAATAGAAGAATTAGAGGGGATCTACTTTTCATTTATAAGTTGTTAAAATCCCCAGACCTTGTGAATGAATGTAAACTTACCTTTTCTACCAGTCGAATTGTTTCTAGACACCACACTAAACAATTTATAGTCCCCAGAGCCAAGACCAATCTTAGATTATGTTTTTTTCTCCATAAGGGCACCAAAACTCTGGAATATATTACCACAGAAATTGGTCGACTGTGGTAACTTTGACACATTTAAAGAGGGCCTTGATTATTGGTTAAACCAAAATCAAACAACATAAATTGCCCACACAATTGTGGGGAAATCTAGATGGGCCTCGCAATGGGAGGGTGGGCAGGGGCCACTAGATACCAGGGAAGCACATTAAAATTAGAGGGACAAATCAGACAATGCTTTTTGTTGTTGAAGGAATCCTTTTCTGTATCAAACAAAAAATAGAATGAAAAAGGATTCCTTGAAACTAAAAAGGAAATGGCAAAAAAATGAAGTCCAAAATCATTTTCTATATGAATAGATCCTTTTTCATTTAAACAAAAGTTTCAAACAAGAAAGGATCCCTTGTCACAAAAAAAGAATCAGCAAAAAAACTAAGTCCAAAATCCTTTTTCTTGACAAGGGATCCTTTTTCGTTTTAATGAAAATATCAAACAAAATAGGATCCCTTGTCATGAAAAAATAATCAGCAAAAAACTAAGTCCAAAACCTTTTTCATGACAAGGAACCCTTTTTCATTTGAATGAAAAGGGTCTCACAAAAAAGGCATTAGCGAGCCATGAACAAAGATTTTTAAATGTTAAAAAAACACATTCTGGGGTCATTTTTCCACCAGATAACTGTAGAATCTGTCTAACAGAATCCTGATGAGCAAGATACATGTGTTGGTGTCTCTGCAGAACATGGGTGCTCATGGACACTCAGACTACATGCTCATCATGGTGACCATGGGCCACACACCTATCAACCGAATGTGCTGTGTGCCACTGTGTTGCAGATGGCAAGTCTGCATGGCATGTCATTGTGGTTGCTCCTGTGTCAGTGGTCCATCACAGGGTGGATGGTTGCATTGTAGCTGAGGTGGTGCCAGTATCCTATGGTGCATACAGATATTATGCAGCATGGCATACATGGTGAGAAAAGTTGATCCTTGATAACGTTCACTTTTTTATTTTACTGTGTTCTCAGTATTCGGGAAGCAAAATCAGGTTTTCCTTTCTATAGTCACTGCTATCCATCCAGTGTGTTTTACTTGTGGTAGTGTAAGCAGTGTGAACCAAGTCTGTTTTTTGAATTATTGGTTGTTAAATTTATGATTGCCACTTTAGTGCCATTGTAATCAGTATTACACATCTGTTATCAATTATATGAATTTCAAGTTTTTTTCTTTGTATTACAGCCATCATCGTTTTCTGTCTTATCAAAGTTTCATCCAATGGTGTTGGGGCTGATTTGGATGAAAAGTTAGAGTTGTTTTGCCAGCTGGTGCTGTCAACTGCATTAGAGAGAAGTGGCCATTTGAACAATATATAGGTTCCTTACCAGTGGACTGAGAACTTTCTAATGCATAACACATCGCCTGTTTCTTTTCCACTATTCAGTGGTGGATTGCTTGTCCACAACAATACATCTTGTCATTAGTGGTGGCAGAATATCACTTTTATGCCACTTTTCTTTGAGTTTGCTGGTATGCACAGCTTTTTCAAATATTGTTAGCTGGTCCTCAACAAATGCTACAAATGTAAAATATGTATCAATGCTAATTGTTGCTATTAATGTTAATTTGTTTGAACATTACTACAAGATAACTGAAAAAATATATATTTCGGAAAAGCAACAGAGAATTTTGTGTGATACGTACTTGAATAACAGTAACTGTATTGGTTTGTCAAACCAATATGATACCTATGATTGTCCAAGTAGTAAACATAAGTTTAAATCACTGTTACTCTGTTTGTCTCACATTCCCCAAGTGTCCACGTGTCTGATTTCTGATGGAACCTTATTGGGTGATAGTTACAAGCTAAGAAAGCACAACAGACACACACTCTAGACCAGGCATGTGCCACAGACCTTTCAGTCGCACACTAGTGACTGCTGCAGTACACCATGACCCCACCACAGAAAAATTCAACAGTCCAAATGCATCACATGTGATTTCTGCACAGCTACCTGCTGATCTCAACAGCCACCTGCAATGTAATAGTCACAGGGCATGATCACATGTATGCATGATCATGATGTGTGACTCTCAGATGTTGGGTGGCTGAGCAGTTCAGTCAGGTGCTGTGCAGTCAACACATCTGATACATTATAACTGCTGAGGGGTGACCATGAGTGGTTGGTAGGGACCTGTCTTGGTCATTAGTGTGTGTCTGGTTGGTGTTTGTCACAAGCCAGGCATGGGGTGGGTGTTGCATCGTGTTACAGTGCAATTACTGCACAATATGGTTTCATTGTACAGTGGACATTTGGCCATCTTGAGTACATGGTACAGGGCACTAACATATCATGAAAATAAGGTTACTACATGGTCCATCGGGTATTGGTTGCATTAGCAGATCCAATATACTCATTAGATAGAACACATGGGGATATAGGGATGATGACTGCAGCACAATATGATCACCAGATAATATGGGTACTACACTGGCATTCATGTTATGGGTCCCCTTGTTACGGCAGCATGGTGATGTCACCATGCTGACATATTGCTGTGAGAAGGGGACTGAGAACTATTTAACAGGACAGTGACAGTGTGGTCTTCCATTTAATAATTTGGATGGCTGAGTGACTCATATTACTCCGCCGTTCTCTCCATTTACCACGGTGGTGTGTGTGTGTATGCGTGTGTGCAACCCTGCCTGCAGCATATAGCACTGTTTCTAGAATCCCTTAAATAATTGTGCCTGTTAAAAGAGCTTAAGGCAGTAATAGCTGTAATTTCTATTCAAACACATTCATCATTTTAAAGGCATGTAAAATAAATAGCTGTGGAACAGCTAACTTCTATAAACAAAGAAAAGATTATTTCCTTTCAATTGCATATCTTTTCCTGCGCTCTAGTACTGCATTCCATTGTGTAGTAAAATTCCAGTCTTTGCTTCAGCTTGATTTACCATTACAAGAGTTTGCTTTTAAAGAAGTTGCTCTTATTATGTGCTTATGATTGTTTTATTGCTGCATATTTACCTGATTCTCGGGTGTATGTGTTGATTTCCTACAAAATGTGTCTTTCAAACAAAGATATTTATAACAATTATATAGTTAATGAAGTTGTATGCCTTTACTGGTGTTTTATTGGTTTCAACTCCCCCTGTTCTCAGATTACCTTGCAACACATTTGAGTCTTAACCTTTGATTTTCCTGGTGGTTAATCTTTAGCCTTCCTATGTGCTTTTAAATACATAGAAGTTGACATTTTATTTTCTTGTTCAGTCCCATGAAAGCATTGTGTTTTTGCAGAGGTTTTTTTTTTTACAAATTCCTTGTCTCTTTCATTTAATTTTGCTCTCTAATGTCCACCTCCACATTTACATTTTTTATTCCTATTTGATTAAGCTTTACAGCATGTATGACTAGCAACAGTGGCAGCTCCAGCTTCTGTTGGTTACCAGAGCACTGGCTGGGCACTACAGTTGGAAGCCAGGGCACCTATTGAAACCAGACTAGAAAGCATATGTGCATATTCATGCATGCCTGTTTCTTGGAGCATTTGAACTAATGATGAATGTTATGTTTCTAAAAAAAAATGCTAATTCCATTTTATTTGTTACAGGGGATGTCCCTGCTTCTCCTGTCTTGGGGTGGGGGTACAGATGGCCTGGCTTCTCTTGACTTGGGATGGATGGCTCTGCTTCTCCTGGCTTGGGGAGGGGGGGAATGGTCATTGCCTCCTGCTTTCTCTAGCAGGAGAAGCAGGGCCACATGAGCCAAAAGATAGGGCCACCCCCCAAGCCAGGAAAAGCAGGGCTACCCCAAGCCAGGAGAAATGAGGAGGTACCCTTTCCCAAGCCAAAAGAAGCAGAGTCATCCTCACCCCTAAGCCAGGAGAAGCAGGGCCTCCTCCTCACCAGGAGAGCAAAGCTATTCCCCCCCGGGGGCAGGAGAAGTAAAACCATCCCCATCACCTGAACAAGAAGAAATGGCCATTCCAACCCTTTGCAAGCAGGTATCCACCTACCAAAATGGTCCTCAATGGATTGGCCACCTGCAGTTGCAGGCCAGGAGATAGAGGGCCATGTATTCTCTCTTTTGATTCTCTCCCCTTCCCACAGTACTGAGACATTTTCAAATAAGCCCAGCCACTTACCTCAATGAAAAGGCACAAGCAGTCAGAACCCTGTCTCTCTGGTTCTGCGGGCAGTTTCTTTCTTGGCTGTTTTTGCTGCTGGCAGGACTTTTACTTGAGGGTCTGACTCTGTGCTGCAGCTACTGGCTGGGCAGGATGGCTAGCTAGTGCTGCTCTCTCCCATTACTGGCCAGACTGTGCTCTAGTATTTTATGAAAAAAGCACAACATAGTGCAGCTCTTTTAAGGTTAGCTATACTGCTGGGTTGGGGCGAGGGGGGCTACTGTGCTGCAGGTTTCAAGCAATGGCAATGTGGTTCTGGTTTGGGGGCCATGGTTGGCTGGATGACTCCTGATTGAGGCAACTAGGCAGTCACCAGGAGCCAAACCGCAGTGCCACTCCCTGCCCCCAACATGGGGGGCCAAATTATGGGGTTGGATGGTAAACTAACATGAAAGCAAGTAGCCACTTGTTGCTCAACCCTGTTGCCACCAAACTTTCCCAGTTCTGACAGTGCCTAAACCTAGAGTCAGACAGTAAATGAAAAAAATTAAGCAAACAATGACAGCCAAACCCCAGTGCTACCAACCCTCCATTCTAACACTAGGTGTCCAGTCCACTGGTCCAGCAGTCAATGAAAAAAGTAAGCAGACAATGGGAGCCCTTCGTCAGTGAAGTTTTAGAAAAAAAAATGTTAGTTGTTTTCTGCATTAATCTATTGTAGCATTGCTCCCTGCTATTCATTGCACTATTGCACATTTGTGTACTTGTCACTTGTACATCAAATAAAAAGCAGTGTTATTCCATAGTCAGTAGTAAAACGTTAACTTGTTTAATAGAAAGCATATGGGAATTTATAGGATGAATACTAAAAATAACAAAAGTGCAGTAGTGCAATGAATATCAGGGAGCAATGCTATGCCAGATTGGGACAAAAACAACTAATGTTTCACTCTAGAAAGAGAGTTTTATCAGAGTTAGTAACTTAATGCAGAAATGCCCTTATATTATCTGGCACTAGGTCTGAATAGCACATGTATGAACAGCGCTATCAATAACAGCACCTTCCATACAGCACTATGCAGAACGGTGGCAGGAACAAATGCTGCAAGTAAAGGCAATGCCACTGGTAGCAGTCACAAAACACACTGATGGCTGCTACCAGTTCAAACACTGAGTTGGATTACGGGAGAAAAAAAATTTTGAATGCCAGGATTAGAACCCTGATCTTTACCACTATTGTGGCCAAGTAGCTCCATGTGTCAGTCCTCTCTGCCATGAGAGCAGCTCATACACCATTTTCAATTTCCCAGCCCTTGTCTTCCTCCTGGTACTATGGACAGCGACCTGGGTAGCACTTACTGCACAGCACTGTTTAATCCCTGTCACAGTCTGTGGTACGACATTCGGACATTGCTGTTTTTTCCTTATGCTATATTTGTAGCACTATTGTAATTGGTTATTATATTATATTATCTGCCACCAGTGATGTATACAAATAAAAAAATTAAAACAACAAATATGATGCATCTTCAGGATACGAGGAGGCACTTATAAAATTACAACCTGCAATTAAGGTAATAAAAAGTATAATATCAAACCTGGTATAAACTACCCAAAAGGCATATTTTCACAGTTGGTTAGTGCATGTAATTATAAAAAAAGCTTTACATATAAACTACAATATCAGGAAATATAAACTGTATAGAAATCCATTTTTGTGGATTTTGGAGTGAAGCAATGAGGATATAAAATTGACAGGCATTGATTTATATATCACTTCTCCTGAGAGACATTTTCTTTAGGACTGTGGAACCAATTAACTCTGCAGATCAATGATTCCAAATATCAGGAATCTATTCTAAAACATTAGATAAAAAATATATCAGATGCTCAGCCATAATGGATCTATACCAGGGGGCTCACTATAGCCCATGTATGAATGATTTCTTTGAACTTGTGCACTTTATGTAAGATTTCTATAGACAATCTTTATTTCCTGTATATACAGATGGCAGGCATACTTTGCAATAGAAGTGTTTTTTATTGCATTACAGTGATAGTTATCTAAAAGTTGCCTACCTCGAGGTACCACTGAGGCACTCAAGTTACAATTTGCATTGACTGTAATGTGATTCTGCCTCATTCTGCTTCAGTATTTCTAGGTATACCTCAGTACTGAGAATCCTCTAGGTATACCTCAGTATTGAGAAACTTTCCTATGGCTACCACTGTATGATTAAGACTAAACGAGCATCTGATACAATAATGTCCTGCTTTTTATTATTTTTTAGAGTACATGCCTGACATTTGTATTTTGTATCACAGAGTTCATTGGAGCCACAGTGCTACAGAAAATGTCTCTCAAGAGAAGGAATATATATGGATGAACACCTAAACACTTTATATCCTCAGTGCTTCACCCCAACGTGTGCAAAATAGACTTGATATAAATTTATATTTACTGATATTGTGGTTTATATGTATAGTTTTTTTTAATACTTTCATCTACTAACCCACTGTTGAAAATATGCCTTGTGGGTAGTTAATATCAGGTCTGATGTTATACTTTTCATTACCTTTATTGCCAGTTGTAACTTTGTGAGCCTCCTCATATCCTGAGGATGTGTCACATTAGTATCAGACTGCTAATGTCTCTTTCATATATGATACTGTATGCCATTTTACATGTAATGTAATAGATTTTAAATAGAACCTTTAACAGCAAAACAATATGCTAATTCCTGATATTACGAACATTTACTCAAATCAATTTGCTGCCATACTGGCTCTGACTAGAATTTGTTTTTAGTAATGTCACACACATATTGTAGAGCTTACATCCACACTAACTGTTATCTTGATCCCCTTGCAGTTGCACGTTGTCTCTTCTGTGACTTGCACTACAACAAATGGTCCAATTGTATGTCAGGCCAACAGTTTGAATTCAGTGTTAAGTATAATGCACTAGCCATAAAATAAACACTATATATATATATATATATATATATGTACATAAATGCTGTATATTTATATATTCTTTGCAAAAATTTAATTAATGCACTAATTAGGGTTGAAGCAACAAACCTAGGAAATGTGGTGGTAGGGTTTCTAATCGTAACACCCTACCTCCACTCTGCAGGCAGCTACAAGAAACACCATTACAGTTTTGCCTATCTTGTCTCTTCACATATCAGATGTGGTGCATGCGTTGGGGTTGTCAGCCTTAACACCCACCCCATTCCATCAGTAAGTTAACTGAGATGAATACAATATATGAGAATGGGATGAACATTATGGTTGACAACCCCAAGGCATGCACCACACCTAATTTGTGAAGAGGCAAGAGAGCTGAAACCAAATGAAATAATATATCTTAACTACAAATGGGATGCATGACTTGTATTAGCTAGTAAGTAGCATTGTTGTATTTTTGTTTTATTTTGGAATGTATAAGTGAATGAAGTAAGTATGTTTGTACTTGACAATTCTTTTTTATTATCTCAGCATTGTCAGGACCATCTTAAAAAAGGCTTGTCCTAATGATGTGAAATAAGATCTCTCTCCTGAATAAAAATAAATCTTTTTACTACATAATGGTTTTTCCTATTGCTGCTTGCATGGTGAGGGTAGGGTGTTAGGGTTGGAAACCCTAACGACACAATTCCCCCACTTTTGTCACTTCAACACTAACTAGTGCATTAATGAACTTTTTGCAAAGAATTTCCTTGCTTTCTGAGATAGTATAATTGTACAGGAAAAGTCCCCTTGGAAAATACACAAAGGGATTCTTTTTTCTTTCGTAATATGGTTCATAACTTTTTTAATGGCTGAATATTTTTTCCACCAAACCAGCAAAAGTCACATCTGTTGGACTTTCCTTCTGTACCCTGAAAATTTCAGAGCTCAATTCCAAAGCACCTGGATGCTGGTCTGGTGCAAAAGTCTTCAACCATTCAAATGTTATGAAATACAATACAAACAAAACAAGAATCATTTTTTTTTTATTGTAATATGGGATTTGTGGTATTTGATGTTTTTCTTCTGACACCTGTATTGCCCAGGTGTTTAAGATTTTTTTCTGAAATTTTCAGGTTAGAGAGGGGACAGTCCACAGATGAGCCTATGGCTGGTTTGGTGTACTATTCTTCAGCCATTCAAAAGTTTTGAAGTACAATACAAACAAAAAAAATAATCCTTTTTTTTGTATTATTGCTTTGTGTTGTAATTCATAATGTTTGAATGGCTGAAGATTTTTGCACCAAACCAGCAAAAGGCACATCGGCAGACCTTCCTCTCGCTCTCTCTCTCTCTTTACTCTAAAAAGTTTAACCCAATATTCCAAAGAACCTGGGTGCTACAGGTGTCTGAAGAACAGCACCAACTACCATAAATCCCCTTGCACAATACAAAAAAAGTATTCTTTTTTTTGTTTGTATAATAATTTATAACTTTTAAATGGCTGAAGATTTTGCACCAAACCAGCAAAACACACATCTGTGGACCCCCCCCCCTCTACCCTGAAAATTTCAGCCAAAAAATCCAAAGCACCTGAGCACTACAGGTGTCAGAAGAACAGCACCAAATAGGAGAAATCCACATTTTCTATTTGATGTTGTTCTTCTCACACCTGTAGTCACCCAGGTACTTTTTTGCTGGTTTCCCAGTTGAGGGTGAAATATGTAAGACTGTGAGGATCATGTGAAACTCTTGGGAAGTCTACAGACCTGCACTGTTCAAGTACGTTTTACCAGTTCACTAAGAAATATCTGGTTTTGAGTATGACACAAAAGACTTTCATTAAACAGTGTTGCAAACAAAATCATAAAGAACTAGTCAAGGCCGGTGCAGATATAACACCACTTCATTTAACAAACTTTGAAATGCGGAGGTGATTATCTTTCTTCCAACTTAAGTTTAGGTGCAATATAGAAACCTAAAACCAAAGGATCATTAATGTTTCTTGTAATAATATTAGCCAAATAATGAAACTGTAATTATTGGGTATTACTTTATTCTGCACATTTTTGGTTTTGAGATGAATTTGTACCAGTGGAATTTTAGTATTTTACTGTCTTTATGCAGATGCTGACCCTTCAAATAATTATATAAGGTGAAACCAGCTCTGAGCCATGCCTCTCCTTCACAGAAGAGGCCCATGGATAAAGCATTCTACATTTAGCTTTTGACTTTAAAGGGACACTGTCAACCCCCTTAGGTCTCAAAGTGTCCCTAGTTTAAAAAACATAGAATTTATGATTGCCAACATTCTGCAAAGATTGCTGATGTAGCTGGTACATCTTGATACCTTTTGATGCGGACTCTTTTTTCTTTAAAAAAGTGAAAAACAGACTGCCCACCAACTGGCGTTACCATATAAACACAAGGTTTGTTTACATTCCTTGATCAGCTCCAGCTGCATCTTTCCTGGAATTGGGAACACCCACAACACAGTTGAGCCCCTCATGATGTAGTGGGAGTTTAGGGGGCTACTGCCTCATGAGTGATTGCATTGTTTGGGTGTGTTTGTAATGCTCAGGAAGTATGTAGTAAGAACAGATTCAGGACTGTAAACAAAACAAGGTTGTTTATAAATATACATTAGCATGCATTTTAGTTCTACAAAACAAGTATTCTGACAAAACAAATAGCAACATCAATGAATTTTAGAGAAGGTAAGCAATCATAAAATGTAGGGTTTTTAACTAGAAATAATGTGATGGAAAATAGGTTGACAGTGTCCCTTTAAAGTTTGTGTGTGTTTGCACAGACGTGAGTGTGTGTTTGTTCAATGGTTCTCAGATTTTCAGAAACAACCTCCATTTTTATTTTTACTGCTATTACAGTTACAGTTAGCCAAAGGAGGTTTTACAAGCCTATCCTGGGGCAAAGGAGCTCAGTCTTCTAGCTTACCAATGAGTTAGAGAAGTTCATGCAGCAGTTGCATTCATTATATAATGGAAGCATTTATCAATACTCATTTCCCATAGCTCAGAAACACAAGTTTCAGAAAATAAAATAAAAATGCCATTTACAGTACATAGGGCCAGATATTTAAAACTTTGCCCCGGGGCTAAATTAACACTGCCTGGTGGGCAAACAGCCTGGAGCACAAAGCAAGCTATATTCAAAAGGAATAGCACGGGGAAAACAGCTTCTGAATATAGCATGGGAATGAGGTCAGGCAAACTGGGCTGGGAGTGCAGGGCAAACTTAGCCCTGGAATAAGACAGCTCTGAATATAGCAACCAGGAAGTGCAAACCACAACAGCAACACAGTGTACAGCGACATGAAGGTAGGTAGAGGAGAACTATGTGGCCAGTGTGTGTGCCAGCAAATGTGTGGACCCAGCACAGCTGCAGGCAGCAGCGCATGTGAAAGTACAGTGTTCAAAACTGTATAATATTCCCCGAACTGTTTGTGCAGTGCTAACACATTTGTGCAGGTTTAGCACAGGGCTAAATCGTTAGCCCAGTGCAAACATGTTTGCCCGGAGCTAAACTTTGCCATATTCAAAAGTGACATGCAAATGAGCCTACTTAGGTAGTCTTTGGGCAAACATCAAGATTAGCATCTCATTATGCCCTGATTTGCATGCAGTTTGCCCAGCGTTACTGCAGGGTCCCACAGCTCCATCTGTAGGTCAGTCTGGAAATACAGGAGCTGGCCAGGTCCGACCGCAGTGCCACCTGTAGGTCAGTCTGGCAGTGCATGATGATAGCTGTAGGCTACTTGTAAACAGTACAGCATAGCATAGAATATTGTACCCCAGGGGACAACACAGCATAGGCACAGATGGTGGTGGTGCTGCATGCAACTGTCACACTGTAGGTCATGCTACAGTACACAGCAGACACTACAGTAGGAAGGGGGCCAGTAGTGTGTGGACACAGCACTGCCTATGGTGTGTAGGACAGTGCTGATGATTGCACCATACACAGTGACAGGCCCAACATGCAGGTGTTTACTGACAGTGGACATTACTGTTACGCTGTTGTGTGACCCACATATTATGCACCTCTGGCATGGGATGCTCACAGTGATATATACATGTCCGGCTTTGTGTGCTGTGGCAGTTGTACAGCTGTGCGGTATATGGCCGGGGGGGGCATATATTATCAGAAAGGTACACTGGTGTTGGGGTATTCCCCATACAGGCCCATGTGCACTGTGTGATGTGTCTCAGGCTTGTGGCCACACCTGGTCTGTGGCACAGCCTGGGCACCCGTACATTCTCCCCTCAACATTCTCCATGCCCACAGTGCTGCATGTGTGTGCTGGCATCTGTTGGTGTCCACAGAAGAGTGGTCTGCAGGTGTGTGCTGTATGGCCACACTACCATGCTGTCCATTGGCAGCAGGGTCACCACTTACTGCCTGGCATGGCTGGGACTGGGGGCAGATGATGGCATCATTGTGATGCCATCAGTGAGCAGCATGTTTCCTCCATGTCTGGCTTTGTCTATGTGTCATATTTATTTGTTAGGGTCATGCAAAGCCACGCAAAAGCCACGCAACGCATCGCAAAGCCAAAATGTCACGCAAAGCTGGTTGCCCAGGGTTAAGACTACCTTTTCCTGGGAGGTAATATGTACAACCCTAAGTGTCACGCTAAGTTGCGCAGAACCACTTTGTGTGGTGCTAGTCTCTGAATATAACATTGCGCCTGTATTCATGTCCACACACCTTCAGTTTGTCCCTTGCATACATTATGATTTTGCCCAGCGCTAATGCAGTTTGCGCGAGCTATTTGGCCTTTTGAATACAGCAAACCCACGCTAATCCTGCGCTAAACCTGTGCAAATGTTTTTTGGCCAGTGCAAAGTTTTGAATATCTGGCCCATAGCCTCATAAAACAAGTTTAGAAAGCCATGTGGCACTAATAGGGAATGTTACAGAGGCAAATTGGAATGGTTACCCCAGTCTTTAATAGCCATATAAATGTTTGCAGGGCTGGCATTTGATGTATGTTGGGGGCAGAATATCAACCCCCATGTCAAAATGAACTCCAGAAAGTAATTCAGCACTGCCATTCAAGGGTACCATATCATTTAATCATATGCTGTCTGAACAGCGACAATTGCACAGCGAATGTCATTACAGCAGCAATTTGCTGTTGCCGCTGTAATGTACCTGTGGGACATTGGCACTGCTTTAACCGGGTATTGCACCCCACCCTGAATCAACTCCAACTTGGAGTTGATAATCCTACAGGATGGGGCTGCAGGGAGGCAGAGCCCCCCATATGGGAGGTTTGGGGGTTAAGCCCCCCCCAAAAAGACACTTCACCAGATCGAATTATGCTGACTGCAACTTGCGGTTGACTTAAATCCATCACTGTAATGTAGGTCAAGAACATTGTCCCAGATTCCCCCCTTCTTTCCCCCACAAAAGACAGACAACCTGCATGTTGTTGTGCTCAGATTGGCAATCAATTTATTATATATATATCATAATTTCATTTCCATTTCTCATTGTCCTTTATTAATGTCTTTTTATAATTTTATTTGTATTGCATCCAAAACTCCAACTCTGATCCTCTCTCTCTCTTTTCTTCTCACTTCCCCAGGTGATAACCTGGGTGCCTTCTTCTTCTCTTTTCTGGTAGGTAACAGTGAGAACCGAGACCGCTTTTTGTCCTTCAGTTTCTTCTTCTTCTCATCATATTTCTGTTTTCTTCCTCCCCTCCCCTCCTTTCCCCTCCCCTTTTCCCCCCTGATATCCACCTCTGGCAGTCCACCATTGTCCAACCGGACTTCCTCTGTCATCCACCTCTGACAGTTCAAAGTCAATCCCTTTTCCATTAATCACTTTCTCTCTCTCTTTTGTTGGGTGAGTGGGTGGTAACAAAACTTCAGCAAAAGTGGCTGAACCAGCTCTGTGCTGACCTTTTTGTACCCCCTTTAGCCCCTTCCCTTCCTGCAGCATGTCCATTGTTCTGGCTCCCAGTCCCTCCCCCTACCTTCCCCCCTCCCTCCTGAGCAAACCACTTCCAACAACAATAACGGTTGAAGGTTGCACCAGGACAACATGGTTTGCCCCTTAAAGGGCAAACTCCATTGTCCCGGATTCCCCCTTCTTTCCCCCACAAAAGACAGACAACCTGTATGTTGTTGTGCTCAGATTTGCAATCATCTTATTTTATATATCATAATTTCATTTCCATTTCTCATTGTCCTTTATTAATCTCTTTTTACAATTTTATTTGTATTGAATCCAAAACTCCAACTCTGATCCTCTCTCTCTCTCTCTCTCTCTCTCTCTCTCTCTCTCTCTTTTCTTCTAGCTTCCCCAGGTGAAAACCTGGGTAGAAACATAGAAACATAGAATTTGACGGCAGATAAGGACTGCTTGGCCCACCCAGTCTGCCCATTTCCCTACCTAATGGATAAGCTGCAGATCCTAGTTAACCAGCAGGATATTTCTTCCTACCCCCAACCCCTAGAATTGCCTTATGACTGTCCCATGCATGCTTGAATTCCACCACTGTTTTTGACTCCACAACCTCCTCCGGAAGGCCGTTCCATGCATCCACAACCCTCTCTGTGAAAAAATACTTCCTTAAATTACCTCTGAGCCACTCCCCATCTTCAAATTGTGCCCCCTTGTTCTTGCACACCTCTTTTTTTGAAAGATGCTACCCTCTTGGACTTTGTTGATTCCCTTGAGGTACTTGAAAGTTTCTATCATGTCCCCCTCTCCTCCTTTCCTCGAGGCTATACATATTAAGCTCCTTAAGTCTCTCTTCATATGTCTTCTGGTGCAGACCCTGCACCATTTTAGTTGCCCTCCTCTGGACAGCTTCCATCCTGTCTATGTCTTTGCGGAGAGTGGGTCTCCAGAACTGCACACAGTACTCCAGATGGGGTCTCACCAGCTGTCTGTACAGAGGGATAATAACTTCCTGTTTTCTACTGGTGATGCCTCTCCCTATGCATCCCAGTATCCCCCCAGCCCTCCTTGCTGCCCTCTCACAATGCTTGCCCACCTTTAGGTCATCTGATATGACTACCCCCAGGTCCCTTTCCATTTTTGTTGTTGTTAGTATCTCACCCCCCATTGTGTACTCTTCCCCTGGGTTTTTGTTTCCCAGGTGCATTACCTTGCACTTCTTAGCATTGAATCTAAGCTGCCATACATTTGACCATTCCTCTAACCTTGCCAGTCCTTCTCATCCTTTCCACCCCACCTTGTGCATCAACTCTGTTGCAGATCTTTGTGTCATCTGCAAAGAGACATACTTTTCCTTCCAGTCCCTCTGCAATGTCACTTATAAACACATTGAAGAGGACCGGTCCTAATACTGAACCCTGCGGTACCCCACTAGTAACCCCCCTTTCTTCAGAGTGGACTCCATTTACTATTACTCTCTGTGTCCTATTCTCCAGCCAATTCTTTACGCAGGCTGTCATCTTGGGACCCACTCCCAGGCTGGCTAACTTGTATATTAATCTTTTGTGTGGGACTGTGTCAAATGCCTTGCTAAAGTCTAGGTAGGCCATGTCCATAGCCCCTCCCTGATCTACTACTTTGGTCACCCAGTCAAAGAAATCAATCAGATTCGTCTGGCATGACCATCCCGCTGTGAATCCATGCTGCCTTGGGTCCTGTGCCCCTCTGGCCTCTAGATACTCGACAATTCTTTCCTTCAGAAGTGATTCCATCATTTTCCCTATCACTGAGGTTAAACTAACAGGTCTGTAGTTTCCTGCTTCTGCCTTGCTCCCACTTTTGTGAAGGGGAATCACATCTGCCCTCCTCCAGTCCTCGGGTACCACCCCATCCTCCCATGATTTGTTAAGAGGGTAGTCAGTGGTGTCACTAGTTCTACCCTAGTTCTTTTAGAATTCTGGGATGAATCCCATCAGGCCCCATTGCTTTGTCCACCTTCAGTTTTAAGAGTTCTTTCAGAACCCTTTCTTCTGTAAATGGGCTAGTATCAACTTCTGTATCAGAGTGTTTCTACTGTTTGTTTTAGGTACCTCCCTCTCTTCATTTGTAAATACTGAGCAAAATATTTGTTTAGTATCTCTGCCTTTTCACAGTCACCCTCTGCCCACCCTCCCTCCCTTTATTAAGCCTCCTATCCTCCCTTGGTCTTCCTTCACTCTAGATGTACCTATAAAGGTTTATCCCCCTTCTTAACTGAGTTGGCTATCTTTTCCTCGGTTTGGGCCTTTGCTATTCTGACTGCCTTCCCAGCTTCCTTTTGCTTTAACTGATACAGTTCTCTGTCCTGCTCCTCTTGTGATTCCTTGTACTTCCTGAATGCATTCTTTTTCTCTTGAACCTTCACTGCCACTTCCTTTGAAAACCATAGTGGTTTCTTACATCGTTTCATTTTGTTTATTTGCTTCACACAAAGGCTTGTTACCTCTGTGATGGCAGTTTTATTATTCCCCATTGTTCTTCCACCCTCCTTCCTGCCCATTTGCTAGTACATTCCTTAGGCACTCACCCATTTGGCAAAGTCAGCCCTCCTGAAGTCCAGTACTTTTGCCTTTGTAGGCTTGACTGTATTGCTGTGTTTATTGTGAACCATACCTGTTCGATGGTCGCTAGTTCTCAGATGGCTACCCACTCTCTACATCTGTGATCCTCTCTCCATCTCCATTTGAGAGGACCAGGTCTAAGATTGCTCCCTCTCAAGTGGGCTCCAATACTAGTTGTCTAAGGCATGCCCCCTGTAGGGCATCTAGAATAACTCCACTCTTCGAAGTGGCTGCTGCAACTGCACTCCTGTTAACATCTGGCATATTCAGATCACCCATCAGCAATATCTCCCCTTTTTCTGCCATTCTAAGTATACTTTCTATCATTTCCTTGTCCATTTCCTCCCCCTGAGAAGGGGGTCTGTATACAACCCCTGTGTGGATTGTGGTGCCATTGCCTGTCTCCAAATTTACCCACAGTGTTTCTTCTCCTCCCTGTTTACCCTTTTGTTCTGTTGATTTGATTCCTTCCCTTATGTAAAGAGCTACTCCTCCTCCTCCTCTTTTACCCTCCCTGTCCCTCCTGTAGACAGTGTATCCTGGTATGTTTACGTCCCAGTCATGGTTTTGTGTGTACCATGTTTCTGTGACTGCCACGATATCCAGATGTTCCTCCTCCATCAAGGCCACTAATTCGGGAAGCTTGTTACTCAGACTACGGGCACTGGTACTCATTGCTCTCTATTTTTTGATGGCTTTACCTTCTGTTGCAGCATCCCCCACTGACCTTTCTTCCTCGGTCTTTTTCTCATTTAGTACCCTGTTTTGTAGGGAGAGGCTGGAATTTTCCTGCTGCTTATCAGTGCCTCCCCCCTTGACTAGTTTAAAAGCTTGCCAATGAAGCATTTAAACCGATTGCTCAAAAGACTTGTTCCCTTCCTGGACAGATGCAGACCATCCTGCCAGTATAGGCTGGTGTCCCTCCAGGTGGAACCCCAGTCCCCAATGAAGCCAAACCCCTGTGCTCCACACCATTTTTTCAACCATTCATTAAACTGCATGGTGCAAAGTACCTTCGCCTCACCCATGCCATTGACAGGCAGCACCTCTGAGAAGGATACTGTGTGTGCTACTTGTCTTAGGCCCCTCCTCAACTCTACAAAGTCCTCCTGCACTGCTCTAATCTCATGATGAGCCAAGTCATTTGTCCCTAGGTGGACAATGACGTCCAGCTCAGACTCCCGTACAGCTGTTCTTGTGATCCTGAGGATGCGCTTCCTGTCCCTCCAAGCCATGGCACCAGGCAGGCACCTTACTTCAGTTTTCCCTGCTCTCCCCAGTTCTCTCCCCCTAATAATTGAGATCCCCACCAGGAGCTGCTTCCTTTCCCTGTGGTGTCCTCTGCCTCCTTCCTGTGGGCCTCCCTTGTGACAGTTGTCCTCAGCCTCCTTAGTCTCCTCTGCGGGTGCATCCATAGGGGAGCTATGCCCCCCCAGAATGGTGTATGGATTGTGGAGTGGAACAACTGACTGGGTGTGCCTCTGTTCCACCATCCTCACCCTCCTTGAACCCACTGTGGTCCAACTGCTGTGCTTTCTTCGCAACCTCTGAAGTAGTGGTGGTGGCTCTGGTGCTCTCTGGATGGGGGAGGTTCCCTTCCTACTGTCCAGTGTGGCCTGGGGAAAGGTTCCCTTACTACTGTCCAGTGTGGCCTGAAGACGGGCAACTTCCTCCCTCAGGGCAGAGAGTTGTCTGCAAATAGGGCAGCATCTCAGCCTCCAGAAAGACTCCCAGAAGACTGCTGCCCCTCAGCCATTACATTGCACTACTCCCCACATCTTTATCTACTTTTTCTTTTTGTGTGTGTGTGTGTGTGTGTGTGTGTGTGTGATTGGTTTGTTATATAGAAATATATATATTATACAATGTGTATGCTTATTTTGTCAGTGCAGTGTGCTAGAGAGGATATGACAGTGATATGCACCTTGCACTCTTGAAGAAATTATGTCAGAACCCCAGGTATAAAGGAACTATTTCCAGGGATGGCTGGGGTGAGGGATGGATAAGGGATTGGGCCTAAACTGTGCCCTCATGAAACAATCAGCTAAAAGCTCTGACCCACCACTGCGATGAGTGCCTTCCTGTCAGCAAGATGCCCTACACAACAATTTGACAGAGAAAATACCCTACTAATCAAAAGAGAAAAATCCAGACATCCAAGTCAGACACAGGTAAACCTCCCCAGCACCAAAACTGCCTGGTGGTTTGTGCTCTGAAAGCAGTCAGCCCTAAAATAAGTCAGCTGTGCTTTAAACTCTTCCTGCAGTGAAAATCTTTAGAATTGGAACAAAAGTAAAGCTAGATCCACCTCCCTCTGTTGCTTGAAAGACTGTATTTTCCTGATAATTCTAAGTTCCTTATTTCACCTTTCATTTAGAAGTAGCCTCCACCTGCAGAATATCTACTACAAACCAAAGACAATTGTAAGGTTCACCTCCCTCTGTTGTGAGCACAACTCACTTTCTTGCAAATCCTATGTTCAGTATTGCAGCTTCCAGCCAGAGGTAGCTTCACCTGAAGAATATTAGCTGTTCTGATGAGTTTGCTATAAAACACTTGCTTATAATACTATTGTTCTCAGGTCTGTAAGACTCTTCCAAAGCTATTGGCTGATAAGTAGCTATGATGTAAGCACTTCTTGACACAGTCTGGTCTGGCCTTTTAAGGCACACACAGATAAACACAAAAAACAGTTTCCACCCCCTAGGGCACTGTCTGGGTCAAATACACAGTCTGTACCTGCACTTACTTCAGGACTTATGACAAATTCTTAGCTCAGGGTTTAAACTCTTCCTGCACTGAAAATCTTAAGAATTGGAACAAAAGTAAAGCTAGATCCACCTCCTTCTGTTGCTTGAAAGACTGTCTTTTCCTGATAATTCTAAGTTCCTTATTCACCTTTCAGTTAGAAGTAGCCTCCACCTGCAGAATATCTGCTACAAACCAAAGACAATTGTAAGGTTCACCTCCCTCTGTTGTGAGCACAACTCACTTTCTTGCAAATCCTATGTTCAGTATTGCAGCTTCCAACCAGAGGTAGCTTCACCTGAAGAATATTAGCTGCCAAGACCACTTTTTGTCCTTCAGTTTCTTCTTCTTCTCATCATATTTCTTTTTTCCTTCCCCCCTCCCTTCCTTTCCCCTCCCCTTTGTCCCAGCTTGCATTGGATGACTGGCCTTTCCCCCTTTTAGGGTTCTTCCTCTCCCCCCCTTCTTGTTTTTTTTTTTAGTTTAGTTTTTTTTATCTCCTTTCTTGTCTCCTCCATGCCTCAATAAACCCCATCATTTTTGGTATTAAACCTGTCTATTGCTAGATCTAACAGGTGCACTCCATCTGGCCTGTAGAATTCTTCTACCCGTTCTTCCACCCCCCGCCCTATTACATGTTCTCCCATACTCCTAACCAAAAGTTCCTACCCTTCTATTCATCTTCCTCCTGGCTCTGTCTATTGCTCTGTGGCTATGTTCATGTCTCCATACCCTCCTTGGTATCATGTCTAATCAGGCTATGCTCACTCTAGGCCACCATTGCCGTATCTTCCCTTAAGTCCTGTTTTAACTACATATGCATGTCCACCCATGGCTTTTCCCCAAGGTCATTACCCCCAAGGTGTACAATAATTACGTCTGGGATGGGCCACCTTTCCTTCATGTCCCTCAGGGTAGGAAGCAATTGTGCCCATCCCATCCCTCGGATGCCATGCCACATGAGCCTACATTGTATGGCATCCTGCTACAGCTGCTCTCCCCCAGCTTTTTTCTCTCCGCTCTCTTTTCCCCCCAATAAATGTATGAGTGCCCGCAGATCCATACTTCAGTGGTCCTCCCTCTACGTATAGAAGTGAAGCAAATAGACATCTTAATCACCTTCTTGCCTTGTTTATATTTTGCATGTTTACCAAACCCCCCACTTTTTTTTTGCTTTTGTAGACAAAACAAAATTGACATGTTAATCTCAAACCTGTATATCTCGAATATACCTCTTATAACTGGCAAACCACCAATGCCCCTTTTCCATCATACTGTTCACTGTTTCCCCTGCTGCTGCCCACTCTGAAGCAGCCTCTCTTCAGAAAGAGTGAGAATAATAATTGCCTGGGTCCTCGCCCAGGAAGTCTATGCTCTTTTTTAGCATGGCTGTTACTTGGTAACTCGTCACTCTCTTCCCGTCCCTGTGTACAAATAATCTCCCTTCTTTAATCCCGTGCTCTGTGGCATATGCCCACAGAGCTTTTACTGGGCACAATGACCCATCCACGTGAGCCTTAATGGTTATGGTACACTCGTTTCCCATTTGATCTGTTTTTGCTCTTTTAACTAGGACTTGTATCTCTTTCTGCCTCCAACTAATGTCTCCCCATTCTAGCCCCTGTCTGTGTCCTTCCCACCATGTCTTACTGCCTCACTCACTCTCAAGCCTCCTGCAAACATCACCAAGTAAATCATGTGAAATAATTGTGCTTCATCCTTGGATCTGCAAATTGCTGGCAGTACCCCCTTTAATTTAGCTAGCCAATGGTCTGCTATTGGCCGTCTTCCATCCCTGGGTATTGGCTGCAACCTACTCCACCCTTGCATCATTCTTCATATCAACACTGACTTTGTGGGGTCCTTCCATCTCCTTAGGCTACAAACTACACTAATCCCTGCTAGGTAAACCCCCGTCATGGTGTGGGCCATACCTCTCTGCCATTGGTTCACTGTAAACTTTCCTAACTACTCTTCCATAAGTGGCCCACTTACCTTCATGTGGTGTGTTGCCCTGAATGTTTGCAATGCCCGCTAGGCCCCTTCATAGGCTTTCAAGGTCCGTGGTGTCCATGAGTTGCGAAACAGCATTTCCGCTCCCTCTTGCCAACATCCCTGATGTTCATTGGTATGGGTGTTTTCTGTTCCTCTGCTGCTGGTGCCAGCATCCAGAAATGATCCAGCTGCAGATGGGAAAGGCTGTCAGCTAGGGTATTTTCTACCCCTTCTATGTGTTTGGCAAAGATCTCAACACCAGCTGTCTCAACACCTCCATGACCATTTCAGATCTGGCTCCCTTGTTGTTTAAAACCTCCACCACAGATTTGTTGTCACACCAGAATGTGACCTTCTGATTCCTTAACTCCTCCCCCTTAGCAGGGTGCAGGCCCAAATGGGCATGATTTCTAACAGTGTGATGTCCCTTAGCTTTCCGTCTCTCACCTAGTGGCTTGGCCAAGGCTCAGAGAACCATTTTCCCCATAAATAGCCCCCCATGCTAAATCCCCCCACAGCATCTGTATACAGTTCGAGATCTGTGTTGTAAACCCATTCATCCTGCCAAAATGAGGAGCCGTTATAGCTGCTGAGGAATTCTTCCCATACTTTAATATCTTCTTTCACTCCCCTTGTGATATCCACCCAGAGGTGTGGTCTGGTTACCCCTGCAGTGGCCCTCGCTAGTCACTAGAGAACATCCTCCCTGGCCCAATTGCCCTACAGGCAAAGTTCAAATGCCCCATTACTTGCTGTACCTGCTTCAATTGCACCCGTCTTCTGTTCGTATGTACCTGAATCAGCTCTCTAAGTTTTGATACCTTGCTATCAGGCAACCTAAAAACCTCTCTTTGTGATCTATCTTGATTCCCAAGAATTCTAGAACCTTACTGGGTCCTTCCATTTTTTCTGGTGCCAATGGTACCCGCAGTTGTCTACACAGGTTCTGGAAGCTACCCAGCATCATTGTTGCCTCCTCTCATCCACTGCCTATTAAAAGGAAGTCATCCAGGTAATGTATGACCTCTCTGTAACCCATCTGTTCCTGAAGTATCCACTGCAAACATGTACTGAAAACTTCAAATGTAGCACAAGCTATGGAACAACCCGTTGGCATGGCCTTGTCAAAATAGTACTGGTTCCCTATCTTGAAACCCAATAGATCCCAATCTTCCCATCTGACTGAGAGCAACTGGAAGGCAGACTCTATGTCTGTCTTGGCCAATCATGCATCTGGTGTCACCCTAATAATCTGTACGGCCTCTTCCAGTGCTGCATAAGTGACTCTGCTGTTCTCCTCCCTTATAAAATCATTCACTGAGTCTCCTTCTGGAAATGACAGTTGGTGAATCACCCTGTATTCTCCTTCCTGTTTCTTGGGAACCAGACCAAGTGGGGAAATCCTCATATCTGGTAATGGGGGGGAAGGGTATGGTCCTTCTAATCTCCCTGCTGCTTTTTCTTTCCCTATCTTTGTCTTCAGAATTTCTTCTTTCCCCTTAATTGACCCCAAGTTGTTAGCCTCCCTTGCCCTTCTTGGGCCTTCAAACTGCAGCGGGAAACCAGTTCTAAAACCTTTTCTTAATGTTTCTGCCACTTTTCTATCTGAGTAACCTTTTAACCATCTCTCCCACAACTCTATTTTGATAGGGGTTTTTGCTATTCAAAATTGTTCTCCTAACCCCCCCAACCCCTGACTCCCTCCCATCTCTCTAATTGTTCAGAAAGCCTGGTTTCCCTTACCCCCATATCCTCTGCCTCTTGCTTCTCTATTCCATGGCTGGCCCCTATAGCCCTGCCCACCCTGAAAGGGCTGTTGACCTGTACTCTGCTCCCCACCCCCTTGGGCCCCTTGTATCCATGTAGTCCTACATCTACTCACAGGATGTGCCCCCCCCACATTTTGAACATGCATGCCAGAAATGGCATTGCTGCCAGGAACAGAATGCCCTGTTATAGCCCCAGCAGCATTTCTAGGGTACTCTCCCCCTCTTCCCTATCTCTCCCTCTGGTGTGGATTGATCAGTTACATAGCCCGTCCACAAATCCAACTGTTTGGTATCCCACTGCACATCCCCGTAGGTCACCATCCTTTGCCGGAAAAACTCATCATAATATATCCATCCTACTCCTCCTTTTGCCTTTGCCCTTCTAATGATCAGTGAGTATGTAATGAGAGGGATGCCCAACTCAGGTTTCTTTTCCTGCACTTTAGCCAAGAATGTGGCAAAGCCCACAAACCACCCATTCCACATCTTTCCTTTCGTAAATTTATCCTCTTCTTTCTTACCCAGCAAAACTACCACTGCCGCCATCTCACTCTTCCCAATACTCTCCATCTCCTCATATTTCGCCGCCACATCCCTACTGACTAAGGCAAAGATGTCTACGTACTCCCCTTTCCATATATTTTCCTTAGTTGCTAATGGTACATGCTCCCCTATTCTCATCTCTGAGTCTCCTGTCTCCCTTGTACCTTTTCCCGTGCTTTCTGTCACCTGTTGTACCTCTCCTGTTGTTTCCCTATCCAACCTGATCTCAGCCAATGCTGATTCCATCTGACCTAACCCCCCTGTCCCTAGAGCCGTAATAATCTGGCCTATGTATTCTTTAATGCTGTCCCCAACTGTACCTGATATATTACCTGCGGATTTGTCAGCTCCTTGTAGCTTGTTATCCTCAAGAGCCCCTGGCCTGGGTTCCTGCAGCTGGACCACTGGTTGTGGCATTGTATGCAGGGGAACTCCTGTATTTGGGGGGTTCATTCTGGGTTTGAGTGATGGTGGCACCATTTGCACTTGGGGAGGTACTGATGGTTCCGGTACACAGGGCAGCAGTGGTACTGGGCTGGCTGCTCGGGGAGGAACCACCATTGACTGTTGCGGTCTCCTTGGGCTGGGTGCCCTCCCAGCTGGCCACTTCCCACCACCCCCTTTTCCCTTTCCCACCTTCCTTTTCTCCCTGGCTCTCCCTGGTTCCTCTCCTTCTACCAGCTGCCACATCTTGTTGGCCTTTTCTGCAAGCTCCACGATGGCCTTGTAGGCATCTTCTTTTGAGGGCTTGTTTCTCTTTGGTGCCATCTCCTTTCTTGCCTGTATAAAGCTGTGAAAAAACTGAAAAATTTTGTTTTTATTAATACATATATCTGATTGCCTTGGCTTGCTTTGATTGGCTACCCCCGCTCCTGTCTCTCTCCATCGAGCCAGAGGCATTTGATGTGGCTACTCGTGACCCCGTTTGGTCTTTTTTCCCCACCCCAGTGCTCTCCCAGTGATAAAACCCTGTCCCCGCTTCCCTCTCACCGGAGAATGGCATTATCCTCAGTCACAGTCCCTATGAATCTGCCCCAAGCCACATGGCCTTCCCGGCCTTATTATTCTCCTCTCTGTGCCTGCCACAACATCCCCTTTTTTTTGAAAAAGACACGCCAAACCACTCCAAACTAAGGCACCAAGACTTTATGTTGTGATAATTATATAAAGATTTTACACCAAGCATCTGCCGCTGCACCCTATGGCCTTCTAGGCCTATCCCTTCTCCATACTGTGCCCCCAAGGCCTATGGCCATACCCCCCACCTCCTCATCCCCAAGCATCTGCCATCACCCCATGTGGCCTTCTAGACCTAATACTCTCCCCCTCATGTGCCCAAAAGGTCTTTGGCCTCACCACCTGCTATACTCAATCTCATACTGGTATGCCACAGACAGACTTCGAAAGCCCCCCAGACAATTCCTGTATTTGTTTTAAATCGGAGGCTTTTCCAGCCTTTCCAGCCTGCTGTTCCACTGCTGTCCTAGAAATGAACCTAGGGCTGCCCGCATTGTGCCCCTCAATTCCTTCATGGTACCCTTCACCCACACGGAGTCATGTCAGATGCCACCCACCCAACTGCCTGAGTGTCTGCGCCACCCCCCCAACCAGCAAAATTCACAATAAAATCCCCTTAGGCGCTGTGAGAAAGCGATCCGTCTCTAGTCAGCCTGGAAATAAAAACCTTCCGGAGCAATACCAATTCCCAGATGTTTGTTGCCTCCTGGAGAGTGTAGATGAACACATGAAGGCCTTCTCCCTTGCTCTGAGGCCAAAAACATCTCCCACGCTGGCACTCGCTCTTCCTCTTGCCCCCCCGACCATGCGGTGTGATGTCAGATGCCACCGCCACCACTCACCTGCCTCACAGCCGGCCTAGCTGCCGGCGGCTTCTATCTTGCTTAAGGGGCCTGCCACCTTGTTTCTTGACACGAGGGAGGCTGAACTCTGCTTCATCTTTTTTTTTTTTAATGCATCCTCACTTTCTTGCATGTTGTTCATGCCAAACTCCTGTAAGGCCACAGCCGAAAACTCCAGATCCAATTCTCAACCCAATGCTTCCCTGCCTCGAGGGATACAAAAACAAAACTCCCCACCATCTGATCAATACTGGACTTTTTTTTTCAATTTAAGCTACTATGGCCGCTTAGCCCCCTCGATTCCAGGCTCTGTCAGAATTATTTAGCTACACACAGCCGTTACCCCAGGCCTACCCAAACCTTTCAGCTCCTCTATTCCTCAAGAAAAACAGCACAAAAGCTTTCTCCTCTCAGGGCCCCAAACTAGCTCCTTTTACTCTTAGCATCACTCACTCACTCATTCTTCCTCTCCACTTCCCCTCGTGGGTTTATGAAACCTGTTCCGCACTATTTGGCTCCTCGCAAAGCCTTCAACCCACGTCTTGCACCATGACCCTTCTGCTGGGTCCCAAACTCCCTGCAACAACTTCCATCATTCATACCATGCTTACAGTCTCATAGAATTTTATGCCACAATGTAGCAACACATCACAAAAGGTTTAAAAGCTTCCAATTCAGGTTCCACTCAGCATTTTCTGTAAAAACCTACCCCCAGTCTATAGAAACTTTGCAACAAAATTCCCCATGAGCCATCCACATATAAGGTTCATTGAAAAACAGAGTAATATTTTTTTTTAAGCTTCATTCCTGGTTAAACCTAGCTGTTGGTTTTCTTACCTGCTTTAAGCTAGTGCACAAACCTCTGCTCCAATGCCAATCTGATGTGTTGTAGTTTCAATATAAAACAAAACTTCAGCAAAAGTGGCTGAATCAGCTCTGTGCTGACTTTTTTGTACCCCCATTAGCCCCTCCCCTTCCTGCAGCATGTCCATTGTCCTGGCTCCCAGTCCCTCCCCCTACCTTCCCCCTCCCTCCTGAGCAAACCACTTCCAACAACAATAAGGGGGGAAGGGTGCACCAGGGCAACATGGTTTGCCCCTTAAAGGGCAAACTCCATTGTTGTCAAATCAGTGTCATGGATCCCAATTTAATTAGGGTGGAGGGTGGGGGGCTATATGTCTAGGAAAGCTCTAAAACTCATTCCATATTATGGTACTTATATTGGAAATGGAAAAAATCACCAGGGGAGTCCACCACCTTTAATGTAGGATTGAATGTTGTATACTGTCAGGCTGTGTTGGGAATGTTCTGAAAAGGGACATTTAAGGTTGAGTTCAGTTTATGAACTGTCCTGCACTTTCAGATTTAACTTGGGGCTGTTTAAGAGATCTCAAGCATTTGAGACTGAGGAGAGCTTTCAGAACACTAGGCATGGTGAGCAGCGTGGAGTTTGGATTCTAAACTGATACTTTGCAAACTATGAGTGCTGCTGCCCCACCAAAGGCTAAAGACTGCAATTTGCAGCGAACAGTGTCAGACCGGTGAAAATAAACTCTGATGTTACCCCACAAAGAAAGACTGGATGAACCCCCATTTATAGGAAACCCTGTTTATCTGAACATTTTTGTTATACTCCTGCAAATTTGGATAAATGGGGTTTTAGTGTATTAAAAAAAAAAACTATGAGGAGGGCATTTGGAAGGTGGGGGTGCCACTAGACACTCGGGATAAACAGTGCTATAAGGGGAGGAAGATTGGAGGGTGAGGGGTGCCACTAGACACCAGGGAAAAGATGCCGAAAAACAAAAAAAGGATTTTCCCCTCACTCGGGATATGAAAACAGAATCATTTTTCGTATCACGCGATATGAAAAAAGATTTATAATGTTTCACAAAAAACACATTTCAAGGCCATTTCTCACACACTTAAGTGCAGAATCCAGCTAAGAAGGTCTCGATAAGCAAACTACATGTCTTGGTTGCTCTCCAGAATGCCTTTTATGTGTTTTTTCAAATTTGAGTTTTTAGGAAAAATGGAAAACAAGATGGTGGCCAAATGAAAAAGAATTTTCCACTCATTAAAAATGATGACATCAGAAACAAAAGAAGAGCCTTTTTGCATTTCATACAGTTAACGTGAGGTGGTTACTGAGCATGCTCAGAACCAATTTATGAAAATTTTAAAATTAAATAACTTTGGAATGGATTAATTTTTGTCATCAAAACCAGCAAAAGGCACATCTGTGAGCCAGCTCCTTTCTACCTGGAAAGTGTCAGGCAAACATTCCAAACCATCTGGATGCTACAGGTGTCAGGCGAAACCCCAGAACACCAATGGTAAAAAAGTGGCAAAAAAAAAATTAACTTTCTGCACTGTCCTGAACAAAGAATCTGCCCATCTGTTAAGAATGAAACTTGACAAATCCAGGGATCTACCCCTCACGACCACATGCACATTTTCATGCACATCTATTGAACAGTTGCAATGTTCTTAAAGAGCAAAAATTGGGGTTCAACATAAATATATCTACTCAACCCTAACTATAATATATGTATTAGATATACACTTTAGGTAATATGGCTGCTCGATATACGCACCTTGGTGTGCGTTGCGACGCAGGCCGCAAGGCTAAGTGCATCAACCGCCCAAGGCGGCGTGAGATATCAGAGCGCCGACCACATACCTCAGAGTGGTATATCTATCTTATAAAATGTCAAAATTGTTTTGAGGGGGGTAAAGTGCGAGGTGCGGTCGCGCTCTGATATAATGCACGGTCATGTGATGGTGTTTGTCCAGTGTGTTGCTCTTGCTGACCATGATTGTCTCAAGCATTTTATAAATATATATATATAATAATATGTAATAGATAACCCACTCTTAGGTGTGCGGTCATACTCTGATATATGCATGCCTTGGTGTACATCAACCACCCAAGGCATGCGTATATCAGAGCGTGACCACACACTGTAGAGTTGGTTATCTATCTTATAAAATGGCAGAATTGTTTTGGAGGGTGGTAAAAGTGCAGGTGTGCAGTCGTGCTCTGATAGAGTATCTCTATGAAGATAGTTTCACATCAGACAATTTTTGATTCTTAAAGGGAAACATTTTGGCACAAAGGCCAACCCATTTACATATTCTGGGTGGGATATTCAAAGGAGTTGTGTATGGTGCAACAGGGCTACATCATGCACAACCCACCAATGCGCCCCAGCGCGATATTCAAACAGGCGGGTTGTGCTGTACAACCCCCTGATGCACTGGGGCGCACCTGTAATGTATGTGGCGCAAGTGCATGGGGTGTGCCCATGCATATGCGGCACATCCCGATATTCAGCCCGGGATGTGCGGTGCATATGCTGGCACAGACCCGCCTTGTGCTGCACAGGAGAGCAGAAAGTTGTGCCCCCCAAGGCGTGCCCATGCATATGCAGCACATCCCGATATTCAGCCTGGGATGTGCGGTGCATATGCTGGCACAGACCCACCTTGTGCCACACAGGGGGGTGCAAAGTTGTGCCCGATGACACCAGGAGCAAGTTCTGGCCACCCACAGGTGAGCTGCCATATTGCAAGGTGCAACATGGCAGCCGCCTGCAGTGGGTGGCCACCCGATCACCCAGGACACAGTCCATGAGCCCCCTACCCAGGGGTCATTGTGCCCCCCTGCCCGACCACGGTGACATGTCGAGGAAACCCTGGTGGTCCAGTAGACTGCTATCCCTTGCCCAATCATGGGAATGTATTGAAATAATCCTTGGTGGTCCAGTGGACTGCTAGCCCTTGCCCGATCATGGGAATGTATTGAAATAATCCCAGGTGGTCCAGTGGACCACTAGCCCTTGCTCGATCATGGGCATGTATTGATATGATCCCTGGTGGTCCAGTGGACTGATTCCTGTTGCCCACTCGTGGGCATATGTCAAACCTCCTGGTGGTCCAGTAGTACCCCACTCCCCACCCTTCCACTGTGTCCCCCACCACCCTGCACCCCCCCAGTCAGTGGCAAGTGGCAGTTCCCTGCCCGCAAGCTGCCTGGCCACCCACCGACTAACAGTGTACAGTAGGGCTGTACGCCTATTGGTCCACTGAGTAGGCCAATGGACATGCCGACCATACTGTACCACACAGTCCCAATTGTAGCTCATTCACAATTCAGAACTATGTAGTACAGTATGGTCAGCATGCTCCATTGGCCCACGCAGTGGAGCAACAGGCATACAGCCCTACTGTATGCTTTCAGCTGGCAGGCCGACCGCGGCTTGTGACTGGGGAGCTGCTGCCCGGCCACCGACCGGGGGTGCAGGATGGTGGGGGACTCAGTGGGCAGGTGGGGAAAGGGGGTACCACTGGACCACCAGGGAGTTTGACATATACCAATGAGCAGGTGATGGGGATCAGTCCACTGGACCACCAGGGATCATTTCAATACATGTCCATGATCGGGCAAGGGATAGCAGTCCACTGGACCACCAGGGCTTCTACTTTCACATGTCCATGATTGGGCAAAGGGGAGTGGAGGCCACTGAGGAGCAGAGGGGGTGTCGGTCCCTTGATGGCTGCAGCCTTGCAGGGCACCAGGCACAAGTCACCGGGGATCAGTGCACCGCATGCAATTAGGGCCATAATGACATGCAAATAGCCCCATTTGTGCCTTGCATGCATAATGGCCTCATTTGCATGCCCAGTGCTAAATATCATGGTAGATACACCTAGCGCAACTGCACTTGTGCTGGCGCACCCCCCTACTCACCTTCTGCCACTTGCACTGGCGCAGTACCACTGCACCATGCGCAGTGCGTGCGACTTCAGTGCCATATTCAATGGTGCTGAGCCATGGTGCAGGACCATTGAATATCACCTGGACCATGCCCTGGATCAACCCAGTTATGCTGTACCCAGGCTTGTGCCCCTGCCTGGTGCAGTCTGAATATCCCACCCTCAGTATAAATACATTTAGGTTTGCTTACTGTTCATTATACTATTTTAGATTTAATAAAATTGATTTTGGCTATGTCTATGTGGGTATCTTCTGTTACTACAAATCAATGAATCGACCCCCCCCCCCCGCAGCTGATATTAGTGCAGTAGGCAGCACTGGGAAGTTTAATATCATGCAGTGCAAGCAACATATTTTAGAAACTATGATGAGATGTTTTCAGGGTCTGCTTTTCTACATGAGGTAATTCTGTGACAATGTTCTGTGACCTGGAAATTAAACTTCAAGTCCTCCAAGTGTAAGGTATTACATCTAGGGCGGGGAAAACCCCAAACACGTGTATACCCTGGGGGGAGAGGCACTGGAGGCCTCAACAGGGCAAAAAGACCTGGGGTCATGATGGATGCAAGTATGAATAACTCTGAGCAGTGCAGGAGAGCAGCTGTCAAAGCAAACAGGATGTTGGGATGCATCATAAGGGATATCACCTCGAGGAGCAGGGAAGTGATTCTGCTGCTGTACAATAAGCTGGTTAGACCACACCTTGAGTACTGTGTGCAGTACTGGAGGCCGCACTTGAAGAGGGACATACAGCTCCTGGAGAGGGTCCAGAGGAGGGTTACTAAGATGATATGAGGACTAGGGGATTTGACGTATGAGGGAAGACTAGAGGAGCTCGACCTGTTTTCATTGGAGGAGAGGAGAGGAGAGACAGAGGAGACATGATTGAGGTCTCCAAGTACCACAAGGGAATAAATAGGGTAAACACGGAGGGGTTATTTAGACTAAAGGAGGGAGGTATGACCCGAGGACATGATTTGAAGTTGGAATGGGAAAGGATGAGGGGGAAAAGAGGAGGAGGTTCTTAACTGAGAGGGTGGTGGAACCTTGGAATGCACTGCCTGGTGAGCTGGTTCAGACTTCCATGGTGGAGGATTTAACAGAGGGTGGGACAGATACAGATAGGGAAAGTACCAGGGAAAGTCTGGCCTGGGGGTGGGGAGGGATGATAGGTGTTCTGGAACACATGGAGGAGGCCTCAATACCCAGCTAGGGATCTGAGGTTCGAGTAGACTCAATAGACCGTACAGCCTAATCGTCTGGCAATTAGCATGTTAGTATGTAATACTTAGCCCAGTGAGGTCAGAGGAATAAACAAATGAATGATCTGAGGTTATAGAAAGTGTAACATTTACTGCGGGTGATTGGATCTCCCACTACTGCCTACTGCTCTGATGTCAGCTGCAGTGGATTCAGGGTTTATAGTAACACAAGATGTCAACCTAGAACAAATCACCATTAATGTGATACAATCTAATATACCACAGTGAACAGGAGTAAACAAAATTTTTTTTTATACAGAAAATTGCACATATTGACCACAGTCACCACCGAGTGTGACACCGTTTTGACTACTGTTCACACTTAATTATAGTACACTCTAAATTAGTAAATGTAAACTAGCATAAAGCTAAGTGTTTGAAAAAAGTTTTATTGCACCAAACATTTGATATTCACTGCTTCAATAATATTCACAGTGGATACTCACTTTATGTGATCGACATGGAATGATATTGTTTAGCTACTGCTTGTCCACATCTACATTTCTATTTCTTGATACTTTTATTTTTCCACTCTGTGACCTGCATAGTCTGAATTATTGAAGAACCACATTGTGTATATTATAGTGACATGGTAGCACCACTATAGTTAGGGTTGAGTAGGCTGTTTAATGTTAAACCCTTAACCTTGCACTTTAATAGCTTCACCACTGTTCAACAGATATGCACAAAATTTTGCATACATGGTTTCAGGGGTAAGGTCTCTTGACATGTCAAGTTTTGTTCTGGTTGTATGTGTGGATTTTGAGATGCGGATAGCAAATAAAGAGGGAGAAAGGTTGGATTTTGTGGTGGAATTCTTTTGTCTTTACCCAGCACCCAGGTGGAATTTTGGTCTTAAATTTTCAGAGTAGAAAGGACTTGGCCCAGAGGGGTGACTTTCATTGGTTTGGTGAAAAAATATTAATCCTATCCAGAGTTAAAAGGATTTGGAATTTCAGTTCTGATCATGCTCAGTACGCTCTTTTGGATAGATGTTTTATATGAGAAAATTATCTGGTCCAAATGAAAAAGGATTCTACTTCATATGCGGGCGGGGGGTAATATTGTTTTGTGAAAGGTCATTCTTTTTTTGTATCTTGTTTCTGTTTTAAAAAAAACTGACAACTCATAAAAATTGTATCATGGAATCACATCAACACGTAACTTGCTAATCGGGACCCTATTAGGTCAATTATGTGGTTACTTTGTGGAAAAACAACCCAGAAATGTGTTTTAACACATTTTAAAATTCTTTTTTTTGTGAGACAATTTTCTTTTTTTGTATGGTGATACGAAACAAGAATAGGGCCATACAAAACAATATTGCCTTCATACAAAAAAATAATTTGAACTTATTTGTTTTTCACATTTTTTTTTCATATGAGGAATATTTTTTCATAAAAATGACACAGTCTCACGAAAAAAGGTTCCTTCATATGAAAACAGAATTTGGGCTTAGTTTTTTCACATTCTTTCTTTGCATGATTACATCATTTTTTCGTGAGAATGACACAGTCTCATGAAAAAAGATTCCTTCATATGAAAAAAAGAATTTGGACTTAGTTTTTTTACATTCATTTATCGTATGAAGGAATCTTTTTTCTTGAGAACAACACAATCTCATGAAAGAAGATTCCTTCCTATGAAAAACAGAATTTGGCCCTATTTTTTTTCCACAATTCAACTTTAACAAGACATATCTCTGTCACTGTTTGCAGTTAAGAGACGTTCTCTCTATTAAAAGAAAGGTCTCAATGAGTACTAGAACACTAACACATAATACCCCCACCCAAAAAAAAAAAATTGGGGGCCTTATAAAAAAACATAAAAATTTAAAAAAGAAAAATCCCATAAGATAACACTGCAACTTTAACAAGCCATAAGTCAGTCAATAATTAGAGTTAAGGGACAGTGTATATATCCAAAACAGGTGTCAATGAGTAGTACAACACAAAGACATAATCTCCCTCAAACATATATGAGGTATGCACAGCTCCCCTAAATTACCTCCAATATTCACCAAGGTGCCAAATCCGAAGCGAAAGTCTGATCAACACCAACAATATACCTAGTCTTCTATTATAACCATATCACTTTTCAGAGCAAACTGACAGGCATTTTCTGGCTTATGGGTAAAAAAAACTAAAAGCAAATTTTCGCTCATATATGATCAAGCGCTGGCAGTTAGGAGGACACTTAATATATTTTTCCCTTTGAAGTGAGCCCCACAAAAAGCAATTACAACCAAGCACATAAATTGCTTTCCTGGAGGCATGGAAGTGCAGGGCTCAGAGGGTCATGTGCTTCCACAGCTATATGGATCTGTACATCTATGGATGATGGAAGTGCAGGACCTAGAGGGTCCTGTGGTTCCCTAGGCAGATGAATGTGTTCACACAGGTCCTGAAGCTATATAATACGATTATACAATTATACAATCTCAAAAAGTAAGTAAATTCTTTGCAAACAACTGAGTTAATGCACCAGTTAGGGTTCAGATTAAAGAAACAGAAGTAGGGAAATGTGATGTTAGGGTTTCCAACCTTAACACCTCCCGCCACCCCCCTTCAAGCAGTAAAAGGGAAACACATCACAATTGTGGCTGTCTTGAGCTTTAGTGAATCAGTGTTGGGGTCTTTCTTGGGGTTATCATTTTTAACATAAACACTCACCCCATTCTCATATAGTCTGTGCATCTGAGCTTATTTGCTGATAGAATGGGGGGGGGTTAGCATTATGGTTGGATTCACCAAGACTCAGGACAGCCAAAATCGTAATGTCTTTTCCTTTTGCTGCTTGGATGGTGGGTTGGGATGTTAGGGTTGGAAACCCTAACACCACATTTCCCTACTTTTATTGCTTTAATCTGAATCCTAACTGGTGCATTAATGCAGTTTCTTTTTTTCCAAAAAAAAGATAGCTAGATAGATAGATAGATAGACAGACAGACAGACAGACAGACAGATAGACAGAGAGATAGATAGACAGACAGACTACTACCTACACAGTTGTACCTGATCTGTAATCATGGTGAATGATACCAACCCTGTCTCTTTGTTTTGATCTGCATAAGCCGCCAAACAGACTGAGCTGATCAGCATCAAGATCACCCTGCTGTGGTCCTCCCCACCAAAGTAGAAAAAAATCCCTCCCACCCTCTGCCAAGTATCCCTTCCACCTCCCATTGCTTCTTAGTTCTTAATTTTCTGACACTAAGGTGCCTAATTCCCAGTGCCAACTAGTACACCCCACACTACCCATTTTCATGGTGTGACACTGGGGAGTCTACCACAGTGCTGCTAAACATAACACCAACACTCAGGTACCCAGTCCCCATTGTCGATACATGAACTGAAGACAACCATCCCTCATAGTCTTTTTTTTAAATTTCTATACACCCTGTAAAAAAGAATAATGTCCATCGATGTCTGTTACCCTTCCTCCACCTGACCCTCTCACTCAGCACCCCCACTCCACACCCCTTAATTTTAATTTTCTGACACCAGGGTGCCCATTCCCTGGTGACAGCTAGTACCCTCCACCACACCAGTTTTCACTGTGTGACACTGGGGAGCCCACCTCTGGTGCAGCCAAATGTAACATCAACAATGGGGTGCCCAATGCCCAGTGTCTGTAACTGAAATAAAAAAAACTGTTCCTCATGGTCTTTTTTTTTTTTCATTTTTACACAACCTGTAAAAAAAATAAAAATCCATCGATGTCTGTTGCTGCCACTGGCATACCGCCACCATTTCCTTTTCCCAACCCAACCCTCCAACTCAGCACCCACCACCCCAAACCCTCCCACCCCATACTTACCTACTGAGGGTCCTACACCGTAATCCTTTCTGGACTGGAGGCATGTCTTCTCTTTCAATGCTGGACCAGGAACTGAATAAATCAGATATGTGGTTCAATGTATTTCAATTAGTTTTGAATTTGTCTTCATAACTTGGTCATTTTTAAATATTTTTCCCCAAAGTTTCAACACAGCCTTTTGTGGGACCCCACCTCATGAACAAGGGCAGTGAAATTATGCAAATCTATCCAAAAGGTGAGTTCACGTTCACTATGTGAAATCACATTTAGGGCAAGATTTGATATATTTCTCCACCCTTGTTCATGAGGTGGGGTCACAAAAGGGTTATGTTACAAATTTGGGGTAAAAATATTTAAAAACAATAAAGTTATGAGCCTATAATAAATTTTTTCAATGCACTCTCATAACTGGTCATTTTGAAGAGTGTCTTATGCAGCTGTCCTAGAAATGTGCATGTTCAAGTAAGGTTTCAAAATAATGAATATGTTATTGATCAAGCTTGATCAATCCTGTACTAATACTGCCACCAAGGCCATTCTAACAGTTGTAGGAGTGGCCTCACTTACATTCTTAGTGTATTAGAACCACTCACCTTTGGTTTGCAGTTCTCAGACTTTAAGAATGTGTGTGAGACTATATTTACAACTGTAAAAGTGGTCTCAGTGGTGGTATTAATGTATCATGTAATTCGCAATATGGCACCCACCATGTCAATGCATCTAACACCACATATATTGCATCAGTTGAAGTCTACCAGCACCCATTGCTAGAATTCACAATGTTGCTGCTATGGCCCATTGTCTGGTTATGTTGGACAGCAATATATTGTCTCTCCTAAATACTTATGGTATCAGACCTGCTCACTTTATGCTAGTGGATCTTATAACACAATAATGTATGTGAGACAACTCTTAGAACCGTAACAGTGCTCTCATCAGCAGATTTAACATACGGACACTGCCAACAAAAGTGCTCTTATGGTTGTAAGAGGGATTTTACTTATATTCTTAGTGTATGAGAACCACTCACCTTTGGTTCATTGTGTTTTGTTTGTTAAGCAGGGTTTAATATGACACTGGGAATGATGTAACAAAACAAAAAAGTTAATTTCATAACGTATGCAAGTCAATATGGCATATTAATTATACTTTGAGTCATGTAAGGGTTATTAATAAAGATTTTATCTATTGATTCTTTTTTAACAAGGCACTATGTATTAATAAATGCAATAATGGCATAACTTTTGTGCTACACTCTATTTAAAACAAGAAATACAGCACAAAAGGGTAAAAAATTACAACTTCAACCCTTTTTTCTACATTGCTTATTTTGCAAACATAACAATTTCATATACTACTGAGATACCTCTTACACTTGCTCATGGATATTTTTTTCTGTTCATTGATTATGGCATGGGTGCATAATTAAGTACATAGTTGTTGAAATTAGCTCCCACTGCAAATAGTGACCCACACATGTTGTACTAATTGTCCGTTGTTTAGTTCAATAGCTGTGCTCCTGCTTTGGTCTTGGCTGGTATTGATTCCAATGAATCTTGCTCACTCAAGGCATCAAACAGCAAGGAGTTGAAAAGTCTTTTATGTGCTTCATCTGTGTGGCTGATGTAATGTTTTAGACTTTTTGGTTTTATGCCCAGATATTGATATAATGTGCATGTCTTCAACTCTGGCATCACTTAACGTCTGGCAGCAAGTTGCACACATACAGTGGTTTGTGTAGGCATGTGATATTCCAGCCACCTTGGAAATGCTCTTCATTAGTGTTCCAATTCTTTTAGGGCCAATTAGATTTTTCCCAAACCATACACCACTTTCTGATTCCACATTGTGTGGTTTCTGAAAGAGCCTAGGTTGTTCTGGGTGCAGCTTTGATAAGTAGAATTTTAAACTTTTATCAGGACTGTTAGGGTCATTTGTCTGCAAGTGCATCCCGACATGTGTAATGTTTAGAGCAGTGGTACTCACTCTGTAGCTCGCAAGCTGTAAGTGGCTCTTTACACTTTTGATTGTGGTCCATTAGCACTGCCTATTAAAGTAATGTATTTGCGGCTCTTTACATGCCTCTGGAAACGTCACCCGCTTATCACTCTGATCCACAGAGTGATTGTCCCTTTTTTGAAAACCTTGAATATTAGGTCAGTGGTCTTACTACCATGGCTATCAATTAATTTCCTTTATCATTGATGAACAAGCACATCACACACCCCACTCCACCGCCCGATACACGCACATACACACAGACACACTGATGGGGCTAAATTACAACTAATTGGTAAGCTTATTTACCACAGATGGCTAGGTAATTGCTGATTAATTTCTTTGTTATTTGCTACTGGTGTTGGTCTGAATTGTTTGCTGCTGGTTATTATAAGGTGAACTCAGTTACTTGTGATCACACTTTTGCAATACTGACTGCTATCAGTTCTCCATTCAGTCATGCAGAGAAAGAAGCATAACTTCAATGCAGGTAAATTTATCAGATGTTTTCTATTTCCTGAGCATCTTCACTTTGGAAAACCAGCAACATGTTATAGTTTGTCTGGCTTGTCAGTGCTTTGTGTGGGTGTTTAAAGTGCTGTTAGTATGTGTGTGGAACTCTCTTAAATAAAATGATGGTGTGAGCTACAACATATTTATTTAGTTTTTGATAACCGGGTGGGTGCACTGGACACTAGAGTGACTATTTTCAGGCACAACCTTGGGAGGTTACAACAAACAAGGGATTAACAACATAACAAATGGAGGGGCAGGACAAAATCACAGTTACAGAATAGTAGATATCCAGTGATACAACTTTAACAAAGAAGACATACTTACTATTACAATACCATAGAATAGTTGGTATATAAATATTACATAAGTGCAGTTGACTGCCTTGACTCCACAGGGTGAGGCCACTATGGAGTAATGATCCTGAATAAGAGAGTATATAGAGAGAGAAGAGAAATTAGAGAGCCAGGTTGACAGGTCAGCAGGGTATAGCAGGTAGAGTGAGAGAGTGCAATGATAGGAAAAAAACAAGGGGAGAAGAAAGAGATATAAAATGTGCGGATGCAGGAGACTATTAGCAGGAGAGATCACGGCACAGTACAGATCATGATAGACAGAGCCAGGGAGGATGGAAGCAGATGCATCAGGTGCGCACAACAAGGTGGGAGTAATGCCTCTTTTTAAATACAGCATGATTAGGAGTCAGATGTACATCAATGGGCAGGGAATTCCAATAGCTGGGAGCCACATAGGAGAGACCTGAAGTGCCTTTGGATGTTTTATACCTGGGAATGTGAAGTAAAGAAAGGTCAGCAGATCAGATGCCATAGGAGGGGGACTGGGGGGTAAGCAATGAGACAAGGGAACTTGGCATGTTAGATCTTTGTATACTGTCTAGTGGAGACCCAAAAAGAGATGAGATGGTGGACCATCAGAGAGGGCCAGTTAAGTTCAGTGTATAGTAGGTAGTGATGTTTTAGCCTAGGGGAGGCAGAAGCAAAATGACATATATTATTATAGGTTGTACCCCATCTATGTAGGGAAGCTTTGGATGTGCAACTGTATATGACAGACCCGTAGGCAAGTCTAGGAAGTAAGATATCCCTGGCTATGGCCAGTCTAGCTGATGGGATAAGACTATGGCTGATTTTGCAGGCTATTCCTAGTGTAGCATTTACTGCCTTACACATGGTGATAATATGGTAATCAAGAGTGAGTGAATCATCAAGGATTCACTCAATTATGTTATGAGTTCCACACATTACCACACGTGATTTATTTTACAGTATGTGTTGCAGGCAACTGAACACCGATAATGTTGAAACTGAATTTGTTGTGAGTTAGAATTAAATGGAATGGAGACCAGTAAAAAAAGAAAGTATGATACAGGTGCTTCAGGCAGGAATGCAAATTGAATTTTTTTTTGTAAAAGTGTAGGTGGTAGAAGTCTCTGCACCAAGAGAAATAGATTCAGCTCACAAAAAAATGCCATATATCTGGCTGGGATTGTATTAAATCAGTTTTATTAAATAAACAGTGTGCTATTATAAGTTTATTTAAGTAAACGCAATTAATACAATTAAATAAAATGTGTGTTAATACTTTTGAAGTGCATGTGTTATATTTTGTATTACGTGCATAACGTGTATGACTGTTGCGGCTCCTTGGCAAAGGGTTCAAACGTGTGTGGCTCCCAAGCCAGACATGACTGAGTACCACTGGTTTACATTATCATTCAGTCCCCCTTGAATAATGACTTTCAATTTATTCCAAAGTTAGTTTTGTCATGTATTCAGTACCAGGACTGTCTGTCTGTCTGTACAGCAAAGTCAGTCACAAGAAGATCTGATGTGTTCTCGTGCCCTCTTCTGCAAAAGAATAATTAAAGCTCAAACCACACCTTATATAGTAGATTTAATGGAGTGGTGCAACTGAGTGTTTTAGTAGTGTTCATATTTTTTAAGTCAGCCTTACTTATCAGTTTCTTACATATGACAGTATTTAAACCTTTGGTACATGGATAAGCCCTGTACTGCTGGATTTGTACTTTGCAAATTCTAATTTTTGTTGGCCAGACAGAATTCTAGTTAATTTGTGATACTTATGTTTCTGTTCCAAGGCTGGCTTTGCAGGTACTTATTTAAAGAGCAGCTGACGTCTTCAGGAGAACTTTACCAAAACATAATATTTAGGCACAGTCCAGCCTGTATTTTACATTAGTTTTGTATTCCACCTACTCAATATTTACTACTGAGGTCATCTACATGAAAAAAGGATCTTTGCTCCTGAAGTGCTCATCCATTCCTATTGCTGTCTCCCTATCTGAGGTCATAATGCACTGCTTGTGACATCACAGTTACTACCATAGCAACAAACTGTGATGTCACAACAGAGGATTATGACTTAAAATAGGGAGTCAGCTTTAGAGGCAGATGAACCCTAAGGGATAAAGATCATATATTCTTGCAAATGTTCATAGTAATAAATACTGGGGAGCAGGAATCTTTCAAATATATATGGAATGGAAGCAGAATTGTACAAAATTATGTTTTTCAACATTGTTTGAAGGCATCAGCAGCTCTTTAAACCACTTTTTACATTTATTAGACTTCCTGTTCTGCATAGGGAGCTATCGCTTTGCCTTAGGGATAGATAAAACTCTGTTGAAAGTTTTGAATGGAATGTAGCTGGCTGTACTTTGAAATCTATGCTCTTGTTTTTTTTTCTTTGCAGAAATCCTTTAAAATATGGACTGGTCAATTTTCCTGACAGGTGGGTTAATGGTCCTTCTCAGGTACTAGAAGTGTCTGACATTGGCTCATGCTTCAACCCACATGAGGCAGACCCATTATGCCATTATTATGTGCTTAGTTACATGCCTTTTTTAATTTTTTTGATCTCTTTGATGGCACTGGTGGACATACTAGCCTATTTGGTCCCCCATCTTGGTTGGGGGCCATCATAGTGCTTCACCTTTGGGGGATTTACTCCTAGTTTCCTCTTGTCCCCTTCCCCTCAAGGATGCTGACACAAAGGACTTGCATCCAAGCTGGCAACATGCTGATTTATGCTTCAGCCAAGCATCTAACAGCATCCTACGTTGTCTTAGACCACTGTCCTTGCACTGCCACCTGCGCAACCACAGGTGGCAGGGTTGCAGAAGTGTGATGACCATCCCTCCCATGGAGGAAGAGGAGGACAGCATACCCTGGGAAGCTCAATTGTCTCCCCACCCCAGCTCTGTTCAGACTCTGATGACACAAGCTCTTTCCTGAACCTGTGTCACCAGTGTCATGAGCCCTAGCACTACAGCTGTGCCAATGGGCCGGCCATGCCTTATTGTGTCATTATTATATGCCCCCCACTCATAGAACACACACACACACACACACACACACACACACACACACACACACACACACACTAATAAACCTTGACACCACTATCCATGCTTCAAATGCAAAATTTATACATAAAAGCAAAGGAATTCTGATTATAATTTACTGTAACAGACAGAAGCATTATTGTATTTACAAATGCAACATTTTGCATATTTTATGATTACACATATTTGGGTTTGTGGCGGGGGGCTGGGGGGGACTGTCCAAAGTGCTGGCTTATGTATAGAAAAGGTCACAATTATGTTCAAGAGGGTTCATTTCTCCTGGTAGTGTTTTGTGTGTGTGGACGTTCTTACTAGTACTTTTACTGTAGAAGAGAAGTTGAAACAAAGATGTCTCTTTATCAGGATTATAAGCTGTGAACTTTAGGTTAACACAGTATGACCACTAATACCAAAGCAGCAAAGTGTGGGAGTGCAGGAGGGGGATGCTGTGAGCAAATGCTTCAAATATAAAGCAATGCTTTGAACCTGTTTTTTTTTTAAATCTGTGCAGTGCATCATGAAACAAGTAAAGAAGATGCAACAGATGTGTATGATTTCTTATCTGTTAAATCTTTTAATTGCTGGTTCAAAGGAGGTAACTATTTCTTCATGAGGCACTAAGCATTTATTTTCTTTCAGTTGTTCACTGCATATCCCTCCCACATTCCCACACTCCACTTTACTACCTAATCTTCACGTGACTTGGTATTAGTGATCTTGCACACAGATCACTACCAAATGAAATGAACCCTATTGACCCTGATTGTTTTCCCATTTGTGACATTAGCCATCATCTTTCGCTGTTACCCTCCTAAGCAGAAATCCCCAAAGACATGTAATCACTGCAGTGCTGAGATCAGTGTGAAGCTGGAATGACAGAGGGACTAATCAGTATTTTTCTTTTTTACTATTTTATGTGGTTACCAAGTCACTGACAGACTGCAGATGCAAACAGCAAGCAGTTTTCTACAAGAACTGCTGAAACGTGGCTGAATGATGGCTCTAATAGCACTTATGCTAATAACCTAAGTGGAGAAACTATTTCAGAAAAAATGTAGCTTAACTAATATCTGAGGGGTTTTGCTTACATCTTGTAATACTTTAATTTGAAAAGGATAATATTTGCAGGTTTAATGCTGGTCTACTTGACAGTGTCAGTTTGATATTTCAAAAAAAAATCAGAACATTCACAGTTTGGATTTTGGAGTGTTTGAGGCAAATACTACTTGGCTCGTGAAACCCTAGTCACAGTTTAAGAGTGTTTCACAAGCTATGTAAGGAAAGTAACTGATTGGTCAACGTGAGACATAGAACCTATAAAAGATTTAGAACTTTTATATTTATAAAACAAAATATTCATACATACACTCTTGTCTGTAATATAAAGCAGTGTATATACTTTTACAACTTACTTGAACAAGCTTGACACTAAGAATTTGACAATGGTCCGGCTCCATCAATGTATATGTGCCCAAGTATGCAGATTGTTCAGGACTATCATGTCTGGCATCACTAGATAAAACTACGTTAGTATTTTTCAATTTTATTTCATTAACAATTTTTGGAGGAGGTTTATTCCCAAACTGCATGGAAAGTGGGTTGAAAAAATAATTTAGAATGTGCATAACATGTATATCAGATGTACACTGTATATATGTGTGTCTAAGCATCCTTAGGGTTTTTTTGTGGTGACACTCCACTAAAACCAATGCTTGCAGATAGAAGGGCATTACCAGCAGGAATGCCCCAATGTATGGCTGGGAAGACCATGTACACTTATATCCACACACCTTGCAATCTTGATTTATAACAACTAAAGTTCTTTTTAGTTTTGAAGCATTTGGAGTAGTGGCTGCATGGCACTGCAAGCAGATGTCAAAAAGGTTATGCAACCTTGTCCCAGGCATAATAAAATTCCTTTCCTGCCACTGAAAATTGCTCTGTGATTGTGGTGTTGGCTTCTCAATAGACCTATGGTGGGAGAAGACAGAAAAATTTCATCAATTGATCAAGCAATGGCTGAGTCCGAAATGTGACAGTGCATTGCTATACTTTGCGCATATTGATAAATAATCAAATATACCATATCTAGTCTCCCCAAAAAAGATCTTTGCACGTCAGTAATAGCTTACCACATAATGTTTTTTATTTTTGTTATTATTCCTGGTAGGACTGTGTGCTTCTCTGAATCAAAGCTCTTCCACACCAAAGCACCTTATACCAGCATGTGGTGGACATAAGGCATTTCCCATACTGTGAGCATGACTCACAAAATGTGGTGGAGTGTGGCAGGCAAAAATGTTCAATGTACAGTTTCAGGATCATGTGTATCATCTGGTGCATACGGTTATGGTGAAGCTGCAGTGTTGCTAGTTCTGTGAAAGAGGGCTGTCCATCCATCATTTGGATACAGGAGTACTGCTTTCCACCAGTTTTCTCCATGTCATCAAGATGCAGTTCTGTGGAGTTCCACAAACACCATTACAAGCATGGTGGATATTATGCATTGCTGTATCAAGGCCCATTGAGCCACTGATGACTGCACAGCCACTAGTAGCCAATCATTTGGTACTTGTGCATTGGAGATGTTTCCTGACCCTCCCCAGATGAGTTGAGCGCCACCTTGGATGCTCTTTCCTCCTCCCACCTGCCCCCCAACATGTATCTGATGATTCTGGCTCTGTTATAAATATATGTTGCCAGTGGCAGCACTAACACTGTATCTTCATGGACAGTAACACCACTAAAATTAATTTTGATTCTATTACATAAGTACAAGTGCTGACCATTGTAAAGAAAGTTGTAAAAGCTCACAAAAGGACCATAACATCACTCAAGACTGATAAATATAATTTGTTGTAACACACATATATATGCACACATAGTATGTATATATAGAAAACAACATTGTTTTCTATTTTATAAATCAAGCTTACCTCTAATTAGGATTAATTATTTCTACATCTGTTTTACCATCTGAACTGCTTGGGACATAGCTGATATCATTTACTTCTTCTATTGGTTCACTGTCTGATTTGGAATCTAAACTAATAACAGGATCTGATGAAAAAGATGATGGACCATTGGTTCTGTCTCTACAAGGACACAAACTGCATGGCTGCAAAAATATATCAATTGCATGACAAATATTACAGATTACCAATGCATATTTTATAGAAAGCAATAACAAAATACACAACACATATGCATATTCATATGTATCTACTACATGAAAATAGCTGGAATTTCCATTTAATTATGTTATTGAGTTGAAAGAAAGTGTATTATATAACTGTTCAGAGAAACAGAGCATTTGGATACCATCAGCACTGTGTTATTGTTTAACACAGACACAGAGATTAATCATAAGCTAAATAAGGTTTAACAACATTTTACAAAAACTGTTTTACTATAATGGCAATAATGCACTGAAATGATTTTTTTCATCATGAAAGATTTTATTACATTTTTATTTTTAAGAAACACCAAGTAAAACTATTTCAGGTACAAACAAGGTACACGCCATATCAACATTTGCCAAAACAAATGGGAATTGGAACTTACAGGTAAGTCAATCACCATGGTAGCACAGGTTGTACTTCTTAAAGATACCAGTGTGACAAATCTCCCATAAGCATAGAACTAGGAGGAGTATTAATACTGTGAACATAATAAACACTTGGAGAGGGGGGAAACATACATGGTACCCCACATCATATAGGTGAATGGTGTAGGTGAATTAGGTAAGGCAGGGGGGATCAGTTTGTCTTGTTGGAGGGTAACACCATAAAGATAAAGATCAGCAGCTGGTGGGGATTAAGCCAGGAGGAAGGGGAAACCTGTTGAGCAATAAGCAGAAAAGAGGGATGTGTCCTCTATCCCCATTTCATACAGCTGCTAAGTGGGGCCTCATTGTGGAGGTGAATTAGCTGGGAGTGGCCCAGGTATAGAACGCAGGTGAGATTGGAGACAAGGAGTCCATTTCTCCCTGAAAACATGAGATTTTCCCTGGGCAATCTATGAGAGCCTCTCAAACATGGCCACTCTGACTAGTGCAGCATGCCAGGAGAGAACAGAGGGTGGGGTTGTCTTCCTCCATTTCATAAGTATGGCTCCCCTTGGCCTACATGATGGTGAGCAGGAGCCAATATTTCGATTGAGAGGTCTCAGCCTAAATATGGGATGTCTCTCCAAGGAGCACTAAGGCTGGGTGAGGAGTAATTGTTCTGCACAGGATGTTGGTGCATTCCTGCAGCACCTCTTGCCAATACCACTTGATAGGTGAGCATTCCTATAGCATGTGCAGAACTCCAGCCTGAAGGGCACCACATCTCCAACAGTTTGAATGAGGCATCAACCCCCTATGATATAATGTACTTGGAGTGTGATACCAGTTTCCATTCCTTCCAAACTATAGGGGATCCACCGACCCTTATACAGGGGATGCACCACAGGCTGGCATAGTGTCTGGGAGTACAGAGTACATATTTGGGGCAGCACATTATGTTAAGGCATTTACTCTGTGTGGAAATGGTTTACTGAAGGCATATGGACATTTCGTCATGTATAATTTTGCCACGGACACTGCATTGCGGGGATAATGCCGAAAATCGCTAATGCTGCTGGTACAGTAGTCACGGTCAATTTATACATATGGAGACCTTATACCAGTGGCATAAAAATGGTGACATTTTGTCTTCCTTCACAGTGAAGATGTGACCATAAGCTTATCCCTCTCAGATCCAGGTGGCCATAAATGCATATCACTCACTCCGCCACCCCCTGATGCTAAGACTTGCTCAAAAGGAGCAACTTGTATACAAGCCTCTCCTGGGTTGTGACTGCATGAAGAGTGCATTTAAATTCCATAAAGGAGAACCAGCAATTTATTTAATTGAGTCAACACTCCATTCATTGGTGTCATCTGTTTCTGATTAATGGACACACATACTGGTTTTCGATTATCCAATTTTTTTAAACAAACAATTACTGTACTGTTCTGAGCTACGCAAGCAGTAAGACAGTGATCAGGGAAAAACAATGAATTTCTCACAATTTAGAGTTTAGTCAGTACAGGATGTTAAGCTCTGAAATGCTTACTCAAGTACACAAACATTCTTATTGAGTGAGATGACAATTGTTAACCATACAACACTGTAAGGAGGAACTGGCAATTTAGAAAAAAAATATTTGAATGTTTAGGAGCTGACTGTACCTTCAACTGAACTGATATGTCTGGCACGATTCACAGATTTGCATACAAGGGCATTACAGTAATGACTGCTATTTGAAGCACTAGATGAACACTTGCTAGAAGGTTAATAACTCTAGTGTGTATAGGATGGAAAGTACGCAGGCTGATTTTTCTTCCAGTGGACTTTGAAGCAGCTGTAAACATCATGACTCTTGTAATGCCACAGCAGGAGCCATCAACATCTAGAGAAGAGATATGAGCACTTGTGACATATCACACAAGGGCGACCATTTATCCTGTAAGCTACCTCTTTTGCAGCTATTTGTCCATCACCGAAAAGTACTAGCGACGATTACAGTAACAATATTATGTCCATGCAACCGATGTACCGCAATATTTTGTCCGTGACCAAATGTCTGGGAATGAATAGTCCATACATGTTACCGGATAATAGGGTTATCTCTTGAAGCCTGTAATCCTTTGCCATATAGGAACACTCTAAACCAGGATACATTGGCACAGTTTTGCTCCAATGTCACCCATTAAGAGGGATTTTCTGAGGGTTGTGGCAGTCATTTAGTGGCTTGAACCATTCTATAAGCCCACATATATTCTTGAAGCCAGGGTAGCCCAAGACCCCCTCTTTTCCAGTCGGCCCTCAGCTTGGCTTTGCTAACCATAGGTTGCTTCCTCTCCCATAAGAAGGAGGAAACAATCTGGTCACATTTTAGAAAAAGTTTATCTGGGACACAAGGATATATTTTGGAAGAGGTAGGCTATTTTTGGGAGGACAAACATCCTGATTGCCACTATTTTCCCTTTCAAAGTTAGGCACATCTGGAGCCCCCTTCTCATCTTGCATTCTAGGGAGATCAACACTGGGAGGTAATTCCCCTCAATAATATCCAGCCATTTGCTGGTAATCCACACCCCCAAATAGAGGAACCCATTTGGCACCCATATAATGCTGGTGCCAGTAGTCCAGCTTGCTTTGCAGTGCTCATCTAGGGGTGAAACTGTGATTTTACCCCAGCTCACTGTTTGCCCAGACAAGGGGGTAAAGGAGTCAGGTATGGCTTGAGAGGGGTGAGATACTGTGAGAAGTAGGTCATCCACATACACATTAATCAGGTAAGGCCTGGAGTTAACCTCAATCCCTGAGATGGTATCTGTGGCCAAAAGTTTTCTAGTTAGGGGGTCAGGAGCTAGGAGAAATAGGAGAGGTGAAAATTACATCCTTGACGTGTTCTTCTGCCTAGCTCAAATGGCTGGGAGATGGTGTTGTTTGTGAAAATTGCCACTGTGGGAGAGTTGTATAAGGATGTGATCCAGCTTCTGAAATAAGGCCCCACTCAGTAGGCTTCTAACACCACATGGAGATAACCCCATTCCACAGAGTCAAAGGCCTTATGAAAATCTATGGCTATCATGACCATGGGTGTGTGGGAGCATAATGCCTGCCATTTAAGATTCAGGATGGTATGAAAATTATCTGCACCTGTCTGACCTTTGTGAAAACTGGGTTGGGAGGAGTGGATGAGAAGGGGGAGGACTTTCTAAAGCCTGTTAGCCATTGCCTTAGCCAGAATCTTAGTGTCAGAGGTAATGAGGGATATTGGGTGGTAATTGGAGCAGTCTAGAGGATCATTAGATTTCTTGGGAATGAGGGTGATGAGTAGGGTTACCATCTTTTAAGAAGCACAAAGTGGAACATTTCCTACTGTAACATGATTTTTCACAGGACAATGTGTAACCTCAACCAATGCAACAGACTTGTTTTCGCTAAATATCAGAATTAAGACTAAGTGTTTTAGTTGTTTCTAGTGTTTCTTATCATTTGAATGTATTTCCGTAAAGGTATTATAGTTTTATTTAGAGGACATTAAGAGGAAAGTCAGAAAATATTGTTTTCTACTACTGTATAATGTCGGGACAAGTAGTATTTTTCATGTTTTTTTGCAGGACACAGCTGCCCAAATCAGGACTGTCCTACAAAAATTGGGACAGGTGGTAACCCTAGTGATGAGGGCCTTTTTCATGGTGGGTGGAAGATGGTATTCGCCCTGGCCTTGTTAAGCACTGCCAACAGGTAACCATATGAGGCATTATCTGGTATGATCATGATACCGTCTTTGTATGGAGCCTTCCCTTTTGAAAGCTGCTGAAGGGCCCTGAGCAATTCCTCCTTTGAATGGGGGAGGCCCAGCTCATCGTGCACCACTGGGGTAGAGAGGATAGGGTGGTTGGTCCCAGAAATTCCTGTAAAGAGTGAGGATTGGGAAGTGAGGGAGCCTTGGAGGTGTGTAGTTTTTTGTAGAATTTTACCATGATATCATTGATTGCTTTGGGGCTGGAGATGATGTTCTGCCTGGTATCCTGCAAGGCATGAATCTGGGATTCCACCTTCTGCTTATGAAGCCTGTATGCTAAGAGTCTTCCCCCTTTTCCCTGAATTCCCAGCAATGTTGTTTTGCTTTCAGGAGGAGCCATTCAGTTTGATGCTGCCTGAGAATATTGATCTTGAATTTTAGACAGAGAATGGTGGTAAGGAGAGCATGGGAGGAGGAGGAGGGATGAAGTTTGAACTGATCCTCCTTTGTCTTCAGCTCAGATTGAAGGGAAGCCAGTCCTCAGGC